>OU611877.1:10002500-12420202 GCA_914767815.1 Eupsilia transversa | reverse complement strand
CACAATCGAGTAACGGAAATCTTAATGAAGATAAGTTTCTCTTGACATACAGCCAACAGTTATTTTATTCATGGGACGAAATGTATTCGCGTTAAATCGCATTAATACGTTAATGGGATCGAGTCCGCTTGAGATAATGTTGGCGACATCGGTCCGATCCGATTTGTTAGCGGACCGACGAGCCAGCTAAACGAATTTGGTTCTAATTAGCATTCTGTCGATGTCGTCGGAAATGTTTGAAAAAATCAAACCGGTATCGTACTCCTCTATTTGAATCCGAAACTCATTTATTGCATAAAAAGGAAAATTCTTTGTAAAACCAATGTGACGTTGAGTTTCATTTGATTCGCAATTGTTTGATTTTTGGACAAGAAACACAGAATCGAATTTCCAAATATTTCCCTTTGTACTCGACAAAGGGAAATATTTGGAAATTCGATTCTGTTATAGTCAAACTCGGATTAAAAAAGTGTTAGTCCTGAAGGAAACACGAGAATTCTACTAATTAACGTTACATGCGAAAATCGGTTTGGCGGCTACGGCGTAGCAAACAACATGATAAAATAGCTACGCTTGCTACGCTGTCGTAGCAGACGATCACACAAATGTCAATCAATTGCGTAAATGATATTAAATGTAGGTAGTAGATTTCTAGTCAATTCCATTGGCCCCATTCTTGAAGTAGGTCTTAAGGTAAGGTAGGCAAATGAATGTCCTATGTTTTATATTAATTTCAGCTGCGATCATCTCCCGCTGTCGGTCAGGTGGTCTGTGCATCAGCAGCGGCGGCTGTCCCATGAACCGGGTCTTGAAGGACGAAATCGGCTGTATGATGGAGCATAACAACTACGTCTGTTGTCACGTGGACCGGAAACGAATGCCCATCGACGTTTTCGTAGATAATCATTATGATTAACGTATTTCATTATATTATATATTTTTTTAAACTCAGTTATTTTTCACTTGTTAGTCAATGGTTTAATTTTTTTTCTATCAATACATCAAAGAAATTACTTTTCTTTGACACTTTTTTTGATGTCGTATCGCTTTCACGTCAAGCGAAATCGATATCTATTGAATATAATATGAAGATATTCAGGAGCCTCCAACAAAACGTAGTTTAGAATGCTTCCATAGTCCGTGTCTATCAGACCGCATGAATAAGACAATATGCGCGGCTCCGTTTAAGTGAGAATCGAGGTATCTGCTCCTTTGGGACTGCTTCCAAGTGCTACCTGTCTGCCAACTTTGGGTACACCTACTGAATATGTTTTTGTATAGTACTCCAACCTTCAGCATCTACTGCTTTTGTTTTACATATCTAAATTGAAATTCTTATTATAGGTTCATAGCTACGCAAGATTTCTGAGATAACACAACACGTGTCGAACAACACTGAAATCTTTACGTAAAAATGTTTTCCAAGTAAAATACATAGTTCGCTCGTCTTACACAAGCTCGTTCCGCGGCTGAACGTCGGTAAATGTTTAACTCAATGCTTAACGACATAATCTGACGTAGCACTGTTATCCAAACCTGACTAATGAAGTTTAGTTAGGCTGGCTCGTGCGATCCAATCTCGCACCAGGCCTAATGCCGTGCTGTATAAAATTGTACTAGATGTGTTAAGAATTATACATGCGACCAGAACATTATAAAAAACCTTCTAGCCGAAAATGTTCGTTAGAATATTTTTTAAATTGATTTTTGCTAAAATTTTGATTAAACCTGGTCTGATAGAGGATTTTCATTGTCTTTTTTTTAACGTTATCTTCTGTCTGATATAGTCGGCAATCGCTACAATTTATCGGATAGTTTGGAAGCATCCGGGTATAAGGCTTGCGTCTCTGGAGGCACGTAGAACAAAGTACAATCAGCTCTGATTGTTTGTGGGTTCTGAAATGGTCAAATGTACCAAACTTTGACAGCAGGCACTTTTATATTTTTTGTTATCTATGACCAATTAATTATGTTCACGAATTATGAAAAGAGATTAGATTATTCCCTTCAGCAAACGCTTTCACGGATGAAATTGAATTCTCTCCGCTACTTCAAAACATTTTACGGTTTAAATTCATTTTATAAAGTTATAATACAAAAGTCACCATGCTCGTGAAAGATGAAAAATTATATTGTGTCTCCAGCTGGGGCGGTGTCGTTTCTAGTTACGAAGAGTGTTGGCTCTAATTCAGCTCGCTCGGATATTGCAATTTCCATCCAGCTCACGCGCACTGCGCCTCCCTTCCATTTCGTTTCATATTGCGCTGCAGTAACAACACTTGACGTTTATGAATCTAATTTCGCAGGTAATACCACAATATGATTATGAAACTAGTGCTATGTAGATTTCGAGGTAAAACGCGCCGGGAATTACACTCTGACGTTTCACTACTCGTTGTTTCCTAAAAGTTATTAGTGGGAATTCACATATACTCAGAAGATGGAAACTGTTTGCTTCCACTAGTTCAAACATCGCAAGTATTTGTTTAGGTTTCGTACAAAATAGGATTTCATACAATAGGTATAGGGACGTTCCATTGCCCCACAAAAGATTTTCCTCAACAACAGGCCACCGCCGACCCTTTTAATGAAAAAAAATTAGACGCTTTGTAATATTTTTAATTTTATTCACAATCCGTGTATTGTTCTGTGAGGCGAGGGTCAGCCGGAGGGCACACCGCTGATATAATATTCAGCCTCCATACCACAATGTTTTATTTAGCCATCTCGGTGGCTTCAATATTCATCACTGTACTCCGAGCCCTCTTAGCTCCTGAATAAAATACTCTAGGCCTTCTCCACGTCTACATTTAGGCTTTTGGTTCATTTTTAATATGGCTCGGAATGGTTAGTAGCAGAACATTAATAATTCTATTTTTTTAATATAACGCTTTTTTCTTAAAGAAGCCTAAGTAATGTAAATTGTTAAATAGAATTTCAAATAAACACCGCATTTAAAAAACAGATTCTCCGTAAAAATTACGGTAACCCGGAAAGTAGTGCGACATTTAAAAAAATAAAAATATTCAAGCAAATAGCACCCATTAAGAGACAGTAAGCACAAAACTTATGAGAACAAGAGTCAGTCGCTGAGCAAAATGGATATTTGTTGAGTCCGAAAGCCGTTGAGCGTTCGTGAAGGATAGGACGACTGAGCGCAGGACGTGACCGCACTTTTCAAGTTATACCACTTTTACATCTGTATCCTTTAATGTTAAATGTGTTTGAGTTACAACGACTTATTTCTTTAATTTTCTTTTAAACTTTTCCTTGAAACTTGATAGGTACGCAGTAAAATAAACTCAATTAAGACGATGACCCTTTTCAAAAGTGTTTCACTTCTGTTTTATAATTCCATCAGTCTAATTATTAGACGCTTTACTTTTACGCTTCAATTTGTGCCGTGTTCCATTGAACTACGAGTTCATTTCGCATTGTTCTATCCTTGAACGGAGCAGTCTGGGTACATATTTGAGCATTGGGAGGGGAAATCCTAGGGCGAGGCCACAATTTAGAATAAATTCCTAGAACGCCAAAACTTGTGAAAAGCTGTTTGACCTGTTACATTTATTTGATATTCCGCAAGAATTCCTTCTGATTACATTACGTTCGCGATAAATCACTTGAGGTGGTGTCTGCTGCTGACGAAGGTTACCTCACAAAATGTTGGGAACGAGACCCAACTTGTTCAGACAATTCCTTCAGGACTTCGCTAAACGCTATTGGTATCAAAGTGTCAGCTCAACCGAGCAACCGCAAGCCCCTTAGCGTTGGAGAAGTTAGTGTCGGCCCGACTTGTACCCCTGTCTACGTCGCTAGTTGATTACTATTCCACTTCGAAGCCGGCTGCACGTTCCATCTCTTAATTTGATAAGATATTTCTCAGTGAGCGCACAGTGTACAGCGTTTAACATTTTCGGTTGTTAGTGGCGGCGTGCTCGTGTTCTGAGGTCTTAACCGCAAACATTGGCTGACGTAGTGAAGATGTGGCTACATGAATTGACACCATCCCGTCGTTAACAAGATGAGATGAACTTTATAGTTCTTAATATAAGATTTATGTCAGGAGTTTGCAACCACAAATCCCTTTGAAAGATAGGGAATTGTAAGGGTTACTAGCAAGGGTTATGATCAGAATGATCATATGGCGTAAAATCTATGTAAGTTAACTTTCAAAGCAATAAACAAACAGAGGCACATAAATGGTTTCTATAAGCAAAAGGGGAAGTGGAAGGCGTCTCTACATAAAAAGCTCTGTAAATTAATATAATGTGCTTTGACAATGCTCACGCAGTAACATCTCCACGTGACGAAAAGTACAAACATGAATCTACAATAATGTACAATACCTTTACCTACATAAACCCGTTAAGCTTAGCATCCATCACAAAGAAAAAGAACGGTCAAAGGTGAAAGGAATTTGGAATAAACGGCACCTATAGGCGCAGATCAAAGAGCATGATCACAAAGAGATCGAAGGACACGAGGCTTTGGGTCGGAGGCTTTCAATCGAAACCTTCTGAAGAACGGAGAATTGCCCTGATCGACGCTTCTCGGATACCAATCACGGATCTGTACCGGTTCTGTAGCAGATAATACTGGTTAAATCGGTATCTTTTGTGTCAAAGGACGTTTGATGTGAAAACAGTAATTAGTGACATCGTTTTTATAGGATTCTTTCACTGACGGGTACCTACAGAGGTTATGGTAACAAGCATAGTTGTTCTAACATCAAATGGAAATTACAACTCAATTTCAGTCCGAAAACGCCCCATTGATGAACGGTTGACAAATGGCTTGGTTATCGCTGTTTGTTTTTATTAACTCACAGAACTATGTAGAAACCAATACATCGCTCAAGAGATGATTTCCCCTTCTTTACGGGTCCTAGTTTAGAAATATGGTGGTTTGGTCAATATTTAATGACTATATCCTGAAACAATATCGTCAGTGGGTGACACAGCAGGTTTTGTTAGGTCATCACGGGGCGGTCGAAAGTTTGGTAACGGTCGGACGACGGCGCGACATCAATCATATTTTGACATTCGATTTTTTCCGTCCGCCCCTGCCTGCGGGATGATGTAGGGATAACTTTTTGAAGTATTGTCACTTTTATTATACGAACGTCGAGCTTATGTTCTGACAGGACTCAGGATCAAATTGAGGCAAAGTATTGAGTATTGAAAAAGTTTTCTATAGACTTATTGTTACATCTTGTCGATTTCAGTTCAATTTTGTTAGGAAACTCGCGGTTACTTTTGATAGGTAGGTTTCCTTTATCCTGCAAACTACTTTTTCGACTGTTTACCAACATTTTTAGAAATACCTCCTCTAACGTGTGATTTACCCATTTTACACACAACTGTCTTCTGAAAAAAGTGAAAAGTGAAAAAAAAAAAAAAAGTTACCCTTTGCTGTTTACAAGATCAAGGGTCTAATTATCAGCAATGGGAGCATAACTTATTCAGTATTTAATAAAATTATAGCAAAGGTAATGAACAAACGGGCGGGCCTGTAATCCGGGCCGTCCTGGCCACGCCCGTAAATCACGGGCGCGCGACGCAATTTATCGCTTTGGCCCCACATTCGCACACGCACACGCATCGCTTTTTATTGCGTCATAGATACCAGTATTCACGGATAGTGAATATAATTTACTATTCCTGGAGCGACAACCTTCAAGGCATCCCGCGATACCAATAAAATATTAGTTGTAGTTTCAGATTTTCTGGAAGACAGATTTTTGTTACTATGAGAAAACAAATTGAATAACAAAATAAATTAGAAATTACATTTCAGATTATACCGAAAACCGACAAAGTAGGTAAATAAATTACTGGCAAAAAAATAATATAAATGTACGTTTCATCCGTTTCGGTGTTGAGATAAAAAAAGATTAAAAGAAAAATATAATAGCATTTCATAATGTTTATGACAAACGACCTGTTGTCTACGGATAAAAGCGTTGTAAATATTTGTAAATGAAACGACATTCTTTAATCTCTGGCATTTTCGGGAAATAAATAATTGCCTACAGGTACATCTGTCCTAAAAAGGACGTTTTTAGGAAATAAAATATGTTTCAATTTTATAATAAGATAAGCTTCTTATAGCGTTACCATAGAAACCAGCATCCATAGAGGAAGATTAAACTCCGCTATTAAAGGGGTGAAAACTCAATATAGATTACTTTTATATAAAAAATTGTAACAGTCCTGTGTTACTAGCGCTGTAACTACATTCTCAGCATTTTTATTCCTGAGAGGCTTACCGCCTCTTTCAGAATCAATACCTATTCTTCGACCTAGGTTTTAACACAATATAATTGTATATTTCACTTTTCAAAGACCATGGGCAGGGTGACTTGGAAATCTCTAAATAGACTTCGAACCCAAGTCGGCCGGAGCAAAGACAATCTCTTAATCTCTGCAGAAGCGGGCTTCGCGTGGACGGTTTAGACCTCATATGCGTAAAAGCTCGTGCAGACTGGCGCGATATCGCGGATATGCCTGTTGCTGCACGAGCCGTAATGTGCATGCGGCGTCTCTCCACAGACAATTCTTCCATCTTGTGCCACATACCCTGTTACCTGATGACCTTATGACTGCGTCAGTGAGACCAGTTTGCGTAGCTGAATTTTGGGCCAAACATATTATCTGATCTTTCTGCCATGGATACGCTAAGGTTCTATATATAAATCATCTATTTCTATAATAAATAATGTATTTGACTATCTGAATACAAATATTTTAAATCGTCATTTCACTGAACCAGGCACTTAGCTTAGGTATCTAACACGTATTTTATTTTATATTTCTGCCAACTACCGCATCCCATATCCCCGAGGTCCGCAATATGCATAAACAAACATTCAAACCTGGATTTACGAGCACAGCCACCTCAGGGAGTTGTCCTGCCCTGAGCATCCGGCTTCCGGACTACGGAACTGCTCAACATTTACAGAAACTGGATGAGCTACGTTCCCCCGTCCGAACCGGAACAGAATGAAAAATAAACCTATCAAAAAGTTTGACGATGAATAAAGGGGAGAGCGGGCCACTCTGAGCAAAATTGTTCGCATTCCCTCCGCTATATTTTTTAAGGGAGAAGTTAACGCAGCGGCCATTTTTCTCCATAATTCCGAGAGAACTACAATACCTACGTTTGTGGGTAGAAACTTTTGAAATTGTAATTAGCGCACTCTCGTTACTGGGTTTTCTCTATTGTGTGTATTGTACTGGGTTTTGAAGAGGAAATACGCGAACAAAAACGCTTGTCTGAAGGGAGAAATATCCATTTTACAATAGATTTGTTTCCGCTGGGAGCTGTTAAATAGAACAATGAGTATAGTGGGCAGTGAGAAGCTTATTTATTTCGAATGTTTAAAACAATTTTATTCCACTGTTTATAACAGAAGAAATATATCCGCGTAAGTACTACAGTTGAGATCGTTTATGTGGGAATATATTGCCGCCCCTTGATATAAAATCGAAGATACTTGGTGTCCGTAATAATTCTTTTACTACGATTTTATGGGTTGGTTAGGTAATAATTTATGCTCCAGACCCTTCTGTGGTCGCATATGAGTTTGAGAGAGGAAGATAAACATACAGTATGACACCTGCGCGACACCTGCGGAGATATGACGGAGATGGATAGACGGTGTTCAACACTGTGTTTTACCTAATAAATTTTAATAATTCTAAACAAAAACCGCATTCCCAAGACAATAATATAGTGCGCATACATTCAACTAAAGAGTAGTTCATTTTAACAGTAAACATGTTATTAAGTTGCAGGCAAAATTAAACTCATCAAGCACCACAGGGGTAAACACGCGAGCGAGTAGAGTCAGCCAGTCAAACTCGGCCAGCATCTACACAAGTAACAGGTAACTTTATATGGAAACTTCGTGTTGGTAGCGCGTTGTTCTAGTTTTTGTGCCAACGGTACGTATACGTGTGTTGACACTGCATAATAAATGTGGAAACTGTAGTGTTCACTACATGAATTAAAACTTTTAGCTCCGAACTTTTCGACTTTTCACTGGCATTTAATAAAATAGTTTTTATCTTTCATCTTTTTTGAATTTGAATCTGACAGAAAAAAAAATCTGAAGTATTTTTTGATCCGTCAGCTTGGTCGCTTTCCAACTCTTGAAGAGAAAACATTTTGAAGCAGCCAATTCCAAATTATCCAATACTAACTATATTATCATTCGATCAATTACGATTTTACCGTGTGTTATATACAACAAAAAAAGGATTTCCATCATTTGGAAACCCAAGAAATCCGGCCAAGATCCGGCTCTGGGTGCCGGCCAGAGCCTTCGGCGTTTGACGCCGCTTCTGTCACTGCGGCCGGAGGTTCCGTGGAGCGCTGCGCGCGTGGTCCTAATTTATCCTATTTCTACACCAGTCTTATCTACTCTCCATCGGCGCTATAACGCTCTAAATCGACGTGTTTTTTTATTTATTTTATATGTTTTAGTATTCCTGGTTCTGATATAGATTAATTCCAATTCCTGGCAAAATTCATTCATTCATTTCATCATTCATTTTGAATGACGGGAAGAATTCGGGTTTTATCTTGAAACTAAATAAATACTTACTTTTAAAACGTGAAAATCTGTTTGTACAAACAACTGATCGTTATTTTTCTTATTAATTAAACTTTTAAAAACCTGCGGTTCAGTACCGTAGAGAACCCTAGTCTTCTTAACTAAATTTTATTTTACAAAACAAACATGTAAGCTCATCACGGATTGCGACACCATATTTTATTTTATTTGGCCCTTTTTTTTATTTTTTCTAAAACCACCTGTATTTTTTATTATGTTGTTAAAATTATAAACGTGTAAAAAGTGGCGAAGGCGTTTTATTTCGCTACAAAATGGCGCCCGAACTTTAAAGTAAGTAAATGTATCATATTTTATCCATTAACATACAATTTTTTTTCATTATATTGCGTGTGGTGCTCTTTGGAGCAATTTTAACCCTTTGTTCCTTATTTCTACTTTCAGGTACGTCATTTCGAGAAAACGGTTGTTTTTCTTTCTTCGACTTGAAGCAGCTCTTGAAACTGATTGCTTTCTCCTTCGATTCGACGCATTCTATGCCGTTAATTCATATATTATTTGAATTGTTATTGAATATCGAATTTTAAGATAACGTGTAACCATATCTAGAGATTATTCTTTTATTTCTTTCCCATAAATACATACTCCTGAGTTTAATTTTACTCCTGTAGTTAGTACCCAGTAGAGTACGCTTGGTGTGCGTGAATGTTTAGGCGTCGTGCTCAAGGTAAGCGTATTTGAGTGGCCGTTTTTGCCAGTTCTAGTTTTTTTTTGTGTTACTATCTCGTGGGTTGGTTCTCTATCATGGCTGATGAAGATCGTTCTATCGTTGAGACTCCATTACGAAGAAGTCCAATAATTTCTAGGCCACCACCGATCCCGCCTAGGACTGCTAGAACTTCCATCTCATCAATCATACCTTCCCCCATTAGATCCGAGGAATGCCCTCGGTACTTTCACAAGCAGATCTCTCTCACTAAATGGAAAATCGAATTTTCCGGTGATACTTGCGTTCGCGAGTTCTTCGTCTCTATAGACGAACGTAAGGAGGCTGATGATATTTCAGACCAATACTTAATAAAGCGTTTTCATGAGGTAGTGTCTGGGGCCGCTTTAAAATATTTTAGGTCGATCCGTCACCCAGGTCTATCATACAATGAACTCAAAGAGGCCTTCATAAGGACATTCGGCTCCATTGACTTTGAATTTAAGACTGAGCAACAAGTCAGAAATTTAAAGCAAAGATCTGACCAACCAGTCAGAGATTTTATCATCCAGGTCTCATATTTGAATGATCGCCTAATTAACCCTATCTTCGAAGCGAATCTGCTTCAAATCATCATGCATAATATGCACCCTAAGTATTTCCCTTGTCTATCTATTCATAAATTCACAGACCTTGATTCGCTTATTGATATGGCTTCTCATTTCGAGAGCTTTTTACCAGGCGTTTCCAAGCCGGTGTCCAGCGTGACCTGCGAGGCCCAATTATGTCCTAAATGTAAAAAAAACGGACATTCATATCGTTATTGCCCCGATTTCCCTGGCCCGCTATGTTTTAGGTGTCGTACTCCTGGTGTGATAACAAGGGACTGCCCGAAGTGCAATCCAAAAAATGTTTAAGCCACCGGCGGCCCGTTTCTTCTCGTACAGTGTCACCGGTGATAACTAGCAATTCATCAGACAATCGACCGTTTATAGATATATTATTGAGCAACCGCCCTGTCCAGGCTTTGTTAGATTCAGGCGCGCAAATGTCACTTATAAGCGACACCCTTATCCAGGAATTAGGTATCACTTTGAATTCTTAACATGTACCTTCCTTCGCTTAATCATGCTCCTCCACAAGTCTCTTGCGTAGCTGAAGCCCGTTACGTACATCCCCGTAACGTTCTGTTACCCGATCAAGAACGAAGCTTACAACTCGTCATAGATGAGTTTGAAGTTATTTCGTCTGATAAGATTGGCCTTGGCAAAACTACTTGGCTTTCACACAAAATAAATACAACAGGACAGCCAATTAGGCAAAGATTTTATCCCCTTTCTCCAGTTAAATTAAAGGTACTTAACGAAGAGATCAATAAGATGCTGGAATTGGATGTCATCCGACCTTCTCGTTCTCCTTGGGCTAGCCCTGTTGTCATGGTTACCAAGAAGGATGGCTCAGTTCGCTTCTGTGTTGACAGCAGAAAGCTGAATAGCGTCACTATCAGAGACTCATACCCCCTCCCACGTATTCAAGATATCCTCGATAATCTTCGCGGTGCGAGATATATAAGCTCTCTTGATTTTAGGAGTGCATTCTGGCAAATTCCTTTAGCGGATAAGGAGAGTTGCGAGAAAACCGCTTTTATTGTCCCTCAGCGTGGTCTATTCGAGTTCGTTAGAATGCCGTTTGGACTCACAAATGCAGCCTCTGAGATGCAACGCCTTACTGATCTAATAGTTAACTTCGAATTCACATCGACCAGCGATGACTGCGTCTTTGGTTACGTCGACGATCTAATTTTGGTTTCCAAAGATTTTAACAGTCATCTCGCTCTCCTAAGAAAGGTGTTGAACCGCCTCAAGGAAGCTGGTTTATCTATAAACTTAAAAAAATGTGAATTTTGCAAAAGCGAGTTGAAATATTTGGGTTATATTGTAAACGAAAAAGGCCTACAAACTGATCTTAACAAACTTAATTCTATTAGAGATTATCCAACCCCGACTACCGCTAAATCATTACGCGGTTTTATAGGGATGTGTTCTTATTACAGGCGTTTCGTCGATAGTTTCTCCTCCATAATTGCCCCACTTACTGCTCTTATTGGAAAGAGGAAGGGTCGCGATCCGATAACCTGGGATGACGCTGCCGAACAAGCCTTTCTTAAGCTTAAAGCGGCACTAATCAACACTCCAGTGATGGCTTGTCCTGATTTTTCCAAGCCGTTCGTTTTACAGTGTGATGCGTCGTCTGTCGGTCTCGGTTCGGTCCTTTCGCAAAAGATTGACGGGATTGAACACCCTGTTGCTTATCATTCCCGCCTATTTTCCAAAGTAGAACGTAATTATAGTACTACTGAGCGTGAACTTTTGTCTGTTCTTGATTCCATAAAGCACTTCCGCTGTTATTTAGATGGAATGAAGTTTTCAGTTATAACAGACCACATGGCTCTGAAGTGGCTTCTCACGCTAAACAACCCTTCTGGTCGTTTAGCACGATGGGCCACTATTATCTCTCAATATACTTTCGACATCGTTCATCGCAAGGGGGCATTGCATGTTGTTCCAGATGCATTATCTAGAATATATGCAAGCCCGGTTACATTTAACCAGGGCCCCGAGCATACTAACGACAGGTGGTACAAGAAAGTTTATTTGGGCGCTCGTGATACACCCCAAATATTTCCTGCGTACGCCATTCGCGACGGCGTTCTCGTAAGGCGCATGCCCATTACTAGCCCTTTGTCGTCTGATCCATGGCGCATAGTTTTACCAGCTGAAAAGGTCCCACTCGCTATTTGGGAGGTCCATAATAATTTCCCCTCTATACATCCGGGGGTCACAAAATCCTACCTTAAGATTAAGGAATTATTTTACTGGCCTAACATGTTTCGGGACGTTACCGAAACGCTGAATCAATGTGAGGTGTGTAAAGCATATAAAATCGCCAACACCCAACCACGCGGCCAAATGCGTTATCCAAAGGACGTTTCGTTACCCCTACAGCTAATTTCTATAGATGTTATTGGTCCGCTACCCATTGCTTACTACGGTTACCGATATATTTTATCCATGGTCGACGTATTTTCCAAATATGTCTGGCTTGTTCCATTAAAAAAGGTAGACGCGAGTTCCCTTATTAAAGCCTTGGAATCCGAGATATTTTTCAACTTCGGAGTTCCACGTGCGATTCTTTGCGACAACGCTACCGTTTTTCGTAGTAACCGATTTTTGAATTTCCTCAGATCTCGTCATATCGATTCCCCAATGTATACGCCCTATTACACACCACAGGCCAATACCGTGGAACGATATAACCAAAGTGTCGTCACGTGCCTAAGCATATTGGTCGGTGAAAATCAAAGAAATTGGTCCAAATTATTACCCAAAGTTAAGCTGTATCTTAATTCCTGTATTAATTTAGCCACCGGTTTTACCCCAAACTTTCTCATGTTTGGTAGAGAAGTTCTTATTGATCCGGCGCGTGCACAAGGACAGACTCTAGGTACTAATTTAGCCGAAAGTCGGTCTCAACACGCGTCCAATTTATCTTCTCTCGCGGAAGTTTACGCTAAGGTTGCCGATAATCTCTCTATGGCCTTCCTTCGTAATTCCCGTACGTATAACGCGAACCGTTCAGCTATCACCCTCAACGTCGGTGATATTGTATGGAGAAGAAATTTCTCTAGGTCTTCTGGAGCAGATTATTTTTCTGGGAAGCTTGCCCCCCGCTTTGTTAAATGCCGGGTGGTTAGGGTTATTTCCAGGACCACTTATGTACTTAAAGACTGTAATTCCGTCCATTCCGGACAGTATCATATTAAAGATATTCTTAAGTAATCGTCTTTCTCATCTTTTTCATCACTAACTTCCAGAAAATACACTGGTCATTCTATATTTACTTCCTATATTTTTCAACTCTTATATTTCCTATTTGAATAGTCAGATTCAAATGAATTAAACGTTAATATCCGTTTTGCAAGTAATTTTACCATTTGAGACCAAAATAGTCCAAATAGTATCATTAACAAAAAAACACATTTTCAAATTACGTAATTATCCAACTATACTTATTTTATTCAAAATCTCTGAAACCTATTTCCAACGGCCTTTTTAATGTTTTATTCTTTTGACTGACGTTATTTCCTTTTGACGGATATGTCATGCGATTTTATTTGCCATACGTCAGACGAAAATGGTATTTATTCCAAATAAAACGGTAAGTTCTTACAAGTTTATCGACTTGCTTTTGATTTCTTTGATGTCTACAGTACCTTAGACACTATTACCCTGCTATGGTCTACTTTTCCACTTTTTGTGTTCCTGATTTAATTTTCCTTGCTAGGGTGTATTTTTTTTTTACTTTGTGTTCGTGACCCTAATTTGTTATCGCAACATAATTTTAACTTACCCGACTGCTGGTAAAGCAGGAGGTATTGCTGGTCCTCTAGGTATGTCCCTGAGGCACAACACTTCCTGTACCTTTCTCCTGCTGGTCAGACTCTAAGCCCTGAATTTGCTGAAAGTCTGACTAAATGGTATGGATATCCGGCAGTTACTTCTCGGTTGAAGTCCCAATCTTTAAGTCTGGGGTATTATATTTTTTTGGAACCCTGGTTCTTCTTTATAACCTGGCGTTCTCCCTTTTTGCCTCAGTCTATAATTTTTTTCTGACTTCAACCGCTATTGTCTTTTTTTCTGCTATCGATCATTTTCCCATATGAATCGATAGTTTGTCTTTGTCTTATGACAATATTTTTCTCGTTATCTTCTTGTATAGTGTACCTATAGGTCTTTAGTTCCTAGATGAGTTTAGCTCTTAGGTTATTGATAGGTTTAGTGGACACACTCGGAGATCGCACTGATAACGGGTAGTTTAGATCGCGATTAAATTTAGTCTTTATCTGCTGCACTTCGATTTGTCGTCCGTTAGGTTATCTTATAGGTTAATCTAGGTTAATTAGATATATTTAATTAATTTTATTTTTTTCTTTCCCAGCTAGTTAACCCTCTTCCACTCCTATAGGGATATAACCCTACTATTTCTATGTAACACTTTAGTGGTGTGATATATTGTAGTGATGTCACCCCTATATTTTTTTTGCTGGAAAGAGGGTACTGTAGTGTTCACTACATGAATTAAAACTTTTAGCTCCGAACTTTTCGACTTTTCACTGGCATTTAATAAAATAGTTTTTATCTTTCATCTTTTTTGAATTTGAATCTGACAGAAAAAAAAATCTGAAGTATTTTTTGATCCGTCAGCTTGGTCGCTTTCCAACTCTTGAAGAGAAAACATTTTGAAGCAGCCAATTCCAAATTATCCAATACTAACTATATTATCATTCGATCAATTACGATTTTACCGTGTGTTATATACAACAAAAAAAGGATTTCCATCATTTGGAAACCCAAGAAATCCGGCCAAGATCCGGCTCTGGGTGCCGGCCAGAGCCTTCGGCGTTTGACGCCGCTTCTGTCACTGCGGCCGGAGGTTCCGTGGAGCGCTGCGCGCGTGGTCCTAATTTATCCTATTTCTACACCAGTCTTATCTACTCTCCATCGGCGCTATAACGCTCTAAATCGACGTGTTTTTTTATTTATTTTATATGTTTTAGTATTCCTGGTTCTGATATAGATTAATTCCAATTCCTGGCAAAATTCATTCATTCATTTCATCATTCATTTTGAATGACGGGAAGAATTCGGGTTTTATCTTGAAACTAAATAAATACTTACTTTTAAAACGTGAAAATCTGTTTGTACAAACAACTGATCGTTATTTTTCTTATTAATTAAACTTTTAAAAACCTGCGGTTCAGTACCGTAGAGAACCCTAGTCTTCTTAACTAAATTTTATTTTACAAAACAAACATGTAAGCTCATCACGGATTGCGACACCATATTTTATTTTATTTGGCCCTTTTTTTTATTTTTTCTAAAACCACCTGTATTTTTTATTATGTTGTTAAAATTATAAACGTGTAAAAAGTGGCGAAGGCGTTTTATTTCGCTACAAAACGCTAAGTTCGCTGTGCAACTTTGAAAATAGAATTGAATTCGTGTATGCCGTAATTTATTTTCAGTGCTGGCTACACAACGTGGAACGTAGCTCTTCGAGGCAGAAAATTGTACTTGTAGAATAATAAGGTATTGAAATTAAAAAGCTTAGTAATAATTTGATTGGCCAAAAGGAAGTTTTCGATTATTAGTTAAACAAAATCTTGTAAAAGGAGGACTATGAGCAAAAAACACAACTTCACTTTATTAAAAATTCTTATGAATCTCGTGTTCACATCTAACCAATGTCCTTTTTTTGCAGTGACTGGCTGGCACATCTAAAAAGCTATAAAGCTAAAAAGGCATGTATTCGAACAACGTGAGTTTGAACAAGCCCAGCCGAGTCGGCTTTATCCGGAATTTTGTAATTGGCCACACAGGCGGAACATTGGGCCAGCACAAATGCACGGAACGGGTTCCACGGAAAATATTATATTATAGTCTACATCATCCTACACGACCCTCGTTACGAAAATATATACTTTTCTTCCTTTCTCCATATTAAAGAATACTAAAATGAGCAAACAAGACGAGGACGGGGCCGTGTATAGCTTGCCAATATTCATGAGCAGAATGTGGGACAAGGGGAAAGTTTCTACACTTTGAAATATTTGGAAAACTTTGAAATCTACACAGTTAAATTTGAAATATTTCTGAGAGTTACGTTAATTGAACAAACAAACACTTTCAGTTACTTTTATTTCACAAAGCTCACAGAAACTGAAGCATTTCCTGCAAGTGCAAGGAATAACAAAGACTTGCAAATGGCTGCAATAGCAGTAGCGCTAATACCTACGTAAAGAAATCACGTCTCTTTTGCATACTGCCGGCTCTTCAACTTAATTAGAATTTAGAAACTACAATTGTTAAAAGAACTTTAATTAGGTACTTCATATTATGATAGTTAAAGGGCTCGTGGCTAAATGGTAACAGCCGCACGGGTCGAGGTTAAGCTACGCTTGCCGCAGTCAGTTCGTGGATGACCATTTATTCTGACAAGCAGTCTTACCAAGGGGTACATGTTACCCAGTAACTGTGTTGTGGAGGTCAGATAGGCAGTCGCTCCAACTATTATAGTATTCAGCTGCATCTGGTTAGACTGGAAGCCGACCCCATTGGAGAAGGCTAGGCATATTGATAAATATGATTGGTTAACAAGAGCGTATGTACTTATAAACTGTTAAAAAAATAAAGTAGAATTAGTAAAAAAAAATTTTTTTTTTTTAAACGAAGTAAGTACTACTTAATGCACTGGTCGTGGTTATAAAAATACAATTAAAACAAAAATGTGATTGGATCTTTTCTATTTTAATTCAAATGAGAATAAGTATAACTAAGTATTTCAGCCGAAATATGAATAAGTAGATCCTAAATAAAACACGGTCAATCTACACTCGCGCCAAGCTGTAAATAATTCTGTCTTCTCTGCGAGTTATACTCGCATGTCTCTAACAATGGGCGCCTCCATCCGTTTCCACTATGGCTGGCTGTAAATAACTAAATACACAAAACTGAACGTTTATATCTCTTTGATTAATTACTGCAGAAACTGGGAATGTAATACTAGTTTAACTTTTTCTTTTGGATGTACTCCTACCATCCTACCTGTAAAAGTCTGTTACTGAGTCGTGAGGAATATGGCATTACCACTGAGTATAGCAAGCTCACTGCTGATAGAAGATCTAAAATATACTATTATGAGAGAAAATGATGCTGCTCCAGTTATCTTTTATCTTAAGTGTTATTAAAGCATCAAAATCTCATCCAGTATCCAAAAACAAATTTTAAGGAATGCTTGGTCATAATTAGTTCCTCAGGCAATAGCTATTTTAAAATTTAATCTGTTTTCAGGCTGACTTTGAAAACATGCGATAAAATTGAAGGGGGTGTTCTACGCATCTTCTTTGGTCCCATAGTAAAAGTTGTTCATATTGATGAGTAGAACACCCCCTTAAATATTGTTGCATGTTTTCAAAGTCAGCCTGTATAGCCGCGGGTGGGCTATAGCCTAGTTAAGTATGTTTCTCCAACGTGACCTATTTCCGGACTTTTCTCTCCAATTTCTCACTCCAACAGTTCTTAAATCTTGGTCTACGCCATCCAACCATCTGAGCTTGGGCCGCCCTCGACTTCCCCGGCCATCCGGTTTACCATCAGGTAAACGTTTGGATGTTCCTAAAATTTAATCCAGCGGCGTATAAATTTTTATCAATTAGCAGCCACTAAAGGCTTTTTCCCCTTTTTACGTTGCCCCTGGACGGGATACAGGTCTTTACGTAGTAATTTTATTAGGCTTACATGAAAAATTCAACCAACTTTTCCGAGTTAAAACACGCTACCAATGTTTTCACTGGCACACTAATGAATAGCCTTTTTCTTTTACGTTACCTTCCCCTTTTTGTGAGGGTGTATTTAAAATTTTGCTTTTAGAATTCTCTGCGAACTCAAATTTGTCTATCTGAACAATGAATGCATACTGAAAAATTTGGAAATTATGACATGGCGGAGCGGTGTGTGCTAACAGTTTATGAATTGGAAGTTAAATATGAAGGTAGTTAAATATAAAGCCGGCACAGTGTGTTTGAATATTAATTAAATATAAGTACCTACCTTCCTATATAATCCTGCTTGTTTATCAGTTATCATTACTATGTACATCGATATCCATCGCCAGTTCAAATATTTTGCTATAGATTACTATACGTATAAATCAAAAGTAAACATTTCCTTACTAAAAGCACAGTATAGGTATTATTATACTGCGCCAAAGGGTTTCTGAAAACATACCTGTGCATTTCGATAGAAAATAATAAGGAAAATTCCAGCATACAAACATATTTGACCATAAAGTTTCATGGAATCAGTCAACGCTGATGGAACCCGGATATTGGGAACAAAATAAACTTTGCACAGTATTTTTACGCGCCATATAGTTTGTTACATGTAGTCCGTATATCATTGTTTAAGCTAGTTTCCGTGTTGATATAGTAATGGAAGAAAAACAAAAAAGATCCGCCATTTGTCATTGTTACGAAGTTATCACCTGCCGCCCGTTAGTGTACACAGCGCTGATTAGAGAGGGCCAAGTCTGCGAAACCTTCATTTTTCAAACTGATGGATGACTTTTAATTTTTATTCAAAGATTTTCTTTTTGTTCAGATACCTAGTTATCGGATGTGGAATGATTCATACCTATTCCGTAATCACATTTGAATCAGGTATATGCAGGATTATATAAATAAGCACTCTATTCATTGAAATTAAAACAAACATTGCGAGTATTTAGTTAGATTTCATAATTTTCGACCATCGACAGACTAATTTCGGGAAATAGGCTATTTAATAGAAATTAATTAACCTCTATGTACTTCTCTTGGTTTTAGATACTTAACAAAACTGAACCTTATTGCTTTAAAAACAGCGAATAAAATGCCGTGTTATGAGGTACCTATAGCTATAATTCTTTTAACCTTAGTAGGTAACATTAATGCATTTTACTTTATTCTGAAAACATCATTGCTTGCCAAATTGTATAATTTACTAAATATGTCTTCATTTGACCATTAATAATGTAGGTACTTACACGAGAAATATCGTCAATTAAATATTTTAAAGGTGGTAATAAAAATGACTTTTACTCGCGTGTAGTTAAACTTCGCTTATTTCAATTTGATATTGCGATAATTACACGCGAACATTAATAATTATGTTTATTTTAATGGTTTCCATTATTTTTTTAATGTTGCCAAATACAGTTTCATGTTTAATTTTATTGCTTCAACTTCATAAACGATTGTATTAAAATAATTGCCTGCCAATGATTGTGTACGAACAGAATTCGAATTTTCATAAATTGAAAGGTGAATTTTGTAGTAGGCACGTTTGCGTATTAAAACTCGTTTTAATATTTGAATAGACAACACCGAAATGGATTGGTTCCATTTGAAACCTCTGTGTACTACAGTTTATTTTTATTTTACCGAAAACGACGGAAATACGAGGAAGTGGTCTGTCTGCAAACGAAATTTTGTGTGAAAATTCTTTACACAACCTGCCTCCCAGCACGCTTAGCATAACCACAATAGAAACCGGTTTTGTCGACGGATGAAAAGACAAAATGACAGATAAACAACCACAATCTGTCATTTTGTCTATTCTTCCGTCGACAAAACCTGTAGAAATCCCGTTTCTATGGTTGTCACGCTACACGTGCTACTTCGGAGAGCGTACGTACCATCAAATCGAATATTGTGTTGTTGCCGTAAATGGGTGCAGAGATCAAGCGGTACCTGTGGGATAACTGCGACACACTTGCAATGACAATGCCTTTAATTTTGACAGTTCAACAAAATTCATTGCGTTATCAACGTTGTTGAGCAATGGATTAGGAATTTCCTTCAAAATCCTTTGGATTGCGATAGACAGTGTATTACGCCATGCATTGGGGTGAGGCTTCGTCTAAAAAGTGCTGATGTCAGACGCATCTGTTCGAACTGAAAGTCGGCCATTTCAGTTGATATCCTATCAAAAAGGAGGCGTGTGACGTAATTTAAAAGCACTTAACTATCACCATCCGCCATTTTACCATTTATTGCGCAGTATCCGATACCGTCTTTAGGTAGAAAGTTTGCATATTATGGGGCAATTAATATGGAAATGTCTCTGTCCGTCGAACCGCTCACAAGTTTTATTAGCTCAAACTTATTCTCCGGTCGAATTTATGTCAGCCATCGTTTCAGAGTGTTAATGAAGTATATTTTATACCATTCCTCCTTTATAAAGCTTATTTTATTCACTGTTTTCAGTGAATTTAAATAAGCACTTCGTTTTGGCGTTTGAATTTAGAACATACCAATATATTCGACCTCCATCTCAATGCTATACAACCTCTTTGCGAAAAAATATCGCTTCACAAGTTGACCATCCTAATAATATGAAAATTACTCTTATTTTAGTAATTATTCCAATTTTAATTATTTGAACCTTCCTTTTTTCTTAATTAAATGTCTATTTTCGCTTAAATCTTTCTTTTTCTCGTAGTCATGGTATATGTATGCAACACTCTGGAATAAAACGGATTTATATCGAGGGCCATGAATCACTCGCTCGTTCTCGCTCGTGCTCGCGCATTCTAACACTTGCTCGTGATTCATTCATCATGAATCACTCCCTACGGTCGGGATTCAGTTGTTAGAATCCTTCACTTGCTTGTGACTCATCTATGGCCCTTGCTTTAAAGTCCTTTATTCACTTATTGCACAATATACTATTATAAATACTACTAGCTGCGCCCCGCGGTTTCACTCGCAAAGTCTCGATCCCGTGGTATCGTGATAAAACTTTCATCTTTCATCCAAATCCGTTCTGCTATTGTAGCGTGAAAGCGTAACAAACAAACAAACAAACAAATTCACTTTCGCATTTATAATATTAGTAAGGTAAACGACTGCATGAAGGCAACATTTTAATCACTAATATTCTGATTAATTAATTATTTAAACTGAAAATCAGGCCTTAAAAAAATTGTACAGTCAGATAAAACTATTAAAACCGATTCCTTTTGAAAGTATGACTGATTCGTCAGTTTGGCTATCTAACCATAATAAACTAGATGAAACTTATATTTGTGCCTGAGTTTGGACAGCGTCGTGGTTCCTAGCCCGACTCTCGTGAAAAACACGGTACTTATTTCTACTAAACTTGTTTTCTCTAAGTTGACATAAAGTTAAACTTGTCCAAGATTGTAAAGAGTCGACCCACTTGAAGTTTGCCTTTCATTTCCAGATTAGCAAAGAATGTTACTGCATCGTTTGTAGAACAAACTACAAGGACTTCAGTAAAGAAAATGCAATGGCAAAGTTTAGCGTAGGTGTATGCTTTTTTCAGCTTGAATATCTGTGAGAGCCTGAGAGGCAGTCAAGGAAAGTATGAAAACTTATTTTCACAAATAAATCTAAGAAAATTCATGAAAGTAAATAGGTATAACTATGATTTCAGAATTGCGAAGTATCTTATCTCATCCCTCTCCTCAGTCCACCACGCGTTGTCAAAAAATCGCAAATATATTGTATCATGAGTAAGTTTATCGTACCTACATATTCGTGTAGATATTCGCCATTTACTCGCCAAAAAAGGTGTATTCTGATAACACGAAATTTTTCATAAATTATTCAGTGAGAAAATACAGAATTTTCAAATAAAACGCTAGCCCTTTAAATAGTGTGCGGCTTGTTGGGCTTCACGGAATGATTACAGAAAACTGCAGCACTCCAGTTTTATACCATTCACGGAAGAAAATTTTAATTTAAAACTCTGCGCTCTAATAATTTACACAGTAAACAGACAAGATAAACATAATATTACTTTGAACGGAAGTTTAACGTTAATCGATATTATTTTTTTACGTAAAAAAGCATTTTGTAAATCGATCTCATATAATATTTATGACAGAACAATGAGGGCAATTTTGTTTCAAGTGCTTACAGATAGGGACATTCTATTGGAATGAATAGCGTTAAAGAAAAAGGTGAACCTATTACAAGAATGTAAGATAAATGATTATAGGCTTATATGAAACCGACGTAGCTCTAATAAGGTTTAATAGGAACAATAGTCGGAGCTATATATCTAGCGGCAGAGAACTGAGGCGGAGACAGGGTAATGAGCGAACTTAGGAACATTATTGTTCTGCTGCGCTTCGCTATTATTGTAACAGACTTCTAGTGGAAACCTCTAACGATTTTGCGACGCTCGTTTAGTTTATCATTTTGCTGTTGTTCGCCTTTGAACGGTAGATAAGGACTGTTGGATTAAATTGTGTCTGGTTATATTTTATTGTTTTACAAGGACTATATTTTGAAATGCTTTGCTGTTATTTAAAGCTGCTTTAACGAAGAACTATCAATTAATTTTAATAACGGTTTAAAAAAATGGTCCTTATTGACATAATTCAACGTGAATTGCATGTATCGTTAAATTAATTGCTGTATATTTATTTACTTAATTGATTGATATACCTATTGTATTTACAAGGCAAATGAGAGTAGAAACATATATTGTGACCTTATTAGTGATGTTCTTCAGAAAGGTCAGGTGCGTAGCACTCGCAACAGGCGTGCGTGTACGACCTGAACGTTAACGAGGCAAAAGGAGTTTGTAAACATCGTAGCAGGGGGCGTTCTGTAGTTTCTGCCTACCCCATGGGAAAAAGGCGTGAGTTTATGTATCTATAATTGACCTACTAACTTATTTAAGGGGTATTTCTTAATTTATTTATATATTTTTAGGTTCATCCTGAATTGTTTTGATAATTGAGTAAACTTTTACAACCTAAATAAACGTGTGACAATAAGTAGTATGTAGGTAAACTGCACACTGCGACCACAACACAATAATAATTTAACTATTAACTAAAGCATAAAGGTTAATTACAATACCAGCAAATAGTACTAATCCTAATATCAATTCAATATCGTTTCCCCCCCCGAATTACGCGATATCAGGCTCCTCCATCCAGCAGTAGGTAATCCCATTAGAATGTATTTTGTTGGTATGTGTGATATGTATCGGTTTTACCGTGCTGATTAATTAATATGGACATCCATAAGGGCTGGGTCGCACGAATATTATGCCGTAATAAAACTTGGTGCAGCTGCACTATTAAGGTTAATGTGAATTTAGGAGAATTAATTATTTTGCCGAGTGAAGGTTGTTTTGTGGAAAATTGTATACAATATCGGATACCTGTTTGCAAGAACAAGCGGCTAGTGAACAGTTTTTTTTATCGGTGTTGTTTCGCTACCTACTTTCGGTATATGTATTTCTATTAACTGATGAAGATAATCTATTAACATACACAAATACATGGTGGGAAAAAAAAACTTTAAATACCAAAAACCTAATCAAAATATGCTTCATCACGTTTTCGGTTTACAGGGGAAATTTCACAGTTACAATGGTGACATTTCAGAAGAGTTATGTGCAGAATACAGTCAAGTGGTTTCCGAAGGGTTAGTGACGCAATGGACGCTCCAGTAACAACCGCGTTCGGTTTGCTGACGAGGAGCCGAGCACCAATGAACCGCGCCCGTTCATACGCTCCGATAGTTTTCATGCCCGGCCGACGCTTGTAACGTAAATGTAGGTATCGTTTCCATACGTTTTCATGGACCTAGGTGGCCTGTCCGTCCAATAAAATAGTCGTAGCGGCCTAGCAAACGTACCGTTACTGAGTAATATGTTTCTGAAACTATCTAGTTTGATGTTGCGTACGCAAGCTCTGTCTGTGTTACAGGCTAACTTTAGGTTAATTCTGTTTACTCAAATGATGTTCAAGGCTGAAAATTGAATCCTGAAAATTTTTACAGAGATTTTATACAATGTCATCCATGTGCATATCCGTCCAACGCACGCACGCACCCTGAAATAACGAAGTCTCCATGCTCGAATGCGTCTAAAACACACTCATATAAAATGCATGTCTCGAGTCCCAGCGCGGGCGGCGGCTCACGTCACGTGACGTCACAAACACGGCATCGCGTGCTGCTCACTGTTACCCGTATTATGCTCATCATTTTGACACCCTTGACAACAGGGTAAACGATACAGAATATGTGCAACACGAAGGAAACAGAAAACGTGTCGTTATACTGACGAAGTCTGTGAAACAAAGTAGTGTGCACATGCACTCCAAATTCCTACTTACTGTATAAAAAGTGACGAAGCTTATTCATAGAACTAAAGCTACAGAATGTAGGTTAATGAGGAAATTTTCTTCTTATTTCAAAATGCACATAGCGCAGCCATGTTGTCGCAGCCCTAATTTTTGCTAGAAAATTAACGAGCTTTCAACACTAGTTAATCCTCACTGAAAAACAGCAAGGATAGTTAGATAAGTAAAACAGCGTGGGTCGCGGGTTCAACGCTAATCTGTTTAAATACCGCTCCTACTCAAATAAATCCTGTTTAAATAACCGTAAAACTGTCCGTGTGTGGATCCTTTTAATCCATTTGATGTGGATCGCACCACGATCGAATTTCATTTATTCTGCTTTTTAAGTTATTGCTTGGTTTTATTACGGGACAGTTATCCGAATAGTCATCTGATTGAAATAATAAAACCTTTATTACCTACTATTGGTTTTGGATACAGTTTTTCCAGCAACGTAGGCGTCAAAACCTGTTCGTTCGGTATATTAACGTGAAATGTTTGGATTCTAACTTCGTAGACTGTATTGTGTGATTCTCGGAACTAATATGAAAATATATATTGATGTTAACGTAATAATTCAGATTTAATAACGCGTTCAGTAACGGTAAATTGGATAGGTTAACTCTCACTTTAGATTCCGACCTTTTTGTGAGAGATATTGTTGCGTTTCCGGACGCATTAATATTTACTTGACTCATGTCTTTATGCATACGAATTTATTTCTGAGAAGCTCACTAAAGTACACACATTCAAAACTAAAACAATGGGGGGAGAGAGGAAGTACCTACCGACCAAGATCTATGGAAAAGCCAGAAGAGATATATTGTGAGAAGGAAACTTTGAAAATTCCATTAAATGTAGGAACAACGATCGTTTACGGGTTAATGAGGCGTATGAAACAAATCGTTAGCACGCAGTAAGTATTGTGATAACCATTAAAATGGCGCCTATATCTGATTTGAAATGTTGAATCAAGATACCGAAGAAAATAAAATACTTTTAGTTACTGATAAAAGGGAGTTAATTTCGTTTGTTACGTATTGTTGTCTTTGGCCAATCTTAGTTAAGAAACGTCTTGCAGAAGTTATAGTTAGTTAGAACTCAGAATTCAAAGGCTCGTTAAAACTTCCCTAATAGGTACCGACATTTGAAATTGTAACTTCGGTTCGTCAAGAGGTAACGAGAACTCTAATCTTCATTAGTTTTGTTGTTCTATTGGATATCTTGCACCACTGTTACGATGTACTTTATGCTAACTTAGCAGTTGGCTGCTTCCGCGTATTTATTGCAAAGGAAATATTATTGCAATAATATTTATGATAAAGCCAAGCCACACCGCAACATAATAAAGTTATTCTTTTAATATATGAGAAAAAAAAACAGAGAGAGTATTCTATTCTATCCGCAGGCAAAACTGCAACAGACCTTCCCAAGGTAACAAATCCGAACATATAAATGTTTTCTACTTTGTGCAAATGAAATGGAATTACCCGAAGGCTCCGTCCAAATTCGTACTCAAGAAGGGTGTTGTTCTGTACCCTACCATAACAATAAACAGTCTTTATTTATAATAATTATGACAAAATGTACGTACAGCAACCATAATATTATTATTGTCCATAAAGTAGCATTTAGTATTGTGCCACTAAGAGCAAACAGTTTAATAGCTATTACCATTAATGTATTTATACAATAACTATCTTTGCCTAAATTACTCCCAACCGGTCGGGGAACACTATAAATAACCAACAATTTAATCGTCTTCATGAAATTAATAGTCACATTGAACTCCAATTAAACGGAAATATTAGGTTTCGAAGTGGGTTCCCAATTATAGAACTCCGGTATGGTGGAGCAAACATAGGGTTATTTTCAGTTCATGAGTTTTAACCTATTTATTTTTAATTGCTAGGTTTAACCTTGCACTGATATACAGGGTGGGTTATTGTTTATATGTAGGTAATCCGTTAAGGGGATGGAGGAGATGTCATTTGCAATCAAATGACCCCTCACGACCCCTATGCCATTGTCAACCATTTTCGAGTAATTTGACATCCCCATAAAATGGGTTGCCGACATATAACCAATAACCCTATAGAGGTATGAAACAACATAGTTCTAGTAAGTATAACACTTTAACTAGTAGGTACTAGTTGATTTATACTTATTTTATTCTTTTTTATTTAGTTTTTCTTACCTTTCTATTTGATTCCTTTTTATTTGATTTTTAGAAGTTTTATTTAACTCGTTTTGTTCAAGATGAAGATCTTCTACATGAGTAGGTAGTCAATAACCCTTCACTAAGTCGTTAACCCCCCTAAAGAACCTAACCTTCTTAACCGGAAAATATGTTCTTAGATAGATGTACGCGGGTATGTGTGGCAAATATGAAGGTGGAATATCTAAAGCAATTCTTCGACATTCTGTGTCCTTCATGCTGTTTTTAACTACGGAGTAAATACGTTTTAATTTCACAGATATCACATATTATAATATTTCCCTAACATGGACTTCGCCTACTCTATGTTTGCATGTTGCAACAATATTTTAATGACACTTTTTCACGAAAATTTCTTCACATACATTGAGTGGATGTGCTAAATGAGTTTATGACGTCATCCGAGGTATTAATACCTAGGTGTTTAAAAATAGTATAAAACACACTGAATGTCGACAAAAAGCAATTTGTCGACATTCAGTGTGTTTTATACTATTTTTAAACACTTTTATTTATCTTCCATCGAATTTATTCCTAATATCGTGTGAATTAGCGACAGCTTAAAAAAAAACTGCCAACAAATTAAAACTTTTTGGGAGAAACAGCGCCAACGAATTTTATTTATTTATTAAAAAGAAGTTATAAAACAATATCTATCAAACAAAATGTATCGGAAAAATCTGCCTTGTTAGTTGCACCTCGCTTACAAACTTCTTACCAAGGAGGGTAACTTTCAGATAAGGTTTTGTGGAGCTTCTAACTTTCTTTTGGTTTCAGGTTTACCCTTTGGGCGTGCGAAGTGGGAGATTGTATTGTCTTTATTGACTTAGGATACTGATATTGCTACGTCATAGTTGTAATGTGAGTAAGAAAATAATGTTTAATATCTAAAAGTTAAAATCAAAGGTTGAATTTTCAGATGGTTTCCTATTCCTATTCATCTTTTATTTAAATAATTACTTACTCATGGTAATCTACAATATTCCATAGAAACATAATAATATTATGTATGTATAATATTATTATTTTCTACTATGTGTTGTCTTCTTCTTCGTGTTCTTGTTTTGTATTTCTTCCTTGTTTCAAAATCAAAATCAATCATCATTTAATACTTTTATACAGGATGAAAGTAGCCTATATTCTTCTCCAGGTCCCAGGCTACCTATCTGTCAAACGACATATTATTCTGTCTATTCATAGCGATCGGTCGGGTATAGGTCTGAAGGTAGCAGACAGACAGTTACTTTCGTATTTATAATATTAGTATGGATGTGGTTTTATATTAAGTACCAAGTTTAAATTCATAAGCGAACAACATTTTCTGAACGTTTTGTGTAGCAATAGTTACACGAAATAAAGTTTACCAACACTGACAGAAACTAAATAAAAACTAAGGATTATAGTAGGTATATTAATATAGAAATGTTCTCAAATAATGCACCGAAATTCAAAGTAAGTAAATTAACATTAAATTCCAGAACCAATGACGAACAATAATAATTTTACACGCGCCAATGTTCATTTGTTTCTTTCTTTTTTACTTTAAACAACTCTATTTGCAAGCCAAATCGAAATTTAAATAAAATCTTTGATTTATGTTACCTCCTTGGTTGCCATTTGTCTAAGAAAAAAGAAAAAAAAAGATTTCCAAGCATGTTTGAGAAAAATACGTTTTTAGTTCACAGATAACACAGTCATGAATATTTTCCCTAACATGGACTTCACCTACTATGTTTGCATGTTGCAACAATATTTTAATGACACTTTTTCACGAAAAGCTCTTCACTTACGTTGTGTGGGTGTGCTAAATAGGTTAATGAGTTTATGACGTCATCCGAGCTATCCCAACTACATTAACCCCGTATTATTATAGCTCGAATTACTTTGAATTAGGAGTGTTTCGCAGTAGATCATCCCATGACATTGTAAATCCTAATTATTGGAAATGGATTCAAATTGTTCACCGAAGTGAAATATCGATTCTGAACTATGAAGAGGCCTATTCAACTCAGTGAAATGTACAGAATTGATAGATATGAGAACTAAGCCGCGATGGAGACTGACTGTGAAAGGTAGGTAGGCATTTTACTCTTAGTAAATAATTATACATTATAGACATCAGTAAATAGCGGTTCTTTACGTAGTCAATAAATACAAATAATATATTTTTTATACAAAGGTCTACCAAGATACCTGGTACCAAGGTATATGTCTATTTGATAAAGACGTATTCATAACTTTAACTTTTCCGCTTCTACAAAGCCTGAATAAATCTCACGCAGATCCTGACAAGCCCTATAATACTCTGAATTGTGTATTGAAACTTTTACTTACAGTTTTAGTATCTTCAACAAGTACTTACCGAGGATTTTTGCGGATCCCCTATCCGATACGACCGTGCAAGATCTAAATGCTTTTACATAATACAGGACAACGCTCCGTCGCTCTCACAAGTCTCACAGTCTTTTTACCTACGCTTAATAGAGGTTGACGACACATAATAACCCCCCTGAGTCAGCGACTTTCCGCTGTGATGTGCGAAAGTGTTCGTCATCGGAAAAATTGCGAGCGGGAAGTATTGCTGACTCGAGTTGCGCCCTGATGAATTGAACACGTCCCGCTGCCTCAGCCGCTTGTTCGCTTGCTACACTGTTCATTTGTCGAGGAAAGCTAGAAACTTAACGTTCAACGGCTTTGTAAAATCGCGTGCTTCACACGTTCCAGTTTAGCTGGCGGGTGCCGTGAGTAACTTCATTTGAACACTTTTTTGCACGCATTTGCTGGAGTATGGGAACGATACGATCTGATTCAGTTCGCTTTTTTGTTTAGTTCTTCTCGGAGCCTTTTTATTCATCTGATATCCATGCTTATTCAGGTAGGAAAAATATTTGATGTTTACATCGTGCAGCAAAAGGAAAGCTCAAAGGCTACATCAATAATAATATGTCATTATTTTTAACTTACATACATCGTGAACAAAGCTCAACAGAAATAATGAGTTGACGTGAAACACAATACGATAAGATCTAGTGGCACACCGCAGATATTTGAAAAAACGAGATTGTACCGTGGCGAGGAAAATTGTGACAAAAATTGGGGAAAGCAGAATCTCGAGGCAATTATCTGTGTCTACAGCGGTAATTACTGGCGACCCGAGGTCACAGCCAGATAACCGACGGAGGAATAATACCTTATTTTATACTTATACTGCGTGTGCGTGGGCGGAGGGTGCGCCCTGGTGTAATTAGTTGTCATTGGTGGGCTAATGTGTTATCTGCCAAAAGTTAATATTTTTTTTTATATTTACCACTTTAAAAAAAGGCTTGTCCAGACGATTTTCTGGTCTGACGTTGGCTGGAAATGTACGAGTGTGGCCGAGCCTGGCGGTCCTAGTGGTGTGTCCAGTAACTAGTAGACTTTTATTAGCTAAAGATGACAATGAAGACCTTGGCTATACACTACTTAGGTACTTCACCATAATTTGTTATAAGTAGGATTAAAAATAACACACGCGGGGCGTCCGTCCGTTCATCCAAATTTTCTCTATTATCCCACCTACATTAGATTAGCGTTGTTTTTTCTTCAAACCCATTACAGGCAGTTAATCGACTAAAAAAAAGAAAGGACCTTAAAGTAGGTAAGCCCCGTAAATAACGCGTTACGAAAGAATGGAGACAAAATGTGAGACGACAGCAGACATCCGTCCCTGTCGGACATGATCCGACGGATTGATGCGCCACATCTTACAGTAAACTGGAGTTTACATGACGAAAAAAAAGAAAAAAGAGGTAGGTCTATTAAGTTACCTAACCAATATTCGATTTTCAATACCGGGTCAATGTCACACGTGATAAGTGAAGAAGGACGGCATTTCTTATCGGAAGCAAAAAAAAAGACTAGACGATAATGTAACTTGTTTTGACATGTCACTTGCGGAGCCTGTATAACCTATCTTCCTATTTTTACATATAATATCATTCACAGGACGAAAGGGTAATTTTAAGCAAAAAGTTGGTTAGATTAAGTAAGCTTTTTAAGTATTTGGAACCCCAAATCAGATTATTAGTAGGATCATATAATTACTTATAACAGATCCTTCGTCAGTGAAAAGTCCAGTCTCCCTGATCAATAACACTGAATTCTACTCTTAAGTGCTTTGATGCGCCTATAGGTATGCGTATTACGCGGGATATTGTATTTAGACTGACTGGCCGTAAGTGGGTAGTTGTACCGAGAGAAAAAAAAGATAACTTGACCCTTTCAATATATTCACTGCTGAAGGAATAGTCAAAAATTTAAAAATTACTTTGCTATGCTAAGTAAAATTGAAAGACAAATATGTATTTTGTAGAAACCCACAATCTCCAAACACAGTTACATTCTTGAGAAGATATTATATCTTCAACACTATACCTCCATTATGTAAGCCGGGCTTTAAGCATTATGTCCACATATAGGATTTTATTGTGGTGGGGAATTGCTCTTAGATCTCATATCTAACACCATAAAATGTATACTCAATTGTAATAGTCGATTGGACTCGTTTTTATAAGCAAGTAAACAGATGTTTTATTATATCGTAGCTATGTAGATGTTTTATTGCAGTTACCAATATAAAATTATTTATTTTTGCGAGGCTAATATTTGAAGCATCATCACTGAAGTGTGGTAAAATTTTACCCAGTGGGGAAAACCTTTTATTTCACATAAAAGTTTTTCCCCACTGGGTAAAATTTTAATAATAAATAATAATAATTGTCGCGAGGTTGCCGACATGTGGGATGTTGACTCAGCGATCATTATGCCAATAGTCGTGACAGCCAATGGCCTAATAGCCAAGAGCCTCGACCAACACCTGAGGAGGCTCTCGCTTGGCAGCTGGATCAAGGGCTTGATTCAGAAAGCGGTACTTCTGGACACGGCTCGTCTAATCGTAACATACCTAAGGAAATACACTCTAATATATTGTTTAGTACACCATTGCTCTCTAGATGGCATTGCTCTGTTTAAATGCGAGCTATGGTTTCGTTCCCGCTAATAATATAAGTAGTCGAGAAAATTTGAATAAATGAGTTCAGTGATATAACAGTTTGGAGTTTAATTTAGTGTGCAGTGCTGACATCTGGTGCCGAAACCCGGGAATTGCGTGAGTAAAGTGAATTAGTGAACTAAAAGTGACTAAAGTGAACTAAAAGTGACTAAAATAAAGTGCGGAACTGGGACTTGTAAAAAATATCGTGCGTGAACATTAACTTGTGATGTGTTGAGGACTTAGAAAAATTTCGTAAAAAATAAACTTAGAATATATCGTGTTAAAAAGGACTTAGAAAAATTTCGTGGAAAAACACTTAGAATAAATCTTGTTAAAAAACGAACTTATCAAAATTTTGTGGCAAAAAACACTTAGAATAATTATGCAATAAAATAATAATAATAATGGAGAAGTTATTTTTGAAGCAAGAAGATATGTTCGAGCATATGAACAAAGCCTATTCAAATTATAAAAAAACGCCTAAAGAGAGACTTAAAGTATCTTATATCGAAGCAAGACTAGAAAACTTAGAAAAACTATTTGAAAGTTTTGCGAACGTCCATAGTGAAATAGTTGGAAGTGTTAAAAGAGAAGATAAGCCGAAAGTAACGTATTTCACGGAAGATGTTTATTTTCAATTTGAAGAAATTTACACTGACTACAAAACAAAGATGAAAGATGATCTCATGATTTATGGTGTGAAAACTTGTTCGTCTCAAGTCAAAAGATCTGATGAATTGAGTCTATCAACTACTAAAGTTAAATTGCCACAGATTCAACTACCGAAATTTTCTGGATCATATGAAGAATGGCAAACCTTTTATGATATGTTCATATCATTGATCCATCAGAATACAACTTTGAGTGGTGTGCAAAAATTACATTATTTGAAGAGTAGTCTGACGGGTGAACCAGAGACCCTTCTCCAAAACTTCTCAACTACAGACTCAAATTACGAAGAAGCTTTTAAACAACTTACTCGCCGTTATAATAATAAACGTTACATTTGCAACGAGATTATGAAGCGCTTGTTTTCGCAACGTAATGCCACTGGTTCAGCGAGTTCTATTAAACAACTTCTAGACACTACATCATCATCTCTCAAATCATTGGAAAACATCGGAATTAGTACCACTTCCAGTTCGTGTGAGGTCTTCATAAACTACTTGGTTTTATCACGGCTCGATTTAGAGTCACGTAAATTATGGGAAATCCAAGTTAGTCCATTAGATTCGGATGAATTGCCATCTTGGGAACAACTCGTCAAGTTTTTAGAAAACAGATTCCGAACACTAGAGATGATAAGTGGCGACAAACCTACAATCAAGTCTCACAACACGCATCCCAATACAAATAAACCTAAAGTTTTTCACTCTACCACGCAAGATGATAAAAAATCAATTCCAAACTGTACGAGTTGTGAAGGTCAGCACTTGCTTTATCAATGCAAACAATTCGGACAGCAGTCTCCTCAAGAGAGATCAGAGTTTATTCAATCAAAGAGACTGTGCTTCAATTGTTTTGCACCCACACATTCAGTGAAAGAATGCAGATCATCTGCATGCTGCCGTCGCTGTGGCAGACGTCATCACACACTGCTACATTTCGAGAGAACCAATACAGCTGAAAATTCATTTTCCAGCATCGAGAAAACCAATACAACGAATTCAGAACCGAGCAAAGAGAATGAAAACAAAGTTGTAGCACATTTGATTACTGAAAAAATTGAGAGAGAGATGCTATTGGCTACGGCTGTAGTCAAAGCATATTCAACAAATGGTTACTCACAAGTTGTGCGAGTTCTAATCGATCCATGCTCAGAAGGTTCGTTTATCACCGAGGCTACTGCACAATCATTAGGTTTGAAGAGAATGTGCATAAATGGTCTAGTCTCTGGAATTGGAGATAGTGTAGCCAGATCAAAGAACATGGTGTCACTTACTGTGGAGTCAATTCAAAATGAAAATGCAAAGTATTCGATAAAAGTCGATGCTTATGTACTGAGAAAACTGACATCATTTCTTCCTACTTGTCGAACAACAATGACAAACTGGCAAGATATACAAAAGGTTTACTTAGCTGATCCAAATTATGGATCACCTGCTAAAATCGATATGATTTTGGGAGTTGGAGTATATGAAGAAATAATTCTAGAAGGATTTATGAGACATCCATCAGGGAAAGGTCCAATAGCACAAGAGACACGATTCGGATGGATTTTGTCAGGTCGAGTAAGACCTGAATCAGCTTCTATGGTGAACTCCCAGATTATCAACTGTCACATACGAGTAAGTGAAGACGAAATACTAAAACAATTTTGGGAAATAGAAAGAGAACCAGACGCAATTACGAAGAAATTTACGAAGAAAGAAATTAAATGCGAACAAATGTTTGAAGCTACTACTATCAGGGACGATGAAGGACGATATGTAGTTAAACTGCCGTTTGAAGAAGAAAATCCAAAATGTGTTTTAGGAAAATCAAAAGAGATAGCTTCACGCAGATTTCAATTTTTGGAGAAGAAGTTGCTAAAAAATCCATTGTTGTATGAAGAGTACAGAAAGGTAATCGACGGGTATAGAGACCAAAACCACATGGTACAAATTACAGATACTGAAGAAATAAAGAATACAAAGGTTGTATATCTACCACATCATCCTGTGGTGCGAGAGGAAAGAGAGACCACCAAAGTTCGCGTAGTTTTTGATGCGTCTTGCAAGGGTGTCAATAATGTCTCATGGAACGACTGTTTACTTGTCGGTCCTAAGATTCAGCAAGATTTACGTCATATTTTGATGAGGTGGAGACGTCATCCTTTTTGTATACTAGCGGATTTAGTTCAGATGTACAGACAAGTTCGCGTGTATGAGGAAGATGCTGATTTTCAGCGAATTCTTTGGCGATCAGATCCTAATAAACCTATAGAACATTACAAACTATTAAGACTAACCTTTGGAACATCCTGTGCCCCTTACCTAGCTGTAAAAGCTGTTCAACAGCTGGCTAGAGATGAAGAATTAAACTATCCTCGCGCTGCAAAAATTACCCTTCGAGACTATTACGTTGATGATCTGCTCACCGGATGCGAGACGGAAGACAAAGCAATGCAGATTTTTGAAGAAATGAATAAGTTGATGAATTCAGAAGGATTTCGTGTGCAGAAATGGTGCAGAAACAGTGACAAACTTATGAATCATGTACAGGAAGAGAGTAAAAGAGCAGATCAAGCGTTGTTTTTTAAAATTAGGTTAAATTATTTACGATACAAATATTGGATAATACGAGCCAGAGAACGTGTCAAAAAATACTACCGAGAATGTATAAAATGTTTAAGATATTCGCGTCAAAACAATCAGCAGCTCATGGGTCAGTTACCAAGAATCAGACCGATGCCTTCAAGACCCTTTGCAGCTTCTGGAGTTGATTTCACCGGATTTGTTAACATTCGATTTTCACCCGGAAGAGGTTCCAAATCGTATAAGGGATATATATGCATTTTCATATGCATGTCGACGAGAGCTGTACAAATCGAGGCCGGATCGGATTTAACATCTAAAGGGTTCATTGCCGCATTTTGTCGATTTGTATCACGACGGGGCCAGTGTGTGAATTTATATAGTGACAATGGGACCAATTTTGTAGGAGCCGACAGAGAGCTGAAGGAAATGTTGAATCACGCAAAATCAAAGCTTCCCACAGAAATTGCCCAATTGTTAGCCAATGATGGAACCACTTGGCATTTCATTCCCCCACACGCCCCTAATTTCGGTGGACTATGGGAGGCGAGCGTGAAGTCGGCTAAATTACATTTGAAGAGAGTGATCGGAGATTCTACTCTTACTTATGAGGAATTATCAACAGTTTTAAGTCAGATAGAGGCTTGTCTTAATTCTCGCCCAATTTCATACATGAGTGAAGATCCCACCGACCCACAGCCATTAACTCCTGGACATTTTTTAGTGGGAGAACAATTGGTTGCCATTCCAGATGAAAATCTATCAGACATTCATGTAACCGGAGGTCAAAGATGGAAGATGACACAGAAAATGGTGAATGACTTTTGGAAAAAATGGTCGGAAGAATATTTGGTTGGTCTAAACCAACGATACAAGTGGTCAAAAGAAAAACCCGACATTGAGATGGACGACATTGTCGTAATTAAGGATCATAATCTACCGCCAACAAAGTGGCTGTTAGGAAGAGTTGTTCAGAAGCACCCGGGCCAAGATGGCATTACGAGAGTGCTTACACTAAAAACGAAGAATGGACTAATCAAACGTCCATTAAATAAATTATCTATTTTGCGCATGACAGTGAATTCTTAAGTTATGTGTCAATGTTTCTTATCATTTTGTTTTATTCTTTACGCATAGTCATAACGGTAGGCGGCCTATTTTAGTGAATGTTTTTTCTACTTTGTTATGTATAGATTTCAATTCAATCTTATTTAGTTCTGTGAATGTTGATTCTTAAAAGTATTAAAAGGACAAGTCCTTTGGTGGGCGGAATGTCTAATCGTAACATACCTAAGGAAATACACTCTAATATATTGTTTAGTACACCATTGCTCTCTAGATGGCATTGCTCTGTTTAAATGCGAGCTATGGTTTCGTTCCCGCTAATAATATAAGTAGTCGAGAAAATTTGAATAAATGAGTTCAGTGATATAACAGTTTGGAGTTTAATTTAGTGTACAGTGCTGACAGTCAGGAGGTTCTTCTCTCTGGAGCCCTGACCACCGGTAGCTGGGACCCTGTTCCCGATACCGGTGGGCTACTATTTTTTATATTTTAAAATGTTTTTTTTAATGTTTGTTCTTATGAAAATATTTAAAAATGTAAATAATAAGTTAAAAAAATGAAATAAAAGAAAAATAATAATAATACCAGCCTGTTATTTTTCCCACAACGGCCTCTTCTCTTACAGAGAAGGCACGACCATTGATCACCACGGTTTCTCAACACGTATTGGCGATTTCAAACTTATATACATATTAACTTACAAGTCCAGGTTTCCTTACGATGTTTTTCCTTCACCTATGTCAGTGATGTCCAAGATAAACTTAGAAAGTACATTATGAATTGAAAAGGTCACATTGGCACTTGCCCGTATCTGAACCCATAACCATCACACGAAATGTTATAGTCCCAGATAATTTTAAATCAAATCTATTATCTTGTCACTGCAGGTAATAAAAGTTGATAATTATACAATATCCTAATATCATGTAATAATTGAAGCGACAAGATGTCGACACGGTACAAGCTCATAATTTTATTACAGAGTTTATTATTCCTTAATTAAAATCATTAAGATTTTGCCGACATTCATTAAGTTAATTAAACGAAATTCTTAATTATCATCAGACCTGAACATTTGTAGAGACAAAAGCGACTCGAATTCTTTAGTTTGGTTAATTTAAAGCATTAGTAAATACCTAATAGTATCTAATATAATTTAAAGCATTCGTAGATAGTGTATATAATATAATTGAAAGCATTAGTAAGATAGTAGTATCTAATATAATTTTTATCTCTATATATGAAAGACGTCTATAAAAGGCAATCTCCTACAAAAAGTAATTTATTCAGACATTTGAGACCACTTAGGTATCTCTTTTGATATTTATTCCATTACGTACTTGAATTTTTCTGTGATTTTAATTCTATTTATCTCATAAAATGTCTTAGAATTTTTCTGCCAGTATTTTTTTTAATCGAATTTGGACTTAGCGGTAAAGTATTTTTTTTTTAATGTGTCTAATGGAGATTTCAATAAGTAGATAATGACATTTACTTTAAAAGGGGTTTTTTGCTGTACAGTAGAAAACAAAACTCAAGGCCTGACGGTTAATTTAATGGTCTCTGTACTAATACTACTTAATATAAAAATACTAGAGGCATTTTAGGTACGTACAATAGATAAGCCAGACCCATGCCAGTAAAAACAGCCAATGTGACAGAGTTTGAAAAAAAAAATCGCGTCGGAAAATATTTAGTTGAATCTCTAAAAACTTCGGTATTGATTGATCTTCTAATGGTGATCGTCTTTGTTGGTTTTATAAAAACTTTTTCATCATCTGATGATGATGATCGCCTTTTCAAAAAATTTAGCCTCTGTAACTTTCTGATTTTATTTATGGTGGGCCTCATAGCTCTACTAGATTAGAGCATCTCAATTTAGCTGTCACTTATGGACGAAATATTCAAGTTAAAGTTGTGTATCGATTTAATTCAGTCGCCTAGGGTCCTTAACTTGACAGCTAGTTGACGTCCAAGTTATTTCCCAAGGGAAATATATACATTTTACAAATATTGAACGTGGATATTATTAACCCTTGTTTTGACACTGAAGTTGATAGTTTAACTGGCGTTCAATGTATCGTTCTGTGAAAGATAACTAGGTATTAGGAATAACTTAAATACTACTAACTTAATAACTAGATAGCTGTAATGAACCTTGTTTTAAACTCTTGTTTATAATTTGATTTCTTCTTCTATTCTCCAAAAGGTCTTTCTAATCAGGGACCAAAACCGGTATGATCAAAACGGGTATTTTTCGGTTACAACATTAAATTTCTTACAGGGGATTTTTAAGGTTACCTGAAATTGAATACAACCAATATTAATACCGGTTACCGAAAAAAAATAACCTCTATCTCCTCCGTCGGCATTAGTCAAAGGGCGCCTATCGCCTGTGTGTGTGTGTAACCGGTATTAAAACGGCAACCTAAAACAGGTAACATGTTTCTTCTTCTTGGGTTACCCAGATAGCGGTAACCTTGGTCGTAGAAGTAACTAAAATTCTTCGATACCTGTAGGTAACGTAATTTGTAAAGATTAGATTTTAATAAATGCTACTATAATGGCTTCTAATAGTGAACAGGATTGATAGCAGAGTCATTTGAGCATGATCACCGCAGTACATCAAGCAACTCAGAAAGTGTCTTCTTTGGCCGTTGATTTTTCAATCAAAAATAACAACCTGATTTGTCTGGCTTTGTCTGACTTTTCAAATATTTTTATAGTGGTCAACCATGAGAGGGTGACTAAGGCCATTTGTAAATAACTAATTTACTAAGTCTTCATTATCTAAAATAAATAAAAAATCCGTTTAAAGATCAAAGATTACATTGACAATAGGGTCAGTCGTTTGTCTTAATTAAGTTCAGAGGTAAGAACGAGCGCTACATAATTATTATAGGAATACACTTAATTGATTCCCTTAATATTTACTTAATATTTATATTTACTTAATATTACCGCTCAGTTTGGCAGAATTCGTTTCTCATATCAAAATATAAAAGAAAATAATAACTAATTGAAATGGATTTGGCAGAACGTTTAAAATTTCACATGTAGCGTCTAGCTCGCATGTGAGTGGCACGATACGGCTCTGAAGGCAGCGAAAATAATAATAAATAGGTACAGTTCCTGATAAACTGATAAAATGCAGAACATGATGCGGGGATGTTATTCTGAACCAATGTTTGTAACAATTTAGTTTGGCAATGGTTCTTATTTGTTCAATAACAGAAATGGTTGATTCACAGTCTGTAGGCAAACATCAGTATCGAGTCCGTTTTTCAATAGTCCAAACGGAGATAATAGTTTTTTGATCGAAGGCTTAAAATCGACACATAGATCACCTAAAGAAATACGTTTATAAATACATCTTCAAACACGGTCGCGATGCAAGTGCTTACCATCCACATGCACTTCCCGCTTGTTTCGAAGCCGCATCCGAAGTGTCCTCGGCTCGAGTCGCGACCCACTTCCGAACCGCCCGACAGCGAGTCCGTTTTTCTCCAACCGGAAATGAGATTTCCAGACAGATATAATGGCTTTCCACGGATTACGTCATGCGAGCTTTGAGTTTAGAAAATTCACTTGAATAATTCACTCCGTAAGCCCAGCTTAAGCATCTTCAATAGCTATTTAATTCTTTGGTTGAGTGTTATAGAATATTATTATTTTAAGGTGTGGTGTCAGTAATTTGTTTGTAAAAAGGCTTAGGTAGTAACACATATCGAAAATTATGTTATAAAATTATCATTTCCACAATGATACGGCCGTAACAGCCCGGATAATCGAGATTAATTTGACCCAACTGATCGGAAACACTGTCCAAATAATTTGTTTGAAGTAATAATTGGATCATTACTGTTTATTGGGGTTTAACCGCACGCGTCGGTAATGATGTGGGAGTAACTCTTATTATCGCTATAAAATGGCGCCCATAAAAATCATTCCTGCTCGTATTACTTTCCAACTCAGTAAAAAAGTTGAAGACTAAGAGAATTTTGTTATGGAGTCATTAAGAAGAGTGAAACGCGAGTGGTATGGGAAATAAAGTAAGTTCTGACAAGCTGGGGTCCATTAGTCGCCGGTGACTCCGCGACAAATGACTTGAATAATGACCATCCCGTTTTAAACGCTTGACTAAGTGCTATTTGCGGTTCTCATGCTGAAATATGGCTGAAGTTTTGATGTTAACTTAATTATCTTGTTATTATCCTAATTATAAAGTGGCTTCTTTAATTTGCATACTAAAAGGTTAAGGTTAGAAAAAGATCTTTAGGCTCAAACCTTTTTTCTAGTCCTACCTAAAAACAGATAATTTCAGTGCATAACAAGACTAAGAATAACTTCTGCTATCTAATTGCGTAAAACGTTTTCGTAAACGATTCCGACTAATCTGTTTCATTTTGACAGTTCAACAACATCCATTGCGTTATTTACGTTATTGAGCAGATTTCTTTTTCGAACTTATGAAGCAATGGATTAGCAATGTGTTTCAAACCGATCCAGATTGTGATAGATTGCGTATTACGCAATTAGGGTGCTGGTTAAGTTATAACAAGAATCTGTTGAGACGTCAAGGAGGTGTCAAGCCCCAGGGGAGTTGGGAGCAGCACCAATTTTCGATGTTCCTTGTTTTATCCATCAAACTTGGAACATTTGGTGTTCTCGAACACAACAACGAAAACTTCATTATTAAGGCGAGGAATTAATAATTAATTGCAAAGTTCAGCAATAATTCCATGTTGTTGTTATAATAGTAGGCAGCGTTTGAACTTCAAAGGGTGCTTTGAGCATCTTTGATCTCACTGGAGCCCAACGTTCTAATATAGATCATTATAATTATGGAGCAGGTAAGTGTTACGCAGTCGTTTTAATTAATTATTACAGTGTAGTGTATTTAAGTAAACAGAAGTAAACGCTATCTCATGTGCGTCAGCAGTGAGGTCGCTGTCAACTGTCAGTTCACCACGAATGGCGGTAAAGTGGGAAACAGTTGAAAGTGAGGTGGTACCTGCACAGGAGGCTTGGTGTGGTGATGAGCCAGTGTAGTGATATAATCAGCTTAAAAACGGGATCAACAGATTCTACATACAGTCTTACTAATAAGTGTTTAAGTTAAACTTCCCAGTAGAAAAGTGAAAAATGCTCGACTCTCCTCTAGCTTATCTTTTAAACACAGGTATGAGTTTATTAAAACAGCGCGGACAGCTCAAAAAAAACATTTTGATGAAAACGTTTTTCACGCTGCAAAATGTAGTTCTTTTTTGTTTCCGGGTTAGTCACTAGTTTAAAATTGGACATTCAATATGGAAAATGTACGAAAACAACTCGGATGTGAAATGTTGACTCCAAAGTCGACTTTTCGATTCATCGTGTTTGAATTTTAAATTCTGTGCCATTTACCGATATGAATAAGTAAATATGTAGGTATAATTTGGAATGTTTTGAGGAATATAATATCGACTTAACTTTCAGTCGATGCTGAATCTGTGGAGGAATCGATTATTTATCGGTAATGGTGGTAAGAGCGGGTTACTCATCTGTCATAGGGTTCCAAGTTTGAGGTTGATGTAAATCAATTAGAGAGGAGACATGACATTTCCCTTAATTACAAGATCAACTGAGTCCATTATGTAAATATTACAAGAAATCTGTACTAATAACTTCACATTACGTTTTCCCCCACTTGTAAAGCAAAGTTCTTATTAACAAAACTTTTCAGTGTGTCTACTGAAAAGTTTTGTTACTAAGAACTTCTCCGAAAATAGTTAGCCATATTATGTTCGTACCCTTCTATAGATGTTCAGTGCTTCTCAAATGCAAGTTCTCAACTAAAGTGGCTGCCAAACTTTGGAGGAACCTGTATCACTAAATATATTTCACATACTTCGCGAGTGGAGGGAAATACCACGGCTGCCTTCTCTCCATAATTGTTCAAGAATAGTTGCTTGGAATAGTTGCTCAGAAACGAGATAACCCCTTTTTGGTTGAGACTTAAGACGTTGGGTAGTTATTTACAAACTATGTTTTAATGGCCAATTATAAGAGGTAACTATAACATTGAATAAGTTTGAGGAATTTTTAAATTATCTTCTTCTTACAGGGGTTGGGAACATGAAACTTGGAATTTGAAATAAAGCAGATTTGAGCAAATTTTTGGTGGGGTTTAAAAACCACAAGAGGGGCTCACTAAATGCTTTTTCAATTAAGTAGATAAGATTATTTTACACTAGCCGTTGCTCGCAACTTCGTCTGATGAAAAGTAGCCTATGTCGTTCTCTAGATCATGGTCTACTTATGTGCCAAATTTATCGAAATCAGCCGTTTTGACGTGAAAGCGTAACAAACAAACAAACAAATAAATAAACAAAAAAGTTACTTTCGCATTAATAATATTAATAAAATACAATACACGTAGTCTACATCTATTGTATTTTATGATGGATTTCCGCCAAGTCACGCCTGAATCCATTAACTATTTTATAATATTAGTTCGGATAATGTCGATAGTAAAATGTACCTAATCAGTATTGATAAGATTATAATCAGTTTGCTTATCCACAGCAATGTTTGTCGTTATTATCAGATCAGATAGTTTTCGTATGACGGAAAACATTAAGGGAAAACCCAGGACCTTCGATATAGCAGGTATTTCTAATAAAATAATGTAATATATTTCCAATACACTTTATAAATGCATCTATATTCAAAATACGTTCGTAGGCGCTTGGCAATCAAGTTCGATTTCTGATAGGATTTGCTTGGTGGCAGATAGTATGAATAAATTGAACAACGATACATTTGAATGTCCCGCTCTTCCGACCGTGGAGGTAGATGTGCAGTGTGCACCGGGCCCCTGCATGCACTATCTCAGATTTTACGAGTAAGCATGCCTGAAATGTTCGACCAACGATACTATTCTCAAAACACACGAGACTACGAAGAAAATAGAAACTATTTGGCACTGAAAAGTTATCTAAGACAAGGGACCAATGTTTCTTCGAAATTGTTCTTTACATATATTATCGAATTCATCACTCTTCATCAATAACGGTTTTGTTACTTCCACGTGTATCGTTTGTGTCGAAAACAATTTACATATGTACACATTGAGGTACTTATTATTGTACTGTACGTTAGTACAATAATATTTTATAACGAGGTATTATTTTACTGTACGTTAGTACAATAATACCAATAAAAAAAAATAAAAAAAAATAAAAAAAAAATACCTCAATGTATGTAACCTTTTCATGTTGCGTCAAAAACATAGATTTGTAGGTGTCACTCAATTTAACATATTCTCGTGACAAATGTGTAGACAGATTGACAAGTATACAAATGTTTATAAACAGAACCCTAATCGTAGATTCTTAGCGCGTGTTGCTATAAACATCACATAAATATGGAGTGATAAAGTGATAGGAGCCCTCTCTAGTTTTATGGGGCCTGTCGTCTGACGTCCTAGAAAGGAGTTTCGCCAAAATTTCGTATTCCATTCAAGCGCTAGATAAAATGTATACGTCGCGTTGGTTTAAAATAGTCCATACTGTATAACTTTGGTGAGAGGTCACCTTATCTGGAGCTTCAGTGCCGGATCTATCTGGTGCTTCACGTAGATTTATGGTTGTTGCTTTTTTATTAGGGATATATTTTGCACAATAGGTTTCTACCTCCTAATTCTATCCTTCTATTCGAATACTTTGTATTACGCTGAGCATTTACTTATGAGAAACGACTTATCTTCTGTATTGACTAAACAGTTTTTTTAAACCTATTTAGGACCTGCCCACTGTGTGATTATGCAAGACTGCCATTCAAGTATTTAACCATCTATCTTGTTATTAAATAGCATTCACGAAGAGCTTAGACGCAGACGTACCTACACCTCGCAGACGCGACCTTGAAATTAAATCCAGCTAATGATTCTCTTGTATACGAGTACCAGATCTTATACCTAATTACCGTTATTCAAAGTTAATCCTAGCTAAAGTCTCCTTGAATACATTTTGAGTGAAAGTGGCCCATCACGGAGAAAGCTCTTAGCTCGTAACTTGCAAAACTCCTTTTTAGGGAAAAAAATACTTTGAGAAGATCCCACTCCGAAGTACATAAGTTTCTAAGTAAATAGATTCATGTACTAAGTTATCATCGGTGTAAACGGAAAGGTAGTAAATCTTGTGGAAGCCATAAAAAGTTGTTTGTTTTTTACGAGTATGAATATAATAAATTATTAGGTCATGTTGGAGAAGAAATTGCTGCAGGTTATTTCAGATAAGCTGTTTCATCAAATATCTTTGGTGGAAAGGATGTTGGTCATATCAACCTCTTATGTAGATAGGGCAAAGGCATCTTCACAGAACTAAGAACATAGAAGGAAAATTTGATTGTTTTTTTTTTTTTTCATTTTAGTCTCAGGCCATGCGTGTTCATGATTTCGCGTATATTTTGTCTAATTGATGATGAAGTAATTATTTAGCCAAATATACCTGCTCTATGGCTGTGCCGTGAAATGTATCATGCGATTGATTTGCTATCACTTGAGTCATCAATGGTTTTTCTCGTAATATGAATTAATTAAATATTAGATGCGACTGCTCGTTGGTTTAGTGGTCGCAAGCGCTATTGAGCATGAGGTCCTGGGTTCGATTCCCAGATCGGGCAAGTATTAATGGGTTTTACCACTGATAGCAGCCCGGAGTCTGGATTTGTACCCGGTCGATAGCAATACGTTCGCCTCGTATTACATGGGACTTAAAAACATAAGTGGCAAATGTGGGTGTACTACAGGTTCTGCCCAACTCTTCGGCGAAACACGGTGTGATGTTATGTAAATATTAAAATCATACTATGTTGTCATAGGTGCTATACATAGGTATGTTACATACATATGGCACCTCAGAGTTATTAACATTAATATTTCGTCAACATGTTTGTCATGTTTCTAAATCGGAAGGTCAATAACCTGGCGTCAATAAGTGGGAACGTTATAATATAATGCTGACGTAAGTATTGACAAAACAGTTGAATGTCGATAAAAATATAATTTGCCTAATCATCACATTTTTGCACACACACATACAAAAGAAACACACATACATACATACGAAGAGTAGGTAACATAATTATGTTTAATGTTATGTTCTACTTTCAGTCGCTTGACTAAAACTACCGTTACAGTCTGATGAAATTTTTATTAGTTCTGAGCGATGACGTCACATAAACCAACGATAATATTTTGTATCGGTGTAATACTTCGATTCCAAATTGATATTTGATACCTTTCTTACAGGTGGCTCGTTGGTCTAGGGGTATGATTCTCGCTTTGGGTGCGAGAGGTCCCGGGTTCAAATCCCGGACGAGCCCAACTTTTTTATACTTTTGATTAACGGTTTTTGTCATTGAAATATAATGTTCCTAATTTATTTGTTTTAATAATATCCGTTGGATACTTTTATAATTTTTTTAATGGAAAATATCAACACACCTGTGCTTTGCGAGAGTATTTATTTATTTATTAAAGAACACCAACAGCTTTGTAACACCAACCAAAAATTTGTAAATACATTAGCAGTAATACACTGCTAATGTATGTACTTACAAATTAAACAGAGCAAGCAGACATTTGCTGTCTACTGGTAATTTAAAACGACGCCGACGGACGGTAGTCGCTAGGTACTTCGCTTCTCAATAAAATTGAAGACGGTAGTCACCAACTCGCTGTTTCTACTATGATTAGTTTAACGTGGTTTAACTTAGATTTAATTAAGTATATATTGTAGATAACTATCGTACCTAATTAACAAGGAGTCGTAATAATTAGTAAGTATCTCTATTAATTGCCAATGGGTGTATTTTATCGTCTTGTGTTTCTTCTTTAACAAAGATAATAATATAATTCAGTACACGGATCTGCCAAATTTTTATCATGACCGTAGATCGCAGGTCATGAGTGGTCAAAGCAGTGTTACCAGATGAGAAAAATGATATTACAGTGTTTCGTGCTCAAATTTACAGGGTTTACGACAAAATTACAGTAAAAGTAAAAAAAAAATACAGTGAATTTTACAGTAGATTTCAAGAAACTTTTAATAACTTTTATAAACTATAATATACCTTTTGTAATTTAAAATAAGCATAATACCTATACATATATATAATTATACATTAATCAATCACTGTCACTATCATGTAGCGGGTCTTTTGGGTCACGTTTCAGCCAAGTTTTGAAACTATTGTCTTTTAACCACTCGTCTCTGAATTTTTGTTTATAATGTATCTTTTTTGCTTTTTTTGGAGTTGAATTAGGCATTTTAAATTCTCAAGTCCTCAAATAAAATAACCACTTGCACCAGTTTCACAGAAAGACTTGAAAGAGCCAAATAAAAACGTAATGCATTGCATATGAAACCAATTTACAATCATACTAATTTAAGTTAAAAACCCAATAGGCTTGAAAACTAAATTAAAACACGGTTGACACAATTTGGGTGGTTAATACTAAGAAGTGGTTTTTAGTCTATGACGGGGAATTCCTGCGTAGTATCCACCGCCGCCGCTAATCATGCCATTTAAAGTAAGACATATTCGTTCATAATAACCTAAACAAGGGTTGTGAGTTGTGACATCGTTTTGTTATGTTCATGTTATTTTTTCTATTCACAAAGGCTGCGTTCAGTTTACATTAAACTATTTTGATTTTTGCCTGTAGAAAAATTACAGTGCTCTCCATACACTGTAATTTAAGCATTACAGTAGACAGTAGATCGTGTGAAAATACAGTAAATCTGCTGTAATTACAGTGTATCTGGCAACGCTGGGTCAAACACCTTTCACTTACGCGTTCACGCACTACACATTCTAATGTGAGAATGAATTTCGATGTCTTTTACAAGCGGCTCGTTGGTCTAGGGGTATGATTTTCGCTTAGGGTGCGAGAGGTCCCGGGTTCAAATCCCGGACGAGCCCAATCTTTTTGTAAAGTTTTTTTACAAACTGCGGAAAAGATAGAACGCTTCAAATATGTAAATATTTGAGTGCTTGTTTATTTATACATTATAACAAGAAAAAAATGAGTCTAGGAAGAAATAAGGAAGCGACTGTGTGTCTCATTGAATTGCAAATTGTTTCCAGGTTCATAATGTACACAATACCTTTTTATGAAGAGTGTGAAACAATAGCGAGGGGAAATATGGGTTTATGAAACTGTAGGTGAGCAACATATAAAAGAGGTGCTAGGGAAAATGCAAATGCAACTCCTGGCAAGTGCAGTTATGGAAAATAAACGTAGATGCGAAATGTTTTTATAACATTAGTCGAACTAGGTATGTAAGCATTTTGCTAACTAATTTGATAATAATTTTTCACAATTCATAGTGTCGTTTTTTTCACCAGATATCTCTGTTTTTAACCAACTTCAAATAAAGGAGGAGGTTATGCATTCGGCTAGTTTTTGCTGTTCATGTGTTTTTTTTAAGTCTTCTTGACTTTTATTGTAAAAAAGTTTTTTTATTAAATAAGTACCTTTTTTCATAGTAAACTAGTGACGTAAGCACAGTTAACAGCGCCCTCTAATGATTATTTATAACCTGTCAAATTATAATAAAAGGCATAAAACTATTCCGTAAGTAAGTTGGTCATACGAGTGTTATTCATATTTATAACTCTTATCATTAGTGTAATGGAGTGTATAAAAATAGACCGGATGGATGACGCATTCTAGTTGTCAAGGCGTTTGTTTCGTTGGTGCTCCAAATAATAAGTCTTTTATTTTATAAGAGATCTATGTCATTATAACACTAGTTATGTTTTAGAGACAATACATCTACCGATGTCTCTAAAACATATAATTTAAGTATATGTGATATAGATCTGTACTTATTCATCATAACATTATATTGTGTCAAACAGGTATTAGACATACAGCCTACATGTTATAAGTAGTTTATTTTTATTTTATTCATCTTTAGTTACTCTCATCATGGCCCCTAAAACATTTTTATTCTTCTTAGGTAGGCAAGTATAATAGATGGTCGACACATTGATATCGCAAAGGTGAGACACTTGCAAGTTGCAACATTGAAGGTACGGCCAAACCTGAGCGAGTCGCTCTGGACCTCAGGTTTAGCGACCACAATGCGGGACGCGGGACGTGGGAGCGGGAGCGTCTACCGTAACCCGAGAACACCGCGTCGGCAAAGCGGGACCGATCAGAGCCGAACAATGATAATCATTGTTCGTCCCGCGTTGTGGTCGCGCAGGTGTGCACGTTTAGTTTCGCGTTGTGATCGCTGAGGCTTGGCTTTAAGATCCCAGTGTCACTGGCATGCTCATGCTATACCAATATAAGAGACAAAGTTTTTACGTTACCTACGTGTCTGACCAGCTCCCATACTCTTGAAACTGGAACACAGCACGTATACCTGCTTGGTAGCTTATACAGGTACCTAATTGTAGGTGGTAGTGTGGGCTGTTAAGTCTCTTTCCTGCGAATCTATTTTGAACCAAATAAGTAGAAGTTTTATTATTTTTATGTGAAACAACAAAGCGTAGGTTTCATAAACCCGTTAACCCGAAATTCCTCACAAAGTTAGTTTGATCTCGATATTTGTGATTTTGATCATACGCTGGCGGTACTAAAAATAAATTGTGCTTTATTACACCATTTTATTGGATTGGAGCCTTATATCAAATATCAAATTCTCATTTTTATTAGATTCGCTGGTATTTTTTATATTTGTTGGTAATATCTTTAAAATTAGTTTATTGGTATACAGCTACAGTACGATGCCTTTCCAGCTGTGACAAATAATATAGGCATTTGAATTTGTTTTGGTTCAAATAAGTATACCTACCTTACCTTCCTCCATTTAGATAGCATACATTGTTAAGTCCTGCTATTGTTACAATGATAATAGATTCCTGAAAACAAGTGTTGGAACAACTAGGTTTCGTAGTTCCCACGCTCCTGCTGAAAAACACTGTAACTACATTACACACTTAAAAATTACAGTGATTACAGACTAGGTCCTTGATACTAGAGGCGTTATCATTCAGAGGCCTAGGTACCTCATGGATACTGAATAGGTCAAGACACTGAATGTGCATTACACTACTTGTCGCTTATATTTTTTTGGGGAGGGCAAATCCTTCAATCCCCCTTGGAGGCTTGGATACCACAATATCGCTGTCGACAAAATGAAAGGTGAATATCCACCCTAACATCTCAATTTGGTTCAACGACAGAGTGCCACATCAAAAACACAAAAGTACCGACATCTCAGAAATTGGAATATGGAAGGCGACATCGTGGATTCTGACATTGATTTATTATGTAAAATAAAGGCGCGATCGGCCAGTCGTCCGGCTGTTCGACGGTCCGGCTGTCCAGCTTTATCTCTGTTGTGGACGGTATTATTACAAGAGCGACACGATTTGCCACGAGTCACGATTTGCCGATAAACATAATCACAAATGAATCTTGAAGTAGGTATAATAAATCGTAACATCTTCAACAGAACGATTGCATATATGCCATACCGTTGTCGTTTGATTAAAGTGTAATATAACAGGAAAATATTGAAATCAAATATCAACAATTTTACCTACTTATTGAGAACATACGCCAATTATTATTCACATAGTTTTCGAACATATTTTACTAACTGCTTACGAGTAGATAGATACTATAGTAAGAAATCAGAGCTGTGTACAATGACACCAATTCCAGTGGGATAATATTGTACTTTATTGCGATTTACTTAAAGTTAATGTAATCACTGTGTAATCTAATTAAATTCCTTCTGTCTGCTCTAATAGTCGCGTCTGTGAGTACATCGTCCTCAGCAAACAATCCATTGATTAAAGCGTAGAGATGTCTGGGAGTTCTATTTATTCTACCTAAGGTTTTTATTTTCAAACGATATGGCGACAACGATTAATTAAAGGAAATAAATATAAAAAACTATTAATGCTTTGTAGTTAGGTAACTGTTTTTCCTGTTATTTTGTATAAAAGTGGTTTATGATAGAAAAAAATATTAGAAATAAAATCCAATCGACTATTCCTTTGATACCTCACAGCAGACCTCACCATTCAAAACATCAAAAGCCAACACAATATAAAAAAGTAACATAAGTGTAACATGTTTAACGTGACGTGAACGTACGTCTATACAATTTGGAATAAGGCATTGGAAGGGACAGGACATGTCAATTTGTCCGCGTCAGTGTCGGGCCGGTCGGGCCGGGTCAAATAGATGGCGGGTCATGGCGGCCCGGTGACAGTAGCCACATACACAAACACAATTATACAAACGAGCCGGGTACGTTCCGGAACGAGAACACCACCTAGCAGAAATTCGAGAGAGCAAAATTTTTTACCTTCGAGCGAAAATTTTAAATTGCATTCTACTTTTTGCTTGTTTACTCCAGCAAGCTGAATGCAGCTCGCGGTTTCGTGTCTACGAATTACGAGTATTGTATGGTAAACCGCGAATCGGGAGGATCGTTTCGTTATTAGGCATTTATTAGTTTGTTATACGAATGATGTAATAATATTTTGATTTAAAAGAGTGTCCGTGGAGTTTCTTGCCCGTTCTTCTCCATAGGAACCTCTTCTTCTTCTTCGTAGCACTCTTGTCAGAGCGGTCATGGTCTTCACGTAGTTTTTTGTCCAGGGGCTGATGTGATTCGCCTCACGCTTTCTCGCCATCTACTCCGATTTTTGTTGCTTATAGTGCACTCATATACCTACGGTTTCGCCTACTACGGATATAATTTGGCCAGTTCATCTCATGGGTGAGGGTCAGCGTGGTCTAGTGCCCTACACTAGTAGTGCACCACATTTCCAGAACGTCTATTTTCTTCTTCTCAATGTCACGCGGCATCCACATCTCAGCAGCGTATAGGAACATAAGAAAAACCAGTGTTTGAGCAAGCCGGATCTTAGTGGCTTTTGTAATAGATACCCAGACTTTTTACAGTTTGTCCATTGATGGTTGAGTTATCGCCATACGTCTCTTAATGTCATCTATGCATCAACCCCTGTCTGAGATTAACGCTTCAATATAAATGTAGGACTGGGTAACGTCGCAGTTCGATTTTAGAGAATTCGGGCGAGTTTTTGTTAGGAATTTACTACGCTTTGGCAATTCAAAAGTGTCTGTAATTGATTTAGTTGAAAAAAAACTTGAGTTTGACTTCTGATTGCCTTGATACATTTTCAGCACATAACACACACACACACAGCACACACATAAGTTGCACAGTGTACACAATATTAATGATTCTGAAACGCACATAAAACTCTTTCTTCCATATTATTCGCGTTCATATTGTAGGAGTTAGCGCCAGGTGGGGCGACTATTGTAAGTGACCTACGGAGAGCAGGTGCGAGGAACGACGGCCCACCCTAAAAGCTAGATTACTCTTGAAATGGACGCGACAGTTGACTTACAATTGGACCTGCTAAACGTGGAGTCTCTACATAGGTACTGATTAAGCGAACAATGCAAATATGTCAGCAGAGTTCTGTTCAAAAGATTCAGTATCAATCTGCCTAGCCTTTTCCCAACTATTTTGGAGTCGGCTTCCAGTCTAACGAGATGCAGCTGAATACATTTTACCAACGGCTTAACCTGCTTTACGAGGCACGGAAGGGTCTCGATATGTAATGGATGGTCACCCATCCACGAATCGACTGCGGAAAGCTTAGCTTAACCTTCGATCGACCCATGCGGCTGTCATCATTTAGCCACGAGCCCCTCGTTCAAAAGATTCAGTAGTTCAAAAAAAATATTGTTAACCTAAAAGTGCACTACAAGGAAAGGTCTTGCACCCACCTATTTCAAAAATGTTCAGGTACTTAATGTTTCAGAGCAGTGTTCAGTTTCACATTATCTAAAATTCGCTTTAGATACTCTGAAACTAATCTTTCAATAACGCGTACGTTTTAATATGACGGGACACGAAATCTGTAATTATTTTAACACGTTTTTCAAAGTCCGAGAGTGGTATTTATTACCATAAAGCTGAGTAAGGGAAATGTCATAGTGTCAACGTAAGATGCTGTGATGGAGTGGTTTTAATTTATTCGCCTCTTCACTCGCTGTCACCAAATTCAATGTAGACTGATATTCAGCCACAAAATTACTCGTGAATATTCATTTGTCGTAATAAAAAAAGCTGTAGGCCTGAATAAAAAATGAACTTTTAAAACCGCTACAGTAAAGGCAGCTTTAAAAAAGCTGCGACGTGCAATGGTGATGAATTCATTTGATTATCTACAATTTGGGTTTTATAATTTGGGTCTAAATTATAGAACCCAAATTGTCTGTCTGAAATAATATTTTGTGGCTACCCATTGATAAAATATTATAGAACAAAGATTGTAGAAAATTAAATGAATTCTTGTCGATGTATGATGACTGTACCACGATGGACAGTATGTACTGAGTCGCATTTACGTTAAATACACTTCTGCTCGCCTTTATCAATGAATAATACAGTTTATTAAGGGACTTAAACATAACTGTCGATTTGTGGGTGTACTATTGGTACACCTCTGCCCTACCCTGCCGGGAAATAAGGCGTGATGTATGTAATTTTATTTTGTATTTAATTTTCTTTCCACAATGTTTGTGCTCTGAGCTCCCGATCGCCGTCCAATTTGTCTTAATTTTAATCAATTTGCGGAGTGTAATTTAATCAACAATAACTTAATTTCTTACTAATTATTCTAATGGATCTTAGATTAGACGAATACGAAATAATAAAAAAGAATGTGTGGGTATCGTGTATACGATAGAAGTGATTTACGACTGGAATCGAGTATACGTGAGTCAGCGCCGAGTATACCCGATTCAGCGTAGCCGACCGACTGGACCCGAGTATACCCGATTCAGCGTCACCGACCCGAGCGTGCCAGTTCAATTTCGTTCACTGTTCAAAAACAGCGCAAAATGCGCCTAAAGAACTTTTCACTTCAATAAGGCTGAAAATCAGTCTGTTTAGTTAGATAGAGGAGAGGTGACCGCAATACGCCACTAGCTTTATGCTAATATATTCACGTAGGATCATAGCAAGAGATATTTTAAGCCGTAACGTGGAACCCTGGACGCTGCTATTAAATCTTACTTGACCGATTTTTAGGAAGATTTATTGAAGAGTATGGCAGAAATAAATGCCTCTAGGAGCTTTCTGTAATTTCTCACGTAAAGCCTCGCAGGCCAGGCTAAGTAACAAATGAGGTCACATCATTTTATTCATTCGAGGTGTCATAATAGCAGCTCGGTGGCGTCAGTTACCACCGCGTAATTTTCATAATATGCAAATGGACTTTCTGTTTAAATGCTTTTGTGTGTAGTGTAGGAATCTATGAATATTACAGCGTTTATTCTTGCGTACATTTTAACACAATAAATCATGCTGAAATTAAATACGATACAGTCTGTACGTAACATTTACAATAAATGTAGTCGTAGAGCATGTTATTTTACTAATTTATTCTACATTTGTGTACACTATTGCCAGTAGGTATCTTAAATACAGTAGGTATAAAAAATTTAAAAAAAAAATCTAATACCAGTATATTTCTCTAACAGTGAACTTCAGCACATTAAGCTAATGTTCTTATATAAATGTGGCTTGCGTTAGAGAATAGTGCTCAGCGCCAGGAGCTTAACAAAGTATTCGAATAATGTCCCTACATAAATGTAATAACGTCGTCTTAGATGGTCTACCTTCCCAGTAAACATTCAATTCATTACAAGTATTTTACCGCACATTAGGATGTGAGCCAGAAAATTAGCTAAATATTGACCAACATCCTAATTGCGTAATACACGCTCAATCACGATCTGAATCGTTTTGAAACAGATGGCTAATCCATTGCTTCATAAGTTCGAAACAAAAGTCTGCTCAACAACGTAAATAACGCAATGAATGTTGTTGGACTGTCAAAATGAAACTGATTAGTCGTTTACGAAAAATGTGTTACAATCGAACTAGCTTACCGTATATAATGCTTTATATTACTTGAATGTAGACTAGAAACGAAACGAATAAAGACAGATAATATCCGTTTAACGCAATACGATAGGGCTTCCTAGAATTCGTCTTAATTCGAATTCGAATTAAATTCGTCTGTTAGGATCAGATATCCTGATTGAATTATATGAATGTATACTGTAACCGACATTGTGGAGATCGGATTACCTGCAGAATTCGGACATAAAGTAAAGAGCACTGCCTTCAGACCGTTTGAGGTTAAATATATAAGTTGGATTTTCACACAACAAATTAGGGTAATTTTAATAGCACCGAGGACAATATAACATGGCTTGTAAAAAAATCCTATCCATACATTTTTACCGCGTAGGTATATCAGATGTTTTTTTAACTTATATTTTAGGTACTACAGGAACAAACCGGACTAAACCTTTGGGTATGGATGCGGATTCCATCTTGACGCATTATTAACTAACTCGTATGTGGCATGTGGCTATAGCTGATTGATAATGATAGATTTATGTGGCGAAGTAAAACCTTTGTATGAAAGTAATGTGTTACGTATGATTTATGGTGTTTTCAAAAAGTTAGGATTAGGTACTAATAAAATTGATATCTACAATTTTTGAATTCTGTAATGAGGGGTTATGCAAACCAATTTCTTGAGTGTAATTCCGCTGTCATTTATAGGTTTTTAGTGGTCTAGAAATTGGTTAATTAAGCACTATTTTATACCTAGCACCTGAGAATGACCGTACGTACTGTATGGTAGTTATATAAGGTGCTATAAAAATATCTGCCACGGCTGCAATGGGAGATAGTATTGTGTTTATAGATTACAATAGTAAAGATAAATTATTGATCATGTGTCATATTTTTTTTCATACAAAAAATTGTACGTATAAATTTGCAAGTGTCGAACTAGTCAGCTGATTTCAGTTTTCATTCACAGAACAGATGGAAAGAGATAGCAGTTGTTTTCATTGACGAAGTGCACTTCGCGCGTAATTTGTGACCACGTTATGCAGAGTAGAGTCAATGTTTATTTAACTACTTTATTTTCTCAAATTGACTTAACTGTACGAAATTTCTTCACTATTGTTATCTTTAAACACAATACTACCTCTCATTAAAGCCGTGGCAGATATTTTTATAGCACCTTATATAAAGGTAGGTGTAGGTACCTAGCTATCAATATTTACACCCGAAGCGAGTTTTTTTACTGGATCCACATCATCCTACACAATCTAACTTGGATCAGCATTGGATAAGAACTAGCGTAGTCAATTTAAATGACACCATTACGTTAATCTAATTACACAACCCTGCATCACTTCAGAATCCAGAATACATAAATCAAACGTAACTTTAATATGAAATACGTCGTCTGATATGTTAAACTTACACGTAGCCGTCTTAATCTTACGAATGATGTATTAAATGTCAAAGATACTTAAATATTTATGCCAGCGGTTGAAGTAATTCTAAAGTTAGAAGTGAGTTTCAGTAGTGAAATATATTGCTCTTAAATCTTGCTAAGTTACATTCACACTCGGATACACTCGCGGAATGGTCTGAACTGTGCAGTGTTAAGAATGGAAGCTCCCAAGTTTGTAGTGTCAAGAATGTCTAGTCTGTCTCACGCATGTAGTAATTTTCGAGAACTTTTAATAGAGCAAATGATACATGGCTGAACTTATAGTAAGAAAATGCGTATACGTAGACTATCAGTCACAATAATTTGATAATCCCGATGGTAATGCGATAAACTTCGTCAGCTTATCAGTTATCCCACATTAGTGATGACCGTGGAATATAGATTTCTTTAGGTACCTACTGTGGTATGAAAGATATTTGCAGATTTAAACTACAGATTTTAATTAAACCCCGAACTGAACTTACAGCTTTCAAAATCGAATTCATTTATTCATCGTGTTCTCATTTCGCCGCGTCGTTTACACGCCAATATAAAAGTTGGTTCGGCACTATTCGATTGGTGGAAAAGCGCCATTAGTTTCGATTGACCCAAAATCAGCAATTTGGGGCAATTTACATTACAACCGAGTACATTACGTTGTTCTACATACACATTATATGTGCGTCCTCCTGTAAGTTTGTAGTTTATTGTATGAACGTGGTGAGGCTCAAAACTTTGTGAGTGTTGTGCATTAAGTTCCTATTCAGTTACAAACTTTGATAGGTACTAGACTTAATAAAGTGATAAAGTTGGCAGTGATAACTGGTGTTTCGGAGTTATTTCCTCTCGGATGTTGGAGGAAATGTAGTTTATGATAGTGGTGCGGCCTCGCTTAGAGGGAATCAACTGATCATTTACAGGAAGTGTGTATGTAATGTAGAAATACTCGTAAAAGTTACCAACAATTTTACGGTTTTTAGTGCGTAAAGTCTATGCTTGTTTGTATTTTAGCTAGTAGTCGATTTCTGCCTGACCGTAAATGTCATCGTAATCGGGAGTGAAATATCTAGTAATATTATTCGGGCTTAGTTGACTTAAGCCGAGTTGTCCCTGGCCCGAAAATTAACAAAAACAAGTACGTGTCGGACCACGCACAATGAAGGGTTCCGTAGCTGGGATGAATTTATCCCAAGAACAAAATTAATATTGTAGTTGAAAAACATGTTGTCCCATACAAAATGTATGTTTTTGCAACTGCAAATTTAAGTAGGTCGATAATTACTCGTTAACTTGTAAGCCTACTTAGCTGTGATAGTTTTCCTTTTAATTTCGTTTTAAATACTAAGGCTGTGAATTTTTCCACATATCCAGAACTTACCATTTAGCTGACTCTAACAAAAATTAGCACTTTAAAGCTTAATATTTCGCAAACGGATCTTTCAATCCAAAAATGGTTTTAACAAACTCACAATATTTTTGAACTGCCTTTGCAAAGATAGGATAGACGAAAAAGACAAAGACATACAATGGGATCGACGAAAAAAAATATTTTACCACTTTGTCGGCGTAGTTAATATGTATACCTACTTATGCCAAATTGGCTTTCTAGCACTAAAAGGCTCTACGCTAAGCCGGGGACAGACAGACAGACAGACAGACAGACGGACATGGCGAAACTATAAGGGTTCCTTGTTGACTACGGAACCCTAAAAAATCTCCTTAATGTTGCTTTGCTTATAGTGTAGTGTCTATGTTCCCAAATAAATTGAGAAACAAAAGATGCAAAGCTTTCGACCTATAAACACAACAAACTGTACTTTTCCGAAAGCCTAAACAGATCCCAAATAGCCCAACACTCACACAACACAGTAAACAGTTGGTCATATATGTAGGTACTTGTTTGTGACGGAGTGTGACGGTGTGAGGGACATTCGGTGTCATTAGCGACGTGGCTCAGTCTCCTCTATTTACGGCACATCCCAACCCACTACATAAAGAATAGCCCGAACAATGGCTTACGTATTTAGGAACCATCGGATTTGTGACGGTTTTAGGAAATTTGACCTTTATAGCACTGAAGTTAAAATTGTGGCCTTTATTTGGGTTTAAGTGGTCATAAAAAGTAGGACTGTAGAAGTAAAATTACGTTACATTATTTGAATGGTCTGTAAAAGAGCGTTCATTCTTTATCTAAAAGTTGGCAACGTCTCGCGTCGCAAATAGCTGTCAAATATTTACCTGTTTTGATAAGTTTATTCTACCTATTACTGTATGGAAATATGAACTCTAAAATATTAATAATGAATTTCATGTTGTAACCGTTTTAGGCGTAAAAATGGCATTTGGAAACTTTCCAACTACTTTTTTTATACCTATCTAAAACAAAGTATTCGGTGTTCCATTAATAATTATAGCATTTCATCTAGTTTTATACAATTTATAAGGAGAAACTGACTGACTGACTGACTGACATATCAACATACAGCAGAAACTACTGGGACTATAGGGACGTGAAATTTTTCACACGGGTTCCTTTTTTAATGTAGGGTAGCACTAAGAAGGGGTTTTTGGGAAGGGGTTTTTGGAAATTCCAGCTTTAAGTGGATGAAAAGGGGGGATTTTGTTTGTATGAAAAATCTTCCCTGAGTTAATGAACTTGAAACTTGGCACGAATATTAGTTTTCAAAGTTTGTATGGAAGAATTTAACAGTAAATTCTAATTGCGACATGCAGTATTTGTGCGACGTCTGATCTTTGATGCGTAGTTAAATCCACGCGGACGATGTCGCGGGCGAAGTGCTTAACATTTCGATACAGTATATTGCCAAATTAATCAAAACAGCGAAATATTTGACAGCTATTTGCGACGTTGCCTACTTTCAGAATGCACGTTCTTAAGATATGGGGCTTGCTGCTTACGCGTTCTAGATAGCAGAGAAACTAGTATTTTTTAAATAACCGTATCTATTTATAAACGGCTCTTGATTATCTGATCCCTATTCTGCATTCATGACGTAATGCTCCCTAAGAAGCCGATTGAAAAAAAAACATAATAGTGTCCCGAAATTCACATGTCGCTTTAATTTCGAACTTTTCTTCTCAGAAGCTACCTCGAGATTGGCTTATTAATACGGGCCTAAGGAATGTTTGAACCCGGAATGAGAAAATAAACTCATATTACATCGAGAAACAAAAGAATTCTTCATTACCCTCATCATTGTTGCTCCAATATGTATTTTCTGCCTTGGGACTGGTCCCAATATACAGACGATTTACTACGCACAGTTTCTTCGTATTTATGCACCATTTATTTGTTTCCCATTGTTTACTTTGTTCGTTTATGATATAAAAACAATAAAGCTTTGCCAGCATACTGTTGTGATGTAGACATGTTGATATTAAACATTTTTCGAGTGCATCTGATGAATGTTCTCGGAGAGAGCCTTGCTTTACGTCGTGACTGTATACCTAGTCCTGTCTTTTATTTAAGCAAGCATTTTGAATTTAAATCTGAACGATTCTTTTATTTAGACAATAGACATGCGGTTTCAGGTTAATGGCAAATATATCGTAGAAACCGACTATGTAGTGTGTAATGACTACATGTAGGTATTCAGCATTTTATTTGGCAGAGGTGTACCTAAAAGGTACTCCCAAATATCGCCAGTTATGTTTGAGTCCGCGCGAGCCTATTGTCATCAACCGTGCACAAATCCAGACTCCGGGCAGCTACTGAGAAATTCCAGATGGAAAATCCCAATAACACTTTGCCCGAATCGGGAATCGAACCCAGGACCTCATGGTCAGCAGTAGCACTTGCGACCGCTAGACCAACAACGCGCGACTATGTATCTAGTAACGAGCAAAGAGCATCATATTCCTCGTATTTGTTAACAATATAGGTATCGACGATTGAGTTTCCGGTACCTAGGTAGCAAATGGGTCTTCGTAGGAAAAACATAGTTAGACCCAGTTTCAGTGTGTAAATATTCACAAATAGGTACAGCCACCGTCACAATTAATGTCCGGGTTTCCGCACTCATGGCACGATGAGGAGCGCCGTCACCAGCGTATAATGAAGCTGACAGACGATGCGCTTTGTTGGCTCTACCGAAACTAGTCCGGGATTTATGTGTGGCTGAATGCAAAAATGGGTTCCCAGTAAAGAACAGTGCTGCATTTCACCAATAAGACACAAGTTAAGGACCAGTGCTGCATTTCACCAATAAGACACAGGGTAAGGACCAGTGCTGCATTTCACCAATAAGACAAGGTAAGGACCAGTGCTGCAATAAGACACAAAAGAGTCATTGATAATTTTTTCAGCGGCACTTTGTAATGGCGCTTGTGACAGCTAACAAATTATAAAAATACAAACCGTGTGCCAAATGGGGTTTCCAGACGAACTTATATACAAACTGTCATCCCTTATTTAATTCCTTCAGGGTATGAATTGTCAAAGTTCCTTCTTTACTTTCTTTTTGTTAGGAACTCTTGTGCAAATTTCATGTTTCTATAGACGCAGTTATTTAGGCTGGGCGTTGTTTGCTAATGAATTAATGATATCTAATTCATTCGATAAATTATAGTTATTACGTCATTTTACTGCGGGCCGTTCAACAATGGAGTACCTATAGCATCACACTTAGTACTTACGAAAATTCATAAAAACGTGCAAACGTCACACGTACAGTACCTACCGCTGTTATAATAAAAGTTATGTTGAAAGTAACTATTTCTTCATACACCAATAATATTTTCGCTGTAGTAAAAATAAAAAGCTTCCCGAATTCACGATGCAAAGTATATACTTAGTAGGTCCACGACAAAAAGAGAATAACATTCAAAAGGATTACCTTTGTAATAGAATTCGTTTTATTCAGTTACTGCTTCAAATAAATAACGAGTACATGGCAATGCTTTTAGCTCGGGCAATAGCGAACCCGAAATTTTGCATCAAATCACAATACGTAATCAATTATCGGTTTAATAATGGATTTATTGTACATTTACTGCGAAACAAAGAGATGCCATATAATTTATTTTGTTGGTTGACAAAGGGCTGTTGTCATTAGTGATATAATTCACATTGGTACATTCATTTTATTTTGACAATTTGTTTTTCTGACAATTTCTCCGCCGGCTGCAAATAAAAATACAATTTGGAGACATTCTTCGATGGTGGATGTGGTTGTACTTACTATTCATGTAATGCATTAGTAACAAAGTTTGAATGGTCTAAGTAAGGTGCTTTACCGCACAAGTATCAAAAGTAGGTACTTATGCGTTTTGTAAGTTAAAGCTGAATTTCATGTAGACGAAAGATTAAGGTAATGGTAAAAAGTGTAGGGAATTAATAAATCGAATTAATAAAGATAATTATTATTTAAGTGTGCAAAATTACATCTCTGCATTTGTTACCAACTAAGTAGGTACTCCTACTACTCACTAATCAGGTTTACACAAAAGTGATTCATTAACTTCAAACCGTTTCATTATAATAAATGCTTTCATATTTATAAAGAGAAACACCTTTCAAAATAGCTTTTAATTTAATATTTCGCTTTTAATATAAACTCGATGGCACAATACAAAGGCTATTAAGTAAATTGTGTTTAAGCCTTACTTTAACTGATATTTACGACGTTCCTTCATACATTTTATAAAACGCAATGTCTTCTTGATATTGAAATTGTGAAAACTTCTTAAGGAGCTTTTTGGTAGATGGAAATCCTATGGGCGTCACCGACATGCTAATGTTATCAGTACCTATAATTAGCTACGAGTATGACGTACGCTTGTTTTTGATCGGAGTGGGGATAGATGTAAGAACCAGACTATAAATAATGTTAATATTTAATTTACAAATTATGACATTTTAATTGTTGATATCTACTACAATTAATTTAAAAAAACACTGTTATTTCCTAGTTTTAAGTCTTCACTCCTATCGGCAGTCTCCATGACTGTTTAACTGGAAAACCACATATCTTACAGACGTATTTTAAGTTTTCTGGGTAGGTAATATGTTAACATTAAGCTTGGAATTGGAATTAAGCTTTATCGAGTGGAGCTTTTTTGCATATTAGAGTCTATATTGACATTATAGTGTCTTCTCTGTATACGGCTACAAAGGACATCCTATTCCCCGGATACATTCCTTCCTAGTTGTTTGCTAGTGCTAGGAAATGTGATTGGATGGCTTATTGGTGGTCGAGAATATGGAGTACCACCCTCAATAAAGTTGTCGTTCACAACATTATTTGACAAGCTCGGGGTACGCCAGTGTGTGGTGGTTACCACACACAGGACGTTTCGCAGGTCACACTGCCGGCTAATTTATTTGCCAAACTCGTTCCTTTGACGACTTTATTTCTCTTTGGATTTAAAGGAACTTTATAAATTGCTCTTCAGGCTCCTCGTTCCCACACCACATACTTCTTATCCCTATATTTTCCAAAGATAAGGTTGGCGGGATATTTCCATTCCTTGATCTCCCTTAAGCATTGTGACGAGGGTAAAACATTGTCGGCGAATATAATTTCGTAAGCCGTGTAATCGAATTTTAATCTCATTAGCGCGATAATGGAAACTGGAGAAGCTCCCTTCATGAACACATTTACCAGGCTATTTAAATGACCCGATATTGTTGCCAGTTGTAATAAATTATGCAAGTAAGTACTTAGCTCACTTTATACGGCACTATAAAAATAGGGCAATGAAAGTAAAACTGTCTCCATTTCTCTCGCAAAATGGTCACACTTTAGCAAAAAGTATATATTTGTTGAAATAAATAAAATGGTTGTATTCGTTTTACAGATGAGAAAATGGGATGCATTTGGAGCGTGTGGAGAGGAGGAATTTTTCTGCCTTGACGCCCTCTGACTAGCTGTACCTACAGCGAACGATACTAGTAACAAATATTTTTCGTACCGTAACCATATTTGTTTCATAACAAATTGTGTGTAGGGAGGGTATTTTGACGTAGGTTGTTTGATAACTTTTATTATTTTTTCAAGTTTATTTTTACACAACATTTTTTTAACCTAGCTAATAGGTATGACTTGTGATTATTTCTAGTTTGAATCAATAGTAAAAAATGTTTACTATGTACTTATGTTCAATGTTTAGAGGAACACTTTTATCAGTATACCTACTCGACCTTACAATATCACCAATCCCTAAATATTTCATTAATAAACCACTTATAAAACTTTACACATTGAAACTCCGACGATAAGCTGTACAAATCCAAATTTAACTTGAGCTGGCGCACACAAAATTGTTTTTAGAATTTTATAAAACATTTTTGTTTCTGTTCTGTACGAGCACAGCCAGCTGCGGCTCGGTGCAGGCGCGGCGGTGCGGCCGGTGGCGGACGAACAGACCGTGTTTACATAGAGAAATGGCTGAATTTCAACTGCAAACACATACACCACGGCTCTACGAAACGTCCTACACCCTCTATCTCCCCCTTAACTGCAAGTGGGTCGTTTAAACTTTCCTCTATGAGTTTTTATGACCGCAAACGCTTTAAAATAGACATACCACAACCCATTCGGACTTCAAAAGCGGAAATCCGAGTAATAAAAATAAATGCAGTATGAAAGTTGTCGTATTTGGAATAAACTAGTCGGCGCTTTTGCTGGTACATACCCGTGTTTACGGTGTAGGCGGTAGGTACCTGGGGCACTTATAGTACACGGGCTACGTCTTGCGTCAAAGGCTTCGTAGAATTGGATTCATTCCTATAAAACTTTGAATGCTAAGATAAAATGTTAGCGTTTTTGTGCTTGTTATTTCTTGGTTATGGCTCCAAAGTCAGAATAGTGCGGCTAAGCCTTATTAAATCCAAAACTGCGGAGCGCATAGCAAGCGAAGGCCTCAAATATACTACCATTTATACCAAAACAGGAAATTGAATGGAAAAGTAAACAAGCTTTAACCTACCACTATCGTCCCTTACTTTATGACATTGGTAACGCGCAGTTGATTCTGACGCATAAGTCGGTGTTTGTGTCAATATTTGTGGGAGTCGAGGGCGCAAACACCGGCCCTGCCCGGGTAAACACGCCTTACTACCAGTACCTTATTGGAACGCGTCACGCGTCTTATATTCTACAATATATTACGCCAAGATATTACTGAAGTAGCATTTGTTATCGAATTTTCGGAAATTATAATCCAATGATTGATTTGGAATTCTCAATCCAGTAAACATGACGCTCGACTACACACGTCTTGATATTGGAGAGTCAATTAAGCGACGTGCTTCAAGTACTTCCTAGTTGACGCTGCGAGGCTCATGTCTAGTGGAATTTCCAATTTGATTATCTAGTGTAGTGGAAGTTCCTTAAGAAGCGGAGGCCACTCAAATTATAATTATATCAAAAAAGTCTTTTTTTGAACCGATTGGGTCGAAGCCTTCGGGTCGTGGTCTTCTTTTTAAAGATGTTTCAAAGCAGTTGTTTCATACTTCCCGTAACCTAAAGGCTTGGTTTAACTTTGGCCACCACAAAGGCAAAAATTAAAAATTAAACTTAATCCACCATCTAGTAGACTTCTGAAAAGTCTTTGATCGTATAGAGAAAATGTCCAAAATAGATTCCTACCTATACCTACTATACTCTGGTAGTTAAATAAAGGTAAACAAAAAAAAACACGTGACGAGGGAGCTGTCAAGTAACCGACTAAACGTAGGTCACTTCAGTTGTCATGCTACGTCACAGTTGTACTCTTCAATTTAGCAACGTTATAATTCGTTGCCGTTTAGAGAGCCTGTCTTTTTGGACTCTTTACAATAGACAGATTACAAAATATTTATATTATTATAAATCGAACTTAAAAATTGTCCTCAAGCAGTTAAATCTAGGAAGAGTAGTTTAAGAATAAATTATAAAGTTTAACATACAGTAATAAAAGAGGAAAAGATCATAAAAATCGAAAATAAAAATTTGGTTATAACGTATTTTTATTCAACAAGAAAGTGTCATCTAACTAACTTACCTTTATTTAATTATATCAATGGAGTATAGTAATTATCCCGCCATCCAATCTATTGGTGTTAAAACTGTTTGGTACTTATTTTAAGAGAGGGTGTAATACAAGCAGATAGGCTCTCATTTCAGCAAAATACATGAGCATAAGTTGACATATACAGAGGTAAAACTCAAAATTTTGCCGTAACCCGTCAAAATTAAATCCCAGCGATGATCCAGCCACGTAAACATATTACCGGTTTACCGATACCGCGGTTCACGTATACGAGTACATAGGTACCTAGTCAGTTACACATCGTGGTGGGAGCACTTAATACTCGATAATAAACTGAATTCACTCCACACTCATGGAGTTCAAATTTTAATACCATTATTGTTCCGATCACCCGGGATCGGGTTACAGATACAGGTTATGTTATTTCGTATTAAAACTATGAGAACACTTATTATTAGATCCTAGAATTTAGCACGTTTTCGTTATAATTTATGCTGAAGTTTAAGAAATAAATCATTTCATTATTCCTATCTGAACAATCTTATAAACGTTCTCTTTTCTTTATTTATTTTGCTTTGAACTGGGTCGAATCTTTCTTAGTTATTTCGTTTTAGCTACAAACCTTTATGTTGCCTTAGTACCTACCTATGTAATAACTATGTTATTTATGATTTTAGCAGTTTTAATTGCAGGAATTTAATTTCCAGTTTACTTGCTATTAGGTAAGTACTTATATTATTTTGATGTGTGTATCCCGACTACTGAAAAATAAAAGTGATTTAAAAAGTACGAAACAAGAAAATATTTCAGACAGCAATCAAGACATAGTTACAAAGATAGTCAAAGTAGAGTTAAACTTATTTTTTTTTCATACTTATCTCTTGAACCAAAGTGTACCTACATATTCATCTGTACCAAGATTTGAACACAAAATTATTAAGGGCACATCTGCTTCTCGGTAAGCGTGGCCAACTTGATTGAAACCCTACAGCCTAAATATTCAAATTCGGAACATTAAGGCCACATTGATGTCTTAGCCTCCGTCAGTAATGCATGAATGCCTTAGGGACTCGGAGACTTAGTGAGCAGTTTGGTACTTCTCAATGCATACGTGATATACTCGTAGATAGTGGTATATAATATTCATGTTCACGGTAGAGAGGGCATCGGGTGGCGTTAACGTGGCGTGACGGAGTGGCGCGGGCTAAGTGCTCCGCTAAATTGCTCGCAACGACTAAACACGCTCCTGGAGCTGCCGGAGTTAGAGGTGGGCCATTAAAATAACAACACCACCCTTCATTCCTTAATTAATTACTGTCTTATTGTACATTTATTGCAGTACACTTAGCGATATCGAAAAAACCATTAACAACCCACAAGCTGTCGCGGTTACAAAGCTTTTCCTCGTTCTCCCCATTCTCGTGTTATTACTTTATAGAGGATAACACTGATATAAAAGCAATTCCCGTATTAAGGTAGGGACAAGTTAATAAAATAATCATAGTTGTAATTCCGACGTAAAACCCGCTCGTTTCAGAGCCCGGGCCGTCAGTCAGCCTAAAAGGTATGTGAATTAATTCATATACAGCCTACCATTTACATATCTACACACATAAAATCGAATTTGAAAAGGTTCATTCATACTTATGTTGATATGGTGGCTAGGAATGTGTACCCTTACCCGACAGCGCATTAACGCGTAATTTGTTTGTCAAAAATATCCTTTTCTATAATGCGAGTATGATAATGTTAATAGGTGATAAATATAGAAGCTGCGCGCGTATGAATAACTTCAATTAGGGACATCGACTACTATCTTCTCGTCTAATTACCATAGTGACTCAAGATTAAAGATTTTGACCAGTAGGCAGTATGTTGCCAGTGATGACCTATGGCACAGAAACGTGGTCGCTCATAATGGGCCTCATTTAGAAGGCTGAAAGGTACCCAAAGGGTAATGGAGAGGGCTATGCTTGGAGTTTTCCTACGTGATCGATTCAGAGATGAAGATATCCGTAGGAGAACCAAGGTAACCGACATAGCCCGAAGAATTGACAAACTTAAGTGGCAGTGGACAGCACATTGCTAGCTGAACAGATGGCCGGTGGGGCCGAAAGGTTCTGGAGTAGCGACTGTGTACCGGGAGACGTAGCGTTGGAAGGCCTCCCAATGGACCGATGACCTGGTGAAGGTCGCAGGATTCCGCTGGATGCGAGAAACACAGAACCGGTCGAAGTGGAGGGCTTGGGGGAGGCCTATGTCCAGCGGTGGACGTCTTTCGGCTGAAATGATGATGATGAGGTACATCGCCTTAGTATTCTGTCATTGTATACTGATTAACCAATCTTATCATATATTATGTGAGTCGTGAGTGTGACACTTGGCACTAATGACCAAAGATGACAAGATTAAAAAGGTACTTGTACTATGTTGTAATCAAAATTAATTATCCTCTTAATTCAATCAAGTATAAAGTAGAGGGCGCACTAGCGCAGACGCTTTCAGAGCGACAGGTGAGGCGTGAAGCAAACGCGCGGAGACTAAAGCCGAGATAAATTGTCGTCATTACTCAGCTTAAGAAAATGTCAACTTGCCTTACCTCCTTTCAGCTTTTCAAAGTTAAAATCATCTAATTTAGGTCATTCGAGGGTTGGTGGAAGTCAAAGCTGCCAGTTGCGGAAAACAAGTTCATGTTCTCATTTTTATTTATGATGTCTCAGTTAAAGTACTTCTGTCATGTGAAAGCGATGCAGAAGCAAGTGAAGTTGACTGTAACCGTCGGGTAGGCCGTATGATTCGCTTTGTAAATACTTAAAAATCAAAATCAAAAGTCATTTATTCAAACTAGGCTGAGTATCAGCACTTTTCGAACGTCAAAATTACATAAGACAGTCCCCCAAAACGCCCGCCCTTCACCACTTCCTAGTGCTTTAGCTGGGAACTTTACTGATAGGTAGGTCAGCGTTTTTACCAAAGTCTTACCCTAACTACATATTCAAAAGTTAAAAGTACTTTATACTATGAATACGTAGGGTTATTACTCTTTCTTATTAGGAACATTAAACAACAAGTAACAACAACAAAGAAACTCATCGAAAGTTGATTGATGAATAAATACATTTTTAACATAAAAAACCTTTTTAACTATTAAAGTTTGCATTAGTTTGGCAGTTGGTTGATGCAAAAAGTGCTTATGACACTTTAATATTTATTCCACGCTCCGTAGGGGTTTCACTTTAGAACAAAATAATATTATTAATAGTATAAAGTTTATAACAGTTTGGGAACCCTGCTCCCTAATTGCTAGATCTCTATAAATAGGTTACATTGAGTAAAAAGGTTTCACGTCACTATTTCGGAGTAGTTTTACATTGAACTAACGATGATTGAAGGAAGTTTATGAAGAGGTCATGCTGGGCTTTAATATGTAGAAGATATACAGCATGTACCCGAAAGGTGTCGTCATATTTAAGGGTGTGGTACAGACCATCAAACTGAACAACTTTCTCCATAGGATCAATATTTTCATACATCTGGGTCGAGTAGGTATTGAAGTTTATTATAGGACTGTTGATAATTTTTTCGCGATTACGTTGATGTTCCCATGGAGAAAGTTGTTCAGTTTAATGATCTATACCAATCAATCTGCCCAGCCTTTTCCCAACTATGTTGGGGTCGGCTTTCAGTCTAACCGGATGCAGCTGAATACCAGTATTTTACATGGAGCGACTGCCTATTTGACCTCCACAACCCAGTTACAGGGTAATACGATACGTCTTGGTAAGTCTGTTTGTCAGTCTTTCGGGGCTCTGACGACCCGTAACGACTGTCAAAGATCCAGGAATGACAGCCGGGACCAACGGCGTAAAGTGCTTTCCGAGGCACGGGGGAGTCTCGATATGTAAAGATGGACATCCACGGACCACCCCCCCCCGGCAAGCGTAGCTTAACCTGATGGATCGACCCGTGAAGCTGACGAGTGAGCCACGAGCTACTCACACCCTGGTGGTCTATACTATAATACCCTTAAATATGATCACACGTTTCTGATAGTAAGATTTTCTTCAGAAAATGCTCACGACACGAAACGGAATACATAGCTGTACTGTTCTGTAAAAAAACGCTACATTGCTTTTTTATTCACCCGCTTCCACGCTTCCAGTTGCTTTCTAAACATTCTTCACTTTTACACCAACATTTTCTAGTGTTAAAAAGGAAAATTAAGCTAGTTCTATTCCAATTAGCAGTATAACAAGCGGAGTGGTCTCAAGTAATTTCCACAGCTTCCCCACAATTTTTTGCTTGTTTTCAACAAAGCTAAAGGGGAGAGTAATATTTTGAGCGTGAATTTTCCCATCGGCCACCGCCATGCCGAAGGTAGCGTTTAATAGATTTACATGCACATATTATTTTAGCAGTTTTAGTGCTATAACTTTTGTTTGAATAGCTTGCATAATAATTAGAATGTCCAAATATCTCTATAGGTGGGTTATTCATATTTTAGTTTGTATTTTTTTTTTTAACTGACTTGTTACTCTATGGTTACTTATTGATGTAGGTAGGTTCACATAATAAAGTGTTTTCCAACAAGTAATGAAGTCTATAAATGTCAGGGAAATTAAGCAAAATGACTACCAATTTGAAATATCCGTAGTTACCTGTGGAAGTCGGTTGTTTTTTTTTGTAAAAAAATGAGTGTTTTTCAGATGTATGACCCATTAAAAAAAATCATAAAGAAAACAGATTTATTAATAAAGTAAAACTCTTTCTATTGGCAAAAAGATGTTACTGTATTAAATAATATTTAGACGATAAATTATAATTTAATAAACATTACATATTAAATACATAATTAAAACAAATAAAATAATAATTAGTATACATACTTCAATTTCTAAATTGAAATTCATAATACACAGTGCAATAACTTATTTCCAATTATTAATAAATTCTAGTCATAAATAAATAGGGAATCGTGCAATAAATTAAGTAAAATAAACAAATAGGTATCATAGTTTAAACAAATACTGAATAACAGAAATAACTAAGTAAAACTGTATAGGTAAAACCTAAAAAATACCTACTTACTCAAGCAAGTATTATTTTTATAAAGAAATAAAGCCAAAGAAAGCCATTTACTTAAAATAATAACAATTCATCATTCTCCTACCCTTATCCCAGTTTATTTGGGGTCGGGTTATTAATAATAATTAAATAAACTAATTAGAAGAAGATGAAAAAGTAATAGTAAATAAAAATACCAGAATACATAATAATATAAACACAAATAAGCGAGCTTCCTCCTCTCTCTTACTCTTTTTATGCTGTGCCCGACAGGGCCCATAATTGTTTCATTAATTTTAAGCCTACCAACTCTTTTACCAAGATCATGGAATGTAATAAAAAATTGAGAAACCCATTTGCTAAATATCATTTAACTAATTTATAAAATTATGCATTGCTACGCCAAATAATTGATGCTGAAGCGAGTAAATTTTTGGTTTTCATTAACGGGAGCTTGTGGCACTGTGGTCACATTCGTGCAAACTGTTAGGCGATAAAATTTGCATGCCATTACATGAATTTATGCGCACCGCCGTATCTCGGTCGGCAATTAATGTTATCATTACTACTACACGACCACTGATGTTTTCATATTTTATTCAACAATAATAAATATGACGGCAGGTAACCGCAGACACGATCTCATTTTTTAAACAAAGGAGACAGCTCCCTCTGATAATAATTAATTAAGATAAAAGAGAGATAAAGAGCGAGTCGCTTGCTCAAAATTAAGTTAGTCTCTTAATTTAAAAAGAACCTTTTTTACGCCTTTTAAAAGTCGTGAACAGAAATACATTAGAATACGGGGATTCATCAATCTTAAAAGTTGTAATCTCTGTGTCTCCGAGTGGAGGAGAGGAGGTAGAAAGTTTTTCGTGCGCACTGCTGTCGGGTCGCAGGACACATAAACCGAATATTTAAATAAAGCTGCTCCACCTTCAGGCAACTTTTAATGAGCAGGTTATGGAAAGGATTTTAAAACTACCTTCATTTCCTCGTCATATATTTTAGACATTTTTTTTTTTAACTTGGTTTGAAGTTTAATGAAAAATAAGTGGTGGTTTTGTAACGCGTTCCTTGAATGTTTTTATGATTAAACTACCTTGTTCGTATATGTTAAGATATGTTATACTGGAACATTACTTTCCTCGATTTTCCCTTTGCCAAATAATTATTATTTTAATTAAAATAATTTTTCGAATTTCGGGCAGTCAACAGAATTTAGAATAACGAAAGGCTCGTGTAACGATCATTTAAAATTCCAACAATTGGAGAGCTCACAGCGATAAATAATTACCAAAGAGTTCAAAGACCACGGCGTTCTCTGACGGACAGACAGTTAGATAGTACTTGACGAGGGACCTTGAAGTCGGATCTAAATGTTGATTGGCTTATTTTGGTTCATTTTTGGACTTATTCGATTGCTTACCGCCAAAAAACAATCCGTCGTATTATATATGAGTGCCTACTCAGAAGGTTTTTGTTTTGAGAAAATATATTATGGAGATAAATATTTTTCGATAACGGAATACTAATCTTCTCTTTCTCAATTTTGACAGAGTGATTTTTTTTTTGTCGACCTGTCATTACAATCGAAAAATTCGACCCTCCCGTTTTGGTCCGTTCACGGAAACGATGTCGTAATCATTCAAAAGAAAATGTTTAACACAGAAAGGAAAATGACTGCAGCGAAAGAAAATTCACAAAACATTTCGAACATTAAACACTTTGTCCTTTACGTAGGAAGAATATTCAATCGGTATTTTTATCTTTCATCGACTGTTTATACATTTGGCAGCATTTTGTTATTTAAAAGGTTCGTCACATCTTTGGCACAAAGATTTTGGTACAAAGGAACAAATAAGAGGGTATTGTCGTCCAAATAATCGAAGTTGACGAAATGACAAAAGGCCCGGAGCAAAGGAAATGGATTTATGAAAGCCGTCATTCATGGCGCCGCTGGTTTTAATAAATAGAGATTATTAGGTGTTTTTTCTCCCGTAATATCTTTTCAATGGCGCCTTTCATTGGATAAAGCTTTGTTAATGAAAAGTTTAACAATGCCTTTTATCTAAATAAACAAAATTGAAGACTAAACATTTCAATGGCGTGTCAAGTTACTGCGACAACGTCTAAAACAAAATATTTCATTTATTTAATCAGCTATATAAAACAGAACACAATGAATTAAATGTTTTTCTAATAAATACTCCTTGACTCGAACCATGGAACGCCTTTATAATTATATCTATTGCCATTGAAAAACTGGGTTTTATCTTTAATTAAATCTTTCCGTCTTTTTATTTTTAATTTCCGTCTGACTGGGTTCGTATTTTATTAGTATTTCAATATCGAAATTTAAGAAAATCAAGTTAAAGGGAATGTGTAAACAATCACAAACTACTGACATAATAAATTGGCCTAAGTTTCCGTTTATTCAAAGTTTTAAAGAAAGATTTTTGTTAGTGGATTTAATTTATTCGTAACCGCTAGAATTATGCTACAAATGGAATAGCACATTTCTGTTTTTTTGTAGTAATTTCCATAATTTAACGGTTATTTAGCAGAATCCATAAGAGCACAAGGACAGAGAATACTACACACAGCAAACTACAAGCAAACTAGACCACCAAATTAATTAATTAAAAATCTAATTCTGATAGTGTCTGTAAAACTCGTGAGCATGAATGAGTGCGGCATCGATATCGTCTCGATGCGCCGCAGCGCCGCTCGCTCCGGAACGCCAACCCAATTATTGGGCCACTTACTCGATGCATTCCACAACTCGATAAATTCTCGAGTGGGGCTCGCCGCGGCCCGGCACGGCGTGCATGCGCCGAGCCCGAGCTGAGCGAGCGGAACTCGTAAAGCCCCATGTTGATTGATTTTGTATTTTCAATATAGCTCGAATTGAAAGCGGATGATGCAAGTTCATGTCTATGCATCTTTATTCAGTTCGTTTTCTAGAGCACATGTGCCACAACATGGCATAGTTATGAAACTCGATAATGAAACTTGCTATGAAGTCTTTAAGTATTTTATCTTGTAGAGCCCGGTTAGGGGCTGGCTATATTTTTGTGATAATGTTTATGGCGGTCGTCTTCCAAATGGGAAGGCAAAAAGATACAGTTTATGACTTTTACATGGTGCTTCTAAATTAAGGAGACACAGATACATACATACATGTATATGTGTTCAGTATACAGTAGGTGCCGATACCTTTGTATGTAGGTATGTCATGCACGTTCGTATACCAATACCTATAAAGCCGTAATTATTCGCTACACATCACGGGGTACAGACGACTTCAGCGAATGATCCTGAGGGGATAATGTCACAGTCACTTCACTTGGCAAGCGTGTCCATACTTACCTACGTACACGACACAGGTGGATGCTCTCTGCAAGTTAGTGACTCGAGGGCGAGGGTGCATATCAGATGTTCACGTCAGAATTACCTTCATAACAAAGTTTATTTTACTTTATATATTTTCTCTACTGTTCTAACAAAATGGATACAAGAAAACATTTCAATCAAGAGAAAACTTCATAATTTTCTTGGAAAATTTTGCTGCTACGAATAAATAACCTTCTCTATTCCAAGAATTTAATAAATTCAATGAAAATAAATATTGAAACGCCAGAAGGCAAAAATGACTTTACAAAATTAAATACCTTGATGGGGATAATCATTTAATCAATCTGTTTACGAGTACCGTGGTACGTAGGTATACCTCGGCCTCTCCGGTATTTGCCTAAGGATTAATCCAGTAACAATGTTGGCGTAGGTAAACCTCCTGAGAGCTAACGCAAAGTGATTTGTGCTTAACACGAGGCGGGATCACCGAGGTAGGCCGACTGCCAGGTAATCGCAGCCATTTACATAATGTGCGCCTCCAGCAGCCGCTGAATCGTTCTGTATCACCAGCAGTCGAGGGACAATAACTTCACGATGTTTACCCACAGAGAGCAAGATTCGTCCATATTATTCGTAAAAACCCAGCAGCTATTCCAAAATATGATTAATTTAAATTGCGTAACTGATGACGTTAACTTCATTACGTGAAACCAATTTCATTTAGGTACATTAAAATTAAAGGAAATAATGTCGTTTCAGTTTATGGGATTCTTAATCAAACCTTTTTCGTAGGTAGATTCTGATAGAATATTCCGTTCTGTAGTGCTATTCTGTAAAAATCTCACCGTGAAAACTTAGGTGAAGTGAGCTGTTAATACCTATTGTCAATCCCTAGAACGACAGCTCACTTCAAGCTCACTTCACGGTGAGAATTTTACAGAATAGACCGGCTATAGTAAGCTACAAGATTTCAGCAGCCACAGAGGAGCAGGAAATGTCAATAAACACTTAATCTCCATTAAGAGAATCGAGTTGGACGCCGATGGTAGGACGACCGATAACTTTGAATAATGGATGAGACAGGCCCGAGGACCGTGTGACCTCTGCACCTACTATATTTTGGTAGGCAAGACACCAGCCGGAGAGAGCGACATCCTGAAGCATTTGGGTGCCACCAAATGTGAACCTTTTTCTGTTAACGCGGTACAAAACGTGCAAATCACCTGTCCCGATAAAATGTAACGGACGAAGATTCGGGAAATATGTACTCTTAAAAATACAATGAATCCTTTTCCTTGTAAATGTTATTTTTACTAACATTGAGAGGTTTCCCTTTATATTACGTTCGAGATTTTTATGTCACAATGGCAACACAAAAGTAAAATTATACTTTTTGTAACGTTTTCAAATACAATAACATTTCTCGGATTTTATTGTATTTTCATGATATGAAATCTACTATTACCTGTCAACTGCAAATGCCTCTGTTATTCTAAATTGAAAGTTTTGGAGTAATTAGCCGAATACTCACCAAAAATAAGAAAAAAGAGGGCAGCCTGAGGTGCTGGAAAACTGCGAAAACTTATGTTATGGCATGTATGTACGAGTAGGTATATACCATGCTTTTATGGGTACGATGTAAACGTGCCTAGCGAACTAATACGGACGGTGTACCCCTAGGGTATATTGTATACGCACAGATATAACGGTAATGCTCTGAATTTAAATAATGCAGTTCAAGAGATACAAATCTCATGATCCCTTGTTTTTATCATTATAGTGTTTCCACTTGTTTTCATTATCCCTGTGCACTTTTTCTTATATTTTCTCGGTAAAAATATACACTTTCAGTAACAAGGTTTACCTTTTAATAAATTACTTATTGCTTGAGTGTGCTCACAGCCCATTACTCTATTATGAGTCCAAACAATTAACTAGAGTAGTCTACGTCAAACTTCCTGGGAGGGGGCGGGGCCAATAAAAAGTATAAGTTACAAGTCTAACAAGTAACAACACCCATATTAGATTGTGTTCGTGTAATATTCTTATAATCATTTCCTGATTCATATTTCCTTAGAATCTGTATCCGCTGCCTACGATATAATGGCACCTTTTTGGATTTTCCTTGTACTTAACTCGTTATTATATTGGAAATAATACAAAAATACAAAATACAAAATCTTTATTGCAACAACAAGTATTTACATTTAATGTGCAAGCCCTGTTTCCCAAACTAGCGTGAGCTGTATGTTGGGAATCAGTTCCTTCCAGATAAATATGTCCAGCTAGTGTTACAATCATAATCTATAATACTTTATCTATTAATCAAGTTTATAACTAAGTAACCAAGTTTATAAGTTTACAATCTGCGAACTAAAAATTGTGTGTTTGTGTGTGTGTGCGTGTGTTGTTTGTGAGTGTGCGTGTGTGTTTGTGTGTATGTATCTGACAATGTAAGAATGGGTTTTGTGTTTTACTGCTTTATTTTTATTTTAAAATTAGGAATAGATTTTCTATTTCGTCGTAATTTAATGGTTTCAGCCATAATTTTATTTTATTTTTAAACTGATAGTTGGATAGTTGTTTGGTTTTATGAGCTATATTAAGTTTATTGTACAATCTAGGTGCTACATTGTTATAGTGATGTTGGGCAAATTTGCTTTTTACTCTAGGGATTGGGCATTCGTCTCTTCTTTTGCCAGAGGGTATTAGATAGGGTACTGTGTTTTTATGATATTTACGTAAACATTGATACACAAACAACTTTCTGACAGACAGAACATCGGCCTTATCATAAACAGAAGCTGTAGGATGTTGAAACGGTAGCGAGAGAAGTACTTTGAGCACAACACGCTGCGCCCTCTCAAGTTCAAGAAGATGTGTCTTGGCTGCCGAACCCCAGGAACATATACAATAGGTTATTACGCATTCTGCCAAGGCTTTGTAGGTGTGAATCAGAAGTTTTAAATCTGGTATCAATCTCAAGTCTTTAAAAATATAAATGAGTTTCCTTAGTCGGTTGCTAACAGCAGTTATATGCTTCTTCCAACATAGTTTGTCGTCAATATTTACTCCTAAGTATTTAGTTTCTGTGGATCTAACTAACGTGGGGCAGTTACAAGGTGGCAAAAGTGTATTGTTGGATCTGTTACAAGGGTAAGAATGTATGCGAACCAGGAAGTTTTTTGGTGAAGATGCTTTGGTTTTGCTGAAGCATAGAACTTTTGTTTTGTCAGTGTTTAGCGTTAATAAACTATCTTCAAGCCAAGAGGTGACCACAGACATGCCTTCCTCAGCAATTTGTTTTACATTCTCCCAAGTGTCACTATTAAACAGTATGACAGTGTCATCAGCAAACATTTGAATATCAGCATCCTTTATTTGACATTTACAGAGTTCGTTAATGTAAATAAGAAACAATGTCGGGGCTAGCGTACTGCCCTGTGGCACGCCATATGACCCCCCACTAGAATTACTGAAGCAATCTTCAACTCTAACGCATTGTTGCCTTTCTATAAGGTAATCCTTTAACCACAAAAGAGCATTCCCCCTGATGCCAACGTTCTCTAATCGTGTTAGGAGGATTGGAATAGATACAGTATCGAACGCCTTCTGTAGGTCTAGAAAGACTCCTATACATTTGCTGTTCTTATCAATATGAGCCGTAATTTTAGATGTAAGCTCTAAAACAGCATCATCTGTGGAACGATTGGCACGAAATCCATGCTGATTTTCGCTTAGGAGTTTATTTCTTTCCAGGTAATTGATTAGTCGTTTGTTCATAATTTTTTCTATTATCTTAGAGAGGGTACTTAATAGAGAAATGGGCCTATAGTTGGTGGCCAAAAACTTATTCCCTGATTTGAAAATAGGGCAAACTATAGCACGTTTAAATATTTTAGGAAAAACTCCGTATTCAAAGCTCAAATTGGTTAGATAAGCTATTGGCTCAGCAACGACAGTACGAAAAGTTTTAAGGATAGATGCTGTGATTTTGTCTTGACCTGGAGCGCTATGCGTCTTAAGACTACTGATAACTTCCATCACTTCAGCTGGGTCTGAAAAGCGTAATCCCATGGAGTTTGTAGGATCCTTCTGTGTTTTGGCTTTTTGAGACAGAGTTACCTCATCTGTGCCCAGTTTTTGTAGGGTCTTATTAGCCAGATTGGCTCCCACCGATGTAAAGAACTTATTTACTTCGTCTAGAGATTCAGTAGCATTTGTTTTTAAATTAAGTAGTTCTTTAGCTGATACATTGGATTTCTTCATATTGCATAATTCCTTAATCGTATTCCAGGTTTCTTTAAGATTATTTTTACTTTTTTGTAGTTTGTCAGTGTAGTAGTTTTTTTTCAGTGCTTTTATAATTAATAAAAAAAAAAAAATATATAATAATAATAATAAGAAGCTCGTGGCTAAGTAATAACAGCCGCACGGGTCGATTCATCAGGTTAAGCTGCGCTTGCCGGGGTTGGTCCGTGGATGGGTGACCATCTTTACATAACGAGACTCCTCCGTGCTTCGGAAAGCCGTTGGTCCCGGCTGTCATTCGTGGATCTTTGACAGTCGTAACGAGTCGTCAAAAGCCCGAAAGTCTGACAACCAGTCTTACCAAGGGGTATCGTAATACCCAGTTATTGCGTTGTGGAGGTCAGATAGGCAGTCGCTCCATGTAAAATACTGGTATTCAGCTGCATCCGGTAAGACTGGAAGCCGACCCCAACATGATTGGGAAAAGGCTAGGCAGAATGAATAATAATAATAAAAACAAAAATTGGAAATCTATTCTTGTCTTTATGACTTTATGTATCAGGAACAGGGAGCAACACAATAATAGAAAGTATAGTTTAACGAGTTTCCCACTTTACCCTCTCAGGTACTTACAGAATCAGGCTCACAGGCTGGTTATCTACTTGATTTTTCACACACTGTCTACTTTGTATTCACCTACTACGTTCTACTTCAATCAAAGCTACATAATTTCGAACAACAAAAATATTTATTCACGTGCAAAAATAATATGTAATGTGCAAAATTCAGATGTAATTTTCTCGTACAATTATCGATTCAATAAAAATACACGATACACCGCACTATACCTATTAAAATAATAACCCGAGCATTACCTACTGTTTACAGTATGATTCATACGCAAATCAATAACAATGTCTATTGTAACACAATGCATAAAGGCTCCCGCAGACAGGCGCGACACTTGTAGAAAACTTCGTACCTATTCTGTTGTTCTCTGAGTGAGTTCACAAAGAATGCATTATTTTGTTATAAGTTATAAAATGGAATTATAAGTTAGGATAAGAGTTAGACATGTATACTATCACAATAGGTTACCTTGTAATGATAGATGTAAGTTGGAAAATAAATACAATTTCCGTAAAGTTTTCATAAAAATTGTCGCGTCGCGTCGTCGCGTCCCGCTTGTCTGCGGAAGCCTTAAGCCAGGACCGTCAAAGGACGCACATTTCAGCCACAAACTATGTAAAGCTGACCTTTGTCATAGTAAATGGTTGTTTCTCGACAACCCTTTGTTCAACCTAGCTGTCAGACTCACAGTTAGTGGCGATTGAGTGTCATTAATAGTACAACTAACACTAATGATTCTGGTATTATAATTACTGAGAATTTGTGGCATTGGTTCACACACAGTTCACCTTTCTTAAAATTATAAGTACTTAGTTTAAGACACCATTAATTATTGTACCTACTGTTTCTGTACTAGGTACTTATATTTCTTAGCTGAAAATATATTTTTAGTATCTTATTCAAAATGGTCATTTTCTTCATTTAATTAGTTAAGTTAGTACTTATACGTCTTCTTCCATTCTCTTAGACTTTAATTAGCAGGTACACACGTCCATCTTACCATCTGCCATGTGGTGTTGTTTTACGTGGAGCTTATACCATTCCAGCTCCTCTTGCAAACCACATTTAAAAACTTAGTGTTATAATTAAGAATTGTCATGAATCAATTCTAATCGAATTTCTCAGTAGCAGCCCGGGGTCTGGAATTGTGCCTGGTTGGCGGCAATAGGTATCACATCGGACTTAAACATACCGGCGAAATGTGGGTGTACTATTAGGTACATTTCTGTTTAACCTTTCTGGGAATACAGGCGTGATGTTATGTTATGTTTATACTAAAGAAAATAGACTCCTCATGATTATTTCGTTATGATCAAGATCTTTTCTCTTGTGGAAATTAATGAGTTCTTCAAATTATTGCTTTGGAACAAAATCCAGTTAGTTTAACAATAAAATCGTTTATAATGTTAATTCGTAGGACCTCATTTCAATTGGTGACAAAAAGTGAACAGCATAAAGCCAATTCATAACAAAGTTTTTATAAGGTATAATTCAGCTTTATTATTCCGTAAAAAGGTATTACGGCTTAAGGCTCCCGCAGACAGGCACGACACGACTCTGGTGCAACAATTTATTTACAAACTTTACGGAAATTGTTCTACCGGTGTCGCGTCGCGCCTGTCTGCGGGAGCCTTTAAATAAAATACCTTAGCAACTTTTCTCATGAATAGAGCTCAGATCCCTCAAAATTAATCACGTTTTCAATTTCAGCTCGCGCATAGTAAGTACCTATAGATACTTTTATTAAACTTGGGATTCTTCCATTTCGGAAGTCCCCTATACGATTTCGACATGCCAGATTAAATACGATTGAAAGGGGAGGAACTGAGGTCGGGGGTGAAAAACTTATATTGTGGAAAATGACGAAGGAAAATATACCCAAACTGAATTGTGCCAAACCTGAGAATTTTATCGAAGTTGATATAAGTAATATTGATAAGCGATCTCGAAGAGAAAATTGAGTTGGAGTTGGGCCCTTGAAGAGCGAGCAAGTTGAGTGAGGTGGCGGCAAAGCGCTCCGCAAATATTGACTGCGGTGGAGTGTCTCGAAACTTGCGAATTTTCCCCAGTCTTATATCGAGATAGAACTTTCATATTATTGCCTTCGGGGAAAGTAAAAACTTTTAATAGACTAACCTTTCGTCTCTCGGATTTACTCATGAACTTAATTTTTCTTTGAAGCAATCATCTAACTTGATAACCTTTGGGAATTTGGGCGTCGTTACATCATTCAATCATATTTTGAATTGTGCACGTGTGTTCACTTTACGCTTTACGTTGACTTCTTGAAATTAAAACGCTCATCTATTATTTGATCAATTTTATTTAAAAAATCTTAGTACATAACCTGGAGACTACATATACAAAAAATAATACAAATAGTTACAGCTACATGACTGTTGTTCAAGAAAAAGTTATAATGTTGTTAGATCCAATTCCATGTCATGAAGTGCGGACCTTTGTCATTGATTCACTTGTGCATAATCTTACTAAGTACCTTAAGTTTCATAAAAAATAAATTTCACTAAACTAAGTCTTATTCTAACATGATATGGTTTGTGAACTTCGTTATGCATAATTCCATTACGAACTAACCTACTTTGTAAGTACATCGATTGTTTTACTGTGACCCGTAAGTTGGGTAGGTAGTTTACTAATCACCTGCTCGTAGGTGTACATAGTAAGTACTTATAGTATGTATCATTATGAATATTTCGAAATTTGGCAAATCTGAAAATCTATGGGTACCTAATTGTTATTATAAAAACAAGTTCATTAAGATAAATAGCTATGCTATTAAAACATGAATTGACTAGATTTTAGACTAGATACATAATTGAGTCTATTCTAAATAATATTTAAGTACAATTGAAATGAAGCGCTACACGTAAACATACATGGTTTTATGAGTAAATATGTTATGAAACAGTTATGAAACTACGAAGGTATCACTATTGATGTAAATAGGGTAATAACGGAAATCCGTACCCGAACTGACATTCTTAATGTTCATGTTTGTGATTATGTTTTGCATTCGATCCGTCGGTAATATCCTTATACGTTAAAACATAATAATATAAATCAACTACGTGCACCGTGCCATCACAATTTATAATGTGACTGTGATCCACTATAACTAATTACGTTAGATGTTAAGGTTTTTGTCAGTCATCACCAGTAATTCATTATCATGGTAATTGAAGTGTGATATTGTATATCTAACCTAATATACGTAATGGATTAAACCTATTTCGATTCGGCTGTTGTGGCCTTCGAGACCTATTGGGTCTATGCAAAGGTTCATTCGCTCCAGAAAGTAATGGTGACTGGAAGTCATCTATGGAATCTGTTGAATTAAAACCAAATTCGTCATGTGTTTCGTCGCTGAAAGGTTCAATTTTCATGTCGTGAGTCAAGTCAACTACAGCAGGAGCAGCAGTCGTTGAAGCCTCTTTCAGGTCATTATTCTGGAAAGTCGAATCGTTATTCACTTGGGTTGTAGCTGCTATGGGCACTACTTTCATCGTAGTCGGTGTTTCTTCTGTAGTTGTGTGTACCAGAATTACGGTATCATTCGTAACAGTAGAGACATCAGCGACGCTTGAAATATTAATGACAGGTTCTGTTTCTAGATGATGTTGTGTTGTATCAGCATTCGGCTGTGAAGTAGAAAATATTTCACTTTTGTTGTGGAAGTCATCGGCTAATTCTTTATGAGTTGATGACGACAGTGAACCTACAGTAGTGTCCTGGAGAATTGGTACTTTAGTAGTAATTTCAAATGTCGTTGGAGTTACTGTAGTGTGACTCTCAGAAATTATAGTAATTTTTATAACTTCATGATTTAAAGTTATATTTTTAGTGCTTTCATCAAATTTCTTAATAGGATTTTCATGTTTTATCTCTTCAGTTGCCTCTACGTCAACTAATTTTATTTCTGTTTCATTATTTAGAGTGCTATTATTTATGACCTCCAGTTTAGATACATCTCCCGCCGTGTAATTAGTGTAAAACATTTTCTCTTCTGGTTCCTCTTTCAAGAAAACGGTTAGATCTAGAGCGGAATCCTCATCCATTTTAACTAAATGTGTCATAGGTGTCGTCTCACTTTGTTTAACGGTAATTGTTGTTTGTGTGGAAGAATGCTCGGCTTTTTCGTATTGCCCTAGTTTGGTTTCCACTGCTTTTAGAGCTTTATTTTTAGGGTCATCGATTTTCTCATTGTACTTTTTCGGCATTGCAGATTTCATTTTGTCTTTTTTGGAACCGTTCATGCTGTGCATCGAAAACTCTTTCTCCAGTGGAACTGGTTTAGGATCTTCTGTGGTTGATTTGATTGTATTACTATGGTAAACATGATCATTTTGTCCATACTGAACACCTTGTTTGTAGTAATGTTGTTCTGCTAACTGTTGTGCATGTTTTTCTTGTAAAGATAAAACGGTCATGTCATCACTAATTTTAGCCTTTGCCATTACTAGCGGAGGAACAAAATGATCTGTGGGTTGCGTAAATATATTTTCAAGATTACCAAGTCTCGCAATTTCTTCGTGCAACATTTTATGTTGCATGTGTTTCTCATCTTCAATTTTATCCAGTTGTTCATTTGTTACGTAGTTGTCTCCGTTAGCAATTTTCGGAATATAATTACTTTGTAAATTATTATTATGGACCAGACTTAAATCAAGGGTCTTATCGATATTAAGTCGGTTGAATTTATTGGCGTTTAGGAGAGCAATCGGTAATTTATGACCCGTTACAAGATTAAGATCATGAGCTATAGACGTGGATGTTATGGTAGGAGTCTGATTTATGTCATCTTCGTGTTCAGTTGTAGCATTTTCTTCTGTAGTGACCTCTGTTGTCGTTGTGTCTTGATCAGTAAACATCGCGTCAGTTGATACCGGCGATGAATTACCCATAGACGTTAAGCTAGAAGTGCTTGTTATTTCTTCTTCTTCAGCACATGACAAATCTCTCAGTAAATCTTCTCGTTTCTGTGAAAAGCCAAGAGAAACCTAAGAAATCATGGAACATGGTAGAAGTAAAATAGCTTAAGATAAAATTTTGGGTATCTCACCACATTGCCTGTGCACTGCACTCGTTTGACGCCGGCAAGTCCGCAGTCAGCGGTCAGTTGCACAGCAGCACTTTCTGGTAAGTACAGGATTGTCAGTGCCGGCAAGGCACGAACCATACATCCCTCGTTCCCAAGAGCCCATTGCGGTACTGCGAACAAATGGAAATAAATTTTAAATGGTTTTACTATCTTGTAACTAAGGTAACTACTATGTATAACATCGCACTAGATCCTAAGCTATCGTAAAGTTACTTTACGAAGCAACTACTAAACTAAGATGTTTAGCCCCGAGCCTTTATTTGTCTTGAGATTGTAGCGAACTTTCATATTATACAGTAATGTATGTATTTATGTATATAGGCTATCATATAGAATGTAGTCTATAGAGGTAGCTATTGTAAACATAAAATTTTGTTTATATGATCAGGTGTATGCGTCGCTTATTTAAAACGCCTATAAAACAATTTCATTATCATTCCTGTGTCTTTAGGAAACAAGATTGAATAAAATTATAAATAGAATACCTACTATTATTTTCAGGAAAAAGGCCATAGGGTTAGTAGTACATACAGGGATATTATAAAACTTATTCGTTTGTTTGAACTTAATGGAAAAGAAACGATTCGCGTCACCCCAAGGGAAGTCAATGTGAGATTACCATTTGCATGTTTGCAATGTTGATGGAGTTTTAAATCCTGAACATTTAAAACTCCATCAACTACTATTTCTTTTATGATGTAATGTAAGTATACTAACCAGGCAATTCACAGATGAAGGAAGCGACGGTTGGTCCTCCACAGGCGCGGGCCTCCCAACGGTAGTCAGCGGCGGGATCGGCGGCTGCGCAGAGTGGAGCGGCGCGTGCGTCGGGTGCAGAGCTCCAGTAGCCGTCTCCGCTCAAGCCCCGGTAGTCACTGATGGAAGTACGAGGTGCAATTGAAATAACTGAAAACCTCACAAGACCTCTTTGTGAATCATCATTATTAACAACTTTTAGTCTATGGGACCAATCTTTAAATAGTGATAAAAAGCACTTGCTGTCTACATTTCCTTGAGTTATACGAACATAGTGTATTTTCTAGCAAATACACGTTTCATTTCATTTGATTTGTTTGAATTGATAAGAGAATACCTTTTATTTGCCAATAAATTATTTATGATCATTATGTTAAGTGTTCTAGTGTAACGTCTTGCAGTTGAGATCTTTTAAATGATAATTTTGAACAGCGTTTGAGTCATCATTAAGAAATTGAAGACTATTTTTCTTTTGACGCAAACTGTGCGTCAAAAGAAAAATAGTCTTTAATTAATGAAACATTCATGATTGTGCTACTATTAAACAAGAAAGGCCACTCACGTCCAGGTAAAGTCTCCATCAGGATTACTTCGAATCAGTCCCACCCACACGGCGCTGGAGATATCCAGCTCTTTGAGGTAGGCGCGCACTGCATCGTACTGGGCCGTTGTATCCACTGCACAGCACATAAGGACATCAATGTCAAAGGTACTATTGTCACGATATATTACTCACAAATTTATAGACGCATTGGGACAGTGCAAATAGCCCATTACTACGTGGTAATTGAGTTGTCAACACCGTCGCAATATCAAGATGTTATTATACACTAAGTAGCTGACCCGACAGACGTAGTTCTGTCCCATATAAAAATCTCATAGAAAAAAGCTCTTTAAATTTTTCCCGAATTTTCCAATTTTCCGGGGAACATTTCCATTTCTTTTTTCTCAAAACCTTGTCTAACATTCAAAACATATATAAACAAATCGCTCCAGCCATTCAGTTCGTTAAGTAGAAGATAGATATGCTTAGCTGGCGCGTACAAAAAGCCAAAATAGTAAAAAAAACTAAAAAGTCCTCAGTTATTTGTTACAATATTTAATGGCCCGTTAATATTACAAAACGATTAAATATTGGCAGCAGTTCGGAAGTAAACAAGTCATAGTTTGTTTTAAAGAATGGAACATGAAAGTGGTTCACCGAGGGGAATATTGAATTTAATAATAAACTGATTCTATCTTTTAACCTAAATACATAGCCTTCTCACAAATTACTCAGTAACAGTGAAGTTTATAACACAGTGTTAAGCATAGCATCAGCTTAGTCAGCATATAACGTTCCCACTGCTGGGACACAGGCCTGTGAGTGATAACGGCCTGCCTGTCCGCGTGGTGGATAACGGCCTACTCAATCGCCGTCATTCACCACGCGGGTTGATGGAAGTCACACACACCATGCCATGTTTAAGTTTAAGCTATTACTAGTATCAGAATAAATAAAAATAATATTTATGAATTAAATCTGAAAACCATTGTGAAGCCCGTAGATGTAGATAATGTCTAACTTCAGTAAATGCCATTGAAAGTATTACCTTACTTGTAACCTTAATTCTCTTCCACTGTGTAACCTGAACTCCGTCGAGCAAAGAAACAAAGCTGCCTAAGAAATCCGCTTAATTATGTACATTAGGAAAACTCAACTAACTGAATAAAGAATCTTTCTATTGTAACCACTGAATACAATAAAACATGAGGTTTGTTGTGGAACTCGAACAAAAACAACTTGTGTCAAAACGCGCGGCGGTAATGTGCCTATATTACGTAACTGAAATACGTAGACTACGCCTTTGCGTATTTTAGTACATTTTCTTTATATATCGTCTATTTTCTTAGAAGTATATTCAAGAATAACTCGGCTAAGCCTCACGTATTTCAGGTAATCGACTCGGAGGCAAGGCTGCATGAATTACGTTCGTTCATGTTCCATTTAAACGATATCATAAATTTACGTCCGTCGACTGGTGAGCGCAGCCAGAAGGCGTGCTGCGGTTTATTAGAGAGCTCCCTATTATACAGGAGCTGTCACGACTTTTCTAAGAAACGTTCTGGAGGCTGCGACCTTAGTTATGCGCCCGAGCGCGCGGTCACGACACCTATTTACGTAATAGGATGAAATAAAAACCAGTCAACAGTATATTTTGTATGGAACCATTTAGGTAGCTACTATATCCTCCAACAAATTTCCTTTTTAATGCCCATTTAGCTGCGCTATAAAACTCGATATCTATAGCGTTATTTACGGCGTATCGCACGTAAGGTTCGGCTGAACGAAAATGTTAGAAATTCTTTCGCAATTTCCGCTAGTACAGCAAGAAAGGAATTTTTGTAGTGAGCAAATGGAAAAACGTCATTCTTGTCCGGCGAATGCTCACGTAGTGCAGGTATGATTCGATTATTTCGCTCTCTGGGGCTCTTGTGGCCCACTCTTTTGTTTCCGTGAGCTTCCTCATATCCAGTAATCTTATCAAATGATCTTTAGTAGCAAGGAGGCAACGTTTATATACTCTAGTAAAAAAGAAACATAAAAAATGCGTACGTGGTGCGTAGCTTATTTGGGGTATCATCAAAACTGAAATAAATGAAAGTAAGATAAAAAAAAATCAAGATAGCCAAGTAAACCATGGCGTAGAGTCGTAGTATGTTAATCGACTTTTGTATGTAGATCGTTCAATACGCACAATTAGTCTGTGGTCAATGCGGCAGCTAATTAACGGCTGACCTATTAAATTATTACATAAGACCTGATTCAGGGCTCTCACCTCGAACTTTGGCTATGTTGATAAGCTAGATGTTTTTTTTTTCTTACGCTACATGTTGAGTTTATTTATTATCCGTTACTGTACACTACATAACCTAATGACATGTCAATCCATAACATGTCATAAATGAAACTATCACTACAGATACAGCAAAATAAAAAGGTACAATCCAGACTTTCTTTTATTAAGTTTAGTCGCATATTTAGATCGTACAAAAGTAATGCGTTTTAATTTTTACGAAACATGAAAATTACGCTTAAATCTGGCAATGAAAAGTTTATGGGGCTTGTTCTATTTTCCTTATGGACTTTTTATTACTACAGAAGCTTTGTAAATGAAGATGAATTTACCTACCTGTCGTTTGAAGATTACATTAAAGGGTAATGGTCATTCCTTAATTATGTTTAAAAGGTTTTCCAATTAACTAGATTATAACCCATGTAATAAATTACAGCTACCTATCTTACCACAAGCATGTAAGTGCCTATAAACCAGTATAATCACGGTCCTGACATCAGTAATTATGTAATGTAACCCGAAGGGGCGCGTCGGCCTCGCAAGGCCTTCGGTCTATTTTCAGATCGAACAGAACGTACGACACGCGATAATTGTCCTGACATTTAAAACCGATATTCAAATAATGTTCATTCCCCGTTCGAAATCCCACATCCATTTATCGCAAGGTTACACAGAGCAATACATAAATTAACGCTCAAGTTCCCTGGTCGCCAAATTGCTCATTCGGATCAGTTCGATACAATCGCTCCCTGATTGACAGCTCATTTTCGATGACAAATAATACTAGGAAACTAGGCCTTTCAGGCCCGACACAAGCGAGAAATTTACATTATTACCGTGGAGTGGAGCTGTGAGTGGAGCCGACAAGTCGGTCGTATTCAAATTGACGTCATTAAGGCGGTTACACGCCGCTAAGATGAAAGCTTTCACTAATAACATTTACCTGAGCTAGAACAACCTCGTGAGCGGCCTTCGAGCTGAGCCGCGAACTTGTTCATTAGTAAAGACGATTACAACGACGTTTAGAAAAAAATATGTTTTAATTTTCTTGTAGCTTTCCACTCAACCTTCAGCCGACCTAAGCCATCTATTAGTAAGCAAAGTAATGTCCCTAAGAAAAACTAATTTCTCAGCATTCTCGATTATGATACCTACTTATCGCATTGATTGCCTCTCAGTGGCGGTATTGAGCCGAAGAATAAAAGAAAAGACACAAAGCCCGATAAATCCTTTCAGAACTCATAACAAAAGCGGATTAACTTGGTCTGTAATAACACATTGTGGTATTATCCGTCCGTGAAACCGCTTTTTACTTAGAAGTAATTTCTCAACGAGAATGAGAAACGTAACTTTTAATTAATATTCTCTTCGTATTTTATAACCCTTCAGCTTTTCTGTTATTCAATTAATAATAAAGTTATTAATTATACCTTAGATAGGAGAAACTGTAGAGAACTTTTTCAGCAGCAGTTTTTCAATATTCGAAGCATGTAGGAAAATTATATTCTGCGACAATCATAAATTAAACGACACCGTAGGGGTGTAACATCTTTACATATAAATTGCCAATGAAGATGAACGGTTGTTCTATCCATAAAGCGGTATCTATAGGGCTGTGAAATTAAGAAAATTTCCATAACACGTCTCGGGGTTGAGTGTAGTGTAGGTACACAAATGGCGAGGTCGGTTGGCGTCGCGCCAGCCGGCTCCCGCTCCTGACAACTCGGGAAAACTCCCGGGAACCGCCGAGTCAATATTTGTGATGCCATTTAACTGTCCCACCACTCGCGTCTTGCGATATTTTATTGGTTGCTTATCTTTGCTAACTTTTAATTTCACGGTTGAATTATTTGGCAAGGAAATTGATTGGACAGGAAAATAGATACACGAGTCGCTTTTCATTGGACGTAAATCTGATCTACTGGTACTGTTTATTATATAAATAAGAAAATAAAGAGGAGAGAAACGAGGTAAAATTATTTATGTTTGATTAACTGAAGTCCCTGTTAAACAGAAATCCAGCCATTTCACTATAAACCTGAATAAATCTACAAAGACAGACAGAATAACTAATGATGTAAATATTTTAACAGTACCAGCGCAGCGTGAAACGAAGACCTTTGCTTGGAAACTGTTAAACTAAAACCCGTAAGGTTAACAAAGCAACTGCTTTACAAATTACAATATGGCATTGTTTAATCTGTTTAATATTTAACAGTATATCCTCGATGAAATCTCAGATACCTACGCTAAAAGGTCGGATCACATCGCTATAAAGCCGTTTAGTTGAGCCGCGTACCGTTTATTTCTAATCCTGAACCATAACATGTGAATTTAAGGGAATATAGAATCAGGAAATTTATATTAGATTGTGAAGCACCGAGCCCGCCGCAATTTAGCCTCGGGGATCCCAATAACTACATTTGACGCCATTTGTAGGTACACGGAGCAGCCGCCTTGTTTATACCTTGGCTCCGCCCGTGCAGGCGATAACACCACCTTTATTGCCAATAACCACCACTTATTTTAGGGTATGAGATTGTGGGACGTGACACGGATGTGTTCCGGGGTTTTATTGTGAGGAGGAGGTACTGGTAACATGTGCTCTAATGCAAGTTTTTCTAGATATTCTCATTTGAGATGCGATAATGCATTTAATTGACCAATGTTCATCTTGAAATTGACCTTTCAACCTATATTTTTTGTGCTGGCTAATTTGTACTGTCAAAATACCGGATTTAACATATCTTTTTTCTTTTCAACTGAAATCTCGCAAATTGTTGATATACTCCTACATCCTAACAATAATCTCCTATTCAACTTCACTAAAGTCGATCTCCAAATAACGCTTCTCATTAGCATGTGACACGTCGTTAGACAGTGCACAAATTGCTTCACTACGCAGCATGACTAAGCGCCAGATTACCGTGAGATGAGGACGTCAATCGATTCCGCCAGTCGTCGAAACACATCGAATCACGTACATCGATACATCGAATAAATCGATGCATCGAATTGCGCTAAGCTCGGAGATCAGCGCTCTTTGAACGTCACGTACACGATTCACCACTATACGCTGATTGGATATTTTATAGTGGGAGATACTACTTCTTTGTGTATTTAGAAGCGGCACTCTGATGCTTTTCATTGACAAGTATACCTTCTATTGTTATATTTTTAGACAAGGGTATTTTCCCATGGGTGTTGCCAGAAACAAGACAGCTACGTGCTACGATCCTATGTAACTTGGAAGCTTTTGTATGTATTTTTTTCTAGTTCTGTTTTTCTGTAACTAGGTTTGTTTCCACTTAAAGATATTGCTTTTCAATATACAATGAGAAATCTAATCAGCTGAAATCTTTTCATCCTGTTGTTACAGTGAAATAATTTCAGATGGCGTTGTGAGATTGTACATGCTGCTTCTGTACTTCAGAATTATAACGACTTACTTAACAGAATATATTAAAACTTCCTCTTACTCCATGATAAGAATAGATAATCTATTAAAGCCTGTAAAGAACACGAAATACAGGACCGCTCAGAATACATAAGTAGCTTGATAATATGAATTCATGATTATCAGCATTTTACTTAACGAACTTATTCAAATAAGTGAGTTCACGAAAAAACTGTTTCAAATGGTTACTTATACAAAATATTTTGGGTACGTAACCCACGAAACTGACATAATCGGAATATACAAGCTTCACCCTTGTATATTCCGATTATGTCAGTTTCGTGGGTTACGTACCCAAAATATTCTGATTTGTGTGCAATTAAATCTACCATTAAAGGTTTCTGACAGATTCGTAAAGTTAATACAACTGATCAAAAACTCCCGACGTTTATCCTTACTTTATAATATATAACACACATATTCTACGTTCTTTATATATCTGCTCCCATGCTATAAAAATGAAACCCTCAAAACCGCAGTAAATGCATGAACAGAAACAACTCCCGCCCAGCCAAAACAAATTCGTGCCAACCGACACTTGCTACATAGGTATTTAATTAAACAATTCCAAGAATCTGCGTATCCGAGGAGCAAGTTGTGTAGCCAGAGGCGTTCGATCCGAAGTGAAATTAGCTGTTAAACAGGCGGTCGTGCCGGAGTCAGCCTTTCATTAATTAAGTGGTAATTCGAACGGCTCGGATGCCTATGTAGGAGGCACTTAACGAAGCTAGTCACAGTGGCCACTTTATGTAAGTGCGTGCATAATGTACGACGTTTGTCGAGCGGTGAACAATCTGTATCCCGTAGATCTTGAATGATCTTGTTTGCCGACTACAAGGAGTGTCGAGCAGTCGACACTGGACAGTCGATCTTAACTGTGATCTTGTTTTGAAGTGAGATGCTTGTTGACGGTAGACTCAGTTTAAGTTTGCTTGTTTGTGTTTAGAATTTGTAGGTTTCCGTCAATTTTTTACTTGAAAACGATTGATTTTAAATGCACTGGACATACATACGTACTTCGTTATAATATATAGGCACTTAGGTTCGTATGACCTTGTATTATTTACAAGAAGCAAGGTCCGGGTGAAAATCCAAAGAAAAGTAAAATCCACTTATAAATTTTTACGGTAATTTGAACATTTTGAAACATTTAATTTTGAAAAGCCTACCCAGAATTGGAAAGGATTTTATGACAGGCTTTGAAAAAGAAGAAGTTGGGTCTTCTTTTTGAAAGGCTGTCGTAAAATCCTTGACACAGGTACCGGGAATATAGCGAGGTTGTGAGAAACTGATAGTTTCGTCAAGAGATCGATTACGAAGACGACTGTACGAGCAAATCCGTACAATATCAATTTTATGCTGACGTCGACGCGACTTGAATAATAATACATATGTTATAGAGTTAGCCATGAGAAGTCGCATATTGCATCGTTTGGGTATCAAGAGACTCATGCGCCGCGGATCGATCTTTTCTCAATTGTGAGTGTTTGTTCTTCCTTTATAACTTTCAATACAAAAGTTTAACTCAAATCAGTTTATCATTTTAATGTACCTTACCCGTACAACGACGAAGTATAACCGATCTTATATCTATTCACGTTTCTTAGCTCAATTAGGTACCTACTAAATTACAGTAAAAGGTTTTTGTTTATTTGGCCAGGTAACTGAAACCAAATACCTACGTAGCATAAAACTTTTATTAGTCTATAAAACTGCAAGGAAGAGCACAAAATTAATGAAACTTTTTTATTAAAAAGCTCCGCGCTGATTGAGAAACGTATAAAATAAAAACTACGAACATTTCAGAGTTAATTAAAATGTTTCCAGTAAAATAAAATAATAACAAGTATCTGAAAAAAGTTATGACTAAGTAATATACCAGATAATTTCTCTAGTTGTGACAGCAACCAGTACTTAATGGTTTATCAACCACAACCATGGCAACCTACGAACTTGCCTTGAGCTTAGCTAAGTTCATATACTTACTTATAATCGCCAAGCAGTTCGTCGACTCTTCACGTGACCAGAGGGCGGCCTATTTTTGGCCTAAGAATCAGAATTGCCATACAACATGGTGATGCTGCCAGCCTTTTGCGCATTTTTCCTGTTGACAGCGATGGGGAAGAATTTTTTGATGCCCTATGATTATTTCCCCTCCTGTTTCATATTCCTGTACATATTATTATTATTATTTTAAGTCTGTAAGTTTTTGAAATTCTGTAACTATAAAATAAATCAACCTCCGTATAATTTCGGTATATTTCCAATCGATACACAGCTAGGACCCACAGCACCTACCCATTGCTCTCAGCAGCTAATTTTATTCCAACCACGTGTCTCCTATATGCGCATCCAATAGAAAATAATAGAAAAGATGGCAGTCATTTATCTCCCGTTGAGTCCCACCGCAACCAAAGCGTTGTCTTATTCTCTCATTTAACTTCTAAAATGTAATTAAGAACAACAGCTCCAACTAAGCACATGTAATTATAAACACCAGGGCCTTGAGGAATATTAATAATGTGTTCTTAGTCCTCAAAGTAATAGGTTTGCGTGCGCGACGCACCGCTCTTGAAATTGAATGTAAACACAAGCTCTAAGCACGCTATTTTATCACACCACGTACACACGGGTCCTGGTCCTCTCTGCATACTTAAATATGTAATAATTAATTAATATTTGTTTAAGACACGTCGTTAAACAGCAGAGAACTTGGGAGCCATTAACATACTTACTTCGCTGAAAATTCTGATGAGAACCCAATAAAATGCGGCTGAATGGAGATTCAGATGGCAGAAAAGGATTTTTCATCGGAATTAAGCCTGTTCGGAAAAAGAAACTTTCATGTAAATAAATTCATGCTTGAATACCCCGTTCTTATTTTTTGTAATAATATGTCTTCTAATGAGGATAAATATCGTACCAATAGTCGTCCAAACTGAATTCCGGCCATGGCGGCCAATCTCAGCGGAACCTATCGATAGAGAATAGCTATATTATAGTGCGCACGTGTGTACAGACACACTGGGCTGCGTAAATACAAAGGCGGATGCAATACAGACACGCATAGTCTGTGCTGCATTATCTTACGAATGGCTTAAAGCAGTAATAGTCCGTCCGAACCTAGCTGCAACACAGCGGTTTGTAGTGCAGTCGAATTTGTTTATATAAGCCAATGAAAAGGCAGATTCAACGCAGACACCCATGATATTATTTCCGTTACATTAAAAACTGTCGAAAAATGGTGAACTGGTTGAAATGGGTTAGGTTAGGTTAGAGCTGACAAACCACGCGCGAGCCGAGCGAGCGTAGCGAGCATCCCGCGGCAGTGGCCGGCAAGCGCCACTTCCAAGTTGCTCGCAGAGTCGCAGCTAGGCACGCTACTTAGTATTTATTTTTGATACCTGCACTGACCTGCAGTGAAGACAAAGCGAGTACATATAAGCTATTGCAGTTGTTTTTGTAAAAACAATGTCTTTCGGAGCTTATCACATTGCAGACAGTTTTCAAATGTCTCTGGTGTAATCGTGTTTGTAAAACACCGGGCTGCTACTGGAAAATTCCGAATGGAAAAACGCAATAGCACTTTTGCCCGACCTGGGGATCGAAACCAGGAACCTACGGTCAGCAGTAGCACGTGCGACCCCACGGCCCAACGGGACAATCATCGTATCGTAGGTAGGTACTAAAGTTACCTCAACCCGCCTCCTGCTGTTAGATGGTGTTATGTAAATTGGCAGGATTACCTTTATCGCGTTACATCCTTAGGGCCAAGATCACGCCTGCGGCGTTATCGTTAAAGAGGTTATTATAATATTTATAATGGAATACGGTTCACAGCTTTAACAGAATTTACATCTCATCAAATACTGGCGCATACGTGTCAAAATCTGAATAATATTTCAATTATCACAGTAATGAGCCCATAAACGAAACGACGATTTTTTAACAGACAGTGAAGCTGTGTATTTTTCAGCAATCAATAAAGAATTTATAGCAATACGCATCGAATCAAAATACGTCCAGTTAGCTGCTAAAATAAATAAACGCTCGCATGAAACTATATTGCTGGGACCGCAAATAAAAACGAAAAGATTTCAATTCATTTTATTTGCGGCCACGTACGGGCAAAGTGAGCCAATATCTGTATGTGTTTACGGATGACAGCAATTAAGGGGCGCATGTTGTTTGCGTCCGGCGTCCGGCGTCCGGTGTCAAGTGTCGGACACGGCGTGGCGTGTCACCCCTGCACCCCGCATCCTGCAGCTCCGTCCCGACCAACCGCCATTTATTGCCTACCCGCCATAATGCTATATTTTTGAAAATAGTTTCCCTAATTGAAAAGTTAATATTGGATCGGTTTTCAAAACGTATGCGCTCAATTACTGCCCGTGAATGCTTGGGCCGTTAACATAATTACTATTAAGTTAACTAGAGTGGAACGAAAAATTCATTTGGAAGTAGAGAATGATGTTGAAACTGTCTCCAAAGCTACGCACGTTTACAGTTATTTGGCAGTTGAAATTGCACGGAAATATTCCTATTACTCCATAAATTATTACTTTAATAATTGTGTTCGAAACAATGTATTGAGCAGAATATCGTAATAACCCACGTATATTTGCCATTCGCTACATTTGCGCGATCACATCGACTCTGATACGCATCTATTGATTTTCAATAAGCCTTGTTTAGTCGTTTGTGCACTGTTCGCTAAATACTCATGTTTAGTAAGCTTGCTTTTAGGGAATCAATGGAAAATAATTAAAACGTTATAAAAAAGAATACTTACATTCCTAAGCATAACACCGTGGGAACGAAAACATAAATCAGAATGAGGAACATTAAATTAACATATCTACTAATTACTTAATTAATTTGTTACGGCTCAATAAAAAGCTTGTAAAGTATCTTCTATTCATTAAATATATTCAGAATTATGGTAGGAAGATGGCTAAACCTCGAATCGGATCAACAAAAGGGTTCGCCATAACTGCTATCTTCGCCGCGACTTTTCAAACTGCGAGGAAGGACATTATATTTTAGGGCCGAAATTGTCGGTTTAAGTGCCTCATAAATTTTGATGAATATTAAAGTGATACTTAAAATCTAAGTACCTAATAGTCGCTTAATTGTATAATATAATTTTGCTTCTAAGAGGACAAGCGTGTTTTGAATCGTAGATTTTTCTTTTTTGTAATTCTTTTCCGTTACGTCAACACCTCGATATTGGAATCCATACGTTACGGTAACGATAGCGTTAACTGTCGAATTGTGTCACATATTGCAAACACCGTGCGTACATCTAATACGTGTTGCGACCAACGAATAAGGGTATTTCTCTGAACCCGATCGTAAGAGAAATGATCGCATAAAAATACGAAATTGCCACATTTTTTCGTCAAATCATTTCGGTTCCGGGGCAAAAAGAATGTACATTATTTGTACGTTTTCGCATTAGGTATACAAACTTCCAAGGAGATACAACAGTATGTAGGAATATTACATACATTTTTAAACTCACGCATTTTTCCCTTGGGCGTACCTACGCAGAAACTACAGAACGCCACGTGCTACGGTCCTTCCATAATCCTTTTGCTTCGCCCATGCTATGCTATGCTATGCTTTCCTTCGCTTTGCTTTCCTTTTGCATCTTGTATGTATTATAGTTATTTCGTATAAATATTATTTATATAAATATGAAAAACCTATTTCGCGTTCCGTGTGTATACTACTTTTTAATAGTTATTGTCGCAAGTCTACAATACTATTGATTCCAAATATTTATTACTAGTTGCGCCCCGCGGTTTCTACCGCATAAGTCTCGATCCCGTAGGAATATCGGGATAAAAAGTATTTATCTTATGTCCTTACCCAGTGGGGTAATTGCGGAAAACACCATCAGAGCAATGGGTTTCATTTTGACAGTTCAACAACATTCATTGCATTGTTCTTGAGTAGACAAATTTTTCGAACATATGAAGCAATGGATTACAGCTTTTAAAATGATTCAGATTGTGATAGAAAATGTGTTACGCAATTAGGGTGCAGCTCTGTTCAAATCTGTTCAGCCGTTTTAGCGTGAAAGCGTAACACACAAAGAAACTTTCGCGTTTATAATATTAGTTAGGATGGAATATTACGAGCATAACATATACGTTTACATATATATTTTATATGTTGTAAAGTCATATTATTCCTCGACTACCGCGATTCACTTACTAGCCGAGGTGGGTAAGAGATGATGGATCACACAATTTATATGGAATTCGTATTGGTATTACTCCCTTTAAAGGCTATCATAGCTCAGTGTGTGATGGATTGTTCTTCGTAAACTATAGATTATCGCGGCCATCGCATAAATGTGTATTGCGAGGCTATTTGGGGATATTTTCACCAATACATCGGTATATTTTTGTCAACGATTTAGTCATTTATGAAAACATGGGTGTGCACACTACGCAATATAGGTAACTATCCCCTTAGGGATATAAAGGTGCGGTTCTATATGCTACAACATTAAACCTTATCATGTTCGTTTACTTTTTGGTGCGGAACGTGTAAAATTGAATAAAAAACAACGTAAAAATGTTCGGTGTATTTTATGCAAAACAATTTCCTTTCCCACATTTTAAACTCAGTTTCGCTCAGGTAGGTAAAACCAAGACAACACTTATCAATACGTTTGTATTTAATCTGTAAATTGCAATAGGATCGCTTCTCATTAAATGGAACCCAAGTTCGTGCACGAATTCAATGGAAATACCAAATAGCGATAGGTATTACTAGTGTCCTGTTCAATGCATGCACGACATAAAATCTCTCGGCAAATTCTACCAGCAGTACCGTCAAATAGACACGGGTGTTGTGTCGGCAGACAATGGCTGGCAGACGCCGTGGGACGGGTCCATACCGCACATGACACCAATAAAACGCGAAGGCGAGAGTTAAACGAGGGTTAAGTGCTTGAAATATACCTTAAATGTAATACTTTCGAGGGATATTTAAATATTTTATAGGAATTACATAGTTTTGGTTGTTGATTTTGAAAAGGGTTCTGGAAGGTCTTATTGTGGTTCGTTGTTGTAAATAAGTTAGTTCTGTGGTTCCGGAAGGCGTACATAGAATAGAATAGAATAGAATTTATTTCCAACGTAAGTGTTACATTGTATACCACAACTTAAAACTAATTATTAATCATAATAAGTACAAGTACAATAAGTTTCCAAGAGCACGCATTCTTAAAAATTAATCATCCATATTTAGTAATCATTTCGTACGCTTAAATGATACGTTTTTTTTGGATTTCAACTAAACAAAATAAAAATAAAAATCTGATGTTAGAACCATGTTTGAACAAATAAACTAATTGGCGGTATACAGATCAAAATTATTTACTTTCAGCGCTAGTCATAGACTAGGGAAGGTAAGGATTCTCGCTCTAATAATATCAATCTAATATTTGAAGACCTAGCTATCACTTCTACGGTCACCATTTTTAATTTTCTTTTTCACTGCATTCCCGCTTTTCCATATTAGGCAAGTTTTCTTTAATAATCTCACATTGTGCCATTCTGCTCTTGTTTTTCTGAGACAATCAGTCTACCATATTATTTCGAAGAATTGGACTTTTCTCTTATTTTACGGTTGGCTGCGTACAATATTTGAAGGAAAATAATTATATCCACCCCGCTAACAGCCGAGAGACCCACGTTACTCAGCTGGAATCGTCGATACAATTAAGCAAAAATAATAAGTTCTTAAACGAAGCGTTAGTGGAATATATTTTAATCTTGTTTCCTAGGAGTTCTACCGTGACGAGACCGTTTCAGATTCGCGAACATACACCTTTTCAGGAACTGTAATAAAGATAAACGGTATATTCCTGGTTGTGCGGAAGTTTATCTGTAACAAATAGCGGGGCGGTATTCAAAACGACATCAGTGGCTCGATTTCGGGTCGAATCTTAAGATCTCATTTTCCTCCGAATAGCCCCTTAAATTAATGGCGTATCGTTAAAACAGCTTCCAGCCATTCTCATGTCTTTGAATTAATGAAGTGTAATAAGCCAAGAGATAAGGAAGCTTCTGATCCGCCGATGTGACCTACTTTATAAACAAAGGTCAAATAGGATAGTAAAAATAAACATGTCAATGTCGACTCCTAATATCTTGTACAAAGTGTAACAAAATCAACATAAAGGGACAGTTTACTCGCACAACACAGCGTTACTATTATCTAATCCAATAAACCTTTAACCTTCATGTAAATTAATCAAACAAGGAGTTCGTAGTCTATTTTGCAGTATCCAGGAACTTAATTGGCTATTAACCCCGTATTGTTCTCCGCTATTAAATAACCTTTAAAATAGGCATGAGGGTCTACAAGATACTCGTTTCGTGGAACTTCACGCCTCGCTTAACTTTAATGAAAGAACCGACTAAAATAGTCGATCGATAGCGGACACACCTTCCAGGCGGGTGGACAGGCAATACATAACGATAATAAAGCCGCACCTTGCCTTATTCCACTAATAAACCTGATTATGTCCGACAGAGTGCCCGTATATACCGCACGCTCAGGGCACACAATATAATCATATCGCGTTGTAATGCGATAGCTCAGATCATATCTTCCCTTTGAAATTGGAAGTAGAGCGAGCCCCGCACAAAACAGAATAATAGATTTTTCATAAAACTACCCTACATACCGTGAATGGAAATTCGCAACAAAATCCGTGACAGCGCCAGCGCCCGCCCGGCCGCGGGACTAAATTGAAAAGCTTTTGAAAGCCTATTGCCCGAGCCTATTTTCGTATCGGTACTGATCAATGAAATGATTTTGCAGGCAGTGCAAATATTCTTTCACATGTTTCCAGCGAGAGATCGGTAAAAAACGATGCATACCTATGGGGAAATAGGATCCGTAGCTTTTAAAAGCACCTTGCCTCGTCAGTCATTTCAGTGGAGTTTCGGCGTAATGTATCGGATGAGAGTGTTCTCGGAAATTGCACGCAAACGCAAGTCATCTTGGATGTAGCCGTGATGTGCTCTACGTAAAAACCCTTTTATAGACGTATATTTTATATTTAAAGGTATAAGTGAATTTTCTTGGAAAAATAAAGTAGACATCCTTTTTATAGATCATAAAAACCATGCATCCAAAATTTTGCATGAGTTCGCTCTCAGAGCTTGTCTTATCTTCTTTCATTAGATGGGGTGTCATACGAGTATGTGTGTGTGTTTTTTCAGTGACTTTCTTAATACTTTCGTTATCGTCACTTTGCATGTAATTAGTCGCGCAGTTTCACCCGTATATGTCTCGATTCCGCGGGAATATCGGGATAAAAATAGTATCCTATATCCAGGTCATGGTCCACACAAACATGTGCCAGTGTCATCCAAATCTGTTCAGCCGTTTCAGCGTGAAAGTGTAACAAACAAACTCATTTTCGTCTTTATTATATTAGTTACGATGTGTCCACTTCGATTCCACTCAACTATTAATCAAAAAGCCTAGAGCCCAACTTAAAACTAACAAAATCCGTTCTGTATCCTGTTTATTCTACAAACTACTCCTGTAAGGCGGTCATATCAATAAAGGTAGTTGTCGACGGGAGCGAAATTATCAAAGGTATAAGTACGAACCCTCAACTACAAAGCGCATTAGCATCGATTTACATAAACGGATTGGAGTTCTTAGTCCAGTCGGATTTAAATAATAAATGGCTGCTATTCGAGACTGTGTGGCGAACTGCGAAGTTTATACAAAAGAAGGCACATCATTTGTTAACATCCAACTTTCCCGCGGACATCGCCCGCTTTTTATTGGGAGATTAATAGATTATGACTTCGATCAGGCACATTGTGTCCTGTCGATGATAGAAATAAACGACTTGATAAATATTCAGGGTGTGCGTATCAGCTTACTAAAAAATAATGGAATGGACATATTCATCACACATATTGTCTGTACAACTAAATAGAAAGCCAATTCTCGTAAATACAAAACGTTCACATTCAAGTCGTAATCTGTCAAATTTAACAAAAATATTGGTAATTGATAGGATGTTTGACAGATTTCGAATGAGATGCGAATGCGAACGTTCTTAAAAATACGGGAATTGCCACTCTGGTTGTCTATGCTAGGGGTCAAACACGAAACTATAATTTCCGAGAAATACAAAAACTAAAACAAAACATGTTTTTGGTAGGTTTATATTTCCACAACCGCTTGGACGAAACTAGGATCAAAAGAAATATCAAATGAGACCGTTTTATTGTTTCTGAGGTCTCAAATAGTCGATAGTTATTTCAAGACGGCCTGTTTCAAATTTCAGCAGTCAGTTCTTAGTGATTTGATTTCGTGTAGGTAGGTACCTAGAGTGCGCGTAAGGGTGGTATTACATTTATCAAATATCTTGGTCCAATGTACATTTGATCAAAGAAATATGAAGAAATATGTTGATGAAGTCGTCCAATTTCTTTGATCAAATGTACATTGGACCAAGATATTTGATAAATGTAATACCACCCTAAGATAAGGCTGCGCGCGACTGATGGTGCTCGCGTGCTCTATAGTGTTATATTTAAAATATTAAATCTATATTAATAATTTAATCTTAATATTATTAATCTTATAATAATATATGACCTTACATAAAGGACAAAACGGTGGGTATACCAATATTTCCGATTTTAACCGCGCGCAGACATATCTTATGCGCAGTCTAACTAGATTTTTTCCATGATTGATCAAAAGAAACTTTGACATAAGAGAGCAGTACTACTCATCATGATTATCCTTCACGTAGTTCTTGCTAATAAACTTTTATTTTCGCGCGAACTCTTCGTGAAACAAATTGGTCCACCCGGATTCTCTGGAGAAATTACATGAAGAGAAGTCCAAGTTGTAGTGTTGGGCACGCTTGTTAACCATAGCTAAAGAAAGTTCTGTATTTGTCTAATCTGGCTTAAGTCCCACACTTCAGATAAATATTATTGCTTGTTTCTGCTGCTGCGAAATAATAATTGTGAAAATGAGTGAGAATATTATTTTGTACCACAAAGGCATTTTGTCGACGCTAATGTGTCATCGGAATAATATAAACGCTATTCAATATGTTGGATGGAAACAATACATTCAACATTATGATTAAGGTATCCAGGAATTGGATATGTCAGTTCGGTTCAATAATTTGATATTGTCTCTAACTATAGTATTTCAGACCGCTACACGAATAACATAACCACATAGGAACCCACATCAATATTATGTGTAACAAGTATGACAGCTTTTCAATACGTCGAAAAGTAATATTAAACTTCACAGAATTAATCAAACGTTTTGTTTTACTTTAAAATAATATTAACCTCTGCTTATATTTCATCAGGACTTTCAATTACAAACGGAAATGGCCGAAAGAAATATAATTTGGAGTTTTTCCTCGCAGATAAATGGTTGTTTGCAAGTTGCTGAGTTACAACAGTGAGGCGGATTCAACTTTCAAGGCTCCGGGGATAAATTGATGTGATTTTGTGAGTTTCAAAACGTGGATCGTGGAGCACGTGGTGTTGTGGATTTACACGCAAGTAAACTTTTTAATTGTACTTACAAAAAAAGTACATATAGATTAATAACATATCTAATATTCAATTTTCCTTAATTTATAATGAGAATTACAAAACCTGGCACTTCCTTTTTTTACCAATTCCTTTGCAGTATTTGATCCTCATCCGCAACGCTATCACTCGGTATAAAAATACAGGATGCTTTTTTGCAAAAGGGATCGGACCCGATTCCTGGGTTTTTCAATAAACAAAATATTATGTTGTTTTATTTTTATTCAAAATTGAGGTCATCGTTCCTTTGAATTTAGCCCTGATGTGCCATCGTAAAATCATGTTCATTTACACGACTGACATACCTTATTCACCTCCCTTTTTTTTGGAATGAATATCACGAAAATCTTCCGATTAGGTTTTGGAGGGGGTATGAAGTTGTTTTTTTTTGTTTTTTGGACAACTTGGACATGCTGCAACTTTGAATCCCCCTTGGGTTTTTGTTGGCGACTGACTCTCATTCTGATGATTATTGAATAAAAAACATCAACAAGCAATTAAATTTATTCGTTATAAAATTTATCGCAAAAATCAAGCAGCTGGTCGATTATCTCGACTATCTGCCTAGCCTAGTTGGCTTCCAGGTGAACCGGATGCAGCTGAATACCGGACAGACCACACGGACCAGCCCCGGCAAGCGTAGCTTATCCTGAAGGATTGACCCGTGCGGCTGTTATTACTTAACCACGAGCTACTCCTCATGTTTGGAACACATAAGAAGTTCAAATTTTGTATAGTATGTCACGCCGAGTCCTGTTATATTTTTCTAGGTAAATATTATGAGGTAAGAGGCTGAAGCTTACCAATTTCTGAAACATTTTAATAGGTACCTATTAATCTGTATTTTACAGCACGAAGCAAGCATGAATGAATGATCAAAGTATACAACGTGTAACGTTAAATGCCCAAAACCTGAAAATAGTTTGATCAGAATAACGAGCAGAATCAATTGAACCACTTTTTAATATAGGTCACATTTTTCAAAAAATCTTCATTAAAAACGTTGCCGTGTCTATTTATTAATAGGTCAAGCCATCACATGCGCAAACCCGCCAAAATAGGAAAACAAACACAAATTGCTGTCTACCAATTTAAATTTTCTCATACGCGGGATAAGATAGCTTTTATTTCAATGCAAAGAATTGCCAGTAAAACTAAAACAGCACATAAAACCTTTGCAATTTTTTTTGTTTTTTTTTTCTCTCTGAGATAGGTCAATTGAATTAAAAATCAGTTGGTGTGTCTGAGGTTTTGCGCATTTAACGTTACACGTTAAATGCGCAAAACGCAAAACGTTACACGATATAGGTACACACATGAATACTTTGATTCTCAGTATGAAGTTTATTAATATCTAACAGTAACGGAATAGTTATCTATCGGGCTTCCTAACCAACAAGGCAAAAACATGAAGTTATATACAGCATCACTAATCTACGCCGGACCACAAATATCAAATGAACAGCTCAAGAAGCTTGATGAGATCGGGCCTATATATCTGTGGCGCTTGGTATTCGAGACACATATCCGGTGGGGTCCGATGAAACCCCACCCCCGGTATGATCGTAGGCCTGGGATCTGGCGGACGTGATGTGCCCGGGGTTAAAATTCACCCCAAAGTTGAGAAAAGAAGGTTCACCACAAAATTACAACAGGAAAACTCCACTTTTAAGATTTAAACAAAATAAGACTAGGGATAGTGTTATTTTGTTTAACATCATAAATGTCGTAATTTTGGAATTTTGGAATGTTCCATTCCTTCAACTTTGGAATGGAACATTTTAATATGTACACGCTTCAAGATTATTTAGGCGCGTGGCTAAAATCGGAACTATCAGCGCCATCTTGTTTTGTCAATACACAATAACAGTGACAATTTCACAGATATGTTTCAGCGGCCAAGAGATCCTTGTAGCAATAAAAACACCGTTCACTATAATTTGTTCCTTGCTGTCATGTTGACACCATTGCTTGTCAAGCTTATTTTCAACACTAATAGAGTTCAAAATGGCAACTGACAGAATATTGCAATCGTGCCACATTAGAAGTTATAATGAACTCACTGTACTAATTTTTGACTTTCAAAACGTCAAAACTTCCCAAGTACGTAGCTTATGTAGACTAACATGAGTCTAACATAATAAAAATATGCTTGCATGCAAGTTGTCATTACAATGTATCCATTGAATTACGGCCTCGGAGTATATGACTTTGGGTAGTTAATTGCATTATGACACGCGGTTTTATCGTGACCTTTGGCAAAAAGCCACATAACTTTTTTTTGTATAATCATTGACTTAGGTATTGTTAAGACAAATGTAGCTTAACTGTTTTAGGTAACTAAAAAAGTAACGTTTAACGCCTTTTTTCGTATGTAACAGGGCAACCTGTTTGCTGTACAAGCCACATATATAAATAGGTATAAAAGGCAGAGCATGGGCCTACTGGGCCTACTGGACTTTCTTTCCATTTGACTTAACTGCCCGACGCACCTCAGTTTACGACTGTAGCAGTCACTACGAAATGCGATTCCGTTTTATTTTCGCATTTATGTTGTTAATAAAAAAATGTTAACGAAACAGTTGTGCTAGTTTATTTTTAGATTTATTTCCTTGTTTAGTTTTTGGATATAAATATACAAAAAGCAAACCGTTTCGCTAAAAAGAAAACCCTTGGATCTATTAAACGCGCAACGCGACGCGCGTTGATTATATAACGTGACAATACATCATGAACAAGACAAACAAAGGATACCCACTTCTTCAGCGTTCCGACCCAAATATTCACTGACCCTCAGAGACGCTGATGTTGTCAAAGTCTCCTCCGCTCAAAGGCATCCCTTGCGAAACTTTTTTAATGGGATAGATATACCTGTAGACGTCGCGTCAAATTGTGCAGTCAATCATACCTCCGCTTGAGCTCTGGATAGCAGTAGAAACGCAATGCACGGTATACCTGCGTTTTTTATCGATTTAATTTTGCATCACAAACTTTACTAACAATTTCTTCATATTTTGTGTCTAAAAGTCCCAAGCCTACTTACTTACATAAAATAACATAAAACGCTGAACCCAGCAAATGACATCACAGCGTACCCTATTACAAAGAAAATCATAGAAAAAACGTCGCACTATTTGCCTAGCTCATCGACTAAAACCTATTTACCGAAATCCCTTGAGTAGATATTATTTTGCATAGAAATTTGTTTGAGGCGTCGGCAAATCCCCGCTTTATCTTATCTCTTTTGGTACGTGATTGTGGGTAATATGGCCTGGGGAAATAGGGATAGAGACTTCTCTGTTTTCATGTTTATGGTACAAACACATTTTTGTTCAAATGAAAACTTGATAGCCATGTTTTGATTTTTAAGGGACAAAGGGACTTACCATGAAATCAATACTATTTGAAATGAGGGGTGAATTAGCCGCTTACTGACACAGACCGAATCCACGCAGGTGGAGCCGCGGGCACATCTAGTTTGAAGTAAAGAGGCACTAATGAAAAATTAAAGAAAAAAAAATATAGGAATCAAAATTTCCTTTTATTTTGTATCTATTATGGTTTCTGATGATACTGTAAATGTACTGTAAATAGCTGCTCATTTTGTCCATAAGTATGCTTTTGAAGTAAGTATCTATTAGGCAAACTAAGCGACATTTTTACAACTTCTAAAAAGTAAATTCGATCTGCTATCGTTTTTCTATTTCCTCCAAAACTTCATGTTGTTTTCCCTAGCGAGGAAAAATAAGAAAAGTTATGAAAGAAATGCGGAAAATAAACGAATAGGTTTTCAGGAGCGCTGAAATCTGCGCGAGTCGATGTATTCTTGTGATATACGACCCAGGGTCAACTGTCGCTCGCCTGCCGACTAGGTATAATAACGCTCCGGTAAAATAAAAACCTTCAACTTCCTGCCGCCATTTTTCACGCGTTCATAATAGAATGTATGTGGGACTATACGTAGGAGGTAGTACCGACATTCAAAATTAAAATAGCTTGTTATCGTAATGAAGTTGGGCTTACGTAATTAAATAATTATGAATAAAAACTACTTCATATTTACTTCTTACTTCATTACTATGAAGTCATATTACTATGACTTCATAATAATTTAGCTAAGTATAAATTATACAAGGCAAGACCCATCACATAGCCGTCAACGACGCATTCTGTACATCAAATTTAGTAACATTGCACAAAAGTAATTACTATTTATTTTTGGTGTTTACGGTAGCGCTCAATGTGACAAAGAATAGTGATTATGGGTGCATGCAACGGTACAAGGGTCATGGCGGTATTTAATTAAAGTTAAGTTATAATATAAAGCATGGAAAACTTGTTTTCGTAAAAAAACGTTCAATGTCTCCATAACCAGAACTTTCCGTAGTATGGTCCAGTACAAAAATATGATCACAATGACGGATAGAATCAAGTGACTCTCGGATTCATTAATGGTACATTACTCTCGCGGCCTGCAACTAGGGCATTGATGGACGATCGTGGGCCGAGGCACGCATTCCTGAGTCCATCAATGCCTGGTTGCGGCCAAGACGTGTATAATACTTTTCTCAAATAATGCCCGGATTTTTTTAAATAAAACGACAGCTATGAGTTTTCATAATAATTTATTTGGCCGCTGAACACGACAGATATGGATTATCATACAAACATTGCCGGCCAGGCGGTCGCATGTTCGACCAGTACTGCAATTTCGATTTATTTTGAAGAAGGTTGTCAAAATAATATTTGAATTTCCAAGCATGTTTGAGAAAACATATTTTTACACCCGTTATAGGTCAGTTGGTTTGTTTACACATTCATTAAAACAATTTAGACATTGTTGAGTTTTATGACTAAACTTTTCTCTACATAACGTACATACCGCTGTATCTCAGCTCAACTCGCAGAATACACCGTCATCTGACGTGTGTGAACTCATCAGAGGAACTTCGGTTACTTGTTGTTCATGTTCCAGTTCCAAGTATTAACATCATTATGATAAGAAGCGATACGAAGCGCTAGGGTTGCGGTCATATCTATTTGAAGTTTATGGGTGACTATGAGCGACCAAGGACCATTAACAAAGGATTCTTAGCATTACACCAAACTCAAACTCAAGCTCAAAGCATTTATTTCAAATAAACTAATTACTGGCACTTTTGAATTGTCAAGGGGTCGGTCAGTCTAGTTGCCCATTCCAAAGCGTAGTAGGTAGATTCCTACGGAGAAGAACGGGTAAGAAACTCCACGGACACTCTATTAAATCAAAATATGTTACAACATATTTGTTACATTATTCATGTTGAAATTATACATGTGAGAACAATTTAGAAAGACGTGCACGTTAAAAGCGTCCGTAATAAAAATATAAAAACAAATTATACTGACGGCGCCCATTCACGAACATGACGCATGGATGAGCACCATTCAGCTCGACCATTTTGAAGGGAGCTTAACGATCCTTTCACCTCAGACCAGAACAACGAAACAAGCTATTATAGGTAGCTTATGTACGGAATAAGGTCCACTCAAATCTGTGTGGTTATTTCCTCAAAAGACCATTTCAGACACTACACATTTCTGCATGGTCCTCATATGGCCTGACCAAGATTATGTCTGGACTTTAAAAGAGACGGCCTTTCTTCTCAAATTATTCAGAAAGGAAACGCCGACCTCATCTAGCTTATTTTTAATATTTATAAAGTGATTCTGGTATCCTATTTACAGAATAAACAATTTCATTTCATTTCAGTGCAAGAATTCGATATCATAAATTGTTTTAATTTTCTTAAATTATCGTTTCAAGAGATTTGTGATAAATGACTCGTATCGAGTTCTATAAATGATCGCATCTTGTCATGACGGGGCTAGTACTCGGCACATACAGCATGTATCAGAAAGGTGTGGTCATATTTGAGGGTATTGCCCGATTACGATGTTGGTCCTATTGAGAAAGTTTTTTAGTTTGATGGTCTGTAAACCTTTCTGACCACATCTTACATTCTGTATACCACAAAAAAAAAGGCCATAGGTGAAAATAAGTTGAAGATGAGTAGACTAGCTACGCTTAGTTAACTGCATTTCATGGAGGGCTGTTGATTGTGATACAAACTGATGCTGTGTTTGCAACTTCGCCCAACAGTTTCCTACTCGAACAGATTAAATAGTATGACTGTAAATTGCCAACAGTTTACTGCTTCTGTAAGTCCTGTCTAGCCACAGCTTAAGAACAGCACAGTGTAGATATTATAATATTATGTCCTGCTATTTAGACATAATGGCATGAGTGAACCTGGTCACTATGAACGTAACAAATAAATACCAGTACAATCAGCGAATCGTTTTTTTTTCGTGAATTGCCAATAATAACTTGAATTGTCCGTATAATTAAATCACAGTATTGTCTTACTTAGATGACGACTAATAGAAAAGTATGGAAGAAGAAGACATGACGTGCCATGCAGCGTCGACCTCAAATACATTGGGATTAGGGCAGTTGAAATTAGTTCTCGGTGTTTTTGGTGGGTATATTGTGTGTGTGTGGCTGATCATTAAATGTATGTTTTGTTGCGAAAGGTAAGTGATTTTGCGTACTATTGTAGAGAATCAATTTTTTCTAACTGAAAAGACAGCTGTCCTGCCGGGGAGTTTGTTGCGCCACTTCTTCTTCCAGCTAAAGCACTAGGAAGTGGTGAAGGGTGGGCGTTTTGGGGGACTGTCTTATGTAATTTTGATGTTCGAAAAGTGCTGTTTCTCAGCCTAGTTTGAATAAATGACTTTTGATTTTGAATGGTGATATTGTTATCTTCTGCGAGAAACACAGGGTAGGTCGATGTGGCGACAGGCTTGATCCCATGCTATATCGAGGAAGATTGCCTTTCGGCAGAAATCATAACGATGATTGCCATTCTTTATAAGCTATATGAAATGGGAAAAACATTGCAAATTAAAAAATTGTGCCCACCTACTGAACAATACATTCCTACACTGTATTTTATAAACCTGTTCTTGTTTACTTTCTAACATTTAGGTTTCCATATTTATGGATTCGTCTGGCCACACTTGCTCGTAAAGAAATGCAGTAGGTAGTAGAAATACATAATGTATGTAGGCCGTTCCGTCGGTCTCCCTCAGTGAATAACGGAGGTACTAAACTATAAAGTGCGAACGCTGTGACCTGGTCTGTGAAACTACATACAAGTTTAATAAAATGTTGAGTTTCAAGAACACTTCAATTTTATGTGCATAATTTATCCTCTAGTATCACTCACTGAACTTACGAGCATTTTTGATGCCGTTATTGCCAGTTTATTAAATTCACATTCTCTGCAGTCAAATTATATCCAAACGATATATTTTATTTATAGATGTATCCAAAAGTTTATTTTATACTTAACTAACGACCCGCCCCTGTTTCGCACGGTATTTACGACTTGACAAAACATCGAGATTTCCTTATAATTGTGTAAGTCTAACATTAATTTATTATTTATAACCAACACATAAATCTTCCGCTAAAAGAATTTCTAAATGGTGGCAAAAACCGCATCAAAATCCGTGGCGTAGTTTAGAACAACAACGCGGTAACACAGAGAAACACGAAAAGCGACTTTAGTTCATAATAATTATAGATATAGAATATAGTTTTCTTACTACTCCCCAAATACTCGTGTTCATGTTCGTGGCATCGAAAACTTTTCAGACAACTATAATACGCCCAGTGTTATGAATATCCTTTCAAAATGAATAACTTCGTATAAAAAGGCCTCAAATGAAAAGTTATGTGAGTGAATCTCGCCGAACAAGCTGATTCTAAAAGTTAATATTCAATGTCGGAGTGGCAATTTACACAAGTATTCCTCTGAAAGGCCCAACTGTTAACTAGATGCTTGAATAATGTAAGCAGAGGAAGGTTCTGTAGAGGACACTTCCCAACTTGTATGAAAAGAATTGATGATAATGAACGATTGTATTTTTACGTCTTCTCCTGCCGGCCGCTAAAAGTTTTTATTCAGTTTTGAAATTATCAGTCTATTATGGGTTCTTGAAACTTGCTGCTCCGCGAAGTTCCTCCTAGTAATATTTTAACACATGATTTTTCTGTTCATTAGAAATTGGAATAATTCTTAGGAACTTGTAAACAAAAGTCCACAAAGATAGAAATATTAATTACAGTTTCTGTACCTCATTATCAGAAAACGCTTAATTTATTTGAATTAAAATAATTTTAGTGCTTATCAAAATCGTCTTAAAATACTCATTACATTTGATACTCAGTGAATCAGGTTCCGAATTCCCGAGAATTGTAAAGCATTTATTGAAATGTACGGTGTCTACAAGAAACTAATTATATAGGGCTTTAATTAGACTCCTTGAATTTCAAATAACATAGAAGGAATTCTTTCGAGTCGGCATTTCTAAACTAATTAAAGTTTTCATTTTCAGGATAAAAGCGTCTTGTATTACAAAGGATTTGTTCGACAACATCAGCGAGGCCTACAAACTCAGCGCGTCACACTCATTGTGCACAAAGACGAATAAGTAGGTATTGTTTTATTTTCAACTGGCGCTCTCGAGGGTATAAATGAGACGCGGCCTGGATAATGGGGATGTTTCCTCAGCTCTTATAAAACAAAACAACATTACACTGATGTAGTTCAATTCTCTATAAGTACTCCTGTATACTTGTGTCACGTTTTCGTTCCCCTCTTTTATGTGGGACAGAGTAGGATCCTCGTCTCCATGCCTCGTTTGACTGTGCGCTAGTACCTCTTGAGACGTGAATAGCAGGCGTGTCGTTTAAGAAGTGCAGAAGTAGTAACATGTTACTGGACCATTAAGTCACTCGCTTCCCTCCATTTACTCTTACGACTTGCGACGGAAAATAAGCGCATGGACTTCCTATTACATGCCATGTGTTTCTTTTTATCCCCTTATGCTTGAAATTGCTTGGTATGCTCGTAAATTAAGGCTGCATAATCTTATAACACAATTAAAATACGACGAAAATATACAAATCGTTTGCATTTCAAAACAGAAACATCGATGATTATGATTGCGAATTAATGAATCGAAATGGAAATACATTTTAAATTATCGTTTTCAATTAGGGAGCAATATTGAAATGTTGCCAATCGCGGGTCCGAACGTAATCGGGGCAGGAATCAGTCTCGAAAAGGGACCGGCCGATTCAACTGTCATTTCTATGAGTTTACCGACCGTCGTAGTTCGCTTATGGAAACCTAATGACTCGTACTTATATAAAGATACTTACTGGCAACAAGAACATACTTATGTAGTACAAATATACTCGTTCGTAATCGTAACAGACATTGAATGAAATACGTTCCAGATTGAATGCCTCATTAAGCTTATTTGGAGTGGATATTGAATCTGAGTCCAACAAAATACAAGGAGTATTTTGTTACAAGTTATGTTGTATCTTTTCTTGGAATATTGCTAGCATTCTTTATATTTTATGTATTTCCCGTGACCCGTTTAGTTGCTTATTAAATCTGGCAACATGTGATTATTAACATATCTTTGTGAGTATTTATATTGAAAACGTAAACATGTCATATATTCCCTTCCTCTTCCCGAATACGCTTCCCTAAACAAGTTAATGTCGTGTACAAAACGAAAAGCCGTATATTTACATTTTCTTATCGGCACGAACATTTATATATGTGACGGGGTTGTATCTCGCTAGTGGCAGGGTCGAGGGCGCTATCAACGGTAATGGGGGTCTTGGCTGGATTGCCGCCGATTAGACCTAACGGCCCGTGGGAATATTGAAATATATATACCTCTTTTTGTACTCCCACAACTGGTATCTTTAACGAACAATGTAGAAGCAATTCAGAGATATCGTGATAGCTGACAATAACGAAGTCTTTTTAGTGAATCGTATCTCGGAATGTATTAATTTTACTTATCTTTACGAAAGCATTTGTGCTACCTTCAGATACGCTTCTTAAGTTTTTTTAGGAGAATTTTAGAAATAGTGCTTGTCTTTCTCTCTGGCTTTAATGAGATTGTTGCGTTGCCAGAAGAGAAATAAAAGAACGTTGAGCGTTATTTTTCTTTTTGTGACTGCTAATTGGCAAGATCTGTCCTAACGTAACTTCTTCCAAAAAACCTTTGGACCACAAACTCACAGTTTATTCGTATATACGTACATACCTACCTACCTACCGTACTAAATACAATGCGGTATCTACTGCAGAAGTTTTAACTTCGGCGGAAAATAATCGCAGATCCTGATTTAAGAGAGTAACTAAGTTGTAAAAGCCATTTAAACTTTTCATGATTTTAATCTGTGCTGGCCACTCGTGACGAAATTATTTTTAAAAGTTATTATGAGAAGTTGGAATTGAATTAACCCAAATTCTAATATTACCTTGGAAAATTTTATGGCCATGTATTATAATAATTTTATTGTTTATTACTGACCTGTAACAAGATTGGCATGATGGAACTGGCAGACCGCATCGGCCTCGTACCATGATATGCGGTCCCTGAAGTAGCGGTAGAACACAGGGAACCCTTCCTCAGGCAGAACCCAGGTATTGCTGATGTTCACCTGCGCACACATACACACACACACATTTGTAATTACAAGAAAGAAACCGTTGATAAGTCAATCGAGAATAACTAAAATTGATTGTCTAATTGCAAAAGATATCAGTAATATCATTATAAAAACTGCTAACTTCGTTTTGTGCTGCCTTAACTTAGCAATTTATCACAGCGCCTGTCCATTGCACTCGTCAACTATTTTATTTATCTTATGGCTGTTGACATGAAGGATCGTTGACGTTTTACAAAAATGAAAAATTATTTTTCCCTCACTGTTTTAAAGACTCCAGTCTCGCCCAATATAATTCTCTCAAACTTTGTTTATCTATAGAAAACAGCAGAGCACAGTCAACCACGTCAAATCTTCTCTCCAAGAAGAAAGTTTTAAAAGTCAGTATACTGCTCCGAATGCATTCGAGTATTCGAATTGGATGCATAAACTTGTGCAAATTCTATACAAAAAGCGTCAATATTTGCGGAGGATTGTGCCGCACGCCACTCTAATGAACTTTTCCATTCGCTACAATCGTCGCATAGAAGAAAATCCGCATAAAAATATAAAAATAAGTGCAAATAAAAATATACTTTTTCTATTGTTGCAGATGTCGATTGCACGTTATTCAAAGATGTTTATGAGACAAAGTAATATATTTTACAATAGAACCCGTAGTAACAAACAGCGGAAATGAGATTTTGGAAACTATTATTGTACTTGTTCAAAGTTGTGTAGATAATTTTGTCATCCAACAGTCCGCACCGCTGGAGTAGCTACAAATTAGGCACCTAGTATTTAGGCAAATTAACATTTATGTTCTCTAAATTAGAAGAGCCGCTCGTTTTGTAATGAACGTGAAATCTGACCGCCTCCACTGGAGCTTGTTTCCGCGGAATCTGTAGATTTAAAGGTAATTTCGTCTGCAGTCGTCCGTGAAATTTCCTCAGGCCTTGTTCAATCTTGTTAATGGCAAAAATAAATTGAAACAAATTCCTACTTTATTTTAAAAGGATACATAGGTTGTTCTGTTTAACTCTTTATTTTCAGTCCCAAAGTAACTCATTAGCGAAAACGCATTGACCGGAAAAAAATATTTACATTTTTTTTATTGAAATACAGGAAATACTCATGCTTCCACTTCATTAAAACGGAATATTTATATAATTCAACGAAGAGCATTCCAATAATTGGTATTCCGGTGTAGTTTGGGCGTGCGCAGCGAACTTGCAAAGCAGCCTTCGAACAAGCTGTTCCCGATAACTTAATTAACATGCTGAATTCTCAAGTCTCATCTGACTTCGTAATTCAAACAATCTCTTGTTCTCGCCATGTTTATGCGTACCAATTGTTCAGTTCGATTCAATTAATAGGTACCTATATAATAAATCTTGAGGACACTCCACAGAATTCCTTTAAGCTCCATTGTATTGACAAGTACCATCTTAAGGTTGAACCTAAGGTAGGTTCAATTAAGGCTCGAGTATTCGTTCTCTGATGTCATATTCACACGAGATGAAATAACATCTTATCGCCAAATGAGTGCCATTCTGTCTCCGAAACCACCTTGATGTAAAGTAAATTAACTTGAAAGTCGTGTATTAAAAGAATATCATAACCCTCCCTTTTGGCTTGGCCGTAGTCGGGTAAAACACATCAAAGTAACTGATCAGACAGCTGTGCTGCTGGGGAGTCTTGTTTCCAGCTAAATCACTAGGAAGTAGTGAAGGGCGAGCGTTTTGGGGGACTGTCTAATCTCATTTTGACGTTCGAAAAGTGCTGATTCTCAGCCTAGTTTGAATAAATGACTTTTGATATTGACTATTAAAAGAACTTATCCAACCTGACTTTTGATCATCAATCCAAATTCAAAAGTACTTACAAAATGTATTGTGTTTATTCGTAGTTCAAAGCTATTCATTATAAGAAACATAAAGACGTTTCGTTTGTATTGTGGGTTTCAATAAGGAGTAGGTACCTATTTGTTGTGGCCCTTGACATTCTATCTTTTGTCTTTATCAAGTTTACAAATAAATCGCGGTTTGCGTTTGACAAGTGGAGCGGCAGCAGACAAATCACAAAGCTTTGACTGTGTAACATTGTTTGCTTGGCGCAAGTCCTTATTTTGTTCTCGTGAGTGAAATGGTGCCGAACTCAAAGTCCGTTTTATTATTTTTACGGGGTTTTTGTATATTTTGTCCAGCCGCTTCATAGTACTGTACCCTGCTACCATTTCTGAATTGTGGGATTTTAGTGTGCTCTACCTTTGCTTGACATCCCTCTATTCAGTTTTCACAAATGCAGGCGTTATGTTTTAATACTAACGGATGATAATATCACGGATTATATACATTAGGTATTAATGAAGAGTAGGTATCCCATACGTGTACATTTGCTTTGAATAAAATTTAAATCCCAGCTCAAATGAAGCGCTTATTACGCTAGCTAGAAAGCGCTGAATAAGCTTTTTCATCCTGATACAGCCGGCTTCTAATTTTATGCAGAACGACTGGATTCGTAATATGAAAGTCCTCTTTCAAACTCATATAATCTTTTAGAATTTTGAAAAACTTTTACAATGTCCGCCGACGGGTGAAACGTAATGGTAGCGATATACTTTCGCAAGCCTAAATTAGCGCAAGTAAATTGTTACGTGTGTGGTACCATAATGGTTTCTTCGTGCAATATGATTCCAAGTACTTTAAACTATTCAACACCATGATGGGCGACAGTAATTATACATAATTAAAACACACACACATTATTAATTAAGGTCAATTTTAATTATTGTTTTTTAATCAATTGTTCAATATTTAAATTTAATTAATTACAAGTTTATTTTGGATTTTTATCTGTTTTGGAATTTTAACATAATTTATAATTTGTTTGTATTGAGTGTTAAACTATGGACTGTAATATTGTCTGAAATAAATGAAATAATAAGAGTAATAAATAATAACATAACATCACGCCTGTGTTTCCCTGAAGGGTTAGGCAGAGGTGTATCTATAGTACAACCAGTCCAGTATTGATTAAAAGCAGTATGCTTTGAGTCTACAACAAAGATACTATTAAATAAATATAAACAAGTATATCATTATGATACCTACTGATACTGTTATTGTGCCGATCGGGGCCGACGGAAATCGAACTAGCGCGTCGTCGTTCGCTAGAACCACGGCAAACAATAACATTATATACCTAGAGTTTAAAAATATTATCGATAGATACGCGGATGCACGTTGTTTTCCTTTCATTTCAAACTAGTAGCGAAATGAAAAGGCAATATTTTTTTAAAGCTCGTCTGGAATGTTGTATGAAGTTTAAAGTGCAAATGTGCTGTGAGTTTACTTCATCTTTATCAAAGTAAAACAAAAGAGTATTAGAAAAAGTGTAACTACGGAATAGTTAGAAATTGATTCTATTGTCTGCATTTGTGTTCAAGAAAGAATATTTATTTATTTCCCTCGGTTCAGTTTAAACTTTGAAGCCTTTGCAATTAAACTTTCAACATATTTTTTCCCCAGTTTGTCAATTTTTTTATTTTTTTTATTTTTAGTAAAAAAAAATATTCAATTACTCGAGTACGATTTAGTTACAAGATAATTTAAACGTGAAACAATACACTGCGTATTATATTTACATACATACAGCGTTTCTCGGAATCTCAAAGGAATATGAAACTTTTCCACTCCCTCTGTAACTTCTTATATATAACATAAGATACCTTTATAACAGAACAGTTATATCAAATAGCTCAATTTGTATAAAAAATGGCCTCCATTAAGGTAATCGTTGCGTCAGAGTCTCCGTGATAGAAGACGCAAGAACATTAGGCACAAAGCGACCCGCGATATCATCGTGGCTAATGCCCAACTCCAACTTGTTTGTGTATTTAGCCGTTAGTAGTTTAAGATGGTACTTAAGACGGTTATATTTGCACCCTCCCAACATAATGACGCACAGACACACATCTAGAGCAATCCTGGAGAAATTAACCCCCCGGGTGATACGAGTCCGAGGTGAATTCATTCGAGGGTTAAGTGCGATGAATGTATAATTATATGTTGTATTAATTTTACTTAATGAGTACATTTCTTGCGACAAATGTGATTGTGTGATACGCCGAAATTATATAAATAAGTTTTCGTGGAGTTTAAAGTTTCGGTAAATTGATCAAATAAGTTTCGTTAACTGTAATCTATTCAAAAGTTTTGGACCTGTCAATTACAGTTGCGATTGAGGAATGTGTGATTATACAATAGATTGAATTAAAATACGTTTACCTATGTGCCTTAGATACTATGGACAACATATGCATTATAAAATAATACTATATCATTAAATAAAGAAGAAGTTTTCGCACAAGGTTTGATACAAATATTAAACTTTTATTAAAAAATAAACTAATTAAAAATTATTGTTTAACTAATTAAAAAAGGTATTGTTCCTCTTTTTAAAGCAAGGACGTTTGAAGTAGAGAACTGCGACAACTTAAAATTCGGTGACCTGTCTTCGCGGTCGTAAATAGATATCACTGCGGCACCAAACTTTTAAACTAACTACCGCAAGTAATCCGGTGAAGTAAGAGGGGTTATAAGAATAGAAGCTTAAAAGTGATTCTTACCGCACGTCCTTGGACGGAGGCGAACAGAGCCAAGAGCGCGACCGAACACCACAACATTACGTGGCCGCGAACACTCGTAGCGCCGCGTAGCGACCGACTGTAACTCCCGCTAGCCGTAGCGTGACTGCCGCAAGCTACGACTCTGCTACGAGACTACGAGGCTACGCTTGTCGCGTGCCGCGCCATACGGCCTTATGCTTGGACCTTCGTAGTACATTATGTAAACAAAGTATTTGACAATAACATAGAAGTAACGATCGACATTTTTTGTTTACACCGGACTGTCTGTTAGTAGTAAAACAAGGTCAAGGATACTTATCAATAATTAAATCTTTGATGTTACTCCCTGATAGTACTTTCCCTTTCACTTCAAAAGACATTAGTCTCTCGCCGGAACAAAATAAAGCTAAAACAAAGAGAAAGAACCTCACTTATTTAAAACTACAATAAACTACGTCCAAGTTTCAGCACTCAAAGGTTACTATGTAAATACGAGACTTTCCTGATTAAAATCATTGTTTTTTAAACTAGATACAAGTGGAAGAATGGGTACGATATTGCTTATTCGTTGATATACATTGCCAAATTCTTGAACGTCTTATTGAGATTCAGACTTGTGGATGAGAATAAAGGTTTATTTTTGATAACAAATAAAAACCCTAAATAGAAGTATTATGTTATTGGTCATTGACAGAGTAATACGGTGATGTAATGTACATTTTACTAAAGCATACACATAACACTCTAGGTATAACTAGTACTGTGCTTGCGCATAAGTTTATAGCCGTCGTAAAACTATCTCACGACCCATCAACAACTATCGTATGGAAGTGGACTGTACAAGACTTATACACATGTACACCTTCTGGACCTTTATGGCATCCATAAACAAGCAATAAACCCATGTTACTTAGCTTAATTGAGGAATGTTACCATCAGACAACCCGCCCTTAAATCATAAGTAAATCATTAAAAAGTTATGAAATGCTTTCTTAATTTGTTTCCAAATTATGAACTCTCAATCAAAGTAATTACAAATAAATTCAATTCCAGCCATTGGTTTGAGAAGATTAAAACAAGAAAATTAATAATATTTCCAAAGTTTTCCTGAATTCTTTAAAAAGAACTCAATATTTTTGAGGGTTGTTTGATCGTCGGATTTAATGTAGGTATATAGGTACCTAGCAGAAGGCTTAACAAACCGTTTGCGTGGTAAAAGGTTAATTTCAAAAGTTTGCGCTTTGCCTTTTTAAGATTTAAAACAAACTTCGTCGGATCACGCCTGCCTTCCAATTAAAAAAACTGTTGAGTAAAGTGTTGAAATATTAAAAGGGAAAATATATAATGATACTTTGGAAATTGTTTCGTTTATTTTGATCGAAAGTGAAAAAGTTCATGAACTGGATTTTTACTGAGTTAGCAATACTTTGCAATAACTTTCCACGTCAACCTTACATACTATCAGAGTTTATTTTAGCTACCTATTTTTTATTGCCTTCTACAGCCTTTTCATTACAAAGAAACAGTTTTCTACTAGTATCGTTCTAGTCAGCACATGACTATTTTATGGCACGTCTAGGATATAGGTCGCATCGACTATTTATCTGTTTCAGGATAAATTATTTCGCCTACGAATACTAAAATTGATTGTCTCGTTGGTCTAGTGGTAGCAACTGCTGAGCGTGAGGTCCCGGGTTCGATTCCTAGATCGAGCAAAGTGTTAATGGGTTTTTCATCTAGAATTTCTCAGTAGCAGCCCGGAGTCTGGATTTGTACCCGTTAATGGCAAAAGGCTCGCCCCCTATTACATGGGACTTAAACATAACTGGCGAAATGAGGGAGTACTAAAGATACACCTCTGCCTAACCCTTTGGGGAATACACGCGTGATGATGATTTGTTAACAGTTGATTCATGTAAAATAAGTATTTTATAATAAAATGTATATTGTATACTCTACTTAATTCTACTTGCGGCTTTTTAAAATCTCACTTCCTACCCACATAATTTATAAAGACACGGAGCAGGCAAAAACGCAAACCCAAAGGTAATTTAGAGTTGATAAGCTGAGCAACAAAACCGTACCTACAGTCATTTGTTTAAAAATCAAATGAAAATTCTAACAAACCTCGTGAATAAAACATCAGCACTGTAACTGCACGTGAACTTTTTCAATTTATCCTCGTCTCTTGTACAAACAGAACACCTACACGCCAACGTGAAACAATTTTAATTACGATTGCTACAAAATATTCATCAAAACTCGAAAACATTTCAATAAAACCATATTTTTTATCGACTACTCTGTGTTTTGTATGTCTTACTAACTCTATACTCGTGTATTAATTTGCAACTCTGGGACTGGTACATAAACATGGTGTACCGTTTGTTACCCTGTAAATGCCCAGGCTTCTGTGGAAGACGTATTATTATGGTGCTGCAAGGCTTAGTTGGCAATCTTCTAACACAACAGATTGATGGTACAGCTCCATGGTTCCTGCCTCTTAAGATGCTACGTAAAGATATATGCATATTGCTTTCTATTGTGTGCCTCTAAATCCTGTTATAAGATTGCTTCGCAAACCCTGCTAGGAATTGCACGAAAACAGATCTAAAAAAACGTTGTTATTAAATTCTCAAGATTCTGTAAGATTACTGAATGATGCTCAATCGCTGCTGCTTTAATCATTAATCAAAGTAGTAGATAAGTAAGATAAGTAAAAGATTTCCTCGAATTATATGAGGTATATTGACATCACAAAGTAACATTACGCTTCCTGGTATAACCGGTTGACACATACTTAAGCACAGACATACTGAAGACACGAGCGATATCCGCAGAGTTTCCGCAACACACAAATTCAATTCCTGACTCATCAGTAATAGGTTAATGAAGAAAAAAGTGGTGTTGACGAAACCACATTAGACATAGTGTTTATTTCAACCAGGAACAAATGGTCGAATCGACGCACTCACACATGTAAACGCGTTTACGCGAAATCTAAGCATACTTCAAGTAACAAGTTAGTCGGGGCTGTCGCTTCGTGACGAGTGGTTACGTTTTATTTATACGTGTAGTGCATTTTAATTAAAAAAGTTTAGTTAACAACCCTAAAACAAAAGGGCCTGGTTGAGGTACTGGGCAGCTTTATACTGTGACGAAACTGCGGTAGTTTCCGCAATGAACGCATGTCGCGGTGAATCCGTTCGAGTTCGTTCAGCACGTGACGACCATGCAAATGTACCATAATATACCAGCCAGCCCGCCAAGTCTTTTATTGTTCGTTTCGCAAACTCGTTCTTCACAAAATATTTTGCGAACAATAAGTTTCGTGTGTATAAATGTAATAATCGAATATGTATTGTCGTGTTGGAGGGAATCCTAATAAAATGTATTTGTTGTTGAACATAATAAAAGAAATTACCTCTGTGTGTGTGTATATATTTTTAGTTGAAACACGATACACGTAATTAAAAGTTCCATACCGAGTTGGTATATAGGTAGGTAATATAGGTAATTGGTAGGTGCACAGCCGACGGGTACATAAAATAAAAAGTTGTGATTGCAATTCGAAATAACTCTGGGTATTTTTCACGTAAAAGTATACCTTACCAGTCAACCGTGTGTTAAAGATTGAACAAACATTTCAGAACGGGTGTGTATATTTTTATGTGCAACTCATTCGATGTTTTACGAAAGCGGTAATAACTCGGTATCAGCTATTCGGCTCGACGAACTATGATTGCGAATTTTACTCACAAATGCGAGTACGCTTTATCGGTTTGTTACCATTCTCTCTTTGTTTATTGTTGTTCCCGCTTTATTACTTGAGTTTCGAGTCTCGGCGCTAACAAGCGTCGCTCTTGAAAATATTTTCCATTATGCAGGACCCGCGGCCGGATTCGAATTAACTTTCATACTATTCACACTGAAGCGAGATGATTGTGTGAGTACTCACGGAATTTCCGTCTTCACGGGACAGTGTTTGCATGGCTGAGTCCACGATTGGAATTTTAAATTACTTAAAATATCTCTAAGGCAAGAGCGCTCTATGAGAATAAAACGGTTGATGGTGGCTATATTTAGTGAATAGATATCTATCTATTGTCCTTTGAGCAGTGAATGCAGTATATAAAGCGACGTTTTTACTTAATAAGTGTTTCGTTAATCTGTATTGACGTGGCTAATTGTCCTATATTAACGTCAGCACAAGTAGTTACTGTAGTGAGGTAGGTACTAGCTTTTACTGGTTACTCGGTCGGATATAATTAGTGTGAACTTATTCTCTATGTCTTTACTTAATAGCTATCTTATTAAGATAGAACGTGGACTCACTTTCTAGAACACTCAGTAATAAAATAAAAGAGGACAGACCTAAATCAGTTTACTAGTTTCTACGTGATTCGAGTGTTAAATGAGAGAAGGAATGCAAACGCCGCCAATTTCTTCTACACGTAGCTTATTTATGGTCCCGATAAGTTACGTTCACAGACATTATTTAGTTCAGAACGTGTGTTTGAAAAAAATATCTTAAAAACAGCCAACTGAAAAGGTACATTAGTACCTATACACTTAGTTTAGTTTTATTGATCCTTTAATTATAAATTAATTATTAATTTATCTATTGCATTCGCTAGACATACACATGTAAGCTTCTGCTTACAACATCCAGATATACATACGTCGTAAGTAATAGGATGTTATTCCGTTCACCCTCAAGAAATCTGAAATTGCCTTGTCATATATTCCATTTATTTCCCAGATCACATCTGACATGGCTACTGAATTCTTTACACCTCGCCGCCTCGTATCGATACCTGCCGAAGAACGAGCTGCCTACATACTCGTACGGGGTTAAAACTGCTTATCACAAGTACCGAGCCACCCTATCAGACATTCCGTTCCATGTGCTGATAGTTTATAGCAACCTGTACTGTTCTGGGACCCTGGTAAGGAGCAAGATTGTCATCACGGCTGCCAGTTGCTTGCTCATTGATAAACTTAGGAGACCCGTTGTCAAAGTTGGATCTGACACTATCACTGGTCTTGGGTGCGTATATTTAGAAATATTTTAACTTAGATTTCTACTGCCTTCTATATACCTAGTACTTTTTCAGATCGCTTCTTATGACATGAAAAGACTTTATAAGCTTATATTTTTTAAATACATAGACTTATAATAAATAGTATCTAAAGCTTATAAGTTTCTAAAGCCTTTAAATAGAGTAACCAAGATTTATAAATATCGTCTATGATGGACGAGCCTCGGAGGCTGGGATCTTTAACATAATAGCTGAAGGAGCGACGAATAATACTCTTAGACATTATCTATACCTAGCTTGCCGCCAGAGCGCTGCACTAAGATTTTAATTAATGGCTTTTAATTTTAAGAGGTAACAACCCCATTGAGTTTATGAAATACAGTAAATAAAATAACAAATAGCTACTCTGAAATATCAATTCATGTAAATTAAAACGACTTATTTTTAAGTCTTCTACTTTTTGATGTCTGTTGTCATTTACGACTTAAGTAAAGTCGTAAATGACAACAGGCTTTACGAAAGAATTAAAATGTCTCGCCAAAAAAATATTTAATTGACCTTTATTTAAAATATTAATCTAACAAATTTCTTTTCAGACAAATAATACCCGTCGTGGACATAAAGATCCACGAGTACTACAAGCACATAGGCCGCATAGACAACGACATCGCCTTGGTAATGCTGAAGGTAGTGTTCATCCACCCATCTACTCATCTAGTCACCCGCTCATCCCCACTAAATTTAATTACAACACGTCGGAGTGTTTGGGATGAGGTTGATAATGTATTTACACAGTTACACATATCAATATGAGTAGGTACTTTCTGTTCCAAAAGTATATGATGAAAGTGTAAACAAATCCTTTTCAAGGTAAGTTCTTACGCAATCATTCAATAAAGTGAACTAGTAATACATTCATCAGTATTTAAAAGGTTCCAACTTTATATTTCAAATTAAAAAAAAAATAAAAAAAAAATATAACCTTATTATAAATTGTAACTGAAAAATCTGCGACGAAAATGAGGTTGTAAAATTAACCTAAACTTTCAAATTAAAAACATCAATGGTCATTTAACATTAGAATTTTGGATAACAGTATTCCAATAATCAAATCAAAGCACTCAATTTGTAAGTGGAGGCCACTTACAAATTAGCATCCACAGGTACATTTTCAGATCTATTTGTTTACATGTTATTCAGATATTTTTAGAATAAAGCATTTATGTTCGGGGATATAGGTACCAACAGTAGCTACTAATAAAATAAATCCGTGTTGTTTACTGAACGCGTATTGCATTCACTCTCCTGTCAAATATTGACGGATATTTGTTTACTGAACGCCTATTGCATCTGCTGTCAAATGTCGCGTCAGCTTATTTAGGTTTTGTTGGCATGTTGCTCAACCAATAGCAACAGCTTTATGAGATCTCATTGCTAATTAGTGACCGCGGTCTGGAAGAAGGCATTCTTTCTTATACTGAATGAGAATGTCTGGTTAGGATACATAAAAAATGTAGTATGAGACTTCAAAAAGAATTAGGTATATACATATATTCTTAAAATTGTTATTGTTATCTCATTATATGCTGCACCGATTGACGGCATCACGTCACGTGTGGCTCTGTCTCGCACAGGGTCGCAGCATTAAGCTGAGCGATGGCCGTTTTGTGTGGATGTGACGCATATTTTCCCCCAACTTGTTATTATCGTGTACTTACCTTTGTTTTGATTGCGTCATGTTTGCCGCAAATAAACGTATTTTCTTTCTTTCAATTATAAAGCGATGTGTATCAGTTTATTTGTTTGTTTGACTAAAGTTGTTTTTGGCAATTAGTTCTGGCAAACTCCGTATATAGCGCGTAGAAGTGTAAAACACAACTTAGACCTCGCTTAACTGTCCCCTATAATTACACACATACATATTTATATCCCATATACATATAAGTATAGATACATGTACCGGCTTCTCGTTACGTGTCTTTGAGCTTAGAATATATCCTCTCTCACTATTCCGGAGAGGATCGTAAGTGGCTCTTAAGGGATTAAATCAAATTGAAAGGTATAGAGTATCATCTACCTGAATACAGCATCTAATGTGAATTAATTATAATTGAATAAGACCTCGAAATTGAACTTTGTCAGCATAACTAGCTGATAGTAAGAACGATCATAAAAATACCGCAGTATTTTGATATTGAGGAACAGAACGATGCATCAGCTACCTCCAGATATATCGTCCAGAAGTCACCTTTTAGACTTCTATCAGGTTGACTGTTAAATATCGGTCTGTAACTGTCTCAAGGCCCCAACTTAAGCAAAGAAGAAACGATCAGGGCTATTTTCTTATAAAAATAATGCCTATTAGGTACTGCTCGTAGAAGCACTAGAGATCACAAACCAATTTTATAATATCAGTTTAGTTAGAGGCAAAAACAGAGATGCTTGATCGAAATGAAACGTAATAAAGTGGAAACAATAAAGCGAACAGTTCGAATGCTTGTTACAATCGCAGAAATGCACTGCAAGTAACTCATTTCAGAGGTCTTTGCCCCGGGACTTTAATTTTACGACCAACAATAACCATTTCATTTCAACACCAGAGAATGAAATGCATTTAATTAATTAATAGAATATTATTACCAACTATAACCTTTATCATGGTCAGCTAAATGTGAATATCTACTTAGTGTATTCCCAACTAGATTAGATTTGAAACTACACTAATGGTAGTCCCCTCCAGAGGGTTTTTGAGCAAGCATATGCACTGTGAAAAGTTGTTAGCTGGGTAATGATGACAGAATACCGAAAATATATTTGAAAGTTACAGATAAGAGCCCCGTGGTCAGGAGTCTACTTTCAGATTCCGAAAATGGAAAAAAAATAACGTAATCTTCGGAGCCTTTGATTTTAGTATGATCGTACGAAATTCCGTGCAAAATAAACACACATCTTAAAAATCAAAAAGTCTTGAAAAATTGGCATTCCAAGAGCTCAACAGTACCCTAATATATTAAACGGATCACCCAGCAGACTGGGTGCGCCACCTATACATAAAGTCAGACATGAAATACAAGCCGTCTATCGCACGCGAATTTCAACCAAACAGCAGTGAGTCGTGCCAACTGCCAATATCTAACACTATATATATCTAATAGCCGGTTAATATTAGTAGACTGAGGCGAAACCTGTAAAAATGCACTGGTTTTGTCAGGTCGATGCGTCTACGCTAAGTTTCGTTTCTGTATCTTAGTACCATACTCCCTAAGTGCCATGCGATTTTATACCTTATGCGCACCAACTGTTGACCGGCCGTGCACATCACCTGTCCTGCAACTGACTAGCTGATACCGCTGCAGGTCGAACGATGTCTCACTCTATGTTCTGTTTATATTACAGGAGCATGTGAACTTCAACAAGTATGTCAAAAAGGCGATCCTAGTAGAATCCGAGGTGGCGTTGCGGACTGGTGTCTCGATCGAAGTGTCAGGTTTTGGAAGTACGGTAAGGGTAACACTGTCCTATGATACTAACATAAGTTACAAACGCCTCATTACTGAATTATCCTTTCGTACCTGGGTATGCGTACCCCTCTGTCATACTAATACCTTTAGACTTAGTTAAGGGATACTGGGATAATAACTAATAAACCAAGGGGTCCGTCCGAACATGACGTCCGATACGATATTTCATGTCAATGAAATAATAGAAAATGTCCTATTGGATACCCAACTAATTTTATTCTATTAGTGATCAAGTTTTCCCCAGGATGCGAGTGAAACCGCGGACTGCAACTGGTATTTTAATACTTTTCAAATATAATAGCTGTCATCTCATATTTCAGTATCTCTACTTATCCTGAAAACTGTAATATGTTCTCGTAGATGGCGTTTGCAGCGAGCGCTGTTCACAATACATTGTTCGCTGCAAACGCCATCTGTCTTCTGTACTGCAAACTAAATAAATACGGCTTACACTACCACATGACATTTTCACTAGCTAAGCCACTGGGCTCTCGTTGATAATAAAACAGCTCTTACGATCGAGTGTAGCCACGTTTTGGTAGATGGCGTGTTCTCACAGTGAACTCTGTTAATGTGTCGTTGGCCCATTAACTCTACATCAATACGCCGAACTACCATGCAATCAAATATTAACCATATACTCAAAGTAACGGACTAGGTTTCGCGTTAATATAAGATAAGGTAACTGTCACAAATAGTAAACTTAACTAATCTATCCTGAGGAGGATCTCCCAAGAGATTAGCACAAATCGTTACGATACCTATACTCGTTTTCACTTACACTAAAGGAAACTTAATTGTAATGCCAAAAATAAATATTATTGCAAGTTGGATTTTCGACTCTTGGCGTTGAGCCAAACGTTGAAAATCTAACAGTGCGTTTTGCACAAGCATTCATTTAGGTGGCTTTTGTATACCTAAGAATTAATTTAGGTGTTGCCTAGTATGGCGTAACAATTACAATTAACCAACGTTGGGATACTTTGATTCCAATAAACCTTTTTTCAGTTTTCATACACTATTGCGATCTATATGAAATGTCAATGATTGTTAAGAAAAACTAAACATTTTAAATGGGCGTTTAATTGTTATTGAAGGACTATTTTCACTTACAGAATTATTATCTTGCAATTATAAAAAAAACGTCTCTCCACAGAACTTGGGTCAGACTTACGTGAACCAGCTGATCTGGACTGAAATGTTGGTCATAGACAAGAAGGAATGTGAGGAACATCATCCATATCTTTCAACCCCTTCCAATTTTTGTGCAAAATATACACCGGTAAGTTTTATTTAAAATGTTATTTAATGTATAAAATGTAAGGGTCGTTCCCGTGGTGGTCGAGGTGCGTTAGTTTTGTTTGCCCTGCCTATGTTTCATATAAATGCATAACAAAATAAGTTGCTAAAGTAAAATATTTCTTGCAGTAGAGTAGTTTTGTTAGCAGTATATAGGAAGAACAGTGTGTCGAGTTAATGCAATATTTTCCCTCGGATTTTGAAAACTTTGCGCATGAGACATTCGATTTCATTGAGCGATATGATCATGGCCATTGGATCAGGTTTGCGCACAGACTAAAATAGTAAATATTATGCTTCATCATGAAAGAGATAAAAAATAAGAGTGAAACATCTGACCCAAGCGCTCGGGCAGTTCCTTCGTAAGCGGAACTTGGCTGCAGGCCAAGATGACACTACACGTCGCAATTTATAATTGTACCTACCTATAAGTAATACCTTTTTCCTGTTATTCCATTATCTGCCGGACAAGGAAGAGACCATGAAAATGATCTTTTAATATATTTCCACATTACTTTTCATTTTGTAAATAGAGGTTTTAAAACTCATATGAAAATCGTCAGAATCCTTACTAGAGTAAGTTTGCATGCGACTGGTGGCGTGCTTAATTCTATACTGTATTATTTAACATGCATTAAATCTATATTAATAATTTATAATTCTATACTGAAATTTGACCTTACAAAAACGACAAGACTTATTAATTCCGACGCAAAACTCAGGCTGAGCATTTTTTTGTGATTTTTAACTTTAGATACTTACCTACATAGGTAGTTTTTAATTTGTGGGAGCTTGTAAATGGCAATTTTAAGCTAATCGCTTATTATTAATTATTTACCTATATAGATATTGACTGTATTAGCTTTCCGAAGAATAAACACATAAAATAATAAGTACCATAATACTTAAAGGTAGATGGAAAAATTGAGAATTTATTGTATTTCTGCTATTCATAAACTCAACACGATCAATACACAAATCTTATCACTGTTTCACAAAACAGCACCTCTAACAGAGCGTAAGTTTTTTGTTTTATTAGCACGAAGCGCGACAAAATTAATCCCTATGCCGCTTTTCCCACGAAAAGTTCCCACACCGATTAGGCGGATATGAACGTACCAAAGTCCCAAAATTCACTTCGGTGTCTAAGTACCTATTACACGTATGTCTCTAACCGGATCTATTATCCCAGGATCGTCGTTTGAGTGACAGCGGAGGCCCGGCCATGTATAACAGAGAGCTGCTCGTCGGGATCCTGTCATATGGAGGCACGAGCAGTAATGAACCTCATGTCGCCATCTTCACTAATATCTCCTACTTTCACAGGTTTGTGTGTCATTTGATTGTCTTTATTAACCGTATTAGTCCAGGACTGCCAGTACCTAATGTAATTTGGCCGACTCCTGCTTTATGTGTGCTTAGCAGCTCAGGTGAAAATCAGAGTGCACTCGCCCACAATAAGCAATCAATCTGCCTAGCCTTTTCCCGACTATCTTGGGGTCGGCTTCCAGTCTAACCGGATGTAGCTGAATACCAGTATTTTACATGGAGCGACTGCCTATCTGACCTCCACTCCAATAAGCAATCTATTGAATTTAGTGTGTCCCTAAAAAGAAGTAGCAGTAAAATTAAAAGCAGTTCTTAATCTTCTAGATACATCTAATACCACTCGTGATAGTTTATAATCGTTATGCACTATGTATGTAATTTTCCGTCCACCTACCTACCGGTTCTTGCAGCCATTTAAATGCAGGTGCATTCTAAACACTGCGTAAGTCGTGATGATTATGATTAAGCTAAAAAAGGGTAAATAACTACCTACAAGTTGTTTCATTAAAATAATTGGCTTTTACAATATCGAGCCATTCCCGCCGACTTATAGTCAAAAACCTTTACACAAGAAGGTCTTTTTACATATTTTTACAAGTTTGTTGTTTATAGTAAACGCCAAAATGTTGATGTAACTATTGTGTCGCTTGCGATAACAAGTAGGGTCGCTCTAACGCTGCAAGCCTTTATGTCGGTTACCTCTAAAATACAGAAAACTGTTGTGCTAACGATAAACTAAGCATTTGCTATAATTTTCTAATTGATTGTATTTTGGCGGGATATCTGAACGAGCCAGTGTCCGTTATAGTTTAAAATATCGTTTGCGATGAAAAACGCTGTTTGGGTAAAAATGTCGCTTACGATAAGTCGGAGGTAATTGCTCGATATTTGTACGACATAGTATTTTCTTGTCAAACATTGTCTCTCTCACTTTTATCTGTATGACAGATGTTGAAAACATTTGCAAATAAAAAAAGAAAATTTACAGGCATCTTAGTTATCCCTATAATTTACTTTATTTCCAGATGGATTCTCCTCAACACCAAGAGATTGTTAGAAAAGTACTGCATACCGAAATCAGATTCGTCTGCAGATTCCGGAACGAACAGTGACGACTCTGGCTCATCGTCATGAAACTCGATAATAATGCTAAATTGTGTTAATAATTGTAATATTTTGTCGAGTTGGAGATAAATCGTTCTGCTGTCTGCAGTAATTATCTATGAAATTCTGCACTTGTTTCTTTATCCAGCCTCTTAGATACCACAGGTTTGTGTACACGCTTGGTTTACCTTTTTTTGCGCATCCGTCACCGTGTGACGTCAGTCCTACCAACCTCCTGCAAATCACATGTTTATAAGTACGATAACAATTGCGTAAGAGACAAAACACAACATATTATTTAAAAATAGAGGTAAAATGACACGTGTGACGGGACAAACGGTAGAAGGGGGACTTGCTTGTCTAAAGTCTAGGCGCTTCAGGGCCCCCAGGCTACAGACGTTAGAGAGCAACGCTTCGCTTCCCTAACGTAGTAACCGGTATGGTTAGCGACAAAAGTCGATTAACACTGCTGCACTTTTACACATCATAGACGCGGAACGCGGAGGACAGGGTGTTATGGCACAGCATGGAAGAGGTCGACTGTGATCGGCTTAGTTGATATTTGATACATAGAATTTCAGCATTTCATATCATAAAAGAATATACTTTTAATTAGACTTATGTTTCGATTTTAATTAAATATTAAGATCACTGTACCTACATCTATTTTTTCAGAAGGTTTCTATACTCGGTGGTTAAAGCAGTAAACCAAAATCTATATTAGTACGATAGACAGTTATTTACATAGGCTCTTTATGTATTTCTTTGTACTTATAGAAATAAATAACCTAAACTGTGATTATAAAAGTAAGCATCACATACCCGTGCCAAAGCACTCCACCACCCGAGTCTCCTCTGCAGGTGTCCCGCTCACCATCTCCGTACAGACAGAACATGTCCGGTGACAGTTCTATATTGTGCAGTCGACTGCAGTCCTTGACGGGCACATACGTAAGAGAAGTCATCATCAGACTTAGCTCAGATAATGAACCACCGTACTGAAACAAATATGTTACATCATTTTTCTGCCCATACCCCTATTTATTTGGGGTCTGCGCAACATGTCTTTTTCTTCCATAGCCATCCACATTCATACTCCAAACTTTCCTCACGACATTTTCCTCATTCCTCCTTATCTCAAGCTCATGCCTATACCATGATTTCCACAACTTTTCAGTCACCGGTGTCACTTTCAGACTTCCTTTTATAAACTCATTTCTTATTCTATCCATGCGCGTAACACCACACGTCTCACTGGAACAAACATGTTTAGGACTAAGAATAAGGTTTTATTTTTCAGAAATTTCAGGTGAAAACCTACCTACCTACCTCTTGTGGAAAGTATGATCTCGTACAAAGCAATAAAAAAATACGTAAAAGATATTAAAGCGCCAACGTTAACCGTACCTATGACATAAGACATCGTCTACCACTGACAGCGGGATTTGCGGTTTGTAGTATTTGGAGTGTATCCTTTGAGGTGCATAGTATGATCCGCAAAGTATCACTGGGTGTAAAACCCTAACTAGAATCAAGAATATGTGACCAAGTAGGAAAGACGGTGAAGAAGCTTATTCCGCGGACTGTCATACTATCGATTCGACACTAACGAAACTGTAGAATAGGTGTGTGAGGTAGACACACCAATTCTATAGTTAGCACGCTTAACATGACCACAATATAACGTTTTAAAGGGTTTTTTCGACGGAAGAATAGACAATATGACAGATAAACAATCACAATCTGTTATTTTATCTATTCTTCCGTCGACAAAACCCATTAAAACTACGCGTGCTGTATGCTAGTCTTGGTTCACATGTGTACCATTTGACGTTTAAACACAATTTTAGCAAAGCTCCTAAGTTCCAAAAATATTTCGATAATTAAAATAAAAGGTCTAAAATACTAGAGTCTGGTGTCCTGCCACGCAGCCCTATTCATTGAACATTAAAATAAGTTTAAAACCTAGGCATCGAAGTTTCTACGCCCACTTTTCATATTAATTACAAAGCGCCGCGTCTATTAACAGAGGAAGTTTCTACAGTGTTTTTCAGTTCCTATGTTAAAGTTACCTTCACAGAAAAAGTTTTTTACTGCGGAAGACCTAAGAGTTAAGTAAAGAAACTTTAGTGTTGCCACTAGCAAATAATATTCCTTCCACTAATATTTAATAAATGTTCATAACTTCATTATTCTATTAATTTAAGATGCATAGATCTTACAATGGCTGCCGGGCTCAGCTAGATTGTAATTAGTATCAAAGTGATTTATAGGTAATCTGTTATAGTGCTGGGCTTAAAGTAACTTTTATTCACTACTAGCTACCCGCCCTTTTTTCACACGGGTGCAACCGTACAACAATGTACTAACGTACATGGCGATATCTCAGTTAAATATTAATGTAACATAGGTACACATAAACCTCCGGAAAAAAATCTCTGAATACGACTGCGGTCACACAGATAGACACAAAAAGCGAATTTAATTTATAATAATATGTATGTAGTTATACATGTATGAATCAAGTCACGACCGCTCTACATTATTCTACACCAGAATACCAGCGAAATGCGCTTTTTTTTTAAATTCATTTTCTTTATTGCACCTCTTTAGATCATGCTATCCAAATATCAAAAAATATTTTGCCTTAGTCTTAGCGGGAGGAGTTAAACACAATAGAAACGGGTTTTGTCGACAAAAGAATAGACAACACGACAGATTGTGATTGTATACGTCATTTTGTCTATTTTTCTGTCGACAAAACCCCTTTCTATTGTGGTCATGCTAAGCCTACTATTTGAAGGCTATAGTTACCGGTAAACGGTAATAACGATAACGGAGCGTGACACTTTATAACTTTGTTCCCAAGGTATCACAAACACCAGTAAACTCTTTCCATCGAGTGTAATGTCAGCCTGTAAAGCTAGTTTCCCAGAACAGCGGGGGCCGCCACATAACGGCCGCAGTCTCGGCCGTCACGAAAATTATAGTACCGGGGTTTCTTTGACTTTACGGTTTCAAAAAACGCTGTCTAAGAAAACACACTAACTTATTTTCATAAATAACGTTTCAGTGACGTCACTCGAGGGATATTGGGGGAGGCCTATGTCCAGTAGTGGACGTCTTTCGGCTGAAATAATGACGTCAGTTGACGGTTAATTGCTAACGCTATTTGGCGACCATCGCAGTCTTAAGAAACCCTAGCTTTAGACAACTTTTTATATAAAAACAAAAGGGTGCTGAATCCACAGATTGCCTATGATTCCAGCGATTCCCTCCGATTATAGCAAAAACAACTTAATTAAGATATGTATTCATTAATAGATATTAAAGTTACCTTCTGCCATCCCCAGCCGGTGACAATAAAGCGCTTCTCTTTAGCGTTCATCCATTTCTTGTGGTTTATGAGTATCGCTTTCTTGGCAACTTCATTGAACTTCATTGGAATCTCAACAAATAAAACAGCTACATCGTTCTCAAATGGGATCTTCTTGTTATAGTTCTCATGTACTACAAACGAATGAAGTTTGTGTTGCTTAGCGCTGAAGTCGTAAATGTATTTTGAGCCTGCGAAATTTAGTGTTCCAACAAAAACATTATTTTTTGATATAATTATCGCAGTTTGAATCTTAAATAACTCACGTAAGTCAACGATTACAATGCATTTTCTTATCATTGTGCTTTGTAAATATCACACGATTTTGTGACTGAAAGAGCAAAATGTCACACGTCGTCAGCTAAAAACTGGAATACTGCAGAGACAATCCAGTGTGCCGCGGAAAATTAACAGAATTTTCACGCTGGCTTCTGAACTAACTTTACGCTTTTTCGAAAATCAATCTAACTAAAAATACACTAGTCTTACTTTCACAAATCTAAAATCTAATGTGTTGGAAATCCCATGACGGGCGGACGTTTACTGTGATTTGTTTTTTCAATAACATTGCTTGTCTGATACGCTGAAAGCTATCTTAAAGTTATAAATTCTTCCACTTAGCGTGTTCTCATTGCCTTAAACTGTAGTTCGTAAAAAATCGGCATCTGATAAATATTATTTTTGCCCTAACATAATATTTACGATGAACGAATTGGTCTTGGCCATGCTATCTCACGGTATAAACAAGGTCGTATCAACAAGAATCGTTGTAATGGTTTCCAAGTTACAATATACAGGCAATTTAACTTAAAGTTGGTTGTGTATGGGTACCGTCTCGTCCCTTAACGTGTCCGTCAGGGGTAATAAATCATGAGTATTATGCTTGTCGGCTTAAGTTGAATTTCAATTAGTGCCATACTGAAACTGGGTTAGCAAACCTAGTGTCTATACAGACTTACAATTAATATAATGTAAGTAAGGTCTACAATAAAACGTACAGGAAAATCGTGAATTCAAAATCTGGATTAGAAAAAGGTGTTACGGTTGGCGAGAAATAGAAAATATAATGATCAAATGCCAGCCAACCTTTGTAGCAAGGTGCCAATACAACCTTATGTCTATCTTGAAACAAGTAACTAACCTTGTAGCTTTTTATACCTATCAATAAACTTCTCAATGATTAGAACATACCTGTGCTTTTTACTTCGTTTACTTTTCGGACTATGAGAGTGAAGGAAGAGAGAGTGCTCCTGCACTTGTGCACTATAATATCTCCCGCGACGAAAGCTAGTCTCCGCTGAGATTGGCCACCATTGCCGAAATTCGGTCTGGAGGAGAACTGGACTTCTTCACTTACCGATTTGCACCCTCATTTCGTCGATATCTTTGTTATTTTCTAAGCAGTGAGCCGATGTCAATATGGACCAGCTGTTCAAAATAACACCACCACATAGCGCACCCAAATTAAAAAACTGAATTGCAAATGGATATTTTTCCAATGCCACTGACTTTCCTCCAACAATTTTTGGGCCAAATTCTTTGTTCTTCAGTCTGTGTTTTGTTTCAGTAACCATTATATTCAAATAAACAAAAGTGGAAATAATAAAAAATTTCATTCCACAATCCTTTTTCAGCATATACATGGACGATATTGACTTAGTGGTAGGTACGTAATGCATAATGAAACGGAACACTAAAGAAAGCAAATGATTAGATTTTTAGGTTTTTATGAAGCACATAAAAAATTATAAGTGCTCGTATGGGGATTTTATGCGTGTCCGTGAGTAGATGTGTACTCATTCTTAATTATGTAATGGGAAACTACACATTAACTACATAAAATGAACATTCCATTTCTCCTTTTTAACAATAATAATAGTTCGTCCTAATATAACTTTTGCTTTTCATAAAACCCCAAAAATATAATCAATACCTACCAAAGCATTACATAAAGCGGACGACGTTGCGCATAAATGTGGTTGGTTTAAAGTTAAGTAATAAAATTGTAGCACTCTCTACTAGGTACCTACTGGGAAGCTGGCTTTCTGCCAGCCGTCGCCATCGAGTACTATATGTAAACAATTTATGTACTTAATTGGTTAAGGTCGAATGTAAATATGTACTTTCCCTCAAAATAAACGTCGACTTCCATATTGGCTTACTGTAAAAACTGCCAAAAGTACTGTAATTACATACCTATTTGGTGATACCTATTCATTTTTATGACAATACCAAGAAGAAGAGGTTTTGGCTCATTAATTTATCGTTCGTTTAAAACATCAAGGAACAGATCGAGCCTTGAAAGAGAAGTCTAATTCCCTGATTTAACTTGACTTTTCATTTTTTATTTAAAAGCATGAAAAGCTGTTGATACTAATATTTTGTTTCTGGCTGTACCTACATAGATACATTTACAATCTATAAATACTATAAATAAAAGTCGCTTTTCGTGTCTACCTGTGTGACCGCGTTCTTCTTCTCAACTACTCAATGGATGTTGATGCGGCTGTCATCCTCATTTAGAGAATTTATTGCGGAAGGTTTATGTTCAATATATTAATATTAAACTAACACATAATAAACGAACCGTGCAAAGCAGGGGCGTTTCGCTAGTTGGTATATAAAGCAGTTTGCAAGCAAAAAGCATCCGCGCGGTGAGCCTAAATACGTACTCACGTAAAAGCTCTTTAGCTTCAGTATCGTTTGACGCGAACGATAGGAGAGCTTTCAGACATTTGTAAATAACTGGAGGTATACCGAAACTCATGAGTAGAATTTTCGATATCATTACTTAAATACATCCAAATTCGCATTCATCTATACTCCATTTACTTTTTTAGCATTAGACAAGACAAATAACGGCTAAATAACGACAGTTATTGTAATATTATTGAAATGACTGCACTTTAGATTTATATTTTTAATGTAAATGGTAAATAGATTACATTGCTTTATACTTATCGTGACATAACGGAGTTTATTATACGTTAAATCGAATTATCGAAAGGGTGGGAACCGTTATTTGTCTAATGTTATAATAAATGGAGTATAAATGTTAAATAATAAATAAGTTGAATAAATAAATAAATAAATAATTGAGGTTGTGCCCACTGCCCAGTACCTTAAACAAGGCATGCTAAGTGGAACTAGGTTCTTCCTTCTGTCTGGAGTGACTTTAAAACTTCAGAAGACTTTTTTTAACTATGTTTTACCACCGGTCAATAATAATTTTCATGTTAAATAATTGATGATGTGCCTTCAGCAAAATGACCTTTAGATAAACTGTATTCATAATATTAATTCAACAACGTTTAATATTCATGTTAGAAACCTGAGATTTGAGTTCTAATGCGATTAAATATACTGAATAAACATCTTGATTCTCAATGCTAATCCTATCGCCATCCGGACCACACTGAAGGGCCGAAATAATTTAGGAAGGAGACAGACATTTTTATTTTGGCAAGGTGTAGGCACAGCTCGGGTTAGCGGCAGGCGCCCGCCCTCACCCGCCCTCGCCGCGCACTCAGTCGCCCATCGCCGGCCGCCGAAAGCGCCGCGCGCGGCCGTCCCACGCACTAAACATAACCTGCAACACGGCCTACTCACATAAACATCAATCATTACTATAACCAAACAACAAAATGATCATTCTAAACGATATTCTAAACATTAAACTACATGTGATGTGATATAAAACTTAATTCCCCTATGTGTAAGTCATAGAATTTTGGCAAATGAAAGAGGGCGAAGAAATCAAAACAAAGGTGTATATCGATTGTGTGTATGCGGTTGTTTTACAGTGATTAGGTATGTACGATAATTGCTATCTTTTACATCAATCTTAGTTTGAGTAAATTATGAACAAGATAATTCCTAAAAAGTTATTAAATAAATATTTCAAAATAAAAGAACACCTGTTTGAGTCACTAGTATTAAGGTATAAATAATTATTTGATCGCTAAAAACATATTAAAACTATATATTACTTTAACAAAAAGAAAACAAAACGATTTTCTATAGTTGTTTTAGTCATGTGGGAAATACAATATACAATAGGACAAGTTGACAATGAGCAAACCTTTTACAAGTAATACCAACAATAGTCTGAAAGGTAATGAACAATGAAATAAAATCCAATCCTTACAATTGTATCTCTTCCACGTCACGTGTTCCGGCAAATTGAGCGGAGAAATAAAATCTGAAACGAGACGCACGGCTGAAAGTATAATAAATGTCAGTCTGTCTAGATGTACTCACACAACTGTACCTATATACCTACTTCCGCATCCGTATCTACTGGTATGAAATAACTTTTCAGTGTCCAAGGATTTCTTCACGATATCGCAGCAAATAAGATTAGAAACTTGATCTTTCGCAGCTGACCTACATATTTTAAAATACGCACACATAAATACATATTCACGCACACATAGACAGATGTAGGTATAATAAGAGATGTTCATTGACATTCAGATGAATGCTCTGCTATTGTTAGCATTGAACTTTTGTTTTTCAATCTTCTCTTTTATTAATTAATTAACTTTTCTTTTTTGTGTTGAGTAATGGAGTAGTGTAGGTACTGGCAGAGGCTTTATATTTTTAGAATGCTTGTTAGTGAAGTAATTTATATGAAGTAAGGAGCTAAGCTGGCTTATTCTCTATGGTGAAATTAATTTACATAAAGATACAATTAACTGAAATTAAACAAGTGTGGCTACCTCCACCTACATAATTTGTAGTTAGTCTGCAAGTCTAGCCCCGTGAGCTACGCTATATAATGCCAGATTGTTCAGTATCGAGGTGGGAAACCTTTGAATAATTCAAGTACCTACGGGCAGGTGCGCACGTGTCGCTACGAGCCACGGTCACAGGCGCACGTGCTCACATGCCCTTACTTTATGCAATACCCTTCAAATACAAAACCTATGCCGTTTTACGTTGGTAACAAAAAAACTGTCTTTCTCTCATGAATCTGAAAAAGTGAAAACCGAAAAATTAGGTATACCTAAGTTATATACACTAATATTATACAGAGAAAAGATTTGTATTTTTTTGTAAACAAATATAGGATATAATTTATGAAGATACCACGCGGGCGAAGCCGCTGGCAGAAACTAGTACACTGTAATGTGACTTATTCAGTCAGATATACTTTCTAGTTTATTACATAGCCCACTGAGTTATGAAGTAACAGAACTCATAGGGAAGTCCGAATTAAATGATCTGAATTCGACAAGCTGTGAGTCATCGTTGTTTCTGATCGAGAGGAAATAACTAAAAGCTCCTAATTATTTACTCAATACTTTATATATAGTTACTTTGATTTAATAAATAGCAACAAAGTAGGACTGCATAGTTAGACTTTATTACTCGGTAGAGACTATAAAGTTATGTTCCTGTTACAAAGACACAATAGTTCACGAGGAAATTGCCCTTCGAGAGCCATTTTCTTATTTCTAGAGAACGACGTTTTATTTCATTCTATCTCGGTATGTTTCTTTCCATTTGCAATAAGAGTTAAATAAAGTTATGAGGTTGAACTTATGGTCTTTCTAATATAAACAGTAGTTCTTGAAGAAATTACGAGGGCCAGATTGCGGATTCGAAATTATAGTTTCAGAATTGGTCGTCTTTTTTAGGTTGCGCCAATACTTTTACAATTGGTTCGTGTTTTGGGTTAGTTTAGATTAAGTAAGTATTATTTATAACTTACGATTCAATGTTAGTGTAATACCGACTTCGATGGGAACAAAGCCGAGGACACGTCTTATTTATTGTATATAATATGTTATGTTTAAGTCCCACGTAATAGGGGGCGAGCCTATTGCCATCAATCGTGCATTAATTGGAGGAATGTTGGTGTACTATGGGTACACCTCTGCCAAACCCACCTGATGTTATGTTATATAATATGTTTCAAGTTGAAATATATCTCAATAGTTCAATACTTGCCACTGAATATTGTGGTTCTAACCGCCACGCGGACGCTACCACGGCTATTTATTTACAAAATATATTTCATTTGAAATTATAATCTTTATAACAACATATCGTTGTTATCACAAACAACAGTAATGTGGCGTGTTAGTACAACAAGTTCCCTTTTCTATTGAGTTGTAAACTCGGCGGAGTACGCAGCTGTATTGTGAGTGAACCCAATCACCCAGTTGTAATCGCGTTACTTGCCGCGTTGCGTCTCTACGCAAGGGTTGAAGCCTTCGAAAATAACAAACGACAGTTTTATTGTGTGATTTTAAAGCCTTTGCTGAATAAGGAAAGAAAGAATTTTGTATCTTATGCTAAGTTAACAGTCGTGAGTGAAGTGTTCTGCATGCAACTTGCGAGAATTCCTCACGGCAATGCGGGAAAATTATGTGTTTTGCTTGGTTGATAAAACTTATGTTTTGAAATGTTTTCTTTCCTAATTGGTATGTTTATTTAATAAATATTCTGTAACTTTCTACTAAACATTTCTCATATACTTTTTACCTAAGTTTATCGAGATGAGGTTCCAGTTTAATCAGGGGCCACTGAATTTCTGTGCAAAGTAAAAGATGCACCTCCTATTTATCTCTAATGAGAATAATTTCCTGACGGAGAGGCACTCTTTCAAGCTTGCTTTAATATTGTAGTCAAAACGCAAAAACGTGTGTCCCCAGTACTACAGCCAACCCCATCCCATAATGATAATGAGTCCTCCATCGCCCACAAACGCCTTAAAACCCATTAGTTGACGCACTCACAAATCACAAAGGCGGATAAGGAACTTTAAGTGCCAACAGACTGAGCTTTTCAAAGCAAAACATCTAAAAAAACAGAGCGAAATATGACTTAAGCGTGTGCAAAAGTAACAAGAAAAAAAATCTTATTAGGAAGGTTTTCTTGTACCTACCTATCTCTATAGTATACCTTAGCAAAATAAACAAGTAGGTGGGTGTACTTTTCTGTGTATGAAACGCAATTCAGTGAGCTTAACCAAGCTTTTAAAGAGAAGTACAGCTTAGACAGAAGAACCGACGAAGGAGAGGTAAACACGAACTTAGGTATGTTTGTGTCAATACCTTTTTTTGTCGGATATTATTGGGATAACACACGAGTACCTAAACATAAATAAAAAACGAAGGGTTTCGTTTATCTATTATACATTATAATAATATATTATATATACAGGGTGGCCGGTCGGTTGACGTCCAAAAATAAAATTTAGTTCCCTCGTATCGTGAGGTATCCGAATCACCCCCATGTATGTTCCGCGATTTTTGATAGTTTTCGAGTTATGATTTTTTTTCTGAATTTTTGAGAATTTTCGACCCGATAAATTAAAAAATTAAAAGAAAAAAAAGTAGAAGACTTTTACGAGATTTTTTTTTTGCAACTGAATCTTCATTTGTAGTACTTTCATGCAAAAAATAATCAGCTTCGTAACTGTGATGAAAGTTATGAAAATGTTGGTCTAAAGTGAAAAATTTACATTCGGTAAATTATGACTGAAATTTTCAACTTTAAATTAAAAATCTAAACAGGTGACTTCATGGTTCCTAAGTAAGCTATAAGAATGCGCCAGACTCTCAGCTTTCATAATCATTAAAAAAAAGTAGTACTTAATGGGGCAACTTTGGCTAAAATCGGCCTTCAAAGACAGCGAGGTGGAAACTTCTTAAAATTAGTCATCTGATAAATACATTTTTTTTCCCAATTTTCTCGTTCCTAAGATTATTTAGCTTGTTAACTAACCAAAAATGACTGCAGAAAAGCTAAGATTTAAACACTTGCCGGTAATTGGTCCATCTGTCGCGGTATTTTTCATTTCAGTAATTTCTTACTTGCGTTGCGTAGTGACACGGGGCGCCGTCATTAACCGACTTAGCATAAAGGAGGAGGTTATCATTTCGGTTGTATTTTTTTTTAATGTGTGTGGTTCATAATATCTCCGTCATTTATGAACCGATTTGAAAAATGTTTATTTTGTTTGAAAGGGTATACGTCCCAGGTGGTCCCATTGTCATCAGGTCAGAATCTGATCATGGAACCCTGGAGAAATCGAGGGAAATCTTTAAATATTATTGGTACACCTATAGCGATTTGGATATTTTTTATAGTAACTTGTGCATTTGCTCTCGGAAATCACCACCATAAAAGGAATAGAATAGAGCGACCTCACTATGGTTCTCATTCATGATGGCATTTTTTTTTTACCAGGGGCCATTTTTTAACTCTAATACCTTTGTTCGGTTAGGTTAGCCTAACTTAACCAGCTGTTTTCTTTGATATTTTATATGATTACCCAATCACAAGAATACGGTGATGCTGTTCATCTTTGAGCAGTTCCATGAGCCTACCTTGAAAATCCAAGATCAGTTGCTCACTTTTAGGAAAGGTTAGGTTCGCTTAGGTTAGGTTAGGTTTTCTCGGAAAGGTGTCACTTACAGGGGACGCGACGGCGTGGACCGGCGCGAAATGTCGTGCGGTGTTCCACAGGGCTTGGTCCTGGGCCCGCTCCTGTGGGACATCGGCTAAGACTACGACTAGGTGTTGGGTTGCTGGCGTGCTTAGTATGATAGTTCCCTAGCACAAATAGAAATGCGTCCTCTTCTGACAAATGTGGAAACCCTACGAATTGAGGAAGCTTTCCTTCCATGGCTACAAAAGACACTCTCTGCCTGGTAACGTTTTTCGTATGCACGTTATAGTGCAATAGATTGAGGGTATTCTTTCTAGAATGAATTATGGTCACAATCTCAGGACCGAGTCTATTGTCAACAGCGACACGATAAACGGCGTTTATTCTGGCCGCGGCGATTTTAAAATGACAAAACATGTGATGTAGTGCACGGTTAAAATATGTTTGTTACAACAGCCATCACCGCCTCTACAACCCACCTAAATATCGTGATTAATCAGGACTTCTTTGCTTGGTCTGTTGTAAGCTAACTAGCGTTCCGGTCATTTGTAGGTGGAACGGGACTCCATAGCCACACGATTCGATATCATTAATGCTATCGGTAAAGCCCCTAGCTACTATGAAAACATCCCCACTGTTGAATTGAACCAATGCATTGGTTTTCTTCATTCATTAATAATTGGATATTTGTCGCATCAGAGGTTGTAGCACGCAAAGGATCCACAAGCGAAAAAACGACATAATTAATTATTTGGTAGGTTTAAGTAGGTAGGTTAGATAGTTGTTAATAAAAATAAGCTGCACATTTACGGCTACTACTAAAGTTGAACATTACTATTGTCACTGATATTTCTCGAGACGTTCTTGGTGAGGCGTTCGCATTATTACTGTGGTTATGTTTCAGTTTCAGAGTCTAGTTTTTTTTATAGTATCATTTTTTTTAAATGTGGTTGTGTGGTTTTGTACAAAAAAAATGTTTTTTGTTAAAAAATAAACACATCATTGCCCAAAAGCTTTCTTTTTTCTTTATCTCTAAAAAATCCCATCAACTTTGCAATTATTGACATGTATCTTAAGACTGTTGGAGGGTGGGGGGGCCCTTCAACAAGTTTGAAAAATTGAAACCAGTGTCATTTGAAGTGTCTGGTAGGTTAGATACTTTTTCGAAGATCAATTGAACACTGTTAGGTTAGGTTAGCCTAACCTAACTAGCTGTTTTCTTTTAATCTTTTGTATAATTACCCAATCACAAGAATACGCAATTAATGCTGTTCATCATTGAGGAGGTCCATGTGACCTTCAAAATGTAAGATCAATTGAACTTTGTTAGGTTTGGTTAGGTTAGCCTAACCTAACTAGCTGTTTTCTATTAATCTTTTGTACGATTGCCTAATCATAAGATTATACAAATGCTGTTCATCATTAAGGAGTTCCATGTGACCTTCAAAATCCAAGATCAGTTCATCAGTATTAGGTTAGGTTATGTTAGGTTAGGTTTGGTTTGGATAGGCAAGGTTAGGTTAGGTTAGGTTTGCCTAACAAAATGCTTTTTGTTATTACAAAAAAATCCCATCGATTTTGCAATCGTATAAGACAGTAAGTCTTTTTCTGGATCCTTATAAACATATTGACATGCATATTATAACTGTTGGAGGGTGGGGACGGGGTCCATATAAAATACCCCATGGTCCTTTCCACCTCGCTGTCTTTGAAGGCCGATTTTAACCAAAGTTGCCCCATTAAGTACTACTTTTTTTAAATGATTATGAAAGCTGAGAGTCTGGCGCATTCTTGCAGCTTACTTAGGAACCATGAAGTCACTTGCTAAGATTTTTAATTTAAAGTTGAAAATTTCAGTCATAATTTACCGAATGTAAATTTTTCACTTTAGACCAACATTTTCATAACTTTCATCACAGTTACGAAGCTGATTATTTTTTGCATGAAAGTACTACTAATGAAGATTCAGTTGCAAAAAAAAAATCTCGTAAAAGTCTTCTACTTTTGTTTCTTTTAATTTTTCAATTTGTCAGGTCGAAAATTCTCAAAAATTCAGAAAAAAAATCATAACTCGAAAACTATCAAAAATCGCGGAACATACATGGGGGTGATTCGGATACCTCACGATACGAGGGAACTAAATTTTATTTTTGGACGTCAACCGACCGGCCACCCTGTATAAGCGAATCAATTTTCACGCCTCACCCTAAAACCAAGACCAAATATTTGTTGATATTCGGATTGCTTATGACCTAAAGAGGTGCATAAAGAATATGAATAAAAAATCTTAAAAAAAACGCGAAATTTCGCGGGTATTCTGGTGTTACACATTTCAGTGGTAAGCTTGTTGCGCTGACTTACGCTAAGCTTTTAACGGAACTGACGAAGTGTAACATGTTCACCAAGAAAGCTACCAATAAAAGAGACTTACACACAAGTGGGAGTGCCGAAGACGACGCTATACAGGGTCAAATTAAATTAGTTAGCGAAACTCCGCAGACGAATTTATCGATACCGATGTCTGCCTTTAACTTTTTTTTTAACTCAATGTGTCATATTACCGGCCAGGTAGTGTAGGTCTTTTTCTTTTTACGCCCAAAACTCGTGTGTGGGACAACCCTATAGGACAAGCCGTGTTGTTCAGCGGTGGCAAATCAATTGTGCGAATATTGTTTCGATGAACGATGTGTTTATTCGCCCATTTTTACGCCTCTCCATTTCATTAGCCGTACATCAGCGCTTCAATGAGATTATAATTCTTTTCAACTATATTATTAACTTGTTTCTCAGATCCACTTTGAAACAATTTTGTTCAAAGAATGAGACATAGTTTATTTATTATTCTTCTTGATTCAACTGTTCTTTTATTAAGTGCTTAACGAAGTGAAAAAATCTTTTTTTGGTAATAAAGAATTTTGCAGCGCTATTAGTAAATTGAATTGAACACTGGAGTAACTTGTTGCCATGTGAACAAAGTTTTAATTAAGTACACTGGTGATCATGAACCTAACAGCTAAAGTTACTGTTGTTAGAGTTCAAGTATAACTAAAAAATACCCCTAATAGCGTTATGAGTAACATTAAAACTCTTGCTTTGTTTAGAATTCAGTAGAAAACAGCTTTTCAGATATAAAATGACTCTCTATTAATCTAACTGTGGAATTAGCAGTTTCTAGCTCTCTAGCTTTTAAGCTCCCAAAAGTTAAAAAAAATAATAGAATTTAGTAATTATGTGCTACAACTCATAAGTCCGTAGACGATGTCATTGTGGACATCCACGTCCATAAAATGTATGGAAATACGCACCCGTTATAATGTTATCGTGGACGGAAATTTAAAAGCGTCGTCGGAAGTTAAATGTTTAGAAATATATGTGAATTTCTATACATTTTACTTCCCTGTGTTACCGTGACACCGTGACGTGGACGTCCACAGTAATCATGTTAGAAATTATAAAAGCGCACATTGGGCCGATACACAAACACAAGTGACCACAGAAATGAGATAGAAGTACCCTACCTACGTCACGGAGAATATTGGAACCACTTCAATAACTTTCGAACGAGGAACTGCATCGAAATCTGGACTGTTACCAAATGCACACATAAAAGAGAAATGTCGGGAATACGCTGCTGTATAAAGAATTTTAAGACAAAGAAACATCTTTCTTTCTTCAAAGCGAAAAGTAATATGCATATAGGTAGGTATTGTTCGTACGGCACTGACCTTTACCCATATACTCGTATGTCTTCGTGAGCATACCTATATGAGATGCGTGTATAATGAGGGGACACTAAATGCTCCGTCATTGACGTGGCATTATGTATAGCTCTTTGTTTCGGCCAGTGTTAATGTACACGAACACGACACGTTCCTTAATTTCACACGACACGTTCCTTAATTTACCTACCCACTACTTCCTATACCTACTCTACACCATTCAAGGCTCGTACACACTGGCGGGATATCGCGGACGCGACAAGGGTAGCGCTGTCTGTCGCGGCCGCGATATCGCGCCCGTGTGTACGAGCCGTCATTCTCCTGCCCTTATCCATTTTTATTTACGGTCGACGCAACATGTCTTTTAATTTTCGTTCTTCCATACTTCTGTATTAGTCCTCATCTCAGTAGTCACCCCCTTTCTAGCCATAGCATCTTTCACACAGTCTATCCATAGTTTCTTTGGTCTTCCCCTACTTTCACATTCATTCATACTCAATACTTTCCTCACGACATTTTCCTCGTTAAGAAATTTTTGAGTAGGTATGTACTTACCTACATTTAAGATTTTTGTGTTTACTTTATTAAGCGTTTTTAGTATAATATCTATACGTATCATCAAAACGAATCCAAGCAACGTTCAATGAAATCGTGTACCAAAAATGTAGATAAACATCAAAATATTCATAGATAAATGTTTGACATACTGACAGAACTGCGTATTTCAATAACATTTTCGCTTCTGTTGAATCTGACATGTCTGGGAATGATAAGAAGTGCTGTTTATCTTTGATTCCCAGAACGAAAATTAAATTGTAAGTAGAATCAATACTGGCAGTTGATATACAAAAAGGAAAGGCATTGCTTATGTAAACGATATCGAAACACCAATCTTATTATTAACCGTCGCATTAATATAAGCAGCATATCAGAATTAAAATTGCAATGTCTTTTATTTTTTTGACAATCCTACAGCATTCATTGCGTTATTTACGTTGTCGAGCAGAAAAAATATTGGAACACAAGAAGCAATGGTCTCGGAATATCCGTCAAAATCCTTCGGGCTGTGATTAAAAGTGTGTTACACAGTAGGGAGTATGCAGGTACTCAGGTATTAACTTGTTGTCTTGACAACTGTTTTTGCTGGCACATTTTATAACTAAGCTAAAAATACGCCATAATGTAGGTTGACAACAAATCGTAAGAACAATTTCTTACGATTCAATTAATTTTCAAAGCAATTAAAGTCAAGCAGGCTTGTCGATTGGTACCTATGTTTGCCGACCAGTCGACCTCAGCCCGATATGCCGCCGATCCAAACGACAAACTGCATAAGAATGAGGGCATGCCAATCGTCGTAACGACTCTGCAAATCTGCACACAGATGCATTTAATAAGTCATAAACGAATATAACTTGTGGCCATAACATATTCAATTTAAGGCTTCCATATAATGTTGAATGCCGACAATTCTGTGTCAATGTCGCACGTGCTACAGAAATGTGCATTAAAAAAAACCGGCCAAGTGCGAGTCGGACTCGCAAACGAAGACTTCTTTACCGTTTTAAGATCGAGCAAAAAACATTTTTCTTTTATGGGGACCATAAAATATGTTATTTAGTCGCTGGTCTACCTGTTACGGTTCATGAGATACATCCCGCTGACAGACAGAAGGATAGTGAAGGGTTAATAATAGGATTCCGTTGGCACCCTTTGGGTACGGAACCCTAAGAACAAAAGTACAAGAAGAAAATTAAAGGGCTCGTTTAGCAATATCTTTATCATGAAATTATTTGGAAATGTCACCCTATTTATAGAAGAAAGCAATATGTGCGAAGGCAGACTGAGAAAATTAAGTTTCGTTTACGATGATCCTAGTGAAGCAACAGCTTACGATCCGGGAGATATTCCGGATTAAATGGGATTATATTTTCATAACGGAAATTATGATGAGCCCTTCATAAATATTTTCAATGAAATACAACCTGTAGAGTGACGGATTATTTTATATAGCAGCTCCATGGTTATGTTTATCTCAATAAACAGGGTCGAATTAAATTAGTTAGCGAAACTCCGCAGCCGTGATGGGTATCGTATCTAAACATGACAAAGCAAAAAAAAAAAATCATTTGATAATTATAATGTAATTAAAATATCAGTTTAAAAAATCTGTTTTTTTTTGTGTACACTTCATAAACGTTATGGGTATCGATATCTAAACACGATAAAACAAACAAAAAACGGATTTCTTAACTCATAATTCAAGTAACAGCACTAACAGCGGTCGTTGACCCCAAAAAAAACATCAAAACTTTTTTACTATTTATTTCGCCGTGTTTAGATATCACCCATCGGTCTGCGGAGGTTCGCTAACCTATTTGACCCTGTATAAAAGCTCGTACACACTGGCGCGCTATCGCGGGCGCGACAAGGGTAGAGCTGCCCGTCGTGCCCGTGATATCGCGCCAGTGTGTACGAGCCGTAATATGCAAGTTTGTAAACAAACCCATTTATTCGGGAGTTGTTATTTTCCTGTTATATAATTGTAACCTAGAAGATAACCTAAGTAAACTAAGGAACAGGAAATGTTTGGTTCGTAACTACATAATTATTATTAATAGAATACTAGCGACCCGACCGACATTGCTTAGTTATAGGTATGTAACTTTAATATTAATGTAATAAACGCATAAACCTTCCGGAATAAATTCTCTAAACGATGGTGAAAACCTCATCAAAATTTGTTGCGTGGTTAAGAAGAAAAACGCGGCCATACAGACAAACACGAAAAGCGACTTTAATTTTTAATATGTATAGATTTTGCTCAGAAGCTCAAGTACCTTAAGTACCTACTCAATTATCCACTCATCTTACTAAGATGACATGAATAGAACCCGAGCTAATTTAGTTACATAATTTTAGGAGAGATTGTTATGCTCGCCACCCAAATCAAATAAACATAAGAACATGCATAATCAGCCTATAATGTTTCCACCTCTGACACAACCTCCTCTCTCGAAGAGGGAGTAATCCTCGTCAGACACACGGGCCCAGTGCGTGTTGGTGACAATAGTACGTTACCTACTGCAGCGAGGCAATGATGGATGAACGTGAAAATGTGGGCCAAAGTGAAACCGAGGCACACATACGTGAGTCCATAATGCCTGGTTGCGGCCAAGGCTTGTATAGTAGTTTTCTCAAATAATGCGCGGAAATTTAAATTAAGTAAATTAATTATAACTTCCAGAATCAATGACGAACAAAAATAATTTTTCACACGCCATTATGTTAATTTGTTTCTTTTTTTCTTCAAACAGCTCTAAGTATATGCAAGCCAGTTCGATATTTCAATAAAATCTTTGAAAAGTTACCTCCTTGGCTGCCATGTTTCGAAGTAAAAAGTTCGTTCTATTTTTTTAATTACACGATAAATATGGAACTTTATTCGGCCGCTAAACGCAACAGATATGGATTTTCATACTAACATTGCCGGCCGTTGCTTTATCTCGAAACAGGTTGTCAAAAGAATGCTCGAACTTCCAAAAATGTTTGTGAAAAAACAATAACTATGGTCAACGGGAAACAGGTACGTACCTGTCATATTGGGAAACAATTCCATTATCAAATATTTCTACTGTTATCATTATCGATGACCCTTTCAATAATGTAACGTAATTACCCCACATCAACGTAAAACGATCGAAACACGCGGTCGTCGCGCAATTTACAAACCATTGTTACACACTTATATAACCATACAATTTTCCATCGCAAAAACATGAAAAAGTAAAAACCATAATGTTATGTATTTATTATAAACTGCCAGCTGCGGTAGGCTTTTCTAGCCCTACAAGGAATCGCTTAGATATTAATTTTATCTGACCTAGTAACTCGAGCGAGATACCTTTGATGCTGGGACATGCGTCATTTTTATAATGTTATCTCAACATTTCGACCTCAATACGCGATGGATTCGTCAATGACAGGTGCAATAAAACTTGCAACTATCGCTGTATTTTCTTTACTACTTTTACTGGAACACCACGTTACCAGGAGATCATCGCAGGAATCTTAATACTTTCGTTTCAGAAATGCTATTTTAGTAAATGTTAGGTTACGCGTCGCTAACAGGACGTTACTACAATAAAATGTTCAAACAATTAGGAACCAAAAAAAAATACAAAATTGATTACTTAGCTATTTTCATTAAGTTCGTAGAACTTTTGAACATTATTACACCCAAGATATAAAAAAAAAAAAAATGAGTCTTATCAAAGAGGAAGGAAGGAAACTCTTCAAATTCAATTGAATTGAATAAGTACCTAGGTACTTATGGCAAGAATGTAGAAAGTGATTATTATTAATAATACTGTACGATTTGTATTTGTTACCGATATTTTCCGCGATAAAACTAAATGGATTATTTACGGGTCGTGATAACCGTTTCAACAAGTAGTTTGGTAGGTAGGTATTTTTATTAAAAAAATATGTTCTTATTCCATATCCTTTCCAAGTGACATATTATGACAGTTTGAACAATGTTCCCAAAATGTTCTTATCAAAGAAATATTTATCAAAAAATAATATCAGGCGAGTGTTTCCTCTATTATCTGCTATTTTCGTTGTCAGTCAGAACGCGGGAGCGCGCCCGATTGGACGCCCGGTCAGTCGATACGTCAGCGCCGAGCGTGTTTTCTTAGTTTTTCTACGTTCCGTAGTTCACAGAAAAGTGTTTTAGTTTTACAAACAAATAAAACTGCTTTTAATACGGTTTTAATTAACAGACTTTATTCTGTGACAGTAAGTGAGTGCTCTTTTTTTTTGTTTTTGTTTTGATAGTGAAAACATTGAATGCTGTTTTATGTCGGTACATTAATGTTTTAAATGTTTATTCAACATGCTTGACCGTGAAAAAAATTTCAATAGCAACGCTTGTTTAATTTCATTGAACTGCATGCATCAAAAACATAGAAGCACGTGCGCCAAATGTTATTTTTGGCGCGCATCTGACATGTATTTTTTTTTAAACAAAGATCGGTCACCGGAAGACTTGCAGTTTGTTTTGTCATGCCGGATGTTTTAAATGATAAACAATGCAGAATTAGCACACGATACTCGATCCCATTAAATATTGCGATATTTACTTACTAAGTTCTTTGTTGTGACATAACACAACGTGGATAATTTTGCTTATCATTTGTGTTACTATAATAATTGTTTTGCGCAGTAAGCTGTGTTAAATAAACAAGCGTAGCTATTTAATATAAGTAGCGATCCAGATTCGTAAACATGCATTGTGCACCAAATCCATTTTATTTACTTAATTGGTATCAGTTCCTTTGTTTAAAGTTTGTTTGTTTAGACTACTTAATTGGGTTCTTACTAATGGCACACAATAAGGGCATTGCTGTTAGTACTAACGCGTGTCGTAGTACTACGCCTGACACACTGGCTCGCTGCTCTATTTGATGAACATTCGTTGCTAATTGGTTATTTGGGGGCCAATTGTTACTCTATGGATTCTTTGATACCAGAGGCCTATGTCTCAATTCTGTTCATGAAGATTTATGGTGACCCTACCACAGGACATGAAGACCTTGTTATTTTATATTGCTACGATCGAGTTCGTAAACAATTTACAAAGTTAGACTGAATTGAATGGTAAAAATGTTAGTAAATCGTTTTATTCTTAAGAGTAGATTTACAGTGTGTTTGAAAATAATTCATTGTTAGCTCGTACAAATGTGAACTTTTCTTATAAGTAAAGTAATCTTCTTTGAGTTCTAACATTTTCTCGTAGCTTAATATTGTAAGAGTTGCATGTAGGTATCAATAGTGTCCACTGTTCTTCAAGACAAATGACTATTAAATATAATCCCACATAAAGGCTCCTACAAACAGGCGCGACGCGAAAGCGCGACGCAACTTTAATAATAAAATTTCTAAGAAAACTTCACGGTAGAACAATTACCGGTGTCACGTCGCGCCAGTATGCACGAGCCTTCACAAGATAAAGCATTGTAATCTGCATCCCGTACAAAAACAACTAGTGACATTTCTACTTTATCTGTAAAAGAATAAACGGCTTTGCTAGGGATAAAAAATGTTGGAAAATAACAAATATCCGGTTGATTCCACTATAACCTTCTGTGACATTCCAGTAAGCATTATCATAAGTCTTAACCTTTTGTTAACTAATTTGGGGTCAGTAACAAATCATACACAATACGCCTGATTATATTGGCCTCAAATTCGTCGATGCCAAAAAAAAAATGATAAAGATAATGTTTTGGCAAATAACCCAATTTTTTCCCAATTCGTCACACGCGATACGTACTTGGAAAGGCACACGCAATTTATCATTCTGCCTTGCCTTTTCCCAATTATGTTGGGATCGGCTTCCAGTCTAACCGGATGCAGTTGAATGCCAGCATTTTACATAGAGCTACTGCCTATCTGACATCCAAAACCTAGATACTGGGTAACGCGATACCCCTAAGCACGCTAACCTTATGTTCTATACTAGGTACGTACAGGTCCATGTATAAAAATATAAAGCAGAAGAGATTAGGGTCATAACCACATGGGTAAACCTACCATCAAAGGGTAAGTAAGCCACTGTCCAGTTAAGCCACTTAAATATTATTGTGTAACTTTAAGGACCGTCATCTGCGCCGGACATTTAACTAAGTCACCTTTTTGTCCCTGTTGACTCTTGAAACTAAGAGATAAGCCGCTGATACTGAACTCAAACATCTATATAGTTGTGTTCCAGTGACACTTTAGTTAGTTTCACATTAGGTTTATTAACTTCAGGGTTAAACTGCTATGCTTTAAATAACCTTTCTTATCTTAGAAGTAGTTAAACCTTACCTAACATAAAGATAAACTCGAGAAAAAAATTGCATGCGAACTAAATAAAAATTCATAACGGAAAAACACTGTATCGTATAGTAGGGACAGATTCACAACAGCAATCTGAACCGACATAAAAAGTAATAAAAATCAATCTAACAGGCAAAATAATGAAAGGGACAGTACCCACCTGTGTGTGACCAATTAGTACTACTAGGACCTGTACCCCAGCAAATACATTTATTCCCATGATCATTCACTGTAATGATCGATGTGATAGACCCTAATACTGAACCGGACACTGTTGTTCTCGAAAAGTCTGCTCCAGACAATCCCTTGTCACACAAGAGCTCACAATATTGATATTTACATAACTGTATTCGAGTTAAGAATACGTAACTACAGATAAATAATAATAGTGATGTAACAACGTTCAGTTTGGGGTGTAGCAGGGAACGTAACCGACCTTTTATCATTCGGTGATAAGGGACCGCCGAGCCACTGACAAGACTCTATCGTCATGTGCGTCATCTTCACTTAGTCTTGCAACATATCGGAACTTTCAGTTAATAATAAACATGTCAATTCCGAGTACACTTTATTCCTTGAAGCATATTGGAATAATTTATTCATGATTTATCGAATACGTTGCTACTGGTTTTTCCTTGCGATTTTACTCGCATGTGTATAGGATTTATTTTAGATATATTTTACAAAAATCTCGTCACTAAATTGAATGTTTTTTAAAACAAGCGTAATATCTTCGTCATATCTATCATTTCTTAGTGCGCTTTAGTATCCTTTCAGTACCTATAAATATAGCTATCTTTTTTGTTTTGTCTGTCAGTCAGTCACGCAATTATTTAAAGATTCATAAAGAAACATAAAAGTTTGAAAAACGCCAGGAAAACTAATTTCTGAAATCAAAACATATAAGGTGCTATATGAAATTCAGCGGTGTTCATGTTTGAAGTAAGAACATATCTATTATTGATATTAGTAACAGATGCAATAGTAGAGGTTGTTCTAACTCGTGTCTGTAGAAACCTCTAAGGTGTGGATAATTCCATATTAGCACATATTACGCGTTATAGTGCAGCACCAGTCGACACTTGGCATGTAATTAATTAATGTTATGAGCTTCTGAGAAATGTTTATTGCATTTACTTATTATAATAACAGGTTGTTTATTTACGCATCTACTATTGATTGATTATTATTAAATACTGCCTCGTTAGCGCAACTGCTGAGCATGAGGTCCTACGGTTTACTTTACTTAATTTATATTTCTTTCATGTATTTGTTTGAGACAAGTAGGTACTTATATTAAATAGTTAAATAGATTTGTAAAATGAACATTATGTTATGGGAGAGCGGAGTCTCCTAATACAGGCTTTCTTTTGCTTAACAGGAGGCTCCAATCACAACATGGTATACCTATTCTTTGTTTGAACCAAAATAAACTATTTTTCATTTTTTTTTTCTTTTTTTTCATTTTTTCCTAGGTTCGATTCCCAGGTCGGTCAGAGTGTCGGTATTATTGGGTTTTTCCTTCAGGAATTTCTCAGTAGCAATCCGGGGTCTGGATTTGTGCTCGGTTGATGGCAATACGCTCGCCACGCTCGCAACCCTTTGGGGAAAAAGGGCGTGATGTTATGCTATGTACGTTATTAAATGCTTACTTTGTTACTACTTGTAATGTTAATGCACCTAATCAGGTCGTTATTTACAGGATGTGAAATACCAATTACGTGGTCACCAATATATTACCTACTCTTCTAACCAATCGCAACGATAAAAGGCAGGCAAACGGTTAATTAATATGGTAGTGACCAACAAAATAACCCACAACACAACTGGCTTTCGGTGCAGGTAAAATGTTGTGAGCAAAATCCGAACTTCAGAGTCTGAAATCGCGAACGCGCAGTGACCCTGCGTCCTGATCAATGCTCACTATCTCGGGATGAAAGAGGCCTTTGACCTCTATACTGCCAGTAATTTATTGTCCCACAATTACTAGCTGATATTATTATTTATAACCACACTTTATGGAAGAAGTCTAGTCTTATGTTATGAAAATGTTCGTGACAGATTTATCGATAGTACGTTATCGATCGTATACGATCGACGTTTTTATAAATAAAGGACTTACTATCTAGACAGTCGTATCTTTATCTATCACAAGTTACACATTGATAGATGTATTTTAAGACCCATCGTCCACAACGATACTGAAAAGTACTAGTAGCCAAAATGTCACAGCATATTACAATGGTGGTCCGTACACAACGCGACTCACTGACGAGTTACTAACTAGTTTGTGATTAGTTGCGTAGAATGACATTCGTGGTCTCAACGAGTCGCTCACGGACGCTCACAGGATCACGTGCTTATCGCAATCATTATGATTTAATGTAACATTTGGTAGAACTGACCTTAGTTACCACCAAAACATGATGATTATGCAGATTCGCTACTTCGTATCGCTACCTATTTCATAAAAAAACCGTATCTTTTCGATATTGATACTTGCCTACTCATTCAATATATATGTTATCTACAAAAATAGGCTATCTCGTCTCTGAGTGACGTCAAAGGTTCCATAGAATTGTTATCACAATATGGGCAGGAACAGTTTTTCTAGAAAAAAGGGAAAACCGTTGCGCCACCACACAGAGCCTAATTAAATTGATTATCATAGATAAGGAAGAAAATAAATGATTATCATCCATAGACGGTGTGAGCACATGGGCTCAGACCTCCTCGTAATCAAATACCAGTGCACAGGTACGATACAATGTTTAAAGCCTTAAAATTCTCATTTTCTACCAATATGACCAAAGACTTTGTTACATCGGCTTATTTACATCGGTGGTAAGATTATGATAGTACTTAGTACATAAGCTATTAGGTATTGAAAATCACAGCCACACTACTAAAAATAATCTTAAGATTTAAACATGCCTTGTGAACATATAATCTTAAGTGACCCTGAACATATCAAATTAATCAAACGTAACATGCTAACAGTGAAATATATGACAGAACGGTAAATCAACCGAAATCATATCACAAACTGTATCTTATCAACAAATCACTTCATCGACAAGGTGCGATATCATCGATCGAATGAATATAGATGCGTTTTAGATAATAATATGCTTTTTTCCCTCAAGGTACAAACATTTGTGAATTATTGAGAAATTGACAAACTTTCTTCATATCCCTGCCTACAACAGGTCGTTAGGCAGGTACCTGCTCTTTCCCCGTTCCACATCATATTCTTTTTATTGACTTCTAAAACAATTTCGAGTTTGTTGGAACACGCCACATTTCATGCTTGTTGCCCTCGTGTCTACTTTATAAACTGTAGCTTCATTTATGATTGACTAAAAACAAATTGGTACGTACCCCTCATATTATGTAACATGTAGAAATGGGCTCTGTTAATTTCACGCGTACTTAATCGTTCGCAAATAAAACGAGATTAAGATATTAAATCAATAAGCGAATTTAATTATTTTCGGGCTTTATCTAAACAATGTAATATTGCTTCATCGTTTCATGCTAATTTCGTTATATTTATAGAGCTCTATCTTATGTAATATCAATGTAACAAACTTTAATCTTGAACAAATCAAGTTGATTAGATATAATATTACAAAAGACATCGTTTGTGTAAGAAAATGTCGTAGCCTAGGCGTATCTCTGATCAAGTATGCGCTTGTGATGTTAGCTTTCTAATTATGCGCAAAAATTTATATTTACTTATATCATCACATTTTTCCCCAAAGTATTGACAAAGGTTTAACACTCACATTTAACTGATAATGGTTTTGTTTACCATGTCATATCGTCCACTGATATACAAGAAAACCCTGTCATATATGCTTTAGATTTAGTAAAAAGAAAATCTATTATGAGTACACGAGAGACAGTCGAAAGAAAATTATTGTTCTATTACAATTCCTTCATGTCTGACAATTCCAGTCGTTTGAAGACCTGCTATCGATCTATTGGACAGAGATTAGGTAATGCCGTTGTAACCATCAACCGTTTATGACTAGACACAGTTATTCCAAACAAAATTTTCATAAAAATACCAATGTTCTACAAACTACCAGTGTGGGACGAAGCATAAAACACAATATTTATTTTGCCTATCTGTTCCAAGAACTGAAATATTTGACTGAATACATTACTATCTCGAGACGAAGTGATAAGCAGTTCTCTTTCAAAGTAAACCACCCTGGCGCCAGACGTACCCTTTCGATCATGAACTTTGGAAGAATGACGTCACTAACTTATAATGGATTCCGCCAAAATAACAAATCCCAAATACTTGTCATCATAAAATACCCGTTACGCATATTAGGACAAAAGTTATTACCGAAATCTAGCTTAAAAACAAGTTCTGTAAGTTTATGGTGAAAATGCACTTAATTTTATGGTCCTTATTTTACAAGGGTATCCGTGTAATGTAAAAAAGGTAATCTGCAGCGTATTATCAAAGCTCTCTGATGAAATTTTTATTCAAGGATCCTTGCGTCATTAAGCCTCGTACAGACTGGCGCGACGCGACACCGGTAATTGTTCTATCGTGAAGTTTTCTTAGAAAATGTAGGTATTGTTATAATCGCGTCGCGCTAGTCTGCACGACGCTTTACTCGTCTGCAATTTTATACTGTATTTATAAACTTTTAAACTGTGTTGATAATATTCACCATAAACTGTATGTTGCCTCGTAGCTAATTTTACCTTCTATATCTTTTCAGATAAGAAATTGGAAAATAAAAGAAGATGTTTTGCGTATCCTGGAACACATCGATATTTGACACAGAAGTCTTAAACCGCAGATAATTGTAAAAACCATGGTCTATGACCACACGTAGGATTTAAAACTTATAATTATTTCTATCATCTCTTCCTCAATCGCTTCCCCTGCTGTTTGAAATAGAAATATTTTATTTAGGAAATATATATTATATACTGAGTAGAATCTATAACTCAATCAAGTAATAATAAAAGCACATAATACATCAATAACATATCTTAGCGACAATATACCAAAATAACGTACAACATATTTTTAATATTAAAACAGATTTTAACAAGAGAAGTTATATTTAGGGAATTTTAAGAATCCATATCAAGTAAAGCCTTAGTGCCAGCAAACAGCAAACTAGCGTAATACCGTGCCAAAGAGAGTAATAAAGCTTGGAACAGAAGATGTCTCACGGGGTGGTGCAGAAGAGTGAGAAGAACGGCAATGGTGCGCAGGCGCAGGAGTCGTCGCGAGACAGCACGGACAGCCCGCCCCCCCCGCCTGATGGGGGCTGGGGGTGGATGGTCGTCTTCGCCTCCTTCATGATCCACATTGTCAGTGAGTATTTGCTTGCCTTATTGTACATACTATAAGTACCGTAAGTAGGTTCGTTTCTGTCGACACAGCACATGGAATTTTAGAAAAAGACTACTGTCACTAGAACGCAGCCTCTGCCTAAAATTCCATGTGGCATATTGACGACTAAGTATATTGGTAGAGGTATAAATTCAGGGCGCCGGACGCCTGAAAAGATTGTCAATAATCTACAATGGAAATGCACTATATATTTTCCCGTGTTTCGATTTACCTCGGCGCGGTAATAAACAATATGATGAACTCACTTTCACATTAATTATGATTAACACTGATTAATTACCTATGTAGAGAAAGCTCTGTCTTCTATAACGAAGGTTGTTAAACATAGGACAGAGCCCTAACAGAGCTCTCTATGTCACAGACTGATACATCATGGCCAATCAGTCTATAGCATTTTCCATCAATCTTTACTTTTCGTAGGTTTATTTTTAGTGTCGTGTATTCCTGAAAGTCGTATTTTCAGGATCTTTTTCTACTTCAAATTGATTTCTGGCGTGATTTTTTTTTCGTCATTATGTCTTTTTAAAACTTTTTAGACGGAATCTTTTAATTAAAATCTTGCTGGGGTGTTTCAGCTTTTCTTAGACTAAAAATAACGTTGTTTTGTCTAACGTTTTACGTTAGTAAAACATTAGTAAGGGCGAGGCATAGCCGCAATATGTTTCCGCTAGTAACAGTGACGGGGCAATGCGCCTTTATTATCATTCACAGACAGGAAGGCGAGGTTTCCTTTTGTGCTATTAACGCTATTATAAAACCATTACCTGCAAAACAATTTAATCTACCTGAAGATCGTGATTTCTAATCCTTACTAAAATATTCTCATTATGAGCTTACGAAATTGATGTGCACTACCCACTCACTTTGCTAAAGCAGTAACAGACTTGACATGACGCTTTAAGTAAAAATCGTATAAATATAGAAATAGGTAGTTTTAGTCGCTTGTTGGGTGGGTAAACAAACGGGTATCTATTAAACAATGTAACAGCGAATCAATTTTCACACCTCTCCCTTAAGAACTAAGCCAAGTATTTTTTGATATTCGAATAGCTCATGATCTAAAGCATTAAAGAATAAAAATCTAAAATATCTAATATATCTGAAATTTCGCGGGTATTCTGGTTATCAGTAAGTAATTTTCCTGTGTTCAGTAAAACATGTACCTATAGGTAATTCCACTTTTCATAGTATCTACCGAGGTGGCTTTTCCTGGATTTCATCACAGAAGTTTATAAGTCAGGGTAAATCTCTGAAGTCGGCACAAGTGCCTACTTAAATTATCGGGAAATATGCCGATCACAAACTCTGATTACACTTGGCACTTGAACCTTCAAATCCGTGAACCATGCAGGCTCGTTGCCAGTGTTTGCTGAAGTACTAAGGAGAAACTAGAACTAAACAAAGATTTGCTTGTTGTCTTCGAAATTGATTGAACGTGCAAAGTTTCAGCTGAATCACTCCTTTGGCACACCGTCACCTGCGTCTATTTATATTGACAAATTGCTAGCCAAAACACATGTAGGTCTTATATCAAAATCGAATCGATTCTGGAACTACTATTGTATCTAGGAAACTATGTATTTCTTCAAATACACATCACAAAATAAAGTCCAGTTAATTAATTACAAAACAATGGAACTTTTTCTGAATAAAAAAGCCTGATGTAATATTGACTCATACGCTTAAGAAATACACAAATACCTTTTAAATAATGACGTGCGAACTAAGCGTAGGTATTTGCAACTTAAAGTAAACTTTTATAAATAGATCGTATGTAAGTAGCGGTTTAATTTCTCACTACTTAGCAATATCTTGTGTTGACAAAACATTATGATAACAGCTTCTGTCATTTTACTGCAAACATAGACTGCGATATAATTTGATGCGCGTGATTACATTGAGACAGCTGTTATCTACAATTACAATAAAAATATACTTAAATGTAGAATCTGAGTGCTTGAGTACTTAAAGAACGTTTACGTAGGTACATTTAAGGACGACAAATTATAATATTAAAGCGCTCCTGGCCACATTAAAATGTTCAGAACAGAAACCATATTTTTCGAAATAAACATTAAAGCTTACGCCCACACGAGATCATAAGAGTCACGACAGATCCGTTTGTCACGTCCTTTATTTCCCGACCCCGGATTTATATCTGCGTGACGTGTCAGCGCTCATATTTATAGTCCCGGCACCTACTTCACAGTTCATCCCTTCGCAAATAAATAATCAGACCGTGGCGATGAATGTGACTCACTCATTAACTCTAGTACCTACTCTTCCACTGTTCTAGTCTCTCGCAAAGGGGATGTGAAATATCGTTATTTCAATTGCGAGCTTTAGAATGGTTACAGTGTCTTTAATTCACCGTTTAGAGGCGTTAATTTTATCTTAATTATTTTCCGTTTGAATTCGGTAGTAACCTTCTTAAATGTTACATTTTCACTTTAACGACAGATAGGTGTATGCATCCAGAATATATTGTAAGATTTCTTCGTCCCCAGAACGCGTTGGGGGCAAATGCAAAAATAATAATTCTAAGATATATTTCATTTGCAGCAAATTTTGAATATGTCACAATGCAATGTGGCGTATAGACGAAGAATAATAAGTTATCTATCTCGTGATTTTGGCCTTCATTTACTCTAAATTGGAGCAACAAACAATTTCGTACATTTTCATGTGTGTACAAAAGCTATATTTGAGCATGTTGTACTTATCAAGGTATTAATTTTGACGTGTTTGAGTATGAGCAATAAATAGACGCTACTTGCTCTATTTATTTATGGCTTAGAGCGTGTAATTGTTGGTGTGAATATTGTATTTAATACATAGGTACCTACCTACATAGGTATTTCGTAGATATTGTTCAGTTCAGGTATCATCGGGCGACCCGGGGCGTGATAAATGATTTTGTCGTGAATGTGTTTCGCGTGACAAGGAGAATAGAATTACTTGGCTCACACGAACAAGTTGAACTCACTTCCCGTCGTCAGATGATAGATAATTTGAGTTATCAGGAAACCTAAATGAAACCATCTTCTATCTGAGTAGATCTGGGCATTTATACGATCATTTCTGGACAAAGGCAGACTCTGTTTCAACCATGGTTCAACACGCAATTCCTAGTACACGTTTTGTCTACTTACAATGATTAATATGACTGTGAACCTCGATTAGTTTCAAAATACCTACAAATTAACCTAGCTTTTGTCATTCATCATTCATTCATTTACGCCCTATTACTTACCTACGTATTCCGGTGATGTTTTCCAACGACTCATTTGTTTTACTACACACATAGGTAGAGATCGTCTAGCCAAAGCTTAAGAAGGTGGGTCTTATATCAAAGTCATACATAGGTAACTATTTCTTCAAATACCTATCACAAAATTAGTTCATGTCCAGTTAATTCATTACAAAACAATGGAACTTTTTCTGAATAAAAAAGCCTGATGTACTATTGACTCATACACTTATGAAATACACAATTATCTATTAAGTAATGACGTGTGAACTAAGCGTGCTTGCAACTAAAAGTAAACAACCTGTCGCAGCAATTACTGCAGTCACTGAAAACATTTTCAGTGGAGATGTAATGGTATACATGATATTCTAAAATATTTTATCAATATAGTCCGAATATTAAATAGTATGTTGATATCGTCACAGTTGTGTACAGTCACAACGTTGGCCCATTGCCATTGTGATAGTATCATATCGTGTGTACGCCCACTAATCGTTATTGCATAGATTAAATATAAATAATATTACGTAGTCGATCATTGCAACGACTTAATACTGTTATATCATAGGCTTATTTTTATCACAGGATAAGTGCGATTCTTTTTATACGTATATATTCTTTAGATATTTTTTTTTATGTCACGTGCCAAATCCACGCGTGATAAATAATCTCTGACGAATTGAAAACAAATTGAGTATAAAAATAATATGACTAAAGCTTTTCCCTTATAGAACGTTTTAAGGCTCCCGTAGACAGGCGCGACGCGATTCTGGTAAAACAATTACCATGAAGTTTTCATAGAAGTTGTTCTACTAGACTCGCGTCGCGCCGGTCCGCGGGAACCTAAGTCTGGTAACGTGATAACCAAACTAAAATTACGTTGGCATAACAATGTTTGTTCTAAACAACATTTCAACTGTCATTTGAATTATTCTCAAAAAGTAAATCTAAACGTTTCTCATTTCGAAGCAAATTGTAGTTGAAACAAACTTTGATTGTTTCATGAAGCACCCACCGGTGCTTCATGGTTTCCAAATTAGATTTTCTATGTCTTTAGCAATCAAGCCTCAGATTTAATTAAGTTTCTTAAGTTATATGACCAATTAGATCTAGGTAGGTATGTTTAACGGGATGCTTGGTTACGACTGCAATTAATTAAATCGTCTCACACTTCTGAGGCTGGTACTTAATTGGGTCTTTAAAGTAGGTAGGTATAGATATGCATATAAAATTCTAGGGCTCTTGTGCTTATCGAACGTTAACTTCGCTGTTCATATGTTTCGAACGATGAGTCAGCGATAATAGCAGATACATAACCGATACATACCTTAGCCTGTATAGCTACAGGTACATCTGCACCCTAATTCCGTAATACACGATTAATCACAGTCTCAATCGTTTTGAAACAGATTGCTAATCCACTGCTTCATAAGTTCGAAAAAAAAATCTGCTCAACAACGTAAATAACGCAATGAATGTTGATGAACTGTCAAAATGAAAGAGATTAGTTTTAATTGTTTACGAAAATGTGTTACGCAATTAGATAGTAGTTTGTAACATTCCAGCAATATCAGTAAGTACTGATAGTCGAGGCCTATGATCCGTTAGACACGAGCAGTAAATCCCTATAACACGTGCTGCTTCACCCGGCTTACACATGCACATAAACACGTCGATATATTATACGCTATTGGGCTTGGAATAGCAGATAATCAGCAATACAATGGCTCATTCACTATAGTACTTCAGTAGCCATTCATTATCATGTCATGTTAATTTGTGGGTAGGTACAGTGCGCGGGTACTATACAGGGTTCAATAAAATTAGCTAGCGCAACTCGCCAGAGGTGTGAGGTTTTCGATAGGCATCTAAACTCTACACATAATAAAACAAAAATAAAAAAGTTTTTTTTTTAAGCGTCCATCACCTCTTGTGGTGTACCTAGTTTACTTCAAGTACTTGTATCAGTTGAGAAAATCAGTTTTATTTTTATTTTATCTGGTTTTGATATCGATATATGTAGCTAATTGCATTTGACCCTGTAGAACATCATAATTTAGAAAGACACTGCCACACAGGTAATGATTGACTGAGATGATACCTTATCGAAGCCATCGGGTCATGAGACGTTGTTCGCGATTTATTTCGCTAACATACCCCAATTTGATCCGTTTAGTTAAGAGCCTATAATACCTCAAATTGCGTAGCATGATCCTCCGTTATGTCAAAAATACTGCAGCATTAACTTTGAAATAAATATATGTTAAAGTTGAGGATGAGGTAATGTTGTAAATATGTTTGACGAAAACACGGTTTCATAAAAGTTTCTCGATAGAAAAAAATCCCAAATAACCTCCAAACCAAACAATTAACCTCTGTTATTCAAAAAATACTTCAAATTAGAACAGGAAACTCTGCATAATAACTGAACTATCTATAAATCAGCGACAACTTTTTTTTTAAATTATCTTTAATAGGAATTACCTCAACTATTGGCGCCTTCGAGCCGCCCCAGCACCCCACTCCGTCTTGCTCTCACTCAGTCCGCGAGCAGTATGGTGCGAGCAAGATAAAAACGACTCTAAAATACAATGTCTAAGAAAACTTCACGGTAGAACAATACCTCCGACCTCATCTAGTACGGTACTTAAAATATTATTGACGTGTAAAAGTTAAAATATTATTGACGTGTAAAAGTGTTTTGTACAAACCTATTTACAGAAAATATAATCGTTTCAATCATTTTATTTCAATAACCGGTGTCGCATCGCGCCAGTCTACACAAGGCTTATTACTAAAATACCTACAGTTGATAAAAACACTGCTAAGTAGGTACCTATATTAATAATATTATGTTGTTGAAAAAAGAGAATCTGTGCTACAGCAATCAGAATTGTGACAATCATAAGTTGATCATTTTAACCCTCCTCTCAATAAGCAATGAAAGAGGTAGAATCTGAGAGAACATGGGTATACCATTGATTGTGCAAAACTTTATGAAGACACGACTACCTCCTTGATTGTCCGTACCTACTATATTGTACCTACTATTGGAAATCACAACTGTCATTCTTTAACAGTTGTGATTTCCGTGATTTTACGAATTTGCCGCATTATCACTTACGTTCAGGTGAGATTCAGGCCAAGAGATTCCACGTTGTGATAAAAAATAAAAAAAAGCATGCACAAAATTCACAAACAGATTTAATAACAAGGCAAATAGAGGTAGGTTTTTAATTTGCTAAACAATTAATTACCCTATGCAGCAATGTACATTAAAGACAGCATATTTTGTAATTCGTTTAATCGAGAAATCTGTGTAAATAACCGACTTTGTACAGTCAGAATATGGTTTAATTACAAAAGGATATAACAAGTATTACCTACATTAAAACAATACAATTTAATTGTGTCTGTCTTAGCAAGCTTCGTGTGCGGACAATGTGACCTCTTTGTTGATCCATTATTGTTATCGCAGCAGACATTGGCCGACGACCTCCCGCTATAATATTTATCAAAACAATAACTTAGTCGTGACATTGCCGATCCTTATACTCATCATTACGGTTACATCAAGCGGTTTATCTTAAATATTTCAGTAGGTTAAGTTAGATAATGTGACATCTACACTAATATTATAAAGAGGAAAACTTTGTTTGTTTGGTTGTAATGAATAGGCTCAAAAACTACTGGACCGATCTTAAAAATTCTTTCACCATTCGAAAGCTACATTATCCACGAGTAACATAGGCTATATTTTATTTTGGAAAAAAATAGGGTTCCGTAAGATATTTGGGTTTTTCGGACTCAAGGTGTAAAAAATCAACCAGAAAAGTTACTTATTTTGCGTACGCTGCCTAAACTATAAAAGACAGAACCATAAAATATTCTAATTAATTGTAGATCTTATAATAGATCTTATAAATATCTACAAAAAAGTCCGCGACACACTATACCTATCTATGTCGAGTGAGGCACAACAACCGTTTTTTTATTTAAAAATCTTGATTTTTTTTTGGACTACATTTAAACGCGTTTATTTTACTCATGCTATTAATCCTTATCAAAATAAATTATTTCATCACTAAGTACAGTTTATGTAGATAATATTTGGTCTTTGAATGATTAAAATTGGACGTTTGGTTTTGAAGTTATGGCGAAATTAAAATATTACGATTTCTGCTGCACGGCCCGTTGCGAAGTGGGCGTCACCAAGGGAGTTTAGAGTGTCTGTGAATTGACCTGGGAATCATTTTGCTGACCATGTCTTTCCCGGGTAGGCTTTTTGCAGCGGTAACCGACATCCACGCGGGCGAAGCCGCGGGAGACCACTAGTAAATATAATATTTCATGAATTGGTGACATTTTTACTTCCAAAAAAGGAGGAGGTTCTCTGTTCGTTACGTATCTGTGTTTTTTGTAGTCCATAGATAATTTCGTCGATTGAGGACGGATTTAAAAAAAACTTTTTTCATTTGATAGAGGAAGCTTGCGCGGTGGTCCCATATAAATTGTATTAACTTTGCTTGGGTAGTTTTTGAGTTAACGTATAAAATGTATTTTTCCCACTTAGCCTAGGCATGTGAATGATGTTATGATAAGATCCTGTCGCTGTTATTTACATAGCAGGTCGTGGTATTTGTTTATACATAAGAGAGAAAAATAAAAACTTTTTACAAAAAAAAATTAAACAAAAAATTTCAACATTTCCAAGAAAAAAACACTACAAAGTGAAAAATAAGTTTAATTTCGGAAGTCGTTGGCGAAAAACGAGATTTCAAAACCAAAGACACCGACTTCCGAAATAAAATTAAAGTATTTTTTTTGTATAGGTAAAGTTGTAACCACGTAAATAACAATTTTCAATATTTACTTATCGTAGTTTATTTTCCCCAAGAGAAAGATTTCACATTTTTATTGCGGACATAATTACATATCGATAAAAATATATGGCTCGTTTTAATTCTCTTATAAAATCTGTAATCATAAGAACTAGGTAACATCTGCCAGAATGTTTTAAACACTAAAGGCTCCTGCAGACAACCACGACGCGACGGCGCGGCGCGTCCCGACTCTGGTGGAACAATTTCTATGAAAACTTTTCGGAAATTGTTCTACCGGTGTCGCGTCCCGCCGACCGTCGCGTCGCGCCTAGCCTTAATACCGAAAATTGTTTCTTATTCTTTCCATCTGATAACATCTCGATTACATCGCGAATAAAGTCGTCTCATTTCACGTAATCCTTCCATTTATTTACAAAATACATTTGGGTTGAATGTTTTTATAGTAAATAGCGTGGCAAGGAACGATTCGTACTGATTTCTTCAGTGGGGTTGCGGCCGTTGCGGGGTCAAAGTTTGTAGCATTGGTCTTTCACGATACCGTGCAAGATATGATATGGCACGGAAGAGATTTCAATGTCCTATTCACAACTATCTTAAATATCAGAAACTATTGTCTACATTTATAATTAACTATGCGATAGGTATTTTCCTAATTTATCATATTATTATTTACCAATACTTATTATAGCATAACATTCCCCGAAGGGTTAGGCAGAGGTGTACCTACAGTGTGAGTCTTCATAATGTGCACATATCGAAATGGGGGAATCTATGCTTAATTTTATCGACGGAAAAAATAAAAAATAAAATCTAAATACATTTTTTTTTCCATTTTTTTTTATTTAAAAAAATTCGTTTTATTGATTTTTTTTTTACGATTATTGTAAAAATTTATTAAAAAAACAGATTTTTGGACGAAATACCTGTTTATTTTCAATTGAGGGTTTTTTGGGTTTAATTGGGAGGGGTTTTACCCACAATTTTCATTTTATAAGAACACTTAATTACTACCAATCATTATGGAGTTGAGTTTGTTTCATCGCGATAGATCATTTAAAAGTTACACCGTTTTTTTACATTGGGGTAAAAAATACAAAATAAATAAAAAAATAAAAATAGATTTTTTTAAATATTTTTTCCGTTTGTCAAATTAAGCATAGAATCCCTCATTTCGATATGTGCACATTATGAAGACTCACACTGTATAGTAAGAGTCCCCAGATTTCGCCAGTTATGTTTAAGTCGCATACGTAATAGAAGGCGAGCCTATTGCCATCAATCGGGCATAAATCCAGACTCCGGGCTGGATCATAGATTATTTAATATTGAGAGATAAGTATCATCAACTGTTCTGATTTTGAGTCTAATTTATTATCACAATCTAGCAAAAGTAATAATTTGATATTTAAGGTTAATTAAAACCATTCTTGTATATTTAAATAGTTTTAAATTAAAAACTATGGACATTTGTTCTTACGTGACAGATAGACAATAGATAGATAAATATATGTAAATGGTAGTCATTATAATCACAACTGTACTTAACACAAACGCATTATAGTTGAAAACAATACAATCGCTGCATTTATTAATCAGGTAGGTACCTATTATAAAAGAATGAATGCAATCATTAAATTGATTGCAGTTTATTTTTGAACTTTGAACAAAGATAAATGCATACCTAATGAAGAAAAAAATACCTACATTATCTAGTGTTATTACCTACTTTATTTAAAAATGGTGAGAAGAATGTAAGCCTTACGTTGAACCGTTGGTTCCGTCTGTCTATAATAGATTTTTGGACAGTCGTCACGGGGTAGTCAGAAACCCAAAAATCTGACAACCAGTCTTGCCAAGGGGTATGGCGTTACCCAGTAACTTGATTGTGGAGGTTAGATACGCAGTCAATCAATCAACTCAGCCCATCGCAGTCCACTGCTGGACATAGGCCTCTCCCAGGCTGCGCAACAACACCCTCTCCTCCGCCTTCCGCATCCAGTCCGTCCAAACCACTTTTTTAAGATCGCCGGTTCATCTATCTGGGGGGCGTCCCACAATTCGTTTGCCGATACGCAGTCTCCACTCCAGTAGTAATCTGCTCCACCGGCTATCGGCCCTTCCACAAACATGGCCAGCCCAATGCCACTTCAGCTTGCTTACTCTGCAGGCTATGTCGGTAACTCCAGTTCTTTTCCTATATAATAACTTAATTTCTGATCTTATCTCTCTTATCTTCAGCAGATAGGCAGTCACTCCATGTAGAATACTGGTATTTGGCTGCATCCGGTTAGACTGGAAGCAGACCCCAACATTGGTGAAAGGGCTAGGCAGATTTATTCATTGCCTAAAAGTGACTACACACAGTAAACTTGGAAATAAACCACCTGTTTTAGTATGCATGGCATACATAATTTCTTTATTACAGAGAAAATGATATGTGCATGTTTTCCCAATAAATAAAAAGGTTACGGGACCATGGGAAATACGTATAAAACACCAGTGACGTGGTTTTCTAGGAAGTTATCGCTAATTAATTTAATTAAGAACGGGGTTAAGTTACATTAATCGATTTTTATCGATCTCTATTACCGATAAAAGTATTTATTAATACCTAAATGTATTAGATGGTAATCTAAATGGCATTTAACAATGTGATAGGGTTTTATAGAGATTGTGATAATAGTTAGTTGTAAGACTATGCCACTATGTCATAAACAGATTATTTGATTACTGTTGCCGTGACTTCTGCGAAAGATAACACAATATACTGAGCTACTTGTTATAAACCAGATAATCTCTTTAGATACTCTAACCAATACGTCGTGATTTACAGTATTTTTGTATATAATCTAAGATACTTATCATGTTAATAATAATGTCACATAATTCAATAGTTGAAGATAATGTAGTAAATATGTAATACTTTGCCCTTCTGAAAACATGAAGACATCTCATGAGCCTATATGCTTTCTGATTTTTCCACAAATTCTTATGAGTTTATGCATCATTCTTAGCAAAGTTGGAATCGAATATTTTCGAACTTTACTCATCAAAGAACAGAATATTCGAAATTATTCGAATCCGAGTCGAGACTTAGAATTAAAAAAAAAAACATTTTGGTCCCCAAACGAGATCCGTGTCTTATCAGGATATTAAGAGCGAGACGAGGGCGTCGATGCGTTATGCGGGATTACCGTGACCTAGCGTGCGCAATTTTCGTGAAAATTAACAGTTCAAGGAACCCCAACGCGCCCATCAAATGGCGTTCCGAGCTAATTCGGGACTGGCGATATATCGGAATTCAAGGTCAAGGTAGTATGTAGAATGGCGCTCCTGCGTCTTTATTAAATATCTGCAGAACTTTATTAGGTTTATTCTGCAGCACTGCGGATATTTTGCTGCAAATAAATGTGTTTGACACTGTAGTACTTAGTTAAACTTTTGTTAGCACATGTACGATTTATGAATTTCAAAGATGGGTAGGTACCTTACATCATCAAGCCTGATTGAAAACTTTAAAGTTATCATACTCATCATCATCCTCCTGTAAGTTATATCAGAAAATGTATTTAAGGCTAAATGTAGGGGAAGAAAAATAATAAGTTATTGGAATACTTCTGCCAATTTTTTTTTCTTCCCCTGCACTTAATAACTATATGTAAATTTTGGTGCCCAGCCAGTAACCACGTACCTGAATTTGAGTAAACAACAGTAAATTTTTCATTTCACGATTGTCCCATCGCGTGTAACTCAGAAGCTTGAAATGACACGGCCGTATCTTGCGTGCGTAGGCATTGCGCAGGAATTTAATAAACTTATTTATATTGGAGCAATCTGTACCAATTGACATTATTTACATGTCGAGGGCCGACGACCTCGGCGTCTGTAATTAACTACACAGGTCTGCTAGTTCATTTGAATGTCGATATATTTACACAACTTGAGACTTAATAATCTAATATTAGATACACATAAATAAATACTTTGAATAGTTAATCGTAATTATATGAATGGAAAATGTATGCATAAATGTTGCATCTAGCTAAAGAACGCCATGACATGAAACCTTTCGGAATATTAAATGTCGTAAATGTAATTGAAAATCATTAATGGTGAATCCTAGACATCGTTCCACCATGTAGCAAGGTCAGACGTTCTGTTGCCACAAGTTTCGTCGGTTAATAAATAATCATGAAATTAATTATGTTTTCATGATTATCTATTTACTAATGAAACTTGTGGCAACAGAACGTCTCGTTTGTCACGAATGCTATAATTTCACGCGTTTTATGTGGAACAAAGTAAAAAGTTTTCAAAAATCGGCATAAGCTAGGTAACAATTCAAATATTTTTAATATACGTAGATTACCGTTGCGTATACCTACTTATCTACTAATATCTTGAGCTAACAGTTTTATTTATTAACATGTCCTAATCTAAGAGAGCCGGGTGATCAGGACTCAGGACGTGCCTGTAATATGATGTTGAGATAAATAAAGATACATGACTATGATTATTACTATCCGCAAACGAGGATATTGTGTCCAGAAAAATCGATCTCCTTAATATTTATTTAGAGAGATTATAAGATTTAGAGAGCACTTAAATAAACATAACCTACATAAATAGACAAAATATAAAATATCTATGTGGGTTGGGTGATATATCATAATTTATTCATTGAATTGGGACAGTGAAAAGGGATTGTATCATTTCCCAAACATTTTCACACATGAAGAAAGAATACCATTACCAAAGCGTCAATATATCATTCGACATCAACCTCTAATATTGTTTCGCTATTCTATTATTTATGTGTTTTTTCACTTCCGAACACTTTTCTTGGTAGGAAAATGTCATATGTTTTTTTCTATCAAAATGTCTTTTGTATATAGTCAAAAAAAATATACATCACTCGAGTTACTGAGAGATTTATGACATGAACAACTACATTCTTCAAGTCCCCGAAAGTGTAACTGACAGCCTGTTTCATAATTTGATATGAAAGCTTGAAGATAAACTCTAATACGTGAGGCTTATGAAAGAATGAGAACTCATAAGTTAATCAAAGTAACAACAAAGTTACAGCCTCTTACAGCCTCTTAATGTTATTATTGGCAAAATTCGACAAACTCTGCCAATGCCTCTTTATTACATTGCTTAAGCTACTTTAAATACACATATTGGGGGAGAAGTTTGGCCACTTCAAGCATCTGATCCATTTTCTTTGAAATAAGTAGGTACATTCGTATTCCGTATTACCGAGACAATTAATTAATCCTAACTACACGTCTAATACTATAAATGCGAAAGTGAGTTTGTTTCTTCGTTTGTTACGCTTTCCCGCTAAAACAGCTAAACAGATTTGGTTGAAATTTAGCATTTGGGTAGTCCACAATCTGGGTTAGGTCATGGGCTACTTTTCATCCCGATATTCTTACGGGATCGATACTTATGCGGATGAAACCGTGCGGCGCAACTAGTATTGAATAATAATACTAAGGAACTCATGCAGTTTTCTATCACATAATCCGAGCTCGTACACTTTTAAATAAAGTTTCCCTGGCAACTTACATTTTAGTACAGCATGACAAAAATAAAAAGGTAAATAGATCGTAATCTTCACAATCTACAATCTTTTTGACAAGCTCATCCGTTATCTTCGAATGTGCTACTCTTTTTCTTGGATGTCAAATACATTTATTGATAACTAGCTGCTGCCCGCGGCTTCGCCCGCGTGAGTGTCGGAAATTACCCCATACATCCCCATGGGTTTTAAGTATAAATATTGAGTTTCGAGTTAATCGGATAGCGCGTTAAAATTCTTCCATACAAACACTGACACCCCCCGACCCCCCTTTAGGGGGTAACTTAGAAAAACAAAAACTACAAACTTTATAATTTATTGAGATAACTATTCGTGCGAAGTTTCATGTTTATTACCTCAAGGAATAAGATTTTTCCTACAAACTTTCCATCCCTTATTTTACCCCCTTAGGGGTTGAATTTCGAAAAATCCTGATACACGTTATTCTTAATTTTTGGGTTTAAGTATAAATATTGAGTTTAGAGTTAATCGGACAGCGCGTTAAAATTCTTCCATACAAACTTTGACACCCCCCAACCGTAGGATAGGATACTTTTCCGGGATAAAAAGTACCCAGTGTGGTGCCCAGGATATTAAATAATAATTATACCAAGTTTCATCGTAATCGAACCGGTAGTTTTTGCGTGATGCCTGCACAAACAGACAGACAGACAGACAGACAGACAGACAGACAGACAGACAGACAGACAAAAAAAATTCTAATCAAATTTTTGGGTTCGGTGTCGGTCTAGTAACACCCCCTGCCATTTATTTTTTTGATATTTTCAATGTACAGAATTTTCACTTCTACAGATTTATTATAAGTATAGATGTAATTGTATCATCACGTGAAGCTTCTCCAGTTTACCTGATGTTATCAGATCTGACACATGGCGTGCCCTTTACAACGGAACACAGCAACGTTATATGGCGCCAGAAATAGTTATGGTGGTTGGACTCTGATCATAACCAGAATGCATTTGATGTAAAATACCGGTATTCAGCTGCATCCTGTTAGACGGGAAGCCGACCCCAACACAGTTGGGAAAAGGCTCGGCAGATTATGATGCAAATCATAACATAGACATGCACTAGATGTTCCTTGTTCGTTGCTACTTAATAAAAAACTCCGGCATGAAGCATCTACTTGAATAATTTGGCTTGAAATTGAAACTGCCAACGTTGAGCATATAATGAATAACATGAAAACTCATTTTCCTCAGCCTTCTCTTGAATTAAAAGCAAAAACACGAACAGCTGATTCTAGCGCTTTAATTTTAGAACACAAATAAAATACTTTGCGCGATCTGCTTCTATTTATAAACATTTAAATACCAACGACAACACGTGACGTCGTGTTTTGCAAAGCACTCTGGCTAATATTCTTTCTTAAACTTGTAACATAACATCATCCATTGATAGGTTACAATAACTCAACTAAATCGACCTTCTGACCGAAAAATAGTTAATTTAACCACAAAGGTCTATTTAATCTTAAAATTTATCTCTTTTACGTAAACGACGAAATTAAGACGTATCCTTGAATCAAACTTAAACGGCGGCTAAAGGAAAAAAAAGGGCCATTTGCGTAAGTTCTTTACGAAGTTAAGTCAATGACGTATAAATATCGCAAGCTCTGGAGATACTCGTATCTTCACAAATATTTTTCCGTGGCTTTTCCGCACTCAAGAAGAGTTAGCCATTTCATTTTCGCTACATTAAACTTGCTATGAATCTCTATTCTTTAAGTCGTCTCACGATTCCATGTTACCATTCCATTACCAATAAACCTTCATTACAAATCCATTAGCTACTACTTAAAGCACATTTATTGCTATTATGGTATGAATTTCATATTATTGAAGTATTAAACAGAATTTCGTTTAATACTTCTTAAACTGTAATGAGGCATAACGAGCCACTGTTTTCAGTGTAATCCTTTGCTAACTCTTGTTTCTTTGTTCACCTTTCTGAGAGGGCTGTATGTATTTATAATTTACGGCGATGCTCGGACAGAGAAAACAATTTCCTCGCTCAAAGACATTAGAATAGCAGTACTAACAACTTACTTTATACATTTTTCACCTCAGCAGCTACATCGCTGTTCCTGAAGCGAGTCCACGCTCGCCGGTTCTTTAATTTCTCTTATCGTCGTAAAGAATTTTTCTCTCGTGTCATTGAATGCGAAAGGAAGCCTCTTTGACGTCGACTCTCGTCCCATTGTCAGGTCGTGCCTTTGTTTAGTAGTGGTCGTATTCTCCTATTTCCATACCTCATCGATATTGTACCTGCATATGCCTATCATGTTAACCTACTTTGTTGTAAAACTCTGACGTTATTGTACGCACTCGACGATAGATGGTCGTTGACAGAGTGGATGGCTATGGAGTCTATAAAGCTTTGGCCAATTAGTACTAGGATAAAACCAACTTGTTTAAAGGTATGATAACAAAGTTATCGCTGGAATGGATAATGCACTACGACTATTTCTATAATAAGTACAATAATGTAGCCTTCAGGCATATGGTCTATGGTACTGTCGAAGACATAAGTACTACCGTTCCGTATCTATAAATGTTCTAAAAAAGTACATATTTCTGACTTCGAGAACTATTTTTAATTTTCGATATGTTATATCATCGTTTCCCTCTGGACGACTTCGCTTCATGAGTCAATAACGACGTGAATGTTTTTCGTTTCAGCCGATGGCATGACCTATTCGTTCGGCGTGTTCTATGCAGAGTTCCTGACCTACTTTGATGAGGGTAAAGGCAAGACCGCGTGGATCGTGTCAATCCTCGTAGGGGTCACACTTAGTTCGGGTAAGTAATCAATTAAATACTACGCAATTCGGGCTTTGAACATTCAACTTAGCTGAAATAATGATGCCGTCAACGGGGTGCTTATGTGTTGGAACATAACCGTACCCGACCCAAACGAAATAGTGTTGAATGTTAAACTGTATCTTTGCGTATTCACGCTGTTTCATTTCATACATTAACTCTACTATGTAAAGGAATTAGTAAAAGTTTTTAACCTCGTAATCATTCAGTCAAGGGAACATTTGCGTTCCAATGGAACATTATAATAAATTTTAAAACAGATGAATCATTTTGCAATTATTCATCTAGCTGATATGTTTCGGACTCTGATCCTTGAGCAGCATGTACGAGATAACAAAAACAGCATGATACCAAACACTATGTTTATTCAAAAATCTAGGCTAATATGTTTTTAGACATTTTCTATTATTAATCATCCCAAAGCAATTAATAGTTTTATTCTCCAATCAACTTAATATTATTCTATTCTACTCAGTTATTAAAGTAATTTCATAAATTCAGTACCTACAGTCGGTTTCATGTCAACAACCTTTTAATGATTTCAGGTCCAATATCGAGTTCGTTCGTGAACCGCTGGGGATGTCGCGCGGTGACGGTGGCAGGTGCGCTGCTTGCGTCGGTCTGCGTGGTCCTCTCGGCCTTCGCCAACAACGTGCTCACGCTTATCGTCACCATCGGCATCGGCACCGGCTTCGGCTTCGGCCTCATTTACCTCCCCGCCATCGTCAGCGTCACTGTATGGTTCGAACGTTACAGAAGTCTTGCCACGGGTAAATATATTTTGGTAAACTTAAAAAAAAAATGAACATTCTAACTTGCTTTAAGAAATAACAGTTTTAAGTTTGATGTTTCTCTTTTCAGGGATTGCAGTATGTGGATCAGGACTTGGAACATTCTTGTTTGCACCAATCACATCAATTTTAATTGAAAACTACGGTTGGCGCGGTGCTATGGCTATCATCGGTGCCTTAATACTGAACTGTGTGCCATTAGGCCTTATATTTAAACCCGTTCCTGAAATTCCGCAAACACCGGTCACAGAACCAATGCTGCCGAAAAAAAATAAGTCTCCACTAAAAAGATCCCAAAGTACAGAGCACGTCCTCAGAGCTAATGGAAAAGTTGATGATAATGATGTGGCAAGACTGACCCTGTCCCAGCCTGCTTTAAACAAACCTCATGAACAAAAGCCACCTCACTCACGGCATGGCAGTGGGATCATGCAAAGGCCGGATGTTTTGTATCAAGGCAGTATGACAAGCTTAGCCAGATTCAGATCAACGTCACCTGAAAGGGTATTCACCACCGTCGTAAGCACGAAAGAAGAACCAGAAGTGAAATGTGGCTGGTTGCCTTGCTCAACAGAATTCAAAGCAGCGCTCGGAGAGATGCTTGATATGACACTCCTCGTGGACCCTATTTTTATTTTGTTCGCTGCATCGAACTTTTTAACTAGTATTGGTTTTTATATACCGTATGTTTACACTGTGCCAATGAGCGAATCGCTAGGAATTGAGAATCCACCATACCTTATTTCCATAATTGGGGGATCAAACTTGGTGGGGAGAATAATTCTTGGTTACATAAGTGATAAGCCGTGGGTAAACCGCTTGCTGGCTTACAATGTGTGCCTTACAATCGCGGGCATTGGTATGTATATCGAATTGATATCTTTAATAACCAAGGATTTAATTGTATTCAAATAATCATAATTATTAAATAACACATTGTTTCCAGGTACGGCAATGGCCATGGCCTGCTGGGAGTTCTGGGGTCTCGCTTTATATGCTACCACATTCGGTTTTTGCATCGGTGCCTATGTTGGACTGACTTCAGTCGTTCTTGTGGATCTACTAGGTATCGAAAAGCTCACAAATGCATTTGGCCTCCTCCTACTATTCCAAGGAATTGCTTCCCTAATAGGACCACCATTTGCAGGTAAACTAACTATAGTGTACTTATCCATAGCTAATAAGTTTTACTGCTTTAAATAAATGATTAATTAATATTTGATCGTGCAGGGTGGTTGTACGACACGCTCCATTCGTATGCGCCAGGCTTTTACGTGGCAGGCGGTACGATATCGCTGAGTGGGTTGATTCTGTTCTTCATCCCCGTGATCGAGAGGCGACAGCAGAGGCGGTGGGAGGAGAGCACGGCGCTGGAGCAGATATAGCAGGCCGCGGCGGGGGGCGGGGGGGCGCGCGCGTGCCCGCTCATCGTGCTGTGCAGCCCCTCCACGCGCAGCGCCTCCAGCTCCGACTCCTACAGCAACAGGGTATACAAAACTACAATAATAGATGAGGAAAATAATTATTATGTAAATGATGAAGAAAATTGTGAATTTGTAAATATCGATACGATGGATGAATGCGACGAACGTTTCGATGAAGCCCATCGAACCCATTCCAGAGGACATGTTGTGTGTGCGTGCGAGATGTGTCAGTAGCTAGTGATAAGAAAAAAGGTGCAATATAAATCTATACTTTCATCTTTATATCCATTTGATTAATTTAAAACTTAGAATATATAAAGTGCCGCTTTACTATAAACATTTCCTATGAAATGCAACCGATCGATTTAAGTAGTTTTAAATAGTAATAGGTGTATAATAAATATATCTATATTTAATACAATACTTATTATATTAATAGGATAACTGTAAAAAAAGTACACCGTAGTCCTAATTTTCGTGAAGTGAGATATGTAAAATTTATCTTGTCTGTTATTTGACACTATCAATGGACAAATTGGATGTTGGAAGTGTCGACTAGTCGTGCTGTATTGTGTGCGTGTAACTTTACTCCATAATGTATGGCCTTACTGTGGACCAATCGTGGGTAGAATGTGATGTCATCAAAAGTACCTAGTAAAGGCAAATTGTGCTTTTTGTAAATTTCTAGAAATAGTCAATCAAATTCATGATACGGCGGCTATTTCAATTTCTTGATAAGCTACTGTTATTTTCTTTTAAAGTAGGAATATTTTTTCCACGTTGTGTTCAGTAGTTTAATTTGTTGTTTAGGACCTAGGTTGAATTCAGTTTCTTCCTTCACTAAAATATACATGTAATGTACATTTCGACTGAATTAGGTAACCATACAATGTATCATACTATGTAACTGGACTGCGCTGATATTCTTCGTACAAATCTTTTTCTCTTTGTATTATATTGTTGGCAATCTTGCGATCGTATTTAATACGGTTTCATACATTATTTAATGTTACTATTATGTATACTATACATAAATATCTAAAATTATAATATATTTAAACTGTCTGCGTCTTTTATATTGAAATCCTGAACTTCCCGCTAGTAAAACATTTATAAAGTTATTGCAATAAGCACAAACAATAAATAATATTGCGATATCAAGTAAATAACTATTATTACGATATCAAGTAAATCGTGAGTACAAAGGCATTTAATTGCTACAATAGTCACATGTACAATAAGACCTTCGCAGTCAGACCTTCATTAATTCATATGCGGTAAATGTGCCATGGTGTGTATACGATTGAAACTGAGGATTGAAATAAAATAATGTTGTTTTATTATAAGACTTGAAAAATCTAAATATTTCATTCTTCTTTAGATAGTGATATATCAAGATCTTTTGTTTGGCCTACAATTTATAGGGTAGACATACAATTTACAGGGTAGATCGTGACTTCCCTAACACAGGTGAAAACTACCTACCACCAGTCACCACCGCACCTGTCAGCAACAACACCACCTTTTTATTGCATTAGTCTTTGAGTAACTTCTCTTACTATAAAGCCGGTATTTAGAGAAAAAATCGAACAAGGGTGAGTAAGACACGCGCCCTGAGGGTTCCGCCTCAAATCTGTGCCCGACTGCCAGCGGCTTCACTCAAGTGACACGCCTATTGTTGGGGACATAAATAAAGGACCTCAACTTGCATTCATATTATTATTTATTTTCCTTGCATTTACAAGAATTGTCTTGATTTAGAGCGTCGCTTGCGCGACGACGATGTCTTCTCTAATAAATGGCGGCGCGGGCTCCGTCGCGCGCCGATGTCGCCCCGCGCTCCGCACCCCCCGCCGACGTTGTAGTGTTGTGCCGCGGAATAATGCGGTTTTATAGTTCTGGTGCACACTATGGCGTGCACACCTATGTATTTACAATTCTGACCTGTTCAATTCCTGACAAACCTAACTTTGTAGGGACATCATTGAAAAAAAATATGTATCCTAGAAAGGAGTACTTACTTAAATGGCAATTGAGACAAGAAGAGATAATATTGAAGCCGTAGGAGAAAAAATAATAAGACAAAATCGACAAAAATATCCTACTTTATAATCATTGAAAACATTTACCTACCTAGCATTGGAATTCAAGTTTAGATATTCAAAAAACGACACTAATAAGATTGTGTATGACACTTCACAAAAAGCCATCAAAATAACTAACTACAAGAATAATATATGTAGTTAGTCTTTCTTGTCATCATTTTCGACTTCATGTCCCGCCAAGGCGCCGGCGCATAATTTGAACATATTGCCACGCACGCGATCGTCGACCAGAAACAGTGCTATAGCTGACAGCGCAGGCGCCACCTGGAAATAAATGTAAGTAAAGTTTATTTAAATTACAATAAAAAATAATTAAATAAAACTACAAGGTTTGAACGAAATCTACTTCAAATTAGACCCTATTTATAACAATGCGACATACTTGTCAAAAAATTACATAAATATCAGTTTGTGACACGACAGGTGCTGTTTAATAAAGTAGAAAACTATGAAAAATCCTACAAAATTGACAGATTGTCGGATTGTAACGTCAGTTTTAAAATAGGTCCTTGATCATTATAGCCAAGAATCTTATTCTGAAAATTGAACTCTAACAAAATTCTCTGAAAAAGCACTCAAATATGACCACTTTTAACAATCTGATTACTATAATACAATACAGCATAAAGACAAAAACATAAAAAAATAAAGTAGGCATGAAACACCTGTATAAAATAACACAAATACACACAGTATTCTCTAATTTACTTCATGGTTCTCTACAAGATAATGTTGACACATTTAAAAATACTGATGTCAGATTGAGTATGATTAAACGTATTCACATACCTATAGATTTATCATTTTTACAATCAAAGCGTCTAATAGAATGATAGCGATTTATTTGGCAGACGCCATCATGTTCGCACCGTGAGTCACGTTCGAATTGGCGTCTGATGAGTTGTGGCCACTGCACCATGTCGCAATAACGTCACTCTTCTTAAAAGCTTGCACAACATTCAAGGCACACGCACAATTTCATGCATCATTCATTAAAAGTCCATCCACACATGGGCCGTGCCCGGGACTGAAACGCCGTCGTCGGTAAGGACAAGGACGTGTGTGAACGAGTTCATACAAAATATACACTGACGGAACGCGGTCCATCCATGTCCCGGGCACGGCCGTGCGGATAAACCTTAACTAGGCGTGAATTGTAAATTGAATTCATGGACCCCTTTAAAGGATAAGGGGTCATTATACTATAAACATTATACAAAAAAACAATTGCTGTTCCCTACATTTTTATGAGATAAGCGAACATAAGGGAACAGTTGATATCTTTTCGAGATTTCAGGATTGTTGTTGAACATTATGAACAACTTTCAATATATGGGTATTGAAAGTTGTTCATAATGTTGTTAATAACAACTTTCAATATGGGAACAAAATTAAAGGTTTCAAAATAAAAATAAATCAATTAAGTTTTAACATTTTATCATGCATCGACACCGTAAAAGAACAGCAGTTTAACTCACCCAATGGATCCACATAGCCCACATGGTGTAAGCTCCTGAAGGTAGAGGCAGTGTATCTACATACATCAAGTGTGACAACACCACGCTTCCTCTGATCAGTGCGATGGGAGTCCAGCACAGTAGGTTCACCACCGTTATAACTGTTATACTCTGGAATAACGTTATTTTTAAAATGTTTACGTCTTTCCTCTCGCTTTCCTGCAATCTGTGGGAGTGATTTCGTGAAAAGTGACGGAAGTGTGTAAGAGGTAGCCGGGGAAGCGTGCGCTATTTGATTCGACCAATGAGCGCGCGCGGTGCTAGAGTTGGCCGTCAGATGGTACTACCAACCCATTTCCCAAGAGGTTGTAAACTGGATGATGATGATGATGATGGCGACAGTGACGGTGACGGTGACGGTGACGGTGACGGTGATGAATATTGTTAAATCATAATACGTCAGCCAAGATGTCAGAAGTTACATATCATATGCAACTCCTATGCTATGCTATACTGTAAGGCTCACTTGTTTTTTATTTTTACAATGTTGTTTACAACTTTTTGTCAGAACTGGATGGACGAAACGCTAATCCTGCGCAGTAATTGTGTACAACACACCAACAATGGCAATGTCGTCATATTGACAGATCAACAACATTATTTGCGTTACTTACGTAGTTGAGCAGTTAGAGTTAAGACGCAATGGATTAGCTATTTTGTTCAAAATCTTTCGGATTGCGATAAAAAGTGTGTTACGCAATTACTCCGTCGCCGCGCCGCGCCGTTTGAAATATTAAGTACTTTATCATAAGTGTCTGCTGCCTGCTAACTAATTACCTTGTTGGTCTAGTGGTCTCAAAGCGCTACTGCTGCCCATAAGGTAGGGACTGGACTCGATTCCCAGGTCGGGAATAGTGTTATTGGGTATTTCCATCAGACATATCTCAGTAGTAGCCGGCAGTTTGGATTTGTGCCCGATTGATGGCAATAGGCTCGCACCTTTTTTTAGAGGACTTAAACTTATCGGCCATAATGATAGGTACCTACACCTCTGCCTAACCCTTGAGGGATTACAGAAGTCATATTATGTATGTTGATTACTTTGTCTAAGCATTATTGCAATGCAAGCTTCATTAAATTTAGTACAACGACCATTACATTACACAACCCGATCAGCATTCGATGGTAAAGATTTTAAACTCACCCGTGTAAAATTTTGATTTTTCATTGAGCAAGGCAATTTTCTCTCCACCAGACGAGCCCATATCAGCATCATCGTCCTGAAACATTTACGTCCATTGAAAACACAGCAATAGTGTTTAGAAACCCACGTTGTAGTAGTAACTAGGAATATTCTTCTAACAAATCTTGTACGTGTTTAATCATTATTGGGATAATTTCGAATGAGAACATTTAAAATTGTGTATGTTATTGTTTATAGCTCCTGTCAGTGTTAACTAGGTATACGGCGAATTACGTGCTACGTAACGGCGAATTACGTGGTGTGGAACCTCACCCAGAGGACTAAGTCACTCTTAGTTATTAGGTACTAACATAGTTTTTAAGTTCATACTAACAATATAAATGTAATGGATCATGGTTGTCTGAATAAATAAATAAATAATAAATAATAATAATAAATCGTAGCTGTCTTCTTCCAATGCGAATTGCTATTTAATTGACGTGACTAATTTGCATTACAAGTTAAGCTTCTCTGATTTAGTTCAGTTAGTTTACTCCAGGCAACTTGATGCAAACGCAAATTTGTTTGATTAATTTATTACTTAATAACGATGGATAGCTATGTTGACCTACTTTGGAACACTATTAGATTTGTTCTTGCTTTATGCTTTAAAAAAAACTTCCAATACTTACATGACGATGGTAGGTTTAACACTTCGAAGAACAAAAATAGCTACGACGAAGTTCCTCTGCCAAGTCTCTGGTAACACCATATCGAAGGTGCATGATGTGCATTGGAAATCAAACCCATACTTTCCAACTCCAAACAGTGGGGGAATAGAGTAGAGGCAAGAAAAGAACACACACAGATAAGCATACAAGTAGTAGTGGTTCTTTTGTATCTGCCAACCTTGAAAAATATGAAGCAAGTATAATTTAGTAAAATAATGAAAATACAACAGCATTAAATAATGAAATACTTACCGTTAGTAATGTATTTTGCAACAACATATCTTTCAATGCAGACGTGAGTTAGGCATTCGACCTCGAACACTGCCAAAAACGTCTCCAAGAAAGCAAAAAATTCGCAAGAGAATGTTTCAAATCCGTACAAACTGAAACGTGAGTACACTTACAGCTAAGATTAACAAAGAATTACAGTCAAATACGTTACTGACAGACAAAAAAACAATTAAGTTACTGCGAGCATAAAAACATTAATATTTTGTTAATAAAAGAAAAAAACATGAGAAGCTATGTTGCATTATGAATTAACCAAGGCGTAGAGAATAATGTAAAGGCAATTAATCAGGTACGAAATAATTTGCATTTTTACTGCACAACAAACAACCTTCACGATCTAAATGTATCACAATGACCAAATGAATAAACAAAAGGTATTTCAATGCAAATAAAATGCTCCCTTCCAACTCACGTTTCCATGTATTTGACAAGCGGCAAGTGCAAAAACGTCGGGACAATACGTCTGATACAGGCTACCACGGTAAAATTAGCCAGGTTACGATAACTCTCATCAAATCGAAGGTTTGTAAACAGGAGAGTTACGCTTACCCAAAAACTTAATATGACTGACAATAGACCTGAAAAGATTACATCTTTTAACAAAAAAAGGATCTTAAAGAAAATCAAAGTTGAAATGAAGACGCCTGAAACGATTGACTGAAATGAATAAAGTAAAGAGTTTTAATTACCTGTGACATAAAAGCCTTGTTGCAAAACGATTCTCTCGTCATTACCAAATACTTCTTTCCAAACACAAATTTCTGCGTGGTTCTCACTATATCTTACCAATGTCATCTTTAAACACTGGTATATATGTATCAAAGATCCTAGAGAAGAAGTAGAGAAAGTAGTACTACTGAATTTTTTGAGATTACTAATGTCTCCAGATTTACAATGGAAGTAAAAGATATCAATGTTGTGCACTATACGAGTCCAGAAGACGTGTGGCAAGATTCGTTAAGTGCCTGATGTATGCAATGTGCGAAACCTGAATCTCAAGTTGCATCTTAGGTCTTCAACCGGTTACTTCATGCTCTGCCTCACCTATTGTTTTACCAGAAGTACTTCGAAGAATAGTGCGTGAATGTACCTATACTAGGCAAACGACAACGCAGTTCAATGTTGCTAGTTTAAACACAAGTAGATCGTGTCTGTGGAACTTAAACTTTTATTATAAGCGTAGGGATATACATTTCAAATGTGTACACAATTCTTTGATAGCATCATGGACTGCCGCTGATCTTTTCTTGGGAGGGCGTCATTTGAAATACTTCCGGTACCCTATTAGGACATGAAGTATACTAGGGCTCTCCTCCATCTTGTTAAGCTCTATTGTACCGCTTAGCGCGTTCTGGTTGAAGTAGAGCATAATGTTTACGCATGCGTCCAAGGAGTGCAGCGCGCAGCCGCTCGTCGCCGGCAAGGAAGCATAGTACTGGAATACTTGTTGCTGCCTGCAAAAAAAGATATTCTCAAAAATCGAATCATAAACTCCTTAGATTGAGATAAATCCATTTTTTCAAACATTGAATTTAACAAACTAGCATCCTTACCTCTGATGCAATGGGTGCAATTACCGCCAAAGCAGGTGGCACATGTGGTCTGTATCCATATATAAGTAATGGCAGCCACTGCCAACCAACCAAAATGGCAGCAGGTATCCATAGTGCTAACGTAGCTACACACACGGCGTGAATACTCTGCAATTAATATTAATTATAACATTTAGTGTAATACACAAATTATAACTTTTCTACATATTTACGTGGAAAGATTCTCCGAGGTTGTCATGGAAATTCCAGTTGGCCCAGAATTCAAATTCTTTGGACTATACTTGCCAACTTTGATTCGTGATGAAGTACCTAGTAGATGTTAATTTTACTTCTTGAATCAAAAGAGAGAGATATTTTATTTACACATATTATTTGGGACAACTAATTTATTTTACTGTAAGCATATTAATAAGGCTATTGAAATAAAAAGTTCTAGTTGCATCAAAATCACACCATAAATGTAGAAGAAATGAATGTTACCTGCGTCAGCCTCGTTTGTTCCTTTTGTTGTTCTCCTTTGTAGAATATTCTTTCCAATCGAACCGCCTTCCCCATATAGTAGAATCTGTCAACAATACTAAACCTGGTTAATTCATCTCATGTAGGAATATTTTCAATGTGTAATAAATATTTAAACAATGTCCACTTACATAGCAATGACCGGTATCACCCCACAAACAAGGATGTAAGGAATACTAAACCCTATATGTTTAGCTCCAGAAGATAACGACGGCCAGAGGAACGTGCAAGATGTTCCAGTAGAATCACAAGAATATTTTCCATAACCAAACAGTGGAGGAGTGGCGAATATAACTGAATTAAACCAACTGAGACCAACCAGTGACCAATAGAATCTCGTGTAAAGTGATCTTTCTGAAATATAAACAAACATAAATAGCAACAAAAACAGCAATAGGAAAGCACACTACATTATTAAATATTCAATTAGCATACATACCACGTCTGTAGTACTTTGCTAATAAATATCGCTCCAAAACTGCCACAAATAAAGCAGTCATTTGAAAGACACCAAAGAATTGATTCAAAAATGCAAATAGTTGACAGCACGAAGGACCAAAGAGCCATCTAAAACAATAGTTATTTGTTACGCAAGGCTGCAAAGTTGTTTTTTGGCGCAGAATAACTTTGCTGCCGAGCGAAACTCACAACTTTTCACCTCACTACAGCGAGGAAAATGTTAGGTGCAAGAAAAACATATCATGCAGTCGTCTTACTGGCCAGTGCGATTATTCTAATAATGAGGTTGGCGCATTGACATGAAATACGTGTTTATGCATTTTCAGTGGACCCGGCGGCGGCGGTATAGAAAATTATTGAATAAAAGGTACGAAGTTTAAAAACTCTTTCCTCGCTAGCGGATAAAATGCACTTTTGCACTCAAGATTTCGAATGACAAACAAAATCATTCCGAGCTTGTGAGGTGAAAAGTTAATTTTGTAGTGTTTATTGGATTTGCGTTCGGGTAATTTTTAAATTGCATAACATAAGTAGAACAATTACCTTTTTGCTACAGCCGATGATCCCGCAAATGGAAAGCCGACTAGATTTCGACCAAGTGATGCTGTGCATAGATTAAGTACCAGAATATGACTTCTAAATACTAGCAGGTGACTGTGGATGAATGTGGCAAATAGCCAACCGTTGAGCAGCACCCCGAATACACCTATTGAATTATGACCCACATTAATATAATATAATATGCAAATACACAGACACACTCTCGAAATTAATGGATTCGCGACTTGTTAGAAGCTAGTTAGAAACTGACCGAATACAAAAAGGCAAGCTCCCAGTAGCAGTTTGTAAGAACCATCGAAATAATACCACGGACACTCATCTTCGAGATCCTCAAACAAGGTTTGCATATCTGAGGAACAACCACTTGCTGTAATCACTGCGCGTCAGGCACCGCGGTAAGTGTTTGGGAGGTGATAGTGATGTTTATTGGGCATTTAGATTATTTTTTCATAAACACATAAACGTCCACGTAGTTCAAGTGGTTACAGAGACTGGTCAGGTTGTCGAACCACCGCGTAGGGACTCGCTACGACAAAGGGAGTGGATCTAGTTACATTCCCTGACGCCACTTTGTGCGCGCCATCGAGGGCGTGAACGTGCCGTATGTCCTGCTTCGGTGAACAAGCTGAAGTAGGTAGGTACTTCACGAATCATGGAAATAACTTGCCTGTTTATGTTTCTAACAGCATATTTTTACACATTCTCATCAACTTTATTATTTGTGATCAAGGATGTTGCATTAACAAATAATGTTTTCCTTTGCCGTAATCAGTAGTTTTTGTTTTACGGAAACACGATGCTTAACTTAATCCAATTTAATTTAATGTATTGCTTTGGCCATAATATTTGTATAAGTTCTCAGACCAAATACAAAACCAAGAAATAGCGGCCGGTTTCGTAAACATGTGTGCACTTAGTGAGGTGTAGTTTGATTGTAAATGTGTGCGTGTGAGCGTGTATGCACAGAGCGTAGGTGTAGTTTTGGCATGCTTCACTGTATTGTTCGCAGCGCTATGTCTTGGTTTTTTTTTTTTGGTCAGAGGTGTAGATAAAGCGAATAACTCGTTCAAGAGCCAGAATTTAATAAATAAATAAATGCCCTTATCCACCAACCAATAACCTACCCAAACGGCTTTACCACGATATAATTAGAACATCTTCTGTTTTGACGACCTCGTTAGTCTAGTGGTTGCAAGTCTACTGCTGAGCATGAGGTCCTGGGTTCAATTCCAGGGTCGGGCAAAGTGTTATTGGCTTTTTCCGTTTGGAATTTCTCAGTAGTAAATATTGGTCTGGATTTATGCCTGGTTGATGGCAATAGGCTCGCCTCGTGTTATTAAATGAAAAAAAAACATACATACGCTATGAACATATAAGCTCCTCCTTTTTGGAAGTTGGTTAATTATTATCATCCATTGCTAGCATTGCCAGACGAATTGGAGACCGCAGTAGTGTGTTGTTATTAGCCCAAAAAAATAGTGTCTTCGATAAAAAAATACCCATAAAATTGTTCTAGGCAATATTTTATTACGACGTTCAAAGAAAGATTCAAGTTTTGCTGAATATAGCAAAATTTCACACACGTTTATTTTAATGTCGGTTTTTAATGTTTCTTCAAGATTTATACGGACACCAATAACTGTAAATAGCAAGAGCTATTTTAGCTCGAAGTTTATTTATGGAAACAAATTTAACAACTAAAATGTGCCTTAAGCACTCATTTAAAACTAATTTAACTGCAGTTTTTCATCAGGATAATTAGATTAATCTACTAGATAAATCTCCTGGTAACTAATGAAACGCCACCGCAGATGTTTTTGTATATATTTAACCTGAGCACTGAGCTCTTAATATATTTCATTTTACACTGACTTAAAAATAGTAATGTACCCGACCTATATTTATATCATAGACATATGAATTCTTCCCAGATGTCACGTCTTCGTCGTTCACACGGTTGTAGAACGAGCTCAGGTAACCGCTGAATAGTGCGATACGAGAACGTCGAGCGTGGCACAGAACTTGTTCGTAAATTACCTGATAATCTATACGTTTTTGGCAACGCCCGGGACGAATACGTCAGGTCCGTCTACGTAGTTCACGCGGCCGGCACACTTCTATCGGACTCAGTTAATTGCGGAGAAGATCGCGTACGTTTTTGGCTATGTTGTACTTATAACCGATCATTGCCTGGCTGTTATCAAACTCGCTGATTTGTATGTTCGCATTGAGCGCGCAGTGCAGTGCCGTCATCGGACGGGTCGCGGCAGGATGTTGTCGTTGGAGCAATTGTCGCAAATGGTGAAGGAACACCTCGGACTGAGCGACTATATCGACGGTATACAATATACGTGTAAATGGACTATCACCGAATCGCCCTTGAGTGGCCGAGGCCTGGTCGCCACCGAAGACATAATGCCTGGAGAAGTACTGTTCGTTGACCGGCCTCTCATCTATGGCCCGCGAGCAAGCGCCGCCGTAGAACAAGGATGTACGGTGTGCGGCAAGCTAGACAGTGATACTTTTTATAAGTGTTCAAAGTGTTCATTGTTGTTGTGCTCAGGACAGTGTCAGAATACTAACGTTCATTTTAAAGACTGTGGGATAATCTCTCGCTGGAATATCAACACGCCCGTTGAGGATATCGATGGCAATGTATTGTCTCGCGCATTAACACCAATAAGAGCTCTGATGTTAAACAAAGACCAAAGGATATTCCTGGCTTCCCTGGAGGCACACACTTTACCTCAACATGGTATTGAAATTCGAAACTTGAAGGAATATTACGAGATACCAGAAGAAGAAGAACAGGTAATGTTGCTGGCCTGTTGTGCTCTAGACACTAATGCATATCAAATTGCCACTCCGTACGGTAAAAAGGAAATGAGCATGCGTGGATTATATCCTGTGTCAGGATTGATGAATCACAACTGTGTACCAAATACGAGGTACTACTTCAACAGTGACCTTCAAATGACAATAAAAGCTGTGAAGCCTATACGAGCGGGATCAGAGATATTTTCTTGTTACTCTGGACTTTTATGGGGAACGCCGGCTCGTCGAACCCACCTGTATAAAACAAAAAATTTCTTCTGTAAATGTGAACGTTGTTCCGATCCCACTGAACGAGGGACCCTCCTCGGTGCCCTGAAATGCTTCTCGACAGATTGTCCGGGATATTTACTTCCTATAGACCCATTGAGGTGTTCAAGTGCTTGGCGATGTTTACAATGTGACATGCGAGTTCCTAATGAGAACGTTCGTGCCATACAGGGAGCCCTCGGAAGTCTCATGGGCTCATTGAATTTTGAAAGTGTACAAGATTTAGAAAGTTTTTTAGTTAATCGAATAACGAAATATGTACCGAAGACGAATCAAATCGTGATCGACCTTCAGTGTCGTTTGATATGGGCGTTCGGCGAAGTTGAAGGATATCGCTGGCACGGTAAGCTACATTGTCAAAAATATGTTTAGATCTTCTGATGTTTTTTTTTTCAATATCATTTTGATTTGCAGAATAGTAAAAGAGTAAGTAAATCATTGGTTTTTAGGTTAAGATCAATCCAAATAATCAGATACAAGATAGTTTATCGTTATCTCGTCTATGTTTTGAAACACGATCGTGTTTTGACATTGAAGTGTTTCCTTCTATGAAAAGTAACTGAACTGAAAAATATTTTGTTAGCAGTATTTTATGGGTAATGTACAACTAACCATTGACGGGGAGTGGGTGACGTCAGGAGCTCTCGATTGTTCCTTCAACTGTGTCGATAAAGGCTTGCGGTACTTATTTTTGCAATAATTATATTCAGTTCAAGTACATAAAAGCTGTAAACATTGCAATCTCGTTAGAATGCGTCACTTCCTATAGCACGTCACAGACATTGATGCTATAAATGGCCGCCGTCCCGCGCCTACCTGCCGAGTGCTACCTTTATAGAGGGAAGCTGAACTACAGATAACCTAATAGTACAACGTGACTGAAGCGCGACGCATATTATGTTATCTATCTAGCATCTTCTTTAAAATAAAAATGAATTGCTGTTCGTTATTCTCGCTAAAACCGATTTGGTAGGTAGGGTAGGTAGGTAGGTATGAAGGTATGTAAGTAGGTAGGTAGGTGCAGATAGGGTAGGTAGTTATGTAAGTAGGTACGTAGTTAGATAGGTATGTCGGTATTTATGTAGGTAGGTAGGGTAGGTAGGTAGGTAGGTATGTACATAAGTAGGTAGGTACGCCGCAGATAAGTACTGAGTGCTACCTGTGCGAAACCGGGGCGGGCAGCTGTACTATAATTTTAAGTAGATACAGTTAACGATACAAGAATGTTGAGAGTTAACGCTCGCTAGGTCTTTTTTTCCTAAGTTAACGTAGAGTTTGAGAAAACCAAATAACTACCTGTGAAAAGTCTATTTCCTTTGCTGTTTCACAGGTCGGCTGAATAGTAATAAATATGAAATAATATATGATAGCTATATAATAAGCTATCATATATTATAAGTCTTTGCAATAAATACCAAAATTATGCATTAGTTTATACGTTTCAAAATAATCATATTCTCATCCCATTTCGCTTAGATACATTTAATTACATTGTGAAAACTGTGAAGAGATGAACGTCGTATTATCACAGGTAGGTATAGACAGGTACATAATGTACTTAGTAATTTATTCGAATCAGACGGTTCCCATGGCCAGTTGCATGAGAACAGAGCTGTAGGATAACAAGGATTCAACCAATTACGTGATAACTACGTCCCGCGCCATCTTTATTCATACCTTCCTATAGCTCCTGAGTGCAGTTGCACTGAAATACTATCTGTTACTCATTTAAATGATTAATTAGGTACCTCATTCTTTAGACACATAAATCGTACAGAGGCGGACTTTATTGCCGTAGTTTATCCAAGTCAGTAGTAGAACTGATAGAGACAAACTGTGCTCTTTCGGGATTTGTGAGATAATCTTGATTATAATAATAATTCTTTATTATTCGTTATCATAGTAAATCTCTTCAATATAGTAAGACACAAAATGCATTCATAGACACAAGACTCAAATGCTTGAAATCGTAGACTCTAAAGCAGCTAAACAAATATTTTTTCCGTGTAGCTGCCAATTATGGCATCAATTTACACATAGCTCTGCAATAAATAGCAATAATGCCGCAAAGTAGGGATTATTATTACAGACATTCGACTACGTAATTAACAACTTTGATTCACTATTTAACTATTTTTAGAACTTACATTTTTTTAATATCAATGTTTGACAACGTTGACGTTAGAAATACATACAAAAACAAACGACTTACTAGAGTTACAATTTCCATTTTTCTTAAATCATAGAACCACCTTTCATGGCCTGATGATAATCAACAAGCTCAAGCTCATAAACAATATCGTTAATGTTAGAATGGTAGGCACAACCTACAATGTCGGTTCCTATGAAGATAATACAAACTAATTTCCAAGTTATATTGTCATTCTACCAGCTTCGAAAAAAAACACCCATTGTGTAATTGCACCAAGATTTCCAATCAATTGTAAACTCTACCGCTCTGATTAATAAATACCTCATGTCAGTATTAACCGGTCGCTGCCAGGCAATATGTAAACATCCTGGTCTTGAATATCTTACTGTTGACGTAAAACAGTGTAAGTGTAGTGGTAATTATACGTGAGTATAGACAGTACATCGACCCACTTCATTGAAGCAAGGATTACAAAACACAGCTATTGAAAATTGATATTAAAACAGTTTTTTTTCGCTGACATGGGAATGAAAAGACAAATGACGCTCCCATTAGTCAAACAGCTCACGCAATCACGCATACTGTCAACTAAGGAAGTGGTTTGTTCTGTAACAGTTATAACTTAAGTTCATAGGCTTGAAAAAAAAAGGTTGGTAATTGAATGTACCTAAAAAAAAGTAAGTCTTAAACGTTTAAAAAAAATATGATTATAATTTAACACTCAATAGTAAACACTTATCGTACGTCAGTGTGCATGCTGATGTGTGTCTAACAATATGTGTTAACGGAATGTTTGGGATGTTATGTTATGCATTTTGTGATGTTGACCTTTGGTGGCACCCTTATTTTATCTATATAAGTAGGTACACTCAACAAACTACTTATTAGCAAATTGTACACTGAAAGCTTTCATATACATAATCCGTGGTTGTTCTCTGGCTACCAAACCGAACGGTTTTTATTGATAGTTAAACATTCTGACTCGGCTTTTAGGTCGCAACGTGCAATAGTAAACTAAACATAAATCGCTAAACCGACGCACATTACGTCAGATTCGACACGTGAGCTGGCTCCATGGAACAGATGAGATTTATTATTTCCAGTGGCTATTTTCATAGCGGGTCATGTAAATTGAAGTCGGTGGATTGGCGGCGTCAGTCAGCCGCCGCGCGCTGCTCCACGCCATGCCTTGCAGTGCAATACCTCTCCAGCGGCAGCCCCGACATGGCGCATCCGGCTGCAGACGAAACACCACTGTTGACGGCATACCTTGCAGAGCCTACACAACCCATATGGACCATCAAACGATCCGACCTCGGCGGAAGAGGATTATTCGCATCTCAAACAATCAAGAAAGGAACCCTCATCTTCAAGAACAAGCCGCTGGTGGTAGCACCCCGCGCCGACCGTGCCGGTGACACTTACTGCTCCGTTTGTTACCAACTCAGTGATTCTTGCTACGCGTGTGAACTATGTTCCCTGATGATCTGCTCCGAAGACTGCAAATCATGTCAAGATCACGACGTAGAGTGCAACTTCATTACAAACAACTGGAAGCTAAAGCCTGATTGCGATGGATATTCAGGAGTTCTGGCGCGAGTGCAGATCTATTTGCGTTTTCTACTTTTGTCAGAAGAACACAAGGTGCTGTTATCTATCTTACAAAGCAGTTCTATTGATACAAAATTCGAAGACCTTGAAATATTGTGTACGAAATATGAAATACCAGAGGATCAGATCTCATTTATTAAATTCGTTCACTTTATAATTAAAATTAACTCCTTCAGGATAGCCAACAATCCTCACGACAGAAAAATACCTTTACGAGGACTGTTCCCACTATCAGCGTTCCTAAATCACAGCTGTGTGCCAAATACTAGAAATGTGTTCAGCAACGACTACACTATGGCTGTTTACGCTACGAGAGATATTGAAATCGGAGAAGAGATCCTGACGTGCTACACAGGACTTCTGTTGTGCACTCCAGCACGAAGGTGTCAACTTTATAAAACCAAACATTTTTGGTGCAAGTGTGAACGATGTGAAGATACTACAGAGATGGGAACAAAACTGTCTGCACTGAAATGTTTCAACAAGGAATGTGTGGGGATTCTACTTCCGATGTCGCCTTTGGACCCAAGGGTGGAGTGGTCTTGTGACAATTGTTCTTCTAGAACTCCTCCTGACGAAATATGTACGGTTCAGAGCATTCTAGGAAGCTTGGTTGGATCCCTGGACCTGGATGAGCAATTCCGCCTAGAAGCGGCTATCCTAGCAAGACTAGCTAATTTTATCCCTTACTCCAATCATATCTTCATCGATTTGCGATTGAGATTAGCTTTGAAAATCGGATTTACAGAAGGACTGAAACTAAACGGTATTTGAATATAAAACTGAATTTGCTTTCGATTTATGTATTATCAATTAACCTAACAACTTGAAAGATATAACAACGAACACTAAATTAACAGCAAGCACAGTAAATAATTAGGTAACCTAATATTGCTGAAATTCTGAAGTAATAACGTTCCCTTAGCAAATTAAAACGTTTGTCATTCTATAACCTTTTCCGTAATCGAATTGTTTTCGCCGCAACTAATGTAACGTTAGCTGTCACGAAAATCAATTGCATCCAGCTTTAGATATAACACGAACCGAGCCATAACACTCATGCATGTAGGTACATATAACGCGTGTTCTCACTAACACTAAGTAATAAAGGGACACCTACGTGTAGTACGACCTAATTACTACGGCACTGTTGGTTTTTTTACTTTCGGCGCTGAGCCGAGCGTGAGTCAGTGCGCTTTTATTTAGGCATTAGCTTCTGCCCGCGACTTCGTCCGCGTGAAATTTCGGCTCCCAGCCCACCGCGGAGCATCCGATCGCTTAGCGTTCTTTCTGACTTTTTTTTCTTTTGCTCGGCTCCTAAGGGTCGTAGCGTGATGTTACATAATAACCTTCGTCAAGAATTGGGCTACCCAATGCAAAAAGAATTTTTCAAATCCGACTGGTAGTTCCGGAGATTACCCCCTACATACAAACTTACAAACAAACAAATATATTATACCTTTGTTGCGTCGCGCCATCGCATCGCGCCGGTCTGCACGAGCCATAACGTCCAATTTGTCGGAAAAATATACAAAAAGACTTGAGAGAGAAGCACTGGACACATCTAGGTATACTCACTTGATTAAATTGAAACTTACGAGTGAATGGAGTCGTGCAAACCTTCTGAAAATGAAAAAGAAAAACAGCGTTTCAGCGAGTCAAAGGACTTTTAAGGCTCCCGCAGACAGGCGCGAAACAAAGCACGATGCAATTCTTGTAGAATAATTCTATTAAAACTTAATGGAAATTGTGTACCTGTATCGCGTCGCACCTGTCTGGGGAACCTTTAGGTCCCATGTTGTTTATGCTAAAAGTAAAACTATGCAGTTATTCATTTGTGAGCAAAAATTTAGTACGGTAGGTAGGTATCAACGTTATACAATGTAGGGAATATCTACGTTTTTTACGCGAGTTCATTTTCTATTAAAAATATTGAAAGAGCTTTTCAAAATAAGAAGAAAACAACTCTTACTTGTTTCGCTCGTAAGTCATGTATTTTTAGCTTAATACAAACAAACTGAACTAGAATCGTTTGTTTTCATCACATGTCAGAATCGTTTTAACGTAATAGCTTTAACGGTTTCTGTCAATTTATTTCATTTTCAAGGTGAAAGAAAGACACAATAAATAAATATATAAAGACATAATAATAAATGAGCTTTCAGTAGATTCGAGGTACTCAGTTTCAGTTAGATTGCGTCACAATTTAAAGTATAAAAATAGTCCAATTGCTATATATTATGACTTTAGGTACTTTTTCATAACCTTTATCTGAAAGATAACTTTTTCCCTATCGACACTGGACAGTTCACTTTTACTCTGCAATCAATCTGCCTAGCCTTTTCCCAACTATCTGGGGGTCGGTTTTCAGTCTAACCGGATGCAGCTGAATATCAGTATTTTACATGGAGCGACTGCCTATCTGACCTCCACAACCCAGTAACTAGGTAATACGATACCCCTTGGTAGGACTGGTTGTCAGACTTTCGGGCTTCCGACGACCCGTAACGACTGTCAAAGATCCACGAATGACATAGCCGGGACTTTAATGTGCTTTCCGAGGCACGGATGGGGCTCGATATGTAGAGATGGTCACCCATCCACGGATCAACCCCGGCAAGCGTAGCTAAACCTGATGGATCGACCCGTGCGGCTGTTATTACTTAACCACGAGCTCCTGATTATACTCTACAAAAGAAAATAATTCACACGCCGGTGGCATCGCGATCTTGGCTAGTATCGAGTATCTTTGCAATAGACACATTGCAAACCTTTAACCTAGTAACAAAATAGGTACAAACTATGACTGAAACCAACTGCGTCCGTATTATGTTTCTAGGACATGTTGCGGTCTCTACTATGTCAAGGTGCATTTTAACATTATTCATCTGTCATAAATATTTTACAATATTCAGATATTGATTATATTGACTGCTAGCGTTCATCAAAACACTTGCAAGACTTATTAAAAATCCTTTAATAATCTCTTAAGGTTTCGATTCCCGGGTCGAGCAAAATGTTATTGGGTTTTGCCGTCTAGAACTTCTCAGTAGCAGGCCGAGTCTGGATTTGTTCCCAGTTGATGGCAACAGGCTTGCCCCCTATTACATAGAACTTAAACATAACTGGCGAAATGTAGGTACTATACATAGGTAGGTGGTGCACCATAGCTCTGCCTAACCCATCGGGGAATACAGGCGTGATGTTATGTTACTTAACGTTACAAAAATAAAAAAACTTAGATAAAACATTCCTAGGACCGTTATTGATGGGAAATTCTCTATTCAATCATTCGTGTTTTTCCTCAATAAAGTTCATCAGATACACAAAATGTAAAAAAGAATGGCCCAGTTTTCCTTTGCTCTATACATATTTTAACCTTTGGAACTATGCCAATATTGTAAATCGATTCGTAATCGTCAAAGTAACGCATAAAAATATTCTGATCCAACCTTTTTTTATTACCATTAGTTAGCAAGGTAGCAATTAACGTTCTTAGCATTGCCTATTGTTTTCTGTAGTTGGGTAGCTGTTAGCTGTTAGCAGCATCTTAGATTCTAAAGTGCTGCTAACATGGTGAAGGCCTAGCCCGCAGTGCAATAAAAAATCCCGCGAATTTTTTATCGCAATTCAGTACACACATGGTATTATGCAGCCACACGCACTGGCGATTTAAAATTTGCGCTCGTTGCAATGCCATACACTGATAAAATCGCAGTGCGGGTTAGGCCTAAGGCAGAAACTGAAAGGACGCATACCATAAAAAATATTTGGTAGTTTCTGTATTGTATGTGGAGGGTTGGAACCACATTTGAAAAATCTTTCATTGAAATGCTCGTAAATATATAATATTTCAGTACAGGCAAATCATAAATTACATATTATCTACCTGAAGTCTGGCCAACACATGGCTGAGACGAAATATTTATATATTTACAGTAATTAAAAACAATTATTTTTGTCTTCATTAAAATTCCTGATTCATACTTATACAAGAAATAAATAAGGAAAGGCGCTAATTGGTAAATTGAAAAAAGTGATTAAAGACATTTTATGTTATAATTGCATTCTTGTTAGATCAGCTTTCGAGATATTTTTATTACAGTCTGCCTATCCGGAAATGAAGCTATACGGTGAATTTAAGATGCTCTTCTATACATTCCTACAAGGAGAAATTGAAGTAAATAAAAACCTGTAAGGAGGTACCCTGAAACTCCCGTAAAAGAAACAGATGTTCACTACATTTTGTCGAATAATATTGAAATATGTAGGTACGTACCGTACTTAATTTTTGATTAGAAATTATGTGGTTTATTTTTATTAGTTGCATAAAGTTAAGTAATGATTAGCAACTGTTTAACCATACATTTTTGACGATTTTAAATACTAGTAAATACCTACTTACTGGTATTTTAATGCGAAAGTCTATAAAATTGTCTGCTCCTCAGGGCTCCCTGCGACTATCTATCGACTATTTTCTCGCTAAAAAAATATACTAAAGATTGTGCGTCCCGTGTCAGTAATAGAGATACATATATTACCTATTGGTTTATCGCTGACTGGTCTACTCGCTTCTTGCTAATCGCTGGCAGTGGGACATGGGTAAATTTTCATGAAATCCGGTAAAGAGCTAACCATGTGGGAGAACATAGCCAAAAGGTATAGGATTATGGATTTAGGTTTTTTATGAGAAAAATCGAAATCCGTTTTGCCATGACAAATTGTGGGCAAAACGTTAATAGGCGATAATATAACTAAGTTTATATAGTATTTTTTAATCTGTAGAGGTTGCATACGTAGACGTTTCGATATAGCGGTATGGTGGTTTGTTTTTTTTTTAGATGAACTCTAGTGAAAGAAGAAATCCTCTTCTCCCACATCATCTACAAAATTTTAAAAAGAACCTGAAAAGTGGGTCTTACCTACTACACATAGGAAAATGCAAAATAGAAAGAAACGTATTTTTTAACATCTTCAATATTTCTTTTATTAGTATTTAGGTATGTAATCCACTAGTCGAATAAGGAACGGTAGTGTAACACCTACTGCAATGTAAACGCAAACTCAACTCGCACTCCAAACGGGTACCTACTCGTAATATAGCGTTCGAGTAAATACGTCACGGATGATGCGCATTTAGAGCAGATAGCACTCCTGCACTGTTACGTATGCTTTGCAAAATATACAACTGCTCAAAAAGTTAAGTAGCAAAATCGGAACAAATTCATTGAAAAAAACTCAAGTATGCTACTACCAATCAGATACCTATTCCGAAATGAAAAATACACCCTGCATTCACACTCAGATTTTCTTTTTTACGGCAATACAATTATTGGTGAGTTATGCTCCTCCCGTAAGTGGAAATGCGTCAAGGCGTCCATACGCGTATAGTTAACATGTACAGTAATATTTAAGGAATGGCATATATTTTAAGAGCAACAAGAATAATTATTATACATAATCATGTTCCTTTATTTTATTCACGCAGTTGTAACTGCGTCATTCCGTAAAAGCAAATACGTAAAACTTTAAAAGCGGGTGTCGAATGTAGTTAGTATTGCATTGTGAGTTCAGAGTAACGTGTAGTGTGTGGCATGCGACGACTACTACGCAACAAGTGAATAAAATCGGGGACGATATTATCGTGAGGGGCAGTTGTACGATTGAACGCCGATTGACATGGGCGCCGCGGCTAGGAACGCTCGTCCTCACGTCGTCACCAGGTGGATCTGTCTACCTGTACCGTTAGTAAATACCTATCATTCATAGTTCTAACGCCCAATTTATTTTCTAAGCTAATCACTGCCAAACATGTGGAAAATATTATTAAAATGTTCTGGCATGGACAATGAACTGCATTTCAACGGTGCGCCAGTGGTTGTGGAGACGACTCGTGCTGTGCGTTTGAAAGCGAATTTTATTTATGTGTCGTGAGATAAGACGTGACAGATATGAGTGCCCTTAAAACTGCTACTCAGCATTCACCCCGTGCGTCTGAGTTGGCGTTGTGCCGCTACACAGATATCTATGAAGGTCTGCAATTTCTCTTCTGCCAACTATTTATATTTCTTCGCCAAGTTTTGATGTATTGAGAATCAATTTGTTAGTTAGTTTTAAGCCAACTGTTAAAATACTTTTAATTATCTAATAATAAAGACATCAATTATTGGTTAATTAATTAATTTATACAACGATTGACAAGTAGCTGGCTGATTTCGTTCGTAATTTTTGTAAACAACAGCAACGGCCTAGATTGCAAGGTAAATTAATATAAATAAAATAAAAAAATTATAAAGTCTCTAAGAATTAAATATTTGTCCCGTTTAGTAAATAAAAACCGTAACTACCCGCTTCAGAACTTCGGTGTTCGGTCGCTTCGAATTAGATTTTATACTCAAACTCAACTTGCGTAAAAAAAATTCGTAAACGATTAAGACTAATCTGTTTGTACCTATATACTTTGTTGAGCGGATATTTTTTTCGAACCAATGGATTAGCAATATCCTTCAAAAGTCTCAGATTGTGATTGAAAGCGTGTAACGCAATTAATGCAGGTCCGATATAGTTGAACGGAATTCCTCAGAACTTCAGCTGCATCACATAACTGGCATCAGATCACATAAACGTTGGTAAATTCTCAGCCTCCACTTGTTTTGTTGTACAGTCACATCCAAAATATGGTCGTCACCTTATGGGCATTTTTGTCTGCTCATTGTACGATGGAATGGAATCTGTTGAACCGACTCAGCATTATGTTTCCTGACTTCATAAAGGAAGAAATGAGTAAACTGACGAGATTTAAAGACTTGATTGTACATTTTCAGAGCTGTCGGAGTCCCGGCTGGCGCTGAAAGAGAGTCTGTGCCGCGGCACTCTGCGCACGGTGGCGGCGCTGGGCGTGGGCGACGCGCACCTGCGCGGCCTGCTGCTGTACCACCTGCACGCCGCGCTGGCCGAGCGCGCCCGCCGCTCGCCAGACCTGTATGAGGTACCTACTCAATCTCTTCTATCTGCACCGACCGCTAAATCTGTCTTAACTGGGGTCGTTTGTTTCATTATAGCATAAACCATTATCAGACCTATTTTCATAAAGAAAGAGCCCACCTACGTGACCGACCGACCGAAACTAGAACACTTATTATACTTAGGTACCGCAGTTTTTGTCAATCTTTAAATGTAAAATCTGTAAGTAAGTACCTTTTTATTCATTTACTAGCTGCTGCCCGCGGCTTCGCCCGCGTGAGTGTCGGAAATTACCCCATACATCCCCATGGGTTTTAAGTATAAATATTGAGTTTCGAGTTAATCGGACAGCGCGTTAAAATTCTTCCATACAAACACTGACACCCCCCAATCCCCCTTAAGGGGGTAATTTAGAAAAACAAAAAACTACAAACTTTATAATTTATTTAGATAACTATTCGTGCGAAGTTTCATGTTTATTACCTCAAGGAATAAGATTTTTCATACAAACTTTCATCCCTTATTTTACCCCCTTAGGGGTTGAATTTCGAAAAATCCTGATACACGTTATTCTTAATTTTTGGGTTTAAGTATAAATATTGAGTTTCGAGTTAATCGGACAGCGCGTTAAAATTCTTCCATACAAACTTTGACACCCCCCAACCGTAGGATAGGATACTTTTCCGGGATAAAAAGTACCCAGTGTGGTGCCCAGGATATTAAAGAATAATTATACCAAGTTTCATCGTAATCGGACCGGTAGTTTTTGCGTGATACCTGAACAAACAGACAGACAGACAGACAGACAGACAGACAGACAGACAGACAAAAAAATTTATAATCACAGTTTTGGGTTCGGTGTCGGTCTAGTAACACCCCCTGCCATTTATTTTTTTGATATTTTCAATGTACAGAATTTTCACTTCTACAGATTTATTATAAGTATAGATTATCATCAATGACTGCCTTATAATGTTAGTAAGTACGGATCTACGTTTGTTTAGACGCCAATTTATTTTTTAAAGAGTAACCGTGTTGTGTCTTGCCGGCTCTTCTCCATAGGAAACAACCAATTGGTACCGTGCCCCTAGCTTCTGACGTTTCATAAGTGCCCATGTAGGTTTATGTGAATTAAAATATTTTGATTTTGCTTACTTTTCTGTTACAGGAAATAAAATCTGAAATCGAGAGCACCATAGAACAAGCCTACATTATTCTCCAAGGCGACATATCCGCGCCACCAGACCTCGAGCTGCGACGCCGTTACCTTGGCCCAGGCTGTGATAAACCCCAAGAAGAACGATTCTTCATCCTCGATGCCTAAACGTGCTGAAAATGTGATACTTAGATCATTATTTTTATACTTACGTTATTTACCTTATTATGTCTATATTTTATTTTATTTTAGAACCCAAAAATGGAAGTTTAGTGGTGTTTTAAAAAGCTAGCTACGAAAGGAACAATAAATACAGCGATGTTAACACCTATAATCACCATGGTTCATTTCAACGACCCGCCCCTGCTTCGCACGAGTGCAATGGCGACATGTGAAATTACCGAGATTTCTTTGCTATGACTACTTAACGTGTTTAATATACCTACACAAACGTTTTTCTCACTAAATGGACGTAGTACAGTGAGCATATATGATCGGACTATAGTTCTTGGGTTCTGCAGCCTGCACCATCAACTAATACCTTCGATCAAGTAACTTGATCGAACCGCAGTAGGTACCTACTAACTGATTTTAAGAGGAGGAAAATTTTTCCAGTCGTAAAAGGAACGCGGGCAGTGACCCGAGTTAGGCCCTTGGTCTGGTCGCTCCCAAGCTCCATAAACCCAGTCCCCGAGAACGCCTGTCTCACAAAGCACAAAACCCTTGGGCGACTATTGCAGTCCCTGAAGCAGTACCACATACATGGCTCATGACGGTACTAGATAGATGCAACTCTACGCACCTTCCTTGGCTCATGTATGGGGCAATGGCGGACGCTCCTTCGGAATCCCGTGTGTCGACAGAAACAAGGGAATGATGAGCTTGTATGGATTAAACGGGGAATATTTCAGGGCGACAGTTTGACTCGACTTTGGTTCTGCTAAGCCCTGAATCCTCTAAGCACACTGCTGGCGAATTCAGGTATAGGCTATCGGTTGAGGAGAGGTGGTCAGGTCCTACATGAATGACTTGAAACTAACCCCCAAGCCCCTAATAAATTGCAACTGATGGAATTTGGTGTTGAGAAATGTGCAGTTCAGTTATGCATGTAAAGCAAGTTACGGAATCGAAGGAGTTCAACTTTCGGATTCCATGCACCTCAAATCCCTCTCCTCATCCAAAAGCTATAAGTATTTGGGTGTATCGGAAGCGATAGGCATTAACGTTGCTGACATGAAGCAGTCGTTGAAGGAGCGTGCTTCTTTGGTCGCCTGAAGATTAATTAGTCTTCTTTTAGACGGAAACAAGGTGCGCGCCTTCTGATGTAGTCTTTCGGCATAGGTACTCAAATAGTCCATACACTACCTACTGACCGTAAACCGGATACATCACCGACGATCGACGGTCGAGGCTTTTTAAATGCGAAGACCCTCCAGAACCGCGAGGTGTGCAGTCTCAGGGAATATTTTTTTAAAGCCGAAGTGGGTATGCTTCGTGATGTGGTCTCCGTCCGGGTGAGTCCATCAGACTTATAATCTCTAGTTGTTCTCGTGTGGCTAACGGCGACAACTTAGACAGGCATAACCAACAATTCACCAACAACTTGCTTTGAAATGAAAATTGTGGAATTTGAGGTGCCGTATTACCTGACACCCCACCCAGACCCGACCCATTTCTCGAAAACTACCATGTCACGTTATACTGGGATCGGTCTATCATCACTGTAATGTACAACAACAATATACATACATTGCAATGTTTTGCATGTCAAATTCTGATTAAGTCGCCAATAAGCCTGATATGTTGGTGATGCATCGATTAGCGTGCCGCGCAATGATAGTCGATATTACCATTTCACATGACGAGAACCTCGTGAAAGCTGGGAAAGGGAAACAAATAAAATATGTATCTCGATTTAGCACACGAGGTTGTTGATATGTGGAAGGTGAGTTCGGCTGGCATTGTGTCGATTTTCGTAACAGTCGTTATGTGGCCTGATGGCCGAAAGCCTCGATCAATATGTCTCGCTCTCGTTAGGCGGTTGGATCAAGTCCCTGATTCAGAAAGCAGTACTCGTCGATACGGCTCGCATTGTTAGGAAGTTCCTGTCTCTGCAGCCCTCACCACCGATAGCTTGGACCCTGCTACTGGCACCGGCAGATCTCTATTTATGCTTTTTTATATATTTGATTGATATATTTTTTATGCTTTTTTATATCTTTTTATTTTATGAAATATTCATAAAAGTAAATTAGTTTTGAAAGAAAATTATAATATAATACACGACATAATAATTCCAGTATGTCATTATCCCACTGCAGGGCAAAGGCGAGAAAATCTATAATATCATAATATTAATCTAATATTTAATTACAAAATTCTATTTTTTGACCTTACATAGACGACAAGCCGGCGGCATACGATTAGTTACGATTTCAGCCGCGCGCAGACTTATCATACGCGCAGTCTAGGTACTTTAATAAATGAATAAAACTATAGATCAGTGATAGATACGCGGATCAATCAAACATCCAGATCTCAATCTGATATGAATGAAAGTTGGACAAGGATCTTCCGGCGCGTGGGCAAAATCGGAAACTAACTCCGCCATCTTGTTTTATCCATAGACGCAGTATAAAAAACTAGCGCTAGACAATTTCACAAAAAATGCCAACGATGCTTTCATATCAATGTCATTCGAGGGTCGGAGGCAAAAAGATCCTTGTAGCACTTTACGTCAAACTCACAGCCTCACAACTGTGTACAGTGCGTTAATTTTATAACTTGTCCCATGACGCGATTGGTAGCACTGAATTTTGCAGATAGGCCAGCATTACAGAACCTCACTCAAATCTCAAGCTTAATATTAAACTCGTTTGATTGGTTGAAACTAGTTTTAAGTAATGCTTGAGTCTTGAGTGAGGTTGTGTAATACGGGCCTTAGTTTAGTAGATATGTACAGTGGCCAGCACATCAAGCTACTAAAATCTGTCAAATTTCTTTAGTAGATTTTAAACTTTATCGCTAAAGCATTAGGTTCAAGTTTGATTGGGAAAGTTTGACAGTTTTGGGTAGCTTGATGTGCTGGCCACTGTACCTATAAAAAGTATTAGCTAATCAATACAATTTCACAAATGCCAACGACGCTCTCTTGTCAATGTTATTCGGGGATCTGAGGCAAAAAGATCCTCGTAGGACTTTACGTCAAACTCACAGCTGTGTACAGTGCGTTAATTTTATAACTTGTCATAAGACGCGATTGGTAGCACTGAATTTTGCAGTCTTAGTTTAGTAGATTTATATAAAGTATTATTTATTTAAGTACTCGTTGACCTCGAAAAAGAATATGTGTGCCAAGGCCCAAGGAAGTATGGGCAGTAGATTCGAGCGATGTACAGTCGATGCAGTACCCAAGTCCGGTCTACAGTGGGCACTACAGGCAAATTCAAGGGTCAAATACACTCAGCCCTTACCTCTTCGTGGTGATAATGAACACTTTTGCGTCAGACATCCAGGAAGAGGCTCTCTGTATACTCAGGGCCGGATTTAGTGGTCTGGAGGCCTCGGGGTAACAAAGGAGTGGAGGCCCCCTGGCCCCAAATTATTTTCCAAATAAAATGAACAATATTTTTCAGTCGAGTTTTTCAATAAATAATTTATTGTGAAACCAAGTAGATTCTTTTTTTTATATAAATATAATCGAAAACATGAGTTATCCTAAATTAAATTTTACATGTTTGTACGAAGTAACGGTACCTACTGTAGGTAAAGGTAAAACGGGAAAAAAATGAAAGGAAAAGTTGTTTACTAGTCGGAATAACCTTTTTTTTTTCGAAATCTCTATTGTGGGGGCCCCTCTTTTGTGGAGGCCCCGGGGCTGTGGCCCCGGTTGCCCTCCCCTAAATCCGGCCCTGTGTATACTGTTCATCGATGGCATTGTGCTGGTTGCCGAGAGCGGCTTAGAGATCCAGAGCAGATTGGAGGTGTGGTGGGTAAGACTGGAGACCGGCCTGAGATTAAGTCGCAGCAAAACAGTTTTGTGATTGTGGCGGTCTCTTCAGTCCTACGCCCATATCTCTCGCCGGAACGCCCTTACCGATCTGCTTCGACTTTTGGTAGCTCGGGTCGCTTGTCAAAGGGGATGGCGAAGTACCTATACCGAGAGTAACGCAACCGATCAACTCAGGATGGATGAAATGGCGACAAGTCACAGGATGACAGGACCAACTTACGACCCACGGATGCCCCTCAAGATAAAGGGGAAAATATACAAGTCACGACGTCACGCCACGTCGTAGCCACGTTGACGTTCATACATCTGGACGCAAAACTTGAAAGGAAATCGTTTAGCTTGGTATAGACATTTGTGATGAAGAGGGAGAACACATATGACTAAAAGATGATGAATATGAATGTTTATGGATGGAGATGCGACAAGAGCAGGAAGATGATGAGTTTCTTAATAGAGTTCAAAATGGCGACTGACAGAACAGTACTACCAATCATAAGACTGCAAAATTCAGTGCGTCACGCGACAAATTATAATAATGAACGTACTAGACCGTTCACTACATAACATTTCGACATGATTTCGACCCCGTCAGAGTTTATCAGATTCTGTGGTTGACATGACAGTAGCTTGTTGTAATCTGTGGACGGTGGTTGACAGACTTCAAGCAACAAAACTGACTTTGACATAAAATACTGATTATTTACCTACAAATGATTAGCTGTTTTTCTTTCAATTCTTTCTGCTTTGCTACTAGTCCATTTCCTGCCCACCTGCTGTTACTATCAAATAATCTAACAACAAAGTATAATTTGCTTGCAAACAAATGGGTTAGTTTGACTGTGATAAAGAAAGAATTGATGTTTTAATTAAATGTTCTGTTACTGTTGTTTACAACTCTATTATCTGATAAGAACTCAATAAATTGTTCGTTCGATAACAATAAGAAATTTACCAAGATAATACACTATTCAAAGTTGTTTTATCTCCTTTTGTAACAGCATCGGCTTGGTAATAACAATCACAGTATCCATTTGACGACGGTCAAGCAAAGAAACGTCAGTACTCCGCACAAAATGCTTCGTCAGGCTTTGTTACTTTCTTCATCAAATTGTCATGGTTTTAGCATGTTGGAGTTTGCTAAAGAAGAAATATGCAATCTTCTCACTAAGTAAGTACTTATAATACTGTTTCTATTTCATAATATTGTTTTTGTAAATTAATATTGTATGATCTATTATTTCAGAAATCATATATCCGAGTTAGTCTTCATCCCATATGCTCAAACGGACTATGATAACTACACAGCTAAAATGAAAGAAGTCATTGAACCATGGGGATTTACAGTAACAGGTTTACATAGCTATCCTAATGTTATCGAAAGAATTAATAGCTCAAAAGCAATTTATGTAGGTGGAGGAAATACATTTCTCCTTTTAAAAACGCTGTATGAAAACAAACTTGTTAATTTAATAAGAAAGAAAGTTGATGAAGGCAGCCTAATATACATTGGAAGCAGTGCTGGAACTAATGTTGCAACGAAAGGCATTCATACTACTAATGATATGCCCATAGTTTATCCTCCAAGTTTTGAAGCTATTGGTATTGTGCCTTTTAACATCAACCCCCATTATATTGACATAATAAGTGAGACACACAAGGGTGAAACAAGGAGCCAGAGAATACGTGAATATTTAACTCTGAGTCATGCCACACCTGTGCTAGGACTACAGGAAGGGTCAATGCTGCAAGTTCATGGACATCAGCTAACAATTAAAGGAATTTCCGGTGCTGTTCTATTCACGAAGTAAGTACCTTCAATACAGGCTACATTGAATGATTCAATGTGGTAAGGTTTGACCCCATCTCAAAACACTTAACCTATATTTAATGTTTTTTAGGAATTGTGCAGAATATTATGCATCAGGTTCAGATGTATCATTTTTGTATGGACAAAACCAAGAACTTTAGGTGCTGCTGATTTACAAAGGAATTCAAAGAATGACAATAAACTTGTATTTTTTGTTGAGTATAATAATTACCACTTTTATTGTGTTTATTCACCAATAATTATGATTAATAATAAAATATTTTAGATTTTTTGTTGAGTATAATGATCACCAATTTTATTGTTTTTATTCGACAATATTATGATTAATAATAAAATATTTTAGATTTTTTATTGAGTATAATAATCACCAATTTTATTGTTTTTATTCGCCAATATTATGATTAATAATAAAATATTTTAGATTTTTTATTGAGTATAATAATCACCAATTTTATTGTTTTTATTCGCCAATATTATGATTAATAATAAAATATTTTAGATAAATGAAATATATTTGGAGATAATACAGGAACACAAATAATATGTCAATGCCTTGAAACACTATGCACTTATCCTATATTATCCAAAGTCAGGTCCTAATGGAGTAGTTCATAAAACATATGACTGTTTCACTTTATCGGCTGTATAAAGTAGGTATACCACGGAACCACTTAAAATCCACAATTCTCACTACCAGCTGTAATCAAGAGCTGTGTCAAATCCACCAGTTTTTTTACTAAAGATTTTAAATGACCACTTTAACAAACAGCATTGTGTCTGAATATTGCACTTGAACTTCTTTTCTTGTGTAGTCTAAACTCTGGCTAGCCAGGTTTAGACTCTATGTCAACCAGTGACTGGAGCATGCACTAACAGAGATCTAGCTGCATGAAACAAAGAGGCTTGTGGAGTCACACGGGACTGTCCAGTTCTTTCTGCTGTAGGTAAATGACATAGATATCGCCTTAAAGCTAGATCTCGTCGTGCACTCAAGCCACGAGTAATTTCACAACCAGATCCAAACAATACAGCACGCTGTCTCTTTCTCTTTTGTACAGCCACCTAAAAGAATTAAATCAAAACATTAGTTTTACATAATTAGAAACCAAAACTGTGTTTCCTTGCAAATGCATCAATACAAACCTGAATAGCAGCAACTGGATGCAATGTTGAAACATCAGGCACAGATTCTATTTTAGCATCAATCTCATGTGTACCATTTTGTTCAACCTTATCTTTCAGGTCAGAATTATCCAATAAAGTCACTTGTTTTTTCTTATCTGACTGCAAGCTTTCAGAATTTTTCTGTAATACACCTTGTACAATTTCCGTCCCCGCCATATGTAGAGAAAGCCCAAGACGCGCGAGAACTCGCTCGGGTCTCCAGCGATCGCGGGCGCCGCCGGAAGAGACGCTAGTCTGTTCACGACGACGAACATCTGCCACTAAGCTGGCCCAGTCAACTCCGAGAGCATCGCCTAAACCAGCTGAAAAATAATATTATGACTATAGTACTTTTTTTCTATGTGAATGTTCCAGAATATTATTATCCATGTTTCAAAATACCTCTTGTACGCTCCTCTTCAAGTTCTCCATCAGATATTTCCTCAAAGTCCAAATTAGTAACATCTTCATCATCCTTAGCTTCTTGTGATTCCTTTTCTTCACATGCACCACTTGTATCCTAGAAAAACATTGCATATTTTTGAACATGTTATAAATAGGTTAACCTGATTAACCTATTTATAACATGACCAAGTTATTTCTTTATTTCAATTAACTCTCATACCTGTGTTGACTCCTTCTCGGAACCTTCTGGCTTGGATACACTTTCATCATTTGGTAAAGCAGTTTGACTGTCTTCATCCATAATTTGATCAGCCATCTAAAAAAAAAGTGATTAATTACTACAAGGTGTGGAGAAAACAAAATGTTTTTGCTATTGATAAACTTACATCTTCCCTGTTGAGTATATCATCAGGATCATCACTTATTTCACTGAGATCATCAGGTATTGGTTTATCATCAATTTCGGCCTCCTGACGTGGTGGGGCTGTGGGTGCTGTTTGCGTAGCTGGCGGAGTTTCCTTCGCGGTTTGTTCTGGTTCATTTCTGGGAGGACGGCGCTTATTACCGTCACCTCGAGATAGATCCATTCTCATACCGCGTCCATAATCATCTTAAATAACAGATTTATATCAGCCGGAAAATTATGTCATATTCATAAAAAAAACATGCTGTTTACAAGTTACTTAAAATGAAGCTCTATTACAGTTTCTCAGCTCTGCACTAACATTAAAGAAGCCCTCACTAACATTCCTAAATACACAGCTCTAATCTCACCATGCATCCGTCCCCGGTGAGGTCCTGGGGGATGGCCCCTATGGTGCCAAGCATCCACATCAGGTTCTTTATCACCCCACTCGTTCATCTGAAATCACACAGTTAATTATAAACAAATACAGATTGAAAGAAGAAAAAATTTATAAAAAAATAAACACTTCAACATACCAAAGTGAGAATAAGGACAGCCAAGGAATATGTGGGATAGAATAAGGCAAGGGTTTTTATTGTCTTTACGATAATCAATTGGTTCATTCCGATACCAAGTCTGATAGTAGTACAAACTCACCTATAGCAATAAAGGAGGATAAGGATTAGGAACAAAGAACAATTTTATTTATAATTCAATTAATCAAATTAAATATTGTTTATCTGATATAATAGTTAACCTGCGGGTCATGCATTGGCCAATGTCGCTCTCGGCCCCATTGGTCTCCTGGGCGGTAGTCTTCATTATCCCATTCTTTATGTGGATGCATATAGCCACGCTCACGGTCCATAGAACCAGACCGCCCTTCCCAGGAACGATCGCGATGGGGTCGACGGTCATCATAACCTTAAACACACAAGCACACTTAGGATAGAAAGCTCTGGTTTCAGTTCACACGATGAATTAAACTCATCTTACCCATATCAACACCCCTGCGTTCGCCCATATGTTCACCATACAACCTATCATCATCTTCAGGATATCCCCTTGGGGGTCCTGACATGTCATAACCAGTATCATAGTGTCTATCCCTTCCCTGCATATTATAACCTGGAGACCTATCATCTTCTCTAGGACCATCTTCATAACGATCATCTGCTCTATCATAATGATCCAAGTTGCGATCATTGTCATACTGACGTTCCATACCCATTTCATAGTCACCTTGATCTCTGTCCATGCTATCCAATCTGTCTCTTTTTGTAGAACGATCCCTTTCAAGCCTGTCCTGCTTACGACCACCTCTTTCAGAATGTGAATCCTGTCTGTCTTTAGATGTTGAAGAATTTTTATCAATATCTAGTGCTCTATTTGAAATAGCAGCTAAAGCAGCTAAACGCTCCTCAGGTCTGGGAAGAAGTCTTTCCATAGGCTTATTAGGCTTTTCTAATCCTTTATCAGCTCCTCCTCTTCCCCCTAAACCTCTATCTCGGCCTCTTCTTTTACTGTCATCTCTTTTATTATCTTTATTCCTGTCACGCCCACCTCTATCCTTTCTATCATGCCTATCTTTATCATCATGTTTGTCTTTTCGTCTCTCCAATGATCTATCCTTGTGATCACGGCCTCTGTCCCTATCTCTGCTTGCAGATCTCTTTCTATGTCTCTCTGCACTTCCGTCTCGACGGGTTTGTTTCTTAGGTGAAACAGGTCTGCTGCGCTCAGAGCTTTCCTTTTTCCTTAAATCTTTTGAATGAGATGCATGCTGACGGGGAGATCTTGATCTTGCTTTCCTTGGAGATCTACTTCGGACTCTGGTTCTTTCCTTTTCTTTCTCACGTTCCTTTTCTCTTTCTTTTTCTCTCTCCTTTTCTTTTGTGCGATCTCTATCTTTGTCTTTCTCTCTAAGGCTATGAGGAGAAGCACTTCTGTTTCTTTCTCTCCTTGGTGGAGATTTTCCATGTTTGACTGAACTTTTTGCAAGACTTTTGGTTGTAATAGGAGGAGTTCCACCGGATTTTTTACCTGGTGACAATGACTTTTTTCCAATTGTAGTTTTAGTAACAGTTTTCTTTTTAGTAGTATCTTGTTTTTTTAAAAGCCTGTCATCTTTTTTGGCTACTGCTTTCTTAGGTTCACTTTTATCCCTTTTCAAAGTATCAGCTTTAATAAATTTCTTTTTAGATGGTGCATCCCCATCTGATGATGAACTGGAATTTCTTTTAAGCTTTCCTTTCTTTCCTTTTCGTCTTGCTTCTCTGAAATTAAATAAAGATACATTTTGAGATGAGCTGAAATGTAATGAGGATATAAATAAAGCATCTATTATTGTAAAATTACAATATATTATGTGAAGTGATATTATTTATACAAAATACATTTTCGAATAAATTGCTATAAATTACAGTTAATTATGATTTACATACCTATTGAAGATTCTGAATTATCCATACCTGCCAGATGATGAAGATGATGAGCTGTTATCTGATGAAGAAGAAGAGACGCTCGAAGAACTAGAACTTCGTGATGAAGATGTGCTTGACATAGTTTTCTTTTTGTCCTTGCGCATATCTTTGCCAGAGTCCATTTTCAATTGCAATTCTAATTCACGTTGCAGTTGTTGTCGCCTTTTTTCAAGGACGTCTGTGTCTGCGTACTCTAGGTCATTTTGATCCCAGTTGTCGATTTCACCATCTGGACTACGTCCTGAGCGCACGACCACGGCCGAATGCAGTCTACTTTTAGGGTCATCTTTCACAGCACGTTTATGTTCACTATCTTTATTTGCTGCGCGTTGTTTTGATGGACTTATTAATGTATGGGTTGATGCAAATTTACAACTTTTACCGTAAGCGCAACTCCCGTTTTGTGCCCACTGTCTACAATGTTCAGTTGTTTTTTTAGCGCTGGATTTCTTGGTACCAAGGCGCTCAAAAACACTAGGCCTATTAGCTAGATCTTTTGACTTCGGTAATTCGACAGTAATTTTTCTTTTTCCTTGTTTTGACATTATAGAGGAAAAACATTGGTCTCACACAACTAAAAGCGATTAAAAACACACATTTCCACCGGCGCTGTGCCTGTTACCGCCGCCATTGTTGTTTATGGTATTGTAATAATCATAAACAAGGATTTCTGGGCACTTTAGTATCATTGGTTTTCATATAAACATTTTTCGATCTAACCAATCAAAAGGGTCTTTGATATACTTTAATATACTATTTCAACCAATGAAAGTTGTCCATAGACTAGAAAGAAAGGTTTGTTTTTGTTTAGAAGAGTTCAACGTGGTTGGGTAATGGAGTCATGGAGGATATTGGATGATTGGATGTGTGGGTTGGATGCAGGAAATTATAGGTGGAAAAAGGTTCACCAGGGCCTCAAAATAAGGTGGAAAAAAAAATATGACTGTACTACGTGCCTTTTTCTATTTCATTTTGTACTTTCTAAGTTGGAACATCAAAGCCGTCTCAATCGGAGTCGATGAAATCATGGAATCGCAAATGCTAAAAATAAAAGTGTAAAAACTAAAACGCAACTACGGCAAAAAAGTCAACTAAAAAGTTTTAAACAAGCTCAGACAGACAAATTAAAAATCCGGAGTCACACGTGTAAGTGGTTACAATATATATTATATATATTTGAAATGTGCTAAGTCCTTTCATTTGATACCCAACATGGCGCCATTAAAAAAACTTTTTTTTTTATTCATCACTTTTTGTCCTCTAGAGGGCGCCATATTCAATTGAATGTGACGTCACATGGCCTTTAACAACAGGATGGAATAACTTCCTCATAGGAGTCAGAGGTACTATCGAAGAAGCTCATACCTAAGCAGTTTAAAGGACTATTTTTGCTTGCAGCGCTCGCCCGCTATAGAAACGCTTACCTACGCTCATCAACCAATAGCATCACAGCATCAAATTTTTGCGGAGGTCCGGAGGGGTATTGTTTTTGTAAATGAAAAAAAGACCCTAAAAAAAAGGTTACGGTGGTGCGTTTCTTTTCTTTCTTCAAACTTTCTCTTCTTTGGTTCTTTTGTTCTATTCCTAGTGGTCGAAAAAGGATGATCAGACATCTGTGATCATTATAACAGAGTCTACAAAACACATAAAAAAATAAAAAGGACAAAATATTACTATGTATTTTTGTTTTATTGGTCGACGCAAAAAGGGCCGGTAACAGATGTGGTCATCGTGTGCATGGGATTTTGTTTTCAAACTACTTAAGATATGAACTTCTTCGATAGTATGTACTATCATCTAATGACAGTCATAATAAAAGTTTATCTGGTTTTAGTACAATACACTTCGGTCTCCAAAAATCGGTCCGAATTGTTATAGATTTTACGTTGCTGATGTTATCGATAAGTGCAGTAAAAGATAAAACCAATTGAAATTACGGTTGACTGAGTCTGTGGACTGATAGTCTGGTCTGTGATTGTCAAGTTGTCAATAGCGACGCCAGCGCCAGTGTCAACTGGTCAACGGGTTAACCTATAAAAATCATATTCAATATTGTTATAAAATTGATTGCATTTCAGTTGTCACCGTTTTTATATCTGAAATAATAAAGAAGAGTTAAGGCAGTGACACCAAAATAGCCTTATAATACAAAATGCCTCTACTCGACGGTAAAGAAATCGATATATTTTTTGTAAGTATACAAACTATTCGTACTTTTAAAATTTCGTCTTTCCACAATGATGAGACACATATTTCGTCTTTCCACAATGAGATGAGACACAATTGCTTAAATATTGTTGCTTCAGGAGTTGAAATTTCTTCAAATATATAAAGTCTAAATATATAAAAATATATGTATATAGTAGACTTTCACAGTATAATTATATTCAACAGATTCAATATTTAAGGGTAAGGTAAATGATCAATTGCAATTTTCAATTTTTACGAGATTGAAACATTGTTGCGCAAATTGATCGTTTACCAAATGCTATTGAAGTGATTGATAATTTTGCAAATGATCATTTCGGGGACCCCTTAGTCCTAGTAGTATGCATAGGGCTGAAAATGGGTGTCGCCAACCTACCTAGTGTTCAATAACACATACCCCACCTTTTCTAAGACGCTATTCTGTAGGTTAGCAAATGTATTCTCTGCACTCAAACGTTAAGGCGAAAAGAATTCCGAATTTAATTCCATCCAACATTCTTTTCACAGTTATAAAGTAAAGACTTCACAATTATTGATTGTTAATTATGTCTGAACCTAAATGTAAAGGAAATATTATTTGATTCCAGAGTGAAGAAGATCTACCTTATGAGGAGGAGATATTGAGAAATCCCTTCTCAGTTAAACACTGGCTAAGATACATTGAACATAAAAAAGCTGCACCTAAACATGAAATAAATATGATCTATGAGAGGGCTCTAAAAGAGTTGCCTGGATCATTTAAACTGTGGTACAACTATCTGAAATTACGAAGGAATCAAATTCGAGGCAAGTGCATCACTGACCCTTGTTTTGAAGATGTTAACAATTGTTTTGAAAGATCTTTGGTGTTTATGCATAAAATGCCCAGAATATGGATGGATTACTGTGCCTTTCTAACTGATCAATGTAAGATAACAGGAACAAGAAAAGCCTTTGACAGTGCTTTGAGGGCTTTACCAATAACACAACATCACAGAATATGGCCCCTTTACTTAAACTTTCTGAAGAAACACAATATTTCTGAAACAGCAGTTAGAGTATTTAGAAGATACCTTAAATTATGTCCAGAAGATACAGAAGAATATATTGATTATTTAATTTCAATAAATAAATTGGATGAAGCTGCAGTTAAGTTGGCTCAAATAGTAAATAATGAAAACTTTCAATCAAAACATGGCAAATCAAATCATCAGCTTTGGAATGAACTTTGCGAATTAATATCTAAGAACCCAGATCAAATTCATACTCTAAATGTGGATGCTATTATTAGAGGTGGGCTTAGGCGCTACACAGATCAGCTAGGACATTTATGGAATTCTCTTGCTGATTACTATGTAAGAAGTGGTTTATTTGAAAGAGCTAGAGACATTTATGAAGAAGCTATACAAACAGTAACCACAGTAAGGGATTTCACTCAAGTGTTTGATGCATATGCTCAATTTGAGGAGCTTAGCTTAAGTAAAAAAATGGAAGAAGTTGCTAAAAAGCCTAGCCCTACTGAAGATGACGATATTGATTTAGAGTTAAGACTTGCAAGGTTTGAATACCTCATGGAAAGAAGATTATTGTTGCTTAACTCTGTACTTCTGAGGCAAAACCCTCATAATGTTGCAGAATGGCATAAAAGAGTTAAACTTTATGAAGATAAACCACATGAGATTATTGACACCTATACTGAGGCTGTTCAAACAGTAGATCCTAAGCTTGCTGTAGGCAAACTCTATACTTTGTGGGTAGGATTTGCAAAATTTTATGAAAAAAATGAACAAATAGAAGATGCAAGACTTATTTTTGAAAAAGCAACACAAGTAAACTATGCTAAAGTTGATGATTTAGCTTCAGTGTGGTGTGAATGGGCAGAAATGGAAATACGACATGAAAATTATGAAGAAGCCCTGAAGTTAATGCAAAGAGCCACTGTGTTACCCAGTCGAAAAGTTGCATATCATGATGATACTGAAACGGTACAGATGCGGTTGTATAAGTCTTTGAAAGTATGGTCTATGTATGCAGATTTAGAAGAAAGTTTTGGTACTTATAAATCATGTAAGGCTGTGTATGATCATATTATAGACTTAAAAATTGCTACTCCACAAATCATCATAAACTATGGCCTTTTCTTAGAGGAACACAATTACTTTGAAGAAGCTTTCAGAGCATATGAAAAGGGTATTGCATTATTTAAATGGCCCAATGTATATGATATTTGGAATACTTACCTAACCAAGTTTTTAAAAAGGTATGGAGGATCCAAGTTAGAGAGAGCAAGAGATTTATTTGAACAGTGTCTTGAACATTGCCCACCAGAATTTGCAAAATCTATATTTTTACTATATGCAAAATTAGAAGAGGAACATGGTTTGGCAAGGCATGCTATGGCTGTCTATGAACGAGCAACAACTGCTGTTCTCACCGAAGAAATGTTTGAAATGTTTAATATTTACATTAAAAAAGCTGCTGAAATATATGGCGTTCCAAAAACACGTCAAATATATGAAAAAGCCATTGAAACTCTTCCTGATGAAAAGGCGAGGGAGATGTGTGTACGCTTTTCTGAAATGGAAACACGACTTGGCGAAATTGACAGGGCTCGGGCAATATACGCGCATTGTAGTCAAATGTGTGATCCCAGGATTACAGCCGAGTTTTGGAACACATGGAAGGAGTTTGAAGTAAGACATGGTAATGAAGATACAATGAGAGAAATGCTTAGAATTAAACGCAGTGTTCAAGCTACATATAACACACAAGTCAATATGATGTCTGCTCAAATGTTGAGCTCAGCTGCACAAGCAGCTGGTACTGTTTCAGATCTTGCACCAGGTATGAAGGATGGTATGAGAATGTTGGAAGCCAAAGCTGCTGAAATGGCAGTTCAAAGTAAAGGTAATATTTCATTTGTACGGGGTGAAACACAAGGTCTCAAGGAAGCTGATAAGGTGGTGAATCCTGATGAAATTGATATTGATGAGGATTCAGAGAACAGTGAAGACGAAGAAGAAGCTGCTCCAATTCAGAAAAAAGAAATTCCAGCTGCTGTATTTGGAGGACTTGTTCAAGACACTGACTGAACCTAATAATGTCTTTTTATGAGAAATATGTAATTGAATTAAATATTATTTAAGTAATAAATCAACTTTTAATCATAAGCTTAGTTACATTATACAATAAGCCATATTTACAACAGAAATCACAGAACACATTTTCATTCATTAGTATTAACATATATGATTGCAGTTTTATTAGGTACTTATTGAACTGGACTGTGGAAGTGAGACGTTGATAGTTTTATAAAGCGAATATTTTTACTATGCAACGATAACATGATAAATAACAAAAATACTCATATTATTATAACTGAACAATTTTTCAAACTTAATATGAAGTCATTATTTGTCAAGAGAGTCAGCAGGCATAAATAACTAGAATATTACCTTAGAAAATATACACAAATTAAAAAAGGAAAGACAAAGCAATAGTTTAAATTATACATCAGGAGTTTATATGATATCTCTGGGTGGCGTTATAAAATGCAATGAATTTGAGTACTTGTTTTGATGTTCAGAGTAATTTAAAATACTGATATCGTTGTGAACACCACCAAACATAATTAGTTCCCCATTCCCTTTGACTAATGAATACATTACTAATTCCTCTGGTGCCCCAGTCATTTCCCCCAAACGGGGACAGAGCCATGCCACATAATTTAGTGAATTTCCATCAACAACAGTAGAAATATCCAAAACATGCATAGTCAAAGTATTTCGTTTAACTTTTTTTACTGCTGGTTGCCTCGGCTGTGGGTTTGGCGGGGAAGGCAATGGTTCTCTTATATTTTCTAAGTGAGCTATCTGTCTTTGATTAATGAGATCATTTTCAGGAGAAGAATTATTTTGGGAAGTATCACAAGCAAATGCGGCCATCCTGTACTTATTAGCTTCCTGCAACTGTCTTACTATTTTCATCCCCTTATTCTGCAAAAAATATAACACAAAACAGAATTTTAAATTGTGTCTTTCTTACACACCAATTGAATTGTATAGCTAATTGCATGTTATATTGTAGCTTACCTTATTTTTATTTCGTCTCATTGCCAGGTCTTTTTTGCCAGCATCTAGTCCATTGCTTTGTTTTCCATCTGAACTAGTTCCAGCAAAAAGTCCATTCTGAATTGGATTATTCTCAGTCCCCACTTGATTTTGAGACCTGTCCTGCTCATTACTTGGACCAGCAACTGGCTCATCATTAGGGTTCAGTTGTTCTTGTCTTGGAGGGTTCATTGATCGCCTGGGTAGTACACCTCTCCTACCATTAATATTTTGATCTCTATCCAGAGGCCTTTGTAAACTTTGCTCTACTCTTACTGACACAGGTGCACCCTCGGGTCTACTTAGTGCAGATAGCCTGACAGCTGATGTGACTAAAGGTTTTGCACTATTCCAACCATTTCTACTTCTACTTAAACTCACAACCTTATCTCCAACCCTACATGCAGGATTGCACCATATATTGGCAGAGGCCCACTCTTTATTTTTGACTGCCAGTTCTTTCCACATCCATGTAGGACCTTTCATGGTCAATACCCAGCAGTCACTATACACAAAGCGGTTATGTAATGTTTGAACTCCTCCTAGAAGCATCAATCTGTCAGAGTCCAGACAGATAAGAGATTGTGCATATCTAGGTGATGGTCTTGGCTTTGTGGTTGCTTGTTTCCTCCAAGTAAGTTTAGGGACATCTAGTACCCATACGTCATTAGAACATTGTATTTGATAATTTTGAGCAGCTGACATTACTAGTCCTCCAAACACAACCATTTCATCTCCAATCATGCAAGCTGAATGTCCTGCCATAGGAGGGGGGCAATTTGTTGCATTTATTAAGATCCATTTATTTGTATTCACACAGTAAAAGTGTATTTCATTAAACATAGTAACATTTTGATAATATTGAGAAAGTGAAGGATATGTCCAGCCACCAAAAACTATTAAACAGTCTTTATAATGAACCATTGATGTGTATGCTTTTGGGACAGGATATGTGCCAGTAGCAAGAGGTCTTACCCACTGTCTAATGGATAAATCAAACCTCCAGAGATCATTGAACGATGTAGCATTAGTGGTACACCCGCCAAATATGTACATGTTATTCTCAAGAACACATGCAGCATGTGAAAATCTTTTAGTAATAGTGGGCAACATATCAGTTGGAGCTATATTTTTCCATAATATATTAAACTCACCAACGGCTTTTATCAATTTTATTGATGTTTTGTGTAAGACATCTGAAAGACAAAATAATGTATAGTTAAATAAGTCACACATTCGTAATGCTTCCACGCATTATACGAAAAATTCAACTTACTTTGAGAGCAATTATACCATCGTTTGCAAACTATCATACAATTCTGTAAATCTTTATACGGCGGCAGAAACCCTAAAATAAATTCCAAGACTTCATCTGGAAGATCTTCAATAGTGCTTTGCAAAGTTTGCTGACTCAAAGATTGATGTATCACATCCATTTTTTTTAATAATTAGGTGAGATAATTACTATACTTTCATCACATTACTTTAATTAAAAAATATATCGGCAAAATACTTGGACTGAAAATTGAAAACATTGAGAATTAAAATTAATTATTTGATTGAATTTGATGACAGAATTTGTTTGACAGTTGCTTGGCTTGCTTGTTATGTTGACATTGACACATACCGATACCATAATGGCTGCGTTCCGAGTTACAATGTAATCGATTTGAGCGTGCTAACACCCGTTCCGAATTAGCGTTAGCACGGTAACGCCGACCCATGAAACGTCATGGATGACGTCATGACATGCGCCATCTTGCGATAACGCCGACCATGCCTTTTACTAATATCACCGTGATCTCTGTCAAAAATGACAGTTGACTGAACTGTCATTTTTGGCAGCGCTGTAGTTTTGAGTCGCATATATCTATAAACTAACGTGGCTTTTTCTAAATTGTGCTTCTGGCTACCGTCGCCACTTAACCAAAGAAGAAAAAGACATTTCTGATGTTTATACAAAGAATTTAAGTAATGTTATAAGTTTTGACGTTTAGTAAGCACTGTAGGCGCGTTCACGAGCGTTCCGAATTGATGACAGACCTCAGCTATCATAATCGTAATATCTAAATCGGAACGCAAAATATTGATGTCAGCGCTGTGAGCGATTATGGCCTAACTCGGAACGCGGCCAATGGCTGCGTTCCGAGTTACAATGGCCGCGTTCCGAGTTAGGCCATAATCGCTCACAGCGCTGACATCAATATTTTGCGTTCCGATTTAGATATTACGATTATGACAGCTGCGGTCTGTCATCAATTCGGAACGCTCGTGAACGCGCCTACAGTGCTCGCTCAACGTCAAAACTTATAACATTACTTAATTCTTTGTTTAAACATCTGAAATTTGTTTTTCTTCTTTGGTTAAGTGGCGACGGTAGCCAGAAGCACAATTTAGAAAAAGCCACGTTAGTATACAAAGATGTTATAAGTTTTGACGTTGAGCAAGCACTGTAGGCGCGTTCACGATCGTTCCGAATTGATGACAGACTTCAGCTGTCATAATCGTAATATCTAAATCGGAACGCAAAATATTGATGTCAGCGCTGTGAGCGATTATGGCCTAACTCGGAACGCGGCCCATATATAACACAAAAGCCAAAATTGAGGCCAAAATGGCCAAAATACAATGACAGCGAAGTTCTTGGGCGCTTATCGGCGCGTTCAATTATTTCGGTCACGCACGCACTCGGCTTCCGTCTGACGAACGGAGCGTGCAACGAACGATTAGGCATCGTTCACACTGCAACGGGGCGCGGCCGCGCTTTATTTTATCAACAGCTGCTCACGTGTGGTTGCTTCACTGGTTGCCCGACTCCTAAAATCTCCTTAGCATTAGTGACCTCAGGGCTAGTGACCTTGATATCAAGATCAATGTCTACGGTGCACTCCATAGGACACCGACCTTGACTTCAGGATCAGTGACAGACAAGTCAATGTCCATAGTACACTCTTTTGGGTCGGTGATCCTGAGGTCAAGGTCAGTGATCCCAAAGTTCAATATCCAAGGTACATTCACTGTTTAGGTCAATGTCCACTAAACAAGAACTTTGAGGTGAAGGTCAAGTTTCCTTCACTAGACTAGAGACTGAAAATTTCAATTTATATACAAAAAGGTGTTTCCAAGTTCTAGCAGACTTTATAAACTTTGGTTTATAAAGTTAACAAGGTTCTGTGCTCGAACCTGTACTGTACTCAATCTTTACTGCAGACTTGCCTGATACTGATGACATCGTAACGGCGACATTTATGCAGACGACACTGCATGTCTTGCGAGTGACAAAGATCCAACGCAGGCATCCCAGAAATTAAAAAAGTAAAGTATAAAATTGACCTTTGGCAAAAAAAATACCTTGGCCTACATCTAGCTAGACAAGAGGCTTATTTGGGATAACCACAATAAGGCCAAGCAAAAGGTAACCACCATTGAGATGAAACGTCTATCCTGGCTCATAAGAAGACAATCAAAATTATTTCTTAGTAACAAAATACTTGCTTACAAAGTTATAGAAAAACCATTATGGACTTACGGAATAGAACGCAGGGGATCTGCTAGCAACTCCAATATCGAAATTTTACAAAGATTCCAAAATTTTGCCATAAGAACAATCTCAAGTGCACCCTGGTTTGTCAGAAACACTGAAAGTACTGAAACACAGAACCAACACGAGCACCTATAGATACCACTAGTGACAAAAGAACTATGCGACAAATGACAGTGACTGAGCAAGGACAGCAATGTCTTAGCCAGGAACCTTCCAAACAGAGAAGGGGATACAATCCGCCTAAAGAGATGGCGAATCCTGAACTTGGACTAAAGACAGTGAACATTTTAAGTTTATCCTGAACCATATACCTGAACCTGAACCTTTCATAATTCATGCAGTAGAGTGTTTATTTGCAAACTTATTTAAACATCATTGTCAATTCGGACATGGTGCACAAGCCCGCCTAGCCAGCCAAGCCAATTACTGCCTGCACTTTATTTTTTATTTACTTACTTTTATATTGTAAGTGTATTCCATACTTTTTCGATCATGTACACACCATATCCTTCGTACGTCAAAATATCAAATGGCATTTCTTTGACTTTGACATTATTTATTTGTCATTTGATACGACTGAAGAAAGCGCGAATATTTAAAATTGTCTTTCGTTTATAAGACATTATTGCATATTGTGATTGTTTATTTAATTAGAGGGATTTGAATAAAGCAGTTAAAGTCATATAGAATACAAATATTGTTAATGTAAAGTGTTACGAAAAAAATTAAGACAGTATTGGTGTTTTGACAGATAACCTAAAAGAGCTGATTATATCAGCGTTGTAAATAATAGGATAAAAGAGACTTTTACACAGTGTTTATTTAATTAAATATTTAATAATGCAGCTATTAATACAAGCTAGCCCGTTAATTGATAAATTAAAACATTGGCATCGAGCAATATCTTTTAGTGAAGTGCAGTTAACAACTTCACAGAAGGTCAGTATTTTGGTTTAATAATAAATCATTACCAATTGTATCACTTTATTGTACTAAAATTAATGATCTGTTATTAATTGAGATTCTAATTCTGTATATGAAAGATCGAATATAGAAGGAACAATAATTCTATTTGATTTTTTCTTTAATAGAAACTACATAGAACATTTAAAACTAATTCAAACAATAATGTAATGGTTTAAAGGTCATTCATGATTAATTTTAAATTACATGGTTAGATTATGTTTAAATATGCGTGTATGTGTAGCTTAATATGAATGATTATTAAAGCAAAAATTATCTCAGTACAATTTTTTTCTTGAATCAATGACCTTATTGCTAATAATACTTTTCCAGGTAGTACTATGGAGTTTAGGAGTTGTGGGTACAAGTGCAGTAGTTGTTGGAGTGCTGTCAAGGTACTTAGCAAGGCGGCGAGCTAAACCCATCATTAATCCCCGGATTCAAAGGGCTATTAACAAGAGAATTTCCCGAATGAGGAGTCCTAACGGAGGTAATAAATCATTTCATTAATTAATACTTATATATTTTTATGAAGTCCCACTGCTGGGCAAAAGTGTTCATAGCCTTGTACAACTCTCTCTCCTACTTTGGCCAATTAGTTGAGAATGAATGCAAATGGTTACTTTTAATGTGTGAATACTCTCATGTATCTTTACAAATACACCAGTGTCCACAACCTTGTACTGAATAGAATAATAAAAGAATACAGACATAAAAAACAGTTACTTTTAAATCAGTAATAAACACCAGGAAGTGATGGATGGTACTGAAGGTCCCAAACTTGTAGCCAAATCCTGGGTCGACTCTATCCAAATTGCCATTGACTGTGATTCAACCAAACTTTTGTACCTAATATAAGCCTTCTCTTCCGAATAAATTTTGAATTTTTGATAGTTTCCCCATACGAAAACTGTCAGAAGTAAATCATAATCCGCGGATAAAAGACATCTGAAATTTTATTTATTAGTAAAATCAGCCCTAAGAAGAGTAGAATCAGTAATAAAAACAAACATAACTCTTTGCTTAGGAATGGGGTCAGTTGCAAGTAGTGGTGGTCGCAGCAGTCCTCTGGGCTTTAGCGAGCGGCTGTCGCTAGCGTCGGGTTCCATCGGCTCAGGAGCTGGAGACGCCGCGCCGCTATCGCCGCAGCAACTGGGCGTCATGGGTAAGTTATAGCTAATCTTAAACCAGCGCCATCTATTATCGAATAGCGAAATTAATCACAGTAAAATATATACATCATGTCTTAAAATATAATGATTAGTATTATGTATTTTTAATATTTTGTGATAATACCGAAATCACATATTTTTGTGTGAATCAATTTATTAACTATGTAGGAAGAAATTTGGTCGCTTACATACTTCTTCAGGTGTTGAATTCATTTAGTAGTTGTAAGTCTTATAGGTGGGGTTATAACAAAATATTTAAAGCGCCATCTCTTATCGAGTAGTGAAAGCAAGTGGTTACGTAGTTGTCTAAGTTTCGTTATTGTTTGATTAATAAATCCTAGATGTCACTGTTCTAACAAGTGCTAATGAACACCTGGTAGCTGGTACATCCAATCTCCACACAAAAGAGGAAAGTTTGGTCAAAAAATGATTGAATCATGTGAGGACGTCTAGCAGTTCATTATGCTACTGGTATCGGCGTTAAGGCTCGTACATACTGGCGCGACACCGGTAATTGTTCAATCGTGAATATTCGTTTTCTTAGAAATTATATTGTTAAAGTCGCGTCGCGCCTGTTTGTGGGAGCCTTTATTTTATGTAAATCATTACTAACCGTCGTCGTTTTTTAATTATTATGATTTGAGGATTCACACTGTTACATGCAAATTGGGAAGTATCAATGGCATTCGCCATGTATGAAGTAGTAGTAGCAGTAGTAGGTAGGTAGTCACAAACTTTTTGAAGGTTTCCCCCCGAAAACAAACAAAAAAAAAAAGAAAAAAAAAGGTAGTCACAAACTCAGTTGGGCAATAGGTAAGTAAGCAAGCCGGCCAGCCAGTTTCTTCTTTTATTGGATCTGTCAAACGATGATGATACATGTGTTGTGCATGTCTTGATTTGGTCTTCTTTAGGTAGGTATCTTCATTATGTATGACGTAATATCTCAATACTCTCTAATATCAATACTCGTAGACACGCATATTCAACCCGTCACGTCAGTAAGATTGTAGCAGAGTTAGCTGTCCAGCGTGCTCCGATCGCCACTTTTAAAAACCTATTTTATTGAACTCATTTGCTACCCCCCGTTCTAATTAAAAGATAAATGATTTATTTTCTGTCAGTAGGTAAATAGGTTCGTACAAATATAATAATGCTTTCTGTTCCTACAGACCTAGATATCTCCTAGGGCTAGACATATATATAATGAATTTGGCCATCATAATATTATTCAGTCTAGCAACACCGCTACCCAAATAATAGAAATATGTAGTCAAGTGACAATATTGTTGAAACTCGTGACTTGCGTGATGTCACCCAAGAGGAATGATGACGAAAGTCACATCACGGCAGGTACCTACATACCTCATCGTTTAAATCACGTCTAGATCTTGTGAACCTTGACTGGGCAGATCTGTAATTTAATAATGGCTCGTTATGACTTCAGTCAGGTCGTAATTCTGTCTCTGACCCCAAATAGGATGCCTTGCCAGTTGCCATCCTTGTCTAGAGGCACATCAAGCATGTCCGCTTTTATCCTTAGTTTATAAACTAAGTACTTATTCATTTTATTAAGGCTATAAACAGATGCGAAGCGAATTTAATAATACAATTTCGAAGAAAACTACACGGTAGAACAATTACCGGTGTAGCGTCGCGTGACGAGTCGCGCCCGTGTGCACGAGCCTTTATCCTTCTCATAAATAAATAGAGTCCACCCAACCTCAGATTTTTATCTCGCTCGCACCATACTACTCGCGGACTGAGTGCGAGCGAGACGGAGGCGGCAACAAATCAGCAAAAGTTTAGGTAATTGCTTTTTACGGCGAAAATAATGGTAATTTCAAAAAAATAAAAAAACATAGTCGCTGCTTTATAGTTAGTTCAGATAGTGTGCCAAGTTTCATGATGTCATTTGAAGTATTTTTTTAATAGCAGCGGTTTATTGTTCGGTTTGGAGGTAACTTTGGATTTTTTTTTCTATCGAGGAAATTTTGTGAAATCGTGTTTTCGGCTAACATAGTCGCTAACATTAATCCTCAACTTTAACATATATTTATTTCAAAATTAATGCTGAAGTAGTTTCAACATAACGGCGGATCTTGCTAAGCAATTTGACGACATACAGGCCCTACCGTGGTATTGGCCCTGGGTTATCCCAGATTCTCAGTTGTAGGAAGTTTAAGTTATGTTTTTTTCACTCTGTCGGGACTTCTGCGGCGGTTTCTGGTGGTAGCTACGGCTGATTCTGGCTTTCACGCATCGCGGTGCTTTGGAATAGTATGGTGGTGTGCTAGGCTATACCAGATACCATCAGGTGGGCCAAAAGTTTATCTGCCACTCCATGGCATAAAAAAAGGGTAGGCCCAAAATAGGAAAAGCCTTCCAGTAATATAGCTAACATTCGAATCCGTTGTTAAATGCTTACTATGAGTATTCGGGCAATAAAACCTTGTTTAGTTGCCATAGATAAATCCTAGGAAGTTATTATGACTATAGATAGATAGGTAACCAGTAAGTTAGGACGCAGGTTAATGACCGCACTATTTACGAGTTAACAGGCAGACGTTACTGTTCCTCGTTAGGTCCACGTTTTACGACTGTGTGACCATTCCTTCAAGTAAATACGACACGGTTCTCTTTTTTATTAATAACGCACCGTAGTTACCTACAGGTATTTAATAAATAGTTATGTCTGTCTCAAGGTGGCATTCAGAAATTAATGGAAACATTTGCTGCCTTGATACCTAAGTATTATTAAATCAACCGCGTCGCTAATATTACACGATTTCTGATGTCAGAACTCAGAGGTAAAACCAAGCTGTCCTTGCCCTGACCTACTAGTAGGTACTTAAATAAATAAAAATATAATTTTACTGCTGTGCTTAGGGTAACCATATCGAAATTCGAAATCCTAACCAAAAGCCGGACATTTGCACAGTGGCAGACTAAAGGGTGCCTTTCCACCAGAGATGCTATGAGGTGCTATGCAGCTATGTTGTGAGTATGTGAAAGCTAGGAAGATGCAGCTCGAGCTATGCGCTGCATCGACAGTAGGGAAGGCACTCTGCTCTGCACATAGCCACACCTCTCGCGCATATCATCCATAGCTCACATCCATACCTTACCCACCAGAGCGGGCCCCCCTAGTCTGCCAGCGCATTTGCAATAAAAGTCCGGAGATTTTACTTTTAATCTTTCTTTTTACTTTCTATTTCTTCAAAAGCTTATGTCGAACAGTCCGCATGAATGATAATGTCCAGACGCGTGCCAAAAAGCCGGACATGCCCTGACATATCCGGATGGATGGTAACCCTAGCTGTGCTGAACTTTTAAGTCCCTCTTAGGTTACCTATTCAAGCTTATTGTGATAAAAATAACAAAAACATTATACCTGCGTACTGAATTGACGTGACGTCTTGCGAAAGGTACCTAACCTACTCAGATGTAAAGCAATGTAGCTCAGTTAGAATGTAATAATGAGTAGCAATGACTACCTGGTACCCAACCTACCCACCTACCGACTGCTTTCTATTCTCTGAATGTTTATTTTCTTCTGACAAAACAGCGGATTAAAATTGAAAAACGATAATGGTGCCGATTCTCTTGTCACAAATGCCTCTAAACTAGACTAAAAATCACCAAAACTTAGTTTAGCCTGTCAATTTCTCATTCTGAAATAGACTAAAGTGAAACAACTGTGGAATAAAATTCGTTGTCGTGAATTTTAGTTCTTGTTTTGCTTTAAATATCTCGAAAATGGTGTGTCCAATCGCAAAAATAATGAAACTTTCGACCCCCTCTATGAAACTCCTAAACCCTTTACGGCTCGTGCAGACGCGCGACAGGCCTCGCGATCCTTGTCCCGCCCGCGATATCGCGCCAGTCTGCACGAACCTTAAAAGTCAACTTTTTTATATTTTTCATACAAAAAGTGAAAAATGACATATAAAATACATCGAGGCTGTCCAGCCATTCGATTTTAGATGTGTCAAAATTATTTTTAAATTTTAATGTTTTTTTTTTGCTGAATTGCTCTAAGATTCTCATAGACAAAAGTACGGAATTTTAGTGATAGTTTAGTTCGGTGTACAAGAGAATCGGCACCATTGTGACGATATTAAAGTTTCTGTGTGCTTATTGATGTAAACCTTAGGAGCTGAAACAATATTGTAGGTACAGGTAGGTACACGTAACAGGAAAAACCACTTTCCTCCCTATAGACCAACAAGCCTATAACGAAGTTGAATGTCAAGGCTAGTGTAGATAACGCGGCTACCACTTGCCATTTGGAAACAATCCGAAGCGTTTGATAATAAACTGGAATATTAGTTACGCTTTGTATACAGGTACACTCGCGTTTGAGAGCATCGTTCTAGTCTTCCGGCCTTTCACCGGAGGCTCCGTTATCGTAAGTGACGTACTCATACGCCGCTTTGTACAAGGCCAGACCCAATCACTAATTTCGACGCTTTATCATGTGGCTCGTTGGTCTAGGGGTATGATTCTCGCTTTGGGTGCGAGAGGTCCCGGGTTCAAATCCCGGACGAGCCCGTCTTTTGTTAACATTTTGGAGCTTATAGAAATATTTTTGCCAAGTTCTATTGAATAATGCAAGGTTTTAATTGACATACTAAAAACGATAATGTTGACCTCGGTTTTTTAGAATCGAATATTAAGTAAGTAAATAAAACGTCCTTCAGCTAAAAATAACTCATAGCTGTGCTGTGTTGTCACGAGTTCACGACACATTATTATCTACCTACACTCAGCTTTAGCACCACAGCGTCTTCTTTTTTACGTAGGTCCATTATCATCATGTATTTACCAATACGGATGTTTTAACTTACTAGAGCTACTTACAAAATTCTATCAGTAAAAAACGGTACAAAAAACGTTTTAAAGTACAAAGACAGGTAGGTACCTATTCCGTAAACTAAATCGTGCTCCATTCCTTTATTATGCATGTACCGACCGCCGCACATTCGTACATTAGCAATTAAGCACACGATATTAATTTATAGGCCACTTCGCAGTATCTGTACAAAGTTTATAGAACAATAGTTAGCTGTAATCGATTCCTTAGGGACTGAGAACTGAATTGGTGTGACTGTGTGAGCAAGTCTTTATTCCCGACACGCGCCGACCCACTGACACGCAGGATGACGACTGATTGCAAGATAAGACGATCCATATCACCGTCTATTGTGAAATGCCCTTAACACGAAGGCTGCCCTATAAACCAAGGATTACCTGTCATATCTTTACGCGTACGGCGTAGGTAGGTACTTAAAAGCTACTAAAATCACCATCAATGCGAAATGACGACAAAATTTTATCGTTTGGGTAACATGTATTCAAACTCTCAAAGTACACAAGAAATAACTTTCTAATTTGTATGGCTTCACTATTATTTATTATAGGTATCCAATCCATTGTTAGCAGGAAAAAGTATGAAATGTTGTTCTCACGTCTGACCTTATCTTTGGCATCCATACTAGGTACTAGTCATTTTGAATAATAACAGGAAAACCTACCATCAGTTTGTAAGTTTTAGATAAAACATATGCAGTATGATTACATAAGAAAAATTCGTCGAACTACTGCTCAATAGAGGGCGCTGTTTAACGGCACGGTAGGGCCCACACACTTCACACCGTTCACTTCGGTGTCTTTATTATCGCGTACGGTAGTGTATTCTCACTGAATTATCTTATCAGTTATTATCATAAAAATATCTACATTCATAAAAAACTAATAATTCTAGAGCGTTGTTGGTACAATACGGCTATTTCGCCATATCCCTCAGCGGCTCGTTGGTCTAGGGGTATGATTTTCGCTTAGGGTGCGAGAGGTCCCGGGTTCAAATCCCGGACGAGCCCAAATCTTTTTATTTTTTTAAAGTTACATTGAAATATGCGGTAACTTCGTCTTTCGCCTTTTTTATTCTATTCTATTCTTCCATGAAAACATGGTATTTTGAATCTTATTTGCGTTTTTATGTGCTATTTCAAACATAGACATTTACTTATTTACTTACTTATTTTTTTCGGATACTGGCAAATCAATTGCAATTTTAAATAAAAGGTAAAATAATGTTCCAAGTTTAAGAAAACATTTAAAACATAAGTCGCTGATCCTGAGTTCCTGACGATTGCACCCGTTTAGTAAACAAACGTTTCCTGGAGGGATCTCAAGGGAAAGCTTCTGTGATCCCTTTTCTTGTCCCGTACCCTTACATGTGGGGAATAATTAAAGCGCTTCCAACCTACCTTTGAGCGTGGCTCAGCTGAAATGTCTCCACAAAGGAACGTGAATGCGCCTCGGGTGAAAAGGAACACCCACTATTTATGCAACGGTTTCTTTTTAGCTTCTGCGTCCGACGTAGTCTTTATTGTTTTCAATGTCTTCGCTCAAACATGTTACTTATCGTAGCAATTTATGAATAAGATTGTTTTTAAACGCCATTCATAGAGAGAAGTTTGCGGAAAATCCCGCAATAAACCGCATGGTGGTAAAATAGTTATCATTTTGCTTATTCATTTAAGTCATTTGTTATTATGCGTACAGCACAAATATTAATGTGGTAGATATTAGCAAAAACAGCTACCTAAATAAAATAAAATACTTAATGATTTTTTTTTTCATAAAAACAAAATCAATTTTTCCTAGTAAAAAATGGACATTATAGAAAAAGTACGAGTACCTATATCGTTGATGGCAGTACAATGAAAACATCATTGTATCACAGACATCATTGACTGCTTATTATATTTGCACAATCTTGGATACCTATTATCAATCCTATGGTTATTACCATGTCAAAGTTGCGGAATTAAAGTATGCATTGCCTACGAATGTGCGCTGTCGAATTCTTACTGAACCCTTTCGCCTGATTAATGTGATATCATAGCCATGAAGCCTCGCGCAGACTGCCGCGACGCGCCAGCGCGACGCTGCTCTAACAATACAATTTCTAAGAAAACTTCACGGTAGAACAATTACCGGTGTCGCGTCGCGCCAGTCTGGACGAGCCTTAACTTAAGCCATTCTGCGAAATTTTTAACCATGCGTCCATGACACAATAGAACCGGGTTTCTCCCGACAATGTCAGCGGGGTTTTCGGGAGTAAATAATATGAAGCAATGATAAGGATAAAAGATATGTGACCTACGTGCTGATTCATTCATACCGGGTCAGGAAGAAAGTTTTTTTTTTCAAATGAACCAAAACCTACTTACCTAATTATTTATGAGCACTAGAGTCATTAAACAGTCACCATTATTTTCCGAACATAGTTCGAAAATCGTATGTATAATGTTTAAAACAAATCATGAATAACAAACAATTCCCTTCTTCTGGGTTACATTCTCTGGTAAAAACAATACATGAAGCATAAACTATAAAGCTTGATTCATATTTTTCACCTTAGTTCCCACTGTGATAATGGTAATTTTTACAGCAAGTAGGTATGTTTTTCAGGTTTTGTTGATTGGCAACACTATCTATTCAGTCTTATTTCTTATCTCAAAACATGTGCGAATTTATAAAACTCAACAATGTGGGTATTGTTTACGTTTATTGTCGTGTTTGTCTTACGTTCTGATATATCTAGGTCACGTACTTACTTCGATATCCTACGAGTAGATGGCAAAATCCAATCTTTTCACTCTTCAATGAAACCTAATGAGACTTCCTGCAGAGTCGATAGCGTCATACCGGCGCTAAAGCTCATGGTATCCTTGGAAATAGTCACGCAACGGTGCCTCAGAGAAATGGTCGTTTTATAGGATTTTGTGGGCGGATGAATACCGTTGCAAAACGTACCCATTCGGTGTTAGGAAGAAATGTCAGTGCCGTGAACTTTCAAACTGACGGCATTTGCAATTATCGGCAATGTGGAGATCTTCATTCAAATGTCAAGGAAAGAATCACCATTGGTAATATTGTTTCATCTATTTATTCCTGTGATTTATTCATGCTAAAGCTTCCTACTGAATATGTTTGTTACCATTGCTCCCCGGTACGATCAATATTATCTTTATTATTTTTATCTTAATTATCGATAAACTTTTGCATCACTTGGGTTGCGTCAGTGAGTTAAAAATAGCTTCTTCAACGTTTGTCCTGATGAGTCATCGGAGCCCATCCCAAACTTGAAATTGGGACGACTTTTTGCGATCTGCACTCCCCAATTGCATTGTATGATCTACCGATTGTTATTTATTTTTGGTGCTTGTCAGACTGCTCCTTGATCGTGCTAACGTATTCTGTAGTCTCGAAGACAATTATTTAAATATTATAAAATTATTCATATCAATCAATTTGTTATTCACAATTAGCTAAACTGATTTTGCATTTTTAAGTCAAGGTTTAGACTAGTTTAGAGCAACTTTAATTTGCTATTAAATTTTGGTAAAGGTTATTTTATTTTACAACATTTCAAATTTTCAATGTCTCTGTGACTCACTTACGTCAGCATTGCAATTTGCTTTCGTGGGAACGAAATCTTTTTTCGTATCTAATTAAATCCGCCATTATGTATGGATGCAAATTCTAAATAAAACTTGTGTAATTCATCCTTGGATATTTAATGTTTGTATTTATGTATAAAACACAAATTACAGCAAGTCTAGTTTCAACTTTTCAAACGGTAAGTTTTAGTAAATTATGTATGCTGAAACTGTAGTACCAAACTATATAAAAAACAAATACAAGATAATAAAACAGGGTTATATAAACATTGCAAAGTATTATCAGAAATAATGAACTGAAAAAATGAAAAAATGAACATAATTATCAGCAGCACATATACACTACATAATCTTAAACATTTAAACACCGTCACGCAAACGCTAAATACTACTAAACACACTCTTACTTACACACCCTCACATACATCCCTCATTCTAAATACACATCCTTACTCTAACATACACACACATATACACTTTTAAGAAGTCGTCTTCAATATCCTTAGTACCTTCATAGTTAAATTTGATAATTATACATAGTTACTTTTACTTTTTAATTTTATATACTTACTTTGTGACTGCTTTTGTAATGTTGGAACACAACATAAAAGGTTTCTAGTATCACAGTGACAGCAGAACACTGACTCCTAAGTCACAGGATCACCTAGTTTAGGAGGCAGGGTTTAAACTATAAGTATGACCTTTAACCAAGTTATGTATCCTAGTTTTAAGCAATGTCTAAGGTTTTTTTTTGTAACAATAAAGATTTTTTTTTTTTTTTTTATTTTTTTTTTTTATTACCTACCTGTTCTTGCGCTCGCTGAGTATCTGTTCCTCATAGAACATTTTGGTAATAGTGTTTATACGTGAATACACGACAAAACAAATCAAAATTATTTTAAGTGCCACGCAAAAATAACTTTTATGGTAGGCGTAGGCGTACCGCTTCTTTCATAATACTTAATTTACTAAACCAAATAAACTACCACTACTAAACCACCTGTGTAGACATTAGAGACTCAATGAATAATAAAAACATAAAGCGTAAGCTGAAAGTACATTACATCAACTCGATTATAACTTAACTGTTAATAGCGCGTTGATCAAATCTCAGACCATGGCATGCTACTGTGCTTTGTTTATGGGTAAGGAACTTGTAATTTAGAAATAAAAAATAAAAGTAGTTAGTACCTATAATAGACGTATTTATACGTATATTGTAATAGGTTAACTCTTGAACGGTTTATAGACAATCTTGACAGTGTTTATCAATATTTTAACGAACCGCCTTGTTAAATGTTAGCTGTGGGCGGGGAAAGTCGAACTAATTTGATGATATGTTGACGTTAATGAGCTCTATTGAGGTTCGTTTTACGTGCCTTGATCTATTTCATCTATTACTGCTAGTTTTAAGAAGCCATATTAGGTATCATTTATTTTTTCTTGTGCTATGTTTTTTAATAAAAAGTCGACATGTTTTAGTCAGAAAATGAAGATTTGAGAGATGATGCTACAAGATGGTAAACGTAATCCCATAAAGCTATTTGGCTCACATAGCGCCAAGCAGTTCCTCTAATGGCATAAACACACATTACTTACCGCTCGCACTTAGAGGTCTACTTATTACTTGATGTAATAAGCGGAAGCTTACTTTATATACTTACCGTTAAAACAATATATTATATAGGTATTTGTTTGTTTGTATGTAGGGAGTAATCTCCGGAACTACCAGTCGGATTTTACCAATTCTCGAGGAAGGTTATTATAGGCTATGTAACATCACACGCTATGATCCTTAGGATACGACAAAAAGAAAAAAGTCAGGAAGAACGCTAAAAGAAAACGAAGTAGGTAATAACGCGGACGAAGTCGCGGGCAGAAGCTAGTAAGGTATAAATTATAAGCCTTGCAAGCAACACTATTATTGTAGCTTCATAATTTAGAAATGGGAGAACGATTCTTCAACTGCTACTAATTCTATGACCCTGTGTGGATACGGCCATTATGTATATGAGGGAATCCCTTGACTCTTCTATTTGTTTAGGTGAAAACTCGACGGACCCCTTATGTGTTTGTTTTGACGTATTTTACCTACTTTCTTAATAGTAATTTGATGAAAATAAACTGTAGAATGACGTTCATCATCATCATCCACTGGATGTATTATCCCGCTGAACGGCATAAGTCTCCCTTATAGATGAGCTTTTTCCCAACTATCGGGGTCGGCTTCCAGCCTAATCCGATGCAGCTGAATACCAGTATTTTACATGGAGCGACAGCCTATCTGACCTCCACAACTCAGTCACTGCGTAATACGATCCCTTGGGTAAGACTGGTTGTCAGTCTTTCGGGCTTCTGAGGAGCCGTAATGACCGTCAAAGATCCACGAACACAGCCGGGACCAACGGCTTAACGTGCTTTCCGAGGCACGGAGGAGTCTCGATATGAAAATATGGTCACCCATTATCGGACCAACCTCGGTAAGATCGACCGGTGCGACTGTTATTACTTAGCCACGAGCTCGTGGAAAACCATAGATTAAAATATTGTTTTCTATATTAATGCCAGACAAAAGAAGGCATTAGTAACTTAGATTATGACGACGTAGGTCATACATGTCTCCCTGATAGACGCATATTTGTGTGACAACAAAGAAGAGTCACACAATGCTAGAAATGCCTACGTGATATTGAATGTCTGGTCCATTATAAAATTATGCTTCATAATCTCGTCCTCATTGTACACTATGTAGTTTGCACTCGTTGCACTACTACGCTATCACATTATTTAAAGATGAAATACTTCATCCTAAAACAAAAAATGTTATCTGTGGTCCACTCGCTGGCGGGCCCGCATGACGTCTGTCAAATCATTGTACTTTTTTGTGCCGCGCGCTAATCATGTTTCCGTTTAAAAACTCCGAAATTTCTTAACGAAATGGGAAACCATCGAAGAAAACGTGGCAAAAAGAAATGGAGGACCTTAACGAACGTCTGCGAGACCTGGAAAATTGAGTGAAGACGCGAAAGCGGAGTCTTCATCGACATTCGGGTAAGTTTCTCGATATACCTACCAATTTGTCGTTAGTTGAAATAATTTTCCGAAAATTACCTTGTGATCCATACGCACATCAGTCTCTAGAGTTTTCATTAGAGGCTAACCATGAGAACAATAACTGTGCCGTATACTTACAAAAGAACGACACCACACGAGCTTTCACGAGAGGCTAGCCGATGGTACCTATATCGTTGAGTGTTAAAAACATATGCCTGCTGAATCCCTAGCAGTCTCTAAGAGTTTTCACGAGAGGTTAACCATGAGAACATTAACTGTGCTATATAACTACAAAGAACGACACCACAAGAGCTTTCACGAGAGGCTAGCCGGTGGTATATCGTTCAGTGTTAAGAAAAACAGATCCCTGTTGAATCCCAACCAGTCTCCAAGAGTTTTCACGAGAGGTTAACCATGAGAACATTAACTGTGCCGTATAACTTACAAGAGAACGACACCACACGAGCTTTCACGAGAGGTTAGCCGATGGTCTATAATAAAATTATGTTCAGTGTTATAAACACGTCCCTGCTGCATCCTTAGGGCTATCACGAGAGGTTAGCCGTGCATTTGGGCCAATGTATCACGAGAGGTTAGCTGTGAATTTGGGCCAATGGTTTATTTGTGAAAACACGTAACACGTCCCCGCTGCATCCCTAGAGCTATCAGCCGCGGATTTTAGCAGTCTGGGACCTTACTCTCATATTCTTTGTAGAGGAGTACGAAGTTCGTCTCTGTGGAAGACACTACAGTCAAGCACGTTCGAGAGGCTGTGTGTCACGTGACTGAAGCTGATGCAGCCAGACTGAATAGTCGTACTCAATGCTGCCAGTTATATGTTTATTTACATATCGGAAAACATTATGTTCTCTTAAAAAATTCCAAAATACTAACAATAATAAATTCTAGATATACGATTACATTCGTTACAGATATTCGTCATTCGATACAGACAGTATATGATTTAAGTTAAATATGTTGTGTTAGTACTTGCTTCATTTCCACTACAATGCAGCCGGAAGGAGACTGAGAGTAAACTGGTATCTATACCCCAACCTCAGGCCTTGCCTTCAAGTGTTAAGAATCTGCTCGGAGGGTGCAGTGGTTAGTTCACCTATGGAACTGCATTGCAGTCTGGCCATATGGTGGTTAAAAGTTATGATTAATAGACTAAGCTGACTGAAGCACCCATAATCTGTGGCCTGTTGAACCCACCAAAGTTTGAAAGGGGGGGGGGGCAACAGTGAATGAAGGTGGAATCAAATGGGAACAAAGGATCAGAGGGGCAGAATACAGGGGCTGCCATTATGTCCATTGACAAGGTCCTGAACAGTTTAATAGCCTCCCGAGGGAGTGACTACTGTGTGTCATTTATCATGATTGCATCACATGAAGATCCTTAACCCTACCCAACTTTACAAGGATATGAAAGAATTGATGGAGTGGGCACCGATACCTAACAGGTATTTTTAAGTTTCAAGATAAATTCAATGCCACCAAACATTGTCAGATCTAGGATTGTCACTGGCTCAGATACGGAGTGGTGGATTGCAGTATTTCTCTAAAGTTATGCATGGTTGTATTGCTACTTATCTAACCACACATTTGTGAATCAAGGGTTATAAACTACCCTTTACTGAGTTTCCAGTTCAAACTTCTAAATAACAACTTCAGTATATTTTTACTAAAATCAGATGGCACTTTAAATAACTATGGTGCCACATACCACTTTAAACTGGTGGACTTAAGGACAGCTATTATGGTTTTTTTGCCTATATTTGTTACCCATAAGAAAATATGTTAGAAGATATCTCCCGTTTCTGTTTTAAGATACATTGTAAGAGCCTACATGCCTCGCAGTCGGGCTTAGCACAGCACCATGTGTGTTCGCTGGGATCATGGGTTGTCTTTCATAATTATATCCTGACAATATTCTGTGCCTTGCTGATTCATAGGCAAACTGCATAGAAAATGTGTCTACTACTCAAAATGTGTTAAGAAATCTAGGACTTATTATTAATATTGGAAACTGAAAAGGGTGCCCTAGAACCCAGCCAGTATCTAGGTTTCTTGTTGAATCAGTCCAGTTTGCCATTTCACTTAGACACTCCATCCAAAAGGAGATGCAAATAATAGTGTTTGCCTAATTACTAGGTATCTTTGTTGCTACATGCCCAGCTGTAGAGGGCTTTACACCAAGATCATGAAAGGTCACACACAACAGTTAGTAGCCTTAAAGAATAACAATGAAAATAACAAGGCCAGAACTGGTTTATAATTCAAATTTATAATAACATATCGCCTGTATTCCTCAGAGGGCTGGGCAGAGGTGTTCTTATTAAAAAATCCAAATTCAATTATTATCAAATACAATAGAACTAGATTAAAATTCAAAATAAATTATTTGCAAATACAATAGAACTAGAATCAAATCCAAAATCATTTATTTGCAAAGGTTGTCTCACATTTCAACGAACCACAATATAATTAAACAATTTGACTTTTTTCTTGAAATATTCTCTGTTGCTTCTCAAACTGACTGGGCCTGGTATGTTATGATAAAAAGTTCCATATAAATTACCTTGAACTTTTAACAGCAGGTAAGGATCAAAACAATTGCAAGCAAACTCAGATACTATGATGTATTACCTAGAACAGATATCACAACAGTCATAGCCTATATCAATAAGATGGGTGGTACTTGCTATACTCACCTTAAGCTTAGCTAGACAGTTATGGCAATGGTGCAAGGAAAGACAAATATGAGCTCTTGCATCTTATATTAGTTCCAAAGAAAACACTATGGTAAATCTAGAATCTAGACATCCTAACATAGAAATTGAATGGAAGACCTGCAGGTCTTTTCTAGTCAATTGTTATTAAACTGGGTCAGCCCCAGTTAAACCTGTTTGCAAAAAGTCCAATACTAAGTGTCAGAATGACATCATGGCTCCCTGATCCAGGTGCATGCTCAGTAGATGCATTCACTATAAAATGGGACATCCACACCCATTGCGCAGGAGTCTCTGACACTGATTGGCCGCAATATTATCAGGGACGATTCCCTGAGAAGAGGAACACCAATCCCTTTAATTAATATAGTGCTAACTTTCTTGTCTAGCAAAGCAAGAAAGCTATATGAATCTGTTAGATCAGTGGATTCACTTCTGACAGAGTCAAGATATTGGCAGGCTCATTCACCGTGGTGATATTATTATTAACCACTAAGTTTAATCAAGGATTGTCTTATGGCTCACTCCCTAATGGTATTGAATGAGTTATAATTATATAACTGAAACTGGAGAAATTACCGACTATTACTATTAGCTGACACAGATGAGTAGAGTATCAAGGTTTCTTAGGGTAGGTAATTATATTTGAAATAAGAGCAAAGAACCCCAAACATGATATAATTTTGGGACTCCAGTAACATACGGGGTTATCTAATATCTTTCATAATTAAACCTTTGGTTTAGAATATTACAAACCAAAAAAATTGTAACCATAATAGCTCTTGTAATTGTACATTGAATTCAACCTTATCACTCATTAATATAGATAACATTTCTTATAATAAGGATAATTATGATCTTATAGATACCAGAAATATTTGAAACTTCTGCACCTGGAAGATCTCAACCGAACTTGATATTTTTTTAAGAGAATTTATCTATCTGGCCTGCCACAACCCTTTTTGTTCTATCCAGATTTTACTAAGAGTATAAGACAAGATTTTAAATCATTAATTATATCCATAAGAAAATCTTTTCATGCCGCCTCTAATCTAACCATTAGTGGATGGATAAAACAAAATTTTTGTGCCCAGTAGTAGAATAGATGTTTCTAAATTCACATAGACAGACATACCTCTACGTCAAAGGCCTCTAAGGGAGGTATCGATGTTGAGGTCATAAGAAGAGCTGCTGATTGGATCACAAATTTTTGATTGTGGTCCTAATGCTTTTGCCCAGGCTGTGTGCTCTATAGAGAGTGGCTGCTCATAAAAAATTATTACATTTTTATGTCAATGTTAATTGTCTGTTTATATATAATTGATGTTTGTAAGTATAGGATTATTAATGACATGGTTGATTCAAGACTGAATAAGAATTCCAGGACTCATAGTACCTAATTAGAGAATTTTAAAGTTAGGTAACTAAGTATGTCTTTAACTTAATGGAAGACTGATTTTTAAATAGAAATACATTTATAATGAGACTTGGAATAACATGGTAAGTTATATATAATGTTCAGTTGGTAAATAATGCTGAACTGGTTACCAACACAACTTTATTCTTTGAACATCTACATAGTGTACAATGAGGACGAGATTATGAAGCATAATTATACAGATCGGACTAACTTACCTAGTGACGTCCGATCCTTAATTATGTGAAGTAATCTCGTCCTCATTGTATCCCAACCCCTCCCAGATAATCAACCTACATATATACCTATGTGTATTGGATTGCCTTATCTAAACCCCTTCTAAAAGTTGTGTTGTGCTGTATGGACTATACGATGCCCGTACCGGTCATCGTGAAGTCCCGTTCATATGCTTTGAAAGAATGATTTGACAGACGTCATGCGGGCCCGCCAGCGAGTGGACCACAGATAACATTTTTTGTTTTAGGATGAAGTATTTCATCTTTAAATAATGTGATAGCGTAGTAGTGCAACGAGTGCAAACTACATAGTGTACAATGAGGACGAGATTACTTCACATAATTAAGGATCGGACGTCACTAGGTAAGTTAGTCCGATCTGTATAATTAACCGGCGACCCAGCTTTACAGTTACTTTACTGGACAATAATAACTGGGTTCTCGTTAAATGGTTAGGTAAGTGATGACGCGTGTACTCTGGCGCCGCTGACAGATTGCCGCCGTCAACCAACTTATAATGAACGTAGGCTATGTAATACGCCGTCGCGTCGTAGCCATTTGCCTCACTATAAATAAAATACCTACATTGGATTGTCATTTGTGGTTGCTCTACGTATAACGGACTATTTACATTCATTCTGCCCAGCCTTTTCCCAATCATGTTGGGGTCGGCTTCCAGTCTAACCGGATGCAGCTGAATACCAGTATTTTACATGGAGCGACTGCCTATCTGACCTCCACAACCCAGTAACTGGGTAATACGATACCCCTTGGTAAGACTGGTTGTCAGACTTTCGGGCTTCTGACGACTCGTAACGACTGTCAAAGATCCACGAATGACAGCCGGGACCAACGGCAACGGCTTAACGTGCTTTCCGAAGCACGGAGGAGTCTCGGTATGTAAAGATGGTCACCCATCCACGGACCAACCCCGGCAAGCGCAGCTTAACCTGATGGATCGACCCGTGCGGCTGTTATTACTTAGCCACGAGCTCCTCCATAACGGACTATTTACATTATTAATAATTAATTTTCACAGAATAAAAGCTAGCCACAAATTACGTCATAAACCTAAACGATAACATGTATGAATAATTATTTGTTTGTGGTTATTTTGTACTTTCCCTATGCAAAATTTAACATAGAAAAAGAATATAATAAGTAATTACTTAATTAGTCAAAACCATTTTGTATTAATGAATTTGTCAAGTTCTAATTACTTGATAAACTTTAAGGACCCCGCAAACAGCCGCGAGGCGACTTTAATCATTCGATTTCGAGCGAACTTTTAAGCGATTTATGGGCCAAATATGGTATAAAATATGTACTTAAGTATTTCGCTATTCGGCTTTAGTTCCTTATCTAAGACTACTAAGAGCTACGTTATTGAATTATGAAAGTCAAGTGCCCTGAACTCATAAATAATAATGAATAATTTAAACCTAATTAAAATGCATAAGTACTTAATTATTATTGTAACAGGCACAGATCCAATTTATGACAGGCAACTAGCATTTTATAATATCAACTAGCTAATGCTAGCAAATGCGTTGCATTGCGTTAGAATAGTATAGAATAGAATAGAATAATATTTATTTGCTATTTATTTTTATTTGTTTTGAACCGACGCGCACATAACAACTTACTAAAGTTTCATCGCAATCGGTCGAGCCATTTTCGAGTTTTGCTGAGACTAAAGGCTCGCGTCGGCGGCGGCGTCGCGTCCGCCATATCGCGTCTTACGTCTTCTTATCACGTCTGTACGAGCCGTCATGCACTTGCACGGCAATTGATTTTTATATAAAAGAAAAAAGATGTGAAGAAGATGTTCAGGTAATACCAAATCAGTGTAGGTACTTATCACGAGTTCACGGTCTAATACAATAATTAAATTGCTACTACAAAACATTGTAAGTAGGTAATTATAATTATTTCAAAGCTCATACAATTTGCACAAAACTTCAGTAAATTGAAATATCCGTGTTCGTGCTTACCTTGGTCTAACCCTAGTGTCTACACAACTACGAAGTAAATCTATTGTACATATAGGTAGGTAGGAATATTGAGTGCAAGCCCGCCCCAGCCCTTGCGAAGGCCATGAAATACTTCCACGGGGGAAGTTTCCTAGGCCCCGGTATTACAAGGGTACGGACAAATTTACTTTTTATGATCATATCAACGCTATCTCAGCATTTTATGTGTTTTGTATACGTATATCCTTTTACATGACGAAGTGCGTCCGAGTTCATATCATTTTAATATGATTTACATGGATATTTCCTTTCCCTTATGTGATTTTGGAAGTAATTTGCAAATTAAAGCTTAGGATTAAAGTATTCATTCGATAGCCACTACGTATCCAAGATTCAATACTTGTATTGAATGAGATCAGCACATAGCTATCACATAATACTGCAACATCTTGTTATCAGTTGATGAAATCATACTGCATTTTCCAGTACCTACACATTTATTCAGACAAAATAACCAGAGTTTTCTTTGAATGCTCCCGCAGACAAGATAGAAATTGTTCCACCACTGAAGCCTTTACTTACACCGCATTTACCTACCTATTGTTTCTGTCTTTTTGACACGTTGGTGTCTTGTTGGAAATTATTTAATCAAGTTGTTGTTGTTGTTGTTGGACCAAGAATTCGGCGGTCTTCTTGTTTTCGTCGTTCGTACCTTTGTATCTACCATCTTCTAGTTCCTCGCCTGTCTAAGTATCTTCCTTACCTATCTATCTCTTTCATAACCTTGGGTTTGTAGGTACATATAAACGTCTGAGTTATACCTAAAATCCTTAATATTCATTTATCATGGTACTTTTATCTCGATATACAACTAGTTATTCAGAACCTAGTCCTTGTCATTGGTAAATTAATACCTACTTTTGCTACTATTAAAGCTATCAGCTTGAATCTCTAAAGACCTGAACCGGTTCTCGTTATTTGTAAAAAATATGTTCTTGCAAGCTCACGGAGTTTTTCTTGCACGACTATTACTAAGTTCATTGCCTTTGCAAATCGGAGATAAAAAAGAGTATGCTAGTCTCATCTCATCATATGTTACCATCAACTTCAGCTTAGCCAATGTTGCCATTGCATGTTGAAATCTTTTGTACTCTGAAAACAAACGGAATATCTATGGTATTGCCTAAAACCTCCTAAAAAAACGAAAATTTAACTGCTAAGCTTATGCTGTTATTAATTCTCTTCAGCATCTTCTCTCTTGGAATTTTGGCAAGCAAAATACCTTTGCTTAACATCTTCTAGCCAATAAAATACCTAAAAACAAACGGAACACTTTAAATTTAACGAATGCCCAATTTTTCTATATTGCTATATGCAACTAATTTGTTCACGCTCCGTTAAGCCAGATACAATGAGACCCGTAGGCGCCGTGTTCCCCCTGGTTCAGTTGCGCGTTGTCGAGACGTCTCACACTAATGCGTCTGCAAATCCTATAACGTTTGCCAACACCAGGCAACAAACAAAATAAACTTTGAAAGAATGCAGGTGCATACAATCTGATAGGAAAAAGTCCAGAGACTAGCATTTGATAAGGTGATTCGCTTCTCGGAGAAAAGTGAGTTCAATCATTTATAGCGTCTCAATATAAATGATTGAACTCACTTTTTGTGGGAAAATGTTATCCGTGAAAGAGATATTTTTATAAAATCTGAACTGTGGATAGTTGCCTCAAAGAGATTCTTTATCAAGATAAAAATATAATGTGAAAACTCTGAGTGTGTCTAAAAGTATATTGAATTCATTAAATTTTTCTTAGATATTGAAGATGTGACAATAAGCTATTTAAGCCTAATTGGTTAGGTTTTACAACCTTAATTTAGTAATTATGGCAACATACATATAACAGAACGAGAAACTCAATTTACGGCGCGGTGTAACTTTTGAAAATCAATTAAAGTTCAACGAGAGAGAGCTTTTTGTAAATATTCAAAAAATCGTTGAAAATCTATAATAGTAACTAACTATGCACTTGCTAGTTGCTGAATGTAAAGTTTCAAGTGAACTTCTTCAAAGATTATGGAACCTGTGGCTACAGTGGTTGCTGTAGCTGCCTAATTCAACCGTGTACCTGTAAGCGTTAAGGTGTATAGATATGATCACACCCCTAACTGAATTGACTTAGAAGGTTTTCAGAGTCTTTCGCTGAACCCGAGATTAATAAACGTTACTTACCTAATATTATTGCTGTCACATTCGCACAACTAGTGCGAGATAGAATAAGGGAACATATCTAAGCCAAAGCTCGAGAGTGAGACGAGAGAGTAAAGAGTGATTGTAGCAGGTTTCTAAAATTGTAACGACCTAATAGATGCTACAGTTTCTAGAATGGATGTGTTTAAGGATATGGACGACATTGGATTTATATATAGCAGTTGATACCAAGCTAACCTAATTGCAAATACTGGGTAAATTGTATCGTATGTATAGTCGTGGGAATGTGTTGAACAATTCAGATATCACTCAGAGGTGACGTCGCCATCACCACTTATTTGCATACGGGTGCGGCAAGATACCCATGCTAATTTAACGCTTAGATCATTCTTTCTAAGTATAAACGTCGCTATCACGATATTTATTTACTTGTCATATATATTTTCATAATAAACAGTGAGATTTGTTTCTTCCAACAGCAGGGTCTGGACGGTTCGAATGGAATAAAATAAAATCACAAAGTCTTTTAGTTACACTTTAATGAATTTAAACAAAGTAAACTTACATGGAACATCACAATTATGCTTCGCAAAACAATGTTGATGTCTTGAGATTCATTGTTATAATATCTACCCAATTAGCAGGGGCTATTTCAATTACATATAGGTACAACAATCGAACATGCCTTAATATTATGGAATAGATTTTCTAACCGGGAAGAAGCAATTTCCTTAAATATTAGACGTTGAACATACAGGCCTTGACTTTCTTTTGTAGATATTATTAAATGTTTCGCAATAAGTTCTAACATTAATTTACGACATCAGAGACAAAACATATTTTGAAGCTGACAAAGTGACCAATAAATATAATTATATTTTTGTTATAATAATATTTTAAGTCTTATCCAATAATGGTACGCTAGGTGGGACGTTGATTTAACGTTAATTTAAACAAATATGATTAACCAAGATTATACCATTTTTTAATAAACTTAAAAAAAAAATGTATCCGCGAAGAGGAATACTGACGGAACTACAGAATTTAAAAGATAGTACTAAACTTAAAGAGATAAGACAGTTCACTTACAATTAAGGCGAACACTTACAATCGATTTCAATTCATACAAAAATATCATCCACTTTCTTTACACATTGACAAAAGTCCGCTAAGCATACTACTACCAAACGATGCCAAATCTATTAGTCTACTCGTTTCTAAGAACTAACAAGAATGATGAGTTCATTTGACGGAGGGATGCAATTTTAATGGATTTAATGCCTTAACTAACAAAAGTAGGCAAACTTACAAAGTATAACTTTGGCTTAAATAACAAAGTCATCTTCAGCTAACCTCACGGCTCTTGCTGAGGTTTTACTTGTATTTGAAGTGTAATTAGAGTTTCATCTGAACCTAGGCTTATGTTTAAATTGAAAGAATAAAAACAAAATAAATTATTTGTGAATAAACGCTATCGCTATACGCTTTTAACTAATAATATCTCTTAATTCTGGATTTTTAGACTCTTGTAACTTAAAATTATGAATAACAATTAAAATTATGAAATACAAAATACTAAAGGTAAGAGGTACTAAACAATGTGCTTACTTACTACTGCGTGAAAAGAAATGAACTGTGCGTCAAACTGTTCATAACCAAAACCTATACAAATGTAGTATCATACCATACCAAAGCATACTCAGGAAAGTGGGAGCGATGAATTGAATGCACAACAATTGCCGTATTGTACAAAGCAAAATCAAGCGAGAACAACAATGTTGGACAAGTTTAATCAATTAATTCTAAAGTGTATTAATATTAGGTAACGGAATACGATAAAAATAAATTACTTAAAACTTTACACATAACTTTTTACGGTGATTATATTTAACAATTATTCAAAAACATGGCTATAGCCTTCAAGCAAAAACAAATTTATCAAACGAAATTCATTATTTAATAAAAATATAAAGAATATCTAAATAATGTGTTTTGTACATTGCAACATTTTAAATATTGACGGTAACGTATTTTCTCTTATAAAAGTGATTTCGAATTTTGAAATTCATTCTGATACTTATCACAAATGTGAGTTTACTGTCCTGTGAATGTCCAAGGTACATATTATGTGTGATTTTATTACAGCTTGTCATTGGTAACAGTGTCTTACTTCACTCGCTATCATTATCCCTATCTACGATGTTTCCACTGTCATTATATTTAATGACAACCTCCTCGTGCCGCTCTGCGACTTCCATATCAGTTAACTATTTACAGATATATCTATTTACAGTTATGCGATTAATTTTGGCTCCTCAATTTACATATTGGAATGAAATCACATAACAGGAATGTCGAGAAAACAAAATATTTATATTTACATAATTTGGCCCAGGAAAAAGGTTATCCGTGCCTTGACTTATAAACAACAGCATCAAGCTCAGTTGCCAAAACGTACATAAATGTATAAACGACCAAGCATCTATAATTTTAATGATATTTTTCTCACTATTTACAAAGAATTTAACTTGTCATTTTAAAGTAAAAGTATAACCGCTGGGATAAACAACGTGAATGAAACAATTTTCGTAGTTGCTCCATTAGGGTTGCTGCCGAGTCCACCGACTACAGATTTTTTAATATCTTCTTTTGGCACCGATGCTTTAACCATGCCTTCACCGCTTTCATTCATCATCTCACTGCTGTCCATCTGAGCAGTATGGTCCGCCTTCTTCATGGCAGCTACATCATTTTCTTCAGGTGCTGGAGGCGCAGTCTCTGGTGGAGGTGCAGTCGTTGTAGTTGTCGTAGTAGTAGTGGTAGTGGTTGTGGTCGTTGGCACTAAAGTATTGTTTGCCAGGAAATATATTTCCCCGTAAATAGCTTCTACCTCTAGAGTATTTTCAATTCGCTGCCCTCTCATTTGCCTCGACCGAGGGTCATTATCTTTATAGAAAGTTACTAATTTAGCTGTATACTGTACGTCACGGTCTGTAATGTTACCCCTAAATGTAACATTACATGCTGTGCCTGGTTCTAGATATTGTTCGAGTTTATACAACTTCTTCATCCGCTTTGTGAATGGGTTAGCCCACTGTATGTTCGGAAATAAAGTACCATCATCTGATTCAATCGTCGTATTAAGACCAATGGCTATTCCATGTCCATGACCCCAAGATAAAGTGTAGTTGAAGTCATATTCAATTTCTGTAGTGACAGTAGCGGCAACCTCGTCTTCATTTCTTAGAATTCGCTCTTCAAAAACTTCAGGTTCTGTTTGACGAACGTGTTCCGTATCTCGATCCAACTCAACATTCTCTAACTTGTAACTAATAGGTTCAATTTCTTTTAGGATTTCACCACTGTTTTCTATCATTTGGTTATTCTTGTCATCAAAAGTGATTAACTGTCCGAGAACGTTTTCGTACGCAATCCTTCCGATAAAATATCCACTTTGGGCTTTCATTCTTCCAATAAAAACGGAATCAACGGAAGAATCTACTACTACACCTCCACTAGGTTTGGCATGAAACCTAAACCAAGGTATCCAATTGATTAAAGATGCGTTTTCAATATTTTCTAGTACCTCGAATATGTTGTAGCTCTTGCTTGCGGATACAACGCAGGTCGTATAGTCCGGTCTCAGTTGTCCTAGAATCATATCGCCTTCGTGACGTGCTCTGCAAAGGTATATCGGACCTGAAAATAATAATAAGAATGTATCCAAAATCTCCTCTAAAAATGTCTAAATTGTAAAACTTAGGTAATCATCTTATTACCTTGTTCAGATTCAGCCCCGACGACATAGTTGCTCATGGATTCTTTCTCAAGATTTTTCCATTTCAAAGTGCTTGAGGTTGTGACTTGTTTTAGCTTCGAGTTGTACAGTCCAACTCCAGCTTCTGCCGTGACTTGAATCGCCAGAGTGGCAGTTAATAGCACCACCCACCACCCACTTTGACAATTTCTGTTTTTCTTCATCTTGGCACTGCAACAAAGAAAAATAGATTGTAGATAAAATGTTTTAATTTTCTATTAGATTTCAGTTTCACTAGGTAACTTTCTTAAAACATGATTTTTCGTTACTAACATAGTTTAATATTTTGTACGTAACATAGTTTAATAATACGGGTTATCTATTTTTAAACGATGGATTAAGATTATATCCTACTTGACCTCAATATTTACACTGATGGATTTAAATTAGTTTTTGTGAAAACAACTATTTATAGCGCACAGCATCAGCTACAATATTTCTGATAAAGTAAAAAGCAAAAATAACATTCGAGTCGTAAATGAAAAATTAAAACTTGGCACCACGGGTAAACAAAGAAAATTGAACGTGGCGCGTCTTTGTTTTCCAACCGATCGTTTTTTAATAGCTTTACAAATCAGAGGGTAGAAAATATTGTACAAAGGGTACCTATATCGTTACATAATCCAGAACAAATAGAGATTTGTCTGATATAAGATGTCATTTAAATTTTCCTTTCATTGTCCTCGTGATTTACATTAAGAATTTTGTGAGCTAACTCCGAAAATAGCATCGCATTCGGCCGACCCTCAAGTAATAAATTGCCGCGACCCCAAAATTTTATCTAGATGTACATTCACAAGATATAAAAGCAGTCGTTTTTCCCTGCTTATTGCGTTTTGTAATTGGCAGTAAACATGTTAGAAATGAATTAAAAAATGTAGCAAAACTTATAGAAAGATAATTTATATCTGTTGTTACCATGCACGTGTATCTATCTAAATAAATACATATGTTTATCGGCTAAAAAGGTTGTGGTGGGTTTCGATCCCCCGGAAACTCAATTTCCTTGATAAAGTTATGTTCCTGAAAGCAGATCGCGCTGAGCTCGACGATGTCGCCCCTAGCAAAATGTTGATGCGGGAGATACGATTTAGTCTTTGATTTTATTTTGCAAATTCTCTCATCTGTCAAGGATACCTTTTTATGTATAGTAGGTACTGCATTCTACTGACATTAGAGAGGATGAGCAGGTGCATTGATTATATTATGTGTTATATAAAAAAATCTGCTCATTGCTCGTTGGTCTAGTGGTCGCAAGTGCTACTGCTGAGCTGAGAATGAGGTCCTGACTTAAACATAACTGGCGAAATGTGGATTCTGTCCTTCCCAAATTATAGGTAGGTGATGTTAGGTTAGATTAGGCGACCGCTAATGCAAGCGACAGGAAAGTTAGAATGATAAACAGTAGAACGAGCGAGAAAGCTGTAGTAGGTACTTAGACGGCTGGATACAATCGATTGAAGACGCTGCCGAAGCCGTTGAAAACCTTGTGAAAACTTGAATTCGCTTTGAGCGTTCTTCATTTATGTCCTCTATAGGACAATTCGGTTGACTATTTTTGAAAAAATAGATTTGTAATACTTATTGTAAACTATTGACTTAAAATTTCCGTGTGTATTATCTTTGTCATTTTAATTACATTTTAAATTATTTATTTACTTTTGAATTCATTGTCATTCGACTATCGAGATCCAAGATGCATATTATCAATATGAGCATTTAACATTACTAACGATATATAAAAACTGTAGTCGAATGATCATAAACATTCCCCACACACACTTCTCACGAGTCCTATCCCTAATGTGATGCTGCCAGCAACGTACATTTATGGTGATTAATAGATCCTAAATTACAAGACAGTTCATATAATTGTCAGTACTTATGATCCAAGGCTAACATGTTTACTAAACGTTTTTTAATCATAAGTTTAGGAATTCATCAACCTAACTGCTATGTTGATCGGTCTATCGCCGATCCAGCTAAATACTGGTACAATCATTATTAGGTATACTAGCTGCTACTCGCGGCTTCGCCCGCGTGGGCCCTAAAAAAAGTAGCCTGAGTTACTCCTTAAAACATCAGCTATCTGCTAGTGAAAGATCCATCCAAATCAGTCCAGTGGTTTCGGAGATTAGCGGGAACAAACAGACGGAGAGACGAAAATTAAAAAAAAACCATTTTTTGTTATAAGTCTGTATATATACTTTTATGTGCATTTATTAAAAAGCTGTTATTTTGAAATTACAAACACACACTTCAATTTAATTTATTTGTATGTAGAATTATAGATAATATACGTATAGACTATGATTCGGTCAAATTATTTACTTAGTTATTTATCAGTTTCCTTTTTTTTTCAGGTATGTTGACATTTGACAGCCTCATTATAAAAATACATAATTATAAGGTATGTTTCGTATTAGCTTTAACTTTAACTAAAATGTAAGTGTATTAAAAAAAAAGAAACCAAGAATCCTAAATTTCACCTCGCTTAGCCAAACGACATAAAGTTTATTGCAGATTTATTATTCAAGACTGGTTTATGGTTTAACATCTATTGCTATGTAGTTTCGGTCAAACGGTATATAAAACCCACATTTAGCTCACCAGGTTCGGTTTTTTTACAAGGATCCTGGAAAGGACTCCAAGTCCTTTTAATAATAAATCTACTCGACATTAGGATCCAATAATTCATCGTTAGTCCCGCTACAAATGGAGTAAATTCAGTTTAATAAGTTCAATTGGAGATTGACACGGACCATTTTGTGTGGCACAATCCCGACCCCCCGTTCCTTTGTTATTTGATTAACTTGTGATTTATTACTTTTCGAATAGGGATCTTCTTTCATAAAGTATCTGTAATTAGTCACGGTAGCTTTATGTATTCAACATTAATTTTGGACAGACTGGCTTTATTCCGTATCGCCAGATGTGAAGACATAACTTAATTCGGTCATAGGTTACATGATAACGCTAAAAAAATATTCACCTTTCATTAGACTGTAGACATGGCTTGAAAATGATAAAAAAAATATGATAACGATCAAATATTTTCTAGAGTATTATTTGGAGTAGATAATAGAAGGCCTTCCAAATTTTATGAATAGCATTTTTTTATCCCAATGCGCAGAATTAACTTTGGCTACGTCGCATTCCGTCAGCCCGAGTCAATGTGAGGGCCTTTTGTGTCGCCGCACATAGCGTGTCCAAACGCAGCTTTTGTGTGACCGCCAATTTGACACCTAGCAGAATCGATTAACTGATTTCACTGTAGGTATGTAAATATATATGACAACTTTAGCCTATTTTTTCAACATTTAATTGTTCTTTTTTGATGTTGAAAGATGACATTATTTCTGAAATTTCGATATCCACAACGTTAAGAGAGTTTGAGGTTTTATTCCTAATCCGTTCATCAAGTAATTAACACTAACCAAACCACAGTCTCATGGAACTAGATGATAGAATGATAACGTGTACAAAGGAAGCTCAGACAATTACTCAGCGGTGGCTTTAATGAGTCGATTTAAGCACCCCATACGTTCCTTCCAACACAATACCTTCTGTCTACGTGTTTTAGAGCAACTCTCAATGCGACGAGGGGAGACAAACTACAAACAAAACAGGGAAATCTTTCGTCTGAGTTACCTCACTTCACTGAATCATCACCGCCCCCTCTAGCATTTTTTTTTTCACTTCACTTTTACGAACAGGGGTTTCATTTATTTTTGTGTTCGGTTGGTATTTTAAACCTAAACGACTAGCTAATTTACTTCAGGGGCCTGAGTCTACTAATTTATAAACGTCACAATGGTGTCATAATTGTTAGTGTTTGACAGATTTGCCATACAAAAACTGTCAAAAACTAAGAATTATGACACCATTGTGACGTTTATAAATTAGTAGACTTAGGCCCCAGGTTTCATGTTATGCTTTACGGGCAACTATAAAATTAGCTCTCCTCTTGCTTCATTATTTTACCCGGTCGAAAGGACGATCATTGTAAATAATGAAATCCGAGTGAAACAGTGTTGGCAATGTTATTGTACATAAACGTAATTTTTCAAACATGACATCATGTTGTTAAAGGCAAACTTGTATTTTGTAACAATATTGTGGGCAATAAAATTTTATGATGTTCAGCGACGTGGTCTGTGGTGACTGCACCATTCGAGGTCACATTTTATGAACAGTGTGCGGTTCCTGTAGTGCCGTAACTGAATTGCAACCATGTATCTCAATGTCTCTATCAATGTCAATGCTATTAATATTTTGCCGGACGAAGGGGATCAGGAGATCACGGTTGTTAGCGGAATGTTCTCTTTATCCACTATGTATAAGCCTATTAATTAAATTCATGATAGGTACGATGAAGTTAGTAAGTAGCGTCGGTATCTCTTCAACAATCTGTAATTTAAGAATTAGTTCTCTCGATTCTGGAATTAGTTCAACAAGTATCTTCCTTTCTTCTATTATTGCATCAGTGATTACAGCCGTAAATAGAAGCAGTGGTGTCAATAAGAACTGATGAAGTTCTCAGTCCGAAACTAATACCGAATGACCTAAAGAAAGTTCATTCAAGAAGTGAACCGAAATGAACATTTGAATACGATTCATTGAATTGTTTCGCTTATATTACTTATCTCAGCACCGAGTACTTGAGATGGTACTTGTTTATCTTTAGTTCCGACGCTTCATTGTCCCGGCAGAGATCATTAATCTTGTCGTTAACTATGAATTCTTGCTATAACGAAAACCATATCTATTAAGTGTGAGTCACATTTTAAAATAGCTTCTAAATATAGTTCATTACGATTACAATTTCCACAGAGGGCATCAATATAAAAAAGCTATATTATTATCTTAAGCATGTAAAGATATCGCTGTTTAATCAATCGATTGAAGTTACTTATTGTAAGGAGGTAAGCTCCCCGGGCAATAGCTCGCACACTAATCGCATTATCCACATGCAATCAATAATACTAGACAGGATTACTGTCCACTGCAACGTACTAACATTTCTGGGTAATATGATGGAAGTAATAAAAATGACTCGGAGCAAGAAAATTAAAATAATTATGTGGTCGGTAGTTCTTAGCCTTAGTGCGATGCAAAAATGGGAAATAGCTACTAGCTACATCAACTGGCAAACTAGGGTAGTATAATATTATGTACAGTTTCTTGGCAGTGGTTTAACATTTTGATGGTCTATTTAAAGTAAGTAAGTACCGTATTCTCTAAAACATTAATAGAACTTGTGAAATGTCACATACACGTGTCTGTTTTATGAAGCATGTTTAGGGTCACCAAAAGCAAATAAATGTCAGCGTCGCTGAACCGAACACACCTTCTGGTTCATGATTAATTTTAGCAAAGTACCTACACGTTTGATCAGCAAACATTGTAATACATACAAATATCAAAGTTGACATATACTTAGATGAAATAGATAACATGCCCGCTCTACACAAGCTGTATGCATGATTGTTGTCCTGATCCGACTCTGTGAAACAGCACTAAGCTTTTAACCCAGTTGTGCTGCTGCTTACAATGCAAATATTCCGTTAACGTTAGCGCAAAGCCTCTGGGGTGAGTCGGACAGTGTGCTAATTTAATATCGAGCCTTAAATAGGTTTTAAAAGGAACTATCTGTAACTTCGCTGCCAGCGTTGATGTACATAGTTTTTACTATAACGGTTCAAAATTAGTAGAGAATTCTTCAATAATTGAACCTCTGTACCGTATCTCGACCGTTATTACACCTCTATTAATGTCTGGGTTATACCTACACAATTGAATCTAATCACAGTTTCCAACTAACATGAATTATTGTGAATTCTTCAGTTATGTCACCGTGCTCTTTTTCATTCTTGAAGTATAAATAAAAACGTTTCTAGTGAATTACGCAGCTAACACTTCCAACCAATTCATTCTATTAAGCACGCTGCACAAGATCATGTCCATTTGTCCGAGGGGTCCCATTGACCTTTCTTCATATCTTACGACAGGATAAAACCATTAAGCATACGCTTTTATTGTATTAAATACGAACAATAAAGTTCATTATTGCTTTGTGCAGTTTCCTTCTATATTTAGAACCCCCATTTGTCATGTCAACGTGGTTAAATACATTGCAGTACTCTGAGTAGTATAGTATCGAAGTCGGGTGTTAGATGGGCGGACCTCATAGGGAGGCAATTATCGCAGTAATGGCTTCGTTATCAAACGCTGTTTCATCTCTGTAGCTCTAATGAAACGAGTTCGGCTTTCTTTAACCAGTCCCTCCTTAGGTTTATATCCGTTCATTGTCAGCTCAGTGAAAGCGCGGACAAGGTCACATTTATGCCGTAACTGCTTTTTTCTCAATTATGTTTCTTCAGAGAGATGCCATGTTCTACATTCACTGTAACCAGCGCCACTTGATTATCGTCGGAAGGTTTTGAACGGAGTGCTGACAAAATTGGTTTTTTAAGTACCGTTAGGTACCAATTTTGTGGTTTGTCTTTAGAGATACCATTACCTGAATATAATGAATAAGTTGTAGTTCATTGATCCGAAAGGTTTTCCCATCAAACGCAGTAATGTTTATTCATGAAGCATCCTGTGTAGGTATTATGTATTTCTTCAGGTGTAATCTTTACAAGTTAGTTAGCGGTACACGCGGAACAATGCAACATACGCAAGTCCAGTGAATGCGGTGATATGTTTTTGCGGCGGTCGTGAATTGCTCTCCCGGGCGCCATCGTCTCTTGTGTACCGCTGCTAACTGTCAATAAATCATTCTCTTTATTATTAGTACCTAACTGACTCTTCCCTCGGAGCTGCCAAATTGCGACTGTAGTTTTTTAATCATTTTGTTAACCTAGCGTCGCCATTTTATTTGATTGTGTTTTTTTTATATACTTTTTTTCCACTTTGATTAATTTTTGCTCTCGGTCAGTGTGGTTTGTTATCGGGCAGGCTGGTGACGCTGGTTAGGGTCGCGGGCCGTTGCGTGTGCGCGCTGGTGCGTGAACCAGCTGATAGCGTGGGAACAACTTCATGCATGCATTGCCTGCTTCACATATTGGAACACTATGGCACCTCAGATTCCTATCTTGATCGTAAGGGACTGTAAATGCACTGTTAACTCAATGATTCCATGCTACTCAGACAAATTTTGGTAAAATTAACAAACGACTAGTGCAAAAAGTGATGTTATTTTATTTATGGATGCTGCCCATACTGACTCCTCTATCAGAATTTGAACCAAATTACGTTGACCTAGCCGCGAGGGGTGTCGTCGCGACTAAATCTCTACATAAGGCGTACTTGTGTATCTCTTCAAAGCTTTTAAAACAATAGGATGCGGGCTTTGTGGCTTGTTGACGATGTCGCCTTGAGTTCGTACGTACGTAGTTGACAACACAATTAAGTGTTCAATGAGCGCCAATCAAATGAATTTGAACGTTGTTTTATCACAGACATTGTACGTGTAAAGGGTGCTTGTGAAAATTGTCACAAACAGTTTGCATAAGAACTTACGATTATTGCTTATCGTTTGCGACAGGAAGGGTGAGCTTATCTCGTTGTAATGTTTACTATGTCTTATTTTCTCTTTGCATACGAATGCTCCTCAATGAAATCTGCATATAGTTCGTAGAACGGATGTGAAAGACTGTAATTACACTGGTGGAGTGGTAGTAGCAATGGTGAGAACGGTATGTCCACATTTGCGACGCAATGCCCGTGCCTCAAAGGCCTGTCCGTGCTCCACATGCTACCTCAGGTCAGGTACCTTGCTATCTTTTCCATTAGACACCATAATAGAGGTCATTGGCAATGTATACTTAATAAAGTATATTTTTCGCTTGTTGTAATGGTTTTATAAAACAGTTAACTTCCGGTAGTTCAAATTATGAATGAGATAGTTCCGTTCGGACGGGTAGTATTTGTTCGCATTGAGTTCGCAGTGCCATCCGCGAGGCGTGACGGTGTCGGGAGATGTCCCATGATAATAACGGCAAAGCCGTTTTAATCATAATTACAGTTCAGGTTCCTGCAGCAATTTCCGTTCCGAGTTCGTTGTACTGTCTGTAAAAAGTTTGAAAGGGTTCTGTCTGACTCATGTAATATCGTCAGATTTTAATCAACTTTGTATTTGGGGCCAATTTTGTCTTCCATGTTTTTTTAACCACTATTTATCTTACAATGTAGTGCGTGAGTTAATTATTCAGTTCTCAATATTTCACCAGGAATAACTGGTTGGTTGAGTATGCTATCCTACCTAGTACCCTGTTTTCCACAGTTTATTCACACAGATTACGCGAGCGGGAGTGTAACCTGCTGCATTGCTTTTATTCTTATCTTAATCAAAGTGAATTGCCTAGAGATATTCTTTAAACGCTGCATAATTTATTATATCTAAACGGACGTTCACAATTTTAGCGAGTCATCGGCCGTGGACCGGTGTTTGCGCTTAGATAAATTAAGCACGGTTTATCCTAAGACAAAGTTAGGCGATAAATCAACCGGCAAGGGGCTAATTAACACCAGCTCCGATAGAGTCCGTATCATCGCACCTGCCGCCCGCGCCGATCCACGGACCGATGCTAGAGGTAGCAATTTTCCATGTCAAACGCGGTTAAATCAGGGAACGAAAGATTTATTAGAAATTAGGCAAGTAGTTAGATGTTGGCTTACAATTTACTATTAGACGCTCATAAAGTAGTGATAGCTCTTGTACCGAACGGGAACAAGTATTCTTGTACGGAACGCGCCTTGTAAGTGGACCCTAGGAGTGTACAAATAGGAGCATGTTTTTCACACCTGTGATATGGCTGCTAACATAAATACCATACATGTATAATTTATATCTAGGTATCAATAGTAAAATGTGTGAGCCAGTCTGCCAGTGTGAATATTGCATATCAGCTTTATATTCATGAATTACATCAGTATACTTATATACCGTTTATAATATTCATGTTATATTGTGTTATACTCGCGAGTAAGTACTTATATAGATTAAAATTATCGTTACCGGAAGTTTCAACCTGTATAAAGCAAATATAACGATGAATCTTCATTGTACACACCCGACAAAACATTACCAACCGAAGTTGTTGGTCCAGTCCAAATAAAGTTTGTTGAACGACAACTTTTTCAACGCTATTATTTATTTGAGTACTGAACCAACCTGTTCCCAAAGTGACATTATGTGGACAAAAAAAAAGAAATTACAAACCAGTGTTAGCTCGGATGTAGACGTAGATGATTGCACTGCCAAATGTGTCAGCTCTGGGCAAAGTTGTGTCTAGTTACTGGAGAATTTTAATTTTTTGAAATGTTGCCCATCTTTAAATTAATGCTTTCATTCACGTATTCCTTATGGTTGAAATGATTGAATGTAATAAATAAGGTTAACCTGGATATTTCAAGATTCAAAGATAGAAGATTCTTCATTTATTCAAATCTGCGTCAAAAACAGAAACAACACCGTTTGCAAGTGTGCAACATTATGGACTACAAACATTAGAAAGTATAGTGTATTACATCGGGTGAAAACCGACACCTCAATTGCTGAAGATAAGTCATATTGATTACGGCAATTTGTTGAGTTGAGCCGCACAGGCAAGTCGTTGTCCATTTTAGAACGTGTCGTGTTCGAGCGTCCGCAATAATGTATACGCACACGACTGACAAACGTGTTTTAGAACTTTATTGAGTTGGACAACCGTATAAACATTTAAACCTTTGGTAATTTAATGGTTGTGAATGACATAACGTATTAAAAAGATGACATTTTGGGAAAAATCGACCAAGAATACTTGTTTATATAGCAAGAATAGCTAGGGCTAGATTCTTTCGATTCTAGATTTCAACGAGTATGAAACACTTGGATCTAGGGTATTATGTAATGAAGTGCAAAAAGCGGATGCCGGAATGGAGAGGATGACAATCTGGGGCTCCCCACGATTTGCGCGACAACGAGCAGCAAGGTCGCCGTCTGATTGTCGGTAATAGTGCCACTTATGATTTGCTGACGACACATTGGCCCAAATTTAGCTGCACTTTTTTACTCCCAATCGACGGTTGCACAAACCTCATACATACTTGTGTATGTATGAGGTTTGTGCATCCGTCGATTTTATATTACTACTTTCATACTACTCGTAAAACGAGAATTTAAAATGTGCCTATTAAGAAACCTACAAGTTCTCCACACATCCAACCTGAAACGTTCTTTGAAGTTTTCCAGGCGTATTCTGTATTTCCCTATTAAGTCGTTAGGATAATGGTCATTTGCGTAACTCGCGATGCAGATCCGGCACTTGTTTGATATTGAGAGGCCAATTGTGGTCCGTCCTGACTCCTGACAGGATGATAGTGGGCTCTCGAACGTGCTCGTCGTGACTATTTTTAGTTCGTGGATGGCATCACCGAAACATTCAATTTCGTGTGCTTTTTGCGCCGAGTGCGTCTCGCTTCAGTTGTTGACCATTGGGTATGTTTGGTATGTCTACTATGAAATTGCGCCGTGACTGAGTTACAAATTGCAACTGACTTTGTCAAGTTCAAACTGATTACCATGAAGTACGCGTATTTTAAATGGAAGATCATAATAACAAAGTACATTCCCAATGATGTACATGATACCCATATAGTTGACATATACATATTTAAACTTTTTAGCGTTTAGAAAAACAATTACCTTATTAGGAAAGGCTATAAACTTTCCAGGATTACAACAAATCTCAGCAGGTGCACCAAATCTGAAACAACAAAATTTTCGTTATCAGCAACAGCATTTTCTCATGTCTCTCGCTTCGCCTAATTGTCATTAAGTTCAATCGATACTATTTTGGTCCAATTCTCATACAAGCCAAGACCTTGTCCTTAATTTGTTGTGTAAATTAAAAATATCTTCTAAACGTGACTGACGCAACGTAACTGTGTAGCTGTTAGCTTTATAAAAGCTAGTAATGTTATGAACCGGCCAGGATGTAGTAAGAATTTCTTGTTTATAATCGTGTACACTAATGTATTTGATTACTGTGTTTTTCGTATCAGGTATATAACAGTAGTAACAAGGAAGATAATTATTTAATGGTTGCAAACGCGGATAATTTTTGCAATAAAAACTAGTTGCAGTAAAGTGGTTGCAGCTGTCTATTATGTTTTGTTACTCGTATATATGCAACAGATGTTCGACAATATCAAGTTAAACCAGCTGCTTAGATTAGTCATCATTCATAAGTAAAAGTGCATGAGTGTACACAAAATGTACATAGGTAATGTAGGTATGGTAGATTTTAATACCTTTGCGTAAAGTTTACTGTCGATTACTAACAGTTAGAATTTAAATGATAATGTTCAAAACCGCAAAGCAGTCAATAGTAAACACGCGGATAACCATAACCATGGAATGGAAATAAAAATATATTGTAGGTATGGCGTTAGAATATATTTACATTTAATATTAATATTGATGAAGATAATAGAGTAGGTAACATAATTCTGGAAAAAACCGTGATTACGCAACAAGTCATAAGAATGCGTGTTAAAGTTGATGCAACTGCGTTTTATAATGCAGTCGTTATGCGGCGTTGAGTCGGCCTTCGCCACGGCAACGGTCCCATTGTCTGCGACTGCTACAATGAACACTTGGAAACCAGATACGCGCGTCTTATGTCTTGTGTCTCTGGTTTAATAATTACAGTGTACACGGGAAGTGCTTGATTCACGCGAGCGCTGAAAATTGTCACCCGACTTGACCCTACTTCACTGAGTTCCGTATCTATAATAGCGAGTGACCGAACCTTTTTTGATCGATCTGTCCATTAACTAGTAGATTCGCCGACATCCGGATAAAGCGGCTTCGGGAGTTCGGGCTCTTCGTTAGTTAATGGGTCATTATCTGATAGGTACGTACAGCTCTGAAGCGAATCAATTTATACGAGTTCGTATGTAGTTATTACTCTTTTTGTCACAATATTGGTTCTGTCAACTTTCGTCTTGCCATAAATATCGCAATTGAGATAGTAGCTATAACATTTCCCAGATCTGTGTTTTCCTATTTCATGTTTGGTTTGTATAGGCAATATATTAGGAATAAATTCCGCATTGTGTATGTAGTTTATAGTCCCATTTTGTAGATTGCTCAGTTAACCACAAGAGCGCGCGAGGAAGCCGAGATTTCCAATATCGCGAGGGGAAGCCGATGGACAGGCAATTGTCTTGACAGGGGTCAAATATCCAAAGAGAAAAGGGACTTGGAAAATACGATTACCCTTTGTGTTTTATGTGCTTTGTTTAAACGTTTTTGAATATTGTTTCGTGTTCCTATTTGTAACTAAGTTTTCGGTTTTTTATTTCGGTGATCCGAGGTTCGGCCACCAACTACAAAACAAGAAACTAATTCTAAAGGAGCTGTGTTGCCTTAAAATTGTTTGGATTCTCCTAAATCGTTAAATATTTCATATCTTCAATCAGGCTGTGATATCAAATCTGTTTGTCTAGCATCAGACCCGCCTATACAATATGTCGCACGTCTTTTGACGCGAGATATGGCTGTTCATGCAGACCGCCCCCACACGCCCATTCTAAATTGCCTGACAAAATCCCGCATCCCTTTGTGTAATAGAGTTATTATTACGGGCCGCTGATTTGATGAGGATCCCTCAGAAGTATAATATTTATGTTACTACTAGATATATACCTTTAATATTCTTTTTAGGATGTATACGTCTCTAGACATTAAGTTTCTTGTTTCAATACTAATGTTATTTTCCAAAGTCAGAATGTAAGTTAGCTCAAGGTTTTCGTACAATTTAAAGAAAAAATCAAGCCCATGAGGATAAATAGTAGCCTTATCCACTCGGTTGACTTGGAAATGCCGGGACTTTAGTCGTTCCCGTAGGGTGGGGTGTTGTGGAACTGCGTAGTTTCCTCTGTTGCCATGGCGACGCCCCGCACGTGGCCCGTCCTTTTCGCAACCTGCCTCCGAATTAGCAGACTGAAACACGAGCCATCAACTCATAGGTTATCCCATTATGGTGGCCGGTTACACCCAGAATGTCCCATCACGAGTAATCGCGTGTGTAATATAGGTATCAGACAATTTAAACCCTTTGCGTAAATGATTCGCTCGCTGTAATGATGGCCGGAAAAAGTGGATTGTACAAGCATATTACATTTAAATTGATAATCACACCTCCCCTTTTTGTTGTGCGTTCTATTGAGATATTTCAAACAATTTTTTATTAAATGGTTTCTCTCTCTGAGGCGTGTTACGTGTTACTATGAGGCAGCACCCTAGTCTAATTGCATTTTATTTATTCAGGACTCTATATAGTACCCTTGTAGGATCATAAAACCGACATGGGGTTGCAGCCCTAGTTGCTCATTAGTTTATGCTTTTAGATAGAATTGAATGATATAAGTAAATTAAGGAATAAGTAGGAATTCGGTCATTAGCGACATCTTTAGGTTTATGACTGACAAATTTTTAAACTTAAAACGACTAGGATAGCGGTAGATAACATAATAGATGCTGAGAAATTAAAATACAGATTCCATTAGGCAATCAATTATTAGGTAAATATAGGTTGAAACATTGGGTTACAAGCAATTCTTCCGAGTTTTACGACTAATCCCTCTTTAGCCCGGACACTTTCGACTTTTAATTGAGGATTGCGATCCGCCATCATTTGCCGAAAAAAGGTTTCATTAATCGCTTGGTCGGCATCGAGGTTCCCCCACGGATAATGCTCTGATAAACGGTTAGAAAACAATTCGGTTTGAAATTCAAATTGGATTCAATTTCAAGATAAGCCCAACTTATGGTCTGATACCAATGCTCATTTCTACATTTCATTACTTTAATCTGTTTTCATTAGACTCCAAATAATATTTTTGTATTTCAATAATTTGTTTCAAAACCACAATTTCTAGTCCAATATTTTAATAAAAAGTTGTTTTGTGTAGAATAATTTTTAAAACGAATTACTTCGTAAACTAAACATCAATGCTTCTGGGAAACTAACACACATGAAAAACTTTTAGTGTTTTCATTTCACTAGGGAACTCCATAAAATAATAACTCCATAATTAATATTCGTGCTGACACTGGAATATTATGAAGAGTATGTCATGTCCAAATTGTTGCTGATGTCATGCTTGTTCTGTAATAAACTCCCCTCTGGTACCTAATGCAATCGATACCGGTCTCCATTACATATTTATTGCAAACAGGGTCTCGGGACTGCTGTGGAAAATGAAAATGGTACTTCATACAGCCGCTAAGAGTCTTCTCTAGATTTTATCACAATCGTGGATCATTACAATCCCAACTCTCATCATGTAAGACTTACATTGTAGACACCGAAACTCACTTTTTAGCCGCTTGTGTAAAACTTGCTCATGTACCCTATTACATTAAATCATAAACTCGCAAATGTGTGAGCTTTTCGCGTTTGTGGATAATGGTAATGAGTGTCAGGTCGTGATCGATGAGTCGCATGGACATTTCAAAAGCGTTGGCGTGATATGAATGATAACTCATTTGGATTATAAAACAATACCAGTAAAACGATTACAGTTTAAATCGTCTCTATGAAATATTAAAACAGTGTGCTATAAATTAGTTTTATGCTCACACTAAACGTGCGTTGAAAACGAATCGATAGTTCTTTACAAAGAAATAGCCATTTTGAACAATTCCGGTTATGTTAATTTGATACCAACGTCCTTGGGCATTCTGTGAATTGTAAATGATTAACATTTTTTGTCATCATATTATCTAAACGAGTGGCTTAGGTACATGTACAATTTGAATTAGCAACTTAAGCCCACAAAAGTAAATTATTTATCTATGTTACAAGTTCACATACGTATAATACTCGATGGCAGTTAACTTCGCGTTTATATTGGCCGGGAGCTTTCAAACTTTGCATTAATTACCGCCGAGCAACTTTGCCCGCTGAACAAACTGTTCGGGCAATAAACATTGTGCAATATCTCACTAATTAAGTTCCCTGTTCTGAAGTTAGCGCAACACAAACGAAGTTTAACGAACGACACTTATGTATAAGTACAGAAATCCTGTCCATTCACTGTATACAACTTCAAGGTTTTTCTAGAAAATGTATTGAATCAGAAATTGAAAACCTTTTAATGTTATCATTATCATAGAACAAGAAACTGTAGGTATTTTTTTTGTGACACGATGTGTATTTTTGTTCAACCTCAAATGATTGTAAATGGACCAAGTTTTCGCTCCCCTAACGAAAAAGTTTTGTGCTTTGTAAACAGAACGCGGGCAGAGTTTGCCGTTTGCATATGAAATGCTGTTAGTAGTCCGGCTGGGGATTAAACCACACGCGCCGGGTACTACAGTTCTATAGGGACATGTTGCAGAGAGAAATGAGTCATCTTAGTGATACAATTCTGACTTATACGCGTAACTTACTACGAATTACTCACAATTTCAATGCGTCAGTTTACAATCATTCGATGAGTCATTTGATCTTGGTTTAAGATGAATGATTCGAGGTCTTTATTGGATTCAAAGCACTCATTTGAATACTACGAAATCGAATTCAAGGCTTTAATAGTAATGAGATTGACTGAGACTAAAACTTATTTTAACGTATAACCAATTTCTCGTTAGTCTTATGTAGGAGCGATAACGGCTACTGTAAGTTACAGGAGGTCAACGAACTAAGAGCAGAGCAAGGATGAGTCATCGGTCACGGTACCATTTCGAATTCGCCATTCGCTTGCAAAAATACGTCTCCAGTTGACGATGAGACGCAAATGAACTCGCTTACTTCTCGGTCACGTATGGATGGTAAAATTCTTGATGCATGTTCCACTCACACGCAAACGCTGCATAGTTATTTTTTGTGACGGTACTTATCACATTCCTCGGAGAACCTCTCAAATCTAACAAATAGGAGTTAATTGAAGTACTCGAATATACTATGTGCTCGACGGGAAAGGAACAAAGCGAACGTATTGAATATTCATTAATGAACGCCAATAATAACGGAAGGATTCGAGAGCCCTGCATTCCGCGTGGTGAGAGCCATTAACAATGCTGTGAGCTACGGACAAAATGGACCGGGAGGGAACGATAATTTACCGGAGTTGTACTGTAATAAATGAAGTGTAATGGAGACCGTGTACCTCCTCTACACGGACAGAATTCATTTGGTTCTTGCTGGCATAGGTTTGGTTGGTCACTCATTTTGTTGTGATTTGGTTTTTGGCCAAAAGTGACAAGTATTTACTTAAATTGTTACAAAACCTTTTCCTTCGCCTTGAGATTTCATTTCCAGCAACAAAAGTCTTACCTATCTTTTTACTTTGATATTTTAATTAATACCTTTTCTGTATATAGAAGCCTCATTCACATTTCCTGTTTGTATAAACTTGACCCAGTTATAATATGAGGGCAACTAGGAGAGCATGGCCTTCATCCAGTTTCCAATGCGAGCATGTAGAAAATTCTGCCGAGCGAGAGAATACGTCAATTATACCGACTACACGACCTGTAGCATGTTTTTTTCCCGACGTGAACAGCTCTCGTGAAAATTCATTTCGGAGTTTCGTTTCCGAGCATGTTTCATGTTGTTTGTTTGAAACCAATCAATTTGTTTGTTTTACGTTTTGTTGATCCCCTATATGTTCTTTTTAAGTTTGTCTTCCATGATAGTAACACTATTAACTATATCACTGTTTTCCAATTTGAGAATATTCTAAAACAGTCAAACAAGATTAACATGTTGAATCCCACATTTACAACTTGCTACTCATAATCAAATTAACACCTTTTTATGTCTTGATTTAGGCGTAGCGACTATTACAGAGTTACTGGATAATGTGTTTTGCCTTCAATAACATTAATTTGGAGAATGACGTGTAAACGATTACTAGGCAAGGCCGTCGATTAATTTTCGCGGTCATTCCAAACAACGCATGACACAGATGTCACAAACATTACATGTTTGTTATTACAGAACGAATGTACTTATATTTATTATGCTAATGTTATTTAGCCTCTAAATACGATTTCCTTATCTCGCATCATTATTCAGTTTGCCCTTTATGTCATTCGTTCAGATAAGATTTAAGTCATCTTTAAAAAAGTTATGCAATTCAATGTGTTCTTAGACTCTTTATAATAAGTAATCTATAGATGTAATCCTTCCGCATCTAACCATGGGTTAGTTTTAGCATTGCAAAGTGATCCAAAACCAGGATGTAATAATGTTCTTTCTAGATATTTAATCATTTTAATTATATCTCTTGACATGTCTCGCGTCGAGTGCAATCCAGCACTAGGTACTCCTTGAGCAAGCGTAGTAATGAGAGATGGATAATCAGTGGACCGTGCATTAACGGGAGTCACACTTCAAGTGCAACGGTCATATGATATATTGAAACGAAATATCTTTAATCTCGCAGTATTAAATTTATTAAGAGTCTAAAGTACTCACATCTACATATACTCACAATGAGAATGCCTGATATCCAGTGAAAATCTGATGCAAAAATACTAAAATTAATACAAATGTTACAGAGAAATACATAAAGGTTTGACGTAACAATAACGAGCTTTATTATTACCAGTCATAGCAATAAAATGGTACAGTTTATTGCTACAGACGGTGGACTGCGCGATCAGGCTCTCGAACTTCAAGTGGAGCGATTTTACGATCAAAGCTTAAATAAATAAATCATTTCACCCACTTTGACAAGAGTTTCATAACAATTGTGATTGATATCGTCGTCAGCGGTACGAATAGGCATAAATTAAATGTGCCTGCGAATGCTATAATTACATTCATGTCTCCATATCAAAAATAGATCCAATCATTTGGTCGATTCATTGTAAATAAACAAACATTCGTTCGCATTCTTTGTTCTTAAACAAAGAACAAAGTTTACCGTAGACTGGAGCACTCTTTAGTGAATGTACGTGCGGTGGCTTCAACTACAAGTCGAGTGGAGTGCTTGTTCAACATGTCTCCTGTGAAGATGTCGCAACGCTCTCGCTGCCTGCCAGCAGCCTGCCACTTCTGTTTAGACTACTGTATATCCTCATGCTTACTTACATAGACTTATATAGCATCAGTACAATATTTTGAGAACAAACTACTTAAAAAATCTTTGATGTCTAGCATGAGCACCTGTGTTTATTTGTTTGTTAAAGTCAAAGTTTATGCTTAGCTTAAAGCTCTGTGGAATCAATTCATCATATTCTTAAGTGCTTCTCTTATAGAGAGCTTTAATTCTCAAGTAAAATAAACAGCGACTCCTCCATGAAAGCTTTTATGAAGGCAATGATTAGATTAGACGCTTATTATTTAACATTGTATACATGTTTACTTTTATTGCGCAAACAACAATTCGAATCTAGAGGTTGGTTATAAATTTAAAATATTATTAAGTTTGTTTAATAAAAAAACTAAAAAATTCTTCCATCTTAATGAATACCTACTGAATCGAGATTATTATAGAATACGTAGGACGTGCGTGTGTTCCGAGTTCGTGACCAGAGAGTATGATAAACAAATTCTTCGACAGTCTCGGCACGTTCATACTGAACTACATACGACTTATTATATTAATTCATTCTCCATATATAATAATGTCTTGCTTATGTTCTATTACTTGAGGGGAATATATGCCACTCGTTTTAAAACAAACTACTTTCTTTTATATCTTAAGCAAACAGGAATTTTCATCTTTACGAGCATCACATCACACAATCGTTTCTCGTTGTGCTCGTGACGCTGTGAATTCAAAATCATGTACCGTTATAATTTAGTGTTCGCTGTCCGCAGGCTGACGTTGAATACCAGAAAAGCATTTCGCTAAAAACTTGGAGCACTTTTGGGAAATTAAACTGCACGCTTTTTACATCGGCTACGTGGAATGACTTGTGGTTTTGTCATATTTTAAAAATGTTTCACATTCAGGTTTTGCCCAGCTCTGATAAAAAATATATTTATCATTCTGGTCCATGGTTGGTCGGTTTACATTTTATTTGTCGAGTTGTGTCGCGTGGCGTTTGGCTGTTGTTCCCGGGAGACGGTTGTGGTGCAGCGGCGCAGCGGGTAACGGAAGACTTCGGTTCTCGCTTCACAATTAGTTCCTTGTCCCGTTACCTACGCATTGTCCGCTTTAATACTCCATCGGTTATATTCCCTTGTGCATTCTTAATGGAAAGTTTCAGATTGTTTGTTTTGCGTTACGTTTAGTATTTTACTAGCAAACTGCCTATTGTAAGGGTCATAATGTTATGTATACTCCAACGTATTTACATGAATCTGTATAAACCTCATTGTTCTGTGCAGTTAAAGCTGAAATTCGAAATCATGCTTATATTAATCAGGAAAAATAGAAATATTATGAGCAGTTAATGAATAAACAGGGGCTGAAGTAAATGATGTCGTTATGCTTGACATTTATGAAGGTGCCTCAAACACACACCAAGTAATAAGTTTATCTAACCGCCTTTAGTAATCTCTCAATCCGATCAGCATCGAAACGCAGGGCATCTTTCAGTATTGTCTAACGTTCATATTCCTATCAATTTGCGAGTATTAAGGGCTCTATTGCATCTTTCTGTTGAAATATAATTAATTCAAATAATGCTCGACCGTTAGCAATGCTGTGCGCCCTCGAAAAGGGACCGCCGGAAGTGTATCACCGTGAAACGCAACGGCTTCCTGAATTCCAATTAACTAATTTTGCATTATTAATCAATTAGAAAGCTATATAGAACGTTTATATTTGTAAGAATGATTAAAATTTATCCTTTAAAAAATCCTCCATTGTTTCAAATAAGTATTATGTATTATCCCAAGTTCAATGAGAGTATACCTAAAATATCGAAACCTTCAATCAGCCTTCATAGAAAAAGCCAAGGACAGCAGCCCCCGCCCGGGCGAGACCTTCCTTTTAGCCTTGGACGAGAAATGTGCGTCTGTGCGTCATGCCCTTGAGCCTCACTGGAAATTCAGTATGATTGTGATACCTTTGTATTAATGAGATTGCTATATTAACCACTTATCAGAGTCGACTCTTTCGGAGAATCTCTAATTTCGCTTTAAAATCTCACGAAAACATCGGAAAAGCGTACCTACAAATTGTCGACCCCTGGACATAATGCTTACTATGTTCTGCCTGCTGCCATAACATTCTGTTAACACGAAAATGTTTATGAATGAGCTCAGTATCCACGTCGATCGACAAACATATCTGTTTCTGCTTCATTTGACTTCATGTATTATAATTTATTATTCCACGACACATACATTTTAGCACGGTACATTTTTTTTTTTAATATTTTATACATTGCTACATCTAGTCTTCTTCATAGAAAAGCTCTTTTGTAGGTAATTCATGTAGGTACTAATACTTTTTCGGTTTGCGATTCCCACAGGAAAGTTATACCTACTCGTTCATAGATTAGCGTCGCAAAATCACGATTAGAAGTGGATAAAAACAACATAATAATATGTAATTTATAACGCTCTTGCTTCCTTTACATTTTTCAGTGTCCAGTCTATAAATCATTTGCATGGCATAATCCATTACAAGTCGAACATGGGAACGTTTCATGTCGGATGTAGGATATTTCGAATAGCTTCGGATGCTGATTTGATATCAATCAAACTACTTCCCTACTAGATTATTTTATAGTCCATAAGTATACATACTATATCCCATTATATGTCACGGTGTCATTATATGTAAGTACTAGGTACACACGTAGGTGTAGGTATATGTATAATCTAAATCCTGAATTTAGATATGTATAGTCTCGGGAAGTCCTACAAAAATGTATTTCATCAATGTCAAGGACATCAGACATATACAATAAGTATTAGTGGTATGCCGCCGAGGAAATGGGATTATTTTCGGGCGGATATTAAATTATAGCCGGTGAGAGCCGGATTACGTGGTGCGGGTTCCATTGTAGTTGAAACTTTACAACCCAATTATCAATCACGAAGAATAAATCATGGTATCACTAAAAAGGATAGGTTCAAGTGGCTATAAATTATTCTAGAGGCACTCTAACGCCTTTTAGAGAGTGAACAACGATTAACATTTCCTCTAGATGTTATAACATGACAGTAAAAGGCCCATAACATTTATTTGTAATTATGCGTGGACACAACACGTGGTTGCGCACGCGCCGGAAGCTCGGGATAGTCGATACTTGCGCGACATTGTTTAACTGTGGACACCTGCCGCCTCCGATCATGCGGAGAATTCCAAATAGATGACTCCGAAATAATTAATTGGAAACTAAATTGAACTTAATAACGTAATTACAAACGCAGGTCAGTCTTCGGGTCTCCTTAATCAAATTTAGATGGTCACAGGAGTGAATGTGCAGGTGAAACGTATTAATAAATCACTAAAAGCGAATGACTCAAAAACTCCAAAAGCTCTGGAAAAGATGAGTAACTGTAGTACACTAAGGGCGGATTCGACCAAACAGGAATACATACAGGAATACAAAGAAGAGAAAGAAAAAAGAAAATAATTTTTAATTTTTGACAGTTTCTCCATACGAAAACTGTCAGAAGTAAATGTTATGCCGCAGAAAATTCATAATTTATTCCTGTTTGGTGGAATCGGCCCTAAGTACCGTACTCATAAGTCATTGATGACTGTTCGATCACTGATTTACCAATCCACAAACCTAACACCGGTGCATAGAATAAGTAAAGCCCACTAAGAAGCGTCCGCGCGTGTTCATTTAATTTCCTCGCGTTGACCGCGATAACCGCTTGTTGGTTCAATGTAAGTAATTAATTTTACCGAGCTTCGTTAATGCGGTCGGGACAACTTAATAACACCGCTCTTCGCGTTGGCAATAGCAACGAGAATGTTCGTGGTGCACTAAAACACATCATACATTCTGAATTTGTATTGTTCCACAACATCGCTGAATGTCGCTGATGTGTTGCATATTTGTACCTCATTGTGTTCAGCAACAATGTGATGTAATTCAGTTGCTTTTTTAAACATAGTGTTAATTGTGATTAAACAATGCAAAGTCAATTTTTCATTATAGGTAGTTATTCAGTTAACTTTTGTATCTCAGAGATTTTAGTGTCATTTAGCTATTTTTGAATTCAATGTTTTCTACAGCAACTAATTGGATAAAGCGAAATTACGTTCTACTAGTATTCACCGTATGGATTAACATAGAAATTATATAGGTGTATGGTAAATATTTGACTTAGTCAAGGTTGGCAGGCGCCACTAAATGCGTCCAGCTACCGGAGCCTGGTACGCACGCAGCTCGCTCACAAATCTCGCCAATCGATTGTTCCAGTGGCCATGAACTCGAACCTCGTCTCGCACTCCGCCGGTGTTCACAGAAAGCACTCGAACAAGTAAAATAACATCACGTTCCTACATCCGATTCAAGAACAACACCCACGTATGAAATACCACACCAACTTATTATTACAATTCTTCGCTAATGGGGTACCGCGTAATATAAGAGTACCACAATTTATAAGTTAATCGAAGCCTGGAAAATTAACACTATTCATGAAAGAGAAACTTAGTGGAACTGTCGTGACAGCAAGGTATCGCCACCGTCTGGCGCCCGAGGAAAAAGTTGCACACTTGCAGAATGGGGACTACATTGCGTTTCACGTTGCGTCATATATGTTGGAAGCAAACGCATCTCGACCACTTTTTATGTTGCTGAGAAACTGTCTCAATCAACTTTCAACGTACTAAGTAGGTAGGCAAAGAAACCCCAGCAAATAAATGCAACTTGCCTTTATAAATGGATCATTGGCTTTTTTTTTTACACTACTGTCCAAAAAGGAGTGTAATGTTTTCAGATATGAATAATGATAATGATTTAATTATCTTCTCTAAGTTACTATGCGCTTTTAGCTTTGAAATATATATTGGCAGCGTTGAATGAAACTAAACAGTAAACGCATTGTGCAGTCTAATCGGAGAAATTACAATTGGCCTCATTTCGCGACCCAGTTAGTTCCTTCAGCGAGTATTAGAAAAACATGTTCTAAAAGAAAAGGAGCAGCTGCATCTCGCTCCCCTCACTCTAATCATTGTTCATCCAAAGGGTCGTCCGAAATGGGGAGCAATAGCCGCGTTACAAAAAAAAACTATAATAAAAGAACGCTTCCAGGTACCCACGCAAGGATCTATAAACGTCATCCTACTTACCGGCTGATAAACTAATCAAAATATTATTTCCATATTTGCTGTTCTATATTTGATCAAATAGATAATACCTATAGATAATTTTATCAGTTTTGTCTACGTGAGCTTACCGTTCCATTTTTACCATCTCAGCTGCTACACATTGTTTGTACCTGCCGTCGCTTACAGTAGGCAAACTAATTAAAACGTAGACAAATTGCAAGATATAAGAATATGCAAGTCATAGTACCTAAATCTATAGGTGAAAGCATGCGGGCATGCAATAAGAACTAACAGCTCGCAATGCGTACAATGTTAGTGCATTGCGGACTTTCAGTTCAGTTATGATGATGACGTAGCCGCACTCCTGGTCATCTGCTAATTGGAATTCATTGATTCATACTGGCAGCTGTAGTTATGTCTACACTATCGAGCTAAATATTCCTAATTAACATTTAGGTACTCGATTATTACTAGTGCTAATTACGTACATTAGATATTTGATTAATTAGACCATTGGCGTTCACTTGACACATGCATGGTTGAATTGAAACTCTTGTTTCGAATTTCGAAGAAGTTTTATCGTTTATGCCTATTATATGCTCATATATTCCAGAATTCCAGACTGCCATCTAAACTATGCTCACTTATAACGCAGAAGCTATGTATAATAAACGCACGCCAGGATCCCTTCATTGATAGCACCCCTCAATATACGTCGGACTGCTATTGGAAGTGCATTAAAGCTATTAGTAAGTAGTTAGTGCATTCCACACAAAAAGGGAGACCCCTTATAGGGGTGAGATTCTGAGCTCAAATTCACTATATTGGATTTCTGTTTACTCACAAATATTATAATGTGTGGGTTTATACAGAAAAACGTGCTATCCTAAACAAAACAATCTCGTTCCTGCGCCATGGCACTGAACACCCACGCTTTGTGATGTGAATCATTTAATAAGCTAGCTTCACCATTTACGGCGACAAATAAATCACGCTTAAGGTACTTCGACCTGTTAACAAGTCATAATACGTTATTATAGTTGGCTGTGACATAAGCGGTCTTGAAAAGTTGGATAATTGTATTAAGGTGGCTGGTAAATTTATGCTCATGCTTATCTGTTGGCAGTCCACATCTGCACGGTCACGAAAGGTCATCACCGAGCTTGTTCCGTCAAGATCAGGGCCACGCGGTCACCGGCCGAGCGTGTTCTACGCCTCACTGATCGGCTACTTGTCATGTCAACAGTTTTTTATTCTCTCCCTTGGTCGTTGTTCCCGTTGATGATGTCATTTTCTTATCTTTAGAATACCTACTTAGGCCGTCGCGCTTTGATGGTTAAATAATTACAATTGCAAATACTTTGTCAAATAAATTTCCATACTTTGTTATCGCTGTCAGAAATACATTTCCCAACAATTTGTTCACGAAAACGTGGAATTATTAATTCTAAATTCACGAGTTACAATAAGTGAATATGTTAGGAACGTCTTGGATGATTAAGTAGCTATAAAGTAGCTTTTTCAGGATATAGCAGCACTTAAAAGAAATGATTGCCCTACAATTTTTTCCATCGCATCTGAAGGAGAGGTGACGTAGAGGAAACCTTGCATTTAAGTTGAACCGGAAGATTCGTTCACTTGCCAGTTGTTGATGAGTTGTCTTAAAGAAATTTAAGTATATTTGTTGTAGCAGACTTGTGAGTCGTACCGCGGGGAGGCGTCGCGCGGGCGCGTATCGATCGCGCCGCCACCGCGCGGCCTGCATACGAATACCAGAATCGCCCTCCGTTCAGCCCCTTATCAACCACTTCCACCTACCAGACCCCAAGCCCTTCGTTAGTGTCGTGACCTCCTTGATTGTTGTGTCAACTCTGCCCTGAGTCGCTGACTCGACACGACTAACCAAGCTACTAAACTCTAAGGTGCGAAAACTGCGATAAAATTCTAACAAAAAGAGACATTAAAAATATTAACAGTAACGTTGCTATTCTAACACAATGTTTGTCTCTTAGATGTAATGACGCTAAATTACAAAAAACTTTCCCTGTATCCCTCGCTGCGAACAATGTAACCTCGTTTCGTGCAAATTAGACGAACAACATTTACATAGACATATCTAACGATGAGGTCACGGATGCAACTCATACAACTATTATCTCTAAATCAATTAACAAGCACCTATGCCTATGAGCTAATAAAAACATTGCAATAGCAAAACAAAGCATGATACACCTCTATTCGGATAACGAAGTCGTCTAATTGTTTATAAACATCGTTTCGAACGCAATCCATTTTTAGTAGATGTTGGCATCATGAATAGTCAGTGATTGTTGTTACGACAGTCAATCTAAACTTTAGCAAGTGTTATGAAAGGTAACATGAAACGAAACAAAAAGTCCTCTAAGAAAACGATACAATTTACATATGTTGTCTACTCCTATTTATTCGGAATCTAAAACACACATGGAACCAAATCGTTATTTACATGTAGCAGAATATTGATGCATTTTTTGTAAATCTGTATCAATGCTATTGCTAAATGATACAACAAAATAGTACCCAGCTGTCTTGTCAAAAACTGGCATAACTTTTATATTTTTACCATCATTGCCTGCAATTTAGAAACTTCCTTATCTGGGGTATTTAGCTGATTATTTTTCAGGGGTGGGTTTCACCCTAAAAATTGGAGCAATTTTCCAGCCGAGAACTCGCCTACTTATTGCGTCGCAAAATGTCTCCGTGACGCCTGCACCCGACTAACTAGGGCAGCCAAGCTGTGGGGTCCATGGATTTATACTCGTGTAAATTTCATAACTGGGGTTTCGAATGCAGAATATTAAATTTGAATTAATTTATACAGTGAACATATTTTACGTAAAGCTTACTATAGGTTCCGGGTAACTTTAATTTAACTGCTCGTAGAAATTCTCTTTGCCTACCTATTAAACTAATTTGCAACAGCAATTTGCGATAGTCGATTGTTATTTTCTAATTACACTGTTCTGTTGAAGTTGGTCGAAGTAATGATGAGACGGAGAACACTTAATATTTTCATTAGTGCATTATACTTTCATTAAATGAATAAACTGTACAGTATCGATGCATAACCAGCAGCAAGTTGATCGAGCAAACGGAAATGACCAACTAGAAGCGGAGGCGACTCGATGAAGGCAATTTAGCGAGACTTCTCCCGGAGCATCGTCTTATTAACAATCGCGATATGATAATCGCCGGTTACTAAAATAACTCGCGGTTTATCCCAATATGGTACGAAACTATCAGTAGAATTCGTTAAATATATTATCACAAATTTTGGAGGTTAATCAAGAAAGTTAAAAATATCCAAAGTGAATTTAGATGTTTATTTTAGTGTGTGCACAGTGTCCCGATGACGTAGTTGCTAGAATGGACTCGCAGATCGATACGACGACGCCAATTGGTCGTTGTCGCAACTCGCGACAACAGAGGGTTCAACAATCGAAACATTAGAATCTGTTGCTATGTTTACAATTGTTCGCATCGCATGGCCAGGAGGTTTGACTATGAGAATGAAATCTACCAAACGATCTGTGAATTCTATGATAGTGACTACAATGAAAAAACCCAATCAATATCTCTACCGGCTCGTCCCAAAAGGTTGGTAAGGTTTTTCTGTGAAATCTGTTTGCCGGATTTCGACACAATGTGAATTCCATCAATTGTGTCGGCACATTATTTGTATTGACAGTACTTACACACGTGGAACCGCAGCTGCAACTTACGTTACGATGTAGAATAACAACAGTTACAATACACCTTCAGTGTCCTCTGCCCCTAGCAGATGTTTGCTAGATTTTGCACTACGATAACAAACGCGTCTTATAAAATGCAGTGATGTTATCAAAATGAAACGTACGAAAATAGCGATGAGATCAATTTTTAACAATGCGTTTACACCAATGAAACTGAACATAAGCAGGTACCTATGACTTTTAAACATACAATTACAAATATATATATCGTTATGATAATTTTTATGTTAAAGAGTCTCATTGTAATTTGTAATTGAATAGCAATTGGCATTCCTACTATTTTCAGATTGTTATTTTTACTGATTAACTTACGCCGTAATTAGATGACATATTTCTAAGTTAGGAATTATCATAAACTTAAAATTCGACTCAAAAATTACTTGCTGTAACAGATGAATGAATATGACATCAACCTAATAGTAAACTAGGTAGGTACTACTAACACTCGTATTGATAATATAAGTTAAAACTTTTATTAAGTACCATTTCAATTCACGGCCTCTAATCTGAACCTCCGAATATACTTTCGAACATATTTTGGACATTGTTCAGTCGATTAGAGTTACGATTGCATAAGTCGTGTATCCGAGTGAACCGGTTTATAAGAAACGTGTCAGGAGATTCTCTTCTGAGTGCTCACGTTCCAGAGAATGCTTGGAGCGCTTGAGACCTCCTATAGTGTTCCTCGGTTGATAATCTAACTGTTCAATGTCGATTACGTTGAATCTTGAATATGTTTTTTTTCCTCGGAAGTGAGAAAATAAACTCCTTAACAGGCAATATCGAACGGATCATAGAAAATAAAGTTTAGGAAGGTAGAAAAAAAATGGGATAGAGTCCACAGAAAATTACAAATTAGAGTAGGAATCTATTTCAATGTAAATAAATAAAATAATCATTAAATAAGACTTCATAATTAAACTTGTAGAAAAACACATTGTTATAAATGAAATGTTTTTATTGAAAGTCGAATTAATTAGACTCTTGTCTTACCTGTCAGAACGATACAAATCGGCGTCAATATAGCCAGAAAGAGCAGCGAAGCCTCTAAGAAAACTCACAGAATTCGCGGTTTTTCATACACAACACTGTAACAATCACTTTGCAGTTAATACTGGGATATGAATCCACAGTTATTTGTAGTTGACGATTAGAATAATAACGCTTCGGATAGGTATAGCACGGTGATAGTACGGAGCTTAGCGATAGGGCACACCGCCGCAGTGCGGAGTCTCGGGTAGACTGGCGGGACAGGCGGGTGGAGGCCGGCCGGAGAGACCATGCTCGAATGACGCTCGACGCCCCGCGACCGCGCCGCGCCAGCCGTGCGCTGCTCACCGACCACTTGTGTAGTGTCCACTGTGTGTCCACCATCAGCACAGACGCACTTGAACCACTAATCTTTTTTACTTACTTATCCTTAAATTATTAACTGCATTGTTGGATGCTACATTTTCACAACGGTAAAAGGGTCTTTGAGAATGTTGAGTATCAAGCTCCAGATGTGCTACTACTGGAGTTCATGACCGTCTAAGGGCGGATTCGACCAAACAAGAATACATTTTATCCACGGAATAAGGATTTAAGTACTCTGACAGTTTTCGTATGGAGAAACCATAGATATAATATTTCTATGGCAGAAACTGTCAGAAATTCAAAATTTATTCGAAAGAGATGACTTATTCCGCGGATAAAATTTATTCCTGTTTGGTCCAATCCGCCCTAAGTTGAACAAACTCGATCAGCTAGTCCAGATACAAGCAAAATATTTTGAACAGGTAGAATGTTACATAAGCATACGTACTTACGTATATATTATACATTTATAACTCGAAAGAGTTAACACTCTAAATTAAATAGTTCTATCTCTCGCTCCAGTTTATTCCCTACTAGTTTCTCACTTCGGTACCTACCTATGTAATTTTTGGCATAGTCTTCAAATGAATTAAAATGAATTAGGTTGCCAAAATATTTTTTGCGGAAAGTGCGGTTTCATTTGTTTAACTTACTTCGTTTGAATCTCTATCCGGTTGCTTTGTAATCCTTTTTTCAAGCACTTCCTGGCATCTTATTTATACGCTAACAAGAAGAAGAACTATCTTTGGTCAGCTTATAAAGACGTAGTAGGCGGTATGAGGCGGCCGAGGAACGTTGGCGCCAGCTTATGAGCGGACTCGAAATATTCTTAATTTTATTATAAGCAGTTATAATAACATTTGACAAGTCGGCGGTGAATTCTGTTTATTTTCATTTCGAATGTTTCTCTACTATAATATTTGTATTAGGTATTATTATTGTAGCTTGTAGCCAATGAAATTGTGATAAGAACAAAACTTAGTTGACCTGCTAAGGTTTCGCAGAAACGCGGCTTTTTTTTATGTGAAACCTTCGCTATCAGCGTCCGACAGTTTGGTGTCGGCAATGGTTTAATTATTTCGGAATTAAACAACCAAACGTTGGCATATAAGTACTTCAAACTCTAATAACTTTATATTTGAAACTATAGGTACATACAAGAATTTCATAGTCAACAAAAAATACATTATATACATAAAAATCATACATAAGTAGATAGGTACCCCTACAATTTATATTATTATCAGTTTTGTATCTATAATCAATTAAATAGCAAACTAATTAATCTTGCATGCTGTCGATCGATTTTATCTTAATAATAAGAGAGTGTGGTTAGTTCGGTATTATTGATCATGTAAATTCTTAGAACCGGTTGGAGGTTCCGAATTCGCAAGTCCATGTGACCATGGCAAATCCATAATGGTGAAAAAAGTTACGCACGTTAGCATTAGCACGTATCTAATTGTATGTACCTATAGAAAAAGGATTGTAAAAAATGTATTGAAGTGTCGTCTACCTATATAAGTAGTTAAGTAATTTAGGTAGGTACCTACTCGGAAAACCGATTTGCAAACTTATATACTTAAGTAAAAGAAACATGCATTCATAAATAACTGCCGGATTACAGCATTTAATAATATCGCCAGTAAACTAGACGTCATTCTACATGTTCATACAGCTTAAGATTGTTCTAGATCTTTAATAGCATAATGGGCGTAGCTGCGTAGCCTACGCGACGTAGTGCTACGTACAATACTGGATTTAATAACCATTTTTATCTTATTAGGAAGATATCTATGCATCGATCACTAATAAAATTAGTGATCTATGGATGTATGACATATAATGAAGCGTTTGTAACTTACTTATTTGAATTTACTCCATAACAAATTGATAACCAAAAGACCAAACACTGAATATTTGAGGGACACTCGTGAGTAATTATTTTATTGCACGGCAAGGTTTTATTTTAATCGTCCCATCTAACGGAAGCCTAAAATGATTGTAGCGTTTACTCTTGAATTTAATAAGTGAAATTCCGGGTAAATTAATTAGTGTGCGGGTCATAAGCTTGTAAGCTGACACTTGACTGCTTCGGGGTGGATACCACAGATTTGCCTGCTTTTATGTTATTGCAGTGTTTTAGTTTAATGACAGATAGTATCCAACTACTGGGCAAGGCCTTCCAAGTCCTTCTAGGAACTCTTTGGAAAGCAAGTTTTTTTTGGGTAGGTAAGTAGTTATATCAGAAATTATTACGTAGGCCATATATGTGGTACTTATTCTGTTAGTAGGTATGCATAGTCGTGAAAACAAGAAGCTTCTAAAACAAGTCGAATTGCAAAATGTAGAAGACCGTTATTATATTTTTAGGATGATTAAGAAGCGATCACATATTTATCAGCATATTGCATATTTCAATGACTTGAGTGAAGACCTAGGGATCCTAGGTACCTACGTACATGTTAAGCAAGCAGTAAACGTCCACAGCATTTAGAAGGTAGACAACTTGTTAGGGAAAAAAAATAATTGTATGTTTTAATGAATCGTAGTATTTTTTTAAATACCTCTACTTATTTTTTGTAGTAATCCAACCAATAATGTTTAGAATCATAGTTTATGTTCTTACTTGATAATTACCACAAAAGTTACGCGCATTCTTAAAAGATTCTGCTACTCGATACAAGATGACGCTCTCATATATTTTGTTTTTCGATACAAGATGGCGCTCTCATATGTCTTGTTTAAAAATATAAAGCAGATAATCTGAGTGGAAATTATACCGAAAGCATTCTCATAAATAGTTTTATCAAAAGCAGAAATTAATTACATGAAAATAATGTTCTGAAACTAATTTTGTAATAAGAATTGTAATTAACGCCATCTGTGCTTGATTAGCTAGCCCATTGTTTTAATAAGTCGTGTTAGTTGTGGTAACATTAAAATTATCAATAAATAAGTAATCTACATAAAATATTTTCAACATACATCGTTTTAAGTTGTTTGCAATAAATTATGTAAAAATATATTTCACAAAATCGATAAAGGAAGGGGTTGTCGAACTCTCGAACGCGCGCGGGGCATCTCTATATCAGACGGACACTGCAGTCGCCATTACATGTCGCTTGATATTATTGCTTTTGAGAAGGAGATTGCTAATGTCAAATAAACAGCGCGCGATTATAATTTTCTTGAAGCAAACATTCTGGAGTATGTTTTAAAAGTTGATAAATTTGATATTCGAGAAGGATTCAAGGTAAGTAATAACTTGGATAAATTGTTTCTATGAAAAAGTATCCTATGTGTTTATCTAAGTACCAAAATAAATATTACTTTGACAAACTGTAGCTACTTATTTAAAAAAAACTTTTGTTTATCTACTTTTTATTTTTAGATGGCACCGCCTCGACGCATTCTAAGACAGCAGTTGGAGATTCTGATGGACTTTCTAGAAGAGAATAGATACATGTCTAAAGGACTGCTGCCTGGTGCGCCGGTGTCTCATCAAAAGACGCGGCACAAGTGGGCAGTGCTGGCCAAACAACTGAATGCGGTACAGTCTGGGGCACTGAAGACCCCTGATGGCTGGAAGAAGGTATATTTAATATTATACGCTAAATTATTTCATTATTATAAACTTAACTAAATACTGATGATGAATTGGTAACTGCTTTAAATATACTTACAACATTTATATGAATACTTTAAAAAGTAATAAAATTAATCATACATTTCAGTATTGGTTTGAATGGAGACACAAGTGTAGAAAAAAAGCAACGAATGCTCGAAGATTCCGATCAGGGTCTGACGGAGGACCAAACAGATGCATACCACTAAATGATTTAGAAGTGAGAGTTCTGGAACTAAGTGGAAAAGGCTCTGTTGCAGCCGGTGACTCATCATCCAACCAACTAGATAATTTTCTGGCAGAAGACTCGGATTCAGAACCCTTGGAAAACCTCAAAGTACGGTGCACACCGGCTAGTGAGAAGATTAGACGGTCTGTCACTAGTGCTCCTAGATCACCTATAGGTAATATAAACACGTTAATCATAATATTATTAATGAATTTAACTTTCCTGAAAAGAAAACAGAATTAGTTTAGCTTATTGATTACCAAAGTACATTAAAATAATTTGTTTTCAATTTCAGATGATGGCTCCCATGGTGTTTCTCCACCACCTAAATGGGCGATAGATTTTGAGGAACGGAGAGTAGCAGCTGATGAGAGAATGGCAGATGCACTGGAGTCAATGGCAAGCACAATGAGGACTCAGGAGGAAAGACGAGGGTTGCTAGAGGAACGGATAGCAGATGCGCTCACAGCCATAGCAGGGACTGTGCAGGACTTAAACAGTGGCATACAAGAAGCTTTACTACACTTGCATCCACTGCAAGCTAACAGAACAGAGTTGAAAGGAGATGTTTTTTATAGACACTAAATGAATCTGGTTTAATGAGGTACTGAGAGAGTGTGAAAGCTGTATGAGAACATTGTGTAGGTTTACCTAAATATGATTTACATAATCATCACACAGGATTGTCATGTCAATAGCTCCTAATAACTTGTAGGTAAATGTTTTGACACATTATGGTTGGCAAATTAGCCCCAGTTACGAATGAACAGATATTATGCATTCATTTAATGTAATTTTATTTCATAATATTATGCAATGCAAGTAATTCATAATGTAAAAATCGATATTAGTAATAATTAAACTATTTATTTCCTAAGGTTCTTTTTATTCTACCCCAAAAAAATAATATAGGTATCAGATGCTACACATACCTCATTGGCTATACCTACATTGTATAGAAGCTTTTCTTAGAAAATAATTATTTACTTATATTCACATAAATTAATACAATGATTGTTCTGTTTTAGGCATGGAGGCGTTAGAGACGAGTATAAACTATTGGGAGGACGCGCTGGCTGCGTTCTCGCTGGGCGCACGCGGAGGTGTGTCGGGCACACTCGCGCTCACGTCACCCGAGGAGGCCGAGTTCTGCCGGGAGATACAGGACCTACTACAGGACGCCTACCTCTTACAGGTACCCTACTGTACCAAGATCCCTATACACAAACGCGATGGCCTATCTAAGAAATATCTAAACTGTTGCAGGTCATCATCAATCATCATCCACAGGCCAACTTCTTCGCTGCTGGCCAAAGGCCTCTCTTTCCTTGTCCAAATCCTTACACTCCTGTGACAGCAGCATCCAAGTTCTACCCAAGAAAGCGACAATGTCGTACCTACAACGTCGTACTTACAACTTAGATGAGGTTACTCTGAAGAGCCCAAAGTGCTAGAGCTACAACACAAACGATGTCTTTACCTACTGTTCTGCTCTTTCTTCAATTGTGTGTGGGTACCACAAGGCATGCGTGGCAAACCATTTGTGACGCATGCCTCGTCATGTCTGTACACAACGCTATAAAATTATTTTGGCGCGTGACCAAAATCGGTACTAATGCCGCCACCTTGTATTTTTATGGTGAAAATTTCACAAAGATTCACCAACTGCGACTGCGTTCACCCTGTGAATGTCATTCAGGTGCCAAAAGATCCTTGTAGCACGTTAAGGGGCTATAAAAATATTGACGTTATATACTATAGTTAAGTGGTAACATAACTGTTGTCGTGCGCTGCAGGAGCGGTGCGAGCTGCTGTTCCTGGACCAGCGCTCGGTGCTGTTCCGCTCGGAGAGCGGCGCGGGCGCGGAGGGCGGCGCGGGCCCGCGCGCGCGCCTGCTGTCGGCGCACACGACGTCGTCGCACACGCGCCGCGACCACCACTCCAGCGCGGAGTCCTTCGCCTCCGCAGAGGATCAGGTACGAGCCCATAGGTACTGCTTTCTTATTCCATACCTATACGGTGGAATTTTTGAGACGGGGTAGTATGGCAAGTACTGCAAAGGCTAACTCAGATTGAGGCGGGCGTCATCGCAAAGCAATCCATTGCAAAAATCCTCTTTTATCACTTTCGTTGCACGTGGCCGTAATGGCTATAATGTGCTTAACAGTTAACTTAACCTTAACTTTTTGAGTTATTGAAGACTGCATTCACAGATTTTGGAAAACTGGTTTCATATAAGGCCGCGTATCATTTAAAAGCGATCGCGTGAACACGCGATCGTCGCGCTCATATGTATGTCACTTTTTGTTCGGTGAACCTGAACGCGTGGTCGCGCTGACACAGGGCGTTTGCCGATCCAAGCAAATAGTGACATATGGCGATCGCTTATAAATAGAACGTGGAGTAAGGATTTAAAATCGCTTCTGGACCAACTACTAAGCCAGAAAACGCAAAAAAAAAACTTTTTCTTGCTGACTGAACGATGTTTCCAAAATCTGTGAATGTAATTAGCACATAATCAAAAAGTTATGGACAGTGTCCTAAGAACGTTTTCCTGTAGCTGCAACGGTTAAGATACCTGCTTTTACTTTCCCATTTCAAAAATCCATCCTGTATATACCTACCCTCCTACCACGAACATCATGCAAAAATCCTAACTAATATTATAAACCGTTTGTTTGTTTGTTAGAAACGCTTTCACGCTAAAATTGCTGAACGGATTTGGATGAAATTCGGTACACAGGTAGACCATGACTTGGGTTAGGACATAGGACTTTTTATCCCGGTAGTACGTTCCCGTGGGATAATTTGGGACATCCACGCTTGCGAAGGCACTAGCAAAAGCTATTGCAAAACAATATAAGTAGCGTCGTCATCGTATCCTTAACTTGTGAGCAAAAGGGTAAAGAAAACGTTTCGTAAAACCATTTATACCTAGCGGCACTGATTTTTTGGCTATCAATCAGAATAGAACATGCTTCAAGAGAATAGCGAGGCATGCCATACGTAAATATATAGTACCTAATGACAAAAAAAATGTCCAATAGAAAAGTTGTGAGCAGGACTCATTTTCCAGGGTCTGTATTCACTAAAATAACATTTATTTTAATTTCAGGTTGCTGACCTTCGAGACTTTGACGATTTAACAGAAGCATTACCAGAATTAGAAAACTTGGAATTATATCAGGCCGCTGTAAAACAGTTTGAAATCGGCATTCCTTACAGGTAAACTTTTTACAGCTTTTTAAGACATACTTAATATACAGGTGGCCGGAACATTGACGTCCATTGACGTTTCAAAAAGTCAGAAAAAAAAATCATAACTCGAAAACTATGAAAAACCGCGGAACATACATGGGGGTGATTCGGATACCCCACGATACGAGCGAACTAAATTTTATTTTTGGACGTCAATGTTCCGGCCACCCTGTATTTTCTCATTTGAGTTGGTGGTAGCGGAAAACCTTATAAACACTACTTGGTCAGGAAATTGGAAAGAAAGCTGTTAACGAAATTTCCCAGGGTCAGCACAGATAGAGCGGCAAGATGCTCGTGCAGTTTTCATTGATTGATTATTGAACATAGTGTTAACAAGGTATAAACACCGCGGCATACCTTACAGTTCACACACTTCACACACAGCTTCAGGAGGGTATTTAAATTGTTCATAATTGAGTATTCTGTATGTTATTTATTATTATTATTCTATGGAACAATTGCGCACGAGTTGACTCGCTAGTCCAGCGGCGGATTTTGCTTGAGCACGCTCGCGTAGTTGCCGCTCTGTCTTCACTGAACCTTAGTTCATAGGTACTAATTTAACTTTCATTTGCCAATTTTTCTTACTAATGCTAGGTATGTCAAAATATGTGTGGACGTGACACTTTGAAACCGCCAGCGAGTCGACGGTGAACTAAGGCGCTGCGTGTGTACGTAGTAAAACATTTAGCCGACCAATTTTGAATACTGGGCTTTCGGCTACATTTTACAATTGTCTCGTTTTAGTTGTTTTGTTCGTTGTATTTGTGCAAAAATAAACAAATGTTCTCTCTTCTTAGTTATTTTCTTGACCTGGCATAAAACTCCCCTACACACCTACATTTACGTAAGTTACGCAATAGTGTCAGTTGTCTAGCAGAGATTGCTGATTGCTATAAGACAGCCCATATATCACCCTATATACAGTGTGATTCTTCATAATGTGCACATATCGAAATGACGGATTCTATGCTTAATTTGACAAACGGAAAAATATCTATTTTTATTTTTTTATTTGTTTTGTATTTTTTACCCCAATGTAAAAAAACGGTGTAACTTTTAAATGATTTATCGCGATGAAACAAACTCCATAATGATTGGTTGGTAATAATTAAGTGTTCTTATAAAATGAAAATTGTGGGAAAAAACCCTCCCAATTAAACCCAAAAACCCTCAATTGAAAATAAACAGGTATTTCGTCCAAAAATCTGTTTTTTAATCAATTTTTACAATAATCGTAAAAAAAATCAATAGGACGAATTTTTTTTAATAAAAAAAAATGGAAAAAAAATGTATTTGGGTGAATATTTCAGAGAGCCAAAATTTATGTCTCGCTATAATACTCATCAACACTAAAGAAATTCAAAGTCAAACATTTTTATTCCATTACTTAAATAAATGATAAAGCTGCTATCGCAGCCATTTTAAGCTTTAAATCACACAAAAAAAAGATATTCAAATATTACTTTAAAAATCGACAATATTTGGCGTGTCGCCTGGGTATAATTTCCAACATTTCGTGACATAAACAATTCAGTGTATTGAATGTGATACAGTGTGTGAATAAATATTAAACTTAGATAAATAAAGAACGTTTTTCATTACAATAATGTTATAAAACTTTATTAAAAGTTACTCTAAAATGTAGTCAAACAATGTTCAAAAACTAAGCGTCATTATCGGCAACAATGTTGAATGTAATTTTTTTACATATAACGAAACGCGACCGAAGAGTCAAATTACATTTAAGCGACGCTTCACCCCGCGCCTAAGTCGGCCGACACGCTTTGGAGTGTAAGGACGACGCGCGATTTGAGCAGTAAGTATTTCATTTTGATTCTCCAAAATTTGTCATCACAATCGTCATTCTTATTTGTGACTGTATCTCTTTTATTTCTTCATAATGAAGTGTTTTTATGTAACAAAGTTGAAGTATGCGTGAAACTCTTACTGCATGTGGCACTCTCTCCGACGAATAAACCTAATTATTTTGTAAAATGGTGAATTTTCTAGAACTCGTCATTATTGGCAACATCATTTGCAGCAACGTCGCATGAGACGACAATGACACGTGTTGATAACAATGATATTGTCTTGAGTGAGCAATGACGGTTGTTACCGATAATGATTTTAGTATTCGACCTAATAGTTAGATATCGTGTTTTTGTTGGTTTCCGTTAATTTCGGCATAAAGCTTGGTACAATAACATACTTTTTTGGCAATTTCGGAAAAATACACTTTTTTTCATTTTTTAACAAATTTATATTGAAGCGTTATTTTATTTAAGTATTTACATTTTTTTTTGTTTGCATAACGTTTATTTGAAATTTATTGTCATTTTAGCCGAAAAATTAAGCTGACATTTTATGTCTTAGTAATAGACACCAATAGATATAGTGTGAACGGATACAAAATATGTACCAATAAGTTAAGGACAGTGGGACGATAATAGTTGATAAATGGAATGACAGAAATTTATAAGTAGGTACTGCTAACTCAGTAAGTTTTAAATATGAAAAGAAGTACGAATAGTAGTTAGTTTAATCGTAGTTTTAGTAGTGTAGTTTGCAATTAGAACTGTTATCGCTTCACTATGTTCCTTTTCCAAAATGTTCCCATGTCCTCATGGAGATCTTTGGTTAGGCAGTGGACGTCTTTCGGCTGAGATGGTGATGATTATGACATAATTAGGTACTTAGGTACAGTCAGCAGTAGAAGTAGACGAGCAGTCGAAGAGGTCGAAATGATCTACACCCGTTCTAATTATCTTGACAATAGAATCATGTGTATATCGATTTGAGCTCTTCGACTGTCTGACTGTATCTACATTGCTGATATCAATAGAAATTGCCAAAAATTTCAACAATTGCGTAACGTTTTTACATATACCTAAAACTAATTTAATGAGTTTTATTGTCTTTACAGATTCTTATGTTAAAATAAATTAAGCCCTACAACCGAAAATGCCCCCTAAATCAAAAAAAAAAAAGAAGAAGCAGCTCTGTCTAGAAGAAGGCTGGCACAAAAAATGTGCAAAAGACGGCGGTATATTGATATAAAAAACGACCCAGAATTACTAGAAATAGAAAGAAGAAAGCGAAGAGAACGATACCTAAAACAAAAAGAAACAAAGAAAAATCGTCTCGCGAACAAAGAGAACAAAGAAAAAAGTGGAGAGAAAATTCTAAAAGATAAAAATTATTTTGACGTTTTTATTTATTTTCTTTACGTTTACAATTTGATCCTGTATTAAAGTAAGCGTTTTCATAATTATGTAGATGTTGTATTTAAATATATGTTTAAATTTTCTATAGATATCGTCAAAAGAAAACAGAAAAATCTACCATAGGGAAGGAGCCATTATTTCAAACGATTAATATCCAAGCTATTGCTGATGACAACGGCTCAAGTATCCTAGATACTGAAGCCAACATTAACAAAGTTGATGATCCTTTGCACCGTTGCCCACACATTCGAGCAGAAGTCAGAAAGGTTCGTTACGCAGAGCTGAAAAAACGAAAAAAAATACTGCGAATCATAGCAGCATACCAAAAAACACAAATCACAACGTAAATATATCCAGAGACTTAAGAGGGTGCATCCTAAAAGTTGGCAACGTCGTAAATAGCTGTCAAATATTTACCTGTTTCGATTAATTTGGAAATAATACTGTATGGAAATAAGAAATGTGGTTAACCAATTGACTAGAATATTAATAATGAATTGCAATTATAACATTGAATTTGATGTTGTACCCGTTTTAGGTGAAAAAAAGGCATTTGGAAAGTTACCAAATACTTTTTTTACATTTAAAACTAACTATTCGGTGTTACGATATTAATTATTGCATTTCATAATCAATACTCTGGTTCGCTAGTTAGCCACATTTTTTATTTCCATACAGAAATATTATCAAATTAATCAAAACAGCGAAATATTTGACATCTATTTGCGACGTTGCCAACTTTCAGAATAAACCCTCTTAAGATAAAATTGAAAAAGATGCAGGCAGAGACCAGCCGTTTTTTTTAAATGTTTATGTATAGCGTAAGTCGAGCGTTTTTTATTTCATTAAAATCTGTTATCGTCAGAATATCCAATCAGGACAGCAAAGAATCAATATATTAAGAGGATTTAAATTTATTTTTATATTAAATTTGTATTTAAAATACTGTATTTTATTTTCCTTGTTCATATCATAATATCATAACAAATTAATACCTAAAATAGTATTTAAGTCACATGTAAATTCATCTCCATATTAATAATACGTATTCAGATCATTGTCGGCAACATTCCGTCATTATTTTTTACAATAACGTCATTATTCTCACAATGTGACATTATCAGCAACAACGTTTTTTAATGATTTTGAAAAATATCCAAAATTAATGGTGTGCTTGGGGCGCCTTCATTACAACATACTATATATTTGCTATATCTGTACATCTGGCCTTAAATAGAAGCTCTGCCACGAGGTTTAGAAAATTATAATTATTTTTGTCAAGAATATTGTTTTGAAGAGATCCGCCCATTTAGATTTATTTTTTCCGTCGATAAAATTAAGCATAGATTCCCCCATTTCGATATGTGCACATTATGAAGAATCACACTGTATAGTAGGTAGGTATCGTTTAGTTTGTTTTCTTTATTTAGTGTGCAATGAGTATTCTGTCTAGGACGCTGCGTACGGAAGTGGTGCAGTGCAGCTCGGACTCTGAGTTCCTGTGCAAGCTGCACTGCCTGCGCGTGGCCTTCACGCAGGTGTTCAAGGACGCAGCCGTGTGGGCGTGGTTCGTGGACGCAGGCAGGCAGGTGCTCACAGACCTGCTGCTGTTCGCTAATAAGGTACCAAACATACCAGCTAAAGGAATAAAAACTTCCCTTGATCACTTCAGATACTATTATAATGTTTCCAATGAACTAGGCTGCTACCATCTTTATCCTCTATGTTAGGTTGAGTTTGTTTGTGTAATAGTTTTTTTTGAATGTCCATTCGCCTTTTCATTCTATTACAGATCTGTCTTAAATTCTTATTACATCTTTTCAATCGAGTATTTTCTTCAGTCAGCTTTTGTAGTCTTTCCTTTAGGGTTTTTGTATTTTTTTTTTTCGTTTTTTTTCTAACTTCAACAATACTTGTAGAAGTATTGTTGCCTTGTGTCGTAGTTTTAGCCTTCCTTTTTAATTCAGCTCTTATAGCATTTATTTGTCTCCATTTACCTCGTAGCTGATCTTTATCGTCTTCTGTCAGAATCTCTTTTTTCTTTTTGATGTTTTCTTTAATTTTTGTTAAATGTTTTATTCGGATTTTCTCAAATTTATCAGGATTTTCCCTTTTTAATTTTTCGCGGTAAGCTTTTTGCCTTTCGGCATTCGTTTTTGGGGGCATTTCTAGAACAAAATATAAAGCTGTAAGGCGGATCAATTAAAAAAAAAAAAAGTCAATTTTGCGGTCTAACATTTTTTAAACAAAATTGGTACCTATCCAACGTTTCTAAATGACAATAGGCATACGCATACATTTTCTTTTTTAACCGACTTCCAAAAATACTTTTTTTTCGATACAGTATAAAAATAATGACAAAAAGTGAAAAGAAGACCAAAATCGGCTAAACAACACAAAAGATATACGTCGACATGACGAATGACGTCATGAAAGGTATCGGATTTTTATTAATATTTAAAAAATAATTTCACTTTTCTATTTCTGAAGTTAATACGCATTGTATAGAGTGAATAAAAAAAATCATGCATATACCTATTTCAGTACCAACCTATTAATAAAACTTGAGACTTTCAAATTCGCGAAGGACATTTTTTTTTTAATTTGCCAGTAAATGTTTATTATTCTTTTATTTGGCAAATAGGTTAAAAGAACTGTATACACTCAGCTTTACACTGTACTTTTTCGTAACGTAACGAAATTCATAAGAAACGTTACGAAAAAGTAATAAAAATTGTACAAAATTGGGTCTTAAGAATATAATACGCTTAAATGTTCTTACGACGCGTATTACAGTAATTGTAAATCAAGACTTACCTTAATGTGAAAAAATGCTATAGTATTTCTTGTAACGAAAAAGTAATCTCACATAAACAACACGTTCAAAACTGATTTTCACATTAAAAGTTATGGCGGAGACGTCAAACCAACAGCCAATCAGAATGAAGCTAGTGTTGCCCGCGTTAAAAGGTAACGGATGCGTTCAGAAATTACGTGGAAATAGGAATAAAACGTAACTAAAGAGTAAGTTACTAAAAAGTAAATGAACAAGTTTGTGTTTTTCGCATTTTTTAAATCTTTTTATTATGAAACCCCATAGAAAATCACTATTATACAGAAACTCAATTTAATCAAGATCCGTAATACACAAAAATGCATAATATTAACGCGACCTAACGTATTTTATGAAGTGTTACAGGTATGAGGTCGTAGGGTGGCAATTTGATTTTTGTATGAAACGCAAAAAACATAGTTTTGAAAAAGCTTTCTAAAATTAGGTAGATATTATGATTATAATATTTATTCTTCACAACTTTAAAGTTTAATAGTTTTTATTCACAATTACGTTATTTTTTGTACCTACGTATGGTTAAATAAAAACATCGTAATTTTGTTACTATTTCGAGGCACACTTTTTTTTCAACGGATGTACATTTATTTTGAGAAATACTCTTATATATTTTGTAAACAAGCTACCACGAATAACAATTCGAACATTATTTTGACATTTTTCTTCGAGATAAATCGAAATTGCGGTACTGATCGAATACATGCGAGCGCCCAGCCGGCAATGTTTGTATGAAAATTCGTATCTAATAAATAACTAACGAACTTTTTACTTCACCACATACGGCAACCAAAGAGGTAACTTATCAAAGGTATTATTTAAATTTCGATTTGACTTGCAAATAGAGCTGTTTAAAGCAAAGAAGAAACAAATGAACATTATTGGTACGTGAAAAATGATCGATGTTCGTCATTGATTCTGGAATTTATAATTAATTTACTCAGTTTGAATTTTCGCGCATTATTTGAGAAAAGTACTATACTTTTCTTGGCCGGATCCAGGCATTGATGGACTCACGATCGTCCGTCAATGCCCCAGTTGCAGGCTGCGACAGTAATGTACTATACTACGAACTTTTGCGCAGCTGTTAACAATTTATGTTCATATAAGAAAACTGGGAGAAAGCTCTGCAAAGAGAAAATTGGAAAGCCAGTAACTTTGTTCTTTTACCAGTGGTAGACACTTTTCAGGGCCCATTTACCATAATTGTTTGTATAGTCGTTTATCAGAAACACCATTTACTATTATACTTCTGGTTTTGCATTACTGTTAAAATCACAGTGATGTTTATTATCATCACAATAAGGTTGCTGTTAGATTGCTGCTGTCAGAGGTTAAATAACTGTGAAAGGACTGTAGAAGATCATGAAAATGCTTCTTATCATGTGGGTTGAATGGAGTGCTAACTAATGAATGTCCTCGACTTAAAATAATACTTGGCCTCCTCCCCATGAAATGTTTTATTTTACTAGGAACCAAAGGAATTCTTGGTGGCGTACGAAGAAATGGTGTCATGGGCAACAGACGGAGCAAACTGGGCAACGATTGAAAGTGAACTTACAACCAAGGGCGTTAAGGTACAGATTATTTTTTGCCATTCCATTCAGTAGTAGTTTTACAAACTATAGGTATTTCTGTATTATCTACACATAATATATTATTAGGTACGCACGGCTACATATCAAGCTATACATTTCCAGTTTAAGCTAAGCTCTCATTATACGGAAATCCTATACAATGCGAGATCAGCTTATACTGGTAATGTATAGCTTGATATGTAGCCGTGTGTACTTATATTATTTTCTTTGTTGAACTGTGTCTAAATAAACTTTATTATTCCTTTCTTTATATACGTAAGGCCCTTTGTACACACACACACGTTTTTCTTGCCGTTCTTGTTGTATGGATCACTATGGAAGCTTCTTGACAGACACGTTTTTTCTTCGTACCGTAAAGAAACCGTTCCGTGTACAAGGGGCCTTACACAGAGGCCTTAGTGTAAGTTTCCAAGTGAGTAAACGTAACTATCGCGTTTGCGTTAAGATTTTTATTCTCACCATTATATTCTTAGCATTATGATCTATCAGTCAAATCTTAACGCAAACGCGATAGTTACGTTTACTCACTTGGAAACTTACATTATCGCCTCTGATATGAACGACACAGACGAAGCTCTACAAACTACCAGCCATACCTATAGTAACGCCCGGATACCTCGTGTTCTTTATAAATTACTACATTAACCTATTCCATACGGTAATCGATAAATATCTGTTGCTAACATGATTGTACTGCATATATTTTCAGGCCTTGACATTCTATGATGTGGTGCTGGACTACATTTTGTTGGATGCATTTGAAGATCTCGCATCACCGCCTTCCTCGGTCCTTGCCGTTGTACGCAATCGATGGCTATCAGATGGATTTAAAGAAAGTGTATGTTGATCCGCTAAAATAAACTAGTTGAGTATGACCCATGACAGTATTATCCATTTTTATTAATAAACGATTATTCCAGGCATTAACAACGGCAGTGTGGTCTGTTATAAAGGCTAAGCGGCGGTACCTGCAGTTTCCAGACGGTTTCATGGCGCATTTCTACTCAATATCAGAGCATTTACTGCCAGTTCTCGTGTGGGGATACCTTGGACCTAACGAGCGTCTTCGTGACGTGTGCGAGTCCTTCCAGTCAGAAATAGTAGGATTTATTGCAGACTTATTTAACTTCCAGAAATGTCGTTACACTAATGTAGACGATCTGTCCGCTGACATAATGCAACACGCTAGATTACGGTCCGCTAATATTACTGATAAATTAGCTGAAAGAATTTAAAACAATACCGCGCCATCAATTGAATGTAAGTATATTTACGATCCAGTTTTTACGTGCAGCTGGCATGTCTTAAGTATTTGCCTTTTTACCTCAAATTTTCATCTTATGAAGGAATTTGTTGCATAGTTAAGTGTCATCACGCTTAAACGTTACTGTTTATGCTAATATTTAAAAACGGTTTAGTAATATTATTATTGTAAGAGAAGCTAGTAAATGTTATGTATAATTTAAGCAAATGTTCACTGCATGTGATACCAAGGCAAAAGTTTTGGTTGATACAAACAAGCACATTTCTTAAAAGGAATTAGTTGCATGGAATATAACATTCCTATGGTCATTTGGTTTTGTTTTACAATGTACAATGGCGCATTTTTAGAGCTCAAATCAATACGTATATAAGTCTATAAAAATGCTTCTATTATTTAGTCGTAAGCTAAAAGTGTTCATAAATCTGTCTTTAAAAAATACGAAATATCACTAATTGTAGCATTTTGTTTGAGCAATGATCGTCATTGAGAACGTATATATGTACAAGAACCTCTTGGCGTGTGGCCGGAACTAACGCCTAATCTTGTTTTTTAAATTCATTATGCTTATGGGTGCTCCCACACTGGCTGTTAAAAATGTTTACAAATATTTTTAACACGAATACATTTACTAATGTTTGTAAACATTTTTTAACAGCAGTGTGGGAGCACCATTAGGTAATTCACAAATCAATTGCACAAATGTTCACCAACAGCGCCCCCTATCAACGTCATTCAGGCGCCAAAAGATCCCTGTAGCAGTGTGACGTTAGTAGTAGTCTTGAGTGTGGTCTAGTTTTCTTGGGGAGCTAGTAAACTGCCAGTCGTGAAATGTCAGTCGCAAATATTTCTGGTATGGGTAGCAACAAAAAAAAATTTTGATTAACCTTACGGTTGTTTAGGCAGTCACAATAAAATGTATTTATTCTTCAGGTAAAAAAAAGCTGTCTCGCGATGCTAATGAATACTTTTTTTTGTTCTCTCCGTACCCTAAATATGAACGGTTCTAATCATCTATTTTATGGCAGAGTTATATAAATCCAACCGCACCACAAACTTTGGGCAGCAATGAGGCAACGAATGTTCATATTTAAGTAAAGCCTGCCTTCAAAGCAAGAGTGAACAGGCTTTTTCTGGGCACGCTCGTTCCATCATAGACCTCATCCGTTGCTTTCCATCAGCGAGATCGAGGTGATACGGGTTATTCCGATTATCTACCCCATATAAAATCCACTCGGAAACGTATGTCCGAGAATACACCCCCAGACGGGGTGTATAATCTGAATACGAATAATTTTTCTTCCGATTTTCTCCCTCGACTGTGTCGTCATTTAGAGAACCATGATAGAAAACTGGCTCAAGATACTTAGCATACCTATAAAAATAATGATATGATAATAATGATATTGACTGTACTTGGGGCAAAAAGTTGGAAGCTAAAATTGCGCGTACGCACCCAGTCCATTGCATGTAAGCATACGATATGTAACTTATGATTGTTTATAGACATATCTATTTGTGTTGCGTCTGCACCGACTAAATATGAACGTGGGCAAATGTGAAATTGGTCCAAAGCTCAGATTTGTAATTCACTAGAGAAAACAGGTAGGAGCTCTCACTTTGAAAATATGGTAGTTAGTTGCTTTTTCAGACTTGTGAAGTTGTCACCAGTGAATGAAGGCTGGAATACATATACTATGTAGTAGCACAAAAGTATACTACTTTCGAGCAGATGCTAGATTCCTTTCACAGGTATTTTACCTCTGACAGTAGCAACCCTAGCGAAACTAAGATAAAGATCAATGTGATTTTGACAGACTAGTGAATGGCGATAAACATCACTGAGATTTTGACGGTGATATGAAATCAGAGAGGTAAATTAACTGTGAAAGGAATCTCACAATTAAACGTGTATAAAAAAAGAGTACGATAGTGAACAAGCACGCTTCCGGTAATCGCGAGCCCGTCTACTTTTGCTGGGCGGGTGGAGGGGAGCATGCAAAATGAGACGGGTAATTATGTGACCATGTTAGGGCCGAGTCACACCGGAATGGCAGCGATGTGGCGAGCACTTTCAGTGTGAAATAATTTTAAACTTTATATACATACTTAAAAGACCAGTATCGCTTGAAAAGGTCGCGAGGCCGCCCGCGGTGTCGCGAGCGGCCGCGCGCCACGCTCGTCTTGTCGGTGGTTATGCCCGCGGGCGGCCGCGCGCAGAGTGTAGAAACTAATCTAGTCAAGAGGCGCCTAGGCGCGGGGGGCCTGGAGGTCGCGCGAGGTCGCCAGCGGCGACGCCGGGCGCCGCTGCCATTCCGGTGTGACTCGGCCATAAGTTTTTGGTAAGGTCAACTCTACACCAAAAAGTCCACCGGGTGGATACTCGGTAACGTATATCCGGTCAACCTAGGCCTAGTTAGATTATAAGCTCAGAGCCTTAGGGTGGATAAAAGGAATAACCCACGATAGTCAGGACCAGAATTTTGTGATTGTTGGAAGATGTCGTCACTTCATATCTTTCCGAGCATCCTTTATTATAGCACGTAAGTACATGTATGCCAGGCTTCTAATTACGATTTTGCCATTTTTGGAGGATGTTATCACTTGACTAATAACACGTCTTCAAAGCGTGCTAATAATAAGTATTGTTCTGTGTTTTCACTAGCAAAATAATAGAGCATACTTAGTAGCAAACTAGCATGCTTTTTTATAGCATTAATAAGAGTATAGTACTTCATTTCACATTAATAAATAATAGGTAACTCGAGAAATCAGAAAGAAGTATCCAATTACTTATTTTACTCTGCCTGCTTGCTGTAACCTTTTCGGCTTGTGAATTATTTAAGTTATACTAATCTTTGCATTTTGTGCTATTTGCCATAGAGCTAATCATGCATTCCACTTTGGACGTACCCATGTATTTATTTATTGTACAGGTAGAGGGCGGATTGGACCAAACCCGAATATAGTAACTATAACACGATTTTATTCTCGAGTAAACTCAAAGTACAATTTTGTAGTACAGTCGCCGTCAGATATATTGTATTGTACAATTATCTGACGGCGACTGTACAGTCCGCGGCCCCACTGAAGTCCGGTGGAAAAGTTGTGGAACCACATGTTTTTTAATGCAATTTGATGCAATGACATAGAGATTAGCGCCGCGTTTATCCGACTTGAGTGGTGGCGCGGACTCTAGTTTTGCTTGTTGGTTTGGTTTAGTTCATGTAGTGTTTATTTTCGGGTTTTGCAAGTTTATTTCAGTGTAAAATGAGTGTAATCATGCGTAAATTTTGAAACAATGGTTGTTTAGTGAAATGACAGCACAAAACAACAGGCCGCCATATAAACTCGCTATTCCTCGAATTGTAGTTGGTAAAACGTGAAATTGGTTTACCCTCGAGTAAGTTACGATTTATCCCTAGAATAAAATTTATTCCTGTTTGGTCGAATCCGCCTTTAATCATTCACTTCTATCGATTTCAAGCTTGTTAATTCCATACTAAACATTGCTTACATAGGAATCCAATAAGATATTATAATATAATAAACTAAGATTAAAATAAATTATTTTGCATTTGTGGAGACGGTAACTGTTGGTGATATATATTTAGATCAACTGTATTATTGTAAATATAGAATAAATTGATTACATAACATCGTTTTATTTTAAGTTTTATAAATATCATTTATGGTGGTATTACAGGTGTGATTTATTGGATATATGGCATTATTGACCCGCACAAATAGGTAGTTAAAATATGTATTTCAAGATTTGCAACTTATAAGACACTTGATGCATAATTTAAATTGTATAGGTTTTAAAATAAAACGCTTCTATATTAGAAAATTTAGTATATCAATTTTCACAATTATAGCCATACGTCTATGATATAAAAACAAATGTGTAAACATAAATCTTTAATTACAAATTCAACGATAATAATTCCCCAAGGAGCGAGCACCAATTATTTTGAAGTTTTTTTTTCAACTGAAGATAAATAAATTGTGAGGCATCACTCGCTAGCCTCTTCAAAGTAAATTAAATTAAATAACATAGTCTTTTATAATAATACCTGCACTTGAAATTTTTTATAATACTTTCGGTTTAGATAAGGTGAGCGAGTGATGATTTAATTATTTTACGTCGGTTGAGCCGACGATATTATAACCCCGAATTTTTGCAAAACGGAGATATATATTCGTATCCTTTAGGATAAGATATTTCGGAATTACTCGTACTAGGTGTTCGAGATAGCTTACTAAAACCGTTTATGGGATAAGAAAGCCTGGCAATCACGAAAATTACGTTAGTGTATAAATATATTTTAGGACTCACTACAATAATTATTTGGTTTAGTGCACAGCAAGTTTATTTAAAAGCTCTAATAGTAGGTACAACAAAAATAATATAACAATATTTAAATAATATAAAGGAAACCATAGTATCTAATCCCTTTTATAATAATTATATATTGATTGGCAGGCTTCCTCAGAAATATAAAAGCTTACGATATAGTGAGAATCGACATCTACTCGTCAGGACTAGACACTAGAAAGTCTGAAAATGAGTATACAAACACACGAAAGAAATGCATGCATTCTTCTTATAATAATAAATGGAATCACTCTATGATATCCGAAACTAACAGAGTCAATATATACAACAAAATAATTAATGAAAATATCAATGTTGTTTTTAAGACGAAATGGACATTGTCAAAAATGTTCTGTTCAGAATGTTTTATGTAACGTTGGAAGTAAATAAACATTGAGATGGGAGATCAACGTAAGACTGTGGATTTATGCAAATTATAATATTTGCTTATTACATGTATTTTTTAGGTTTTATCACATTTTTTTTCATAATCAGATCCACAGCTAATTTACGAAATAAATATTCACAAAAATGAGGTATACTATACCCACCACTATAAAAATAAATATTTTGGTGTGCTAATACTTTTAAGATAAATCTGCTAAATTAGTTTGAAGAGTGAAGCTCGCTAAAATATGAGTTTTATAGGACGGACACGTCGCGCAGCTTGTGGCAAGGCGCTCACGACACGTGACTTGCATCTCCCTCAATAAAGGATCGCCGACGCGTCCGCAGCGGCCACGGGTCTCACAGCTGCAATATCGTGCGTTACGACCGGTTCGCTCGCGTGAGTGCGTATCGTGTAACAGTAGTTCGTGCCTATGTCACCTACCTACTTCGTTAGAAAGAATTTTGTAGTGTTGTGTGCGATGTGAAGATTGCGTGTGAGGCGAGCGAACCTGGCGACGAGATTTACTCGGGCTCGGGCGAGTCGGGCGCGTCTACGGCGGCCACGGTGGTGCCACCGGCTGCGCGCACCTTCTTCAAGTAGCTCACGCTGTCGAACTCCAGGCAACTCTGTCGGACACGATAGCACATTTATCGACGGACGCCTTCCATGTTGCACACCGAATGAGTTAGTGCTAGGGAGTGTTTGTGTTAGTTTCATCTGGAAGCGTACCGCCTCTGTGAGGTTATTTACAGGAACATCCCGATCACCGCAGGGTTAAGAGGCAGGCTTAAGATTTTTATGTGGATTAGTAAGGAGGTAAGCGTAAGAACAGGCAAAAGACGAAGATATTTTGAAATTTTTATATTTTTAAACCATAAATTGACAATCAATAATTGTAAGGAAATAACACTATTAATTTTAATGCTTACTCAAATTAAAAACAATAACAACAAATGAACACAACAGATATAATTTAGAACTTCACTCAAGTTAAAGGCGAACAGTCTACCTGTAGCGATCCCCTCTCGAATACCCATTCTGTCCGAGCAGCATGAACAAAGAGACATCACAAATTTATGCATTGTTAATAAACTCTTAATAAAGCTTTCAAAACTGTTTACTCATGTAAATAACGTTGCGTAAAAGATTTATCAATATTATTCTGTCAATAAACACCTTTATATATTAGTAATAAAAAATTCTTCCATTAATTCAATAATGAAAAATATTTTTTTTCTAAAACGGTAAAGAATTTCCAGTGCTATTAATGGTCAGATTCTTATCCTTAGTCAGTCTTCAGTTTGGCACGTCGGTTGGGTAGTCTACGGTGAAACGTTGTCAATAGTGGAATTCGAAATAATGAGCGGCATCTCTGTTGAAAGCCACTCCCCACATAATACTAGCGTCAGTCTTATTATTAACTTACAACTTACGCTACTGAGATCAACATTTTTCCTACTTTAAGAATCGCTTATAATTTAACCTAGCGTTACGCTTAATCGGCTAACGGTGGGTCGGGGCTAGAGCCCGGAGACGGATGAGAGATGTTTGGGACTAGAAATTTTCAACTAACCTAACTATAAATAGGATGTACCTCGAGATACTTGGAACCCCAGATATGATCCAGCCTGTCCCGACTTGCTGCCTGCCCTCAGCGACGCCCTAAACCGAGGTTCGTACCCCGCAGGGGGTGCCCTTAGCGAGCGTTCGCCTAGTATAGTATTAGTTTTATGCCCTGGTTGGAGGCTTCGAGTCAATAGCTTAAGGCAGCCACAGGATAGTCCGGTTAAGTAGTAAGGTCCTCCGAGGATGATTACGAGATGCCATATATATAAAAAAAGATACTTGGAACATAGCTTCTTTCATGCACCATCATGCACAAGCATTAGAAAGGCGGGTGAAAACAAAAGCAAGCCGGGACTCGTGCAGGTCGCAAGGGTGGAGAGAGATAAGAGATGGAGAGAGAGGGGCGGGCTCAGTAGAAGTTGCGGCACAGCAGCGCGGCCAGGTAGTTGGGGTGGTGCAGCGGCGCCCACACGCGGAAGGGCAGCACGCGCGCGGGCGGCCGGCGCGCGCTCAGCGTTACCTTGCGCGCCAGCTCGGGCGGGAAGGCGGCCAGGCCGCTGGGCGGCAGCTTGCTGAGCGGCGAGTCGGCGTACTGCACCAGCGTCTCGTACGAGTACGTCTGCCGCGACCCCGCTCCGCCTGTAACGTGCACCGAGGTCAGCGCCTGCCACACGAGCCGAGCCGGCGAGACCCTTCTACCACAGATAATATATTCAAATTTGTAGGTATTGCTTATTTGTGATCAATATTGTTCCTAATAAACTAAAAACACTAGCGTTTTATTGTTGGTAAAAGACCAGTTGAACAAGTTTTAAAGCAAATTCAATACATTAGTTTATTTTACAATTATATGCAAGCACAAACACGCCATAAACGTGCAAATCATTTTTAATTTGTTGCAAGCCGTCATGAAGTTGAAGCACACTCGAATGCATTCTGATTATAATTATTAGTATTTGCTTTTATGCTATAAACGAATAATTATTAGTATCGACTAGTTTTGACTGACTGCTGCATTTTAGATATTTTAAAGGAACAATATGGTATGGGCATGAAAAGTATTAGCACAATATGTAATGGCTTAAAAGCGTTCATCCCTCGCGGGCTGGCAATGTCGCATTTCTTGGTTTTTCATGATTATTTTTTATTAAATTTAAATCAAAGTCCTTTTTTTCAGCCAAGCAATGTACTGCGTTGCATTTTATCATTATTTTTAACATTTACTCTATATTAAATTAAAATATTTAATCGTAATACTGCAAATAGAATATAATTGACAATAGATCAATTATTATGAGTAAATACCACAATAACTGTCAAAAAATAACAAACATATTTATAAATACCAACGAATTAGAGCTTGCCTAAAAATAATAGTTCTTTGATTTAAATTTAATAAAATAATCACGAAAAACCACTAGAAATGCGACGTCACCAGCCCGCGCGGGATGAACGCTCTTAAATGTTATACGACAGAAAGTCATACTAAATAATATTTAGGTATGACTTCTATGGACATGCAAAACATGGTCGAATTTATGGAAACAAAATAAATGAATATGCCACAGGTTTACACTATAAAACGGCATTTTCAAATCAGTAACGATTACCAATATACACGATCCTTGAAACTTACGCACCTAGGCACATAGTGAAATGTTAAATCAAAATCGACATAAATACTAAGCTTGTGGTAATAATTATGAATAAATTAATATTATTTCATAATTATATGTGTATTGATTTGAATGTTCTTCGATCTATGTAACTTTCCCAAAGAATGAAGGTTTTCTTTTTTTGGGGTGTATTTCTTGCACATCAGAGGTGTCTTTTTTCATAGCCCACTATTTATTATTTATAACAAGGAGGGACTCCTTATATCAATTTTCAGACCTCTGGCATCAAAATTCGCGGAAGTCTCGCACAAACTTGTATACCCTACTTTAAGGGGTTGATGGGTAAAAGTTCAAAGTTTTAATTTTTTTTGTTGTGTGTCTACTAACACTAGCTTACATACAAAATTTCAGCTTTCTAGGACTTCATGAAGTACCCTAAGAATCTTAATGATCATCAGTGAGTGAGTGAGTCAGTGACGAAATCGGGGTTTTTTAGATATCAATAAAATCTAAAGTATAAGCTATGCTAGCTATGCAATTGAAACTTTATATGTTTAATAAGTCCACTATTGAAATCATATCCCGAGAACTTTGTTTATCGGGTATAATCCAAACCAAAGTTATGAGGATTCACAAAAATGACGAAGTGCTTCGACAAAAGATAAGTAGTGCCCTTGCGCTTTACTTGGTTCGTCTTGGCGGGGGCACTTCCGTGCCCCCAGATTTCAACTACAATGTTATGTTTGGGATATACTCATCCCAATTATGCAACCCTTCATTGTGCATGGCCCGACACGCCATTGGCCGGTTTTTTTTTGTGCAATCAACAGCTTTGCAAAGGGCAGTATTAAGTAATTATTTGTAAAAGAAGTAGCTGGTTGTCAAATTCATGGAACACTCGACAGTAGTGACATCTGGACTGAGCAAGTGGCTGTGGTTTTTATCCCCATTGCTAATTGTTGGTAGATGGGCCAAAATAGTGTGTTGTTGAGTAGTGTGAGTTACCTTGATTCTTGTCAATGCTGGTGGCGCGCGAGAAGCGCGGACGGCGCGGCATGGCGTCCGAGTCCGCGAGCGCTGCACAGCACACGTCACAGTCACACGTCACACGTCACACACTCACACACGACGCACGGCCGCCTAACTACTCTATACCGACACACCGCACCACGCGCCGCACCATCACCGCACCACACCTTGTTCGCTAATATCTACTATCGGGCTTCGTTTGCCACACTTATTCAATATTAACTAGTTTTTGTTTAAATGAAAGGTAACTCCAAAGCTTTCTTAACTAAAATGTAATAGTTTTTATTTTCAAACAAGGGAGTGGTACAATTTTAATGTGGTGAAGTTGCTTCAGTATAGAATATTTCAGGTTAAGCATTTATGGCAGATAGTAGTGATTACTAATGATTTGTTACGAAATGTTCGATGTTAAATGATTTAAAAAAATACTCTGCCACGACCGTGAATCGAGGTGGTTTGAAGATAAATATAAGTGACATAAATATACATAATAAATATTTTCTTGTACATCCAAAAATAAATACTAGAGAAATGAGTCTAAACAATGAGACTTCAAATTCGATGTAATGAGGATGTTGAATATATATTTTCTAAATAAAAGTTAACATGCTTCAGTCAGTCTAATCCTCGTTATAGTAGACCTGCCTAACTGTCTGTTGTTAAGAAACTGCTTATAGCATCGCTGTAAGAGCGTTCATGCTTCAAAATTGAATTGAAACTCCTGCACTAACTACTATTTCATGCTCTTTTAAAACATTATGTAATTATAAAAAATCATTTCGTGATATCTATATTTGTGTGAATATAAGGCGGCAAATCATTCAATAGCCATTTTTCAAAACAAAACTGTTCTGCGAGTTTCATGCGATCGAGATACGAGAACATAAACGCAAGGCTCGTCGACCACTGCTGGCAAAAAAGTTATTAAAGCACCAGAAACTCCTAGAGCAATCTTCGAAACATTAAACATTAGCTTGCCAAAAATGAGCAAAGTGAAATCGTCGAGCCCTGCCGTCAACTAGTCGAGTGCCTCCACCGGGCGGGAGAGAGGTCGGGATGTGTTACCGGCGTGGTCGTGGTCGACGAACACGTCGTCGTCGGCTCCGTTGAGCGCGGCGTCGTCGCGCAGCAGCAGGGCGGCGGCGGGTCGCTGCGACAGCGTGAAGAAGTCTCCCGAGCCCGCGCCCATCGCCTCCAGCGCGCCCGCGCTCTCGAAGTACTCGTCTAACACTAACTTCGCAGTCTGCAATTCACCAAAGTACGAGCTGTAGCACACGTTTATGCGATAACTACAGGTTATACGAATCTTGGTTAAAAAAGGACTCACCTTTACAAGATCCAAATTTTGGCCCGTGATCTTAATGGAATGTTGCCCGAAAGTCACAGTGTACTTATACTCCCCCAGTGCGGCGTCATTCGTCGAGAAGCTATGAAGTAGAGCCCGGGCATTGTGTGGGGATTTCTAAAATAAATTAAATTATGACAAACTGTAGGCTAACCACATGTGGCAGACTTTTTGATTTCTCCATTGGAAAAGGTTTTTTATTTTTGTTATGTATTTTGAATAAATAAATAAATCATTATTTTGGACCAATCACACATTTTATAAACCTGCCAAACTGCATGACAGTTTGTCGGCAGGATTAGCGCTCGTCTTAAAACATTCGGTATAAACAATCTAGAATAAAATACAGATAGTTTAATTGGACGGTAAGAATATTTTAGTTCAATTCAGCGTCCCTCAACCGATTAGTTAATGTCACATGTTGTGACCATTTCATCCAGCAATTCAGCCTTTAATTTACTCCCCAGTGTTCTGCGTGCCTGTTGCCTATTCACAGCCAGTCAATATTATTGAACAGTGTAGGAGTCCAATACTTATTGGTTCTTTTGCCACAGTAATTTTTTACTGGCACGAATTTACGTTGTCGTCACACTTCTAGTATTGTGTTTTGCACGTGTATTTTAATTGGTTGTTGTAGAACTGCTCTAGAACCAATAAGTACTTGACCTTCTCATGCATGGGAAGCATCTTACATACAACAAAAAGTTACAATAAATATTTTACCTGTCACAAACTACACATGGGTCAATGAAACCAATTAAACAAAGAGACCTTCTGAGTTTGTTTCGGTCATTCGGATAGGAAACCGGAACTCATCTAGTTTTAAAACACGTGACAAGTTAGAAACTATGTTTATAACGTTTCTTTGAACCAATTAATAGAAATAAATAAATATCGTAGATCATTGACCTCTTGTGCGCGCGGCGCGTCGTCGGAGCCGGCGGAGTCCAGCGAGGCGCGCGAGCCGCCCAGCGCCGCGTCCAGCGCGCCCTCCAGGCGCACGGGCGACGCGTTGCGCCGGATCGTGTCGCCGATCAGGTGCTTGGCGTGGCTGACACGAGACAAATTGCGGGTACATATTTGAACATCGAAAATTAAAATACCTACGGTTAAAATGCCAAATATGAACCCCAAATAGCGCATGTTCAGAGTCGGACAAGTATTAGGTGAAAATCGTGAAGCGACTAAACTTGTGTAAGCAAATATAACTCACTTTACATTCTCCTCGTTCGGCCCAGTGATCTGGACGAGACGCTCCTTTGCACCAGGACTCACTGAAATCATTAACATCCCTGTGACTGACAAGCTGACACAAGTCGACATAATTAGTCCTTATTATTAGTATGGAGTTGATAAGCTCATAGCTAGTTGCGATTAATAGGCGGTGAAATATGACTTTATTTTGAAAATTAATAACTTATGTAAACCATTCCCAAACAATTATTCATGTTAAACATTAGTAGGAGATAAAGTTTCTAAGGATAAATATGTATCCTAATGTTTAATTTAGTTTCAGACTGATAGCAGTACGATTGTTAAGGTGACTTATGTGTTAAAATAATGGATAGTAAAGATCTTGTGGTAGATAAAACAGAGATGGGAAGAGCCCGCCACACCATGCGCAAGCGCCTCACAGCACAGCCCGCACCGTGCGTTCATACCTCGCTGAAACGATATAATCGTGTCACTTAGCTCCTCGATCATGTGCACCCTCCTGCCCTTGATACCCATCACTGTAACACCACAAGACAACTTCAGATACGCTGCCAGGGGGCTCTCCTGTAGCGTCCACCCAAATTCCAACTTCACTTTATAATAACCCAATCAAACAATACATTTAGTACTTAATTGGATGCTGAGACATGTAGATAGCAAGATCTAAGGGCACTTTAGAAATTGAAATAAAGCAATTGAATATTTTTTGTATAGACATACTATTATTTAATATACAGTTTCGCCTCCTTCTTATCGCCATGCACTATCGAAGTACATTTATAGTAGAACTGGTCTAAGTAATACTAAAAACAGATAAGCATAATATCGACCTCAGTCATGCATCGTTTGTCCCCGATTTATCGATAAATAATCGCAAAATATTCAACATGCAAGTCCCCATTTAGATAGATTGTTTCATAATGTAATAGGAATGTATGTCACCTTTCCCGGAGTCGGCATTCCTGATGACAACTTCGTCCTTGGAATAATTCTTGCCAGGGATCTTGGTGGGCTTGGGGAACTTGCCCGACGGCTTGATGATCTCGCCGGGCCCGAGCAGCGAGGGCGGCTCGGCGGGCGCAGCCAGCGTCGGGGACACCGAGCCGCCCGAGCCCGAACCCTCCATCGTCGGCACCAACAGTGGCTGCGCCGCAACAAGTACGCACTTAAAATACGCTACCAGCCACTCCATTCCGGATGTTTATTATTACTTAACTAGGCCAGCTGTACGTTTATCGGAAGTTGTTTTTAGTATTGCACATATTACATTTGCAACAATTGTTTGGGGTCACGCCTCGAATATTGGATTATGAATAAATATAAAATAAAAATTTACCTCGGCATGGGTGCCGCGGTGTCTATAATATTGACTCATGTAGTCGGAGCCCTGCCAGAGTTTGGCGCGCAGCTCAATCAGCTCGAGAAGATGAAGTCTAGTTTTCTTATCCAATCGCTCGTCCTGTGAACCATTACGGAACACAACAAAGTATCTGAAATATAAAGAAGGTTTCAAACAGTTCTTCCTAAAACAGTCAACTAAAGATGTTAAAAGAACAACACTGTATTTCCACAAGCAAACAACAAATCTTTAATTTGCACAAACCTATCAAGAAAGTCCTTGTAAAGAGCTTCGAGCTGAGCGCCGTAAAGCTTCAGATTAGAGTACATGGTGGCCACATTGCTTTGAAGCGCACGGTCATAGTTACCCTGCATCATTTGGTACGCCACCGCTTCTGTCAACACTATGAGGTCATCGACTGTAACAAAGAACAATTTATATGAAGATATTTACAATGTGTAGGCAACTGTATGGTTAGGACTCGATGGGCGCAAAATTTGGGCGTTGGGCGCCATTGTTAGTCAGTTAGTCATTACTTTTTTTTTTTTTTTTTTTTTTTTTATCCACAACGGGGAAGCTCTTGGCCAGAATCTCACCTGATGGAAAGTGATGATCAGGCCGAAGGTGGAAGCGAGCTTCACCCGGAATCCTCTACCACAGAGGAACTGGCTATCTTATCTCTAACTGCCGGAACACAACAATGCTTTTTAACATTGTTGTTATGGCGACAGACTTAGATAAGATGGTGGTAGCTAGCCAGGCGGACTTAAAACAAGCCCTACCACCAACCAAACCGAGCAGAAAATTTTGCCCCCACTGGGAATCGAACCCGGGACCTCTTGGTCTGAGACAGGTGGTCTAAACACTAGACCACAGAGGCGGTTACTAGACCACAGAGGCGGTTAGACAGAGGTTTTAGAGTGTGTTCAGATTAAAATGCATTTAAAATTGGATTTGCTTAAAAAGATTGGTTTTCGGGTTTTGAACCTTATTTATGGCATGATCGCTGGTGCTAGACTCTATGCCTACCTAAACCCAATTTCAGACTTATGAAACTATTAATGGCGGATTCGACCAAACAAGAATAAATTTTATCCGTGGAATAAGATTTACTCTGACAGGTTTCGTATGGAGAAACTGTCAAAAATTCAAAATTTACTCGGAAGAGACTGCTTATTCGTGTTTGGTCGAATTCAGCCTTAGTTGGATAAGGATGTTGCAAATGTCATCATTTTTTTATTCTACCCGTGTATTGATTGATTAATTTGAATAAAAAATGGTTCTTGACTTAACTATAACAGTAATAGTTTTTTGTGGGTAATGATGAGTACTCTAGACATGTAAGTAGTATGTTATTTTATGTATCATCACAGACATCTGTGGGTATCATTAATAGTTTTCACAGCACCTTTGGTTACATTATTGCAATTTTCGTAGCGAGCTCCAATTTTTTTGAAAAATAAAGTTTTCCTCATGTTATTTGCTGATAATGTAGCTTTCTATATGAGAAAGAATGATATTAAAGTCGTTACGTAGTTTTTAAGTTTATCCATTACAAACAATCGCAAAAAATCAAATCTTTTCTCTTTATAATCAAAAAATGTCTTAAAATCTCGATGTTTTGTCAAGTCATAAAAACCGGTCCTCGGTCGGTAAATAATGCGGTTTACATAAATTGCCACTATACATATTATTTTCGCTATTACTTACTTTGCCAAAAGAATCATGACGATGACGATGCTGATAATACTTACATTTCATATCTGTTGCATGTAATCAAAATGGTCAAATTAACAAGACAACCATAACAAATCTCTAAAGAGGGTGCATAATCTGAAGAAGCTGGTAATGTCGCAATTCATAATCACTATTGTACAACAGAGCAATATTTTATAATTTAATTGAATAATATTGATATAATTAATCAAAACTGTGAAATATTTTGACACCCAATCGCGACATTGCCAGCTTTCAGGAGTTTTTAGAATAATGTCATAACTTTGACTAAGAAGTGTGGGACATGTCATTGGGTCGACATGTTGTTGGATCTACAGGTCTTAAATTAGACAATAAGTAATTAGTGTGTCAGACAATGTGGGGTTTATTTATAAACTTTGCATAAAGTTAAGCGACATTCAAACATCAAAAATGTATGGTTAATCAGTTGCTTATCATTACTTAACTTTAAGCAGCGTTTATAAATAAACCCCTGTATGTTTTAATAATATAACTTCTAGGATATGGATATACAATTTTAAGGCCTGTGTTCACTAACATTCAAACCACCAGTTACATATTAAACAGTTGGTTTATGTAAAATTTCCTGGCAAGCCTTGTGTTCATCAAAACTTAAATCAACTGTTTAGATAAGTAATCAGTTCAATATATAAAATTTCCTTAGGAAATTTGACATAAACCAACTGTTTTATAAATAACCGGTGGTTTGAATGTTGGTGTACACAGGCCTTAATAATGATGGGGCTGCTATTTTTTTTATATAAAACTGTTAAGATATTATGTAGGTAGAAAAATAATAAAAAAGTTGGTCTTGAAAGAAAAAAGTTATAAGTTTTTATAAGAATCAATTAACAATGCAGCCAAAAACCAAACAAAATTCAATTGTTTAGGTACTGAATAACAGAAAAGTTTGTGGACAACATTCCACATCCCTGTCCAAATTCAAAATATCAAACAAACATTTTTCTTGAATACCAAGTCACATAAAATGTTTGTGTTCCATTTAGAAATTGTATTGTAACTATATAATTAAAGTTGGCAAACAGAATGAGAAATTCAGCGATCTTATAGGATTCTTACCAGAGTTTATTTTGACATCCAACACAGAGTTGCGATTATGTGCGGAACTGGTCGTCGATTTCAAGGGTCTGGGCACCTCCAGTTTTTTAACCGTGCGGGTCATTTTCGTTAGGGTCGACATGGTGCTACAAACAAACAAACAAAACTTACATTAGGAATATTTTATTATTGCAGATTATTGTGTAGTTTCTTGTTTACCGACAGAGAACAATCACGAACGATGATTGTCACATTTTTGTTGGAGAATATGAGTAACGTTGTCATAATTATACACAATGAAACTACCAAATACGGGGAAAATTATAGAAAAACTCACTCATCCATGGCGACAGCGCCTCGATGCACACTAGAACCACTATTATAGCAAATCGTGTGAAAAGTGAAAGTGATGACAATGAATGATCCTAGCGAATAAATTCGGAACAAATCCAATACGTGTTCATTACTCGTAATATTGGTTTTTCGTGTAATAAAAACGGATTAGCTGGAAAAATTTTGACTTTATAGAAGATTAAATATTTTGCTCGATGAAAAACATTTAGACAAAACAATTGAAAGCCATGGAACACTATGAAATAAGAAATAAACAAGAAAACTCACCTGGCTACGCCATTAATTCGCAATAAAAATAAATTCAATCTAGTGGTGAGTAGATAAGACAAAAATCGAATTTTACAAACATATTTTACAAAGATAGAATTTTCGTACATACGAAAAATAGTTTAAATTATTTAGCAATAATTTTAAATACATAAAATAAAAAAAATAAAAATTATAAACCGATAATTTCCAATAAATAATTTCAACAGTGCCACGCAACACTAAAAATGTAAAAATTAAATTTCTACCATTAAGGTAGTAAATTACAGCAACTCTCAAACGAAAACAGGCTGACTGTAATTTTCTACCGGGTCTGCTGCGCCATGTTTGGATGTTTTAAAAACATCAAACATCAAACACGAACCAATCAAATCGTTTCGTGTTTGATTTGCGGATGCCTGATTGGTCCGTGTTTGATGTTTTTAAAACATCCAAACATGGCGCAGCAGACCAGGCTTTAGTAACAAGTATAGCAACGGTTTGTAGTGTTTGTATTATAAACGGATTAAGACGGCTAAATAGATGCAGCTCATCAGATGTTACTTGATTAGTTCAGGCCAACGTTTTCTGTTTCTCCCAACTGCGCGACAACAATGTCTTTGTCCATGGGTTATGCTTTTCACGTGGTTTTGTGTATCTTTGTATGTGGGCTTCTTTATACCTCCTCAGATTACCTACAACTATCATACTAGGTATTCTATACTTACCCTCCAAGCATCATAACGGCTGCATGGATTATAAGGCGTCTATCGACTTATTCGATACGTCTCGTCTGGATAAAATCAATAACAGATATTTCTAATCCATTGCTACATAATTATGTTTCAAAAATTTCTCCGCTTAGCAACGTAAATAACGCAATGAATGTTTTTGAACTGCGTAAATGAAAGCCATTGCTTCTGTAAGTGTGTTACGCACTTACGCAATTAAACCCGCAGAAATAGAATGACATTAGACTGCAGATGACAAATGATTAGTATTTTTTTCACACAAAGGCTTGGCAACACTTTTCTAGTTTCATTTCAATGTGTCACTGTCAAATTGACAATTTATTATTATTTATTAGTGTCAGTCAATTGTTAGTGGAGTGTGTGGTCGTGTTTTTGTTTCAAGAAATAACGATGTCGTAAAATGTTTGTATGCACGAATTTTATTGTACAAAGATTATCAAATCATGACTTACGTTTAAAGTGATGTTGTGTTTTTGAAATGTCATGATAATTTGGTTCTAAACTTATAAAAAATAGGTAAGCAGAAAAAAACCAAGTTTTCGTTAGTCGGCTACCCAAAATAAACTTGTTAAATGCAGTAAATCTGCAGTAAATCTGTCTTTTACATAATTGTATAAACAAAATGTGTGTACTTATAAATTTTTGGAAAATGTTTATGGGTTGTCTAATTGTCGTTATTTACTAATTTTGTATATATGTGAGAATGAATTACATTTGGTAGCTATATTTTTATAAAATAGAACCATAGTACATGGTTCTATTTTATAAAATATGACGACTTCTGAACTTGGGTGTGTAGAATATATATACTTTCATTTTTTGTTTATTTGGTTCTAAATTGAATTTCTAATTAATTTACAAGAGTAAGTTTAAATAACCGCATGAAATCCCATGCATTTCAATTACATACGTGCCTTTAAATACATACAGAATCAAGCCAACAACAGCCTCGTCTTTATAGTTGTTATATTGCATCCCTTTCTTACAATTTATTATTAAAATAAGCCAACTTTAATATCCTTTGGTCAGAGGGTCATTTGCTTATTCCTTTCTTTGCTAGGTAGAAAGGAAAATAATAAGTAAAATCTATATTTTACTTATAATTTTTAGGTTTTATTTAGGACACAAAAGCTGTTGCGTATTTCTCAATTTTTATCAGTTTGTATGTCAATTTATTTTGTAAATTAGTGATGGATTTTTACTCCATAAAAAGGAATTTGTGGTACCTTTATTTATTATGCACTGATTGTTTATGGTTTGCAGTGATCAACATGCCACAGGGATACTTAAGTGGCATACTTGTGCGGCTGGTGCTGCCTATAAGTCTCCTGATATGTAAGTATAAGATGATTTTATTCTTTATGTAAAGAAATTAGAAGTAACTTACATTAAGTTTCAGATCATCTACAGGATTCTTTACCATAGCAGCAGTTTTATTGTGAAAAAGAACCTAAACCCATAAAGTAATTTGAACTTTAACATTCAATGCAACATTTGGTTTGAATTGATCACAATATTATTTGATTAATGAAGGAATAAAGTGAATTAAATCATGTTTATTTGGACAAAGTTATGAGATCGCAATTTGCAAGGAATGTTCTAGTTATAATTAATAGCCTTATTAACAGACTTACATTAGATGCAGAAAGCAGATTAACTTTTAATTTACATAAATCCAGAATAGTATACTTAAGATTTTCTTTGTGAAAAAAATATTACATACCTATAGGTTTATTATTTGTTAATGGGAAATACGAAAAAAACTGTCCAACATTAAGCAACATTCTTGTGATGGTTGATGGCACGTGTGACGCAATTTTCCAGAACCGGCCGGCCGGCGGCGGCACCGCGTGTATCGCCGCGCCTTTAATATTTATGTATTTTATTCTCATCACTTCACTTCTGCATACTGCCGAAATAAATCTTACGTCACTGTTGCTTCCGATATAGTAGATTAGGACTTTTATAACTGCCACAGATACGGTTCATAATAAAAATCGCGTGACAACTTACGGGGAAATGCCTGGGAATGTTTTTTGACCTAGAATCCAAGTCTGCTTATTTAGAATTTCAATTCCACCAGTATGTATGTCTTCGTAGTTAGTTTCGAAACATGTACTCATTGAGGTAGGTACGCATCGTCGCATTGCGGGAAGGAGTAACGTCCTCATAATATCCTCCCTCCCGTTGGCTGGGCGCGCCGGCTAGTTCTGGGTGCGTCCTCACGATTCGTACTATGACCCGTTGACCGACTTGTGGTGGCCTTGTCAATGGACCCTTTAATAGGTATATGTGTCACAATATTTACATGAGATTTGCATCATGCAACGCCGAGATTTGTTGGTAGGTACACCTAAAATCTCGCTTCAGTGATTAGTCCTCGGTGTGGTTTGTTGAACTGCACTCACTAAAAACAATGGATATTAGGTGTAAGAGGGTTCTTTATAACCATAATATCAGCTCGCATGTGCAGAGTGGTATCAGCTTTAAAAATAAGTCTCCTTCACCCTCCTCACAAATCAGCTATTCCGCTTTCCAAAACTAGTGCTTGCTTTAAATCATCAACTGGTAACAAGAGCAAGACTCAACGTTTATAGTGTCAAGTCAACTTACCACCACACTTAGCTACAGTTACCTACCTATCAGCACAGTTCTATATACGTATATACCTCTTCCAACTCGACCAACGTCCAACAGTGCCATGTGTTGGGAGTTAGTCTATTTCTAAGTGCGTTTATTTATTAGTGATCGATGGTGCGATATTGATAATTTCTAAGGGTGCCTGCTATACCTACCTACAGTACCTACGTTGTATGTAATAGGGCCTCTATATGCTTTGCTAGTTAACGCTTGTGTCTCTTGCTGCTGTTTATGCAAAATCAAGCCGACATTGCGCCCGAAGCCTCGCAGTCCCGAACTCCCGATAGATTCAAGCTATAGTTATCAACTATTTATTTTTTCTTGGGTTTCTTGTAGTCTATTTAGGTTGAAATAGCTGAACATGTAATTCTTATTTACGTACCACCTACATGCGCAATGCAGCCTAAATTATTGGCATCTGGATAATAATTTATTGGACATGATTAGGAAAAAATAGAAAGCGATCTGTTTTGGATTCTAGCTCTAATAAAAATTTCCCTGGACTTGTATTTTTAATGTAGAACTTTTTCTATACGTAAGTACCTAACATTTATTTTTAGCACACATAAAACTCCATGTGTCCATGAAAAGCAAATGCGTGTCATAGTCGTAAAGGACACAAGTCCTGACCCTAATTCCCTCATGGCCTATAAATCCGCCAATGTAGAGCGTTACCTGCTCGACCCTCTGTTTGCACCTCCGCCTATTATATCATATTTGCACGCAACAAACACGCGCTTTTTCTCGAAAAATAGTGATTTTATCATTAGGTTATGTAAATGTAAAAATTAAGTAAGTAAACCACATACATTGTCACGGAGTTGAAGGTCGTCGGTTTAACATGTTAGTGCTGTTGCGCAAGGGCAGCGTTGCTCTCATTAACACCCGCAGTTTACAGACATCGAAAAGGAAACATTTAAGTTGATTGCAATTCCATTTGTATTGTAACCTTTTAATTAAGGACATTAATTGATCTTTTACGAATTTTAACTAAGATATATATGATATTTATTTCTGTGAGTAGGTTTATGGGTTGAACAAACACTTACCCGTCAGAAATAATTATGTTAAAACTAGATGAGCTTGGTAAGTGACTGAAATGGTATTTTGAGGAGAGAACCACACAGAAACAGAATTGAGTGAATCTGTTCAGCAATGCACGCATGTGTGAGTAACTTACACGACTCTACTCGGAAATTAAGGAGCTAAACGAATCGACGAACAATACCAAAGAAAGGATAATTTATCTAAATAAAACAAAACTCTTCAAATGTAATATTTATTAGATAAGCAATACCTTCTGATCACCAACGTAGATGGGTTAACTTAGGTATTTGAATGTCGAACTTGTGATCCCAGTTAACCTCATGAAATGGGTTATCCTTCCTTTGTTAACCATATGTATAGCCTATGCCTATCCCAATATTGCCAATTAGAATTATAGCTGAATTCGCCATTCGAAAGGTACACATCTGGGCCAAACGTGCAACTACATATAATTTTATTGTGCCAGTGATACAGGCAGGAAGTGCACTGATAAGTGCTACTAAAATAAAGAATTAAAGTGCACGATGGTAAGCGAGTAATGTACAGTGTACATATTAGAGGATGTCGTGAGCCAGCAATGTTTACACAGCTAATGGGCCACACCCGCCTTCACAAAATGCCATTAATTAAACCTTTCTACCCTTTTGTAAATCAAATTGGTTCCCGGTACCTTTGCAAAGAATAAAGTCGTGATAACCTGCCGTTATCGTGCACGACACGGTTATCAACTGCTGTAGTATGCTGTAAATAGACAATTCGTTCTTTCATCACTCGCTTACCTAATTTCCGTTGTCGATAAACCATTTATTTTGCCAAATATTATTATGGCTACCAAGTGTTATAGCTAACATATAAAGTATTATTTAATAAGTCTAGCTCACCTCTAACCTGCTAGACACGCCAGACAGTTTATCGATGACCTCTATCATGATAATATGAATCATCATTGTCCTGTGCTGTCGTAGTTTTAAATTGTTAATTCCGTACGGTGTGAGTGCAAAATCAAATGACTGAGTCTATATTATAGTACCCCGGCTCAAATCCACTCATTATCTTGCTCGCACCATACTGCTCGCGGACTGAGTGAGAGCGAGACTAAGCGGCGGGGAAAAGGTTCTAAGGCGCCAATAGTTACGGTAATTTCTTTTAACGGCGATAATAATGGCAATTAAAAAAAAAACCTGAAAGTAGCCACAAAAAATCAAAAAACGGCAGTGCTTTATGCACGTTTTTAGTGATATTCATTTTTTTTTACAATAACAAGGTTTATCCTCAGTCTGATTTTTCGTGGTTACTACAGCTAGTTTTCTATTATTATAAACTTCGAATCAAAACCCATAACACGATTTCCTATAGCTGACCCTTAATGTCAATCGCAACGTCGCAGCCGTCTGCGGTCTGCCGTCGCCTTCGTCGGAGTAATCCTTTAAGGAAAAAATTGAGAATTAGTTGCGAAGTTTCCTTAAACCATACAACAATTTATATAGGTACGGTGCTTACAGTACACGCCCTGATGGACAATCGCGTTACAGTACACGCACTGGTCGCCCGCCCTGTCATATCCCCTGCTCTTTTAATTACACATGATACAAGCTCACCTCGTACAGCACTTAACCATATTAAAAACAAAATCTAATTCCATGAAACAACAGAACCTAACATTCACAGCATATCATTATGTTATTGGGCGGTGGCTTCTTTTAATTAACACTAATTAACAACTTACTATAAATCTGTCCTGATACACTTTAATTAGCGTGAATGGAGAGGTTAGGTATGAATATTTGGTAGTTAGGTAACGTTGGACCGGTTGAACCCATTGAACCCTGCTGAAATTCTGCACAAACACACACTCGTAGTCATGATTAACACAGTAGTATAATGATTACCTTACCTATCTATCTATATAAGGTGCTATAAAAATATCTGCCACGGCTGCAATGGGAGATAGTATTGTGTTTATAGATTACAATAGTAAAGATAAATTATTGATCATGTGTCATATTTTTTTTCATACAAAAAATTGTACGTATAAATTTGCAAGTGTCGAACTAGTCAGCTGATTTCAGTTTTCATTCACAGAACAGATGGAAAGAGATAGCAGTTGTTTTCATTGACGAAGTGCACTTCGCGCGTAATTTGTGAACCACGTTATGCAGAGTAGAGTCAATGTTTATTTAACTACTTTATTTTCTCAAATTGATTTAACTGTGCCGGGGTACGAAATTTCTTCACTATTGTTATCTTTAAACACAATACTGCCTCTCATTAAAGCCGTGGCAGATATTTTTATAGCACCTTATATACAGTGTGATTCTTCATAATGTGCACATATCGAAATGGGGGAATCTATGCTTAATTTTATCGACGGAAAAAATAAAAAAATAAATCTAAATAAGTAGGTACATTTTTTTTCCATTTTTTTTTTATTTAAAAAAATTCGTCTTATTGAATTTTTTTACGATTATTGTAAAAATTGATTAAAAAACAGATTTTTGGACGAAATACCTGTTTATTTTCAAATGAGGGTTTTTTGGGTTTAATTGGGAGGGTTTTTTCCCACAATTTTCATTTTATAAGAACACTTAATTATTACCAACCAATCATTATGGAGTTTGTTTCATCGCGATAAATCATTTAAAAGTTACACCGTTTTTTTACATTGGGGTAAAAAATACAAAACAAATAAAAAAATAAAAAAATCCGTTTGTCAAATTAAGCATAGAATCCGTCATTTCGATATGTGCACATTATGAAGAATCACACTGTATATAAAAATTAATTGCCGTGCGTTAGTTTCGCAAAAACTCGAAAATGACTCGACCGACTGTAAAGAAACTTTGGTGTTGTGTGCACGCTGGAGAATGAGGGTCCCTAACAAAAAAAATTAGAATTAATAATAAATTAAGAAGGCATTGCAACGCATGCCGGGCATTATAGCTATAGCTAGTCTATCTTCTATCTATTTTATATAAAAATCAATTGCCATGCATTAGTCTCGCTCGATTTGATTTTTTTTTCTTTCGCCTCCTTGGGGTTTTTAAGAAAAAAGAAAATGAGGAAAAACCCTAAGGAACAGCCGAAAGATCAAAACTGAAATTTTGACAGGACAACGTCTGTCGGGTCAGCTAGTTATAAATATAATAAATAGCAGTTAATATTTCCTCCAATAATTTCCTGTCATATGCGGTTGCAAATTCAAATCGTTACATGGGTAATGTAATGGGTATGGTGTCGTGTTGGTGCCCGACCTTCGTTCTTTTGTAGACCGTGTGTAAAGTTATATAAATGTTATAAGGAAGGACCCTGAGCTCTGAATAATTCATAGCTACAACCATCTGATCTTCATAAAAGTATGGTCTTCTCATTAAATGATTATAGATAGAATTGATACTTTGTCCACCATCATAAAATACAGTTGAAATAATATTTAGATATTATTAATAAGCATTGAAATTGAAATAAACAGGACTCTCGTAGATTATGCAAGTAGGTACTAAAATAGTGATGATGTCACTTGGGGTTATCGTTTGCACGGCATTCATCACAACAATCAAAGGAATTTTTTTTTATCGACTCGCAGTATTTATTTATTAGAGTCGCTTACGCATTGCATTAAGGTAAATACATAAGTAGTAAAGGTCTGCTTTGTTTATTAACCGGCGTTACTTAGTAGTCACGTAGTTGAGCAACATATTCGGCGCCCGGCGTTAGTAGGTACCTAGAGCATGGCCATATCGGAACGTCTGATTCACAAGGTCACGCCACAGTTCAACTGGTTAACTGGCAAGTGCCAACCTACATTAACAGTGATCTCATCGACTTTTAACAAGTTTTTGGTAATTACAAAACACGAAATGTTAACGTTTTCGGTGGATTGGAACTGGAACCGGCTTTTGGTTCGATGCTATATCACGAATACAGAAAATGCAATGTCATAAGAAGAAAAAAAAGAAATACTTTTGATTGGATACACAACCGTGCTGAACTGCTGGCCATGCTCCGCGTGGCACTTGCGCAATTTTATCCACCAAAGTCTAAACTTGAAAAAATTACTGACATAAGTCACCATCGTCGTCGGTTTCATAAATTAGGTAGTCCAGTATTTTTCAGTCGTTTTAAATGGACATGTTATTATCCCACGGGAACATACTACCTGCTATCTAATTGCGTAAAACGTTTTCGTAAACGATTCCGACTAATCTGTTTCATTTTGGCAGTTCAACAACATTAATTGCGTTATTTACGTTTTTTTTTTCGAACTTATGAAGCAATCTGTTTTAAACCGATCCAGATTGTGATAGATCGTGTATTACGCAATTAGGGTGGGGGATAAAAAGTATCCAATGCTAATCCAGGTTATAAACTATCTAGAGATGTCAGCATCAGCACCAATGGCGGGGCCGATGCCTGTCGGGGTTGCTGGAAAGTCCGAAAGGGATCAGTGGCCCCTGGCAACACTGGCAACTGAAGGAACACGGGTGGGTTTTAGTCAGTAAGAGTCTGACAAACCCTCCTGCTCCGCCCAGAGCGGGAGAAGTTATTTGATGATTTCCCACAAAAAAAAAAAACGGTTTTATACTATCTGTGTGCCAAATTTCATCCAAATCCGTTTAGCCGTTTTTGCGAGGTTGAGTAACAATCATCCAAACACACAAACATACAAACTTTCACATTTATAATATTATAAGTAGGATAGTAGGAAGTATGGATATAGGGTGATAAAAGCGAATTCTGCAGTTCCGCTGAAATACTAATTAGGTATAGGTCCTATTGGATTTTATATAGGTACATAATATACAGTGGTGGTCATATAATTAGAAACACAGAGTCACTTGGTAGTGTTAATTACTTACTAATGTTATTATTGCAATTAATTGCAGTTTAAAGGTTCATTTACTATATTAAAATGTTCACGCGTAACTCTAGTTTAAAAACGATCTGTTACATTCTATTAATTCATGAAAAATAAAAAATAAATAAAACTATCATATCTACTATTATCAATATCTTTAGTACTAGCAGTCGGACAACTAATTAGAAACAAAGTGTAACTTATGTTTTAAAACTGAATGTTGGAAATAGAACACATCTTTCATAATGTCATCACATTAGGCATTTGGCCGCCTTTTATTATTTATTTAGTTAAGTTACATTCTGAGTGATTTAATTATTAAAAATGGATAAAAACAAGAGCTGTGATGCAGCAACAAGAAAAAATATTGTGAATTTTTATTTCAAACGAAAATGGGCTTACAGAAAAATAGTCGCTCACTTATAGTGTTCCGTAAAGATGGTATTTAACGCCATTGCACATTACAAACAGCATGGCACATCGGATAATGTGCCTAGAAAAGTTCGGCCAAGGAAGACCACAATTCAAGTAGACAGGTTTATGATTCGTTTGGCTAAGACGGACCCCTTCAAAGGTTCTAATGTTATTCGAAAAGAAGTATTTTCACAGGACGGCCCTCGAAACGTATCCGCAAGAATAGTCCACGGGCGATTGGTTGAAGGGAAAATGTTTGGAAGACTTGCTAGGAAAGTACCACTTCTTACGAGGCACCATACGAGCAAATCGTCTAGCCTTCGCTAGAAAATATGGCAGTTGGACTGTTCATCAATGGAAAAACGTTTTATTTTCGGATGAAAGTAAAATAAAGGAGATCCGCCAAATCCCATACAAAAAAACCCCAGGCCCGGCGCAAAAGAAATGTATCTCATATTTTAGAGTAATAATAGTAGAAATATTGTAAAGTATCGCTATTGCCAAATTCGGTGGCTAACTTAGTTTTTTTGCCCGGTGAAGTTTCATAAGCGCTAGATGTAAAAATATCTTTGTTCTGTGCTTAACTGTCGGAAATATGTCACTGAATTGACTAATCGGGGCGCCAGCGCCGCCACCGCCTAGCGGCGCTCGACAGAGTCTACATAACATAACGCTCGACTGGGGGTGAGCAGAGTTGGTCGGTTATAATTTTACTCGAACTGCAAACGGTTTTTAACCGACTTCCCAAAAAAGGAAGAGGTTATCAATTCGGCTGAATTCTTTTTTTTTTTTTGTACGTGTGTTTGTTCACAACTCCGTCATTTATGAACCGATTTGGAAAATTATTTTTATATTTTTAAAGGGTATACTTCCCAGGTAGTCTAGTTGTCATCAAGTCAGGATCTGATCATGGGATCTTGGAGATATCGAGGGAACTCTTCAAATATTATAGGCACACCTATAGCGATTTGGGTATTTTTTATAGTAACTCATGCATTTGCTCTTGGAAAGCACCATTTTTCACAGATGCCCACCGGAACTACTCAATAATAATTATTTTATGGGTTGCGATTCGATTACTTTAATATGTTTGCCAATCAATTTATGCTAGTCACAATTCATATTATGAGCTGATGAGCCATGAGGCTATTGTAACTAAGATACATTACAAACCGACCCACTAAAAAGCGATAAATAAAACTTTTTTACAACAAAAAAAAAAACAACCGTCTTCCAAAAAGACACTAAAAAGTGAAAAATAACTTTAATTTCGGAAGTCGGTGTCTTTGGTTTTGTATTTTCCTTTTTTAGTGGGTCGGTACCTCCTAAGTCATTTCCGACACAGATATTTTTACATCTAGCGCTTATGAAACTTCACCGGGCAAAAAAACTAAGTTAGCCACCGAATTTGGCAATAGCGATACTTTACAATATTTCTACTATTATTACTCTAAAATATGAGATACATTTCTTTTGCGCCGGGCCTGGGGTTTTTTTGTCCCATAATTGACGCTGCCCGCTTTCTCAAAATGGCATGAAAATCGTCAACACGGGCATCCGCGAACATCTGTGCGCGGAAGCCCCATCAACATCCTAAACCCATAATTATACTGAACGCGTAGGACGTTGCAGGCCCTCTACGTATACTTCACCCACAAGCTGCATGTATAGAAGGTTTGTAATACTTGTACATAAGCAAAAAGTATAAAGCAAACTGTATTACATTTTTATATAAATACTGTAAATATATTCACATAGGTATGCCATATAAAAAAATGATGGGGTTCAGTCATTCATTCATTCATTTATTTATTCATTAACAATTTACATTGTGTTGAACATTACATATTAAAAAGAGAAGTAACACATGCAGAAACAACTACATTAAGCAAATTAATACAATGTCAGCAAAATAATACAAAGACACAAATAAATACAATATCTGGTTCATAGCAGGTACAGTGTCAGATAAAAAGTCTAATTGTCTCTTCCTTATTATCAGCCATAGTTTAACTACTGTGGGCGTACTATGGGTAGTGTTGGGTATTGCGCAATAGAAAAACCAAATTCATTATAACCGACCAACTCTGCTTATCCCTTAGTCAAGCGTTATGTTTTAGACTCTGTCGAGCGCCGCTAGCTTTGATTGGCAAACATATTAAAGTAATCGAATCGCAACCCATACAATAATTATTATTGAGTAGTTCCGGTAGGCATCTGTGAAAAATGGTGCTTTCCAAGAGCAAATGCACGAGTTACCATAAAAAATACCCAAATCGCTATAGGTGTGCCTATAATATTTGAAGAGTTCCCTCGATTTCTCCAAGATCCCATGATCAGATCCTGACTTGATGACAACAGGACCACCTGGGAAATATACCCTTTAAAAACATAAAAATAATTTTCCAAATCGGTTCATAAATGACGGAGTTGTGAACAAACACACATAAAAAAAAAAAAAGAATTCAGCCGAATTGATAACCTCTTCCTTTTCGGGAAGTCGGTTAAAAACCGTTTGCAGTTCAAGTAAAATTATAGCCGACCAACTCTGCTTATCCCCAGTCGAGCGTTATGTTATGTAGACTCAGTCGAGCGCCGCTAGGCGGCGGCGGCGCTGGCGCCCCGATTAGTCAATTCAGTGACGTATTTCCGACAGTTAAGCACAGAAAACAGATATTTTTACATCTAGCGCTTATGAAACTTCACCGGGCAAAAAAACTATGTTAGCCACCGAATATGGCAATAGCGATACTTTACAATAATTCTACTATTATTACTCTGAAATCTGAGATATATTTCTTTTGCGCCGGACCTGGGGCAATTTTGGCGGAACCCCTTTGGTAAATTCCTACGGAAAATGATATGTACGCCGCGCCGTACCAATTAACAAAGCGTTGAATAACAAGTACACCAAAAAGACAGTTAAGCACGGCGGTGGAAATGTTAAAGTGTGGGTATGTTTTTCGGGATACGGGGTTGGTCCCGTGAGAAAGATTGAAGGGCTAATGGATCAGTATCAGTACAAAGGTATCTTAGAGGAAACAATGATGCCATATTCCGATGACAATTTGCCAGTAAGCTGGATATTTCAACACGATAATGACCCAAAGCATACAGAAAAACAGCGTAAAAGTGTTTCTCAGAGAACAATCGGTGACAATGTTGGAGTGGTCTGCTAATAGTTCGGATCTGAATCCGATTGAGAATTTGTGGCAAATCGTGAAAAAAATCCTGTCGGATAAACATATCACTAACGTTAACCAACTTTACGACGCATTTGTTGAAATTTTGAGAGGTATTCCATTGGAAACGAGTGAAAAATTCATAGAATCAATGCCACGTCATTGTAATGCTGTAATCGACAATAGGGGCTACCCAACAAGTACTAATCGGTTATGAATAAGGTATTCGATAGTATCCATTTCACGATTTATCCAAATGATTGGAGTTTTCTTTAAGTTTTTAGTGTTGATTTCTTGTGTTTCTAATTAGTTGTCCGACTGCTAGTACTAAAGTTATTGATAATTCTTTTCAAAGTTATATTTATTTTTTATTTTACATGAGTTTATAAAATTGAACAGATCGTTTTTAAACTAGAGTTACGAGTGAACATTTTAATGAAGTAAATTAATCTTTTAACTGCAATTAATTGCAATAATAACATTAGTAAGTAATTAACACTACCAAGTGACTCTGTGTTTCTAATTATATGACCACCACTGTATATATGCGTACGGCATGGTAAATATTTGAAATACTCTTAATATGATAATGAGACTATACTTACATCGTGCACATAATTGTATTTGAATCTGGAATCTGAATGTTCTTCGTGTTTATATTACCAGTCTTATTTTTAACTTGGCTTGTACCTATTTGTGTCAGCAAAACTGTACGTACTGTTGCACAAACACAATATCAGAGCTTGAATTTGATGATTCAATGAAAACACATTTTGACAGATTCCAGGAAATTCTTAGAACAATGATTTCATAGTCGGAGTGACACACGTTTTTCATTTATGAACTACCTATTACCATTAATTTGTGTGTAGTAAACTTACAGGTATAACGTTTAACTGCACCAACATATACACTTCGTCATCACTGTTTGAGAGTTATTATTAGCAAACGCGTTTTTCTCCCATAGCGTCACTCACTGGCCGCGACATCGTTTCCTCCACACCATTGTTCCATAGAATCCGATGAATTGTTTGTTTAATTAAATTCTTTATAATGTCTGTTATCAAAGTTGATGTTTAATTCCCTGTGGAATTGTGGATAAGTGGTTACTAAAATATATGTGCGTCCGAATCCGAAACCAGTTTCATAGATGGTTTCACAAAAAATATAGACACTTAATTAACTTTTTTTACTTGAACACTTAAGAATTTATAGTCTATAAAATGTGACGTTCTTTCTAACTAATAGTCTTAGGTGGGTCCCGTCGTAGGTCCTCTTAAGATTTGCAGAAGGTTATTTACAAGAAGTCGGTTAAAAATTAATATTAGTTTTAATGAACCTCGGCTCATATTCTCACCGCAGCGGCATCGCTATCTCGGCGTTTGATACGGTATAATTAGGCATATTTTATAGGATTTGATGCCCACGTAAAACATAGAGTTCTCAAGGTTATCTGGTAGTGATATTTTGTGGGCAATGAACCGCACGTCTTTTGGATATAGATGTAGAAAATAACGCTCGTTTTCTGTTAACGAAAATTAACACAAAAATCTGCTAGAACAAATTGTCAAGCTAGAACAAATTGTCGCGTCAACTGCTGAGAATGGTTGACTGAATTATCAACACCCAATCACAGCACTTGACTTGCGTTTTATTTCGACACGGTGATAATTTTCGTTCCAGAAGCCGGATGTATGGGTGACTTATTAGAGCTCTACGTACCTATCTAGAAATTAAGAAAGAAAGAAAATACGTTTATTTGCAGTATAAGTACCGACATGACGCAAAGAAAGAACACAAAATAAAAAAAACCAACCGACTTCCAAAAAAACACTACAAAGTGAAAAATAACTTTAATTTCGGAAGTACCGGTCTTTGGTATTGAATTTTCGTTTTTTGCCACCAACTTTGTAAAGTTTTTATTTTTCACTTTTCAGTTGTGGTACCTACCCCCCACAAATTCGTATATCACGACCTGCTATATAAATAACAGTGACAGGAATATGTTAAATGTCATCCACATAGGCTAAGTGGGAGAAATACGTATTATTGAAGCTAACTCAAAAAGTACCCAAGCAAAGTTAATAAAATTTATCCTCGAGAGAATTAAAAAAAAAAAAAACTAATCCACATCTACAATTGACGAAAATATCGTCGGACATAGGTACTTACATAAAAAAACATACATACGCTACGAACATAATTATAACCTCCTCCTTTTTGTAAATCGGAAAAGAACAAGTTGGGGAAAAATATCTGCCTATAAGCATAGATGTATAAATCAATGCCTATAAGAGAAATATTCGTTGCAGCTGAATCAACCTAGCCTATTCCTTTCACTACTGGACATAATCTTCTTCGAAGTAGCACCGTAATACCCGGCTCTCCGCCTTCCCAGACAGTCTAGTTTAATGTCGTCAGTCTGTCTAGCTGAAGAGCGTTTCGTCAATTATTCGTCTGGTCAATGGACTCGTCTCAGGGATATCTGTTTATCGACATGCCATACCCACTGCTAATACAGCGTCCTAGAACCTTAGCTCATCAAGCTATGCGATGACTCCTGTTATTTTCGGTATAACTTATTATATTATTACAGGAACTTAATCTTCGAAGAAACTGTTGTTCTGAGCTTTGGTCAGTAGCGCGCTGCGTGACCTTGCAATGCCTTGCATATGGACGAACACTTACCTTAAAAGTGATATGCCAAATGAGCCTAAATGAAAATGTGTTAGTAGGCGACGTATATCACTCACTATATTACATTTGCCGACAGGTCAATCGTTATCAAGTGTTAATTTAAAGCTAAACATTTAAGCGGAGTTAATAACGGACCCATGATAAGGGTATAATATATGTCACCGTAGGTATAATTATGAACTTCGTATTATTCCCGTTAGATCATAAACTGGCGAAAATTTTTGAACTGCAACAAACCATTTACAATTTAACGCATTATTTTGCGATAGTTTATATAATAATTACAATCTATCCATGGGAAACCGACAAATTTTGAACTTCTACAAAATAGCTTGCGACGTGACGCACCTTGCGGTAATACTAAATAACCTGCCTAGCTGCGAGCACCGCTCACACATAGTGCATTTTTTTTTTTGTTCCGGCGTGGAAAATCCTTATGGATGTCCCCCGCCCTGGGGCGGGCGGAGGGGTCTGTGAGACTCTTACTGACTAAAAACTACCCCGGTGTTCCATCTCACGACCTACGCCGACCTACGCCGGGGGTCGCGGAAACGTAAAAATCTTCCGCAACCCCCGATTGGCCCGCGAACACGGGCCTCTTCCTCGGGTCAGGGGGAGCAGTGAGGTGTTTAACTCCCCCCGCGACGTCTAAGAGGGGCGCACGTGGAACACTAAGCGCCGCCACTTCGGCTCCGGATGTGTGAGGAGCGGCGGACGTCCCCTTGTCCGTCGCCTCTGGACCCGTTTAGGGGGGCTGGAAGAGGGAGTTATCCGCCCTCCTTCGACGCCCAGTGGCACGTTCTGCCACTGCCAGTGTATGCCACGCCGTGTCCTCCCGGCAGTCGACGCAGTGGTGACACCGGGCGTCCGGCTCCCTGTTTATGCGACACAGGTACTTCCCGAATCAACCATGCCGACAGCACCTGTGTCGCCCGAAACGTCACGGAGCCGTGCCTCCTCCTGAGCCACCGCTCGACATAGTGCTATCCTAACCTAACCCATTTCACCCAGTTCACACAATTTTTCGACAGTTTATAATGTGACGGAAATAACACCTATAGGTATAGATTATAAACTAACGGTTCTCACAATCGCACTGTGACATATACGTACTTATTGTATACTGTTTTTTTTTTCAAGTAGTACTATAATAGATTTCAAAAAAAATCTGAGAGGGATGTGTGGATTAATGCAGATGGATAGAATAAGAAATGAGTATATAAGAGGAAGTCCAAAAGTGGCATCCACTGTTGACTGAAACTTTGTGTGGAAATCGGTTGTATGGGCATGTGATTCGACGGAATAAGGAATAATATCTCATCAGTAGGTAAAGTTTTCGAGTATAAATGTGGACGGCCATAAGAGTAAGGGAAGTCCAAAGAAGCCATGGATAAACGCGAGCGAAACTAATGGAATCACTTTCTTGTTCACCCGTCCCAGCGCCTGTCACAGGCGACTTAAAATTATGATTTTAGGAAACTGTTTTTTTTAGTCTTATCTCAAATGAGAATGGAGGAAACGCATGGGACTAAAAGAGTGACGAATATAAATGTTGATGGATGAAGAGGAAGAGGAAGGCCAAAATAAAGATGGATGTATTAAGTGAGGAATGATATGAGAGAAGGGAATCATGGCGTGACGGTTGAAGAAGAAAACGTGGTGGACCGACCCTACGTAAAATGGGACAAGGACAGGAATATAGTGATGGATACCGATACCCATAACATCTGTAGTGAAGTTTCACCAATTAATTTTATAAGGCATTGTACAAAGTTTTTTTTTTTCGAACACTTGAAAGTCGTGCTAGGTAGTAGATAGTGATTAATCACTCAACAACTTCAACTACCTATAATATGGAAGTCGCAAAATATGCGATAAATGTACTTTTATTATCTTTCGCTTAGGTGCCATGTCGATGTCGATTAGATAAGTTATGTAAACTGCAATATTTACCAGCAATATCTTTGCAAGTCTAGTGACATAGTTTTCTATTTAATAATAACCTTATTGTTTTTTTTTTTCAAAATGTCATAAAAATTGTCTTAGAGAAAAATCTTTTCTCTTTACTGCTGCAACTACCTTTTAAAAAACCTTTATTTATAACAGTAGTACACACGGCTACACATCAAGCTATACATTTCCAGTATAAGCTGATCTGGCATTGTATAGGATTTCCGTACAATGCGCGTACAGCGTTAACTGGAAATGTATAGCTTGATGTGTAGCCGTGTGTACTACTGGTGTTTATTTCAGGCAAGTCTAATTAGTAAGTGACAAGTACATAATTACTTAATTATCAAAGCATTTTATATGTAACTGTTATCGTTATTATCTGAGCATGGTGCATAATAATAGATAATGATTCATGAAATTAATTATTGTTTATTTACATTTTGTAGCCGTGACAAAACTTAGGTGCATGACATGCATGTCAGTTCGCATTAGAAATTCATATACATAGAATAATGCAACGTTTGCAGGGTGTGCCTCAAGTTGTAGTCCATCTAACTATATTAAATCGCTAGCTGGTAGTTTGTTAGCTTGTTATTTTTTATTACATCCATGTTGGCGAAATTCTTCTCGCATAGATAGTAAGTATTAAGAATTCAATATACATCGCACAAGTCAGAGGTCATGCAAAGTTTCTAAATTTTTACTATATTTACTGTAGGAAGGCTATCGTTACCTTACTCGCCATACTTATCTTCTTCATCAGATTTTCTTAAACACCATAAAATGCACATGTCTATGGCTATTATTAAGATAATGGATTATGTTAAGTACCTATATTTATTTTATAGTCTTCATGCTTTGCATTACAACAATGAACCAATATCAAGATGATAAGGTAGGTACCTATTCCAATTTCAGACATAATATATGAACGTATGAGTCATCCACAAATATCACATAAAAAATAACGAATCACTTATTTCAGTCGAACAATAATTACCTAAGTACCTTGGTGGTATCTTAAAAACAATGGAATTGTAGACCTAAGCTTTCAATGTCTCTAAAAATTCTATTGCATGATAAAAGAAAGAACAGAAAGATACCTAATTACATATCTTATTTTATTGTTTCAAAAAAACAACACAAACTCTTCACGATACACACTAACTTTCATTATTTAACATGTAGGTACATTTGACATAAGTATCTACTTATATCTTTTTTGTATGGATGATACAAACAACAATAAACATACTTGTTGACACACTCATTCTAAGTCTAACGGATGCATGCGTAACATAATTTCAAGTTAAGAGCGTGCATTCTAAAAGTTGGCAACGTTGCAAATAGCTGTCAAATATTTACCTGTTTTTATTAATTTGTTACTTAATATTGCCTTCCGTCAGTATTTTTACACGTGCAGTCTGTGGATCAACTTTACGCCAGGCTCACAAGTTCACAACGCTCGGCGTGTTCAGTTCAACGACGCTCTGAGGGCAGTGTGTTGAGAAAACCTCGGTACTGCAGTGCTTCCGCAATGTTTGCGGATGCATCCATCGACTACTTCTACACCATCAAAAAGAAAAGACCTGCATCGATGATGAGCGGGGTCCGTGGTAGCACCAACACTGTTCTCAGAACGTTAGCATGCAAAATCGACACTCCAGCAGGTGTACACTTGCACAGAAATAGGATTGCACACTTTAGTAATTTTATTGTGGAACTTGTTTTGTTTTTTACTAACACTTTTTTATTTTTTGTGTACTACTAACAGCCCTACTAACGCTATCTTTGTAAAAAAAATATGGACTGTATGTGCATGTATACCTGTGCGAAATAAAGATAAATTAAATTAAATTACTCTATGAAAATATCGCTAACTAGTGACCTAAAACATGAATAATGAATTGTAATTATAACACTTAATTTTATGTTGTAACCGTTCTATGTGTAAAAAGGGCTTTTGGAAAGTTTCCAAATATATTTTTTACATCTAAAACTAAATTTTCGGTGTTACGATATTAATTTTTGCATTTCATGATTAATATTTTAGTTCACTAGTTAGCGATATTTCATATTTCTAATAATTTCCATACAGTAATATTGCCAAATAAATCAAAACACCTAAATATTTGACAGCTATTTGTGACGATGCCCACTTTCAGAATGCACACTCTTAAATCAATATTATTTACTTTGATCGATGATGCTCGATTTATCTTCAGCATCCATCAGATAGTTAATCTTTTTCATCAAATTCGAACATTTATAGATTGTTTGTATATATTATTATAATGGATACGGTTTTAGCAACCCTCGTTTTGCCATTTTATGTTTTGATAGCTAATCCCCGCATAGACATTAGAAAATATTAAGCATGGTTTTTATGACAGTGGTAGGACGCGAGAGGAATTAGGGCAGGGTATAAAACGAAGTGGAACAAATTCTAAATGTTACTGTGGCATTTGGGGCCGCCATAACGAACGGTGCCCCACGATATTGTGTTCTCTTCTTTCGCTATAGCTTTTTATAACTCTTATCCTTTTTATGTTTTATGTAAATAAAATGTAATTAATAAACTATTGTTAGGTATCTATAGATTAATAAACCATAGTCCAAAAGTTACTTGTATGGAAAAGGAATGCCAAAGAAGACTGAATACGTACAAGTACTGTACTGACATGATGCACTTATGTAAATTCCAGAATGTTGTAAGTAAATAGTAGGTACTTATGTTCTTACTAATTTCGTACATAAGGAACAGTTTTTTAATAAACAACTAGGTGTTAGTGTTACAACACCACAGCAGTTCAATGTCATTATTAGATATCTACTGAAATACCTTTTCTGATTTTAGAGGTGCAGTCGATTCATGTTACTGCCCTGTTTAAAAAAATACATGGTTTACCTTTTATAAGGCAAAGGGATTAACAGTATGAAAGACTGAAATATAAAAAAAACGAATATCGAAACTAGGTTGATTTATTTTTAGGAATAAATGAAAAATAAACGAGTTCATTTTTAATATATTTTTTAATTATGCTTGTTAATTACACTCAGTTTAATGAGGTTAAATTGTGTTCTACGAAGTACAAAATATTCAAAACCAAGTTTTCAGTACCTACCTAAATAGGAAAAGATGGTGCAAGAAAAAATGGTTATCATCACCATGCAAAAAATTGCAAATACTTATAGCAATTCCCAATTCATACTGATCAAGGTGTGTATATGTCACCGTATGATTATGAACATCGTTCGTTTATAATCCATCTAGCGAGATTATAAACTATCGAAAAATTGTGAACTGCAACGAATAATTTACATAATGCATTGTTTTTCGATAGTTTATATATTATACTTACCTACTTAATATTTATAATCTATCCAAGACAAACTGACAACTTGTGAACTGGTATCAAACTTGCATGCGATGAACGCACATATCTTGCGCTAATTATAAGTACACTGAGACCAACTTAGAAGAACCGCTCCTCGACCGATTCGACGCTCGCTCGGCTCGCGCGCGGTTGGTCACAGTTCTAACCTAACCTAAGCCATTTGTTCGGGGTGCTCTGGCTAAGTTACTACGACCAATTCGGCTACCGCCAAGACCGATTATGAACCCTGTCGATATGTGCAGGTTCGTTCAAAATTTGACGATTTGATATTGATAGATTGTAAACTACCGAAAATGACGTTATATTGAAACAGTTCAAAAAAATTCGATTGCTTATAACCTCGCTGGATATAGATTATAAACTAATGGTGTTTACAATCTTACGGTGACTTATATAAGAAATAGTTAGCTTATATAAAAAACGGCTGCTTAGCTAGAAGTTGAGCACGTAAAGGAGGCTAAAACAATTCTGGACGTCCTATTGCGAGCTGGCGGCGCCTTGTGCCTGTGATTTATAGTGTCTGCGACTTTCCCTTTATTGACTTTCATGTTTTCTTTTTTGTGGTTTTAATTTTCATCACACTCTGTTTACTTCACTGTTGTATAATAGTTTTATACAACGTGTTTTTTTATATCCCATAAGTCTATTTTATACTATAATAAGTCTACGGTTTTATACTATAACTAAAAGTAAGTCCAAAAATGCATAGTTTCGAAGATAACCTAATACTTTACTCTCGATGTGTGTATAAATCTTTAATAATTGTGACTTTGTCGAATTATTTTGTATGAAAAAAATTAAAACAAATAATAATAATAATCAACCGTTTTCTCCCACTATAGGGCAAATGCATCCCCTTCCTTTTTCCACTCAACTCGATCCTGAGCCAATATGGACCAATCCCTCCTATAAACGATGATGAAAACAAAAAAAATAATACTTAAACATAATTCATAATATGAATATGAAATTGATTCTTTTAAATAATAATGTACCACTTTAAGTACATACCTACTACTTATATATTATACTGTTATGTAACTGTATGACCAGATGTAACTTTACAAAAAAAAAACTACAAAGCGAAAAATAATTTACTATTACTTAAATTAATTATATTATTATTAATAATATTAAAAAAAAAAAAACTTTTGGAAGCCGGTGGCAAAAAACGAAAAATCAAAACCAAATACATCAACTTCCGAAATTAAAGTTATTTTTATAGGGGCAGAACGTACAGAACGTCACCGGCTGCGATCCTTACAAACTCATTTTGGCTGGTTAACATTCATACATCTGGTCATACACGCACGCTGGTTGCACGCACCTGACCTTTCTGAAGAACATCACCAATTAGGTCAATAAGTCCTCCTATGGCGTCCCCTCCCAGCGTTTCCACTCACATTCGCCTTGTAAATACATTTTGTTAGTCGCTTTTCATTCATCCTCTCAACATGACCAAACCATCTAAGCATACTCTTTTAATTTTTTGTGACTACATCTTTTTTTAAATCACACCGTTGTCTTATCACATCATTCCTCATCTTTTTTGAACATCAGCTGGTTGGTCACAATCGCATGTATAGCACCATTCACTTTATTTCCCGCATTTACTCTCCTTTCCACATCTTCATCAATCTTTTTATCCCTTGTAAACAGACTCAGCAAATATACTACACTCTTATCATTTATTTACACATCACACACCGATACATCCTCTTTTCTTTCTAACACCATAACCTTCGTCTTATCCACATTTATATTCATCCGTTTCTTCTTAAATGCTTCATCCATCAAAGTCACCATGTCTTGCAACTTTTACCTTAGTTATTGCAATTATTAAGATCTCATCTTCTTTTTTATCGTGTGTCGCCTATATATGTACCCCAAGTAGGTCTAAACTTAAAACTTGATGGCAAAAAACTAGATGCAATTGCAGAAACTGTGTTTCTAGGAATTACTCTAGATTCTAAATTGCAATGGGGTGCCCACATTAGAGCTCTTTCAGGTAGATTAAGTTCAGCTGCATTTGCAGTAAGAAAAATAAGGCAGTTGACTGATGTAGCCACAGCTAGGTTAGTATACTTTGCTTATTTCCACAGTATTATGTCTTATGGCGTTCTGCTGTGGGGATCGGCAGCTGATGTAGACTCAATTTTTATATTACAAAAGAGAGCAATCCGCGCGATCTATAGAATGGGTCCTCGTGAGTCCCTTAGAAACAAATTCAAAGAAGTTGATGTACTAACTCTGCCTTCTCTTTATATCTTAGAAAGTATTTTGTATGTTCGCAAAAACTTAGGACTTTTCAAAATTAGAAGTGATTTCCATAATATAAATACACGTAGTAAACATGAAATTGTGATACCTAAATTTAGATTAACTAAAACTAGCAAGTCATTCCTTATAAACAGTATTCGCTTTTATAACAAGTTGCCAAAGTCGGTTACAGAACTTAACGATGGAAAGTTCAAAACCCACATAAAACGTGTCCTTATCAAAAAAGCATATTACAAGATTAAAGACTACGTTGATGACAAGGAAGTTTGGCAATAATTCCTTCTGCACATGTGGCCTCCCTGGTACCTCATTAACGGCATAATTATGTAAATGTTCTATTAACTGCTCCCAAATTACGATATGTATTTTATTTTACTTTTTTATTTAGGTACTACTTGACATGTAGTTTCATTATTTGACATTATATGCCTACAATTCAAATTTCATTTTAAAGTAGGGTTCTCATTCGGATTGGTTAAAGTTGTAGTGACAACCATTTGGGTTAAATTGGTTTTTATTATTTTATTCGACCTTTATATAGATTCCTTTATATTTTGTGAATGTGAGAACGTTGAAGGCACAACAGACTGTCGATTTGCAGACTATTTTCTATTTTTTTAAGTATCTTGTTGACAGGCCTACGCTGTCCTCGCATACCTATTCAAACTGTACATTTTTTAAAGCATTGTAAAACCCATTTATTTTTAAAAGAGTAACCGTGGAGTTTCTTGCCGGCTCTTCTCCATAGGAAACGACCAATTGGAACCGTGCACCTAGATTCTGACGTTTCATAAGTGCCCATGTAGGTTTATGTGAAATAAAATATTTTGATTTTTGATTTTGATTTTATAATAATTTATTTTATTATTGTTTACAGGTATAGCACTCCGACCGTTCGGCATCTCAATAATATATCTCTTGCTGTTTTTATTTGCGCCACTAACAAACGTACCAGACAGCAAAACATTTAGAGGTGAGAACTGAGTGTAACTTAGTGCACAAATAAAGTATATCCTAAGTACAACGTGTTACACAAAAAGCGCTAGATCTCAGACACCCCAATTGGAAAATTAAGTATATACTATTTCCATACCGTATGACCATTAGGCAGAATACAGACGAGCAGCACTTTGCTGTCGACAGAGGCAACTGCAGCAAACGCCGACCAATGGCGACGGCTACAGTGTGAGCACTGCCTTGTCAGTCGACCTTAAATAGACCGAGCGTTCACGCGTTAAAATGACGTCAATGCCGTCTACATGGTGGGCAGCACTCGGTCTGCAGCAGTTGCTTTTGTCGACAGTAGCAGTTGCCTTTGTCGACAGCTGAAGTTGGCTGGGTCGACAGCTGAAGTTACCTCTGTCGACAGGAAAGTGCTGCTCGTCTGTTTGAATCCTACCAGATTTTGTTTCGCGTTTTCAGGGTTGGTCCCAAAGTAAAAGTTCGCCATAATGATGAGTACGCCTTTAGGTTTCAGTTATTTCAATTACACAAAGAAATTCGTAGAACTCGATATTAGCTTCGTGTTACACGAGTGTCTTTATTGTCTGAAACGGTAGTCAGCTGACCCGTTGAAAAAATAAACAATAAGTGTAAGATATGCACTTCCAGGAATAACAAAACCGAAGCTGAGTTTTGCACTATTTTACCAATACATGATAGTATTTTTAGGTACTAAAGCTGACTAATATTGCCTATATTAGTCAGCTGTAGGTATATAATTTATGTTCTTGTTATTATGTTAGTCTGATCAGATTTGAAGGGTCTCGACTACGATAAGATTAGGACTCGGTCTCAAAGTTTTTTTTATTTTTAAAAACCTTTTATTTTAATACAAAAAATATAAAATGTACTAAAAAGGAAAAAATAATCTTCGGTTTACAAACTGTCTGAGCTAATCAACTTTGGGACTAAAATATAACCATTTCATTTCCAGGATGGAGCGGCAAATTTTTGTTATTGAATGTGGTACTATCATTCCTGCTACTGTTGATGCACGTTGCATGGCACACGATGCTAGGATCGGCGCAACCTTACGGCATCATAACCGTCCAGCACCCTATCATAAATCTTATAGGCCACAATCTAGGCTTTGTGGCTTATACCGCGATAGATCCACTTATGGCCGTGCATTATATGGCTCCCGAGGTAAATATTAATTTTATTTAAGGTTTATAGGAGCTCGTGGCTAAGTAATAACAGCCGCGCGGGTCGATCTATCAGGTTAACCTACGCTTGCCGGGGTTGGTCCTCATCTTTACATATCGAGACTCCTCCGTGCCTCGGAAAGCACGTTAATCCGTTGGTCCCGGCTGTCATTCGTGGATCTTTGACAGTCGTTACGGGTCGTCAGAAGTCCGAAAGTCTGACAACCAGTCTTACCAAGGGTATCATATTACCCGGTTACTGGGTTGTGGAGGTCAGATAGGCAGTCGCTCCATGTAAAGTACTGGTATTCAGCTGAATCCGGTTAGACTGGAATCCGACCCCAACATAGTTGGGAAAAGGCTAGGCAGATTGATTGTTTATAGTTAAATTGGATTTAAACATAGCAATAGTTAAGTTTTAATTTAATTTAAGTTTTCTCTCTCCTTAGCACATTTTTCATTGCGTAAATCATTTACCTACGTTCAATAAAATAGTTGAAATAAATGCCTACTTAAATTATTAATTCTTACTTTAATTTCAGATTTTGAGTAGTGCATCGTCGCTGCTAGTGTATATGGTCGTCAAAAGATTGGCACTAGGCCCGGCGGCAGACTTAGAATCTACGAAAGGGGAAACTAAATATCAGAAGTATCCCCTTTTGACTAGTGCAGGTAAAGCTTTAGGCATTCTCCAACTTATTTTCGATTTTCACTTTGTCATTGGCATGCCTGGTAGGGTCTGATAGATCCACAAAAGTACCCAAAAGTCTCGCCGATGGTGGTATCTACGTTTGTTGGATTGATAGAAATTGTTGGGAAAAGCGTTTATCCACACTTGGAACGAGAAACTAACTTCCGTATTATTTTGTTACCTGACTGACTTGTGTTTTGACTATTATATAATAATAAAAACACTACGCTTTATACATCGTGTTTGTAAAAAAGCAATTGCAACTTATTTAATTCGACTACGGCAAAGCAAAAAGGAGGGTATTTTCACCGGTATATATGTATGGGTATGTATGTTCATGTTCATCTGTTCCCTCATAACTTTTAAACTACTTATCATAATCTGACAAATTAGGTATCGTTGGAAGCGTCTTGACCGTCCGCTGGATATATTTATGAAATGTGCTAATCAGCCTTTCATTTGATACCCGAAATGGTACCATTAGAAAACTTTTCTTTTTAGTTCATGTTTTTTTGTCCGTCATGTTTTCCGTAGAGGGCGACATAATCACACAGTCACATGGCCTATAACTAGCGGACGATCAAGACGCTTCCAACGATACCCCATTTGTCAAATTATAAAGAGTAATCTAAAAGTTATGAGGGTTCAGATTGTGTATAATGAAAGGGCATAATTAGCACATTAAAAAAAAAAAAATGTAGTCTCCCCAATTTAAACAAACCTTTTTAGTTGACTTTTTTGGTCGTAGTTGGGTTTTAGTTTTTATACTTTTATTTTTTATTTGATTTTTTTGCCGTAGTCGGGTTTTAGTTCTCATACTTTTTTTTTTTTTACTCAAAGCGTTACTAAAATCTTCACCCGTTCTTTTATTTTCAGGGAAATATTTATGCTTGATGCTGATAATGGTCTCCGGCATAATGCGTCCGAGCGTCACGTCTGGTATCTACTACCTAGTGTTCATGGGTTCAGCGACTGCGTGGGCGCTGGGCCAACCGCTCAACCGGGGTTTTGCAGTGGTGTGCCGCTGCGTCATGGCCATCATGGCCGTCCACGTCATTGTTGAGTTAGTTTACCAGTGCTCGGTACTAGAGGAACTCTATCCACCCGACAGGGAATTTGCTAGGTAAGGGCAATTATAATCTTTGTTTTATCAGACCAAGTTTATGGTAACGTGATCAATAGCAATAATTGTTGTAGAAAAATTGTAACATAATAGCTATTAGTTATCGTGTACCTTATTCTTAAGTTACTTTTACACTAGAACAACATTAATCAATACAATCAATACAATCTGGATTAATGTTCAACCTAATAGTCTACCTACGCGAAAAATGTTATTCAAATTCGTTCAGCCGTTTATTCGTGATTAAGTAACAAACATCCAAACTTACAAACATTATTAGTAGTTACAACATCTATGTGTAATATAGTAAATTAACTTTAATATTTGCAGGTACTTTGGCTTAACAAAATTAGTAGTTATCAACGACACAAATCCATCACTTTTTACGTATGGAGTAATAGATGACCGCATGTGGACATCGTTAGCGAGTCCATTTGTCATTCTAGTAACTTATTTTGTCCTCGCACTTGAAACCCGACAACTATTTAAACCTAAGGTATGTTGTATGCATAGTAGTTTAGTATAATATTTTGATTTGATAACAATTATTTCTACCTTGACTAACCCAAAGACCACCAGCGGTCAGCTTCTTACAATAACGTGAGATTGGTAACTTTGAAATAGGTTTTTTTTATGCTAAAATATAGGTAAGGCCTACTAATTACCGTAAATGGGTTTTTCTCAAACATGCTTGGAAATTCGAGCATTATTTTGACAACCTTCTTGGAGATAAATCGAAATTGCTTTACTGGTCAAAAACAAATGAATATGCGGCCGGCAAAGTTACTATGAAAATTCGTATCTGTCCTGTGTAGCGGCCAAATAAATTACTATGAAAACTCATAACTGTCGTGTTAAAAATAGAACTAACTTTTTACTTCAACACATGACAAACAAGTACGTAACCATTATATAAAATAACAAAGATTTTATTTAAATTTCAATTTAAAGTAACGTAGAAACAAATGAACAAATTGGCGCGTAAAACAATATCGTTGTCCGTCATTGATACTGGAATTTATAATTAATTTACTTTGTTTGAATTTCCGCGCATTATTTGAGAAAAGTACTATTAAAGCCTTGGGCGCAACCAGGCATTGATGGATTCACGTATGTGTGCCTCGGCTTAGCCTCAGCCCACATTTTCACGATCGTCAATGTCCGAGTTGCTGGCCGCGACAGAAATGTACTATATACTTTTTCTAATCCTAATTAACACTAATAATATAATTGAGGCCGCGAGAGTAAGAACGGCCTATACAGGGTGGCCGGAACTTGACGTCCAAAAATAAAATTTAGTTCCCTCTTTCACCCCCAGAAAAAAAAAACATAATTCGAAAACTATCAAAAGTCGAGGAACATACTTCCTCGACTTTTGATAGTTTTCGAATTAGATAGATTTTTTTTTCTTAATTTTTGAGAATTTTCCACGTGACCAATTTAAAAAGACTTACGAGATTTTTTTATATCTATACTATTATTTGTCTTATTGAGATAATCAAAGATATTAATTTTTAAATTTTTGATTTTAAGCCCTTTTTTCTCGCGGCCTCAATTATTATAAAGCAATGACAGAGTAATATGGGATATTAGTAAAAAAAAACAACTATGTCTTTGCATACAATTACAACACCGCAAGAGAAGTGTAAAAAAATAGTTGTAATGACAGTTTTAACTTTTGTTTTTACTAAAAATTCTATCAGTTGTCATTCAGACCTTTCAAAACTAGAGCCTTAAAAAAGTCCGCAGCAACTAATATTATTTGTGCTATCAAACTGGGAACTTAGGCGAAAAAAAAGATCGCCTTTGCCGGCTTAGAAGAGGGCATGCTGAATGGTTCCTTGACGCGAGGCATATCCTTCCACCGCGGCAGCCGACGACGTCTCGCGCGGGATAAGTGGAAAAGTGCTACTAAAAGAGTTCGAGTAAGCTTACGAAAATTATTCACGGGTCCCTTTTTATTCATTAAAGCACATTTTTGCAGCGTTGTTTTTGTTGTAGTAATTTATTGGTTTAAAAAGTGTAAAGTTTCTACTCTTTCTTCCTGACGTAGCCAATAAATCCAGCGTAGTTGCGTTTCGTTTCAGGCATTCACTTTTATATTGAATGTTTTATGTTATATGTAACATTTTTTTATTGTTAAATAGTGCTTATCACTTTGGTAGAGCACTAAGAACTTTGATCACATTGTATATTAGCTGCACTGCTCAGTTTGTTTAGTACTTAGTAATGTTTATAACTGCATGGCACGTTCTTGTAGATAATTTGTGAATAATATCCAGCAGTTTTTTTTTTTCACTCAACCACTGATTACGGAACCAGACGGGCGCTTCTGCTTACACCGAGGACTAGAATTTAATTTTGGTTTAGTTGGGCACTTCAAATATTCATTGTAATTAAATTTTGTTTTTGCAACCAGCATTCATTCTTTTATAGGCTGCAATTCCATACGTAAATTCACAAGCACACCGCAGTGAGGCCAGAGAGACTGATCCTGTAGGTATCTTATTTTGTTTTATTTCTGTTTTGTGTTTTTGGGACACCTTGTGTGCATCCAAGCCAAGAAATACCATGTTTTATAAACTGGAAACCGATAACACTTATTACTTTTCGTTTATTTTTGCCTTTACCAATTAAAGTCGATGATAAAACTCCCGTAGGTATTTCTTGGTTCGGGTTCAGATGGCATGGAAATCCAAATTATGACTGGAAAATTACCTGCGTAAGAGAATAATTCTATGCTTGGTTATCAAATTTAACCAGCTCGTCGATCTAACACCTGTCTTGCGCACAGCCACTAATACTCTGTGTTGTTCTATGGCAGTTATCACGTACCTAGTCTGTGTGTACTGCATGGTTGATTATGTGCTCGTTGTATAACCACCGCTACAAAATGTCTTATTTTCAATAACTTTTTTTTCTAAAGTCTAACTGTTTATTTCAATTAAACTTATATACCATTCATAGACATTTTTGAAACTAAAACTTGAAATTTGTATATTGAAAGGACAAGGGTAAAAATGTGTGGTTTGGTCCAAATATCCACCACTAAAACCACTTTTGTCACTGAATGACTTTTAAATACGCAGTTAAAGTTACGGCTTAAACACCCATAAAAAATCTCAGTGCAAAGATAGGCTAAATAAAAATTACAGATTTTTTCATAAGCCTAAGCGGCATGTTTGATTTGGACAAATGAGGTACTATTCGATTTGTCTTAACACCACAAGTGACAATGTGGCAATTTGGATTGTGACACAAAATACAACGTCGCGGATTTTAGCCACCATTAAGTGTCGTTGCATTACATGATTCTACCTAATTTTATGATATAAGCTTTTAGAACTGTTTCTGACACTTTTATTCACCTACAGCTAATACGCGCTAATTCATCGAAGCAATGGTCAATTGAAAATCCACCTGGGTCATCGAGGAAGATGCGTCAAGATTCCACGGGTTCATACATTATTCAGGAACAAGGTCCTGATAATCCTCTTTTATTATTTGTAAAAGTAAATACGAAATAAATTGCAATTGAATGCAGACTAGCTGCCGCGACTTCATCCACGTGATTTTTTATTCTCTTTGCTTGGCTCCTAAGGGTTGTAGCGGGATGTTAAATATAACCTAGCCGATAACGTTCCTTAAGAATCGGACTATCAAATACAAAAATTATACAAATCCGACTGATAGTTCCAGAGATTAGCGTATTCAAACAAACAAACTCTTCAGCTTTATTATATTAGTATAGATGGAATATAGATATCCGGCAACTATCCGGTATCCGGTAAATACCCGTTATCCGGCCTAGTTCAAACATCCGGCGGACTACCGAATTTTTACCCCATTTATCAAGTTATGATGAGTAGTTTAGAAGTTATGAGGGAACAAATTAACATACATACATACATATCGGTCAAAATCATAACCCTCCTTTTTGCTTCGCCGTAGTCGGGTAAAAATAATTCAATTTGTTGGAAAACAATGAAAACTGTATTGTTTTGTTATGTATTTTTCAAAGACCGTTTTTACTTACAGACTCCGCAGGAGAAGAATCTGAGCCTACCTTGATGGATGATGTTATTATAGCGATCATCGACTTCTTTCAAGTTCTAGTCAGGTCAGCATCAAAGAACAAACTATTTCCTTGATGATACATTAACGCTTTTATCGGGTTCACACGGTTCAATTTTAGTTGATCAATTGCTAAGTCGAAAGCAAATTGAATTATATAAAATTCAAGCTTTTCTTTGTGAAACAACAAAAGTTGTTCAACTAAAATTCAACCCTGTGGTGTTAGATGTGTGTTTGTCAAGTCTACAAAACATTCAGAAATCATTAAAAAAAACCGGCCAAGTGCGTGTCGGACCACGAACAAACAAACTTAACATTGTAGTTGAAATAATGTTCTCCCATAGATCGATATACGTCACGGTCAATTCCCCAACTGCAAAAGTTTGTAATCGCAAAAAATAAACGATTTTCGGACTTTTTCCTTTACCTACTTGTGCTGTGAGACCTTGCTTCTTGCCAAATTTCATGATTCTAGGTCAACGGAAAGTATAGGTTTTATTTGCGAGTATTAAAATATGGTCGCGTAAATGGCCGTATTTTTTTATTACGTCGACTTAGAAGATTTTTTTTAGACCTCCAAGAGACCGTAGACCTACTACGTACGTAAAACTTGATACACGATCCCTAGAAAAAGGTTCTTGACATACCTACAGACGGACAACGAAGTGATCCTACATGGGTTCCGTTTTTTTTCCTTTTGATCTACGGAACACAAAAAAAATGACCAGTGATCTCTTCGGTAAAATTTTATCCTGTCTCATACTAGGTCTAGAGATGACATGCGCAGAGCGTCTCGATCGTCGATCTCCGGGTGGTGCGAAGTGTTGTTAGGTTTTTCCAAGGCATTTGCAGTAGCTTGGAGTCGGGATTTGTGTCAATAGATATGTAAATTTGATGTCAGATGGTTGATGTCAAGTCTTCTTGGATGACATGGACATATAATACATGAATACAGTTAGTTAAATCTGGTTGTATAACCTTTACCTAGTCTACCCCTTTGAGAAAAACAGGCGGGATTGAATGTGTTTAAATTGCTATTTGCAGGTCATCGTACATAGCTACGACGATCACGATGATGGCTTGGAGTATAATGTTCCATTCGTGGCTGACGTTCGTGTTTCTGATGTGGGCGAACATAGTGTGGCTGTGTCACGACCAGCGTGGGTTCATGCTCAAGACCAGTCCTTTGCTGGTCTGCTACGCCATGCTGCTGCTCATCGCACAGTACATATACGGCATGGACCTTCTGGAGTCTGAGCTGCCTAGTAATATCACGGTGAGTATAAACAGACTAACTAGTATAAACCAAATTTTTTGTCAAGCACGTGGATATTTAAAAGGAAAAAGGTGGGAAATCCTAAATAAAAACCCCCTTTTTTAACGTGTTGGTAATTTAGTAATAGCAGCAGCAGCTTACCCCTTATTGTCACCTACCTACCAGAAGGAAATTAAATCGTTATAATAATCTATCTATGGGCAATAATGATTAGGCATTTTGTAGTTTGGGTTCGACCCAAATTACAAAATGCCTAATCAAGTGAAATCTACCTTAATTGAGGCAAATTTTGTGGTTATGTAATTCAAAAATGAACCTTGTTTGATAAAATAATGAGCTTGTTTTAGAATATACTCAATTACATATTATTATCCAGTTTTCTCAAGATTCACTTAAAGATTTAAACCTTATTTCGCTGTCCCAAGGTTTAAATTACCATGATATACACGCGCTCGTGCAATGTAGTTGACAGAAAAGTCAAAATAGATTATAGAGGTTTAACCATAAATGCCGAGTCAAGGAGATTTCTTGAACTCGTATAAGTTATAAGCCTGTTTGTGGGCCCTCAGTGTCTATTCATTCACAGACATGGTATTTGATAAACAATTAAATTAAATAAGCTTCTAGTACTTTCTAGGGCTTTTCATACAATGAAGGTGGCATCTAAACTTTGTTATGTTTGTTGCGATTTCTGACAATGGACGTCTTCCATCTGATATCATCTTCATCATTGTCAGCCTTGCTAAATATAGACCTCCTTTCTTTTTGGGAATGCTTCTCTGTTCTGTGCGTGTCTCATCCAGATCTTCGGCTGATGTGATGACGTGTTATAGCCATCATTGTATATGTTATACGCACGAATAGAACCATCCCTTTTTCACAATAGAACAATAATGTTTTCAGATAAGCTGCATACTACTTCCAAGCCGGGATCTAGTTATTGCGGAATTAACTCTAGATATGTTTACATAACATTACACTTTAACATGGACTTCATAAAACGGGCCCTGGTCTTCAGTTGATATGATGATGTTTGTTTTTCAGGAGGTGAATCTTTGGCAGATAGGTCTGGGCCGCGTGGAGGACGATTCGTGCGTGCCGCTGCTGATCAAGTCTCTGTTCACGTGCATGTTCTGGGTGACACTCAGGCAGCGCGTGCAGGACATGCGCATGCGCCGACAGTCGACGGTCATTGCCGACATGGCGGCACCCTTGCAACTCACGGCCTCAACTGCAGCAAGTGGTGAATATAAAACTCTTTAAGCTTGAACTTAATTTTTTGTTTTCAAACATAATAATTATACAGACTGTATTTCGGTATTTCTTTATTTATTAAAGAACACCAACAGTATATACATTCAACATTGGTTTACAAAAGTATTTATGAAAGGTATTATCCTGCTTTAGGCTATCTGCAATGTTATATTCAAGCAGTCTTACCCGATTGCTGGATTTTATAGATAAAACGTTAAAACTTTTGCAAACAAAATATATTTTGGTTGTTACTATTTTTATTTGCTAATTTTCTTAAAAATATAATCATTTGGTTTCTATTTTATCTCTACCCTGGGACAGGTCTGGTTACCGGTAATTTGATTAAAAATTGTACACGTTGCCTTATAGAATGGAATTACAAATTTGGCGACTTAGGTAACTGCCTTGCGACCACCAAGAACTTGTGGTGCGCAATCGAGACAACCTTTATTTCAATAAATTCACCGCCATTTGTTTATCCCAGTCTGTAAGGAATCATTTTCCTTATTTGGTTCAACTTTTCGATACGTCTTCTTCATTTCAGCTGAAACTATTAACCTGCTTATCACTCTAAAATATCTAAAGTCAAATTTTGTAATAATTTATATAATGTGGAGACGACAACGCAACAATAAATGAAAACACTGACAATATTAATGCATAGGAATATTTAGGAACTATCAAATAAAAAAGTGATTTTTTCTAACAAACTAAATAGTAATGATGGGCCGACTATGGGTTTTGCCAATCTTTGACTGACTATAGTGATTAAACTATTGGAGATCAATAATTGAATTTTCGTATGCAGACTGGGAACGTCATTATATATATACGCAGTTTATTTGTTATTGTATTGTCGTCTCCACCTTGTATATGTCACATTTTGTTAACAATTAAAACTGCAAACCTTTTCATTTCGATTCGAGTCTCACTCATGAAGAATAATACATACTCGATGTATTATTCCGTATATGTTGAGTTTTTGAGATGGGAGTTCAGCATTTTTATTTATGTAAATAAATTTAATATATTTTCAAATAAGTTCGAGTTCGATTCCTGGTTTGACCATAATAATTAAATATAATTATTTGATGGAGTCCTGTCTCAAAAACTTACCATGTATTCCTATTTCAACACCTCTGCAGATTTTTTACTGAAAATCACAGCAATTCGTTTTATAATCAGTCTATTTCTAACACAAACATTTGCAATTAATAGTAACACTTTCTTTGAATAACATTTGACATTCAATCCCAACTCAAAACTGTCGTAACATATTTCCTACACTGGAAGAGACAAGAGAACTTGGAGAGACGTCAAATAATAATAGTCACATTCTAGAAGGCCGTTGTTAAGAATACAAGTTAGTGAAGTGTATCCATGGAGTCTAGTTTTATCAATAACCTTGGTAATAACAATTTCGTTAGTTATGAGTGCGCGGCGCGAAGAGGAGAGTCGCTCTCGTCTCCTGCGCGCGCTTGGCGATGCGTTGCGAGCGTTGTGCGCGCGCTATTGGATCTACGTCGTGGTCATCATGCTGTTTGTCATCGGCATCACCGGCGAACGCATGACCATCTTTCGGATCATTTACATGTTCCTATTCCTCGCGTTCATACTCATGTTCCAGGTAAATAATAATGATCATTTAATAAAGATTTGTTGTGTTTAAACTAAAATATTTATAATTTATATAAGTCAAGAAACACCTCACGCGAATTATTTTTTGTTTCCAGATAAGTTGGTATTGGTGTCGAAAATTAATGTACCTGTTTTTGATAGTGGTCATAATATACTCCATGATAAATCTTATTCTATTATACATTTATCAGTTCGACAACTTTTCAAAGATAATAGCAAAATATTTAATGATCAACGAGAGTTTGTAAGTAAAATCTTTAAAGTAATATGTACGAAAACGAATTTCTCCGATTAAATGTATTTATAACTTGTGGTTTAATTTCAGGCAGCAAGACTTGGGATTGGAGCCATACCACCCAGCGGATCTATTCATCAAACTATTAACACCCACATTATTCCTAATCATAACTATATTGCAAGTTCATTATTTCCATAAAGATTTTATGGCGTTATCGGACCCAAAGACGAGGTTAGTTAAAAGTAAAAAAGATTATATATACTTATTTATTTATTTATTACCAGAATGAATACACGCGAACTTTCGCGGATTTTTGCATAACTTTTTAATTAGTCGAGATTTTTTATTCAAATATTTGGCGTGAAAATTGATTCGCTATTACAATGTATAATAGATAGTTTCATTTATCCATACAATTAAAATTACATTCTTAATGATGTACAAATATGGTTTTATGTAATGTAGGGTAAAAAGTCCTCCATCTTTTTCCATTTTTTTGTTTGTCAGGTTGTCCCAACTGTTTTTACGATATCATCAACCCATCGTTTCTTTTGCCGACCTCTTTGTCTTTTGCAGTGGGACCGAGCCACTTTGTTTTTTGGAATGTGCATCTGATATCTTGGTACCTAGCTATGTGGCCTATCCACTTCCACTTCAGTGTCATGGCTTGGTTTAATTTGTTGATATTGTTTCTAACAGATCAAATAGTTTTGCAGCTACTCGACCAGAGTCGAGTAAGCCAAGTCAAGATGGGGCATCCACAATGAGAGACGATGTAAGTATTATGAAAAGTATAAAGCTGTGAGTAAACTGTATCATTTGAACGTAATGTAATGTAATATGTTACAAAGTGACATTGGTGTTGTCAGTACGGCAAAACCCTTTCAGTAACGTAATAACTTCGTTGTGAATGTCACGTTACAAAATTAATTCAGGTCAGTCGCCATCTTTAAAGCTGCTCGAACTAAATGCTCCAGTTTGTACAATCAAGTCTTTTATTTCTTCGTCAGTTTTCAAATGATTTCCATTATCAAATCAGGACACATAATACCTTTTGAAGCTACACCACTGAACAGACTATTGCTTAGAAAATTATATTAATAACATAATTGATAATAAAGATTAATATTATAATAATAAATAAGTAGCATCCGCCTTCGACCAATGTTTAGTTGACATCAATCTAAAATCTTTTTAATGGCCTGGCCAAATTTGATGAAATAAAAACTTTCATTTTCTTGAGTCTGTCACATTTTTATTTCGGTCTGACATGAAAGAAGATTGCTGAATGTCATTCTGTGGTATTGACATTACGACACCATATACTGCTGAGTCGGTAAAGGAGATTCTATTGTGCAATAAGCAGACAAAAATAATCCTTAAGGTGACATATTTTGGATGTGACTGGTGTCTAATATAAAGTTGAAAATACTTTTTAGTTGCCCCAGTTACCCTCTGAAGATACAAACCCCCGTTCACAAGCGGGTACAGATCTGGATCAGTCCCTCGAGGTGTCTTCAGTACACCTAAATCGTCCTCTGCAAGTTCCTTCTCAAAGGTTGGTAAAAAAAATGATTTTTAAGTTATTAAAAAATTCAGAACAAGCAGTGCGATATCTAAAATAAACTTCCACAGATAATTAATAAGTATCTTTGTAAATCAATCTGCTAAGCCTTTCCCCAACTATCTTAGGGTTGGCTTCCAGTCTAACCGGATGCAGCTGAATACCAGTATTTTACGTGGAGCGATTGCCTATCTGACTGGTTGTCAGACTTTTAGGCTTCTGACGACCCGTAACGGCTGTCAAAGATTCACGAATGACAGCCGGGACCAACGGCTTAACGTGCTTTCCGAGGCACGAAGGAGTGTCGATATGTAAAGATGGACCCATACACGGACCAACCCCGGCAAGCGTAGCTTAAACTGATAGTTCGTCCCGTGCGGCTGTTATTACTTAGCCACGAGCTTCTATAGTGCTCCTAGTATCTTTGTAAATGCCGACATGAAATTAATTTAATCCATTAGTAAATAGGTTGGTCCCTATGTTTTAGTAACCATTTATAACTTTTTATAGGAGAAAGTTTTAGACGGTCTTAGTGTTATTGGGTTTTCCATTTAGGATTTTCTCAGCCATAATTAAAAAAAGGTGGTTGTACTAATGGTATATGTACCTCTCTCTAGCTAACCCTAATACATACGTGTTGTATTTGAGATTTTTAAAATTTATTCCGTGACATTCTTGTAGACATATTATGCTCTATGGATTTTTAGCTGTGAACTGGATGCACGGCTAAAATACATAGAGCATAGGCTTACGGTCTAAAACCCCGGTTGTGTGTTCGCAGACAATTGCCGTTGGTGAGAGAGCGTCCGGCGCGATCGTACACGACGCTGTGGGCCGTGCTGCGACGCAACTACCACGCCTACAAGCACACGGCGCAGACAATCATAGACTACGTCTTCGCGTACCTCGACTTACACCTCATCAAGATGGTTTTCATTTCCTTGATGCTGCTCTGCGTTATGAACGTTAGTAAACAACACTTAATTTTTACGTATAAAAGTTACAACTAATTGATACTAACGAGAGCAGAGGGCAATTCCCGTATTTGTTAAGAACGTTCACATACTAATCTCATTCGCAATCTGTCAAAAACAATCAATTTACCAACATTTTTTGACAAGTATGAAAGATTACGACTTGAATGTGAACATTTTTTAAGTGCGAGAATTGCCTTCAGAAACCATTCTCGACTTGCTCGACCATTTTCGACGATCAACATCGCTATAGCAGATATAGATAAAGAGCTATCTAAAGCAGTCAAAACAACATTACATTTGATACATATTTTAGCTTTTTCGTTTTTTCTGTGACCAGATTATCATCATTTCTAGTTTTAGTTCTGATTAGAAGATACTGTATTGGGAAATTTGCAGTCCGGTTTTGAATACTTCATTATTTTCAATATTACAGGTTTGGGCGATGCACGTCCCTATCATGTTAATGATCTCGCCAGCGTTGTGGCTCAATGCAAGGAAACAACGAGTTTGCGTACTTTTTATATCGACACTAATAACTGTCTATTTCATGGCTAAGATGGTCTACCAGATAGATTATATCAAACATTCTAGTTTTGATGTCCAGTGTTCGGCGGAACACGTAAGTACTGAACAAACGAATTTTAGATGAAATATTGATTTAAGTATTTTGTATTTATAATATTTTATTTTTGTTAAATATTTCAGAATGATGAAAACAATACCTCGAATAGTACCATGTTTAACAATGCCAAATGGCTAGGATTTGAAAAGGCTACACCGGAATTACCGCTAGTGTCTATACTCAAGGGATACATAGGCATTTTAGCCTTTTTCACTTTTCATTCTCTGGTGATGTATAGACAAGAATCGCTCAGGTTTGAAGACTTCCACTTAAGTAATTAATTTGCATTTTCTCGACATAAATATTGTTTGAATGTAATTATCTGTTAACAGATCGTCCGGCAGGTTACCAAAAGAAAGGACTAAGATAATATTTCCTGAGATAACGCGCAAGAAAGCGGACATAGACTTGGTACACTGTATCAAGTATCTAATAAATTATGGATTTTATAAGTTTGGCGTGGAGGTTAGTTGTTTAATCTGCAATTTTCAGATATTAGATCAGTTACTAGATACTAGTAGTAAAAGTTCAGAAAATATGCCTTCAAAAATCTAGAAAGGGCTGAATTTAGGTTCTTTTCAACTTAATTATTTCTTTGTAATAATTTATTCTTTTTATTGTCATTATACTATTAGTAGTGAAACCTTTCGAGTTTCAGAGACCTTGGACGGGTCGCATCAATAGTAGTTCTGCTTTAAATTCCTTGCCAAAAAGTTATTTTTTATTTATTGGAGCGACTTTAAAAAAAACCACAGTACAAAGTCAACGAAACACTAAAATAGAGACTGCTGTTCAATGTAGGTAAAACCTGATCACCAAAGACGCTTTTAATGACGTTCAAATAAGTTGTATTATATAGCGTGTTTGCTTTATTACAGATAACGATGATATGTCTAATGGGCGTGATTGGTTCTCGTATGGACGTGTACGCTGTGCTGTACGCGGCCTGGCTGCTCTTGTTGGTGTCAATCCAGCGAGTGACGCAGGCCAAGGTGTGGCCCGCGTTCACAGCCTGCATCACCGTCCTCATTCCCCTGCAGTATATGATAGCCGTGGGATTCCTGCCGCAGTTCTGCGTTACTTACCCCTGGAACGCCGACGATCCGGTAACTTTTAAGTTCTCGTGTTTAATGTCAGAAATGTGAAACTTTATGTTGTGTGCCTCGTTAGTTCACCGACCGAAAAATATAACTCTTTACTATTACGTAGATTAGATAGGTATTTTTAATATAGTCATATTTTCTAACCCGGTTACTCGGATGAATTCAAGCTAAGGTTTTATTTACCCTAAACCATTTATAGGCATTGCATGTAATCATCATTATGGACAAGGTTTACTTAGGGATGACCCTGAAATCGAAAAAATAATCTAAATAAAAATAACCTTTAAAAATATTACTTTCAGAATTTGGTATGCATATTTTTATTCAAGTCTAAACCATAACTATATACCTAAATGTAAACACGTTTTACTGCCTACACGGAAACAGCTCAAGCGCAGAAGAAAGATAAAGTAAAGTTGAGTGTGACTCACTGTTTCATGTTAGTGGATCCAGTTTTTTTAAACCGTTTTGATTTTTCATTTACATCTCTTTAATTTTTCCGTCCTTAGGACCCCACCGGCAATTTATTCGATGTGGTGAGGATATTTACTATAAATGTAGATTTGGATTGTAATATTTGATAGTTCGATGTAGTTTTGCCGCGTACTTTAGTTTAATTTCTTTACTCATCCTATAACGTGTGGCTCACTAGCTTTATCGGTAGGCTGTTTGTCAGCGCTTACTTAATTATTATCCTCCTTTGATATCGAAGACTATTCAGCTAATTTGAATAATTTTGCATGCTCTAATTCACCATCAAGCCCTCTAGGTTAGGAAACTCGAAATCTATTTTTCAAACAGCATCATCGTGAGAAGATATTTGTTAGTAAAGCAAATTAAATACATCTCTTACTAAAGAGCTTGCTGGTGATAACGGGCCACAGAACCTTTGCAGAGAATTTAGAAAATGTCGAGATTAACCTTGTAGTTGGACGTAAGATTTCAAGTTTCTAGCCTAGGTGAGGCTAAACACTTGAAATCTTACCAAAAACATTTAGAAAAGACAAAAATCTCAATTTGGATGACTTTAAAAAGTATTGAGATCTAAAAAGGAAATACAGGTGCAATTTCAAAGTAAAAGCAAAAATAAACAATGAATAGTACCGACTCCATACATTTATTTTTTACCTGTTATCAATTCGTATCTTACGAAACCCAAAAAGGATAAGTGGATAAAATGTTCTTCATGATCAATAACAGCCACACTTATGTCATAAGACAGACATTTTTATATACTGCCATCAGCAATAACTACGATGACATTCAAGAGTTCCGTTATCTAGCTCCTAGAGGGCCTAGACAAAGTGTCATCCTATCAGCGATAACGATAATAGAAAAGTCAAAAAACCGTTTATCATCTGATAAGCTCCATATTACCATACTATTGTATTATCTTCGGAATGCATACATTTGCAAATATTTAAACCAAGACCACTAGAAGTAATTTACTCCTTCCAGGTGCTACGAAACATCGCCATAACTTTTCACATATTAAAATAAGTGTGGTTCTTATTGGCTCGTAGTCCAGCTTCCAATTTTTTTTACCGAGTCTCCCTTGTCGAGCAAAATGTTATAAGCACTAAAAGCCAAGACTCGCAGCAGTTTCATTTGATAAACATGTGTATTTGTTATTGTTTGCTTACAAGTATGCTAAATCTGATTTCAAAATACAAAATTATATTTTTCAGCAAATGAAACATATCCGTTCATGGGTGTTCCTTCCTTACGCCGAGTCGCCGCCGCACGCGTTCAAGCTCATCTTCGATTTCTTTCTACTAGTGTTCGCCACTCGACAAATGAAAGTGTTCCGTATAGAAAGCACTGAGAATTCAAATTATCCCGGAGGATCGAACAGTGAAAATATTGGCACTGATTGGGAGACGCCGGACTTCGTTAATCCTATACCAGATTTCCTTAGTAACGTTGGGTAAGTTAGTTTGGACAATGGTGGATAGGTTCAGCCCGTCGCTGGGTCAGCCTGAATTGCAAAAGTATGTGAACCCGACTTTTTTGCAGTTTGAACTGACAAGATATATATTATTGTCGATGTTATGAATATTGAGCGAGGAAGGGACCGTTCATTTTCATCTCACGACTAGAATTCATCACATTTGTCTACTATCGTGCCTTCAATATTATATCCACCTCATAATATTGGCCCATCCCACATTTAAGAATAAAAAATAATCTGTGTTTGTTCCAGGACATGGCTTGATGTGATCAAGCGCATGGTGTTCCTGGGAATGCTTTGGGTAACGCTTGCGATCATGTTTATGACCGGCACTAACCGTGTGAACCTGTTCTCTATGGGATACCTCATCGGCTCCTTTATATTCCTGTGGCAAGGAACCGACTTCTATTTGCGCCCCAAAAGCGCTATATTAAAATGGTGAGCAAAGTCTTGAAAACTTGCTTTATTTAATGGCTTTAATTTCTGGGTTATGAAATGATTACTGATTGAGGGCTTTTCTGGCCGGCGTGGTTCAGCTTTATTTTCATAGTCTGTGGTCTGTTTTTCAAAATGGCTGAAGGCCGGTACGGTTATTCGCACACGAGTACGAAAACCGCCTTTACTGCTACTAAGTAAGATACTGTCAAGCAAGTAAATCTTTTCCGGGCTGATGTATTAACGTTTTACATGGTGTTACGTCATCAGGTGGTCGTGGCTGGTGCGTTACAACGTAGTAGTGGTGGTAGTGAAGACCCTGCTTCAGATCCCGGGTTGCATCTTCAGCGCGATGATGCAAGAACATGCGTGTTGGCTGGTCCAGCTCCTAGGTATAGGCTGTGTCGACAAGTTCGCCGGCGGAAACATAGCGCGGTTTCTTAAGATGAAGTATACTAAAGTAAGTAAACTGTTTTTGGTGAAATATATGCGAAATAAACGTTGCTAGCGCGGCAATCAGAAATACAAAGTGAAAAAAAAAATGACAGATTCTTTAAATATCCGAATATAAGTATGCTGATGACGATATTTATTTTTTATTATTTTGTAGGACGCAGCCTGTTCTGTTCCCCAAGAAGATATAGGATTAGCGTGGGACGGAGTTTGCTTTGCTTTCCTTATACTGCAACGAAGGCTCTTCCATAGCTTCTACTTTTACAGAGTCATAGACGAAAGCAAAGCTACGACTGTTCTCGCTTCAAGGTAATGCCCATTCTGTCGGGCAAACATTATTCAAGATTATTTTAAAAGGGGGACCTAAAAGGTCCAAGTACAGTGGTGCTACGAAATAAAGCAAGTGGTTTTCTTGTAGAGGCGCAGAATTAATAGAGGAGCTCCGTCAGAAACAGATGCTTGTACAGGAGGAACAAGAGTCGAAAATTCTAGACAAAATCAAAGTAAAAATGGAAAGAATAAAGGCAAACCAGAAAAAAATACAGGGTGCCTTGACTAAGGAACCGCGCCACCACGATATAGGTATATTGTCTTTTATTTTATATTGAGTGTGGCCGCGTTCACACCAAACGTATGGTCGGCCTCCGACTGTGAACTTGTATGAAAGACAAAGGACAGTCAATCGCCGGCTGAAGTCGTTTGTTAGTACCTGGACGCACACAGTCGACGGCCGACAAAAGTCTATTCGAATCTTTGTTTACAATAGGGAATATGCATGTAGTTCAGATAAGGGTTTTTTTTTTTTCATAAACTTTATTGCTTCAGAGTTATGCCTCCATCAATATTTTTGATTATAGTTTCTTTTTGAGCAAGTAATTTTTTTTAAGTGCAAAAAACTGCGGGGAATTGAAATATTTGAAAAAACTCGCCATTTGTGTGTGTAACGTAAAAGTCTAAGAGAACAATAAAAAAGTCAATGTGTTTTGTAGGAGTGTTTGCGATTTCTTGTCATCGTTGTCATAGACTATGACGTCACACCAAGCCCGCCAAAATGGAGGATGTTTAACGTGCCCGTGTCGGTTGGCTATTTTTAACTCTTTTTTTGAAGTACTTTAAATTGCTTTTTTGGCGTTGTTTTTTTTTTACTTACTATTTATGTCGTCACGTCGTGTCAATGTAAACTATCGAATAAAAAAAATACATGCATATTCCCTATTGATGCTATTTCCATTTAACGAAAATCAACTTTATGCATATGTGACTTGAGTTAATTTTGGAATGACTGAGTATTATTGAAAATGTCATAAAAATGTTTGAAGTTGTGACGCAAACTGAAATTGATGTTGTTTTTACAAAAACACATATTTGTTTACATGTTTGAAAACTTAAAGGCTATATTGAGCTAATGTCATAACAATGTCTGCACTGAATACCTTATTTTCGTCCTTTAATTTTATCGATCAAAAAAACAATGTCGAATTTATGTGGAAGATCAACACTTCTCTCAATGCGATGTTAATATCAATTGATCATAATGCATCGATTATGTTATGAGAAATTGTGGGATAAGAACGCATCATTGGCCAGACAAAAAGACCAATGGCCCCGTTCATGAGGATCGAGCGAGGTATAATAGTTCCGTGACCGTTTCCCTCGCGCACTCCCGGAGCAGACGAGGAGGAGGAGACGATGGCGGGCGAGTCGGAGCAGGTGCCGCTGGTGCGCGGCGACTCGGAGTCGCGCGGCTACCACACGCCCGACAGCCCCGCCTCGCCGCGCGGCTTCCACACGCCGCTCAGCGAGCCGTCCGCGCCGCCCTCGCCCGCGCGCACTGCGCTGCCCGCGCCCAGCCTGCCCGCCTCGCAAGCCGGCCCGCCCTCTCCCTCCTCGGCGCTCATGACCGTATCGCTCGACGCTTACTTGGAGCCCCGCCGAATCTCGTTCGAGTCGCCGCCGTCGTCGGAGCTGCTGCCTCGCGCGCCGAGCCCGGAGGAGTCGTACCCGGTGTTCTCGCCGCCGCCCATCCGGCGCCGCCACACGGTGGCGAGCCCCAGCGTGCTGCAGCGCCAGTCCATCGTGTCGCAGTCGAGCCGCGCCGAGCCGAACTCGCACCACACGTGTAACCGCTCCCCCGCACGCCTGACGTGTCGCGGCGGGCCTTTGTTGTTGAATCACGATCAGTTGAACATACACCGACTGTTGCACTTTGTATAAAATGTAAAGCATAATTTTTCCGTTCATATAAACTTATTTTACATATGTTTTTCCCTTCCGTTTAGGAATAGAATCAGGTTCTGAGGGACTGCGTAGTCGCCGCGTGTATACAAAGAGACACGATGGTAAATATTCGTGGCGTTCTCTCGGGTGTGGGAGGTGTTTGTTATTTTGTCCTATCACACTGTGCGCTGGTCGTTCAAACTAAACCTGAAGACATAACATTTCTTTTTGTAAATTAATGACTCCAACATAGTCATTTATTTACATATCAAAAATACTCTTTCTTATTTCATTTGACTATAGTAAATTGGACGCCAATTATGTTAAGTGTGTTACAGGTCTCATGAAGTTAGAATTACAACGATTTAATCATATTTACAAGTAGTTACAAAAAGACCTATCTTCGTGTAGGTGAAATCCGGCCATATTTATTATGTCTTGACCAGCTGTGATATGTCTGTAACTACCAAATACAGCTTTATTAATAATTTCCTGAATTTGGGTGGTTAACTGTTTAAAGTGTTGATATTAATACCCGTTAATGTTAAATCACTCTGTGATAAATGCGGATGGTTTGCGAGCTGCTGTTGAGTAATGCTTTTCTCTTGTAGTGCGGGACAGACCATCGTATAGGCCGCCAGCAAGCCATCAGAAGGGTAAAGTTCTTGAACCAGGCTCGCTATGAAATCGTAATGCGTTACTAACCCCTCCTCGGCTTGTCGGTGATGGTATTTAGGCAAATTGCGTCGCCATGGCGGGAACTGTCTTAATTGTTTTAAATAATGTATAAAACATGTACATTTTGTATTACAGTTGAATGTTGTAAATAAAGAAACCTAAGACAGAATGCGCCGGTAGTCCGCTTTACTTGTCCGCGCCTGATTGTGCCATAGTCGAATGTCTGCATGTTACTGCTACGCTATGTCCACCACTAACCTCACGACGTGCATGTTGCGTGGTTATGTCTGCAATAACACTTTGTTTGTTTCACTCATTTGGTACAGTTGATTTTACTGTTAAAGATACAATCAACTTTTTCAACCATTTGTATTTTCTTTCCACTACTTCATACAGCATGGACTTCATAAGAATATATCTAAGTGTAATTAAATAAAAAGCTTACGCTGAATAAACTTTACTATGTAGCAGAGCTTACTTCTTGCTTGCAACTTCTTCAAATAGGCGTAACTAGAGATTGTTACTGTAATTTGAAACGTTTTAGTAAATCAATTGAATGTGAGTACATACTTACACACATAATAAGAACATTTTTAACTGTTTTAAACCTATATAAATTACCGCTAAAAGTTACGCCTATTTCGTTTGAAAATTGTGTTTTCATATATTTTTGTACTTACAGCTATCCGTTCCGGGGACTATTACATGTTCGATGAATTCGATGATACGAAGATTCACATGAAAGATGACGATTCGAGCTCAGACGAGGAAGCCCCACCCCGAAAAATGGGCATTGGCAAGGTTAGTTAATTTGTGACAATTGGGGTTCTTCTTGGGGGTAATCAGCGGGATTATGGAGGGCACATCTCTTTCACTGGTAAATTCTGATATTTGAAAATTTTAAAATTGTAAGTAAGTTTAGGATGACGAAATCGGTGATATTGAAATATTTACTCTTTAGTGAAATTTGTGTCCGGATCATGAATTGCAAAGATATTGATCCCTAAAGTGGTTTCGCCATAGTCATGCTGGTTACCATTGTAAGGAAGTGTTGTGGGTGGAGGTATACACGTTGTGATTTGTGGGGTATGCTATATCTATGAGAACATTGTCATCAGTATTCGTGCTTGCGCCTATCACAATGCACAAACAAGTGCTTGTACTCAACCTTTCGGACTTTTTAGTAGACTTTTAGACACATCAATAACACAAAATTATGGGAACACCAGACAGAAATAAAAATTTAAGGGATACTGAGAAAGACAATGTTTTAAAATGATGTACCTACTGTGTGTTGGTAATAAGCTAAGCATGTTTGATATTAGAAGTATATTGGTGACTGTTACTATACATAGTACGTCTTGGGTGTTCCCGCATGTTCGCTTAACCTGGATACTTTTAGATAAAGCGGAATGTCAAGCTCTCCGACTTAGGGCGAAGTTCACCAATGAAACTGAACGCGATCAGCACATCTAAACCGCGTTTAAGAACTGTCAGTGTCAACATTGTTATGGAATATCGACACTGACCGCGCTTGAACGCGGCTTAGACGTGCTGAACACATTCAATTTAATTGGTGAAATTCGCCGTTAGTATAGAAGTAAAGGGAATATAGGTAATTTGTTGTAGTAAAAAGTTACGTCCAGTCCGCTTTAGGTGACTAACCATAATGCCCGGTATTAATTATTGCACCACCATGCTACTCGAATCGGCACATGTTGTTACAGTTGTAAATTACAGTTTTAACGATCAGTGTCAATGGCTCATAAAAGGTATCCAAAGGTAAACCAGTAGCTTCAAAATGAAAAAAAAGGTAGTTACGGCTAGTTAAAACAACGTGTACTGGATTCGAGTGCGTGTGAGCTCACGATTGTGTCGCGTGGGCCGAGCAGCTGCTGTCCACGATGATCAAGACGGATTTGAAGAACGCCGTGAGCCTCCGCCGAGCCTCCGCGCCCAACGTTCGCTCACCCAGACGCTTCTCCCTCAGCGAACCGATCTCCGTCCCGCAGGTAATGGCCCCCAATGCAATCATCACACCATTAGAATTCACAGGTTTTACATCCCTGGTGTGTATGTAGGGAGTTCACATGACATACAATGGAACAGCAAGATGCAGGTTCAACGGACTCTGCTAAGACACACGCCTTTTACAAGTTATGTCTATGTGAATCAAAACACGATAAGCGTGTTAAACACGTCTGGCATATGGAAGCTCCTAAGGCGCAATTACACTGGTTCGGGCTACTGACCCGGCTAGTCACGGTTCACCCGAATTCCAGATATATAAATTACACTGGAAGCCTGAATTCGGGTGCCATTTGCCATGAAGCCATTACCATGAATTCGGGTGTCAATGAAATTGGCTATCGAAGGTAGACAAGCCATATGGTTTATATTGAACTCTAGCACGTATTCGGTTATCAGGTGGGATTGTGCCGCTATTATTCATCTTGGTCTGTGTTTATTATAGCTTGCACTTTTGTTTTGGCTTTTGCATGAATTTTTATGTTTGCATGTAATTTTTTATTTTGCTTGTAATTTTTTTACACGATTTAAATTCTAGTTACTTATAAAAATTAAAATTTCAAAAAGTTAACTTTTGTTTTGTAGTACAGTCAAGGAAATTAATTGTTTATTTTATCAAATTGACCTGTTATAGCCATTTCATACAACTGTCAAAGAATGAAAGTTGTGATTTTATTATTTGATTTTGTTTGTTATTTGATACAAAACTAAAACTAGTTTAATTCTAGTTATAAAAACTAAAATTTTAACTTACTTTTATTTTCTAGTACAGTCAGGGAAATTAATTAATTATCAAATTGACACACCGCGTGAATTTACCTTGATAAAGCCATTTCTAAATGTGAATGGTGACAGTTGTGATTTGATTATACAGGCAATTTAAGTTGGCAGTCAATTTGGTAATCAAATTATTTCCGTGACCTTACAATTATGATTTCGCATCTTAATTTTTTTAACATGATGCTTTCTTCTGTGTAACTTTGTTTCTATGTTGATATAACAATAAAAACTGCTGTTATTAGATGCAACGTCAGCCGTCCATACAAGCTGGTCAAACGGAGTTCAAACGCAGCATGTCAGAACCAGATGAGGCACAGTTGACGGAGGCGGAGGAATACGCACCGTTACCAGGTCAGTTCAATTAAGTATAGCGCTGTCGCTGTCGGGCTGTATAGAAGAGAAAGAGAAGCGCGATGACATAACGCTGGTAATTTGTTGCAAAATATGAAGCAATTATCTATTTCCAAAAAATCTATTCTAAACAATTAAAACACTATTACGTTAATATGTTGCTTGGAGAATAATCTGACAAAAATTTCATACAATGATATGGTTTTTAATCGTTAAAAACAGAACCCTATAAACAGACTTATTTTCCCTTTTACACCCCGTGATATTGTCAGTATTAAATTTTCTATGATCACTGACGCAACCATTGAATTATAATTGCCATAAGCTACGCTTGTTTGCCAACGATGAGGTATAAAAAAAAACTGTTGGCATGCAAAAACTATGATGTGAACAAAAATAAATCTTACGGCATAATTACCTAAGTGCTCATCTGATCACAGGATCCACTAGAGTCTATAAATACCATTTCATCTGCACATCCATTCGAGAACAAGCGATTCATGATAGGTATTATGACGACTATAATAAGAGGATCTTCTTTGAAATGAAACTGTAATGCTACTTCTGAAAGTTGGTCAATATGCGACTTTATAACGCTCACGATATCATTATCCGTTCGTGCACCACAAGTTTCCTTTAGCCAGTCTTCGTATATATCTTGAATTTGCTTCAGTCGCTTTAATCTGAGAGTTGGCCAATTTTAGGGTTCTGTACCTCCAAAGGAACAACGGAACCCTCGTTTCAGGATCACTCGTGTGTCTGTGTCTGTCTGTCTGGCTGGCTGTTCGTCTGTCCGTCTGTTACAGCCAATGTGCTCCGAATCTGCTGGACCAATTTAGTTGAAATTTGACCTTATCGTTTTGGGATGTGCAACAGACAGTCAACCCTAAAGTGTTAAAGCACTAATGAGGGTGACTATACACTCACTCACCCAGACAGGCAACAAAAATTCTTAGGCCATTAAAACATTTTGCGTATTGCAAACAATACTTAGAACAGAAGCGCAAAAGCTGCGGTGCCAACAATATTGCTTTGTTTCAGAAAACGAGACAGTTTTGGACAAAATAAAGACATATACAGATACGGCGTGGGCGTTCATCTCGAGTTTCTTAGTGTCGCTGACGCGACACGTCATGAAGTTTTCTCGGGACTATCGATATGTATCGAAAACGCTCTCCATTGAAAAGAAAATACTTAAGGTATGACAGCAGGTAGAAACTTACGACTATTTAATTGCCGCCCTCCGTCTGTTATATAATCCAGTTTATTTTTACTGTTAATTTCACGGCTATATTAAACATAAGTTTTGGCTATCGCCTGAACCTCTTTAAAATTCAACTTGTTAAATAGAAGATCCTTCGCTGTTCTGCTTGTTCGCTCCTGAACCACCGTGTAAATGAAAGCTGGTGCGAATAAAAGAAAATAATTAACATTAAAACTGTGTTTTTCAGGAAAAAGAGGGCTTCGGCATCGGTTTAAGAGAAGGATCGCAGATGATATGGGAACCACTACCAGAGACACTAGCGACACAGTGAGTTGTGGTTTTGCCTTCTAAAAACTTTGAACATTTGCAAAGTTTTTTTTATAACTGGGCTTCCAAGTTATTTACGAGTTTGCCAAATGTTCTCATAGGTTGTATGAGTAGTCGTTAGTAATTGGCATGAGAAACGGCCATGCTTTCTGCATGTTAAGTTTAGATTTAGTCATAATATTTCGTAAGTAGATGTTGAGTACTTTTCAACGTTGTTTAAAACAGTTAAGACAAGAAAAAATTACCCGGATAGGGAAAACCTCATTTCAGTAAATTATGTTTTATTGAAATGCTGTTGGCTACAGCTTTTTGTTTATTGCTCTATTCAACTTCGTTTTTAAATACGTTTAAAAAGTCATAATTTTATTGAAATTTATACGTTCATATCCAATTTTATCTGCACAAAATGGAAACATGGATATTACTTACATGTCATATCCTTTTTCTAATCTCTCCCAATTTTATGAACACTTTACAAAGTTTTAGGATCCGAGTAAATACGTAAGTGAAGTTTCAAAAGTCAAATAGGTTTAAACAACGTTACAAACATAAGCTGCTAGATTTTTTATTCTTTACTAAAGTACTATCATGTAGTCACCTAGATTCGATTAGTAAGTAGTGTTTTGTTTGCATGCTGCCTAGTACCCGCGAAATGGAATCATTTGACCAAAATCTACTTGCACCACCAGTAGAGATGGGGTTTGTATTGCTATACTTACATTTAAAATGGTTCAGTTGTTCTAATTCCATGTTAGTAAGTTCTTAGAAAATAACTACAATATAATTTCATATATAAATCCATTAATCAGTTTAAAATTACGACTTGATTTGCATAATTGGTAATCGTAGATATTTCATGATTATATTAAAACCTTAGCATCATTCATATTCATATTAGTGCTTACCCAACGGTTCAATAGACATCGAATATGATGGAATTCGACTGCCGGCACCAGGAACTGTTACACAAAGGTACCGTACGTATGACCGTGGTGGGTGTTTGCAGCCGTAAGTTAAGCGAGATAAGTGTTCCCGAGATCCGGATATTGGCGCCTAGTATGGAGCGCGGGCTGGACGCGTCGCCGCCGCCGCGCCGCCCGCGCCTGTCGCTGTCCAGTGCGTCTTCGCGCCAACAGTCCGACGACGAAGATGACACGTCCGAGCATGAGAGCGCCTTTTCCTTGCAGTCGTCCCCGAGGTGCAGTGGCCCGCTGACAACGTTCACTTCTACTGTCAATCTTGTCGTACTCACAATAACGTATATAATCGAATGATGCTCCGACAGTCTTGCAAATACAAAAGAAGTCGATCCAATCTGGTAATAAATTCTAGATTGTGATGAACGATTCGCAGTACAAGTCTCGTTGAATATTATCGTCGCTTGCGATGGGCTTTTGCTATACTTTTTGTCGATTTATATATCAACTTATAACTTATTTCTCTCACTTATCAATCCGTCACTTTGTCGCAGCTTTGTTTTTTTTTATTAAGCATACGTTTTCATCTTTTGGAACGGTAAGTGTGATTTAAATGGAATTAATATGTTTGTAACGTGAACTTGTCAATGTAAATACCACGCATACGTGAAAACCATGCATATCGTTGCATGTTTTTTTTTTTAAAGACAATACAATTATTCCGTTTTTTCCCAAAATACTGCAATTTTCTTATAAAACTACACAACACATAGTTGCATTTACATAAATATAATTTTACCTAAGTGATTTTTATTTAAGTACCTACCTACAATTACTTCCACGAAACAGATTCCAGAAAAGTAACAGAATGCATTATTGAAATAGTTCAAATTGTCTACAAACTAACGTCCAGGATTTTATCCTATCCTCTATTTCATTTCGGATCTTATCCTTCAAAGAAACTCCTAACCATAGCCCGCTGGATCAACCCGAATGTCTGTCTCCACGTTTCGGCACCGTATTCTTCGCACCCCCTTCGTTACCGTGAGGGAGTTTGTGCACTACACGTAATTTTACCTTCCGGATCACGTGATATTTACTTGAAAATCGGACTGCCGAACCGTAAAATTCCTTGTAGTGCTCAAACGCCCTGACCGCTACCTTGACTTAGGAATAGCGGGACCACCGGAAACTGGGGGCTGTTGTTTCGGCACTTTATTCATGGGAGCTTTAATGCCCGTAGTCATGACGCTGGGCAAGCGGATTGGTGACCGTAGACCCAATCCTTTCGCAACGATAACGCTTCCCATCAGTTTATAAAAAAATAAATATTAATTTGCAGCAACGACGTGACTGCACTGGAGGGCCAGGACGACTCGGTGTTCAAACAGGATCGCTCGCCATTCGTGCACCTCGGCTACGCGCTGTGGTACGCCGTGCTGGCGCATACAGACATAGTGTGCTATATCATGGTTTTTATTAATCAGGTAATGTGGAAGTACTATTGGTTAATACAGTTTTAATGAGTGGGAGCAAAGTAGCGTTAAACTAGTGAGACAAATTCTTATACCACGACAATCAAGTTCTGCGATCGTAAAATCGTGTTTTTTTTCTATAGAAACTCCAGCTCTAAGCACTTTTCAGGTTTAACCCTGGAGTCCCGTTTCATCTCACTCTGGATTAGTAGCATAATTAGTCAATTAAAATTACAGATACAATCAGCAACAATATTATCAATACCTCTCCCTCTGATGGTGTTCACGTGGGGAACGCTCACCATTCCGCGACCTACAAAAACGTTTTGGGTAACGCTGATCGCATACACTGAGGTATGTAATACAAAAAAAAAACTATATATAAAATTATAAACGTGTGCACTTCAACTTATCAGTCATGTTATATTCGCAGGTAATTGTCCTCATAAAGAGTATGTTCCAATTCGAGATTCTGCCGTGGAATCAGAAGGTGATACCTGCGAACATGCCGTTTACAGCGCCACGCATCATTGGTATAGAGAGAAAATTCAATTACGCTCTCTATGACCTTCTTTTGCTGCTCATTATTTTTTTGCATCGGTAACTATTGAGATTTGTTATAACCAGTTACAAGTTAAGACAGACATTTGCGGCGTATCGGTTTGATGTGAACAAATTCCTTTGCAGCTTTTCCCTTGGTCTGCCTTGACCTTGATTCTTACTTCTATAAGTAGGTACCAATACAACATCATTTGAATGCTACTCCTATCAGGACAATGGAATAAATAAAATTAGAAAATACACAGTGTGCTTTTATATTCAGATTTATGCTGAAATCGCTGGGGCTATGGAAAGAATCGACGCCAGAAATTGAGTTAAGAGAAGACGTGGAGTATCCTCTGCAACCTGAAGATACTCAGTTACTGGCAGAAGGTCACATCAATGAAGTAGGGCGGAAGTATGTCAAGTTGCACGACCAGTCAGGCCCGTGAGTTTCCTTTTATAGCTATAATACTGCCCCGAATTTTATACAACTTGGGAATGACAATACGACATTTTGTAACTATCCATATAATAAAAGGGGTATAGTTGTATATAATAAAAGGGCTATAGTTGTATATAATAAAAGGAGTATAATCGATCCTGTTTCTTATAAGAATCAAATCCTCTATTGGGAAAGGTTTTTTTTTGCGATTTCTGACTTTTCTTGTTCTCAAAGCTCAGTTCGTCCGATAGAGGTTTTGGATCCATATAAGAAACAAGATTGGCCCACTGACATCAAAAAAAGGTTTTGTGAAAACGGCCCATTTTCTTGTTGACTGTATTGTTTTTTCAAAATGAATGCAGATCAAAATTTTTCAAAAAGTTAAGGACTGTCTTCTAATACCATTTTCCTGTAGCTACAACGGTTAAGGTAGCTGCCTTTGCTGCCCCATCTGAAAAATCCATATGTATCCAAATGTATATGTTAAATTTATTGTCATACCCACATTGTGCATGCAATCTTCTGGTTGCATAAGAAATTATCTTAATTAAACGACAATAAACTTGCCTCGTATTCAAGAATACCTGCACCAGTATCGTACCTCAGTGCAGTGCCTCTTGCACGTCCGAAACATATTTTACACTTAAACTTGAAATGTGGCCAGCAACATGTATCAGGTAACACAAAAAAAAATTGGCTTAGTAGTCGTTACGCACGAGAATTGTTAGGGTGAATCGACGTTTTACATTTTAATGGTTTTTGCGTAGGTAGTTGATTCGCACGAAAGTAGATTCGAAGAAAAGACTTTAAAAAAACATTTTATTAAAATGTACATTTGTACAAAAAATGTTTGGATTAAGAGGCCTATTAATTTTTTTACGCAAATTCATGATTTTTGACGCTGTAATTTTCAGCAGCAGTAAGTAAATGATAAATGATTTATTTTCTTTAAGTAGGTTTATACAAACACTTTTACACGTCAATCACATGTTTTTAAACTAGATGAGGTCGGCGTTTCCTATCTGACTACTCTGAGAAGGCCGAAACAAACTCAGAGGTCACAGTCTCTTTTAAAGTCCAGACATAATCTTGGTCAGATCATGTGAAGAATATGTAGATTCATGTCTGAAATGGTCTTTTGAGGAAAGAACCACACAGATTGAGTGGACCTGTCCAGTCAGTGCACGCATTTGTCGGTAATCGTGCAGCTCAACTCAGAAGTTAAGGAGCTCAACTATTCGACGAACAATACCAAAGAAAGGACATTTGGGTAGGCTGCATATAGTACTCAAACTGCCAGACCATGGTTAAAACTAACTAAGAAAAGAAAAAAGAAAAGAAAAATCAATGACCCACTTAGTCTTCACATTCACAATAATAAACAAAATAAAAAAAATACTTTACATAGTAAATATTCATGTCATTGTATATAAAAAAGTTCACTAATGTCAATATGTATATAAAATCTAGAGATGATCTTGGTCAGATCATTGGAGGACCATGTAGATTTGTGTCTGAAATGGCCTTTTGAAGACAACCATACAGATTTGAGTGGACCTGTCCAGTCAGTGCACGCATTTGTCAGTAATCATTCTTCTGAACTGAATTTGGTAGGCAGATCGACATGTCCGATATTTATGCATTCTGAGCGATGACATATTTTTGAAGCCGATTTAGTGCTGTATTTTGGAGAACAGTTATTAATGAATTAATCATGATGTCGGATATTACTGCCGAACTGCCTATAGTAATATATTTATGCTCGTGACTACCAGTATGTTCCACGAACCTACTTTCGTGCGAGTGACTGTCCGCAAAAACTATTAAAATTGAAAGTGGCGATTCGCCTGAAATTCGGAAACATTTCGTGCGAAACGACTACTAAACCAAAAATGTTATTGTAAATAACATTTCTACATACATCTTTTGCTTTCTAAAACACGGGACTTAGTGGTGATGATTGGGCGAATCATAATTTCACCACTCAGTTTGAATATCTGTGATGTCGAGGGCAGCAAATAGATAGTATAATAGTAGTGCGTAGAGGGTGTTCGGATAGTACATAGCGGGGTGTGCGGATCAGACAGTCGTCACCGGCTGGTGGACCGCCTGTACCACGTGCACGCCACCATCACGGAGGCCATGCGCGACCTGCAGGCGTCGCGCTCCGACCCGCGCGTCACGCACCTGGTGTGGGAGCGCCTGCACGCGCTGCGCACTACCGCGCGCCGGGTCGAGGTCTCGCCGAGGTCTCGCCGCGAGAGGCGCCCGCGGCGCTCCTCGCGGCACCACCGCTCCGTGCTCGTGGCGCTCATTTACAAGATCCGCGAGCGCGTCTCGCGCAGCCAACTCATGCCGACTCCCTCCTCGCCCCAGTACGTCACGTGCTACTGAACTACTATAGAACTAGCGATGTGATATTGTAAATTGTATGTAGAATAAACTTATAGCGTAATCTTATACTTTGTAAAGTAAAAGCAGATCCTTCTAGTAAGTAAATAATGTATCCCTTATATTTGTTTGTAGGTATTACTTAAATCATAAATTAATGTCTCGTTTAATATCACTTAATAGTGTGGCGGCATCTAAACCGCCACATACAAACTACGCATCAAAGACCTGACGTCACAAGTCCTACATCGCGGTATAAGAGTTTACCGAGCGATTAACAATTTATAGAAGACTATCCGACATCAATACTTGGACAATTGCCCGCCAGACACAACATCCGTCTGGTCAGAAAATCCTCCCTTTTCTATAGAGGATGAGTGAACTTTACACCCTGTTCCTCATACCCCTAAATTGGTGGCCCCGAATATGAACGTCAACGCAGCCTTCGTGCAACTACTTCAGCGTGACGTCATCAACATCATTTACGCAAGCTTTCGTGAGGCGAGTCACACAGCCAGCCAGCACCCACGGCTTCAACGGGTATCCTGACCACCAGCATGCAGCGAACGCGCATTCCTGGTCACCACCCTCTGCCTCATCAGCAACCCGGCGCTGTACCACATCCGACTCACTGGATCACAACGCAGCGCCACCCCGACTCACTGGGGAATCACCGCAGACAGTTCCGACCCACTGTGAACTATGCGACACCCGGTTCCAACTCACTGGAAGCTCAACTGGCACTGGCAAGCATCGCAAGATACAAGACTCAGCCCACTATCGATTTCCGGTCTCCGGAGGGGAGTGATGTGGCTGCATCTACACCGCAACATACGAACTACGCATCAAAGACCTGACTTCACAAGTCCTACATCGCGGTATAAGAGTTTACCGAGCGATTAACATATATAAGACTATCCGACATCAATCCTTGGGCAATTGTCCGCCAGACACAACACCCGTCTGGTCGGAGGATCCTCCCTTTTCTATAGAGGATGAGTGAACTTTACACCCTGTTCCTCATACCCCTAAAATTATGATACTAGTGTGCTATGTTGGTCAATACACTCGAGGCAGTATTATTCAATAAGGTAGCCGAGCGTATAATGATCAATGCTACACGCGTTTCATACGACGTTTTTCAACACACTTAAAACAGACTTGTTGTAAGAACATAAATGCTACAATAACGTAATTATAGACACCTATGTAAAATCGAATTAAAAATTAATGAAAGTATGTATTCAGGTAATTAGTGTAATTACAATTTACGTTTTGCAGGACACTAAACGCCCCCCCTGATGTAATAACAATACAACTTCTATTGTGTCTCGTTCAATGTCCTTCAACCGATTATCAATACTTTAAAAAATGTATTTTCTGTATGAGTATAAATATAAACATGTTTTTAGAACACAAAAATATGAATAGGTACTGTTATCTACACCCATGCTATAAAAACGACCAGTGTCATAGTAACCATTATATCATCGAAAAGATTGTTATAATGTTGTACTAAATTGCATAATGCAACTCTTTTGCTTGTTCGATTCCTTCCGGCCAGCGGGTGCAGACCCCGCGCCGACACATTTTCCAAAATACGCTCCGTCACGCTTGGAGGGCTACGGGTTATGCTCGTTTTAATGTTGGCAATAGCTAACTGTTTCAGAAACTTTTAGAGAGGATTCATATCATGGGTGCAGATAAAGTCTTGTATGCAACTGTATATAATTAGGTATTAAAACACTCTTGTGATACTATTTTCATAGATAAACCCATATTCGTGTTTTAATACCCATTATTATACAACAGTTGCATAAATAACTATTACTATAAAGCATATTCTTATTTTATAGCGCTGAAGGTGAAACCTCGGATATCGCTCATAGGGGAGAAGGTGGCTACAGCAGCGGACATCCAGTCCAGCTCGGTGAAAACGAGCCGGGGCCCTCGAAAGGGACGGACGACGATCACTACAAGTATGTACCTAAATGTGAAAGGCACCAGGAAAACTTTCCATTTCCATGTTCCCGTATCTTCATGACAACACAGTGCGATTAGAGGTATGAGGAATTTCGGTAGGAGAATTGTAGTTCTTAGGAACCACGCCATCTATTATGACTTTATAATTTACTAGCGACCCCACCATGCTTCGCAAGGGTGCAATCATGCAATGTACTGGTGGGCGATATGTTAAAACGTCGAGATTTCTGCGCTACATCGAGGATAACTATTAATGTTTTATACAAATAAACCTTCCGGAATAAATTCTCTGAAGTATGGTGAAAACTTCATCAAAATCTGTTGCGTGGTTTGAACAACGCGGACATACAGACAAACGCGAAAAGTGACTTTAATTTATAATATGTATGTATAGATCAAGTTATTTTGTCAATGTACGCTAGTGATTTTATGCGTACGTCGTTAGGTACACTCAACGAATTATAGTTATAACAAATCCACACGGAAGTGTCACTGGCGCAGTAATATTAATATATACTGGTATTTATGCTGTTTTCCGACTTCACGCTGACGGAGTCGCGGTCACATAATCAGAGCTTATTTTAATTTCACTAAACTCTTGATGTGCTTTGTTATTTTCAGCGTAAACGATGATCAAGAACCGATTATTGCTGTGTCAACGACATTAGAGAAAACGTACAATCATTACCCGGAAGTGATGATTTTGTCGTAAGTACAGGTTCTACTGAACTGCTCCAAAAACTCGTCATCTTCGTCTAAATAATTTGATCTGATATTAATGATAAAATAAAACTGCTAATTTATTTTTATCTTCCGCAGCATAAAGCGTTACCTGCGTCCGATGCACCGTTTCTTCCAGCGAATGTTAGCGCCGGGAGCGAGGGTCACCGCTGACATATACGCTTATATGTTCCTGTGTGACTTCTTCAACTTCCTTGTCGTTATTTTCGGATTCGCCGCGTTTGGGGTACGCCTATTGGTTCTAATATCGAAATGTACTTAAACTACTTTACCGCAAAAAGTAAAAAGTTCTGACTTCTTAAATATCAGCCATCTTTTGAGCTAACGTAGTACCTCACAGGTACTTATCTAGTTATTTAATTGAGCTCCTTTAAAAAGTCTTGATATTCGTTCTCCAGACGCATCAAGGGGACGGCGGCGTACAAGCGTACTTGGAAGAGAACAAAGTGCCGATTCCCTTCCTCGTGATGTTGATTCTTCAGTTCGCGCTGATCGTCATCGACCGAGCGCTGTACCTGCGCAAGTTCATGCTCGGCAAGATTTTGTTCCAGTATGCGCTTATCATAGGAGTGCATATCTGGATGTTCTTCGTACTCCCTTTCATTACTGAGAGGTAAGACTTGATATCGTGAAGCGAAATGCATACAATTGCGATTGCTAAAATTCGTGTCATTAAAGAAAAGAATTAAAAATGGCGGTGCTAATCATTCCCTACTTGCACACACTCATCATACTGTGCGGGTGAAAGTTTCTTTGTTTGGCCTCCATTTTGAATCAGGCGTGGTTTATAATTATAAGTACCTTGTTTTGTAGCGCATATGTTTTTTTAAATTAATAGTATTTATTTATTTCATACTTTAAGCACAACATACACAGCGGTGGACCTAATGCCATAGATATTCTATCTATCTACTGACTTACACTTTTGAAAAAAGAAAAACTTCATTTTTTTTCAATTTGTAGGCTGCTGTTACTATAGGTCAAACCAACAACCTCAATTTTCAAAAAAAATTGCCTCCTTTTCTATTAAAAATGACCTTTAATCCAACAATACTCGTGTTCAGGACATTCAACGCCCTGCTGCCGCCTCCGATGTGGTACATGCTGAAGTGCATCTACCTGCTGCTGTCGGCGTACCAGATCCGCTGCGGGTACCCGCGCCGCATCATCGGCAACTTCCTCTGCAAGTCCTACCGCTTCCTCAACATGGTCTTCTTTAGAGGGTAATTCGCTCTTATGCTCGTATTTGGATCAAACTTAAAACAATATTTGGGAATCACTTTCTTTCTTGGGAACTTCTCCATAGCAGCCCGAAGTCTTGATTTGTGGCCAATTAATAGCAATAGGCTCACCCCCTTTTAGTTTCTATGGTACCTAAACATTATTGGTGTAATGTGGTTAATATACTTACACTTATAGCGAATCCGTTGGAAAATATTAGCGTAGTGTTAAAGTATGTTTATGAGATTAATTGAATTACAATTTGCAGGTTCATGGTAGTACCTTTCTTGTTCGAGCTCCGGACACTTATGGACTGGATATGGACAGACACGTCTATGACCCTCATGGATTGGCTCAAGATGGAGGATATCTTTGCCAGTGTCTTCCTATTGAAGGTATTTGAACTATTAGTTCAACCTTACCACCGACCCGCCCGATGACGGTGCCAGACTACACGTTTCCGTTAAACACATAAAACTATTTATTTTAAAATGGTTTTAATTTGAAATGTCACATGGTACAGTTTGCAAAACTTTTCTTTTAAATCTTATTTGCCTCTGAAAAGTGAGCCCCATATTCAACAATCATTTATTTACGATACAAGTCCGTATTTGAGTCACAGAAATTCATGTGTACCAAATTTCAACTAAACCGGTTCATTAGATTCAAATTGGTTGTGACAGACGGACAGACAGACAGACACACGAGTGATCCTATAAGGGGTTCCGTTTTTTCATTCGGACTTACAAAACCCTAAAAATGAGACTGTAGAACCTTCAATAACTGAGTACCGTCCGGTTCGGAACACAGTCCAGGACAAAAAAATATTTGAAATGACGGGAAGAAAGAATGAATCTCATTCTTACTCTAGGCTTTATGATGGATCTTGAACACCCGTGATAACACAGGCACGTTGTTCCAGTGTTCCCGGTACTTAGAGGACGAGTTCCCTCAGCCGCGCGGCGCCAAGAAGGCCAACATGTCGAAGTACTTGCTTGGCGGAGGAGTGCTCGCCTTCGTCATCGCTATCATATGGTTCCCGCTTGTATTCTTCGCATTCGGGAATTCGGTAAGTATTAAAGCATCACATTATTATAGCGATAGTAATAAGCTGCACAAAACCTGACGTAAGTAGCATGATATTAAAATATTAATTTAATTTTAGGTCGGACAACCCAACCCTCCCACCGATGTTACGGTTAAGATACGTATCGGTCCTTTCCTGCCTGTTTATCAAATGTCGGCGCAATCACACAACATTTATGTGTAAGTATAATAATTGATCTGTCGACTACCAAATAAAACCACCGTTGCGATTGGATGCTAGTTTAATACTCGCGGGCGTGGCGCCCCTCCGCGCGCGCGATGCAACATGCAACGACGCAATGTGTGCAGGCACGCACACATGCATACACATATACATCACTCCTCCGACACTATTATCAAAAATAAAGAACTAAACAATAAGTAGGTAGATTATAATTTGACTTACATAGGTACAAACAACAAGAGGTCGACATACTCGGCTGGTCGCGCACTACGCACGCACCCTATATCATTTGTTATTATCAATCTATAGACACTTCACATACTGGACCAAGATATTAAAACGCGTGGTGTGCAAAAAATTTGAAAGCTTATAATTAATCAGATGGCCACCGAACTACTCAATAATTATTATTTCACGGGTTGCGATTCGATTCGGAGGATCCTCCCTTTTTCATGAAGGATGAGTGAACTTTACACCCTGTTCCTCATACCTTAACAAACGGTTTTTTCCGTCTGTTACGTTGTACAGTTTAGATACTTAATAATAGTCTTAAAGTCCTAAATTATAAGCTGGTTAATTTTTTCCAGTTTCAAGGAACAAGACTACACTCAGCTCAGCAACATGTACGCGCGTGACCGTACCGCGCAGACATTTCTGTCCAACTACATGTACAACGACGTAGCCGTCATCAGCATCAACCCAAACTCCACGCTGAAGTGGGAGATCTCGCCGCCCGAACTCGATCGGCTCAAAAGAGAGGCGGCCTCTAGTGAGTACCTGTAGACGGGATCTTTAAAATAACTTGAAATATAACTGTCAGATATTTTTGTTGGCAGCCACACGAGCTCTTAATGAGCACATGAGCACTTGTTATGTAGAAGAAAACGGCTGGAAACATTATCTTTCAGATATTTATGCTGTGGAATATCACATATTTTAGCAATATGAGCGGGACCGATAAAAGTCGAAACATTATACTGTCAGGTTTTTAGGCTGCCAAAGTGATGTCAGATATTTTTGGCCATAACGATACCTCGTTGTGATCCATATTCTTCTAAACTGAACTGAGTAGGGAGATGTTTATAACGCAAGAAATGTTCGATATTTATGCATTCTGGGATATGATACATCTTTTAGAAGGCTTTTTTTTTGGAATGTATGGGAAGCGTTTTTTGCGATTTCTGACTTTTTTAGTACTCAAACCTCAGTTGGTCCAATAGAGTTTTGGATCCTTAAAAAAAGTTTTTGTGAAAACTGTTTTTTTTCAAAATCTGTGAATGCAGATCAAACAAGCAGTTCGATCTGAAAAAAGTTAAGGACAGTCTCCTAAGACCGTTTTCTTGTAGTGACAACGGTTGAGGTACCTGTCCTTACGGGCGGCCCCATCTCAAAAATCCATCCTATTGCCCAAAATCCATATTATTGCCGAACTGTCCATAGTAATATTTATGCTCGCAACTGTACATTCAGGGAAATTAATTGCTGAGCAAATTGATACCCTACGTCAATTTTGCCTATTTATAACCATTGTATACAGCTGTTAAGGAGGATCTGCAGTGGTAGCCCGCGAAATTCAAATTTCTTTACGTTTTTTGCAATTTGCAGGTTGTATCTTGATCAAAATATGATTTGTGACCATAACAAATATGTATTTACAGAATTAGACTCATTAAGTATATACCATATAATTCTCACCAAATCACTGCGGATCCACCTTAAATAATGACCGTTGTTATTTGATTTTTATAGCACATGTGTGAGTTCTATGTACCTACTAAAAAGCTACTCGTACCATTTACTGGGTACGTCTTTCATTGACTTGAATGTGCCCTGGCGGCTGAGATTATGTCATGCTCACTCTAATGTCTCGCTAATGGTGGCGCGTGTGTTGGATCATTTAGGTCCCTTCAATATGGTTGAGCTGAATGGTGCTAATCCATGCGTCAGGTTCGTGAACGGGCGTCGTCAGTAGGGACTGGTCATCTTTTAGCTGCCACGGCTTATTGTAATTAAATTTTTGAACTGTTGCTTTTTTTTCTTTTATTACGGACGCGTTTAAAGTTCTGCGTCGTTCTCACATGTATAATTTCAACATGAATGATGTAAACAATATTTTGTAACCATATTTTAATTTAAAAGAGTGCTCGTGGCGTTTCTTGCTTGTTCTTCTCCATAGCTACCTACTACGGTTCGGAATGGGCAACTACCTTCATCTTTCTGACTGACCGACCCCTTTGTCAATTCAAAAGTGCCTGTAATTGCTTTACTTGAATTTGAATATACGGACACTATTATGGCGGTAGTCAATCTGCTTAACAATTCGTTTCCTTGACTTCATAACGACGTAGCCCTCATCACCATCAACCACAACTTCACAAAATACAACACTAGCAAAATGTTTTGCATTACTCACAATGTAACTACTTACACTATTCGTTCAATCATCAACAGATGCTACATTAGTAGTGAAGTTCACATACGTGATCACGCACCCGACTAACGCGGTGCCAAACCCGCCGACCATAGAGAAAGATAACGAGGTCCCCATCCCGGCGTTGATAGACGGCCAGCCGAACCCACAGAGGGAAGTACTCAGGAAGCTGTTAGACGGCACCAGCAGTCCAGATACCTGGTGAGTCAATCATTTATAGTTTTATACACTTGGGTAGACCCTGGTGTAAAGTAACTACCTACCTACCATATTCATGTGCAGTTTAAGTTAGGCAATAGGTTAGTTGACAGTGACAGAAAAATACCTAAAACCCGCCGGGGTTGCGGGTAGTCCTAAGGGGAAACCGTGGCCCCTGGCATGGCAAGGGAAGGAACAGGGGTGGGTTTTAGTCAGTAAGAGTCTGACACGCCCTCCCGCTCCGCCCAGAGCGGGAGAAGTCATTGGATGATTTCCCACCCAAAAAAAAAAAAAAAAAAAAGGGGAGGAAAAAAGCTAAAAAAAAAACAACTTAATATTGCAAACGATTTTAGAATCGTTCCTGACCGGATTGGCCGGAGAAGGCACAACATTACGAAAACTGGAAAAAGTCTGGTGCAGACCTTTGACCAGCAGTGGGACAAAATAGGGTTATTTTTTTTTGCAATATTTGCCTATAAGTATATGGTCACGTGACATTGAAGTCGAATCAGAGCTTGACACTGCTTCCAGGCGACAGTTTCAAATTGTTTAGTAAATAGAAACAAGCTCTAATTGTCAGACATAAAGTTTCTTTTGCATTAACAATAGACGTAGAGTTTTTATTTTTTTAATTTTTATATTTAAACATGTGGTTTAGATTTAAGTACCGAATATTATAATACTAGCTTCTGCCCGCGACACACAATATAGATATACTAAAACAACAGCCACATTTCCCGCCCGCGCTATTAGTAGTTTTCGCTTAGCACTCTTTGTGACTTTTTATCTTTTTACTCGGCTCCGACAGAAGTAATAAATGCAGTTTGTGTGCAGGCAACATTGTAGAAACAACACAGGTTTGATAGAATGGAAGTAGACTGCGCGCAAGATAAGTCTGCGCGCATTGGTGGCGCTGGCATGCTTAATTCTCTATTGTAATATTTAAAATATTAAATTATAGATTTAATAATTAATCTTAATATTATATTAATTAATTAAATAATTCTATACTTAATTTGACCTTACATAAGCGACAAGACTTATGAGTTCTGATTTCAGCCGCGCGCAGATTTACTTACCTATCTTGCGAGCACTCTAGAATTCTAGATAATGAAGTCACTTGAGCCGCCATGACAGAATGCACCGTTTTGACAAAAGGAATGTTTGTTTAATGTTACCATTTTGGTGAAATATTCATATTTTGAGGGAAATAAGACAGCAAGGAACATTATTACCTAAACCATTATTAAATAAAAGTTTTGTAATGAATGACAATTCGTCAGATGTTGCTTTTATAAACATTAAAACCGTATTATTGTTTCCTTATTAATATGCTTTTACAATTAATCGACAGGTTAAACGTACCAGACTTGTTCCCGAAGTTTTTGAAAATATTCAATAAGGGTACCACAAAACCTGCGTACCAACTAATTCCGTCGTCAGTAGACCAAATCGAACCAACACCAGCAGGTGAGTTATTTTCTCTAGTTTGCGTGGCTTTATAAGAAGCTCAGTATTAAATTAAACGTTGTGTTATTTCAGATGAGGAATCACTTGTGTTTCGGGACGTACTACTTCGATTGGAGAGAGATAAAGGTACAGACGTGATGTATTGGCGCGTTCGTGAGTCTTGTTCTCTACGGGTAAGTTGCAATACTTTTCTTTCTTATTTATGGAACTGGTTCAAAATCAAAATCAAAAGTCATTTATTCAATACTCAATACGTTTATTGCATTCCACAATGTGAACTTAGGTGGTAGGTACATAAAGACGTACATTCGTTTTGGAGCATTGTGGGCCCTGTCGGGCATAACAACATAAAAATTAGGAGGAGGGCTATTATAGATATTTGTTAACAATTTTAATATTAATCTACTCTTTCGTTTTGTGTAGGTAGGTAGGCTGATAACTAATTGTGTACTTACATATAATTTTTACCACTCATATATTCAAAGTAGACTGAGAATCAGCACTTTTCGAACGTCAAAATTACATAAGACAGCTCCCCAAAACGCCCGCCCTTCACCACTTCCTAGTGCTTTAGCTGCGAAGAAGTGGCGCAACGAACTCCCTATAGAGGTTTTTGATCCTTATAAGAAACAGGATCGATTGGCATCAAAAAAAGTTTTTGGGAAAACTGCCCATTTTCTTGCTGACTGTAATTTTTTTTCAAAATCTGTGAATGCAGATCAAAATTTCTCAAAAAGTTAAGGACAGTCTCCTAAGACCATTTTCCTGTAGCTACAAGGGTTAAGGTAGCTGCCCTTGCTGCCCCATCTCAAAAATCCAGCCTGTATAATGTATATTTAAATAATTAATAAGTTTTGAATTACGTGCATATTCCTTATTACGCATGCATTGTATTGATTTTACCAACCGCAAGAATAAGTTTGAATTTTCAAACATTTCATTTCACGAAAAACTATGAAAAACAAAGTTATTTCTGCAGAAAACATCCCTTGACTTAAATAAAAAAAGTCACATAAAACATCATCATCTTTTTATTATGGACCATAATAAAAAGATGATATGTGGGGTATGATACCCCACACAAGTGTGTGGTGTAAGTATGTGCATTGAATATTTATTTGTTTTATTAATTGGAGTGCAATAGCGAGGTTACACCATTGGTTAAAAATTGGAAAGAAGGTGTGTCCTACACCAGGTTACACCTTCTTTCCAATTTCCGTCGATATAGTGCCAATACTCTCCCTGTAAAATAAAAAAAATGTAAGCCTTTTGATTTACAGACGGACGGAATGATGGTCATGACGAAATTATAAGGGTTCCGTTTTTGGCATTAGGCTACGGAACCGGAAAAATTGACATATTTACCTAATGCAAAACATGCATTTTAATTTGTAACAGAACTGAAAAAACTTGTTTGTTACATGCACCCCCACCCTTTTTCTAGTAGGTAACATTTCGCAATAAAAAATTGATAATGAAAAAAAAAACAAGTATAATGTGCGTAGGTAATTATTGACCGTTCACACAGAAATACACAGACTATGCAGAAATAGGAGTTACTTTGTCAGCTTATTTGCCTACGCAAAAAAGTTCGAGAAATAAGAAGAAAGAGTAAGAGCAAGTTCCAAAATGTTAGCACCCTACATTTATGTTTTGCAAACGAACGGGGTCAACTTAACAACTTCGTTTGGGATTTGATTAAAAAGCACTTCTCAAGATTTTTAAGCGCCTCAGAATCGGGTGGACCGCCCCGCACCCCTAGTCTACCAGTGTACAGAAATACTATTGCATTGTCACGAAGATCTAAAACTACCATTTGACAGATAGGCAACAAAAAATCGTTTTCTACAAAACCGATGCTTGAAACGAACGAACTATTATAATTCTATTTTATTATATTTCCAGGATCCATTGTTGTCGATCCCGCTCAACAACTGCGACATGCTCGTGATGTATACTTTTAACGATAAACTGTTCCCCGAGACACTTAACTTTATATCTGGCAGTGGGTAAGTATTAACCCTTCTTCTTACAATTAATTAATTTTACTTTGGAGTCACTCCATAAAATAGCTTAAAGTTAGACGGATCTGCTAACCTCGTATACTACTACTAATTCAAAAACTTATAACAAATAATAACCTGTATAATTGCGTGTATTTTAACATTTTATGTAAATGTTTGTAGCATCATCGGGTTGTACACCACATTCGTGTTTTTGGCGTCTCGAGTGCTGCGAGGATTCTTCTCCGGCATTTACACAAGGATCATGTTCGATGACCTACCGAATGCAGACAGACTGCTGCAACTCTGCCTTGACATTTATCTAGTAAGTTTGTTTTTTTACGACTGCTCATAGATATTTGTTTTTTTTTTTGGAAATAGAAAAATGACAGTGCTGATTACCTACAGCTAAACATAAAAAGCTACGTTTGTAATTAGTACATGAATGATTTTTACTACTAAATAAAAAAAAAACAATTCTAAAATTAAGAAAAAATCTAGATTTTTATGCAGACTAAATATTATTAAACCTTTTATCATTTTATAGGTTCGTGAAGCACTTGAGCTGGGCTTAGAAGAGGATCTATTTGCTAAATTAGTATTCCTGTACCGATCCCCTGAAACCATGATTAAGTGGAGTCGACCCAAGGATGAAGAAAACACGGAACATCAGGCGCTGCCACCATCGCGTTGAATTCATTGATTTCAAGTAACTTTACAGATAAATATTATAGGACGTGGAGTCTACTTCTATACAAAAGTAAGGCTATACCAATCATCGCATCTGAATGGTCGTCATATGTAGTCAACCACGTAATTGCTCTACCACCCTAAGTCCAATGTGACTTGCACATCAAGCTCTATTGTTGCTTTAAGACCAATGTGACAAAGTTTTAATTTACTGGAAGTTTTTGTCAAAAGCGATAAAGCAATTCGGAGATCGACTATATCTATACTTAGCCACAAAGTTCAGTATAGTTTGGAAGTAGCTTCATTTTTTATACTCTACAGTCAATTTACAATAAAATTAGACATTTAAACAAAACACTTTAGAATCCGTTCAACCGATTTTGACTAATATTTCGTAGGCGTAAGGATGGCATTAAAAGCAAAAACGTGATTATAATACCAACTGTTTACTGCAGCTGCCATTTGTCATGCCACCAACGCAATAGAAGTCAAAATCGGTTGAACGGACTGTAAATAAGGTTTGTTTTCATGTCTAATCTTATTGTGAATGGGGTACATAATTATGCCAATTTCTTGAGTTCGTTTTTTTGGCCAAGGTAATCAGTTATAGAAGGATTTGTATCATAAAACAATAAAAAATCATAGATATAATAATATGTAAATTAGAAGGCAGGAAAGTACAAGGTTTTAGCCGATGTTCTGTTGTTTTAACAAGTTTACTGTCTTTAACGTCCATATTATAATGTAATTATTTTTAATTAACTGAATTACGACTGCATACAGTATGCAACACATTACATCGATCATAGATACGTAAGTTGTACAGTAAAGTAGTTATAATTTAAGAATAATCATGGTGCATATTTTATTAACTCAATTCTGGAAGTTTCTGAAATTGACGAAATCTTGCTATGATATTCCTACCTTACCTAGGTACCAATTAAATTTGTCTGAGAGACAAAAATACCCTGCAAGATAACGTCTTATTTTAGTTTATTATTTACATCCAACAAGAAATGCCAATACCTAATGATTATGGTAGTACAAATAATCTCTTGCACTAGACTTATTTCCATCTAGCACACAAACAGGCTTTTAGTTGTACTGTGCGTTCCTAGATGATCAAGACAAAAGCTCTCTTATCTAAAAAAATTGATACAGTTACTGTAGTTAGTTATTAACTTCCTATTGCAAGCTCGCATATTGTTATTTTTATTTGCTGTTTAGAATGTATAGGTATTCGCTTATAACCAGATTTTTATGTAAAAAATTTATAGTCTATGTGAAAGTTACCAGTAAAACAAGGTATACGGTATCATTACCGACTTTGTATAATAATTAAAAAATGTGCAATATTTAAGTATATGGATTTCGTTATTTATTATAATAAAGGGTTGCACTTTATATTGTAATTTATACATAACTGCACAAAATATATGTAATAACTAGTAAGTAGGTACATAATAATTGTCTTTCATAAAGTGACATCAAATAAACACGTTTAATTTTATGTAGGTACCTCAATTTAGAAAACCTTATTGCATTTGATATTAAACTACTTAATTAAATTATTGGAGTAAGAGAATTATACATATTGTACACTTTTGTATTATGATTGTTGTGTTTAAGCTGCATTTAATGTTGTCTCGATTTTTGTGATAATAAAAGTCATATGAAATATTGCATGTATTTTTATTAATTGTATGAATACATTAAACAAATCCAAAATTGAAGTTTACAACCTTCATAGCATTTAGTTTTACTTAACAAAGTGAACTTTATTCTTAATTTACCACCATTAACCTTGGTGCTATATTCATAGACATCAGTTCCTGGAATAGTAATTTGGCAGCGTATGGCAATCGTATTTGCGAAATTTGTGTCTTGTTCTTGCAACCTTTGCATTCAAAAGTATTATTTCGTAAATTTGCAATTGCTATCAATCCGCAGAAATTGCAAACATGTATACGATAGGGATCAGATACTTCAAAAAGCCGCTCACGCAAAAATTGTGCAGCACCATGAGCAATTTGACAATCGCGTTCCATTTCCCCAAAACGTAACCCACCATCTCTAGCCCTGCCCTCCATAGGTTGTCTTACTAAAATTTGTACAGGTCCGCGAGCCCTAGAGTGAATTTTGTCATCAACCATGTGCTTCAAACGTTGATAATATGTGGGGCCTAAGAAAACTTGGGCATTTATCTTTCGTCCCGTGTGTCCATTATACATGACTTCATTCCCACGAAGATGGTAGCCATATTCTTGTAATAGAGAAGAAATTTTCTGCACATTTACAGCATCATTGAATGGTGTAGCATCACCAATTTCTCCTTTGTTAGAAGAGACTTTACCTTGAATGCACTCAATCAAGTGACCAATTGTCATACGTGATGGGATAGCATGTGGATTAATAATAATGTCAGGAGTTAATCCCTCACAAGTAAATGGCATATCTTCTTGCCTATACTGAATTCCACAAGTTCCTTTTTGTCCATGACGTGAAGCAAACTTGTCTCCAATCTGAGGAATACGCACAGATCTGACGCGAATTTTGCAAAATTTGTATCCTTCACTGTTTAATGTTAACATTACCTGGTCGACGATACCAGTTTCACTGTTACGTAAAAATGTTGACGCATCACGCTTCGTGTAACGTTTTGTTGTACCTTCTAATTCGTCATCATTTTCGGGCAATGTAATTGTTTTTCCAATAACAACATCATCACCAGATACTCTTATACCAGGTGCGATGATGCCGTCATCATCTAATTTATCATATAAAGCATTTCTCATGCCTTGACATGTTTGTCTGGTTGGTTTCTCAAACTGCTCCTCTTGGTCGCCAATTCTTTTGGACTCAGAATCCTTATAAGACCGATAAAATACAGATCGGAAGAAACCTCTTTCTACTGCAGAAGCATTCAAAATGACACTGTCTTCTTGATTGTAACCAGTATAACACAGGATAGCAACTATTGAATTAATACCTGCTGGTAATTCTCGAAACCTTAGATATTCCATAGACCTTGTAGTCACCAATGGTTTGTGTGGATAGTATAACACATGAGCCAGTGTGTCCATTCTTACATGGAAGTTGGTAATGTAAACTCCCATAGCTTGTTTACCCATGGCACTCTGATATGTATTCCTAGGACTTTGGTTGTGATCAGGGAATGGGATAATAGAAGCACACACACCCAGGATCATGGCAGGATGAATTTCACAGTGTGTGTATGTAGTACAGTATGCATATTCTTTTACTTGAGCTAAGTCATCTGGGCTCATTGCTATCATTACAGTCTCCTCCTCCAAGGTGTCTATATATTCAACAACCCCACTTGCTACCAAATTTTGCCAACCATAATTATTAAAGTCACGCTCTTTAAGGTCATCAATATGCTTCTTCTTCAATAGCAAAGCTCCATTTTCTACAATCAGCAAGGGGCGACATATTCTACCAGCATCTGTGTAAATTCTGATTTCTCTGTCTCTGATATCGCGGATCATGCTCACTTCAGACACAATGATGTCCATTTGGCGCCTCAGTTTCCTCAAGGTAGCCATCAATTGTTCTGGATCTCTATGAATACCGACCCAACAACCATTAACAAATATTTTTGTAGCATCAGCTATAGCTGAAGGTGCAATTTCTTCCAAATTTTCCATGGACCATTCTTCCAAGAACTCAAGAATTGGAGACGGCTGACTGCCCACAGAGATATAGGCCATTAACGCAAGATTTTTCACCAAACCGACAGCGGCACCTTCAGGTGTTTCAGCAGGACAAATCATGCCCCACAAAGTATTGTGTAATTGTCGAGGTTTGGCTAGTTTACCATCACGACCTATTGGAGAGTTTACACGTCTTAAATGTGATAAAGTAGAAGCAAAAGTTAATCTATTCAATACTTGTGATACACCAGCCCTTGCCTGATGAGCTTTCTTTTGGTCACCCCAATTTCCAGTAGCAAGGGAGTATCTGAGTCCATCTGTTATTATTTTTGTCTTAATAGCTAATTCCAAATTAAAGTCCTTTCCTCTGTCAATGAATTTCTGAGCATACATTCTGACTTCTTTCAATAGATTTTTAAATAAACCCCTGAACAAAAATGCAAGTAGCGGGCCGGCTAAATCCAACCGTTTGTTGCCATAGTGATCTCTGTCATCTAGTTCACGACGACCCAAAGCCGCCAGTAACAATCTGTGTACCATATAACCCAAAAAGTATGCTTTTTTAGTTTCACAAAAATCTGATACACCAACATGTGGCAACATTTCTTTTTGTAAAATTTCTCTAGCATATTTGATACGCTTTTCCTTAGTTACACCAGGGCGAGCTCCACGGGCACCAATGAAATTAAGCGCCACATTTTGCTCTTGAATTACAAAGGCTTCATCAAGGGAGGGTTTTACCATTTCCATCATTTCTGGATCATCAAAATCATAAATAATATGTTCCAGTATATCTCTGTCAGCTACAAAACCAAGAGCTCTGAACACAATCATGATTGGAATTTCTTGTTTGATGTATGGGACAATTGCAATAATTCTTTGCCCAATTGCAGATTTTTTTATGTTTTGCCCTCCACGAGCCATCATATTAACCCATAAAGTGGAAGTAGGCCTAGAACTGTGTTCCAAACAAGATCGAATTTCTGTTTTGTAAGCAAATTTGCCATCTTTCATACTGAATACATAAACAGTATTTGTTGCCATTTTTTCCTGTGCAATTAATACTTTTTCAGACCCATTGATAATAAAATAGCCACCAGGATCAAGTGGGCATTCATTCAATTCAGACAAATCTCTGTCAGTCAAGTTATTTAAAAGGCAATAAGTGGATCTAAGCATTATAGGAATTTTCCCAATAAATGTTTTTTGATGCTGTGTTTCAACAGGGTCTTCATGTTCTTTTACAATTGTTTTAGTTATATCTACATATAGTGGTGCAGAATAAGTCAAGTTTCGAAGACGGGCTTCGTTAGGCATCATAGGTGACGGAGCACCATCTTTTTCCCAATGCGTAGGTTTAGATAAATAAATTTGATCGAATTTCAGAAGATACCTCGGCGGCGTTTCAATTTCACCTGATGAATGTTGAGCTTCAGCTTGCAATTCTATAGGTGGTGAATCTTCTACGATGCGCTGTACAGACATTTGGATGAATTCATCAAAGCTATCCAACTGTTGGCGTACTAAACCTTTTTCATCAAAGTAAGCGTTTATGACAATCCAACAAGCTTCCTGCCACAGTTCAGAAGAAATTTCTTCCACGTCAATTTCTTCATATTGATCTTCTTCAGTATCGTACATAATCAAAGAGGAGAACTAGAAGTTCCCCTCAATTACCTTAGGTATATTTATAACAAATTATGATGCTAGATAGCACGCACAAACTTGTAATAGTTCTACCACAGCAGAGTCAGAGTTCTACTATGTTCAATTTCAATGTACTGTGTGCACAGCACAGACTACATAACGAATATACGTATGTGCACAGACTGTGCTGAGCTGAGTGTGAGACACACAGACTATATAGAGAACTAACAAACTGAGTCAGTGTGAGTGTAGTCATAGACTAATATTTATGACATCTATAGGTGCACCTCTGCTATCGGGGTAGGCGCATCATACATACGTATTTTAAGTACAAAAGAATACAATAATAGTGTTGAAATTCGTATTTGATGCTGATAGGTTCCAAGTATGTAAAGCTGTTACACATGCTCATTACTAAGAGATAAAGTAACGTACAGTCGCCAGCACATCAGGCTACCCAAAACTGTCAAACTTTCCCAATCAAACTTGAACCTAATGCTTTAGTGATAAAGTTTAAAATCTACTAAAGAAATTTGACAGATTTTAGTAGCTTGATGTGCTGGCGACTGTACATACATACACACGTACGACCACAAGTACCACAGACTACTTAAGGTCCCTAACCGACACTTACGTACTACATCAAGGTTCTTTTGGCGCGTGAACCGAACCGGCAGCCACCTTATTATATCAATACAATATTTCTGAAACAAACAATATTTTTTACGAATAACGCCATGTCATTCAGTCACCAAAAGATCCTTGTAACACTCTACCTACAATACCCATGGAATTAGTAAGTACAATATAATACAAGTTCATAGACATGTAGTGGCCAGCACATCAAGCTACTAAAATCTGTCAAATTTCTTTAGTAGATTTTAAACTTTATCGCTAAAGCATTAGGTTCAAGTTTGATTGGGAAAGTTTGACAGTTTTGGGTAGCTTGATGTGCTGGCCACTGTACCAATACCATACACGTAATAAGTAATGTTCGCGTGTGGTGATGCTTCAATTTGACATAATCATTGCCTCATACTATCGTCGTCTCGTACTTAGTATGTTTAGAAAAGTTGAATTTTTCGGGCTACTTTAGCGTTTTCGCCTAGAAAGAACTAAAATAATGTTTGAACAATTTAAAAAAAACGGAATCAAAACATTGTTTTTGTCTACTCCTCTGGCCTCAGGGCCGGCTCCTGGCTTCCTCTGGCAGCCACTATTTGTCAAATTTTCACTGTCATCACCATCAGTCATGTCATGTCATCCAAAGAATAATATCTCTGATCGAGCTGTCATCTCAACCTGTCAACAATAATCCCCGATACACATTTTTTCCGAATAGAAATAATGTTATAGTTCATACGATTTTTGTGCAATAAAAACAACATATAAATAAAAATGGCCCTTACATATAGGACTTTGTTTAAAAAATATCATTACCTGCTAAACATAACCAAACCAGTGAAATGGAGTGTCGGGGATAAATATCCAGTAAGAACTCTGGCAAGCGGTATTTGCTATCAAAATCAATACGCTCAAAGACCCGTGATTGACTCAAAAGTGATAACTTTCCAATCAAAAAACTTTAGACTATATTCTACTACAAGCAGTCCCCCAAATGCCGCGCCACCCGACGATCCACCGAAGAGTAAGCAGGGGCTTATACAAAAGTTTAAAATAATGTACAGGGATTATTGGTATGTGTTGATACCTGTCCATGTCGCTACATCTATTGTTTGGTTTGGAAGTTTTTACTACACGGTCAGTAGGTTTGTATAAAATTTGACTTTAAATAATATTAATTTAATCATCAATCATTTATACCCTTAATTCTATTATAACTTTATTGCAGTGGTGTTGATGTTCTTGCTGCATTACAGTCAATAGGAGTCAGTGAATCAATCATTTGTCCCCTACGAGATTCGCAAGCAGGATATTTTGCCATTGCATTAGCAATGTACAAGTTAGTAACGCCTCTACGGTACGCTGTCACAATAGGTAATACCTGCATGCATAATATAAAATGAAATATCACTAATAAGCAGTTTTTATGAAACTTGGCCACTTGGGTTTAAAGTCCAATTCATGTAATTACTTTGCTAGGCATGTCATGTTCAGACTGTACATTAAGATTTTTAATTTTTGGTATATATCTAAGTTACACTACAACAAAAAAAAAAGTGATTATAACAGTTGTCACATGAGATAGTGATATAATATTATGTAAAAAAACAGATTTTAACCTATTTGCTTGCCTTTCTGCAAAACAGTGTTATACTTACAGTATTTACTTCCAAGCTGTAACACAAGGACTCAAATGAGTTACATTTCAAATAAGAATCATACCTTGTGCAATATTGTGGAGTTTTAGCAAAATAGCACCTCAATTACTCATTTCAGAGCAAAAAAATTACAAAACGATATTTTACAACAAATTAAACTAAAACAGATAGCTAAATTTCATTGCATGCCTATTACACACCTATTTCAATTTTGAGTTGACAGATCAAGGTCATTGACGTTCCTATTCTTAGATGAATCGCATTGTGTATTGCGTAATATGCTTAATAAAATATATTACAAAATTTAATATCATTCTAGGAGGGACTACAGTTGCTATTAGGAAATTAAAAGGAATAGGTTTCATTAAACCAGTTCCTTCCCGGGAGCGAATGAAAGAAATATTACAAGAGAAAAGAGATAATCTTCAAGATGCCTTCAAGGAGAGTCAAGCACAGATGAAAGAAAAAAGCACTCACGTTATGAGAGAAATGAAACGTTACAAAACTGAAATGAGAAATATGAAAAATAAGGTGAAGAAAATGTGATGTTTTCAAAGATCCCCCTGTGTAACTTAGGTTGGATTCGACCAAACAGGAATTAATTTTATCCACAGAATAAGATTTAATTTCCGTATGGAGAAACTAACAAAAATTTAAAATTTATTCGGAAAAGGCTTATTTCGCGTGTAACATTTATTCCTGTTTGGTCGAATCTGCCCTAAGGCTGTTAAATTTAAAACATGATGCTTGAATGTCTTTTCCTTCGAAAAATGGCAGGCTTTGCTTACTAACATGTAAACCATGATAAGATGTAAAAACCCATAGGTTGAAATTTAAAATATATACAGTTAAATTTTTTATTTATTTATTATGTACATAATTATAAAAAGAACTACACAACAAAATCATGTTTATTTCATATAAAATAGCTAGCTACATAATAATCACATAATTTTTCATCAAAATGTACATATAAAAACAGCTTAACCTAATTATATTAAGTACAAAACAAGACAGCACATTACTGGAATGTTTTATTGCGCCTTCCATCCTAAAATATTTCTAAAATTGTGACCAAAAACAATTAATCTATACTGTTATTATTATTGTTATTCTATATTTATTATTGTTAATATCAGGGAGCCTGTTACACAATGTTATGTTTAAATAATTAAATTATTATGTAGTATACACACCAACCAGGCGTGCTGTCCAGTCTACTGTGTTAAATTAATAAATGCATTTTACACCAATGGCGAAACAACTAGCAGCCATAATACTAGGGGGAAGAAGTAATACATGTTAAAAACATGTTTTATTTCTTATATCTTATACTATGTGTAATGGAAAGTGTAAATCTGTACAATTGTAGTGAATAGCTTGTGGTAAACAATCTCTAGTTCAGTTTTAGCTCAAAATGACCCTTTCCAATACACATTGTGTGTATATACAGGTGAACAAGCTATTTGGTATAGAGGCAGCTAATGCAATTTGTTTTTGAACAATGTTGTGAGTCATCACTCTCTCATCACTGCCACAAGCTTAAAAATTTATTTAGCATACAATAAAAAATTATATTGGCAGTGTAGAGATAAATATTTTTGCCTGTATACAAAATAGCTTTGAATGTACATACACAATAACAGAAGTATAGTTATTTCAGATTCAATTATGACCAGACGAGCTTAATAATTAATTCAAACCAATTCCATAATGAGGTGTATTTATCACTTTCCATATATCAATTCCTTTGATAGTTTTCTCTCGTGTGTAATTGAAATATTATCACTTTATGAATAAAATTATTGGATATCACAAAATATAATAGGCAAACCTGTTCTTGGCTAAAAAAAATCACATTTCTCATTAATTTCTTAATTATTATTTGTTGCTATATAATAAAGTTTCCTTATAAAATATAACCATACTTATTAACCTCTAACAAATACATAGGTATTTGTTACTCTTCCAGCATGCTCATCAAAAAGATAGATTTTATAACATGACATTTACATTTAATCACATTATCTTATTAATAATAACAACACATGTAAAAATGTTTTACTTGAGTTTTTCATCATAACTTATGTTACGCATATTAAAGCTAAACATTAAATGCTAACGGATGCAACATTGGCAATACAAAATCATTTTGAGCACATACTTGGATACCTAATACAAATATTAGCCTGTCAACTACACATTCTGATGTAATGTAATTGTTTTAACACTAGACGCCGCCGAAAGAATGAAGTTCAGCCCATGTATTGGTAGGACGCGGGGGAGAGGTGTGGCGCTGGCGACTGGCCCGGCCCCGACGCCGCTCCGATCGTGGCCAAGTGACAAGCGCGACACATTAACTTACCTGAAATTGTTATTAACATACTTAAACATAATATTTTATATTTCAAATTATATATTTTGTATAACCAGAGTGTAAAAAAATATTTTAATACAATATTTAAAATAATATTTCCTTTACTTGAGCATATCATAAAAGTTTTTTTTTAAATACCACTTCACGAATAACAATACTTCACGCCATTATTCCCTTCAAAAGTTAGTCAGTTAGATTCGCCAGTTTGTTTACCTATGATGGCGCAAAAGTATTCACCTCAGACCTGACTAAGGCAATCATTGTTATTTTGTATAGAAAATTATAGAATATTAGTGGGCCCATTGCCAATATTGGAGTTCTAATCGGAGCTACTACTGAGAAACTGTTAGTGAGACAATCCATAAAGGAATTAAAAAGGGGCATTATTTTTCTTTTCTTTAAAAACGTTGCCACACACTAGGATTTTTTCCTGTATTGTAGGTGCGTTTAAAAAAAATTAAAGAGACCCGGAATGGAACTTGTAGATCGAATCCGCGACAGGCAGCGCAGCAGTCAATCGCTTTAACCACTGCGCCTAAATTCCTAAGTGGGATACTCACCCCATCGCTATTTCGATTTTACTTCAAAATTGCGACACGATCAAACATTCCTATTTCTGAGGGTAATAATTTAAACAAATTCGTGTCCGACCACGCACAATGAAGGGTTCCGTAGCTGGAATGAATTTATCCCAAGAACAAACTTAATATTGTAGTTGAAAAACATGGTCTCCCATACAAAATGTATGAGAGAACATGATTTTGCAACTGCAAATTAAGTTGGTCGATCCTTACTCGTAAACTTGTAGAGCCTACTTAGCTGTGATAGTTTTCCTTTTAATTTCGTTATAAATACTACTGCTGTGAATTTTTCCACATATCCAGAACTTACCATTTAGCTGGCAGGGGGGGGAGACACTTGTCTCTAAAAAAAATTAGCACTTTAAAGCTTACTATTTCGCCTAAGGATCCTTCAATCCAAAAATGGTTTTAACAAACTCACAATATGTTTGATCGACCTTTCCAAAGATACAGTTCTATTCAAACTTAATGGCGGCTCGGAACATGAGGCGAGAAGCTGCGCAGTAATAATTTTATGTGTCAGCGGGGGTGAGGGGTGGGGTACTGCGCAGCGAGTAGCTAACTTCCGAGCCGCCATTAAGTTTGAATCGAACTATACCCCACACCATGGGATAGATGAAAAAAAAAAAGATATCCCCACTTTACGTGTAGGGGAGACACCCTAAAAAAAATATATTTTTCATGATTTTATTTTACCACTTTGTCGGCGTTTTCTAGTACTAACAGTCTCTGCGATAAGCCGGGGATAGACAGACAGACGGACACGTTAAGAAGGTATCATTTAAAAGAGCGTTCTCTTATAAGAGAATTTTAAGAATCTATTTCTTATAAGTTTTTAGCGACCTTTGAGTTGCTCAAAAATTACAGTTCGCGTTCGCCCCTCCTTATCATTTCTATAGGTTTCTAAGCTAAGTTTGATTTATTTGATTAAATAATGATACATAAATTACTGAAAAATCATAGTGGTTTGCGACACTGTAATAATTGCTTGAAAAATAAAATAAATATCAAAAATTGGTGTTTTTACGAAACGCTTTTTGACCTATGTAGTATTAAACTTAATCAAATAAAAAATGATTACATAAATCATGTAGTTAGTAGTGTCCTTGCCCCTATTTGTCACTTAGATGAATAGTTTAGGAACTAGTGCAGGTTTATTATTTTCTCGTAATCCAGTAATTACGGCATGCCAAAGACAGACTTCTCAGTATAGTTCAGAACCTTAATTGTGTGACCATAAGAAATTGCATAAAATGGTAAACAGCGCAATACAGTAAAAATAGAAAAACGACAAGGGTGCTTTAGTCAGATCCTGCTCTATCCTGAATTGTGACTTTTAAATGCACCACTTACCAGCTAGGGGGTAGCAGCGTTTGTCAGGTTCGTCAGTCAGTTGCATTCCACATAAGCAACACATATAACAGTCAACATGGAAGTCTCGGTCCATTGACACAACCCTCACTGTCTCATCCGTTCCTTCAACTGGTGTAATACCTGAAATCCAAGATTTTGATTGATTTATTATTATTAGGATGTAATAGTACAGTTTCAAGAAACAAGAGAAGGTCTTACCCTTTCCACAGCTAGCACATTTAGGAGCAAACATTCGATGATAATCATTGACACAGTAAATCTTGTTGTCAACATCCACAGTGAAGGGTACCCCATCAAGGCATTCATTACACACACAGCAACGGAAACACCCTGGGTGATATGATTTACCCATTGCTTGCAAAATCTGTAAAGAATACCACTGATATAGTATGTGTGTTACACAAAACTAAAACAGGCCTGCAACAACAAGATGCCTTACCATTTCCATAATAAGGTGTCCACATATTGCGCATTTTTCAGCAGTTTGTTGAAATCCAGAGTACTGTAACATTGATATACAAAAAGGTTACCTCATTATTTTGTACAATGCAATGTTTTCTGTATTGCTATGTACATAACACATATATTTATAACATTAAGTACGCACCAAATAGTCTTCTTCGCAGTAAACCTTGCCATGTACATTGTAGAAAGCCTTGCCTCGTAATGCACGACCACATGAGCAACAGATGAAACAGTTTGTGTGGTAAAGGTTGCCCATTGCTTGGCAAGCTTGGCCTGCCCCCGTAACTCCTGCACCGCATGTGTGGCAGATGCCTAGGTGACAAGTGTAAGTCTGAATTCAATATGTTAAAGAGAACTAATAGGTATGTTAATTAATTGAAAACCAACCAGTACCATCTCATACCCTGACAATGGCAAAAACGTCAACCATTTGATGGAGCTATGTCCCTTTAAAATTTTAATTGAATTCAACTAAACAGTTAGCATTCTCAAAGCATGTTATGTACTAGGGATTTCATTGGTTAAGAAAAATGATAATATAGCCTTACCAAAATATTCACCCTCCTCATCTTGCCTTTCCATTTCCTCTTCAAGTTGTCTAGTAAGTTCTTCTATTTTACGTTGAGCCTCACTGGGGCCAGGTGGACGCGGCGGTGTGATGCTGTATGGCAGCAAGCTTTTTCCTCGACCCCCAGAGCCTCGAGAACCACCTGACACTTGTGACACAGAGCTTGGAGTAGGACTGGGAGCTGGGGACTGAGCCGGAGAACACAATGATGTCAATCCTGATACTAAATTCCTAGAAGCAATAGATTCGGAAGCAAGGGAGATATTGTCTCTGTTAACTGCTGTCACCACTGCAGCAGGGGAGCCACCAGTCATGCAAACATAGTCTGACCCATTAGTATCTTCCACTATCTGCATTCTACTACCAACTGTGGACTTTGAATTAAACCCTCCATTAGTTAATGGTTTCTCTTTTCCAATATTATTCCCAATATTTGGTTTGGGATGAAAGAATTTAGGACTTGCTGTAGCTGTTTGTACTTCAGTAGCAATGTTGGCTTTAGGTCTTTGGGCACTTGGAGCTATAGATGCATATATTGCTGTAGATGGTATAGTCACAATTTTATCATCAAAACTAATACTGTTATCATTCTTCAAGAGAGCACTCACATCTGTGTACTTGGGAGGGGCGGACTTCATCACTGTGTAGTCACTGCCGGGGTTCTCATGAGATGTGTTGTATGGAGGTGGAGGTGGGGCCTTTTCTATTTTTACTTTCTCACTTGTTATCATTTGCGCCAAATTCCTAGTAACACCAGTGTTTGGCACTTGTGGACCAGGAACTGACCCCTGTTGTATAAATCGTTGATCATGGTTTTGTTGAGGCTTAAATTCACTTTTCTTATCGTTATCTGAACACAACATGTTTTCATACACTATTGGATTTACTTTAGTCTTGGAATTAACTGGCACTTGAGGTTGGGCTTTACTGTAGCGTGTGTCGTAATAACCGTCGGACACTGGCGGTGGCGGCGACTGCTGGTACAGCTGGTGGTAATAGGGCGGCTGCGGCGACCGCTGCTCACCGTAATAATCTATATTTTCATAAACTGGTGGAGGATATTGAGCATTCGGAATGGCTGGAATTTCGTATAGGTCGTCAGTTTGATAACTGAGTGACCTTTGCGATATAGAATCGATGGAACGTGTAGGACTTGAAGGCAGAGCAGCAGTGTTTATATCACGTTTATTGATCGACGCAATAGTTTCAACTCGTTTAGGCGTAGCAAACTTTGAAGCGGCTATGACATTCGATCGCTCGTAAAAACTATAATCTTGACGACTGTTTTGGCTATTATCCAGTACAAAGCTCTCTATTGCGCCCACAGGTCGGGTTTTGGCGAGAGAACTTGTGTTCGATGTTACGGCGCCGTGCGCTTGCTCAGTAACATCTTCAACTTTATTGGATAGTTTTAAATCTTGAAGACCAATAATACACCGTTGTTCGTCGGAGTTACTTCTGCGTGATGAATCCATGTTAGGTATCAGTCGGAGAGTATATAACCACTATGTTATTTTAAGGAATAAATGCAACTACTAAAAATTAAAGTAAAGTAGTAAACTTTAGTTCTAAGCACTTCAATCCGAGTTCGAATGAATCATCTCAAAAATCGTCAAATTGAACTCTCAAATTGTGTTCTCAAACAAAACATCTACTGCCACTAGGGATGATCTAACGATACAGATCGATTTTCGATTAGCATATTAGTAATTTTTTTTAAAAGACCTAAAAACCACTTGTCTGTTATCAGTATTTATCCTCAGTTAGAGCGCATAAGTTTTTTAATTTATTAGTACACTAGTTTTCACGCATGCGGTACCCGCAAAAACGCTAACGCAGCAAAATAAAAAAACTTTTTACAAAAAAAGACAACCGACTTCCAAAAAAAAAACTTCAATGTGAAAAATAACTTTAATTTCGGAAGTCGTTGTCTTTGGTTTTGAATTTTCGTTTTATGCCACCGACTTCCGAAATTTAAGTTAATTTAATTTATTGGATTGGTTGGAGTTGTTGTTAATAAATAGGTTTTTATTCTTTTGTTAATAGATTCCTTTATATTTTTTGAATGTGAGAACGTTGTAGGCTCAACAGACTATCGATTTGCAGACTGTTTTCTATTTTACTTTTGATGTGGGTTTTGAACTTTCACTCGCTAAGTTCTGTAACTGGTTCCTGGGCAACACCACCTCTCGTATTATACAGTAATTTGCTTCTCTTTCAAGACCAACTTTCCAGCTTGCTTGCAAGAATTCCAGTTTTACTAATTAGTACTTACAAATTCCATGTTTTCAGCCCACCTCCACGAGGGGGTTCTTAGACGATCAAAGCTCGTTCCGTGATTTTAGATTTTATTTCATGTAAGATTACTGATCTCATCTTGCTTTTCCCAAGAAGCTCCGTATTTTGCGCTTCTTCTTAGCCCAAGGTCACACTGCGATCTATTGCATCGCGCGGTAATTGCAAAACCGCTAAGGTGCACGCATTGCAGTACGAAAATAAGTGTTAAAAACTAAAACCCAACTATGACAAAGAAATCAACTAAAAAGGTATACTTAAACAAGTCATCTCAGACAGATTAAAGTTTTAGTTTTTATACTTTAATTTTTATTTAAATAATTTTGGGGTAATAATAGAAAAATGTATATTTTTCTTTCCCTTTCATTTGATACCCAACATGGCACCATTAAAAAAACTTCCTCCTTTTTGCTTCGCCGTAGTCGGGTAATGATTTTGTGACATTCTTTTCTTCTTTACAATCAATGCAAGCTCACGCATTGGCATTTTTAACACACAAAAAAAAAAGCAGGAGGTTCCCAAGTCAACACGTTTTTTTTTTAAATGTATGACCAGTTGACCACGCATATCATTTTACTGAGTACCTAATCAATTTGATTGATTGATTGATGATTCTTTTTATATTGGGAGGGGGGTTTACCTCGAAGTTGGTCCCATATAAATTTTATTAACTTTGCTTGGGTTTTTTCAGTTAACTTCAATAATATCTACGTATTTTTCCCATTTAGCCTTTAAGGATGATATTCTATTAAGTTCCAGTCACTGTTGTCTAAATAGCAGGTCGTGACATTCGAATTTGCGTGGGGTAAGTCCTATAACTGAAAAGCGAAAAAATAAAACTTTTTACAAAAAAAAAAGACAATCGACTTCCAAAAAAAAACACTACAAAGTGAAAAATTACTTAATTTCCGAAGTCGGTGGCATAAAACGAAAATTCAAAATCGTGATCTGTGCGTGTGTTATTTTTGTTTGTTGATTGTTGACAATTAGATACCTACCCGTACCTTTTTTGGACATTTTAGCTCGTTACAGGTACATATTCTTGAAAGCAATAAAATTGCCAAGCAATATTGTCCAAATTGATGTCTGTAATTTTTATGGTGTAGGTACCTACATAACAAAGAGATTTCACCACCAGATACCCACTTATCTATTCTATTCTATTCTATATCTCATTGTCGAATTTCGTTTTCCTAGTGGACCGACGATGCGATGTCAGTTTAAAGGTGAATGAAATTGGATACGATATTACGGTGCTGAGTTGATTGAAATCATGCATCAATGTTTCGGTGCATCAATTGTGTTTTGCGCGTGCAGCGTTTTTGCAGACGTGCAATCCAGTGAATTATCCGTGCAACTACAAAGCATCTTGATGGAGAACAAAATAACGTGAAGTGTTGGATCATTCTGTTCCCTTTAAGGTTAAGCTAAGTGGTGCTGATCCAAGCATCTTATTGGGACTGGCCCCCCTGGCCGTCTCTTCACTGCCAAGGTTTATATTTATTTAAGTATTGGAATAAATGTTTTAAGTTTAAATAAAAAAGGGGTACATACGTTCTTTGTGTGAGATTAATTTTATTTTCGGTTTTTCCAGTCTAAACTGTTCTGATCTCCTTACTAGTATGTGGAATCCTCCCATATGTTATAAGCATCTGGTAGGCCCACTCCAGATGTTTATTACCTACCACCAGAAAATGTGCTAAGCTACGTAGCGATGGATGTGTATCCAATAGGATCGTTTGATATTTATTTCATAGCGTAGTTTGGTTTAATTCTGCTAGAAAAGGGTTAAATAAAACAAGTATACATAGTTTCGTAGCTTAGCTTCTCCGCTTAGTGACCTCGCACATCTCTGATGGAAAGGCAGCCTAATTCTTTTAAAAAATATACAAAGTTCTCACCAGTCTTGGTGCATTTTAAGCTGGTTCATAGTATTATGAACCAGCCACCAGCCAGCCAGTATTGTGTGGTTTGTGGTATTTATGTTGCAAAATCTAGTCAGTTAGTAGTAGGTTACGCTAATTGTTATTTAATTCGAAATTCGATAGTGAACTAATTGTATATAAAAACGCCTGATATAAAACGATTAACAATCAATAGTCTTTTTGAGTGTAACGGATGAAAAATTATTAAGCAAAATATTTTTTTGTTATCGAATATACAAAAAACTGCGCATTTACCTGAACAAGAGGATTTTTTCAAAATTTGCTTGAAAAAAGCTTTTGGTCATGATCGTTTTAGTTAGGGTATGGATGTACAGGACTTTGGAGGAGGAGGAGTCCTTTTCTGAACAGTTCAGAATATCCCAGTTTTTAATTTTTTTAATGGTAGGTGGACCCCTTCGCTTTACCTCATTTGTCTTTGGACCACTACGTTTGAGACACCCTGTATTAACCACCACTAGAGTCAGGGCGCCTCGAAGAACTGGGTTAGGTTAGGTTAGAACTGTGAACAACCGTGCGATAGCGGTCGGCGATCGCTACGTCCAAGTTGGTTGCTTTCCATATTATCATATTTGAAAAAAAAAAACAATAACACTCCATCTACGTTTTTTGCATGGTCACCCTAATTTGTTGTATGCCGCCGCCATGATGCACAACAAAAACAAAGCGACATCAACACCTCTACCGGTGGATAATCAAAAATTTTACGACATGATCATGGGTGATCCGCCACATCATGAAGTAGTCGTGTAACTGTTCATATCGTCAAACGTATTCAATGATCTGGCCAGACTACATCGTGATGTGACCAGCGGTCGATGTTCTATTTCATGAAATACGACCTTTTCATGAAATGGTCGATGATCAATTCTAAGATCTGGCCATGACATAATATGCACCCATAAAGTATGTCCCTCGTGTAACGGTTCATTTGCTATCTTGTATAAGTTGTATAACTATGTAGGTAGAGACGATCGGCTACGCTACGCACGTCGTAGCTCGTGGCAGCCGATCCCGTAGGCGTAGGCTGGAGATCGAGCCTATTCCTACAGGCATCGGCGAATGATCTCGGACGACTCAAAAACATTCAGAACTTTTTGTGAGAAAGCAGACAACTGAAAATTGTATTATTCTTTATTTCTCTACTGCAATTGATGTTGCAACCATTAAAAGAAAAACAATTTAGCTATACCTCATAGGTACAAAAGGATTCAAATAAGTAGGTAGGTATCGAAGAAAACGTAATCCAAAGTGCTTTTATTAAAAAAAAAAACCTTCATGATTTAGCCACAGTAGCAATACATTTTAACGGAATCGTTAGTAACACAATCACTTTGATTTCTATAAAGATTGAGACGGCTTACTGTTCCGGAAACCACCCAGTGCGATCTCCTACGTATAAGAGTGCCATCAAAAATACCGTCTCCCGGTCTTGTTTTCACCATTACCGTATAAATTCGCCATTGCTTATTACGTTCCACTAAATAAACATCATATACATGACCAAGGCTTAATGTACGACACTGTGGATAATCGTGTAACAACTTGTTGATTTGTTCTACAAGTTTGTGTGCTGCTATCGTTTTGATTTTGCTTCCAACAGAAATCTTTTGCCCTCGGTGACATGGACACCAATGTTCTGCAATACCAACCGATGTGCAATTTCTTACTGCAGAAATAGGAAGAAAAAGACTTGATTTACTCATAACAGAACTATCAGTCCTTATTCTGATCATATTATCTTCTAGTGCAGCCAGATTCAGTAGATCTAAAAGTGTCTCATGGATATCATAAGGCGTGGTTAGCCGATCGATATTGTGTTGGATATTCTCAAAGGCTAGTTTATAACGGCGTTTAAAATCTTCAGGAAAAAGAATTCCCAGTAATGGTAAAACTCCTTCCAGCCGGCCTTGTTCTGTATGTACTATGTCCCCCCATCTCATTCCATGATCACTTAATAATATAAGTATAGTTTTACTCAAATAATTATCTTGATCTAAATTAGTTAAAAAGTTGAAATAAGACTCATCCATGGTTTGTGGGTTATTAAGATTCTCGTGACTTATAGATTCTTCCCAAAACATACCAAACAATCTATTTAGCTTTACATGTTGCGTTAACCCATATATATATTTTAAAAGAACTTTGAAATAATATTTAGAACCCATGCACTGGTGATATTGGTAATTTTGGTTTTTGAAAAATTTTCTGGTTTCATAAATAAATGGCTGTAAATAATAATCGGTCGGTACCTTGGACAGACCGTACTCGTAGTTGCCGAGTAGGCCAGCAATGCTGTCGGAGCCGAGTGCTGTGTGGTATCCTTTCTCTTTGAACTTATCCCAGATAAAAGCATTGGTACACTTGTCTAAATTAAATATGGTATTACGAATACATTTTTGTTTAACATTCTTAAAAGAGAGTCCTGTTAGTACGGGAAACAAGTTAGGAAATGAGTTATCCCCTAATTTACCGTAGCCGAGCAACTCAACAACACCTCTTTCCTTTAAAAAAAGTGACGTTAAAGGCATAGTACGATGAAAATTGAGTCGTGACATACTTTCCATTCCAAGTATGAGTATATTGTATGATTCTTTACTATGGGACGTATTGGGCGTAATATCTTCATGGTAAGTGAATAAAAAGAAGTCACTATAAATTACTTCTTCTAAGTGATAACATTCAATAAGCACAAATTCGTGTTCCACTTTTATCACTGTTAAAAATTCTTTGCAATCACTATAAACAATACTATCTAGATTTTTTGGTGCTGAAAAATATTTGTAGCAACAATAAAAAGTATCTTGATTAAATACGCTGTAGAAGTCAAAAGCTTCACGTTCCACCCAGATATGTGACGCGTTGGTTGTGACGAGAGGATCGACAGAAGAACAGTTACGTATTTTAGGCGGTATAGCCACTATCTTTTTTATACTTTCACTAACTTCTGACAAACCAGCTATAGAACATCCTACCGTACGGATCGTGTACAGTTTACTAGTAAGTACTTCTTTTAAGACAGTTATTAAACAACACAAAACTGCTGAAATATGCATTGCAGTTAAACTGTATAGGTATATAAAATCTATTCTTTGTACCTATTTCCCGAACATGTGAGTATTGTTGTTATGCACCACCTAAAGTAAGCTAGTCGTGGTAAGTGCGGCGAATTTCAAAATATTTACTCATAGTTTCTAAACATTCTGATAATTCGGCGGCGTGGATGTTAAAACCGCATCCACATCTATGAAATTATTATTCAGCTAAGTACTTACATAATTATGTCTAGTTCAATAACTGTGAGACACAAAATAGTTTTCACTAAATGAGGAATAACCGCCCTTTCTTTCCTACCATTTCACTCACGGTGCAGCGTGGTCCCACATATTGAATTAATTATATTTCCGTATATTATGCGCAAGTCTGCGTTGTAGCACATTCTACGAAACGTGCGGCTTACGCGTAGCACGGCTTACGAAAAGTGCGGCTCGCGCGTAGCCCGGTCTACGAAACGTGCGGCTCGCGCGTAGCCTGGTCTACGAAACGTGCGGCTCGCGCGAAGCCCGGTCTATGAAACGTGTGGTTCGCGCGTAGCACGGTTTACCATAACGTGCAGCCTGCATTTGATTGTAATCAGCATTCGCGGAATTACCATAATAATATATGTATAGGTCAGTATAGGTACAGTCACGAGCATAAGTATATTACTATGGTAAGATCGGCCATAATATCTGATGTCATGATTCATTATTAATATCTGTAATTCAGAAGACAGGATATACATGCGATCATTATGTGACATCAAAAAAGTACCAAATTATCTAACGAGACCTTATAATTATACCATTTGACCTAGACGAGTCAAGTCATGTCAAAATACCTATAGGATGCCACAGCGGCTACAAAAATATGTGTCACCTACGAGTACTTTTTAATCAAATCCCAAACACCGTCAAAATTGATTCCGTAAGAAGCAGTTTGAAGCTGCAGGCCCAGTACGTAGGTACCTATGCTATATATATAAATGTATGGTGCAAAAATGTTCGCTCTTGCATTCTATAATATTGTTCTGCCTCTCAAACTTGTCTGCATAATTCGACAAAGTAACTCTATTTCCATAAGAAAATGTTACTGAAAATCGTGAAGAACCCGCCTGCCGCGCCCCCTGACGACGACGCGGACGTATCAATAGTGTCGGTCCGTTGGGTGATAAAAATTGTTAACATTGTTGCATGTCGTTCTATTGGATTCTTTCGGTTGTTTGGTATCATAAATACTTCGTTCTCCTCCACATGTGACGCAGACTTGTAGTGTTGCCGCCGTTTTAAAATGTCGAATATCTTCTAAAAAACGGTTGGTCGAAGCTCAAAAATAACAAGATTTCTCCTTAGACCCCAGAACGTCTAGGAGCTTAAACATAGGGAACTAAAAATGTGACCTTCACATGACCTCCACTTCCATGTACTTTCAGTGATTTCGAGTTATGCATTTTTTTCTGAAGTTTTTAGGTGTAGAAGACGAGTTTTTTTGTAACTGAATCTTCATAAAGTAGTTCTTTTATGCATAAAATAATCAGCTTCGTAACTGTGATGAAAGTTATGACAATGTTGGTATAAACTGAAAAATTTGGGTACGTTCGGTAAATTATGACTGAAATTTTCAAAGTTCCTAATATGCTTCAAGATTGCGCCATACTCACACACAGCTATCATAATCTGTAAGAAAAAGTAATACTTAATGGGGCTTTGGCTAAAATCGGCCTTCAAAGACAGCGAGGTAGAAATTTCTTAAAATTAGCCATCTGATTTAAGTCTTCTACTTCTTTTTTAGATTTTTTTAAAATTGTCATGTCGAAAATACCCAAAAATTATGAAAAAAAATCATAACCCGAAAATTATGAAAAATTACGGAACATACGAGGGAACAAAATTTTATTTTTCGACGTCAATGTTCCGGCCACCCTGTATATTATTGATATAAATTGAAACCTAACACTAATTTTACCTGTAGCTTCGCTCTCGTGCTTCTTTGCTTCTGATTACTTCAAGTAATTCTAGCTATAAACTATGCCTACAAACATCACGTCGCCGCGTCGATCCGTAGCTTCGTTGCGTAAAAGAAGTAAGTACTAAAGGAAATACTACACTACCGGAAGACACTTAGGTACGCGAATCCATCACTCGCACGAAAGACACTTGCGCGGATCCACTTGTGAGAAAAGACAGTTGCGCGAGTTAGTTGAGGAAATGAGATTACTGCTTAACATCACGCCTGTATTTCAAAGGGTTAGGGTAGGGTTGTATGCCGTGAATAGTAACTACACGCACAATTCGCCAGTTAAGTTCTAGTTACAGACTACGGTCTACGGTCTAGTTATGCGTCAATATTTCTTTATTGTACCTACCTACCTTTTTTTTGTGGTGGTGTTATTTTCACGGTTTTCGAGGGCGTTTTCAACGAAAATGGGGTCCCAATCAAAATTCAAGATGGCGTTACCGAAAATTTTGGTAAAACGACACCCATAAGGATTAATTTGATGTGGCGTAATCATAAAATGGCTTACCACCCCTAAAATACGGGCAACCTGCCTAACATTTTTTTTGTTTTTAAATAAAAATGCTTGATTTGAAAACCAACAAGTATATTAATAAATCTTGCTAAATTAAACAACTGATTTAATTTTCACAGTTTAAATATACTTAATGCTGTATTCGCTAGAAAAAAATTACATTTAAAATGAGCCCTACGCGTGGGCTCCTGGCATATCATATTATGCGACTTGAGTGACCCCTCCAGGAGGGCTCCCGGCACTGAACGTCTTAACACAAATTGATATCTTTGTGATATGTTATTATTCCAAATCTACTTTAGGCTAGGTGCAAGTCTGAGCGCAAAATCGTCGCTGCATTTTGCGCACGTAATTCCATTTATCGTAACAACATCACAGTCCCGCACGGACAGCAGGCGCGTGTGAACTGGTACTTTCTGAGCATTTTGGTTAGAATATGAAAGTAATGAAATTAAGATCGCGTTTCGCCGCGGTTTTCCGCACACATTTTCCCCTAGCTTAAAGTCTACATTTCCTAAAATTCGCTTTGGCACCTTGCTCTGATATGATTATGAAATAAACCAGCATCTAATATCATTCGTAAATGTGTAAATGGACTATTTTATTTTTTAATTCCTTTCTCGTATTCTTGTCAGGGGCCTAAGTCTACTAATTTATAAACGTCACAATGGTGTCATAATGGTTAGTTTTTGACGGTTTTTGTATGGCAAATCTGTCAAAAACTAACCATTATGACACCATTGTGACGTTTATAAATTAGTAGACTTAGGCCCCTGAACTCTAGTTCAATGTTAATAACTACCATTATGAACATTTCTTTGTAAGTACCTAATTATGATTTAAAACAGATCTACGGCTTTTAGAAAACATTTGCTATTTACCAGACACACAAACCAACAAAGTACCTATTTAGATAGGTTTACAGTCAAACTTTTAACGTATCGCCACCTAGAAATCTGAATGATGAATTATCAAGATGAAAATACAATATTTCCGGCATAAAACAAACAAATGAATGACCTTCGTATATCATAACAACTCGACCCTATTCCAATATCATCTCTACTCTATAACTCGCGGTTCAGCCTCAAAGTGTTGTTAACTCGACGTTAAGCTTTGGTTTGCTAAAAAAGCCGTGAATGGTCACCACACCGGTCACACAATTTTGGCTTTCTAAAGAGCGGTTTCGACACCATAATGTTAAATACTGGTGAAAATGACGAATGGCGATGGCGGTCGAACCAGCGCTTACTAGTCGACCCCGTAACGTCTACTCGTCTACTAGTGTACAACGCGTCGTCAACCATGGGCCTTGACATTTCTTAGCGGGGCGCTGCTTCTGAGTCGCGGGTCCCATAAGAGTTAAAGATCATATTTCTACACTTTACGTTGAGTCGAGTCGTTATGGTGTGCGATGGCCTTAACACAAACATGACACTAACATTGAAATTTACCGATGTTCCCTATTTAATATGTACATAATATATAATTGAATTTAACAGGTACACTGAGGGGCAATACCCATAATTAACCAGAACGTTCGCATTCTAATCTAAGGTCAGAGGACATTGACGCGTGACGCGATTTTAGCACTATTCACGATTGGTAGCACTGAATTTTGCAGACACCGTGGGATTGGCAGTACTGTTCTATCAGTCGCCATTTTGGACTCTATTAGTCTTGAAACTATTCTTCCTATCTAGGCAGATTGCAGTTGTATTGTATTTTACTTGAATAGAACAACTTCGGAAGTGCGTGATATCAAAACGTCAGCTATAGAGATATGTTATTGTTAGGTATCAGTTATGTCATAAAATAAACCAACGCTGTAGATTTTAAAGCGAAGTATTTAAAAATCTACAATAGGTACCTATATCAGATAAATAGATAGGTACTTACATAAAATGTCTGTTAATTCGTACATATTATTCTAGTGTATGTAAGTAGGTACTATAATCGTTTAAAAAGTATGTAACGTTCCAGGTCTAATAATATCCTTTGCTATCTTCCCAAGTAACTAAAATATTTGTTCTCATACAGCTAAGTTACCTGTCTATAACATTTCGTAGAAACAACTCTTGGTAATATCACAGCTTTTTAACATGATTTGGATTGTGATCAAATTGGTAGAACTACCCACAGTAGCAATACAATTTGAGTTGGTAGTGGTGCACGCAGTGGCTCTGGTCTCCGTACAGGTTGAGGCGGCTGATGGTGCCGGCCAGCTCCCATTGCTCCTTACGTTGGCGCAGCGTGCCCTCGAACACGCCGTTGCCCGGCGTGGTGCGCACCACCGCCATGAACTCGCGCCACCCCACCTCTTTCGATCTCGGCTCCCCCGCCATCATCTCTGTTACGTCCAGCACCTCGGCAAGAGTCAGCTTTGCACACTGGGGGTGCTCTTTCAAATATTCATTTAAATTGGTAACTAGTTGTCTGGCTGCGTCACGAGCGTCCCAGTGCTTTGTTGATATTTTTATACCTTTATGACAAGTACACCAGTGGTCGTCAATCCCAGCCATCTTACATGTTCGATTTGTGGGTATCGGCAGAAACAGACTAATGCTTTTACTTTGCGTGTAAGGTGATTCCATCCGTTGTTTTATATTTTTATTATTTATTACTTCCAAATCGATCAAGTCGGATAGTGTCGCATATATGTCGTACGGTGTTGTCAGACGCTTGCTGTTTTCTTGCAAATTGTCGTAAGCTAAACTGTAATTGTTTTGAAATGATGGTGGCAGCAATATATGAACAAAAGGCAGACGTTCTTCTAATCGGCCTTGTTTAGTATATCTTATTGCACCCCACCTCATTCCATGATCACTTAATAGTATTAGAACAGTTTTATTTAAATAATTATTACTATCGAGTCTTTTCAAAAACCTTTCGTAACTATCGTCCATAGCCATCGGATACGTTAAATAATCATGACTCATTGACACCTCCCAAAAAAACCCGAACAGTTTGGAAGATTGTAACGTTGATGTTAAATCTTGAATATAGTCCAGAAGTACCTCGTAAAAGTATTGGTTGCCCATACAGATATATGAATTAAAATCCTTGGTATTACCCACGTTAACTTCTGCTTCATGTATAAAAGTTCTAATGTAGTAATCAGTAGGTGTTTTGACAAACCCGTACTTTGCATAATTAAAAGTACCCAATGTTGCACTATCTTCACCCAGAGCTGTATAAAATCCAGCTTCACTAAACCACTGCCAGATAAACGGACACTCGTCAAAATGTGCATCATTACGCGGCCAACAAGTTCTCTTCAAGTCGGTGTCTTTCAAGTTGAGCAGCATAGCAGCTAAGTTAGGAAATGTATTGTCACCAACTTTGTTGTAACCTAACAGTTCAATCGCACCTTTATCTTTAAGGTAAGCCACAGTTTTTGGCATGGTTCTATGAAAATTTAATCTTGAAATGGCGTCAGCACCCATTACGATTACATTGTAAGATGTTTCGATAGACTTCTTGTTCGGCTTATGGATCTTTTTTTTGTGTGCAAATAGATAGTACTGTTCGTAAACCGGTTTATTTTTATATGCGCAAGTGACCTTCACAAATTCATGCTTTACTCTGATACTATCAGAGAATTTCAGACAATCTTCGTATGTAGCTCTGTCATCGACATGTTTCGAAAAAACATCTTTGATCGCCTTCGGTCTGTAAAATGATTTGTAACAACACCAGACATTTTCATCTTTAGTAACGTTATGATACTGTAAAATTTCAGTATTAATCCAAATATGTGTTTCATTACGTAGTAGGAGAGAACTGTTGGCATTGGGGCAACTTTTTAACTTTGTTGGAGGTTTATTGAACTGTTTCATAATTTCGTCTAAGGCTATCAACATGGGTATCGTACAACCTTCTGTTTTGATTGTGAAACTTGCTTCGGGCTCAATTTCGTTATGATGTAAGGGCGAAATGGGCCGTTCATTGTTGTCGAAAGATATCTCTACAGTGCGATTGGAGATGGAAATAAGAAAGAAACTGCTGCCGAACACCATTGCGAGTAGGAAGAGAAATCTTAACCGCATCGGAACCCAGTGCAGCCTACGACTGCTCTTCGCCAGCTGCATGCTGCAACAAAATAGTGATAATTCAAAAAAAGAAGCATACAAAGTTATACATACAATTTGTCTGCCCAAAAGCTTCTTTAGCACAACACTTGTGCAAGTGCTGGCATGAATATACATTTGAAAACACGCCTGTATTGGTCATCATTATGAACAACTTTTACTACGGGACAACCCGTGGGATCACAAAAAGAAACAATAGCTTTTCCATACATTTACAAAAGTAGATACATATATGTTCACATAGCATAATCAGCATATAATGTTCCCACAGCTGGAACACAGGCCCTCTGTCTTCGAGTGGGAATGGTAATCTACCAGGCGTGCCCATGCGGGTTGGTAGATGTCGCATGTCATGTTTTCAAATTTTTGGTTCTAGGCCATGCCGGTTTCCTCGCGATGTTTTTCTCCACCGTTTTTTGAGCAGTGGTGATGAAATTATTTACACAAAGTAAAAAGCGCTTGCCTGCATGGGTTCGAGCCCACGACCTACAAGTCGTAAGACGGGGCGACTAGGTCACCACTGCTAATACACACATCACACACAGTACGAATTTTCGACGACGCGCGAGCGACTCGTGTTTTTGTAAAATCCCTATCTTTTTCCAGTAAGATTGAGAAATGTTTTCACCATTGTTTATTTATCCGTGTTTTCGCTATATCCCAAGATCCGATCCCGAGATCCGCTATATAAATTAAAAACCCACCCACTAAAAGGTGAATAATAAAAAACTTTTTTGCAATAAAACTAAAATACAGATCCAAAGGCACCGACTTCTTTTCCAAAGGCAACTTATTTTTTTTGGAAGTCGCGGTTATCTTTTTCTTCATAATGAAGCGTTCAATAACGTTTTCTGGTTATGAGTTACTTCAATTAAAACTTATAGGTACCTATAGGTCCCGCTTTACCTTTTAAAGTAGGTACGGAAACCCACTTTTTTTTTACTTGTCAATTCTTGTAAAAAGGAAAAGGCGGCAGACAAATATGAATAAAATAAATAGAAAGGTATGGGGGAGAACTTTTCTTTTTCTGAAAAAAAAAAACAAAACATTAGGAAGATACTAAACCAAGTTTTCCTAAACGCCTTGCAATCAAAAGCAGTCTACTTTCTATTATTTACTTATATTTTTTACGAACTTTGTTATTTAAAACAGGATATTTCAATATTTAATTAATTAAGGAAATACCTACTTAGGTATCTAGTTTGTTGTGAATAAATTTTTGGACTAATAAACGTGAATCGCTCTTGCATGGAATAAATTCGTTTTCTTCAACGTACACATTTATAGGAATGGTAAGTTTCGCACTACTTTGAGTTAAGGAATGGATGGTATCAAAATATTAACTTTGGAATTTCGACAGTGCTGTATTATAACATTACTGAACCAGTTTCGATTGAAAATAATTACTGATTAATGATTCACTTACCTTGGAAGAAGTTGACTTAACGTCGGATAAATACGGTGTGACAAAAACATTGGAAACTGAATTTATAACAACACAAGAAGTGTAATGGGTTGGTCATTTTTAATTTAAAACAATATTCATACGTTCACACGGAATGAAATATGTTTTGACATTAAGCGACAGCGAGGTACGAGGTAGTGTCCATGTTTAAACATAATAATATGTGATTGAGACGTGCAGTAAGTGGTCGCGTGTGTACGGAGGCAATCGTGACGCCCGGGAGATGTTGTGCCCGGATTCAATACTGACTGAAAATGTCTCAGTATGAAGTTCGTCCTAATGGTTGCTTTATGAAACATGTAAGCAAGATAGCACTAGTTAGCCGAGTATCGCACAAGGAGTCGGAATAGAGGGGTCGGGACGGAGGCTGCGCGCATGCGCCCTCAGGCGTGGAGGTTTGCCACTCTTAAAAGACTCACTTGCAAATCCAGCAGAAGTGTCACGCTATTTCCTATGGGGAATGAGCAATATTATCTACATTATGTTCATATTTTTCTATAGTTTACCGTAAATCATAAAACGACGAGCCAAAAGGTTAAAATATGGCAGGTAGAAGTTAGTTAGTTGATGATGCAGGAACATCATTAATCAAATGAAAAATTGTAGTTAAACAAATGAAAAAGTTCGCAAGCAGTAGGAAATTGCTACTGAAGGCTGCGGGTGTAGACCTCATCGAGCTGCTTCTCACACGGACAACTGTGAACGTCGCTTGCTCCCTCGTCACCAGTCCTGACTCTCTTTGGCTGCTGAGACCAAAACTACAGACTACAACTACAACAGGAATGTTTTATAAAAATGTGGCTGTTATTTTAGAAATGTGGATGTTATTTTAGAAATGTGGATGTTATTTTAGAAAGAAAGAAAACAAAGGAAAATAGGTTTACCTAATTGTCACAGAAAGACGTGCATGCAAATAGATGGGTAATCAGAATTGTGGTTTTACGACTTCCAGGCGAACAAAGTCGCGGGCAGAAGTAAGTTAATTTATAAAGGATATCTAATTAAACACAACACTGTTCCTCTAATGTTTTTGGTATTATTTTCGAAACTTTGGAAAATTTAACAGTGGTTGTATCTACCTACCAGGTTTGATATCACCCACAAACAACACAGAAACTTTTGTTGCTACAACCCTATAAAAAAATCGGCCAAAAACGTGTCATATCAAAGTACCTGAGCCCTCTGCAGAAAGGTATAATCAACCTATAATGTTCCCAGTGCTGGGAGCCAGATCTCCTTTCAGTGAGAGGGAGTGGGCCATAATTCACCACGTGGGCCCAGTTGGTAGATGTCGCAATTCTTCGAATTTTTGGTTCAAGGATATGCCGGTTTCCTCACGATGTTTTCCTTCACCGACTTGAGAGCAGTGGTGATGAAATAATATACACAAAGTAAAGCGCCTGTCAGGGTTCAAAAGTAAAACCTACAACTCGTAAGTCGCGGCCAGTGGGCTACCACAGACTGCTCTAATTGGTTACGCGCGTAGTTAATAAACCTGGGCTAGCTACTAAACTAAACCTCTAAATTACAAGTGTCTAGGATATTTTCTTTTTCCGGGTATCGCTATGTCCACCAGGCATATGCTTAACTAGACTAGCCTTGGAATTAGAGACCGACTACTACGTTTTGCCTAACGTGCCTAACGATATTGTCCAGGCGGGTTACGATGAATGAATGTGAATCCGATGTTCCTTAAGTTTTCTCGTAATCTCTTTTCATTTAGGTCAAATTACCTGTTCCGCGACTACTTTAATCATATTTTACTTCAGTTTTTTTTTGATGCGATTCTTTTTAAATTATATGTTAAAATGGTGGATTTGCATTTTTATTTCGCTACAATATGCAGTAGATTTTTATAGGATCATGGCATATCGATTTTTCCCAAAAAACGCCGGACAACTTAGATTTCTTCAGAATTGTACTAATATCTTAAACAAAATGTAGTATAAAGAACTTCAAAATAGTATTTGTCTCCCATGCATGTTAGGTTAGGTAAGGTTTCAGATTCTTAAATAAATGGGTGTAGATAGTAGTCTGTAGGGCTACCTCTAACACCAAATTTTCTTCTATTAAACATACCGAATCTGGAAGTATCTTCCATCATTGCCGAGTAATATCTAATGTCTTTAAACCCTCCAACGTAGACCATGTTTTCGTCCAACAAGTGGTTCACAGTTCGGAGTTGTTCATGCCACTAGAACCGGTATCATATTCTGAAAAGTGTGCTACTGTGTTGTACCTCTTTAATTCTATCGCGTTGTATTTTTTCAGGAATTCTAAAGTATTGACATGGTTCGATGAAAGTTTTGCCTTGACATAGATCATATTCCCATTATAATTACGTTGTATAGTGATTGGTTAGCAGGCGTCTTAGACGGATTATCTCTTATTAAGTTCACCATTCTCCTGCCCATAACCCAATTTATTTGGGGTCGGCGCAACATGTCTTTTTCTTCCATACTTCTCTATTAGTCGTAATCTCGGTAGTCGCCCCCTTTCTTGCCATATCATCTTTCACACAGTCCATCCATCGTTTCTTTGGTCTAACCCTAGTCTTGTAGCCATCGAAATTCATACTAAAAATTAAAACTTTCCTCACGACATTTTCCTCATTCCGCCGCATCATATGGCTATACCATGCCAACCGATTTCCGTACAACTTTTCAGGCGCGCGATACTGGATTCTATTGACAATTACGTGTGTGCGAGGTATTTTTCGAGATAATTTTTATAACGTTTATAATCCTTCAACATTCCTTATTTCATCAGATGAGATACAGGCCAAGAGCTTCCCCGTTGTGGATAAAAAAAAAACTACCTATCGTTATAAATATTACACAATTTTGTTCGCTTTTTGGATTCATATAATTTGTTTATAGAGAAACCCTGGAAATTGACGGCTGGAATAACAGTCTTCAGTTTTGATAGTGAAACTTTCAGCGCTTTATTATTAACTTTCAAACGAATGAAAAGAGCATTGTCGGGGTCTTCACCTTCAAGGAACAGACCTCCATGCGGGATGGGCCACAAAGTCAGTCATCCAAATATCTATTACAATTTTCACTGACACTAGGAAAATTGCTTCTTTCTTCCTTCTTTCTGTTGCGTATCAATGAATCATAGCGATCTCGACAATAATATTGCTAGTCAAGTTTACTGTTTTTGAAAACTTTTTTAAACAACGTTGCCAGATTTCTCTTCCGCTCGTATGTGGTGGTAACACTATATTCACTGTATAAATAACATTTGCAAATGTTGAAAAGCGTAGTAACGTTGGGGATTAGGAACACAACATTTCCAGCAACACTATGTTTATATTTTTGAACACACTTTATAATAATGCCTTTTAAGTTTGTATGTATCTTCAAATGCACCTACATTACTTACAAAGGGTGTAACGTTCATTACATACAACTTGTCATGTATTAAATCTGATATAAAACATGAGTTATAGGTATTGATTCGTTATATTAGAATGGATGGGTAGTCTATCTTTTTTCCCCAGTTTAGTGCAACTACGATACCGAGTTTCGTCAACAAAAAAGAATCATCAAAACAGGTTTTGTTTTTTTGTGTTTTAGATTTTTTTGTGTGCAGTAACAGCATAGATGTATTAGGTGTTTATCACTTACTGACCTGTATATTATTTATGGAAAATTCTTTTGTAATGTGTGGGAGGTGTCGGCGTGCACGGCAGTGGTGCGGCTCGGCGTCGGCTTTACGACTGTTATCAAACAAAAACCTCTTAATTGCAATTTAATGGCTTGTTCGTATGCCTATGTCGTAGGGAGATTTGATAATTCGAATTTTCGCGAAAACCCTAGGGATATTGCGAAAACACGGATAATTAGAAAATGGTGAAAACATTTCTCAACGTTCTGGGCGCTCCGACCGGCCAATAAGCGTTATTATTTCATAATAGCTAACGTTTCGTTTCGCAATATTACTAGAGCGAGTCATATTTTGCAAAACCCTATCTTTTTCCAGTAAGTTTGAGAAATGTTTTCAATATTTTCTAATTCCCTATTTTTCGCAATATCCCTAGGGTTTACGCGAAAATTCGAATTATAAAATCTCCCTGCGACATGTACAACTGTAACAGTCCCATATAACCGCTTCTAAAATTAATGCAACACTCTTGCGTGCTATTGATTGCAACGCAAAAATACAGCGTCAGCAAAAAAAGTTTGTTATTTACGTATTAAAGTTTTTTTTACTGATAAGCAGCTTATCAGCACAAACACTATGCTACGTAAATAACAAACTTTGGAGGCACGCAAAATGCAGCTTATCATAAACTGCATTTCTTACACGAAAAGCGTCTAGTATACTTTGGCCGGGTGTTGTGGTGGAGAGCATGATAAAACACTTAACTGTACCACAGTTTTGTAACACAGCAGGACAGGATCTATACGTACATTAATTTTACTACCTACCTATCTGGAGCAAATTATTAATTAAATTCGTTTTTTAAATATGTAAGTATTTGTGAGCTCGTGGCTAAGTAATAACAGTCGCACGGGTCGATCCATCAGGTTAAGCTACGCTTCCCGGGGTGGATGGATGACCATCTTTACATACCGAGAGTTCGCGGTGCCTCGGATGATCCCGGCTGTCATTTGTGGATCTTTGCCATCGTTACGGGTCGTCAAAAGCCCGAAAGTTTGACAATGACTACTTACCAAGGGGTATCGTATACCCAGTTATTGGGCCGTGGAGGTCAGATAGTCGCTACATGTCAAATGCTTGGTATTCAGCGGCATCCGGTTAAAAGCCGCCCCCAATATAGTTGGGGAAAGGCTAGGCAGATTGAATACGTAAGTATCTTATAGCTGTCGAGCGGTTACATGAACCTATAGGTACAAGGGCCAAGGGTAAACTATACGCTTTTAGGGATGGATGTCTGGCTTTTAACAAATCGTAAAGCTAGGAGGAGTGCCTCATGCTAAACTGAACCAAAATCTTGTATATACCCATGATATGAATTCTATATAAAAGTTTCTGAAACAGCTTATTGCCAACATTAAAACGACCATAGCCCGTAGCCCTCAAAGCGTGACGGAGCGTATTTTATAAAATGTGAATCATGTGTTGGCGAAGGGATCAGCAGGTGACCGGAAGGGGTCGAAGAAGCAAAAGAGTTGCATAATGAAAAGAACAACATTATAACACTCATTTGGATGATGTAATGGTTACTATGACACTGGTTTTTTTAATGTTGGCAATAACCTAACTATTTCAGAAAAAATTATAGAGGATTTATAGCATGGGTGTGGATAAAAAGTAAAAGAGTGCTGCGGGCAAAGCGGGTATCAACAACAACAACATCATAATTGCACGGTCTGATGATGGGTGGCGATGCTCTCACGTCGCGTCGCCGAAGCAGTTCGGCAACTCAAGTGCAGCGTTCTACCTCTAAATTGGTCGCAAAATCAATCAGTCGAGGGTAATTCCTCTCCAGGCCCCGCTTCAACTTTCCAACCTGTATTTATACAAAACACAAGGGCGTGGTCAGAAGATAATAGTCATGTCAAGAAAAACACTTGAGTGTTGTTCAGGCGATGCACATTGCTATATTATCACGTTTAATTCATCTGTTCGAATGTAGAAGAGTAGAAGTCATCAATTATCTGAACTGAACACGTTTCGAATCAAATAAATGTACACGCGTTTTTCTATCTGTAAAGTCACCTTCGTGTCAAGTATAAATAAATTCTTAGGGGCAGCGCAAACGGCAGGCGGGACGGGACAGCAGAGGTTGAAGCATGTGAAATAGTTATGGTGGAAGCTTCATGGTAGCCAGCGAAATTCAAATTTTCTTAAGTTTTTTTCTTTTCCAATTTGCAGGTCAGTATCAGGGTGTATGTATGATCTACATATCCTTCACGGCCGTATCAAAATATTTATTTATAGAATTACTAGCTGCTCGCCCCGGCTTCGCACGGGTCTAAAAACCTACCACACAGGCACATACATACCTACATACATTCATACCTACCTACATACCTCCCTACCTACTTACATATAGGTATGTAAGTAGGTAGGTAGGTAGGGAGGTATACCCCACCTACTCTACCTACACTTACCTACCTACATACCATATTTTCTCAAAAACTCACAACAGTAGTAGGTATATATAACGAAATTAAAAGGAAAGCTATCAAAGCTAAGTATGCTCTACAAGTTAACGAGTAATTATCGACCAACTTACATTTGTAGTTGCAAAAACATATTGTAGGCCAGTCATTCTGACGTTCACGCGAAACTTTCTGAACTGTTCAGAATATCCCAACTTTTAATTTTTTTAATGATAGTTGGACCCCTACGCTTTACCTCATTTGCCTTTGGACCACTACGTTTGAGACATCCTGTAAAATCCTATAGAATGACTATTTCATGAAATCATAATATTTGAAGATTATTCTAACTAGTTGTATTACTTACTTGTATTGCTGATACCTTGGAGCACCCCTCTTAAAGTTACCGTTAATAATTACCGTCGTTAATTAGGTATGACTTAAAAAATACTTAATTAAAAGAGAAAAAACTATAAAACAGAAAGTAGAAAGCAACCAATCTGTTTTGATAATAAAGTTGTGAACGTATGTAGTAAACAGTCGAAGCATGCTACGAAATAGGACTATGGGTCTCGTAGCGGGCTACGGGCTGCAGACTACGAGCACTATGTGTGTCACGAGGGAGTCGAAGCTGGCTACGATTTCTGCAGTATTTAAGTTCAGGAGGTATTTTGATTTTAGATTTTTATAACAAGACATTCGCTGCATAGGTACCTACCTATTCTGCAATCATTCTATGTTCTAAAGAACTCGAACCATCAATGACTGGAGTATTGACTGAGATGCATCGAAAATAACAAATACAAGTTCATCAAATAACGATAAATAAACACCAACTTTTTTAAGGTCACAAGAATTGTAAGTTTTGTCGAGAGGGGTGACCAGGCGTTCATTACGCATGCGCGGAAGAACCGGTGATGGCAACGCATGTAGAGGCTCCTGTACTTTGTGTCATAAACTAGCACATTTCACGATTCATGTAAACAGTTTCCTTGACCATCTGCCGTATAAGAGATATGAATGAGGACCACTTCGTTTTCCCTCGAGGTAAGCCTACGTTTCTTTGGAGATAAGGTTAACTCCGATGCTCGAAAATCAATAGTTAAATAACACAATCATAACCTTAATTCTCATTGTGAGTGTACATTTCTGCGGGTATCGTGTATAATCAGTGAAATTGCGTACCATGATGTATTTACGTGAGTGTTAATTAACTTAAATAATAACTTGTGAAGTGTCAAATGAGTTTTATCTTAGAAAGTGATTCTCAGAATGTCAGGGTGAAATTAAGAATTCAGGTACAGTCACTTGGTGACACTCGTCTGATGTACGTATGAAAAATCCGTTCTTCAAACCCTGATCGTGATCGTGTTTGTGTTTCACAGAAAGGTTATGAATCAAACGAGGATGATTCCAAAATTCAGGTAGATCTGACGTAGTAATTTTACAGGTATAGGATTGCTTGTTTAGAATGCCAGTACTAGCATTATGGGAGCAAATTTACCATGTGAAAAATAAAATATTGCCCGCATGCGTTGCGTTACTACTGCAGAAATTGCAAGCGAAAAGTGCATCGAAATAAATATTAATTTCCTGCAAGAAAACGTCTGTGGTAGTCTACGGTTAACCTAACCTAGCCTAAGGGTTAGGTTAGCTTTCATAAGTTATAACCACATAATTATTTATACCTCAAACCAACATTGTTTCAGTTGTACCTACAACATTGAAATTTGTTGTATATCGTGATAAAAAGCGACTCAAGACTCGCAACATAGACAATTAAGTATTGTCATTAGTACTTCAGTAATCACAGCGACTGTTTTGTTCACAGGTCCTGGCCTTACTCTTCCTCACGCTGATCCCTTGGCCGGGGCCGTCAGTCTTCAAAATAACTTGCTCTCGTGACAACTCGAAAATAGTAAGAAAAGTTATAGAGAACAAATGGCTCCCAGTGTTGGAGAGGTTTCAGGTAAGCTATACTTTATTTTGTATAAAGTAACTTCGTAGAATTAAGCGCAGGCAACACAGTATTACACTATAAAGCCGGGTCTGCTGCGCCATATTTGGATGTTTTAAAAACATCAAACATCAAACACGAACCAATCAGGCATCCTCAAATCAAACACGAAGCGATTTGATTGGTTCGTGTTTGATGTTTTTAAAACATCCAAACATGGCGCAGCAGACCCGACTTAGTGCCCGTTTTCATTAACACTACGCGACACCTAAAATGTAACACAAAAAAAAAACAAGTTGGTACCTATTCCAATAAAAGTTGTCAACATTACTTTACAAATTTAAACATTCTAACATTACCTTCCTTGTACATAAACGTATTAAATCTTTTTGTAAAATCAAATCCAAGCTATTATAAGACTGCTTCTAAAAGCTATTTACCTATAGAAAATTACGTGACAAAAAAAGGTTAGACGTAGAAATACCTTACTTATGGGAAAACAGCATTAAGTACGGTACTCAATAAAAGTAATACCGATTTGTATAGCATCACTGATCTATATCTATACTTATAATAAATCTGTAGAAGTGAAAATTCACATTGAAAATATCAAAAAAATAAATGGCAGGGGGTGTTACTAGACCGATACCGAACCCAAAAATTTGATTAAAATTTTTTTTGTCTGTCTGTCTGTTTGTTCAGGCATCACGCAAAAACTACCGGTTCGATTACGATGAAACTTGGTATAATTACTCTAATATCCTGGGCACCACACTGGGTACTTTTTATCCCGGAAAAGTATCATATCCTACTATCTATATCTATACCTATTAATAAAAAGACAAGTCCTGACTGACTGACTCATCAACGCTCAGCCCAAACCCTTGGACCTAGAAAGCTGAAATTTTGCACAGAGGTTCCCTTTATAATGTAGGCAAGGAATAAGGAAACATTTTTCGAAATTCAACCCCTAAGGGGGTAAAATAAGGGATGAAAGTTTGTAGGAAAAATCTTATTCCTTGAGGTAATAAACATGAAAATTCGCACGAATAGCTGTTATCTAAATAAATTATAAAGTTTGTAGTTTTTGTTTTTCTAAATTACCCCCTAAAGGAGGGTTGAGGGGTGTCAGTGTTTGTATGGAAGAATTTTAACGCGCTGTCCGATTAACTCGAAACCCAATATTTATACTTAAAACCCATGGGGATGTATAGGGTAATTTCCGACACTCACGCGGGCGAAGCCGCGGGCAGCAGCTAGTTTATAATAAATTACGCGATGACATTAGGAAGTTACCTACTCATCTATTTAAGAAGAAATTATACACATTCCTAAAAAAAGTGTTATTATAATGTAAAAGACTACTTCGAAGACAAAGATATTGATTATAGCAAATATTTGTTAATTAATTTAATATCATAATAATTACAATTACTATGACATTATTAATTTGTTTGACATTACCTACTGTTATAATTTATTAGTTCACATTTAATCTAATTTGTAATGAAATTGACTATCTATGTATATTTTCAATGACATTGAATTTTATTATGAAAACTAATTAATAATAATTGGTTCATAATGTTCCTAACATATTTGCACACCTCACATGGTTATAATACAGTGTAGGTACCTTAAGAACCATTTTGTAACATCCTCTGGACCTGTGTTATGCAAATAAATGATTTGATTTGATTTGAGTTGAACATACCATCGAGCTTCGTGTTCCAAGTGCGGTTCGATAAAATTTCAAAACCGGTTAAGTGCGTGTCGGACCACGCACAATGAAGGGTTCCGTAGCTGGGATGAACTTATCCCAAGAACAAACTTAACATTGTAATTGAAAAGGAGAACATGTTCTCCCATACATTTCGTATGGGAGAACATGTTTTTTTTTTGTAGAGCCTACTTAGCTGTGATAGTTTTCTTTTTAATTTCGTTATATATACGTTATATTATATTTCGTTATAAAATTCACAGCAGTAGCTGTGAATTTTTCCACATATCCAGAACGACATGGCGACGACGACGGACACCGGAACCCTAAAAACTTCTATCCAATTGCTTAACACATTTTCGTAAACGATTAAGACTAATCTGTTTCATTTTGAAAGTTCAACAACATTAATTGCGTTATTTACGTTGTTGAGCAGATTTTGTTTTCGAACTTTGAAGCAATGGATCAATCAAAATCTGAATCGTTTTGAAACAAATTGCTACTGTTTCAAAAGGATTCAGATTGTGATTGATCGTGTATTACTTACGCAATTAGGGTTCTGGATGAGGCACACATCTACCTGAAGTATAGGACTTCGGATTTCTCAGCTAATTTAAAAACACACACTAACCATTACATAAATACCCTTATTGGTTTTTTTAAAATAGGTTCAAAGTTGCTGATGGATACAAGGTTGCGCGCAAACGTACTCTCCGTTAGCTAGACGAGAACACTCTGAGATAATCTGTCGGCGCGGCGGATTGATTCCACCGGATCGACAGAATCATCATTCTTCATATTTCCATAAGTTATTAAATTTCACAGCTACAGAAAAAATCAAAAATATATTTAAATAATTTTATCACTTTTTAGTTGTGGTACCTACAGTTCGATTCAAACTTAATGGCGGCTCGGAAGTTAGCTACTCGCTGCGCAGTACCCCGACCCTCACCCCCGCTGACACATGAAATTGTTACAGCGCAGCGACTCGGCTCATGTTCCGAACTTCCGAGCAGCCATTAAGTTTGAATCAAACTGTACCTACCTCTCCACACAAATTCGAAAACCACTACCTGGTGTGTAAATAACAGTGACTGGAGGTTATTATTTACTAGCTTCTGCCCGCGACTTCGTCCGCATGAAATTTCGGACCGGGCCCACCGCGTCGCATCCCATCGCCCGCTCGCGCTATTACTTCGTTTTCGCTTATGGCTTTTTCTGACCTTTTTTTCATTTTGCTCAGCTCCTAACGTTAGTAGCGTCATGTTACATAGCCTATAACCCGATCGGAGATTTTCTCGACAGATTAGTAAAGTTTGCATCAAAATCCGTTCAGCCGTTTTCACGTGATGCGCGAACAAATAAACAGACAAACAGATAAAGACACAAATAGACAAAACTTCTAAAAACTGTTGGAACGTGTTCTGTTCGTTAGTACTAGAAAGCTGTAAGGCATGAGTATACCTACATAATTATTAATTACGCCGACAAAGTAGTATAGTAAAATGAAATCATGAAAAAATATTTTTTTAGGGTACCTCCCCTACACGTAAAGGGGGGATATTTTTTTTCGGCTATCCCATCGTTTTTTGCGGGTATCTTTGGAAAAATCGTTCAAAAATATAGCGAGTTTGTTAAAACCATTTTTGGATTGAAGGATCCGTCTGCGAAATATTAAACTTTAAAGTGCAAATTTTTGTCAGAGTCAAGTCCCCCCCCCGGGGGACAAAAATTAGCACTGACAAAGATTAGCATATCCAGAACATACCGTTTAGCTGGCAGGGCCCTGCCAGCTAAACGGTATATTCTGGATATGTGGAAAAATTCATAGCAGTACCTAGTATATATAACGAAATTAAAAGGAAAACTATCACAGCTAAGTAGGCTCTTCTAGTTAACGAGTAATTATCGACCAACTTAAATTTGCAGTTGCAAAAACATGGTCTACCATACATTTTGTTTGGGAGAACATGTTTTTCAACTACAATGTTAAGTTTGTTCTTGGGATAAGTTCATCCCAGTTACGGAACCCTTCATTGTGCGTGGTCCGACACGCACTTGGCCGCATAGTGTAGACGGCCAATCCAGTGCACCCAGCACTGCATTGGCCGAGGGTCTACGTTGCACAGAGAACACGCATTGTTGATTTTTTTCTGACTGACTGAATGACTGGAATAATTTGTAGACGATAGGATCCAGTCTAGGACTGGAGTGGATGACTCGCTGGATACTGGACTGGAATAATGTGAACCGGGCATTACAGGTGAAACTACCACTGGAGTGCCCATTCCACCCGGCGCGCGACATATTCGCGCCTCAACATGCGGCCAAGTTGCAACACCGGCCTTCGCAGTGGACGTGCGCATTCTGTGGCAAGTCCTTCTACGAGGAACGACACCTCGACACGCACTTCGACCAGCGACACAAGAACCAGATTAATAAGGTGAAGTAGCAAGTTGTGTTAGGACTTTAAAGCGCATTCACGATCAAATTTGAATGACGTTAAACCATTAGTAAGTCATGCAATGTTACTCTTATCTCATTGTTATATAGTATACATTAGAATAACTGCTGTGAGTTTGATAAAACTCTCGGCAATCATTTTAATTTGTACCTTACCGCGATAACATTGCAATGACTTACTAATGGTTTTACGTCGAACGTGAATGTCCTACCTAAGAATAGTGCAGGGCAAATGTCGCGACCTATGATGTGCAACATTTTCAGCATGCCGCATGTTGACTACCAAATTAGTGCGAATTTGACCAATGCAACTTAACGCGCTCAGCACATCTAAAACGAGTTCAAGAGTCTGTCATTGTCAATATTCCATAGAAAATATGAAAATATCGACACTGACAGCCCTTAAACTTTGTTATAAGTGCTGATCGCGTTTAGTGATCGCGATTAGCAAATTCAAATCATAATTGTCATTCTTTGACAGATGCATGAAATGGCTTGTCAATTAGCTTGATAATTAATTTCCCTGATTGTACTTGCCCGACCACGCTGGAGCCTGGAGACATGTGTCGCGGGACATATGTCCCGTGAGAATACAAGGCTTTATTTACTTTACTAATACCGGGTTCACACGGTTCGGTATCTTAGTTGAATTCAATTTGATTGAAAGTCTGTTCAGACGGTTCAAATCGCTTTCGACTTCGCAGTTGATTAACTGAAATCGAACCGTGTGAACCCGATAACACAAAAGATTCTCATACAACATCACTCGCCATGATGTCCGGCCATTGTACACTTTTTTAAATGTGTTTGTCCTTTTTGTTTTATTTGTTGTACAGCTAAGTGAGAGCTAAGTGTTTAATAAATAATAAATACAGGCAGAGGATGCAGTATGCCTGGCAGACTACTGCGATATCATGCGGTGCCAGGTGCTGGTCGCTCACGGTCTGCTCAGCGGCGCGGGCGGCCCGAGCACTGATATCGAGGTGAGCAAAGAAAGCTCCAAGTGACCTCAACTATGTAACTGTACATGGTTGGTATAAATTATTCTCCATTTATTAAAAAAATAACGGGATATAAACGTATACTTACTAACTAAACTCCGTTATTTCACGATAAATACAAAGCAATGTACCAAATCTATTTACCATTTACATTAAAAAATAACTCTGAAGTGCAGTCATTTCAACTAAGTATTTTACACAATAACTGTCTTTATTTCGCCGATATTTGTCTAATGCTATATAATACATGGAGTAGATATAAGTAAAATATTTCATGATAAATACGGGTTCTGTTATGCCGCGCCCACGAAGTCTGCGGCGCGGTGGCGGCAGCGGATCGGGAGCGGCGCGTTGAAATGCATATATTTATATGGAACCGGTCTCGAAGGCAGCGGCGCGGCGAGCGGTGCGTTCAAAGGCGCCGCTCCCCGCGCTGCTGCCGCCACCGCCGCGCCGCCGCGACGCTGCCGCTGGCCGCGGCCTTACGAAAACCTCGAGTTAGAGGATTAATTTGTCTAGAAGTAGGAATGACCAGAAGACCAGTACGTTCAGCGCTGCTTCCACACAGGTAAAAATCCCCCTAATACATACGTTAACTTTATCGTCACTTTATCCATGCAGGTATGGCAAGACGTAGAAGCTGTGAAGAAAGCGCTTGCGCCGGCGGCGACGCGGAGCGTGGCGCGCGTGGCGACGCGCAGACGGCACCGCCCGCGCACCGCGCCCCCTCCTCCCATTGCCGACTGTCCCCGAACAGATGCCGATGCAAGAGAGGAAGAAGCCGGTTCGTGCTTTATTACCAAGAAGCAAAAAAAAAAACTCTTACTTACCATGACTGAGTTCTCACGGTCATATAGCGTGCCGTTTCCAAATCCCATCGTAACTGACTTACTGGGCCTGATCCACCAGCGAGCTTTACGTGGTAAAGCTCGCTGGTGTATCATCGCCCAACCCCTATATTGTGAACCGACAAGCCAGGCTCCCAGCTCGTCAGAGCTGTTTACGCGACGCGCCACACTAACTTTCTGTTTGGCTAACAGAACAACTATGTGGCTCGCTCGTGTACAGACCGAGCTGCTACTAAAATGCGGGTTTAGGCTCACTTGTCCATCATGTTTAGGTTTGAGACACATAAACGGATTGTCATTATAGAACAATGGGACACTTGAAGTGTTTTTGCGTTGTTTGTTTAAACAACGCCGGACGGATTATCACCTGGTGAACTTGAAAAAAATCATGGAAATGACTGTAGACTTACCTGCAATTTCAGAGTCAGAAGAGAAAAGAACAGAAGACAGTGACGGGGACGCAAATCAGACGGCAGAGCTTTGCGACGCTGACACAGTAGAGTCGTCGCTTCCTCCCGACAGCCGACAGAAGAGGCTGGCAGACCTGCAGGCCGAGCGAGCGGCTTGTGACCCCACCCGCCTTCAGACACTCAAGGTCATTTGCGTTTACTAAGCTCCTTTTTGGCCTTTGTAAACTTTAAACATGAAGTAGTATGGTTCTTCACTTTTCTGCCCGTCAAGAACCCTTCTTATTTATAAACTTAGAATTATTTTTCAATATTTCACAGACTTTTTGTATTTTTCAGGTTCGCTGCGAAAGGATCGTGCACTCCTGCATAGCAACGCTTCTATTACACCTTACTCAACATCAGTTCACTGAGCTTGAAGGTTTTATACGTTTTATTTTTATAATTTAATATTATCGTTGCTGTAGGCAGAGAGAAAAATTCTATAAGCATTCCCAATTTCCCACATTTTTGTACCTGCCGGCGGGAAAACAATACCCGACCTGGCGGGTTTTTGGTTTTGCCGGTTAGATAACATCACGCCCGTAATCCCCGAAGGGCTAGGCCGCGGTGTACCTCTAGTATACCCACATTTCACTATAGATATGTTTGTTTTGTTTTCGCCGGTTAGACTATTCTAATTTTTATCAGTTAGCAGTCATGGTAAAATGCTAGCGTTGTTGGTGTTCGATGCAGCTGGATGTAAAGGTGCAGCAGATCGACATCGACCAGACAATATTGAGCACCTAACTCCTAAAAATATGACACGATGTCGATCTATCGCAATCAATTTGCACCACATGATAATGAATTTACCCATTTCTGAACAACGCTACAAAGTTATCTTGGCGCGTGGGCAAAAGCGTTTTTTTTCTACAACTTCTAATTTCACACATGTTTACCAACATGAATGACTTTCATAGGGCGCCCCTGTCAATTCCATTCAGGCGCCAAAATATCCGTGTAGCACTCTAGTCAACTGTCTCACGATCTCGGTGACGTTGTTTGTCAGAGGAGATGCAGCGCGCCGTGTGCTGGTACCTGAGCTGCGACCGCTACTGGGAGGACACGGCGCCCTCGGCCCGCGCCTTCCCCTGGCCCCTTCTACTGGCCCTCGCCACCGGCCTCGCGCTAGCACTCTGCATGTGCTATTACATCATCTGGATCGTGTTTGAGTAAGTGTTTTCCGGCGGCAAGATAGGCGGAGGACATTGTTGCCAGCGCGTAGAGATTGGCAAAGAAAAGAGAGGCTTATGCCTAGGAATGGGTGGTGGTGATGAAGTTGCACATAATTTTTTATATAAAACTGATGTCAAACTGTTCTTCGTCATCGGTTTTAACAAATGTCTTCCTGCAATTGGTGCCGTAAGAGAATATTGAGGCTCACGTATCCTAGAACAGTGTAGCGGCCCTGGTTATTCAGAAGCCGCGTCTCTAGCGGTACAGTCCGCAACGAAAGTCGGTTACACTTCAGTTTTTCTTTATCTTAACTGAATATAATATTATATAAAAATCAAAAGAGATGTGCCTGATATAACAAACTGCTGTCTCATGAGTGCTAAAACACAATCATAAACATCGAATAATTTTGTGCTGTTAACTCTGTAAATTGTAAACCAACTTTCGTTGCTAACCGTACTCAGATGCTCATAGATGACCTATTTTTGTTTTGGGAAAGGTTGCCTTCTGTACAGACGTTTCTGATTAATTCAATGGTCCAACATCTTTACCGTCAAGACGTCGAGGATGAAGACTTCGACGAGCCCATCATACCGCGAAGAATTAGGTACAGACGTTACTTTACTATCCTATCTCCTTTCTTTTCCAAAATTGAACTTATCAACAACTGTATAGTTCGGAGGAAGGCAGCGTAGCGGGCAGCGCATCGGTGTCGATGACGACGCATTCATCGCCGACGCGTGGCGAGCGCTTGGCGGCCGAGGAAGCCCTTTTAGACGACCCCGACCACGACGACCACTACATATACGTCACCTACCCGCCTGAGCTCAAGCGCAGGCTGCTCGAGAGGTACGAAGCGAACAAAGTCACCCTAATCATATTGTCGCCGTTTATAAGACAAACGCGAGTAGATTAGTAGGGCTGTGTAAATTCAGTTCTCAAGAAACTGCTAAATGCTTTAAGACATTCTTTGATGTTTCATAAGTTTTAGAGAGGTTCAATTGAGGGCCATTTCCACTACAACTACAAACCTATTTTTTTTTTTTATTGTCTTATCCCTATGTCTGTCGGGAATTCAAGCTCTATTGTACCCAGCTAAAGGCTAGCAGGCAGGCGCGACGCGACTCTGTTGGAACAATTCCTATGAAAACTTCACGGAAATTGTTCTACAGGTGTCGCGTCGCGCTTGTCTGCGGGAGCCTTAACGCTAAATAGCAGTTTGATGGCTTCGTGTCATTTTACTTTATTCGTAATTATCATGAAATAGGTACGGGTTTTTAGAATTCTGTTGATAGGTGAACGACTGAAACGTTTATCTCGTGAACGAATTTCAGTTAATAGGTTCTAGCTCTAGAGATCCATTAGTTACACTTACAATACCTATAGACCTGTTTTATGTCACATTTATAGCAAGATTTTAAATTGCACAGGATGGTTTTTAATGTAGTAGGTAATATGTGAATTAATTGAGCGGTGGCATTCCATGATCACCTGCGTTTTTATTGTTTGTATTAAATGCTCATTCAGGGAAATAAATTGTTTACCAAAATGACCAACTAACCATATTTTCGCATCACAACTGTAATTTTTTATCAGTCATGGCTAAGTTACGGCAAGTTTTCGTAGTAATTTAATCTGCTGAACAATACATTTCCTTGACTATTATATTACATAATATATTATATCGTTTAATACGGATGATTCATAAATTGATTCAAAAGTAATGACATCGCTCAAGTAATGAGTATCAATAAGTACAGTAGTCCAGGCACCCTATTATGAAAATAGAAGGTCAGATAGAACATTAATTTAATAAGTATCAGTTTTTACTGGATTCATATAAAAAAATCTATTCCCAGTCAGTTCAGCTTTTTACTATAATGAGGATGTACAGCTGTATAAAAACAGTTATACTTATACCAAATGACTTAAAAATTGCCACATGAATAAAGTTGTGTGCAGTTTTATTTTTTAATATTTTAAGTATGAAACATTGATTTTTACTAATAACAGTTTATTGTTTTAGCTGCTACAATAGAACGACTCGCCTCTGAGATCAGCATCCATGTTGCGCCGCGCATGCGTACTTTGTACCACTACAGTAGATTTAATACTTAGATTTAGTGGCAACTTTAAGATTTTGTTATAGAGAAAACGCGTACGTGTTCTGTTCCTTATATCAATAAAAACATCGATTTTATTCTGAACACTGCTTTATTTAAAATTATTTGAGACACATTGGTGATCTTTAGGATTTATTTAAACTATTTTACACCTAAAATTGTGTTCAGAAAATGTAATAATATAAGGTTCAGAATCACATGAAACTTTTACAAAATTTTCACGAATTTTCAACGTAGATATTAGAAATCAATCATAAAAGAATCTCTCGTTTGATATTGTTGTAATATAATTTTATTTCAATTTAGTTGAAACTTGTATTATTCCCTTAGATGTAGTTCGCTTGAAACAATTGGTGCCTAAACTTTTCCGTTTTATATTGTGCCTACTAATATGTATCTGGGCGCACGGTAGTGCCCCCGCCAAGACGAGCCAAGCAAGTGCAAGGGCACTACCTACCTTTTCTCGATGCGCTTCGTCGTTTATTTGAATCCTCATATTTATTTTCCTCTTATAGGTAGTTATTGATAATACAATAAGAAATAATAATGTACATACGAATGGTGTCGACATATATTAATAATAGAAACCAACTAATCAAGAGAAATATTTTTATCCTAAAAATGCATTTTAACCCCATGATTGCTCACTAGACCCTATATACATATTTTAAATACGTATATATTTTTATGTATAATCTGATAAGTCTCTTCATTCTGTAAATAGTTTGATATCTGAGTACTTATGTTTCTTTCTTTCTTACACATATTATTTTTTATTCACTCATTGCGACTGTCCTATGCTAACTTACATAATTGAGATTTTCTTACGTTTTTTGGTGATAGGTACTAGCCATAATAATACGTTTATTGTTTTATTATAGAGGTTGGTTGTATTATAATACTTAATAATTTAAATGATCTCGCGACCACTAGTCTTTACATACCTAGGTATTTTTGATTATTTTTTGTTTAATCTTAAACTAACTTATATATTTACTTACCTTAAACTTGCTACCTGTATAATATTAGCTGCTTCTAAATTTCGCATACGGAAATGCTTGAATGAGACTGAAGTAAAGCATTTTTATTATACTTTCAGATATAAACTCACTCACTTTAACATAATCAAGAGCACACTTTCATTTGTTTGTTTTAAAATATTTGTAATATAAAATTTGTGTAAATTTGTGTTTGTTAAATAAAATTCTTGATAAAAATTGTGTAATTATTTATTACAATGGATTGTATAAAATTGCCAGTCTTTATAATTATTTCCTTACATATATATTATTTTATACAAATATGTGTAATGCGTATAGTTGTTACGTTATTCGAATGGTTTATGAGTGTGTACAGGTTGTTAGATAAGCCACAAAGCTATGTATGGGGTTTCCTGATTACCATCGGTCTCGACCACGCCTTTACACAGTAGTGTCACAAGCCTTAAGTTTACCGTACATACTCATAAGCACGAATGTTACATTACACCCGAAATTCACAGTATAAACATTACCAAAAAGCCACTAAGTAGGTAAATGCTTCCGCCTAAATTCAAAAATCTACTTTACCCAATAGAAATATAATTTAACTGAGATATTTACATTACGCTTAAATATTAGTTTGTTACATACGTTGTTCGTGCCTCACACGTACTTGACGCCTTTCCACACGGAGTTGCCTTCCATGACGCACTTGCAGCCGCAGCCGGTGGGACATGTGTCGTGTTGGGAGAACCTGGGGAGTTGCACACTGGTGAGAGCTTGATCTTGTAAAAATAAGTCAACATTTTTCACAACCTTAGTGTATTTGGCCAAAAGCAGTATGTTTATTATTAATGACGACGACGAAAAAAAACGGCTTCCTAAAATCATAATTTTAAGTACCTACCTAAATTGCTTAATGACGCGGTCAAATCCCTCATAATAACATTACTATCACACACTACTTGAAATTGTGATTTATCTCACCAGTGCAGCATGTGCATGGCGTGACCGGCGTGCGCGCAGTAGTGGCAGGCGGCGGCCAGGCCGCGCACGGGCCGCGCGCACACGGCGCAGCGCAGCGCCAGGCGCGCACACAGCGTGCACACCGCGCCACGCGCCGCCGCGCCACAGCGGAAGCACTCCGCGGCTAGCTCTGGCCCGCGCCCAGGGGAGTTGCCGCTCCCGTCCACTACTAGCTTCAGCACCTACGCCAATAAATCGAGATGAGTTTCAATCCTCAGGGCTGATTTAACGCAATCAGCACATCTAAACTGCACCCAAAAGCTTTCAGTATCAATATTCCCGAACAATGATGACAACACTGACAGCTCTTAAACGCGGTTTAGATTAGTGTCCGACCGAAACGCGATTTTCAGCCGAAACCGTAACCGAATCTTCAGCTCTTCTTCTAGTTTCGGCCGAAACTGACGCCGAAACTTATGAAGTTAAAGTAAAGGGCTGATTTTGCAATTATAAATTTTTAGGGTTCCGTACCCCAAAAGGAAAAAACGAAACCCTTATAGGGTCACTGGTGTGTCTGTCTGTCCGTCTGTCACAGCCAATTTGCTCCGAATCTACTGGACCAATTTAGTTGAAATTAGGTACACGTATGCATTGCTGTGACCCAAACACGGACGTGTAAAGTAAATACCTAAGTGAATTTTGAATATGGGGGTAACTTTTTGGGGAAAAATTGGAAAATTTAAAAAAAAGTTTTGCAATCGTTCCGGGACCGTGTGACATTTCAAATGAAGGGGATTTTTGTAAGGATCTCAAATATTTTTTTTAATAATTTTAAAATATACTATTAAAAATATTTCTGAAAATAGATGCAAATTTACCATTACCCTTATCTCCGAAACTCTGGCTAGCTATCTCCGAAAGAAAAAAGAAAAAAGAGAGAATGGTTCTTTACTCTATGAGTAAAGAGCCAGAATCTCACCTGATGGAAAGTGATGATCAGGCCGAAGGTGGAAGCGAGCTTCACCCGGAATCCTCTACCACAGAGGAACTGGCTATCTTATCTCTAACTGCCGGAACACAACAATGCTTTTAACATTGTTGTTATGGCGACAGACTTAGATAAGATGGTGGTAGCTAGCCAGGCGGACTTAAAACAAGCCCTACCACCAACCAAACCGAGCAGAAAATTTTGCCCCCACTGGGAATCGAACCCGGGACCTCTTGGTCTAAGACAGGTGGTCTAACCACTAGACCACAGAGGCGGTTTAAAACTTCGCACTTCGCAGGTTTTTTCTTTATCCAAACAAAAAAATAACTTATGTCACATTTTGTGTGAAAAACTATCAAAATTTCAAAATGACGATTGAAAAATCATCCGTGTCTTAAATAAAGGCCTTAGCAGCTATGCTACTGTTAGCTTTTGCAATTAGCGATTTAGTAATTTTTCCGATGGTTGATTCAACTAAAAAGCACCGCATGCATTTAGCATTAGCAATCAGCGATTTAATCGCTTTTCCGTACCCAGCGACAATGCTTTATCTCACCGTTTAGCGGTGAGATCCCCTCATCCCTCAAGCATTTATTGCATTCCTTAATGTGTATTTGAGTGGTAAATTTAAATTTAATGAGACCCTATCGGGCACAGCAAAATAGGAAGAGGGAGGAAGCTTTAAAACTTAGCTTATCAGTCTCCTTAACTATATCTAACTAGCTGCGCCCCGCGGTTTCACCCACATAAGTCTCGATCCCGTGCGAATATCGGAATATAAAGAATCTTATGTCCTAATCCAGGTCATGGTCTAACCATGTGCCAATTTCATCCAAATCTGTTCAGCCGTTTTAGCGTGAAAGCGTAACAAACAAATAAACAAACTCGCTTTCGCATTTATAATATTAGTAAGGATGTTGTTAGGGTTCCGCAGAATGGTCGACTAAGACTGTGCAGTTGGCGTCAAAAATATAGGAAGAAATATACTGGAAGTAAAATGTTATGCCAATGAAAAAAGAGCGGCGGACTGGACAGTGCACAACCCTCAGACGACTAACTATAATAGCGGCACGATTCGCAATGCCTATTTGTCAAAAATAACATGAAATTTTGGGCAGACAACATTATTATTTCTCTTGTCGTAAAAATAATCTCTAAAATTAACCATACAAAGCATTTGCCATCTTCACTCACCTCAGTCTTCTTATAAATTAACTGCCAGCGGTGTAAGATGTCCGCGTAGACTCGTTTAAAGCAATGATACAGATGTACTGTGGCTTCATCGAGCACACATGACGAGGCTCGTTCAGACTTAGAGACGGTGGAGTCCGTATAGAAGTTCTCGGCTTCAGAACATGAGTTGCTTCGGACGATGGGGAGCGTCCATCCGTCCGCGCTAATCTCACTGTATTGATTCACTGTGCTGTATGGGGATGTCCCGTTACCCTATAATGGAGAATATTTTTTTATGGTTTTTTAAGATGCGAATGAATTGAATTGGTTTTTTAAATTTCTCCGATAGACGACAGACAGTCCTAAACATTAATTTATTTGTACATAACTTTATGATTCAACTTTATGTTCGAGTATTAAGGTTGATAATAATATGAAGTTCATGATATTTAAAATAACATGATATTTAAATACAGTACTATCACTCGCAGCCAATTGAGCAATATGTTTTTATTTGTGATACTGCATCTAGTGTGTTGATAGAAGCTCACAGCTCATACAGTCCTAAGCTTTTGTGCAGATATAACCCGCATTACAGAGTAGTTCCATTGCCTAGAATACTCACATAACTAGATGTGCTGATAGTGGACTGTGAACTAGAATTGCTGGTATCATTGAACACAGAGAAGGCACATGCTAACATTGCCGCCATCTGCAGGTTCGACGCTTTGGCATAGTGAGATATTCTGTAACAAAGATGATTACGTTTATTAAAATGTGCATTTTTGAAAAAATTACGAACTAAATATAAAAAAGAATTTAAATTCATTTTGCGCTAAATGTATTTAGTGCTATGCTGCTGTCAAGCTTGCTATCAAGCCTAGTATAATGCAGTGGCGTATTTAACGATTTGGCGTTCCGGACCAATTTTTGGCACCGCGATTCGATTTTCTTTTTACCATTCATATAAATGATATTGAAGTTAGCTAAAATTTTAGCACCCCGCCTCGGATTGGTTCATTTTTTTCCGGTAATGGGGCGACAGGCTAGAATCGTATAGTGGTTGTATCAAGACAATAGTGGCGGCAGGCTAGAAGATGCTTGTATCAAGAAATTCTCCACTGGGTTAATGAATGAGTGAACTCACAGTGACTGCAGCAGGTTGCAGCACAGGGGGTGGCCGACCCAGCCCATGCTCTCCTCGCTGGACGCCAGGTGGTCACACACGCGTGCACGCAGTGACCGCGCGGTCAACGCAGCGAGGTTCCACGCGTGCGCTAGCTCGGTCTCGCCTTCTTCTGTTGCCAACTTCGCGTTTTTTTCGCACATTTCTGTTGAATATGTTATTTTTAAAGAGAGGTTGATATAAGGGTGGATTCCGCGCAAAGATGAATCTATAGAAATTTTACCGCGTGCCGAAGCGTGTCTTTTATAATCATGCCGACGGAACAAGTGTGTAGCACGACGAACGACGCCGACGTCGTCGGCACCCAAAAATAACATAATTGGGAACCGGCGCCGTCAGCGAACTTCTTTCTGTAAATTGACCCATAAGAATCAGTTTAATAAATATGATAGGTGGTACATACCAACAGGATTGTCAGCGTTGATGACATATTTCTCAGCGAGGTTCCGACTCAGCGGGAACAAGTTAGGGGCGGCGTACATGACTACGCGCGGCGCCATGCAGCCAGATATACTGCCGCGGCTACGCATGCTTCCCGCGCGACGACCTTGCGCTTTCTACCGACAGAACATTTTATATTAATGGTATTTCGGGTTCCGTACCTCAAAAGGAAAAACGGAAGCCTTATAGGATCACTTCGGGGGGGCGTGCAGGGCGTGCACCGCACAAGAGCGGCACTTTCAAGGGGGCGGCAAAAATATAAATCTCCTAATTGAACACAGTGTAGATTAGAAAATTAACGCAACGTTTGCAGGTTCAAACCACTTAAGCCCGATTTTTCAATCGCCAGTTTACTTTTATCCGACGAATAAGTTTTTCATTTTGACAGTTTTTGTTTGGACAATCTGTCAAAACTTCACATTTTCACACACAAAAGTGATCTAATTATTCAAAAACCGGCCCTTAGATAGGTAATCTCTAAGAGGGTATTCCCCTGTTATAAATATAACCCTTCATTGTGCGTGGTCCGACACGCACATAGCCGATTTTATTTATACACTTCCATAACAACTTAACCAACATCATACTCCTCTCTAAAATCGTAGTAGGGTAAAGTTAGCACTTATAAAGGCTCTTACACACTAAGCCACCACCACACTTACCCATCTATCTTGAAAATAGAACGTAGTAATTGAATTCGACGGATGACGATGATGCAGCTGCGGAAAACCGGACGCGTTCGTCGGGGACGGCGTCGTGGTCGCGTGGGGCGACACAGAGTTGTACCCAGTGGTGCCAAATAGTCCCGGAGTTAATGACAATGATGACATCGACCGCGGGGTCCCGGTCTCGTGTTTTAGGGACAGTCGCCGCGCGTTCGGGGGACGGTTGAAGACAACTAGTGTGCTAACTCCGCACCACTTGGCCCCACAAGTTCTAGGGAATGGTATGCACGAGTCACCAGCATTTTCACTCTCCGATTGACTTCTTTGACTTGATTTCATTGAGTCGGTATCGTCACTGGATTTCACTGGAATCTAGAATGTTATAAATACGTGATGCTCTTTTAATATTTGCAATGTTGTGTATTTTTGCAATGATAAGTATTTAAATGTCAAACTAACTGAAGAATGTAGCTGTTGTTAACATTTCAGGCATGCATATTTTATGGCTTTTCTATTCAAAATTGTAGAACTTATTGCAAGGAAAAAGTAAAAGTAAGTAAATACCTCGTCAATAGATGTAGCTAACGTTTTCAAACAGTGCAACAGACATCTGTGCCCTTCTTTCTTCTTGCGATAAGCAGTTCTATTGATAGACTGTAGAATTTTGATAGTAGTGGGACTATCAACATTTGTTCCTGATAGCCAGGAGAACTTTGGTATAGTTTGTTCGGTAACGTTTCTCGGGAATGTAACTTGTAGGTTGGCGACGTAACCGTTGCGTTCGGAGTGTATCTGGCACGTTCGCGTTTCAATGTTCATGTCCGTTACTTCTATGTTCGCCATCTCACGAATAGATTCGAACTCCTCGTCAATCGACGTGTTAGTTTTGTGCGGGAGTTTGTTCTGAAAGAATATTTTTATAATTTTTTTATCTTTGAGATTTTTATAACTTTACTGATGCGCAGTTATAAAATAATATGGTCAAGTCTACTATGACTGAGTAGTGAAGCCAATGCAACAAGGTTTACGCATCATTATGCGTGACAGTGAATACGGTTTCATTTGCAGCTCATTGTTACTCAAAACCCCTGGAACACATAGAAATATAGCTGTAATAAATGTGGTAGATAAGAAATTTGTAGGATAACTGCTCACCAATGCAATATCTTGACCTTTGTTATCTCCCATAGACATATCGTTTGTAGACTCTGCTGTAGAAGCATAGCTAACATCTGAAATACAACCAATTTGCTTTATACATAATCAATTCCAGATGAGATAGCAATAATAAAACTAATAATCAGGGCCGGCCTTTACCACATAGGCGCCCCGGACGAGTCATGCATTGAGCGCCCATTTATAAACTAATTTTTTGTACCACATTTATGTACAAACCTACCTATATTGGGTGTCAGTTAGTCACGAAACTTACTTAAAATGAAAAACAAAAACAACTGAAACCTTATTTTTCTTATTTTTTGTGAGGGATACCTACGACAAGATCTATTATACATTGTAATAGCGAATCAATTTTCACGCCTCCCGTAACGCCTAGGCCAAATATTGTTAGATATTCGGATAGCTCATGACCTATAGAGGTACCGTAAAGAATACGACTCGCATTGTTAGGAGGTTCCTCTCTCTGGAACTCTAAGCACCGGTAGCTTGGATCCTGTTTCCGATACTGGTGGGCTACTATTTTTAAACTTTGAAAATGGCTATTTATAAATACTTAAATCATTTATTTCAAACTCTACTTGCGATTACATCCATATTTGTTAGTAGAATTGCGAGCTTACAAACTAGTGTTATTAATCATTATTATTTTAATGACATAAAACAATAATAATTTAATAAAATAATATATAATAATAGTCATTAAAAAAAAAAAAACAGTATATACGTCATGAAACTAGCTGCCTGCCCTGGATTCGCACGGGTAGGTACCTACCTATCTACCTACCTACCTATACCTATCTACCTACCTACTTTCCTACCCTACCTACCTACCCACACTACAACTACCTACCTACCCTACCTACACCTACCCACCTACCCTACCTACACCTACCTACCTACCTCCTACATACATACATACATACCTACCAACCTACCTAGATACCTACTTACCTACATAGGTATGTAGGTAAGTAGGTATCTAGGTAGGTTCCAACATTTTTTTTTTATTATTTAACATAAAAATACGTAAATTAATTTAGTATTTGTTAATAGACTAAACGTAGGACAGTTACAGTTTGTTCCAACCGTGTCATTCTTCATACTTAGGTAATTTTGACACCCATCATTACTTCAGAATGAAAAGTCCGATCTTAGTAATTTAAAGTGGAATTTACACATACTTATTCAACCTTAATTATCAAACCATTTCATTGGATAAGGATTAAAATCATGATAACAATATCACCACTATTTGATTCCACAAGATGTAGCTTTGTAATGGTGAAAGAATTTTTGAAATCAGTCGAGTAATTTTTGAGTTTAATTGTAACAAACAAACAAACAAAATGTAAAATTTTCCTCTTTATAATATTAGTTTAGATAAAGAAGAAACAAAATTACTTACTGTCACTATTATTGTCCTCATCATTTTCACCATCATCAGGAAGATAATGATTGCACATCTTTAACAAAGATGGGTGCATCGTCCAAACTCTGAGTGATTGATCTCGAGCCCATGTCACCAGTTGATAGTTGGATGGTGAGGTGTTTGGTCTCCACACCATGGTCTGGACTGTGTCAGTGTGACCTACCAGCCTGTGTGTTAGTGCCCCTCCTACCCAGATGCCAATGACTCCTGCCTGTTCCACTCTGGGCATCCCCCCCCAACCTACTCCTATGGTTAGTAAACCACTTCCAAACGGCGTGTATATTGCACGCCACACAGGGAAGTTCGTCATTATCACATTCTCAGGTCTTCTTGCATTATTAATGTCAAAATATTTGATGCTGCCATCATGACTTGAAGTAACCAGTTGGTATTCATGGTGAGGACTCCAATCAACTCCATGGATTTTGCACAGATGTGCCGAAATGTAGTAGATAGGTGCAGAATGTTTGCGGTAATCCCAAATTTTGATGTCTCCATCATGAGCAGTAGCCACTATGTGGGTTGCTACTTTGTTCCATTGCACTTGTGAAGCACCAGCTAGAACCATTAAAAGTTACATATTACCTGTTATCATGTTATAACTTTCCACATTGATATACACAAAATGCAAGTAAAACTGTTTGCATTTTGTTAGAATTACAGATATCAAGCATAGTACAAATATAACACACTTACCAACAGCACATAAGGAGACCACAGGTTTCCTTGCATCTCTTAAATCCCACAAATGAGTGAATGTATCAATAGAGCATGTGGCAATCAAGTTATGATCTTGTCTATGGAAGTGTGTGTCACTGACCACCCTAGTGTGTCCGCGGAGGGAACAGATGCAAGTTAGGTCATTGCCTCCACGCCATTCATACACATCCACTCTTTGGTTACTCTGGAATATTTTTACACAATTTATATGAACTGTCTAATAGTAGGATGGCCTACAAATAATTCCATTATCTACGCATTTGTTTGGTTCTCATTAAAGAGATTACAAAGATAAAGGATACTAGTAGTCTGTAGATTCCAAAAATTATGTTTTTTCTATCACAGAAACTGATCAGAACATTTAATTTTTATTTTCATTTTTGTACATACCGCGATTGCGCAAAGCTTCTGTCCATGGTAAGACTGGCACCACTCGGCACCGGCCGCATCATACTTGCTGTGACGAGGGTACTTCTTCACGATATCCCCCGAGTCGTCGTCTTGCGTGAGCTGTTTTATCGCTAGCCATCGTCGCCCCGCTAATAGCACGTTGTTACCCGAATAATCCACGGACATAGCCGTAGCTTGCAAGTCGCGATACTCCCATTTCATTATTTCTGAACTCCAATGTATAGACATACTTAAGAATTATTTAATCAAAGTTATATATACTTATCCACCAATAAAGTTATTTTATAGTATTATTGAAAACATGGTTTATTTATTTATCTTTTTAATATATTGATTTATCTTTTTAATATATTTATTAATCTTTTTAATATATTTATTAATCTTTTTGTCCCAAATCCCAACAATATTGACAATTTCATTTGACATTATTTTGACAATCAACAATCAGCTGGCTGGATACACGTTTCGTTGATTGCAGGAGATTTTCCTTTGTAGATTTTTATTTTGTGAATGAGAATTTTGAGAACCACAAAAAGTTTGTCGATTTGAGTTCTCAGGCTAGGTGCAGTGGACAACCTTTGCAAGGTAGCTGGATTGGCTTGTAGCAGATGGATGAAAGTTGCCGAAAATCGAATTGTGTGAATGGTGTGCTATCGGAGAGGCCTATGTCCAGTATTGGATTCGTGGACTGCTGGCTGCTGAAGTGTAGGTTGATGATGATGATAAACTACTTTTTTATTTAAATTAATGCTTAGTATTATAAAATGTAATAATATTGCTACTTTGTAAGATTCTTCTAAATAGTAATAATTATTGCTTTGGCCTATACCCAAAATAGTTTCATGGTGAAATGTATAAAACTCCCACACTGTTGTGATATAGTTTTTTTGATAATTTTGTACACACTAGCAACACCCGTGCACAAGTGTCGTTCGCGTATAAGATGTCAGTGTCAGATGTCAATGTCATTCGATAATTCGGCGGTTTCGCCGGTCTAGCGTGTTAGCGTGCCAACTGCCAACTGCCACGTTTTTGACGTTTTTTAAACGCGCCGTCGACGCGCGTTTTAGAGAGCGCGTTACAGAGCGCGCTTTTATCCTACAGAAAAGGTCTGACTTGCGTGCGTATCGTATCTGTATCGCTACAAACGCGCGTCCACAGCGCGTTTAAAAAACGTGGTGTGCAGCACAGGCCCTTATCATCTATTGATTACCAGATTACAAATGTTTGTTTGCATACAAACCGGGTATTTGTGAATGGCTTCATTATATCAGAAAATTCTGAATTGAAACTTTAATTGTGCTAATATGAGATGAACAATCATCTTTATGATTGAATTAGACAACTAAAGCATCATGGCATTAATGTTACGAAGATTGCGACCAACTTTTCTTAGTAAAATAGTTCCACGTTTGTTTATCGGTTTAGTTGTGATTTATGTTTATTGTGAATACTTAATTTATTATGTTACACAAATTCAGGTAACTCTCTTACATTTAAAATAAATACATTAGGATTTGACCATCAAATTTTAATAAGAAGTGTATAATATTATTTCCAGTGCGGCTGGTCAACGTTAAGTAAAGAGCCAACTGACGGTGTGGAGCCAGTTTATGCAATGATAATAGCTGATACTCACCTTCTTGGCTCCAGGAATGGACACTGGTTTGATAAGTGGCGGCGGGAGTGGCAGATGCATCGTGCATTTCAGTCGGCAATGACTCTACATAGTCCAGATGTTGTTTTTGTTTTAGGTATTATTATAGAATTTTGCTTCGTCAATTATTTACAATTACATTGTACATATGGGATGTTCTTTGTGTCTTTTATCAAATAAGTGATCTTATGACAGCGAGGCTTCAGGAAGTTTCTGGTAATTGTTTTGGGATAGGCTTGTTATCCTATTATAGTTTTTGTGATATCATTTAAAACTATTGAATTTTGCCCCTGTTCAATTACAAGAAACGAAATAAAGTATGTCAAGCAATTCTTCACAGTTTTCAATTTTTGTGCTAAATTCAACTTATTTTACAATTTCCCCTTCTAATAATTCCTGTAGAGACTCTTATAAAGGTATTATGTTATTTCCAGGTGATCTCTTTGATGAGGGTTTATGGTGTCCTGAAAAAGAATTTAATGATTATGTTGAAAGATTTTATCAACTATTCAATGTCCCTGATGGTACGGCAATGTATTCTGTTGTTGGCAATCATGACATTGGCTTCCATTACAGGTAATAATCTTAGATTAATTCATTCCCATATACTTTATCAGTGAAATAAATGATAAATGTACGAGTATTTGTATAAGAAATATAAAAGAGAAGTCGGGATAGGTCTAATAAGAAACTGGCATAAATGATCTACAGTCTTCAGTAGTATCTATTTCAAATCAATGAATCTGCCTAGCCTTTTCGTAACTATGTTGGGGTACGTCACTTCCAGTGTAAGCAGATGCAGCTGAATACAAGTATTTTACATGGAGTGCTCAATCATTGTATTTTAAACCTAATGTCATCGACATAAAAGTCACATCACCGTAGATGACCATGACGTACGACCATGGGAGTGGGCCGTAATCCACCTCGCGGGCCCAGTGTAGATTGGTAGATGTCACATGTCTTCGAATTTTTGTTTCTAGGACATGCCAGTTTCCTCTCGATGTTTTCCTTCTCCCTTTGATGAAATATTTCTTATAAAGTGAAACGCCTGTTTGGGTTCGAACCGACAGACAAACGACCTACTAGTCGCGGCCGTTACCACTGGGCCACCACTGGTCCTATAAATGATGATTCCATTATTCATTACTAACTTTATAATAAAACTAGCTGCTGCCCGCGGCTTCGCCCGCGTGAGTGTCGGAAATTACCCCATACATCCCCATGGGTTTTAAGTATAAATATTGAGTTTCGAGTTAATCGGACAGCGCGTTAAAATTCTTCCATACAAACACTGACACCCCCCAATCCCCCTTTAGGGGGTAATTTAGAAAAACTACAAACTTTATAATTTATTTAGATAACTATTCGTGCGAAGTTTCATATTTATTACCTCAAGGAATAAGATTTCTCATACAAACTTTCATCCCTTATTTTACCCCCTTAGGGGTTGAATTTCGAAAAATCCTGATACACGTTATTCTTAATTTTTGGGTTTAAGTATAAATATTGAGTTTCGAGTTAATCGGACAGCGCGTTAAAATTCTTCCATACAAACTTTGACACCCCCCAACCGTAGGATAGGATACTTTTCCGGGATAAAAAGTACCCAGTGTGGTGCCCAGGATACTAAAGAATAATTATACCAAGTTTCATCGCAATCGAACCGGTAGTTTTTGCGTGATACCTGAACAAACAGACAGACAGACAGACAGACAGAAAGACAGAAAGACAGACAAAAAAATATTTAATCACATTTTTGGGTTCGGTGTCGGTCTAGTAACACCCCCTGCCATTTATTTTTTTGATATTTTCAATGTACAGAATTTTCACTTCTACAGATTTATTATAAGTATAGATACCCTCACACATAAAAAATGTAAACTCCTGTAATGTATTCAAAACTCAATTAGCTCAATTTGTAATTGCGAACAATAAGTCTCCTCAAGCATGAATACATTAGATGTGTATTAACGATGAATTGTAATTATTGTTTGAGTCAATCTGTTCTCAAGTAAGCGAATTTGTACTCCTTGTAATAGCCCATAACTGTCGACTTACCGTTATAAATGAACTACAGTATGTTCAAAGGATAACACCACAGCTAGTCAAAAGGTTCGAGACTCGGCTGAAGTCGCCCCCCGTGCAGTTAGTCAGCATCCGGGGGAATCACTTTGTCCTTATCAACTCTATGGCGATGGAAGGAGACGGATGCACACTGTGTGCCCGCACTGTTGCCCAAATAGCCAACATATCAAGTAAGTTATGATTTCACAACCTTTTTAGTTACGTCTTGTGATTTTTGGGTTCCCGCTGCGTCCCGTCACCATACCGTCATAAGATGCTTTGTGAATAACTTTGAACATTTATGATTTTTATTTACCCTAACAGATATATTAAAATGCAGCAGTGGATCAAGTCTATGCAAAGGCAAGAAGAAATTGGAAAGATATAGCAGACCAATTATTATGCAGGTGAGTTTTAACGAATATAACAAGTATCGATCACAACATCGCAGATAAGTATTCCTCATTTTTAAATTGTCCAGGAAAATAATGAAAACCTTGTATTTTATTTGTTGAATATACATATTAGTTAATCAAATGATAGCCAATTCGTAGTTCACAACCTGACATGTAATATTAATTAACAATAAATATTTTTTTCAGCACTACCCTCTATACAGAGAATCAGATAGCGGTTGTACGGAGCCAGACGCGGCCCCTTTGCCTGAAAGGAACAGTTTGTTCGAGGAGCGTTGGGACTGTCTCTCCAAAGAGTCTACAGAGTATTTAGTAGAAAGCTTGCGCCCGCGCACCGCTTTCGGCGCGCACACGCATCACAGCTGCGTTGTCAGACATAGCTTCGTGCCCACTCCTGATCATAAGATCGAGTTCGTTGAATACACAGTACCTTCCTTCTCGTGGAGAAATAGATTGGACCCAAAGTATTATTTGGTAAGTGTTGTTTTTATCAAGTTATACCTTTGACACCTATTTATTTGTGTATAGTTCGAAATCTTACAATATAAAGTATTTTTTAGTACTTATAGGCCAGTCAAAATTAAAATCAAAAGTCATTTGTTCAAACTAGGCTGAGTATCAGCACTTTTCGAACATCAAATTTACTTACACAAGACAGTCCACCAAAACGCCTGCCCTTCACCACTTCCTAGTGCTTTAGCTGGGAAGAAGAAGTGGCGCAACTAACTCCCTAGCAGCACAGCTGTCTGACCAGTTAGAAAAAAAAATTACTATACAATAGTATGCAAAATAATTAATAATACGCAACACAAAAAATTTAAATTATTTGCCTTATGTCAGCTAGCACACGCCAATATACCCGCAAAAAAACATAGAAATCTATACTCAAGCCAAAATATTAAAAACTAAGTCGAAAATACGAATCCCGCGCGGAGATTGTAACCTCGGCACTTATTTTCTTTGAGTGAATGTTGATATTACCAGAAGTTCCTCTCCTGCACGTGTAACATGACTACAAATATAAAAGGGTTTTGTCAACGGAAGAATAGACCAAATGACAGATAAACAATCACAATCTGCCCGCATGCGTGCTATTCTACATAACCTGGCCGAAACAATGTTACATGAGTTTAAAAAAAAAAAGACTCATATCCTCATCCCTTGCTCTGCTCAGTTACTTCCCTGTGTGACTACTATCTGCTACTCTCAGTATAAGATTTTTTTCGTTTTTAATTTCCAGTTGACGATAACGCCGGAAGAAGTGAAGGTGTCTAAATGTGGCATGCCTCGGGAGTGGACGCTGCAGATCACGGCGATACTAATGACACTCGCGCTCCTAGTGTACTTGAGATACTACGCTAGTGTCAACACGCTTAGTTACAAACATTTGTGAGTATAATCAGTTTCATTGTAAGTGGCTTCAGTGCATGATTGTGTCGAACATTCGGTTCATGATTGCTTCAAAAGACGATCCATTAGCAAAGGTACCTTAGTCACAGCGACCTCTTGTGCCGAAAGAAAGGTGTCTCATACCCATGATGGAATTGATGGTCTTTTTAACACTTATTTAGTGCATTTGATCTTCGAGATTATAAACGTATGTTTTTGCTTCTGCTGCGATTGTGAGAACAAGTTTGCTCAAGAAAATGTCATTTCATATGAAACATTATATTCACGGAGCAAATATGATAAACTCCTATTCAGTTTAAACTCGCATAATCCAACTTTAACTTGGTTTTAGTCGTGGAGATAATATAGACCGTCGGTTAACCTATTGACCGCCCCAGTCGGCTTAATACGACATAATTAAATGTTGTTGTGCCTGTGCCTACCCTAGGGTAGGTAACCCTACAGGTAAAGTGGGGATTTTTTTTGTTTTCGTCTTTCCCATGGTGTGGGGTATCTTTCGAAAGGTCGTTCAAAAATATTGTGAGTTTGTGAAAACCATTTTTGGATTGATGGATCCGTTTGCGAAATATTAAGCTTTACTGTGCTAATTTTTGTTAGTCAAGTGTCTCCCCCCCCTGCCAGCTAAATGGTTAGTTCTGGATATGTGGAAAAGTTCACAGCAGTAGTATATAACGAAATTAAAAGGAAAACTATCCCAGCTAAGTAGGCTCTACACGTTAACGGGTTGCAAAAACATTTTCTCCCATACATTTCGTATGGGAGAACAAGTTTTTCAACTACAATGTTAAATTTGTTCTTGGGATAAATTCATCCCAGCTACGGAACCCTTCATTGTGCGTGGTCCGACACGCACTTGGCCGGTTTTGTTTCTTATGTCATTGTAAGACCCGATGACGAGTAGGTATTTATATATCGTCGTAGGTATTTATTTGTCAATTTATTAGCTGGGTGCTGGGGGCATGGCAATTGATATAAAACCAAACCAAACGCTTGGTTCAGAGGTAAGATTAAAAAAATGCAACAACAACTTACAGAAACGTCTCTATCTTCGGTGGTTCAGACTGAACGTTGTGTATTTTGTTAACAACATGATAAAGCTATTTTGATTAAACTTTTCTAAGGAGAAATGTGTTGCGAGGTATTTGTCTTCTAATGAACAACGTATGTACCGCAATTGCGCAAGCCTACTCGTATAATAATAACGTTCCGACTGCTAGGATACAGGCCTTCCCTCTGTGAGAGGGAGTGGGCAATAATCCTCCAGACTAGTAGGCTGCTACCAAGCATTCCTTATGTAAAACGCCATTTCGATCGAAATTTTACCCAGCAGTCTCGTTCCGAGCACTATTATAGACTAACGAAGTAGTCGAGTGGAGTTTACATTTATTGATGATTTAAAATAACAAGAAAAAGCATTTTAAAGTCTATTCAAATTTTGTTTCCAATTGTTCTAATTTATGATGATGTTTTTTCCACTTAACAAATATCAACTTCGTGCTGGTTTCAATTAAAATGATTTTACAACGACTAGTACTTTTAAACAGTCATAATATTGGTTGAAATTGTAGCGCAAACTGAAATTATGGTGTAGATTTTGAAGTGATTTTTCCATATACTCATATTTGTTTACATTTTCACTGTAACTGGCGAAATGTAGGTGTACTATAAGCACACTTCTGCCTAACCCTTCTGGGAATTAGTGGTGGGTCGTTGTCGAATTTTTCGCGGACGAAGCGCAACCGTTTTCGAGACGACGAAAACGGTTGCAAGAAACGGTCGTCGTTGCAACTGGTTTGAAGACGAAGAATAATTGCGTTGCCGTCTTTTCGACGTTCTCGTCGTTGTCGTCTTTTCGACGTTCCTACTACCTAACTGGTAATATATTATCGACTCTATATCATTGGTATAAAGTTCACTTTTTATTGCAAGGACTGTTTTGTAAACGACGACGACGAACGACGAGTGACTCGTCGTCCGTCCGTCTACTACTTGTCGCGTTCCGTTCGGTCGTTCGAAGACGACGACTCGTCTACTCGTGTTGTTCCGTTCGTTGAATCATTTATCATTGCGTTCTCGACTGTATTTTCAAAGACGTAAATATAGAATCGCACTGAATAATTCGAAGACTGGTTTGTGCAACGAATACTGTTTGAACCCAGGACGTAAAACGGTTCCATCGTCGCAGAACATAAAACGGTCTTTGGAAACGGTTCGTCGTCGCAACGCCCACTCCTACTGGGAATACAGGCGTGAAATTTACATTTTTGTAAACAACATTGCGAACGCATAATAGATACCAATTGCTTAAAGCTAATGAAGCAAGTTTGTGGATCGCCTTATATGTGGATAGATATTTGTATTCGTGACTTGGGTCAGACCGATAACTGGTATTATGAGCGGTCTCCGAGTATCTAGTTACAGTAGGTATACACTTACAGCACATAAATTTACAGAGTGGACTTCCCCTACAATAAAAAGTAGGGATGCCTCGATACGCCTTTTTGCCGATACGATACCGATACCGATGCTCTTATAAAAATATCGGCGATACCGCTACCGATACCGATAAGCTTATTGAATTAAAAAATGAAGGAAAATGAATAAAACACAAGTCAGGTTATTTTTTACAAACAAATAACAGAACAGAACAAATAAAACTGTTTAAAACTACCTCTATACAGGTTGAGATAAGTTAATAAGACGAGACAAGACGCGCGTTTACATTACATTTTTAAAGCGCGAAATTTGAAAAGTATTGTTGAATCGGCCATAAAAATATCGCCGATGCCGATATATCGGCAAACTTCGAGTATCGCCGATATATCGGCATCGGTATCGGTATCGGATTCATCCCCAATAAAAAGTGTGTTACAATAACATAAAAAATTGTAGGTATAATATTTTTACTAACCGACTATAGTTACAGAGTAGCCAGTAGTTTAAAAGGTTGTGTTGAACCACGCACGGTGAAGGTTCCTGTAGTTGATATGAATATTTACGCATACTTACACAGTATTGGTTTTATCAACAGTAAACATAAGTTTGTATTTCTCGAAAAAACTATGGAAAACAAAGTTATTTCTGCGGTTGTAACCGAAAACATCTATATCTTAAAACATATTGATTTTAATAGCCACTTAGAAATATCATAATCTTTTTAATTATGCCATCCAACAATATTCCACACGCATATGTGCATTGTTTTTTTTTCATACCTCATTTACTTGTGGGGTGTGTCACCACTATTATGTTTTTAATAATTTCAATACACTATCGTTTAGCGGTGCACAGAATACATCTTCTTTCCGTATTTCATAGATATAGTTGCTGTGTGACATCTGGAAAGACGGTCAGACGGACATGAAAATTATAAGCGTTCCGCTTTTGTCATTTCGCTATAGAACCCAAAAAAATTGTCAAATTTAGCTGTCCCCACTCCGCTCGCATAGTCTAGTCTAACCACTAAAACCTATCCAGAAAGCATCTCTATTCATTAAAAAGTCGTTCCCGAGCTGTAAAGGCACTAACAGACAGACAGGTAGACAATGCGTTTTATAAAATAAAGGAGGAGAATAATAAAAATCCTTTTTTTTTTCAGATCCGGAAAGAAAGTGTGAGACAGCAAAAAAGGTACTTAATATTACTAAATACTGTTTTATTGATATTATAACTTAACTACGTACTTATTGTTTATAACTATACAAAAAAATGTAATTAAAATGCGACTTTATTTACTAGCTGTTTCAATTCAATATCCGCTTTAACTAGCTGTCGGAAGCGAGGTCGAGAGATCGAGACCCTTACTGGTAATTATCAGGGCTTGCGATAGAGGTGATCGTACATATAAATAATACAAGCTGTGCCTCGAGGATTTGCGTGCATAAATAATATTATAAACGCCTCTGCTCGTACAGAGCAGGAACAAGAATTGATTGATGGCATCACGCACTGCGGTTTTACGTTGACTATTACAAGCCAAGTTTCCTCACAATGTTATCCTTGATCAACAAAGTGTCATATCATTAGTACCCAGATCCTGATTGGTTCTTGCCAGGATTCAAATCCTTACGAAGCAAGCTTTAGATCTCCCGTCACCACGCCATGTCAACAACCAAACAAACAAACTACAGTTTTTTAATTTTCTGTATATAAATAGTAGGTTAATCAGTTAGCAACAAAAGATGTTGTTTTTTTTGTTATCATTGAGCCAAATTATTGTTTTAAATGAATCATAATATTCTTTATACCCTTCAATAATTTGTTATAAAACTAACAAACAAGTACCTACCTAAATATTTAACAAGTCGTGTATAGAAGAAACTGTGTAATAGGTACTGCTGACTGATTTACTGGAACACTTCATATTATTAGTGTGAATATTATAGAATAGGTATCAAAATTACTCCAAATATTGTATCCTAAACGGTTTGCCATAGCCAGATAGTTGGATTGGTGTAATACTTAGGTTGTCAATGAGGAAAACTGCTATCGATCGTAGTACCTACGATTTGCTGGCGGGTAAAACCACTTCACTAGATGAACTTATCAAGAAATTAAAACAAAAAATGTGGTTTGGTGTGTGGAGTAGTGTGTTTATAAAAATGTGGCTGTACTATAGCTACACGGACATCTCTGCCGCACAACGGGGATTACAGGCGTGATGTTGAGTTATATGTGAACTTTTCACTTTTGTGAGATGCCCGCATTTAGCCATGTTTAAGGTATGGGTAAATAAAATAAAGAAATTAGTGTTAATGCAAAAATTATATTTACTAATTAAAAATAGTAGGAACATAAGAGAAAGCTCTTATTGCTAGATTTAAGCGAACAATTACAATACATCTCTTTTAGAATTAATACTGAGTTATATCTAAAGTAACAATACAAACAAAGGACGTAAGTTTAGCTTTCTAACGTATAATATTGTTCTCATTCGGAAACAAGCTTGGCCAAATTTGGCCAACAAGATAATGTTATCATTGACCAGAATATATGACGTACAACAAAGAACATAAATTATTATTAAGATCGCTCAACTACTGCCCTGCAATTTAAAAAAAAACTTAATACTAATATCTAGATACTTAAGTAAATGCAAATATCATACAATACTAAGAGAATCCACCACTTGGCAACAGATATCATGAGTAGTGGTAAAAGTACACTTGGCAAGTTCGTTTTCAAATGACTGCGCTTATCAAAGCTCTGACATCACTGACTGAGGTTAACAGTAACAATAATTATTGTAAAGTACAAATTCTTGGATAAGCAAGTCATGGTAAGCGAAATAAATTATCAATTTATCGGTACCTACATACAATGCCTACTCTTGCTATCTCGGTTTAAGAAACTGTTAATGTAACAACATATTCTTAACAGCTGGTGGTTTGATAAAACTAAACGAAATCTTAACAATAGAAAACACACACGTACAATGCCGTGTCAACTCTTTAAACCACCCTTTAAAGAAATTATAGCCGTTTATAGGCTTTTTCCTCTTTTGCCCACGACATACAAATTTAATTCACCTCCAAGGCTGGTCAGGGGCTATTGTAACTTGACAGAGAAAGGAGGATAAAAACAAGTTTAGTGAGCGGGTCTTACACTTAATACCACTTCCTGTCCGCTGGCTGTCTCATTCTGGTATGTCACTCAGACGGATTCCCCCGGGTCGTCGGTACATGCGCTCTTGCATGGGTAGTTCGCCGACGAGGAACCGCTCCAGGGCTTTGTTAGCCATGCGCGAGTGGCCGGAGCTACGGAACGCGGTGCTGGCATCGTGTCCGGCGTACTCGAACATAATGTCCGCTCCACCAGGGTGCTGTTACAACAGAAAATACCATTATAGCTTCATGTTTATTTGAAAAAGTGGTAGTAGATGTAAGAGGGCGAATGTTTTGTTTGAGAATGTTTAATTACAAGGGAATTATTAATTGAACTCACCTCATCAAAGAAAGTAGTGATGTCATATACTCGATCGTAGATGACCACCCAGCAATCTTGCGGTGAGTCGTGAAGCCTCACTTCCGCGAGGGTGATCGTGCGATCTTTAGCCTCAGGTGCTCCCGGGACTATCTGGTCTTCCCATTGGCTCGGTTTGGCCTCCACCGACCAAGGGTTGACGAAGCGCAGCGCAGCCATGGTTAGCGCCATCAGATCTATTTCAGATTGCTCCTGCTGTACCGGCAGAGATGCCGAAAGGCTCATCTCAGGAGGGGTCTGTACAGTCGCCATCTTAATTCTCAAAATTTATTCTTCTCAATAAATTATCTTCTGGTCTCTTATCGTCTAACAGACACGTTAGCTCGTTCAGGTGATCTAGACTCGATTGATTGATCGACCGCTTGTCACTCTGTAAAGTAATTATGAAACCATATTAGTGCCCGCATTTCATTTACTGATAGGGGTGTCAGACATTCCGTGAAATTTCTCGTTTGAGCATAATTTTTATTCCAAAAAATGTTTTAGGCTAAGGAGGTGTTATGTGTTTGTAAATATCGATAAAATGATTTATATTTTATTTTCAAGTATTCTGGATTTCAAAAAAACTATTGTTGGACTTGTGCCAGCCCTGAGCGGAAGCAGCAGAGCGTGAATAGTTAAAATACGATACCGTTAACTCGGATCGTTTTACACGTCTAGACAACCCACCACCAAAGGATTTGCAACACTGTCCTATATAAAGGAAAACTAGAGGCAGTTGGCTACTTCATTGTTATACGACAGTATCTTAAAACGGGTTATCTCGACATTGCGGTGACCCCCAATTTTTAAAACAGTTGATAAAGAAGGCTTTTACCAAGAGAAGTTTTGGCAATAACGATCGTCAGCGGCAAGTTATCTCTCACATTAGACGCAATCGTAAAGTTCAGTGATAAAAAACTGACTGTCCTCTACTTATTTAAAAGTTTTTATCTAAGAACTTAAATAATTGAAAATATTAGTAATAGAAAGGCATTAAAACTTTTATTTTTACAGTAAAAAAAAAAAACATATTCTCGTTTTATTCCAGACTGAATTTTCCGACTCTATTTATTGATGCTTGGAAACGGAAACTGCAATATTGTCAAAACAAATAATATTTACCTTTTAATCACTGCACTGGATTTGAAGGACTCTGGGTTATCTCTGTTGATGCTCGAATCGCGGGGAATGACTGTCACACCAATTGTCACTATGCCACAGTTGTTCGTATTTCAGGTTATTATTAATCACGATAGTAGGATAATGCATGCGAGCGTAGAACATTGCCACAAAACTAATATACTCTTGTCATCTATTACTTGCGATTAATGAATGAGTAGCTCGTCGCGGCACCGTAACTTATATAGCGGTCGCGCACGCGCCGTGGCTGCTCGGTCTGATGTAACTCGGCGCTATCTTGCGCGCGCGCCGGCACGGGCCGCGCTCCGCACGCCTCCACTGTCGTTTGCTGCCAACACCTCTGCATAAGTTATCAGTACCAACGGACGGTGTCGGGATTGCTCAGATATTATTCTGACCTTAAGTTATGCTTGAAATTGTACACAAATATTGAGTTATTAGGTAATTTTTGGGATGATTCGTTTTTATTGTTTTTATAATATAACAAGTGATTTTACTTTGCCATATAAAACTTTTCTGTTGTTCATTAAATAACTAACATACCTTACTTATTTGATCTAAAAAGAGTACATTGGGTAGGCCGATTTACCCATATTCATAGCTTTACCCATATTCAAACTCTATGTGGGATATTAATAGGTATTTATATTTATTATTGCCATTTCGATGAGAGCGATGACGTAGGTGCAGGGCGGTGAACGAACCTTCGTCACCCATCGTACGACGCCTACAAACAACCGAATTCACGTCATTTCGTTATCAATCTTTAGATATTGCAGCGTATTTCTTTGACCAAACAAATGTGTGACCCAATTTCCGTGAAATGTTATTATTTTGATATAATTCATGACGCGAGTGACTCTTCCCGCCCACTCCCCTCGGGCTTCTTTACATTAATCTTATTATGCATAGATATAATTCAATTCAATAGCAAGATTCTGAATATAGGCCAATCAATAGAGTAACTTCCATCTACTCATGACAATTGACTCTCTAAGGATTGTGGTAAATAATAATGGGTATTGATCCTGCGAAACCTACTTTTTATTGGCTCTTTTCAATAACTTACGTGTTTTACTGAAGCAGGCAGACCCAATAAAAAGTACCTTATTGCACTCCTTTCCAATTGATGAGGCTTTAGGATCATAGATAATCTAGGGATCCAATCTTGCATTCCAGTGAACCAAAAAAATCCTCATCGTTATTTGATGCCTGATCTTCATTGAAAATCCGGTTCATAATTTATGGAGATATTTTCTGATTCCATTAAGATCATTCTAAATCTAGTGTTTTTTTAATAATTTAAGTACCTTCGTAAAGTGACGTACACGACGACTATCTATGAGAATATAAAGAAATTATGTAACATTAATGTAGATACATATCAGACGTTCGATAAAAATACGACCTTTTAAAATTACAGATGCTATAATGCTATAACTAAAACCTGAATGAAATGAATCGGCCAGTCCTTGAATAAAAATTACATATTAGTTGAATAACATAATATTATCATCTGATGAAAACCGTTTTCGCGATTGCGTATGCGCCTGCGTTTGCAAAAACATCACCTTACCATCAATATGTAATTTATTTTGTTCTTTACAAACAATGACGCAATATTTCTAAGTTGTTGCTACTTCTTTACGCGTTTTCAGCATAATGTCGTTAGAGCCAGGTGAAAAGTTTTAATACCTAGATTGAACCATACATACATTGCGTTTTCATGCGTTGGGGTATCGGGTTCAATTAGCTAGTATTGTCTTGGTAAAGAATATAATGATGATTAATGTTATACGTATGTACGTATACTACAAAAACTTTTTCAGGTAATTTCGAGATCTGAAAATCGCAATTTCAGAGTTGGTTCGGCGCAAATTACGGAGGCAATGTGGGGTCCTTGTGGTAGGTATGCAGTACGATAAGGGGTATATTATTACATAATAATATAACATCATGCCTGTATTACCCGAAGGGGAAGGCAGTGCACTGCCTACCCCTTCGGGGAATACAGGCATGGTGGTATGATACTTAGTAGACCCATTACCTACGCCCTTTATGTTCTGGAGTTTATAGGCCCATGTAATAGGGGGTGAGTCTGTGACACTACCCGAACCGGGAATCTAAGACGACCTTAGTAGCACTTGCGACCACTAGACCAACGAAGGAAACACGTGCAGTCAGGGGCTTATATTCTCTTCTTTAACTATACATTATTATAAATTGAAGTCGCTTTTCGTGTCGGTCTATGTGACCGCGTTGTTCTTCTAAACCACGTAACGTATTCCAATACGGGTTACAACATCATTTGGAGGCTTATTCCCAGAAGCTCCAAATAATTTTATTCCCGGCGGCTCCAAATTAAAAAAGCAATAAGCATAATCTATACTTATAATAAATCTGTAGAAGTGAACATTCTGTACATTGAAGATATCAAAAAAATAAATGGCAGGGGGTGTTACTAGACCGACACCGAACCCAAAAATTTGATTAAAAAATTTTTTGTCTGTCTGTCTGTCTGTCTGTCTGTCTGTCTGTTTGTTCAGGCATCACGCAAAAACTACCGGTTCGATTACGATGAAACTTGGTATAATTATTCTTTAATATCCTGGGCACCACACTGGGTACTTTTTATCCCGGAAAAGTACCCTATCCTACGGTTGGGGGGTGTCAAAGTTTGTATGGAAGAATTTTAACGCGCTGTCCGATTAACTCGAAACTCAATATTTATACTTAAACCCAAAAATTAAGAATAACGTGTATCAGGATTTTTCGAAATTCAACCCCTAAGGGGGTAAAATAAGGGATGAAAGTTTGTATGAAAAATCTTATTCCTTGAGGTAATAAACATGAAACTTCGCACGAATAGTTATCTAAATAAATTATAAAGTTTGTAGTTTTTTGTTTTTTCTAAACTACCCCCTAAAAGGTTGGGGGGTGTCAATGTTTGTATGGAAGAATTTTAACGCGCTGTCCGATTAACTCGAAACTCAATATTTATACTTAAACCCCATGGGGATGTATGGGGTAATTTCCGACACTCACGCGGGCGAAGCCGCGGGCAGCAGCTAGTAATTAATAAAATCTTTGCCATGAGCTCCAAAAATTGTAAAGTACAGATTGCACAAAAAATATATATGTAGGTATTTACAATAAAATTTATTTATGATTCAATAAACAAATTACCAGAGTAACGCGACAATGTCGAAGCTCCCGTCCGCCGAATAAAATTATTTGGAGCTCCTGGGAATAAGCCCATTTGGAGAATTTATTCCGGAAGGTTTATTTGTATCTATAATACATTCATATTAAACTTACATAATAATAAAGATATCTCGATGTCAAGTTGTAAAAACCGAGCTAAGCCGGGGCGGGCAGCTTGTCTAAAATAAGTAGTTGTAAATGGTGATCCTTAGTTCTAAAAGATAATTCCTTTTAGTTCATGATTAACATGAAATTTCTGTATTTTTTGCGAAATTAAGAAAATAATGCCATAGAATGGATATCTACCTACTAAAAATCAGTGGTACGGCTAGCAACAAGGGTTAACTTTCAATTCGATGTTGACGTACCTACCTATTCAAATTGACACAAAATCATCCGCTTTTCAGCATTTTATTACATCTGTAACTAATGTTCATTATTTTTCTTTTTCATTAAATATTATGTTAAATAAATATGTTAAAATAAAATGATGTATGATTTACCTATAATATAATGAGACTAAAAGAACTCGTGAATAGTGCACCCATGCACTGTATGTGCGCCTCTGCCAAACCCTCTGGGAATACCTACCCGTATTCCCCATGGACTTAACATAACAGTGTTAAGTTACTTACTTTGGTGACTGTACAATTTACATTGCATAAGTGGTTTGACCCGTCTTTTCCGATGATTTCATAACAATAGAAACAATTACTCTTGATTGGCTTAAAATTTTATTTTCTTTTTTTATGATGATGATACCTTTAACTACATAATTGATGTATTAAATTACCATTCTGAGAACATAAATAAAATTAAAGTTTTCGAGAAACCTTAATTGTTACAGCATTAGACAAAAGTGGCTCGCCAAGGTACGATTTTTTTTAACAATTTCTTTATGTAGGTAAGTTTCAGGCCACTTTGATTGACCGTCCAGTAAGTACCCCAATTGCGTAACATACTTTCTTTAACAAACCGTAGTATTTTGAGAAAAAATTCTAATCCATTGTTCCATAATGTTTGAAAAATTTGTTTGATCGCCTACGTAAATATCGTAATTAATAATCTTGTCGAATTGTCAACTAGGTTATTAAATATAATAATATAATTATATAAAATTAATGCTTACTTAATAAATTATGTAAAATTAATGTTTACTAAATAGGAGCCTACTTGTCGCTTGTTATTATACAGAGTTACAGAGTAAAGGTATGTGCCAAGAAAAGCTTTTCCTCCTTTAGAAGAAAATGTAACCTAAGGTCATTTAAGGGTAGGTTAATAAATTATAACATAATCTTGTTATTTTTTCTTAGTTCAAACAAGGATAGTGATGTGGCCTCTTGTCTGTTTTCGTTCAACTTTTAAACAATCACGGCTATCATTTTGTTTTGAACATGGTATCGTCACAAGTACCTATATCAAATAAATAGCATGACCAGCAAAATTGTGTAAGCAAATAAATAGAAAAAAAAAAAATACAACTCAAAGTCAAACTCAAAGCATTTATTTCAATTAAACAATTTACAGGCACTTTTGAATTGTCAAGGTGTCGGTCAGTCAGAAAAATGTGAAGCTAGTTGCCCATTTCAAAGCATAGTAGGTACATATGGAAAAGAACGGGCAGAACCGACTTCCATAAAAAAAACACTACAAACATTAAAAAATCATGTCATTGTCAAAGTCAGTGTCATTGGTTTTGAATTTTCGTTTTTTGCCACCGACTTCCGAAATTAAAGTTATTTTTCTCTATGTATTGTTTTTTTTGTAAGTCGGTTTGGAGGTCGGGTTTTCACTTTTTAGTTGTGGTACCTACCCCACACAAATTCGAATATCACGACCTGCTATGTAAATAACAGTGACAGGAACTTATTAGAACATCATCCACATAAGCTAAGTGGGAAAAATATGTATTATTGAAGCTAACGCAAAAAACTACCCAAGCAAAGTTAATAAAACATAAATGGGACCACCTCGGGAGCATACCCTTTCAAATAAAAAAAGAATTTTCAAAATTGATCCGTCTCTGTGACTGCTTTTCGACTATGTTTTATAATATGTAAATAAGTAGGTACCTACCTAACCACCGATTAAAATGCTTACTTAAATCGTAAACCCACTAGATCAAACTTTTATTCGGTGCCACGGAAAAAAAGTAGGCAGAAATCATGTTAAAGGCACAGGAACAAACCAATATTAATAACAATAGGTAATGTGGTATGTGGTATTCTACCAATATTTTTCCATAAGAAAAGGAAAATGTGTGACCATTTTCCCCAGTACCTAACTCATATAAAAACATTGCAGTCATCGACTTGTGGTGCATTTAATTAGCCTAATATTGGGATTTATCAGTCATCAACTATGTGCCCCAGCAATTATGGGTTAGTGGAGGTCGTATATCATCGATTTTTTGGTTCTAGAGCATCAAGACGAGTCTGCGATGATTAACTTAAACGGTTTTAAAGTAGTAGAATATAAATAAATTACAAGTAGTTAAACTATGGGTAAACTCCATAGTCCTGCTTCATCTTGTAGTGTGGCAATGAAACCTCGTTCGTGATAATATAAAACACCGATATAGGAGGCCAATACTCAGTATGGACTTTCACTGGCTCTTCAGATATGGCGACCATACTGAAGGTACGAAGCTAAAATTAGAATCAATAGATTACTTAGTGACGCTCATATCTCTTCATTATCTCAATTGTGCCAATGGATGATATGTTGTGATAGTTCGTAAATTGATTATTATACATTATGCGTACGTCGAACTGTCATCCATTCACTTGAATAACATAACTTCAAGAAAATATTAAATGACGTCATTATAGGCACTACACTACAGTATTGACGTCACAAATGTTTTTCCTTTTATATGTAAATAGATCTTGTGATAATGTTTTCGGACGTGCGGAACGAATCGTCTTTAGTCGCTAGAATACCTACCAATATTAGGCGATAACAGTTTAGCGATTCTTCGTCAGTAGGTACTTATGCAAAGATATTCATGAATCTTAAACATGATCAGGATTTAGTGATTCGAATTATGTCGCTCACACGGTGCAAAATTAACATTATAGAATGAGCAAATTATACTAACCTAACCTGTTAGTATTACCTATTTGCTCAAATAATAATTTTCTCCTATATCTATGTGTAGCATGTGTAGGGTCGGCAATAATACCTTGTTGTGTGCTAAATCTATAGCATAATGATGACCATATATATTTTTTGTAAGTCAAGTTCAGACAAAACTTATTCAATCCCTTTTGCCCCCATTAGTTTCTGTTATAAAATGCATATTAGATTGCTATAACAACAAGGATGTTTACGAAACTGACTATCCATTAATCTCGAAGTGTCGAACCTACTCGAAGACGTTGAACTGTGGGGGATAATATTTTCTTGACATTCGTTAGCAAGATCAAGGCTTATATGGATGTTTATACTTTTACGACCGTTCATAACACTCCTTGGCATGTGTTATCTCTTGATTATAACGGAGGAGAAAATGTTTTATTACATCATAAAACAAAAGAAGTTTTGGTTTTCTTCAACGGTCGCCTCGAAAACGCTTTGATCTGATATTCTTGCCAATGAATATCGTAATAGATGCTGCAGCGTAACCTCTGCGGTTCGAGTTTCAACCAAAAAATTCAGAAAAAAAATCATAACTCGAAAACTATGAAAAATCGCGGAACATACATGGGGGTGATTCGGATACCCCACGATACGAGGGAACTAAATTTTATTTTTGGACGTCAATGTTCCGGCCAACCTGTAGGTATAGAAGAACATCCGTCGCAAAAAAACAATTTAAATAAAAAAAGGACCCTCAAGGTTTGCATACAAATTGACTTTTTAACTTGTACTGTTTATATCGGGGTAACTTAGGTTTATCTGATAATATTCACTTGAAAGTTTATGTAATTTAGTGGTCGTGAACCTAAAACCGATTGCAATCTATTCCTTTGTCCGGAAACCGTATGCGTAAGAAAGATTTACCATCCGATGTACCTACCTACCTTGAGTATTCTCATAATTTCTCTTCATTTAGGCCAGATTATCTGTTCCACAACTACTTTAGTGATATTTAACTTCACCTTTTATATTTTTCTTGACGCGATTCCTTTTTTATAAATACTATTAAATTATTATACATGTTGAAGTGGTGAGTTTTCATTATTATTTCGCTACAATGCGTTATAAATGATTGCCATGATTTAAAGTTTATTATTTAGGTGCTTGTGTAGCATAATATCTACATATAATGCAGCTAAAATGTTTGATCAAATGTTGGTGAACAGTCAGCCTCATTTCCAATTTTGCTAGCTAGCCAGGATTTTTACCACATTTTATGTTATAGTTCTTGCCAAAAGACCGACAAGGAAACGTTAAGAATCAGGTAGGTAGGTACTTACATAGATATCATTGCCTCATTGGCTACAATAGTTGATCGATTTTTTTAATGTTCCTATCTTGCATGCATGACGTACAATTAAATTCCCAGTCTGTTTTATTTTTCAATGAACCTTTATCTGTCTGTTTACATATTATTGTTACTTACAATATTATTGTTTTTTTACGTAAATGCTTGGTATCAAAATTTTCCTCAAATGCACAATGATCATGAATTCATGAAGTTAAAACATAAATATTTTACAGAGTAGGAAGTGCGTCAGACATTTTGTTTTTTTCCTGTGTAAGCAAATTATTGACGTGGAAAAAGTGGAGTTTCCTAAGAATATAGGTAAATGATGTAATTAAAACGCATGATCTTGCTTTCTTATGTTGATGTGAAGTTCTTGTTGTTTGTTTATTTATTTTAACTAAAATTACTCATAGAAATTAAATCTTAATGAGGGTAGAGATTAGGTATATTAATGTATCTACTACCTACATTATGGTTACTTTCCGAGCACTTTACAAAATATATTCATGACTAGCTGCTGCCCGCGGCTTCGCCCGCGTGAGTGTCGGAAATTACCCCATACATCCCCATGGGTTTTAAGTATAAATATTGAGTTTCGAGTTAATCGGACAGCGCGTTAAAATTCTTCCATACAAACACTGACACCCCCCAATCCCCCTTTAGGGGGTAATTTAGACGAAGGAGGAGGCGGAGCGCGTGAGGGAGAGGCAAAGTTCGCGCCCTCACGCGCCTAGCCGCCGTAGGAGACGCCCTGGGCGTCGGGACTCCTTGGAGGATTCCCGGCCACCGTAGGCGCGGGCTTGCGGGCGGTGAGCAATGGGTAGCTCGCCCCCGATAAGGACCAGGCCCGGGTCGACGGCGCGTCGTGTTCCACGCGCGCCTCAAAGAGATGTCAGCAAAACTGACGGGATCCGCTAGGACCGTTGCCCGCCGGGGTTGCGGGTAGTCCTAAGGAGAAACCGTGGCCCCTGGCATGGCAAGGGAAGGAACACGGGTGGGTTTTAGTCAGTAAAAGTCTGACACGCCCTCCCGCTCCGCCCAGAGCGGGAGAAGTCATTGGATGACTTCCAACCCAAAAAAAAAAAGGGGGTAATTTAGAAAAACAAAAAACTACAAACTTTATAATTTATTTAGATAACTATTCGTGCGAAGTTTCGTGTTTATTACCTACCTCAAGGAATAAGATTTTTCATACAAACTTTCATCCCTTATTTTACCCCCTTAGGGGTTGAATTTCGAAAAATCCTGATACACATTATTCTTAATTTTTGGGTTTAAGTATAAATATTGAGTTTCGAGTTAATCGGACAGCGCGTTAAAATTCTTCCATACAAACTTTGACACCCCCCAACCGTAGGATAGGATACTTTTCCGGGATAAAAAGTACCCAGTGTGGTGCCCAGGATATTAAAGAATAATTATACCAAGTTTCATCGTAATCGAACCGGTAGTTTTTGCGTGATACTTGAACAAACAGACAGACAGACAGACAGACAGACAAAAAAAATTTTTGTCACACTTTTGGGTTCGGTGTCGGTCTAGTAACACATTTTTTATTTTTATATTTTCAATGTACAGAATTTTCACTTCTACAGATTTATTATAAGTATAGATGATTAAATAGTAACTAGGACTTTTGGTAAGTCGTCTAATGCAAGAGTAGACAATTGGAGAGTAGACCTGTGACTACGCACACACTTGTGCAAATTATCTCCCGCGCCGAAGGTTGGTCTCCGCTGAGATTGGTCGCCATGGCCGAAATTAGGTCTGGAGGATTATATTAATGCAAATTCGGGCTAGTTGAAACGTAATAAATATAAAACTGAATATTGAATGCCATCGAAGGCAAAGAGACGGCCTACGTTTTTTACAGAGTATAGGTCTTATCGATGCTGCGCCAATTTTGTTCAATGGCAGACGAGGCGATACGCAATCGATAAGGCACGTCGCAATTTTTACTACCGTTCTTCTAAATAAGCACCACGACCTTAAGATAGTTAATGTTGTGTAATATAAAACAAATTGGTTATTACCTAGATTACTATCAAGGGTAATAATTAACTGCCCATTAAAATTATTTTGCATGAAAACGATTTTTCTGACGTAGATCAATAATTTACGATCGACTATTTAGCTTTCAGGTTAATATTAATTGGGTAAGTTTATTGCATCTATAGGCAAATTTCAAATAAATAATTTATAGTAAGATAAAAAAATGAAAATAGCTCGTTCAGCGTTTCTTACGTAGCGTCACGTCGCGTCGTCGTGACGTCGTGGTCATAAGCGCACGTAACACGTTTCAGTTTCACCCGTCCACCGTATCACGCGTATCCTGTAACCAAATTTTAGTATTACATAACATTCCTTAACAGATATTGCCTAAACAAGCTGTCTGATATGTTCTGTCCCAATCCAAAGATCAGGCGCGATCCGGATGAAATTGGAGCAAATATCACTGGTTGATCTTAGGTCAGATCATGACCATACACTGAGGCCGTGACAATGCGGGAGATATCGACATATTATACGTCTTATTAAAAGTGAAATAACGACCTATTGCAACAAGTAGATCACTATACATCTTACTAAGGTTACTTAGGCCTGTGTCAGAAAATGTTCCTATATAATATAAGAGCTGACTTCTAACCTAGAAGTGAGCTCTTGAGCCACGTAAGAAATTGAAGATTTTGAAAAAAGGATAATATTAAACCACATCATTCTGTCAGCTCTAAAAGTTAGTTCTATTAATTAATTCAGGTCTAGAAATGATAAAAAACTATGGAATGAATGTATATTGGCAATGACTGATGATGATTTCTACGCTGTCCTGTCTCTGGGAGTTTCGGTCGTCAATCCCGTTAGGCCTTCGCAAAGGATTATGTATCACATCAGTGGACACGTGAAATCTTTCTTACAAATAGTGTCGTCTATGAACATCGTCTGTCTAATTGGTCCGAGTCAAAGAAACGAGTTCTAACTCAAACAAAAAACTGTTTTTTTTTAATTCTCAGTTCTCAGCATTAGAATTTGAAATGGAAAGATTTGAATCACTAACCGCACAAAAAGAGGCACTACCTACATATATTTTTTCACAAATAGAAATAACTTACATGCGAATTTCATTAGAAACAGGTATTTCATTTCCATGTAGGTTTGAAGTTCGTTGCTCTTTCTCCTTTTTTTTTACTTTGTTTTTTGTATTTGTAACGTGTTTCACGAACTGTGTCCAAATAAACATTATTCTTTCTTTTCTTTATTTAAGCCGAAAGATGTCCACTAGACATCTTGCCTTCCCCAAGCTCAACGCGTGCTCGCATCCAGAGGATTACCGAGGCCTTCACCAGGTCACCGCTACACCTTATGAGGGCCCTATATAGTGTTGTTATCGTAAAAATCTGAGCTGCCGTATTCTAATGGGAAAAAATACTAAATTGCCATATTCAATTATTAATTTTTCAAATGTGTATTCCTCACTTGTTTCTTCTCCATAAAGGTTTCTTATCGTTTCTATTTCTTCAGATTCTTGTTTATCTAGTGCGTACTGGTCTTTCCTTCTGCGTCAAAATTGTCACCATAAACTTCGTACATATTCCCTGATTTTGAATCAGTTGTCTTGCTAATAGTTTTATAGTCGATATTACTAACTTATTTCGCATCTTGACCTTCATGTGGTAAACATTTTTGTTAACTTGACCGAATATCCTTTCGCAGTCTGCGTTACTGTGAGGAAGACAGGACGTGTAGAGCAAACTTTTTCCCAAAATTCGTGAGCTATCCAGGTGCCGATGTCGTAGGTCGAAAATTTGTTGGCACTGTGGTGATAGCCTACACTCGTCATCGATTTTTTGAAGATCATTTTCAATTTTGACAATTCTGGGTTAGTGGCAACATTGGCGGAAAATTAATTATCTATGTTACTGTGGCGCACAGCTGGTATACAGCTGCATCCGGTTAGACTGGAAGCCGACCCCAACATGATTGGGAAAAGGCTAGGCAGAAAAAACTGTGGCGCACAGCCTCTTTCTTAGTTCCGACTATTTTTAATAACCTTCCCGTTGATATAAACAGTTGTATCACAAAAACCTCTTTTAGAAATAAAATACATAAGTACCTCTTTAATAAAATGTTAAGTCAAAGCCTCACTTGAGTTAATATTTAAAAACTTGTATGTTTGTTTAAATTCAGCTGGATAAAAATTTAAGGAATGCAAGGATACATAGATAGTTTAGCGTACTTATATGTGAAAAAGTTTAAATTATGTATAAAAGTTTAAAAAAGGAGCTACGTCTGCCAACAAACTGCTTTGCAGTTTGGCAGAGGTAATATATCTTGTTAAAAAATATTATTTCTGTGAATAAGTAATCACTTTGTCATTTTTTTTTATTTTTTTTTCATTCTTCAAGATATTTGAGTTTCATTTTCGTTTCATAATTCAGCTAGTGAAAAAGCATTTAGTATCACCTATACCCAATTGCCCTATTTTATGATACGGCAATGAGAGGCCTATCTTATGTCGTATTTTCGGGAAAAAATTCTTTGAATGCCTTATAATATAATACGGCAATTGCCGTATTATATTATCAATAACAACGCTATACCTACCACGTATGTACCTACCTACTATGATGGTCTATACCAGTATGGACCTATTATGTATGGTCTATACCAGTATGGACCTACTATGTATGGTCTATACCAGTAGTTATAGACCATACGTAGTAGGTAGGCCCCATACCTACTAGGCACCATAAAATGTACATTTTAATAACTAAATCTCAATTGTAAGCATTTTTTTGGAGGGAATAAGGAAGAATGATAAAACTATGTAGGTCACTAAATAAAAAAACTGAGAAAATGAACAGTTGTTCTCCCTTCTGTTTAAAATAAGTTGGTACTTAGGTATTAATTTTTTTTTTTGTAAAATTCCACTAGTGTAGGTTTGCCGCGTAGACATTTGTTTGGCTTAGCAATAGTTTGTAAAAGTTACAACTGTTCTAAATTGCAAAGGTGTGAACCGAAGACCTCGCGCGCCCCATGTGGCGGCTGATGTAATGTTTTCATTGAATGTCGTGCCCCGCGGCTCCGCTTGCGGGGTCGCCCGTGCTTCCGATCTGATGACAACAAACAAATCGATTGCTCTTCTACAATGTCAACAAAATTGGCCTTTTATCGGAACTTCTATAATGAATGCTAACAGGTTATAAAACTATTAAGTCCTAAAATATAAAACCGCCGAAGATTAGAGGCTGTAGCTAAGATACCGGTGCAAAACAACCTGTTATAGTGGGTCAAAACGAATGCTATCAATGTGTTAGGGGGAAAGGGGAGCACACATCATGCTTCCCCGTTAGGCTCATTAGGTGTTCCGCTGTAGGTCTCTATCACCAATTAGGCTTTCAAACTAATAACTTGATTTCTTTCCCAACCTTTGAATATACTAGTCCAAAGTGTGGTGAAATAATCCTAGGCTGAAGCTTACTGAAGCAAACTACGTCTCAGATACCTATTGCGGACAGTTGTTACAATCACTGCCTATTTTGATTGATTTATTTCGATAGTTGCTCCTAGAGAGGGTCATCCATGCCAAATGGATGATAGTCTGTAACAGTCTCCTGCTATCAAATAGGGAGTGACCCTCAGATAGGCCAGCCGTAGCAAAAATATTTAAATAAACGTTTATCATAGTTTATTATTGTACATTCGGAGCGTTTACATATCACTTTATTAGACTGTAAATAGTTTGTAAACACATCAACTGAAGTGTATTGAACGCTGATATCAACAAACGTTTCGATTTAGACGGTCAATTAATTTTGTTCAGCATTCAATCACTGGTGCTATGCATGATGATTCCTTTATAAGTTATATAAGTTAGAAGTTTTAAGTCATTCTGGGAGAAACGAATGCAGGTGTTCTATCCTCATAAAGCATCCTTAAATAGAACGGTAGGACGTTCTGGCTGCATGAACTACTACTGCTGGTAGGGTGTTCTACTAATGGCTGTGGGCATCTTTGAAGGCGATACTCCCCCGAGATTTGACGTTGCGTACGGTCCACCGAGACGCCTTCCACTAGAAATCTTGGTGAAATTCGTGAGTGTCAACAGTTTCTAGAGAAAAGTACTCAACACTAGTTATCTTTCGGACCTATGATCCTGAAATTGGATTCTCTATTTTTTATTGTCTTGATTCTTTAGAAAATATACTTAAATCCTAATAAAAAATTACCCAGCAATATTGGATTACAGTGACAAATCTCAATTAGTGATGTCAAATAGTGTCGACCCTTACAACGACACATGACTTGTTCTGTCATTAAGCTTGCGATTAGAATAGCACGCGCGAATTATAATAATGGGCGTGATAGTCTGTTATTTTATAGAGATAAGTGATGTTACAAGAGGAAACTATACATTTGCAGCTATCTTCTCACTACCTTTAAGATAGTTCCGTGATTGAGTGCCAGCCTCAGACGCTGAAGATGAAGTTAAGATGGAAACATGGAGTTAAGATATGTTCTAAAACTTTTTAATAAGATAAAAAAACAACCGACTTCCAAATAACTTTAATTTCGGAAGCTTTTTTTTGTAAACTTTTTATTTTTGACTTTTTAGTTAAAAAGCATTTTCAAAATCGGTTGATATCTGACGAAAACATCGATGAACATAAGTAAATAAAAATTAAAAATAGACGAATTGAGTACCTTCCTTGTTTGTCGGAAGAAGTCGGTCACAAAGATTAAGGTAGGTACCTATGCTAGTGGGTGGCAGGAGGCATCTTTATCCAGCCTGAGCCTTGAGTCGTTTTTATATAATTATATATTTTTTTATGTTGACCTAAAAGTCATCATCAACAATCTAAAAATTGGTACGTAATTGTTATAAACAAATAAATGTTTACGGAAACAATGTTGTAAGTCAAAGTGCATGCTGAAGAAAGTGATATACAACTGCCGACTGCTACTGATTGTATAACTAATGCAACAATAAACACGTGTGGCCGGCTGATGCAAGTTACTACGCTTGTATCGTGAGCTTGGACACACACAAGCCACGCAGCCGTGCGCGTCCGCGTACCTGCGATTGCGTCTGGCGTTGCCGGCGGGCGCGGCGCGGGCGCAGGCCGACCGTGGCTAATGCCCTGACGCGGCCGGCGACACTCGCGGGGGGCAGGCGAACAATTCTTACGTTTTAAAAAAACACACTCCGTTTATGATATCCGTCCACAAATTGTTGCATCAGAAACATATTTAGACTCCTCTGCGGGTAAGCCAGACCTGTATTATATATTTATATATAAATTATTTTAATGTAGCTGGTCTTTTATCTTAGCAGGTGTTTAGAATTAATAAAGTGCAGCGCATGTTATAAAATGTGTTTTTATCATGTTGTTGTCTACATCTTTTTTGGATAACTTGGCTGGCTGTTTCAAGGTTGTAGCCGCATTTATAATTTTTGTCATAAGCGACTATTTTATAACCTAAAACAGTAGCGGCAGTTCTAACTTACATATCGCATATTAATTGGATGAATTATTGTAAAAGTAGTTCGATAGATGATTAAGTAAACAACTAATTAATTTGTATTATCAAGTTGTTTATATTTTTGATTAAGTATGCTGTCATAGCGAGATCTCTTTCATCGAATAATCTAATCATATGAACACATAAAAAATCATGTGATTGTCGTGACATTTCTTCCGTAGCTAAAGGCTGTAAATAACTGTATATAGTTAATTAATGTAATAATGCAGAACTTATTTATGAATAGTGTTAATAACAAAATAACTTAGCCTATGTAGTACCTAAGTCATTATTAAAAAGATCGAGTCCAGTTTATAAGCGCCCACACTAGCGGGCTGTCTGCCCGGGCGGCTATCGATTGTAGGATGATGTTGGGGCTATCCCGCAGTCTGCGAAGTAGTGAGGCAAATTTCTTATGCCACAGTGCATTAAAACTGTCAGTGCATGTGTAGGCAAATATCGCCGAGGCCACTACAAATGTGCGGCAGTCACAACAATATGCTGAACGCGTTATTGAATTGGATACGCAGAGCATTGTTAGAATTTTGGGTGCAGCCGACACGCGAGCCGCTAAGTTACACAATCAGCGCATGAATATAAAAACCGAAAATCAAAGCGAGGACAGGCTAACCCCGCACTTCGGCCTGCCTGGCTCCGACAGCTCACCTGCCCATCGCATCCGAGTGTCTTGGTTCAGGTAGGTACCTACCAGTGCTTGAGGAGTAGGTACCTAATGCGAACTCTGGTGGTAGCGCTGTGTCTTCTAGCTTTTGCCAAAGAAGATCGTTGGTATGGGACAAGGTCAAATGCCCTTGTCTAGGGCATTTGACGTTTCAAGGAAAACAGCATATACCTACGGGTGTTTTTATATCCGTTTAAAGGCTCGTTCACACCGGCGCGACTTGTCGCGCGACGCGACTTTAACAATACATTTTCTAATAAAACTTCACGATTGAACAATTGCCGGTGTCGCGTCGCGCGACAAGTCGCGCCGGTGTGAACGAGCCTTAACAATAGCCGTCTCCGTTGGCACCCCAGGCAAGAATTCAAACTGGGCATCGCGGAGCTGAAAATGCTTATTAAGACGGGAGATAAGTAGACACTTATTATTATGCTCCTATTTAATTCTGGTAGGTTCATAATGAAAATTATAACGGAATCGGGAGTACAAAATGCCTCTTGTCTCGCCAGTTCGTTATATACCTATAGTACGTCGAGTAACAGTAGGTACCTAATAATTGCACTGCTTGTCACTATTAGAATTCAGCTATTCCGAAAGGAAAAACCCTCATGCAAATAAATGGATTACCCACATAGTAATATTAATATTGTAGAGCCGATTAATCGAGGAAGAATAACAGAGATCTACAGTTTTGTGAAGAATTAAAGGTATTATACGGTATTAATGGTAGGTATATGGATATGTACCTACTGTTATAATAAAATAACTGCCTCGCTATATAAAAAAGAACAAAGTTATAGTATTTAGAACAAGCGTTTCCGATCGGCAAAAATGTAAAAACACCTACACTTTCATCCTCTATTGAATCCCTTTCGCGAATAAATTTTCAAAAAATATTCCTTAGTGCTCGTTTTCGTTAAATTATGAACTCTTGCGCAACATTTCATATTTCAAGACCCAGCGGTTTAGGCTGTGCGTTCTCTGTCAGTGATTGAATTTAAGATTTTTATTAATTAGATAGGTAGGCATCCAATTTAACGTTAGATACACGTTAGAAAATGTGAATTTACATGAAATACACATTAATTGGCATCTTCGTTTGAATTAATTAAAAACAGAACAGTATAATCCGGTCTTGAATCTGTTTTGCAGGTTTATTGAAACAACTTTAGCAACTGGGTACAGTATGATAGATGTTTTTCTGCTCTTTTCAAACCAGATATTAATATCAGTTGACGACAACATCTAAGATTGTTTTACTGCTGCCATATTCTTATCTCGTAAAGATTTTTATCTAACATCTTGATAAAAATATGATTCATAGCAATCGATATCTAAGCTTTCATCTGCCTTGTGTATTAAAAAGACTGTCTTAAAAGTCCCTTGTTTTATACAACTAGCACCTGGTCGAAAATAGAGAAAACATATTTTCCCAGAAATTAGACCTAGCTAGATCGATTTTTCGCACCCGTAAACCTCTATATTGCAACTCATCGAAGTCGTTAGAGCCGTTTTCGAGAACGTGATTACAAATACTTATATCGCTCATAGTATAGGATAATACTTAGGTATCTATCTATGTAGATATATAAGACTATAACGAATAAGAAAATATACGAATAAATAGGAATTTAAATAAGAAAAGTTAAATAGGCGAGATATCTACATAATTAGAAGAAGAATCTGGTTAGACTTGTTGCTGGGTAGGTACTGTAGAAGTTTTGGACCTGACATGGTATTTGCATGAAACCTCCGCGAATCTAATTTAAATTCGAAACAAATATTTAATTCATAATGAGAATTACTAAAGTTTAGACGGGAGCTTAGCGAGCTGACAAGTGCATGTCATGATAATATAAAAAATGCGGCCAAGTGCGGACCACGCACAATTAAGGGTTCCGTAGTTGGGATGGATTTATCCCAAAAACAAACTTAGATAAATATTTTAGTTGAAAGCATGTTCTCCCATACACAGTGACTTATATACATATAAGTCACTTATTATTACATATAAGTCACTGTCAATTCTCCAACTGCAAATGGTAGTTTGTAACCATATTTTTTTTTGGCCTACATATTTACTGTTGAAGCAATGTGAAGAGCTGCGTTTACGATAAAGAAAGTCTTATAACCGTATTCCATAAATCATGAACAACACGGTAACAACACTATACCTTAGATATGAAAATGGACAAACTTTAACATTTCTAATGAAAACGATAAGAGAAAATCTGGTTATTTCCGCTTGTGAGCTGACCGCTATTTCATTTATCTATTTCCTGAACATGTGCTCAGCTCAATATCTACACAGATAATTGATGATTCTTGAAACGTTATACGTAAAGCCAACGTCATCAAAACCACTTTACTGGGTCGCCTATTATAACAACGTGACTGACACCAAATTATACATTTTGTGTCATTGTAGCACAAAAAAACTTTTGTGTACGATTTACGATTAGAAAAGAAAATCTTCAGATTCAGAAATAAGTAAGTGAGTAGATATAATTAGTACCTATGTGTTATTGTAGTGAGTTAAATAAATGAAACGTCATTTATTCAAACTAGGCTGAGAAGCACTTTTCGAACGTCGAAATTACATTAGACAGTCCCCCAAAACGCCCACCCTTCACCACTTCCTAGCTGGAGAAAGAAGTGGCGCAACAAACTACCCAGCAGCACAGCTGTCTGTTTAGAAAATTGATTCTATACAATAGTATGCAAAATCATTCACATTACGCAACACAAAACATACATTAAATTATTAGCCTTAAGTCAGCTAGCACTCGTCAATATACCAACCAAAAATATCGAGTGACTTGCGCACCACGGATTTGCAGAAAAGATCACCTACGTAAGGCTAAGTCACCGTATTAGTACTCGTATGAGAAGAAAGATTCTTATTTTATTTGAAAAGACAAAGAATAACAGTAAGTTGGTTTATATTGAACCCTGAGAGGTCAAGTGGTGTGATACCCACTTGAATAAACTAATCATTTCTTCCACTGACCTTACTGCTGTCATCTTCTATATTTTAGTTCGTAATAGGTAAGTACCTATTTGCCACCCTTAGGCCGAGACACGCCAGGCTCACTCCACATTTTAGATATGCAGCTACAAGTACCTACGCGACGGGCTCGACTTGTCGGGCCGATTCAGCGGACGCAGCGTAGTCAGAAGATAAGAGTTACGCGATAGAAAGAGAGGCAACTATAACTGTAGGTAATTAGTGCTGCGCGATCCGAATTGCACTTTCTTGTGTCATAGCAAGAGTCACTATTTATTAAAATGATTTCGCGAAATGAATCTTCTGTACTAGTACTTTTTATGTATTCTGTGACCGAGATCTATAAATATTAGTAGGTATTTTGCACTGTTGCACTACTACCAAACTACAAGTCTTACACTTGTAGTTTGATTTGAACATGTCTAACTCAAGGCACGTCCCCGTGCAAAGTAGGTATATAACGTTTATAGATCTCAGTCTTATTCTGCTGTACCTTATCCATAGTCTTCTTTCCTAACGACCTTCGGCCACACATAACGGCCGATGACTCATGCAGCTAAAGCATCTGATATTAAAGTAGGCACTCGTACGATTTGTAGATTATTTCATATTTTGTTATGACAGCACATCAACATTGTTATAGATAGGTAATGTTTTTATTCGATGAACTCAAATCTGGAGTTGTATGTTTTAGGTAGATAAGGTTACTTACGTAGATAGCTCTCTTCAGAAAACACGCATACATAATCGCATATTCACCCAGAAACAAATACTCAAACACTGGGATTTGTTTTATATAATACTACTTCCGTCAGCAGCTTCGCCCGCGTCATATCTTTGTAAATTATAACCTATGTTACAAAATGATAATATAGCATTCTACTGGTGGAAGAATTTTTTAAATCGTAGACCGATTTAAAAAATTCTCTTTGTTTTTCATTTTTATTAATTACAAACAAAAATATACATCTTTTCTCTTTATAATATTAGTATAGACTAGCAGTTGCTCACGACTACATCTGCGAGTATTTTGTATTTCATAATTTTTTATACAATTTCCAGGATGAAAAGTCGCAGCACGACAAACAGATGGAGTTACTTTCCTATTTTTAATACCTATTAGTATTGAAGTATGGATTCCCTTGAATGAAACAGATTTTTTAAAGTTTTCTTCTTTTTTTCGTGTCCACTGACTACGTCAAGTTTTAATAAGGTATGAATTCATTCAGCATTTCTCCGAAAGTTTTGATAGAACGAAAAATTATTCTATTATTTTTTTTGTTGGCAAGACAGCTTGTTTGCTACCCATGTATCTTGCTATAGAGAATCAAGAATTTTGGGCAAACACCTTGTCTGTAATTAGATAGGTAGGTACAGGCTAAAATGAAAATCTTGCAAATATTAAGTTCAACGCCTTGAACTTGTGCCATCTCTGGCGGTATCTGTTATCAAACGATGATAGAGTTCATTAAAAAAAAATGGTTGCTAAAAATCCCTATTATCATAATATTATAAAATATATTTATATTTACAACAATGATTGTAAAAATTTCTTAGCTTGTGGAACTTTCTGGAATGTCTCTAAAACTGGGGTCACTTCAGGCCCCTGCCGTGATTAGATAATTTTGGTCATAAACGTGAGACGTTGACGCTTGATATAAAAATGTTTTTTTTTGCATTTTTCTAACCAACCTATCTGCGTTTGAAATAGCATAAGTTGGTAAAAAAATAGTTGTTGCTGGAATTTCATTCTGTTACTGACTGTTTTTTTTAATATAATCACATAAATGCTTTGTACATTTTATACTCGGACTTAATGCAATAGGCATTTTCTACCAGTCAACCATTCCATTAGGTTTTTAATAAACGCGGCAATGCTGCCAGCCTTTTGGGCACTTTCCCCATTGACAGCGATGCGGACGGATTTTTTGATGTCCAATGAGCTCTTCCCCCCTTTTTTAAGTTTCGATAAATACCTACTTGTACATTCTATATAAGGTGCTATAAAAATATCTGCCACGGCTTTAATGAGAGGTAGTATTGTGTTTAAAGATAACAATAGTGAAGAAATTTCGTACCCCGGCACAGTTAAATCAATTTGAGAAAATAAAGTAGTTAAATAAACATTGACTCTACTCTGCATAACGTGGTTCACAAATTACGCGCGAAGTGCACTTCGTCACAAAAACAACTGCTATCTCTTTCCATCTGTTCTGTGAATGAAAACTGAAATCAGCTGACTAGTTCGTCACTTGCAAATTTATACGTACAATTTTTTGTATGAAAAAAAATATGACACATGATCAATAATTTATCTTTACTATTGTAATCTATAAACACAATACTATCTCCCATTGCAGCCGTGGCAGATATTTTTATAGCACCTTATATTTAATTTTTTATTTAATTTAATATTATTATTATTTTAATTCTGTTAGCGTACATATTATGTAAACATTAATAAGTTGAATATTAATGTTTAATATAATGAAGTATTGAATGCAAAGTTTTGTTTTTTTTTCAACATCCATTCAGTATTTATCAGACATTTATACAATTTCTAGTGCCTCATTACATAAACAAACGAACTTATCAAAAATCCACATATTGTACTCATTAGGCAGTCCTTGGGAACTCTGTTGAAATTCACGACTGTAAACTTGTAAATTCGAACATATAAACATTCGGCCAAACAATAATTCTGCTAAATGATGTTTATGCCATAAAAATATTCGTTTAAAGAAGATTCTGCCAAGTGACGTTCTGCCAAATAAGTTTCGGAACATCAAGATTCTGCCAAATAGAGGGAACCCTTATGTCCCATGTAATAGGGACGAACCTAGTGCCATCAACCGCTATTTCTGTTCCTGAAATTCAGTAGCAACAAAAATAGCACGCAATTGCACCTCTATCATTAGAAACCTATTCCGGGATGTAATTGTCTATATCTAAAGAGGGAGATGCCCCATCTGCCCCCGCCTGGCTACGCCCTTGACAGTATTTACTTGCAGTGCAATATCGCCACGATCTGTACGCTTATCGGATGGCAATAATTCCAGGCGGAGTCAATAAAATCTGCAAATAAACTAGGCCGTATCTACACGTAGCGCGGCATAGGTTGTAAGGAAGATAATCAGATTTAAGCATTGCAACTGTAGTACCTACCCGGAATATAATAACAGACAGTAAGTAACTAGCAACAATTACCTAACCGGAGTTATTGTTTGTAACTTACTCATTTTTAAGACGATAAGAAAGAGATAAAAGGAATCACCATAGGAACCGAATAGTTGTTATTTTGTTTTTATCTTAATTTTTTACAAAAAAAAAAAGAAATATGTTACCTATACGTGTCCATATCTTGGCGTAAGTAATATTTTAAGTATAATTATCAGCAGCATGTTTCGATTTATTACGAACTAGCTGAACCGACACATGTTATCCTGACCAAATTATGGTCTTGAGTTCATACAAAAATCCCATAGAAAAAAGAACATTTTGTTTTCCGGAATTTGTAAATTTTCCAGGAAACTTTCTAAGTTCTCTTTCCATAGAAACCAAATTCGAACTATTTCGAACATTTAAAACCAAAATAACCAAATACTTAAAAATGTACGACTTTCATTATTATTAGATCCTCAGATGAGTATAAGATGATGCATCCATTTCCAACCAGGTTATTTTTGCCTTTTATCACGGTAATTTATTTAAAACTTATATTTAACACGCCTGAAAGAAACAGTAAACAGAGTTTCTGATATTTTGAACAACCTACCAAGTTGAGATTTATAGCTTCTCTTTTAAAGGTATAAATTTCGATTCTAGAACACAAACTACATCGCGTAACCAAGAAACAACAATTCAATAATTCAAATATATGACCATATTTCCTTGAAAATAACAATAACAATTAACTTATCTGAGTAATTTATTAATAACAACACTTTTGATGCCGTTCTATCGGCTAATAATAGTGAGCGACGCAAGTGTTTGCTCAGCTCTCGACGTCAGGCGTACGTCAGGCGGGTTTCATAACACACACATAACTACACGATCACTATTATATTTTTATAGGAGTTTATGTAGTAGGTATATTCTTACGATGTTTTGGTTTTAAACTAATCATTAATTTGTGTAAATTACTGGCTACGGAATATCATGCAAAACGATACGTTTACGGAATCTTTGTTTTTTATATCTATGCAGTCTATGCCACACCTCGATGTAAACTATATTTTGAGATCGGAGGTGACCTTTCATTACCCATTATGGTAAACAATATCTGGAAAACATACATTTACACAATTTGAAATAGTTGCCCTGGGCTATAATATCAGTCCTGTACCCTGCTACGGCGTAGCGCTACGCCGTAGGTCTTACAACAAAAATAGAATGGCGCCGCGGTTCAAAAATATGGTTTATGGTTTACAGGTCTTGCATTCTTATTCAGAACACATTAATTTTATCGGTATTATAGTGATTAGAATTAAGAAATCCTTTTGTTAACGGCGAGCGTCTATGAATAGATGTAAACGGGATTATTTATGAACATAATCAGCATTCACTTCAAGTTATTCAAACAAAGGAACAGTGGGTCCTCATTGAATTGGTAGCAGAATACTGAGCTGGAATGACAACATGATCCGATCATCAATGAGCTGATGATTATACGGATTATGTAAACACATGTCAACTGTCAAGTCATGTGCAGCCGGTTACGGGTCGTTTCTAGTTTTTAGCATCACTCAGGCCCGCATTACACGTGTAACCGACCAGGAGTCAAATAAAACAATATGTAATTATCTAGATAACAATATATTTTTGTCATCAACGACAAACTTAACAACAGACTACAACATAGATCTTCTCAACGAAACACCTGCGCAAAGTTTATACATCACCTTAACACCTGTGAAATGTTTACCAACACATTGAGATTAGCTAAAGTCCATTATACAGATATAAATCCACGTTCACCTCACAGCATCCGAGGACGAAATAAATGCAAAATAAATGGACGGCTTACAATATTTAGGATAAATAGTTTGCCAATAACGAGAGGCACTGCGCGATACAAAGGCGTAGTGCTGGAGACACATCTAAATAAACGACTGCAAGCTGTTGGTAAACAAATCTACGAACAAAACAATTTGCGAACTCATTGAGTCATTACCACAAAACACATTAGGTAACCTAAAATAGTTTGTTGTTAAAATAATCTCTTATTCCTACTTACATTGCTTTTGGTTTGACGTGTTTAATACGTACATAAATGATGAATTGACTCAAATAGAAGGCTGGCCGGTCAGACGAGCCTGCCTTTACATACATGAACGCTTAAGTGTAATCATAAAAACTTATAGGTACTTTAAATACAATTAGGTATAAGTTTAAAATTAACTATAATTACTCGTACAAAATATATTTGTTTCAGTGCACTTCTGCTCATTGTTATGTTTGTGGATAAAACAGTAATCAGGAACGGCGATTGTCTATGTTATGTGACACAATTTGAACTATTCACAAAGTTTTCTCAAATGGAACTGAAGCACTCATGCCGCCATATCGTGTACAACGTGAAAATATACAATTTTAATAGATATTTACTTGAATACGCAATGTATTGTAATGATACAATCAAAGTATATGTCAATCATGATCAAATCCTAATATTAGAAGCATATTGAGTGCGATTAGCAATCGATAAACTGTAGTAAGTATACCTGGATGTCAGCAGAGGACTGCCACCGCCGGTGGCTCTGCGTTACTTATACTGTACACGCCTAGTGGGGGAATGTAAAATGCTTTTGGCACTAACTTCAATAAATATTTATAATAATAATTTATATTACAATACATTCAAATTGATATTTACAGCTTATGAGTAGATACAGATATATATATTTACAACGGTCGCTTGTAGAGATAATAAGGGGTAATGAGGTTCAGTTATAGCATGTTACATTTATACAAATACAAGTTGTTATTGTGGGAACGTGTACAATATCTACAGCTGTAGCTGTACGTTATAGTAGAAGCTCTAGCAACACTCACATACCCGGGGCCGGGAACAGAGCGGCCATCACGCGGCGCCCGCTGCACTCACACAACACGACACCGAGCCCACGCCGCGTGATCACCTATTACATCGACGCCGAACACTGTTTATTGATTCTAACATCTAACATTTGATTATATTGCACACATTCACTTATTACTACGTAAATATCCATAAAGAGTGGGCTAAAATCCCTCTCCGCCATATTTTCGTAAACTCACCGCTTAACTACCTGATGGAATGACATGTTTGACGCACCTTCTATGTGACACTCTCTAAGCAAACTAAACGAAGCGATACCGAGGACGAACCGAATGTACAACTTTTTGCGTTTCAATCAAGAGACAGCTGAACGTATTTAGAACATGGGTTTTTACGAAATGGTTTCTAATTAGAACTAAACTGTCGGTCTCATTTCTATTAGAAAATGTATGAATAGTTTAAAGCTGACATAATGGTAGTACAAGCAATGACGGAACCGACGAAATCATAAGTGAGCTTGCTTAGGAGCGCGCCGACCAGGCCGCGCTGCGGGCCGAACTTGCGATCCTTGCGATGTGCCGACCGGAAGCACTCTACACGAACACTAGTGACAACTACTGATGGGAACATGACTCTGAACTTGAGGACGATACTTTACTTGAAACATGATATCTTCTCGTAGCACCGTTGCCGATCCATTGAATTTTAGCACGATTAAAAATGAAATTCGAAAGATCTATGTTATCGTCATCTTTATACAACTCTAGTTCTATTAAATTAGTCGCGGAATTTTTGATCGATCTCTCTAATTTTTAAAAATTGTGATTTTAAAATTTTGTGATTTTAAGATGAACTTATAGTAAGTAAACGGTAAAAGTAGGAGATTCTTTTTATAAAATTCAGTCGCCGCCTACTGTTAAAATCGGATTAATAGCTAATCTCCTAGAAAACTTTTTAAAAAATGTCATCACTCCCGTAGCTTCCATCGTCAGATGGTCGCATCACGGTCTCGAGAGATTTCATCCAAAACCCGTCGGGCGGTGCATGTAAGGTTCGTAGTGTTGTTCCGTCGCTCCGGACGGCTCGTCATCAGCGCGTGTTACATCGCCTCCCTGTGCCATGTGGGACAGCCCTCGTCCTGCGGCCGGTCACGTCACGTCACGTCACGTGTCACGCCGGCACTGCCGCGTCGCTCAGAAGAGCATGTGGCAGCGCAGGTTGGAGTTGGCTATTCCGTGGTGTGCGCGGTGAGGGCGACCCGCACCGCCGCGCTGCCCTGCGCGGCCGGCGGGTCGCTGGCGGGGAGGGACAGTAGATGTTAGGCCTCCAAAAAAATCAGCGCGGTTGGCTTCGGCTCCAAGTTGGACTTCTTTGCTTCCACAACTAGGAACTCGATCTCCTGCGGACATTCAGCGGTACGTTGCTTACACTTGTTTGTTACATACAATCAGTACATGATATTTACCTTCGGCAAACATGATTATCTAATGATCTTAGTCTTTGTGTTTATTTTGGTTCAAAAGTGGCCATTTAAAAAAAAAAAACATTTGTGTTCTTCTACCTTGGAGTATGATTAATGTCTACTAACTATTAATGTGTTATTCATTTCTCTTAACTAACTTGGTATCTTATTGATTATGTTATGTTATGACAATACGTAGATGGCTCACCGGTTTGTCCCTCTGCGCGAAGGACTCGGCTATCAACCGCGCCACGTCTTGGTGTTGCAGGCCCTCCACGCGGTGTCCGTCCACCGCAAGGATTAATTGACCCACCTCTAACCCGCCAGCTTCATAAGCAGCCCCATGCTCCTGAAATCATAATTTTATGACTAAAGCAACAGACTTAAACTTAAATTGGGTCATTTTGATAACCAATAATGCAACAATGCATAATTCAACTTTACCGATTTTGATATGGTCGCAATTATAATTAATGCCACTTTTTGAATTGAGGCTTATGTTTACCAAATGAACTGCGACAGGCTTTTGATGAAATGCAGAGTAACTTACATGAATGTTGATAATCCTAGGCAGCGGGTGCTTGGTGTTGGCGCCGCCCTCGATGGCGATGCCGAGGATGGGCTTGGTCTTCTTGACGGTGATGTGCAAGTTGCCGTGGTGGTCGGACACGACGCGCGCGGCGCGTGCCTCGTCGGGCGCGTCGTGCTGCAGCCGCTGCATGGACTGGTGCCGCCGGATACCGCCCCGCTCCTCCAACAACGCACCACTATCCTCTTTCATGTCGAAACTTCGTGACAAATTGTGTGCTAACTCCTATAAAAAGTTACCACTTTTCCATAATGTTTGCTTTCATTTTATTGCTAGCTAGACAATAAGTCACTTTCGATTCTTGTGTGTACATTTGACATCATTAATACGGATACAAATTACTGATAATTATGCCTCCAATTCCTAAGTCCTAGTAACTAATTATACACATCCACACTAAAATTGTTACTCTACTATGCTAATAAATAGCAAATTCAATTCAGCCTCTAAGTACAAGTTAGTGCTCTAAGAATATTGAGGAGACGTGTAGCTGGGCGGCAGAGGGCAGTAACTCAGCGACGTGCTACAGCCGCGGCGGCGGCGACTGGTGGGTACAGATACAGGTAGACTTGATTTACGACCTTGTGCCTCTCAGTTACAAAATGTACAGTGAGTATAATACGTCGAATGTATTGAGAAGCTGTAAGTGAGATGTGTGCTAGAGGCTTGGATTCATGCGTTTCGATCACTCGGTGGCGTGGTTCAAAGTGGGTATATTTTACAAGTGTTACAATGTATTATGGAGAGAGTTCTTATCCCGTTTACCTACCTGAGTAGGTGAATTTAGTTACAGCAAGAAATATAGCAGACACGAACTGAATAAGAAAACAAAGGAAATGCAACGAATAAATGAAGAAAATCTAGAAACCAAATAAATATTTCTGAACGACTTTTTTGTCCTGATATGCTTTTACACCACCATGCTCTAATTGTAAATAAATAAAAAATGAATTAGAAATTTAATTTATAATACACTATTCAGGTACTGAAGTTTATTACATTGAGGATTTGTGACATGATCATCAGTTTATACTAAATTTTCATGCAGCACGTTAGCTCGATCCATTCAAGACAATAGTACCTCTACAGGCTAATGAAATAACCGGAATGATAAATTAAATCATTGAGATGTGCGTCACTACTTCGAAATAAATTCATGGGTCAAATAAAATGTTTTACTAACAAAATAAACACCGAAATGAAGTGCAACGATAAGAGAAGTGAAAACATACAATAATTGAATAATTCACTAACACCAAGCAATCGTTTTGAATTCGAAGCAAGAACTTCCAATAAAAAAAAACAAGTTTTTTTTTAATTTCGTGCAAATGTAAGAATCTTTAATGTGCTAGGACAGTTCGCTGGTCATTCCGGCGGCGAGAGGCCGGGCCACTTACTAGAGGTCGTCCCCAGTACCATGATTTTACTTTCTGCGTCCAGCCACCGAGTGATGAGCGCAGCCCCTCGAGATAGCCGCACTGAAACATCACACTCACTCAGGACCAGATCGTTCTCCCTCCGACACTCAATCTATCTCGCGACTCCTAACACCCTGAGTTTTGCCACACAGCACCCGCTTGTGTTCTTTGTCATGTTCAATGTTCAAGTGACTGTTAAGCATCTAGCATAAATCTAGCTGAAGACAGGTACACTATAGGATTCAATAGGATATATCCTACTTAATAGATTTAAAATTCAGTCCGATGCGATTATGCTACAAAGTAGGTTTACAAAACACGTAATCTGTATACTCGAACAAAGTGTAAGGTAACATCATAACATCTATATTGAGTAAGTAGTTGTTCTATCAAAAACTTTATAAGATGCTAGAAAAATTAGCAAATACTACAAATTGCTAGCTATCTACAAAACATTACTTAGATTATGTAAAGGTGAAAGTATTTGCCAAGCCTTAATTAACATTACTTACTAACCCTTTACTCTGTTTTGTTTGGACTGTTACAGGGTCTTTTATACCGCACGCTGTCATAACAAAAAAATAATCTTAACAAGTCTTGGATATAAATAAAAATACATACCTGATCCTACATGTGAGATTTGTTAGAGAGCATGAAACAAAAATGGTAAGATAAATAGTATCACTGTTCCTCTAGTGCCAGCCAAGCTAGAAGGTAGTTGGTAACTTTCAAGTCATGCAACAATTTTGTCCTATTGTGTTTATATTGTGTGCCTCGGCGACGCGTTAACTTTCCATCAATTGTGCTGTGTCTGTGATCTGTCAACAAATTCAGCGTTTGTTCAAAGAAAAACTTCGCATTATTCGGAAAAAAAAATCTTTTGTTTGTTTTTCGGGGGACTGTCGTCAGTTAAAGTAAGTTCTATATAAAAATTTTGTTTCACCTACCTACAGATATTTTCACATACTTCGTTAAATATTACGGTAAAGCCTTTTAATTTTGCCAAGAAACCGAAATCAATACCTTCTACTTCATGGGCATGACTTTGCACTAAACCTGGCTTTAAGAGGGTTTATTCTGAAAGTTGGCAACGTCGCAAATAGATGTCAAATATTTCGCTGTTTTGATTAATTTGATAATATTTCTGTATGGAAATAAAAAATGTGGCTAACTAGCGAACTAGAATATTGATTATGAAATGCAATAATTAATATCGTAACACCGAATAGTTAGTTTTAGATGTAAAAAAAGTATTTGGTAACTTTCCAAATGCCTTTTTTTCACCTAAAACGGGTACAACATCAAATTCAATGTTATAATTGCAATTCATTATTAATATTCTAGTCAATTGGTTAGCCACATTTCTTATTTCCATACAGTATTATTTCCAAATTAATCGAAACAGGTAAATATTTGACAGCTATTTACGACGTTGCCAACTTTTAGGATGCACCCTCTTAAACGATGATTCAGAAATTTTGTAAAAACCGGGGTTGGGCGAAACGTTCTTTGATCCTGATAGTGACTGTTTCTACGTGTTTACCTAAAATTGGCGTTGAACTTGTTGAATATCTTAAGGTTTATCTATTATAAGAATAATCTTAGGGACATGTAGAAAATACAAAGCGCTTGGTTCGTCATAACGAGATGGTTTGTTACAAATCTAGCGTGTATCTAGGGGCCGTATCTAGAAGGCAAGACATGGTGCGTCTCGTTAGCGTCTTCTATAAATAATGAGATAACATCGGCCGATGTCCTCCGACACGCGGCGATCCGATGCGATGTACGACGCGCGCCGGCCGCCAATACAAGCACCCGAACCACTGCTATCTATATTTATTATCGGTGACTCAAAACCCCGTTTCACAAAGTTAAATATTTGCCGTTATACTTGGTAGGTATAAATAGATATTTCAGAGATTAATTAGAAATGAAAAAGCTATCGCTGAAAGAAGAGGTGACGTTTGAGCTTTATAGCCTATTTGCATATAAGTGGAAGGTTTTGATTGGGATATTAAAATATAGTACCTAATTACAGTTTACAAAACTACCTCTTAGCTTTACTCAATAACGGTAAAGACACTTGATCAAGTTTACTTTGCCTTTCCGAGGTGCTTAAGGTTCTTTTGGTCCTTTTAGATTAAGAATCCACTCAAAACTACCTTGTTAAAGCGTGCCTGGCTTCACATAATATACTAACCTTGTATATTATGTATAATAATTAGCGCTTGTTTCAGTTGTCGTGACTGCACGCTTGGACGAATAATTTTTGAATACTTTTATAGTTCACGTTGACCTTTCCCGTAGTTTTATTGTAAATGCACGCTTACTTACAATCTTAATTCGTAATCATACGTAACACACATAGCAAGAGCAAGTGTATGAAGTCCGTTACAATGGAGTCTACACACATTACGAGTTGAAAGTTTTTAGGACGTGACGTTTACGGCTCTTTTGGAGTTATTAAGTAAATACGTGTTATCTGAGTGCTCTCACCTTATGTTTAGAGTTCTCATACTCAAGCTGTATAAGTCCATCATGCGTTGTAGACATTTAATGTCTACAACGCATGATGGACGCGTATCGGCGGTGCTATTCTGTAAAAATCCCACAGTGAAAACTAAGGTGAAGTGAGCTTAAAGTGAGCTGTCATTCGACCCGATGCTAGGGATTTACACCATTGACAGCTCACTTCACCTAAGTTATCACGGTAAGATTTTTACAGAATATTGCTTGAGGTTATAAATAGTATAACCTCAAGCGAGAACTGATGCGCATTTTAACCACTTCCGTGACAATAGAGGACTATTAGGTAACGTGTTATTATAAACATCAAGCACCGTAAGCTTATAAATTGTAAAGATAACCCGGTATCCCGGTATCGTCTCATCGAATGCCGATGCGCAGTCATTGTCAGTGGTAGGTAATTACAAACGAAACTTCTCCATTATCTATGTTCCAAATCTCAATATCCGTTAGATGCTTTATGATTTCAGCAAAATTAAATTAAGCCATTAGATAATGTATTGTACGAACGGGAATGTGTGAAGGCATGGTGTTACCGTTGGATGTGTGCCAGATGAAACTCTCACAGCTCTATACGTTGGGAAACTCTTTATCTAGTATCATGATTAGTAATTGCCAATTAAATCGTCGTTACACGTGCTTGCCACAAATATTACAAATAGCAATAAGTCCGAATTGGAGTTGGATTTAGATAAGTATTAAAATAACAATCCGTACTGTAACTATCCATACCATTATCTCTAGTTCGTTTGCTTGACCAGTTTTAGATAAAAGAAAACTGATTATAGGTTTTTCTCTCTCTCTTTCGTCTGTTTTCATCTCTATGTTGGTTCAACACTTTCAACTCTATAGAAATAATAATATAACTGAAAGCATTGACTAAAAAACCAACGTAAAATTATCATGAAACTTAACTTGAAAAGCAAAAGTTGAGTGAAATTCTGAGATTGAGCTCGGTCGCTTATAAATCATCTATTATGTGTTAAGAAAGCCAATAATATCGTTGATGAATGAACTGTAATCAGGGCGATGAATAGCAGCGTCCATCTTTTGTACAAAATAATCCTATTGAGATTGCTAATGGTAATTGGATTCTCAAGAAAGTGTGCTATAATGAGCATCATAATCTACACTTATTATTATAAATACTTATAATGAAGTTGCAGAGTTTGTTTGTTTGAACGCGCTAATCTCTGGAACGATGACCAGTCGGATTTAAAAAATCTTTTTGCGTTTTCTAGTCCAATTCTTCGTGTATTCCCGTTCGTCCCACTGCCGTCGTCCCACTGGTGGGACGAACGGGAATTTGAAAAATAATATTAAATTTATTCCCGTTCGTCCCACCAAATAATGTTGTGCATGTAATTTTAATCGTTATATTGCACTGATTACTTTGCACATTACTACACATGGGTATAGATAGGTAAGTACTTTAAAATGATCATTTATAATATGTGTATAATAAGATAGAATATAAACATTATAACGTTACGTGTACGTGTTTGCGTGCTTAGATTTGAAAAATAATAATACACGCAATTCTTGAGGAAGGTTACCTATAAGCTATTTAACATCACGCTACGCCCCTTAGGAGCCCAGCAAAATGAAAAAAAAGAAAGAACGCTAAGCGAAAACGAAGTAATAGCGCGGGCAGACGACGCGATGCGACGCGGAAGAAGTCGCAGGCAGAAGTTAGTGTTATTATACATATAATTTCAAAGGACCATTGTATCATCATCATTAATTGTATGGGTCAGATATTTACTGGATATCAAGATGTAAATGTTAAGAGTGAGTGTTGAGTGTAGATTCGTATTATTAATATCAAATATTAACTTAAAATACTAAAATAACAATCCTGAAACTCGCTCAGTAAACTAAATAAACGACTAGTTATACTAGTCTTCGCTATTAAAGTATAGCGCATTGAAGTAGTAAGTGTAGATAAATATAATTTCAGTTACACGTTTCCAATATTTCCACAGAAAGTTCCTATAAACATAGTAACAGGACCTTTTCGCACTTATTGATTTCGATTCCATCATATCAGACGACAAGTTTATTTAGTTCGCTTCTGTATTTATATAGCCGGAATAAGCCGCCTTATACTACGGGTTTAAGTCTTGTGTAATACGCTTAAGTCAACATACAACTATTGGTAAGCTATGTATAGTAAACCGTGAAAGCTTCTGGAGACAAAGCCACGCCCTATTAGTGAAACCCGCTCTAATACTGGAACCGTATCGAACAAAACCGCCATTAATTTCACTTTAGCCAACCACCGAGTACGCTTCACTAATCGGTGTAAACACCTCGACTCATTGAATTACAAACTTTCTTCGCGTGAAATATGATAAGTATGTGTCAGTCACGTGTGTGGTCAGTTGAGAGGTGTCCGATGACCAGGAGATTCTACCGAAGAGTATATACGGTCTAAGGTACCTACTAAAAATAACACGACGAATTGCTATCAGTTTTATCACAGGTACCTATTTGTCGTCTAATACTTTAAATTACATTCGCAGGGATTGTACTTGACTGCTGCACAGAAAATTCTTTAACGTAATCGTGTTTGGAAATAAGTGATTTGATGGACAAAGGAAAGAAATCCGTGACAATTGTATTTGAAACTGGAGCACGTACATTCGGCAATGCACTCGTGGAGCGTGACTCTCACACTTTTAAAATAAGTAAGTATCCTTTTTATGGAAACGACTTATGAATCTCTATTTGAGTATGTTTGTTATCTCATACAGCCTTAAGTACTGAACCGAGTTTCTGGAAATTCTCGAATATTGCGAACACTGGACAACGGATGTGAATTTCATACTAAACAAATTTTCCCGCCTGAAATCATAGCCATGGCCGATGTGACCTGCCCCATAAATAAATAAGAACAAGTGCGTGTCGGACCATGCACAATGGGATGAATTTATCCCAAGAAAAAACTTAATATTGTCGGCGTAATTAATATGTATACTCCATGCCAAATTACAGCTTTCTAGTACTACCAGTCTCTGCGCTAAGCCGGGGACAGACAGACAGACATGGCGAAACTATAAGGGTTCCTTGTTGACTACGGAACCCTAAAGCACAGCACAGCAGTAGTATATATAACGAAATTATAAGGAAAACTATCACAGCTAAGTAGGCTCTACATTAACGAGTAATTATCGACCAACTTACATTTGCAGTTGATCAGAACAGATCAGATATGATCAGTTTTTTGTTTAATATTTTTATTATTTTATTTCTTCTTAACTGCTAATCCATTTTACATAACAAACGCGTAATGAATGAAGCGTATCACAAAGATGTTTAATTAACTTCGCTTTGTTATACATTTCCTGAGTAATTTTCAAAGGATTTGTTATTTATTCTGTACTTTACCCACAGAATGACCGTTACAATGCCATGACAGCATCGGACGAGTGAGGTAATTTGTTTTAATTATTATTTGTTTTAATTTCATAGACATGCATAATATAGGATGCTGTGTATGGTATTCGATACGTGGCAAAGGACAATTACCTAATTCGTAAAATTCTCTAAATAACTGAGTTAGAACGAGTGAGTCAAAATAATGTAATGCGTGTTTCAGTGAATAATAGATCATAAAAGCGTATAAATAATTCAAGCGTCAAAATTATACGAATAACTTCTAAATTAAAAGATTAATATTCCACTGAGCTGCGTACTTACGTCTTATTCTAATTATTACAACAATAGCGAATATGTATGTTAATTTAAACTATAATTAGGTTTTATCGGGCGGCGTGATTGAAGTGGTAAAAAAATAAATAGTGTTCACGAGACATGGGAATCGCAGGTGGTTGGCTCGGATATTTCCGGTTTGTCCAGTTTTGGATGATGTCCGCGTGGGAACTAACGGTGCGGCTGGCAAGACGATTTGTTCATAACCATTGTGTTTGATTAACACAAGAACATGAAGCTTTTAGTTATGCCTCGACACGGACGCGATGCTGTCGGTGATTGGTATCGCAAGCTTCAACTGTAAAACATCTTTAAACAAAATAAAAAACTCTCAGTTCCGTATAGGTACTTATGTGTAGGATGCTATAGAATTGTAATTATTGTTTATTTTTATTCCAAATATAAGCATGTAGCATACGGTACCTATAATATTTTAACCTCTTTTGCCTGCAGCAATAGGTACATAATGAATTACATTAAAGTCTACTTTTGCGACCATGTTGTTTACGTAACGCTCGCTTTCACACAGAACGTACCGTCATTCATAAATTCATCTTGAAAATTTTCGATTTGACTGGTTTAGTACCAACACAATTTATTTTTAGTACCTTTCCTACATGATGTCCGATTATTCTGTCGGGACAGGGATGTTATTGACTACAAAACGACAATGATGTGCGTGGGTGGCCCTAGCCATTGCCTGTGGCATACGACCAATTCTACCTCAAAGCGACGCGACGCGGTTTGCGTAGCCAGTTGAGTATCAAGTGAACTCGATTCGCACACCGGCCGCGCCAGGCGCTCGCTTTGCTCTCGAAGTCAGTTTCGCTCCAAGCGCCGACACATGTGCACGTTTAACTAGCTTCACAATATTATTGGCTTGTTTACAAATAGAAGGTAGTGCAATCTCGCTGTCAACAGGATAACCGTGACAGGTAAGTTTAATATTAAATGGAGGCCAGTATGCCAAATATAGTTTTATACATCAGTACTCGAGAAAGATCCGCTTACAACATCGCAGTTAGTTTACTAGGGTGTAAACAAAACAATACGATTGTGTACCTTTTGTTTTTAGACATTATAATGTGATTTGTGCAAATAGGTACCTAGTGCGCAGATCGTGGATTGAATTTATTTTGGTGTAGCTTGCAGACGTTTGATTTCATATCATGTTTAAAATTCTGATGACTAAGACAAGACAGTTTTAACAACACAGTTTAGTAGGTTTAATTGTTTTAAAATGTTCATATATTAGTCCGTTTAGTTGGTCAACATTGTTTTTTTAAGATCTTTTTTGATTTGTTTTTTTTAATCTAATAAATTTGGCTTCTAGGCACCTGCTTTTAAGTTTTCATAAACAAGTAAATACAGTCTGATTTTGTTAAGCCAACTAGGGCATATCGGACAAACCTCTTTCCAATCAAAAAAGTACCAATAGTCCATATGTGTTAACATTTACCATAAATAAGTAGGTCATGTGGTTTTACTTAGGTACTTCGTTATTCAGAACACATTCATCAAAGCAAGTTTAGCTTGCATTCGGCCGGTTCTTTTCGGGCCATGGACAGAAAAATGGTCCTTGTCTCACTTCGTTGTATAATATGTATAATAGATTATGAGCCGCGCGATTCGCTTCAGATTCAGTTTTACTAAAAAAATAAGCATAATCTTTGTAATAAAAACTGAATCATTTGTATGCTCATTGTGTTTTTATCTTGTTTTATGATAATTTTTGTTACCGAGCAGGTCACGACTCGAGTTCCTTGACATATACCCAGTGTAATACAACTGCATTTAACTTATTTTCATGATTAATATTAATTTTACCAAAGGTTACGTCTATCTATCAATTAGTCACTGATTAATATTACTTTACAATATTAAAAAAGTCAGTAATTTACAATTCCTGCTTGACGACTTTGACAAAAACATGATATTTGTATGCTTATTCATTTGTTTACGTATTGGTTTCGATGGGATGTTAAGATTTGATTTGTGTAGTCGTGGAGAAAGTGGATTGTATAATTAATTTTGTCTCGCTCGATGCAATTCTAATGAACCAATGAAACCAAGAACTTACCTAACCCTTTAGTTTTCGACGCATCTTGTCCGCGTTTGGGTACAAAATATAGGCAGGTTATCTGCTGTTTTAACTGAGATGGACAAAGTAGCACATCCCAAGTTGGCAATATAAGTAATATGAAATTTTTTCTAATCAGCTTCCATTGAATTTCGTAAAATATATTTTTCCTACATTTTATGGCGCCACGCGTGACTGACTTGTTGAATGCAACAAGGACAGCCCAACACTACAGAAGGCCTTCAAGAGATGTCTGTATTGCTATTGTGTTATCGTAAATTATGCACTTTTTTTATCTATCCACAACACAGCCGGCGAAGCTCCATGACACGCTTTCTACGATTGGAATGGAATGGTAGACTATTACTATACACCATTTGGTAGGAGAGATTCAGAACCAGTGATATAGACATCTGATAGCTGGCGAGGTGGCGAGCACTACTGAGATTGGGATACCTAAGTGCATTAGACTATCAAAAACATCAAGGCTGCTATTTTCGAGCAAAACATTTCTATTTCTGAATGTAATAAGTACTCTTAACTTTATGAATCATGCATTTGATTTAGATGCTTTTAAGGTTAACGATGATAATAAAAGTGCATTGCATAATTTCTGTTTTTATAGTGTTGTTAAATTCGTATCATAGCGTTATCTTCTTGCCGCTTTGGATCAGTTCAAATAGGTACATAAGATTTAGGAGTGCTAGGATAAAGTACCGATGTTTCTACATAATTTTATGTTATCGCGCTGAATCGACAAGTCTTTATTTTCTATTTTATCGCCGCTCACGAGTTAACACTACACGAGAAATATTGTTGAGATCACGAACCGGAGCCGTGCCGTGCAAAGGGGTTAATGTTACAGTACACCTTCCTTATACAGTTTGTTGGGACGACGGACCGATAGCTTTCCGGCCCTTTGAAAAACAACCGTTCTCTCGTTTACTTGATTTATATTAACGAATTACTGACAAAGTTGTTTACGTAAATGCTTTATTATTATATTGAAGTACGGAAATATTTTCCACGACACGGCCCCATTATTAATGCAGTATACGAATGGGGAGAGAGGCATTGATTGGGCTAATGTATTAGGTTTACGGTACGCGAAAGCTGTGTAGGTAGAGATTAATGTCGACCCGCAGGTCACAATAGCGCACGACCAACGTGGAGAGATTGCAGCGAGCCCTAGAAACTACACAGAACACTACAAGTCGCTTATTTAATACATGTAGCACTTGGTATGGTGTTCAAAAACGGAGGAATAAAAAGGCTTTCTTATGTAATACAATTTGTAGTAAATGATTTATACGGATCACAAATATTCGAGTTAAACTTAATTTGATACCCAAATATAAACATTATTTTCATCGCCTTCATTCAAACTTACGAACGCGTCCCATTTCATTTAAATGCACAATAACCTCTTGTTACCAGCCAACAACAATCCAATGGGGCAAACCTTGTCATTGTATTTCCGTGGACAGAATTAATGATTCGGACGATGGCGGATAAATAATAAATAGGTGGTATAGGCAAATGAGCATGCACCGCTGAGGCTTGTGAGCACTTGAGCAGGTTTGTATGGACAAACAAGACTGGCAATTAGCGAGGAGGCGTGGGAGAGCACTCGTGATAGCATAACGTCGCAGTCCCGCTAGCCAAACAAAGCGGACGTTCATCGACTGACAGGGCCATGGGGCCGTCTTACCCTTGCACTATTTAATACCATCGAACGGCAAATAAACATATGATTTTCAATACGTAGCTCCTTTCTCTACCACTAACATACTTATGCAAATTCGTCTTCGTGAACTCGCTACATGAGCGCTCGTTCTAAAATACATTTTCTAGCTTCAATATGTTTTATACTGTGAACGATCACCATTCGTTCATTTTTGTGCAAATATGTAGAAAATTCAACTATATTTTACTGAAACTTTTCATATTACAGCATTCGGTAATATGTCAGTTTCGCGTCAAATTTTATGACTGACAGTATCCACTATATCATTCGTGCCTAGAAATTTATTTTTTGCGTGATACCTATATAGGATCTCGTCTATAAAGTCCACAGTGTGTACGTAGTCCACGATGAGTTAAAAGAAACTGTTTCTATTTTGATTAATTAACAGACCCTTAGATGACTTTTTAATAGATTACATTCTTGCATGAAATACATTTAATACGTGACGATTACCAGTCTTATCTCAAACTATCAGGTTTTCAATATCTCGTCTCATAAGTAGAAGAAAGAGGTTCTATTTTAGGGTACGTTTTATTTACTCGTATCATATTCTTTTATGTAGGTATGTATTGTTTTTATCTTTGGAAAGATTAATCGGAAGTACCTAATAACGGCCGGTTCAGAAGTAGCTAGCAGCAAGTTTTGAAACCAGTTAATCTCCTTTTTACAAAAAAGTTAACTAAAGTGAATAAAGTAACAACCTTTTATGCTCAGTGTCTTTATACAACTTGTTTGGCTCAAGTGAAGTAAAAATAAACACTTCAATATAAGTCGACAACTTAAAACATTTTGAGAAACACGAAGTAGAAAGTGGCACGACGAGTTTACGGGAAACGGCAGGTAATTGCAGGAAATATTGGGTCAGACCATACAAGTACCCCTGCTCTTCCTGTTTAGACGCTCAATCTTTTCAGTTTCCTGCATTTAATTGGTCAACATAATGCAAATAACGTTTACAATGTAATTCTTCCGCTATAAGACCTGTTTTATTGGTTCATTTCAATTTATAAGAATCGTGAAGGCGCTGCGTTTTGATTATATAATTTCCTTTTATTAAACGACATTGTGCTTTATTTGGTAAATGTCACGCGATATGATATGTCTAGCCGGTGCCCGTTATGTATTCAGAAATGATAAGATTACAAATTCTCCGCACAAGTAATTTTTGAGGAAAAAGGAAAAAATAGTCAATTATTGCGTCAATCTAAAATACATTTGTGGTGAACACATAGATGAAATTCTGTCTCGCAAGAGCACTTCCTAACTGAAACAAGCAATTGACACGGACATGCCAAAGCCCACTTGCACACATGCGGCGACCGGCGGCGACGCAAAGGAATTGCTAAGTGGAACGTCGGTATATTATCACTAATATCGCCAAGCTAACGGTATCAAATTGTCATGACAAATACATTACGTACAATTGCCATAGTATCTAACACACTCACCTAAATGTGCGACACTATACAATAATCTTGTTTTTGTAGCGAAAGTATCCTACTTTTTAGCACCTTACGATTTACTGGTCTACTGGCCTCAACTAAGTGAGAATGTAAAAATTAATGTTAATCACTTATTTATTGACTAGTTGAATATTTTATTATAATTGGACAAGAATTAGGAATTACTTAGATATCGTATCGCTTTAGTTCTATCTTTTTCTTAGTTCCAGGTTGATGCATCTTGCAATTCAAATATATACCTCCTAAATAATAATAAATATCTTGATATATACCTCCTAAATAATTAATTGGGGCACCTATGACGTCATAAATCGCTTTTCAGAAATTATATCATTATGGTGATGATCAGAATTAAGTAGGTACTAGGTATTTCAACGTCAGATTCTCAATTAAAATTCTGCACTATATTGAAATCTAATACCAACCATATCCGAAACCTATCAGGTACACTCAAAAGAGAAAGTACCATATAGTTATAGGCCCCATGAGTTACTTACAATGTCACGTACCAAAGCAATTTAGAGCATCGTAAAAGTGTCACTATCTGTCCATTACACCATGGTTAAGTTAACATTCCTTGGAGACATTATGACATATTTTCCTAATGAGTGATAAAAAAGTCTGCGTAGAAAATGTGGCAGATGATATTGCCTAGTCAGTGCAGTATCCATAGTCATAACGTTTCATTATTGCTATATACTTTCCTTTATTTACATGCACAAATTAATACGGGCAAACGACAAAAGGCGTGGGCGATGCGCACGCGACGTCCCACTTCCGGCAAGTCTGAGCTCCTCTCAAGCGCAACATGTAGTCGTATTGTTATTAACGCAGTTTATTTATATTCAACAATGTATTATGGATAATAATTATTGACTTGCTCCTCACAGAAAACATTGATATAAACACTGCTTGAAGTTTTTAATTCAAACTAAAAAGTTATTTTCTAAAGTAAATTTTCTACAAAATGTTGCTCCTATTCTTTATTTCAATAAAATTGTATAGTGGATTTATTTCTTTTATTGTTGAAAAATAATTGCATAAAACTATTAACTATATCGGTATCAATCGTTTTCGCAATCATGCAACACCCAATATCTTATCTTATTTTTTCGATATTACTATCACTGCTGAGTCAGAACATTCTGAGAATTTGTTCTCAGTGCTTCCTTTGGTGTCCGCTTGTCGTGTCGAATCTCACCCACGGTAGGTGGCAGTGAGTCACGATTTGTACCAACTACCGGACCTGTAAATGCATTTGATTCTGTCGGCCTGCTTTCTCGGATATTACGTGTATTACGACACCGTCTCGCATTAAGTTCCACATGACTAAAATGTTATTCTTGATATCCAATAGCTTACCAATACTTTTCAAAAACTTACTTCCTATATTTTTAAATTATTGGGATATCATAATCGTGACTCTGATTTTAAGAAGAAATAAGTATTTTGAATCTGTTCTGCGAATACGCCTTCACCAAATTGTATTGATGTGACAATCTTTGATTACTACAACGACCGTAAATCAAGTACCCATTAATAACGAAGCAAATTGTATTTGAAAGCGTCACAGAGAAATAATGCCACCGCGTTTAGCAACACTTTCGCTAGAGAAAGCCATTCGTGCAATAAAATATCTTTGTCTTTACGCTTAAGATGCGCGGAACGACTGACTAGTTATTAATCACTTTTTATACTCCCCAGCGAGCGAACACGATTTAGATGCAATTACCATACAATACAATATCAGATAACGAGGCCTTACATTCTTATAGTAATATGTATATGATGATACTTATTTACTTAAGACAAGCTGATGTTGCTATTAATTTAGTTTTATTGCCAATAATGTTTTGTTCGTATGTAATAACATTAGCATTATATCTCTTATTGAACATGACTAAATATAAATACGATTAGGGACTAATACTTGTGACAAATGGGTATAATTAATTGAGATCAGCTTATAATTAATGTCCGCTACTATATCAATCGGCCTCTCTTCCGCACCAACGATTGGTCCCCGAGGGACCCTTAATCACTACAAACGGCAGGTACAATTGTGATTGATGAGGACATTACATTACAGATGTTGAGATACATTTGGAAATCCTGCACCAAATGATCCTACTTCACTTTTTGCTTATTATAACAGGGCGCCGTTTTCTCTTGGATCAACTAAGATTAGTTGTGAAATCATTTCAAAATGGTTCTGTGTTGCCTTACCATAAATGTCTCGACACCTGACGGCTGCGCCCACGCCTGGCGCCGAGATGGAACCGCGCTAATTTAAGATTTCACCACTCCCCAATGACCATCGTTACTTTACACAACTATTGACCAACGGTGCTGCACCAAAGTAGTGCGTGTTGCCACTTTTTGCACGGCCTGTACTTACTCGATCAGATATGATTGAATCTGTTTCAATTAATGACTACTAACAGTTTCCTAGTTGGTGCAATAGATCTTGTATCAGGCAGGCTACACAACTACTAAACTGTTCCGTTGTTAATTAATTGTTTTATGGTACCTCCATTGTTATTGATAAATTATATTTTTAGACCAGGAATTAGACCTTAAAATGATAAAGTCTTGCCAGATTTGTATTCCTCGAAGGTTTAGGCAGAAGTGTCATATATTTAAAACAAATATCTTAATATTACAGAACCGTCCATTCAAACATCGAAAATGGAGAGCTGGCTGGGCGATGTCAAACGTGTCAGAATCCCGCGGCCGAAATTCGGGAGCAAATATCCCGTAGAACCGCCTAAGGATTACCTAGAAGATTGTGGAGGGGATCTTGGCAAGCAACGCCGCCATGACAAAGACCTGACTAAGGCGACAGAAGAGCTACGTCGATCACTGCAAGAGAAACTATGACCTCCCAACAGAGCATTAGGTCTAATTTAGTTTTAAACCTAGCCAATGGCATAATGACCCCATACGCACCTGTTTAAGCGATTACAAGCACTTCGACGGACATTGTTCGATACAAATGAACGTGATTTGCTAAATTTACGAAGTGTTACGAGCACGTGTTACGCGTGTTAATCATCCGGGTTATTGTTATCATAGCTACTAGTAGTATAGTATTCATATTTTGTGAAATATCCAAGTAAGTGATCGACTTTCAAGTAAGTACTTCATTATCGGTAGGATGAAATCAAATGGTAATGTTGAAAAAACAGAAATTCAAATCACACAATGAGACCACTTCATGCTATAAAATATTAAACCACAAATCGTACCCATGTCATGTTATAAGGCCAGATTTAAAAGTGAGTATCCACTCACTTTTGAATATCAAATGCCCCTGGTACGAGTACCTATTTTAACATAAATGGCAGGTGTGACGTACTTTGTTACAATATAAAATTACAATTTTGTGTTACAAAGTTACAATGATCAGAGAAACATAGTATTCTTATGTAAAAAGGCTGTCAGTATTAATTTGCATAGATTTGTTCTTTTGTTTAACTAAAAACTAATAACAATTTTAAAATTTGCTTTACTTGCCATAAAGCAAAAAAAAAACATCGTGTTACTGAATCACGTTTAGCTACGAAACCAGTAATCTTGTTAGCTACGATTAGGCATAGTTATTTAGACTGATATTATTTTAGAATAAGTTTATTGAATCTCGATAAGTATTAAAATACTTTTATAAATAAATATTGATGTATTGTTTATTGTAGTTTTATGTACCTATCAGTAATGGTGTTAAGGTACATAAGCTATCTATGTATCTACCACACCGAAGCAATGCTGATTTAGAACAATTTATTTATCTAGTAAGAAAAAGGGGGAATAAACTAACATTGATTTGACCGAAATATTCCTAAAATAGTGCTTAGGCGTTCTTCCCTTTTATGTATTAAAGAAATATCTAAGCTACGCTAGTAATATTTCATACAAAGTTTTAGATGGTTCTGTGAGATCAAGATGGCCATGTCAGAGGGTTGGCGCGATGCCAAACTATTCAGTTACAAATGAGTTTTGGTGGGTATCCACTGTATTCCAACCAACATACATATAAACAAGAGCTGCTGCTTATTCCGACGAAATTGTTCGACAGCTTAAGTTATACCTAAAGTTATGTGAACCAAGATCTATACTTTTTTTCTTGCGATCAATGAGAACGGGCACTTACGTGATCTTTAAAAGTTACTTGTACCTACATAAAAAGTCACTGTTAAATGTTAACGGCATGATTGGTATGAAATGTCAAAACGTTTACTGTTGTAAATACCATCGCAAGTTTTTACTGTGTTATTTATCCAGCATATAATCAGCTTTAATTCATGTACATAAAGTATATATTTAACCTATCGTAAATATCTGTAATTTCACGAAACAAAATGATTTTCCTCCGGAGTAATAAGAAATGTATTGTAGAATATTGCTGTCCGAAGTTTGAAAAGTTCGTGATTGGATTACACAAAATTCTTCTATGGAATAACGCAAACCGTCCCAATTTTCTGAATTAAAATTTGTTTTTGTCTTTTTAAACGTCTTATACGTGGAAATCAAGTCGCGAGTTAGCTGCATTTCCTCAAAACTAGCTAGGTTCGAATCTCATGAAAACCACGTGTGTCCCAAGGAGTTCGTGTAATATGTTAGCGATTACCAGAAGTATAGCACACAATTTTACAAACATATAATATTCTGTGGAACGAAGTAAAAATCAATGGATTAGGTACTTACGGAATCATCGTAGTGTTGCGTGTGTAACGCGGTGGTGCTGCCCTCTCGCGAGTTGCACGGGGACGAGTGACGCCTCGAGCGCCGACCCTCCTCCTCGTACTCCTGCACATATTCGTGCGTTATATCCTTACATGCCGAACAATATGCAAGCTTACATTACACGTCACAGACCAACCAATGTGAAACGCAGTAGAACTACAAGTACAAAACACTAGACAGCATCGTGTCACAAATCATAACATGCATCACACTTTACACGCAAGAAAGTAATACAAGCAAACTACGTAACTCTATGTAGCTCACGATAAAGTTCCGTCTAGACTACAACCTACATAGAAAGTTGTTTATTAGTTATAAAAAAGGTTTAAGACATAAGGAGTAAAGTTAGAGGGATGTGAAACAGCGAAGACTCGCGGTTAAACTGCAGGGCGAGGGATGACCAACTAACTGTCTCGACGATTCAATTGATTTTTCACGCTATTTTTGCATGTTGGCACAGTTTCGTCTAGCGCCAACGCCGCGCGGAAGTGCTAGCTTGTAAAGTATTGTTATCGCTCTAGTAACACCTAAACTATGCTCAAAATAACAAAAAGTCACACAACGCAAATACATATGGTATTTTACTGGCAGAGCCTTGTTCTATGATTCACTTATAATTCTGCAAATAAAACTAAAGTTACAAACAATATGGGTAATATTTATGTTAAACAAGCGTCTTATCCTATTCTAACTAGGTTAGGTTGTGATTTCAACTCATCTGCCAGTCATATTACTGGCAGATGAGTTGAACTCTCACCCTGCCGAAAATGCCAAATACAATTAAAAAAGTTATTATATTATAGTAAATCAACCACATTGGTTTTTCCCCATAACAATCGCATAAAATTACAGACCAAGCGTGCGATTTGCGACTGGTTTCGTTTTCAGAAACACAAAAATAACTCCTTTTATAAAATATTCTCACGAAACGTAATAACGTATTGTTTACTTTTAATTTCTGTTGCGTAACAAAAGTTTAACATAATGGATGTTTGTTAAAGGATTTACTTCCGTGTAGACGCAGATACACGTAAATATTTGAAAAGTAACTTAATTTCGTTACCTATATCGCGAACCCGTAATGGAAACAAGATATTAACTACCCTAATAGTACTTGCTTACAATATTTATTAAAAGTTATATTTTAAAAAAAGTTCATGCAAAACTGTAAGTGAAACCTGAAGCAGGTGTGAGCTTACTTACAGTCGGACACTTGCGTGTTTAATATCGAATCGAACTCGTTCGCTATTATCGGTTAACCGGAGCCATTGAACGCAATAGTTTTATGTGTAACTATAATAAATAGTCACGCAACGTATAAAGGCTAAAGAACCCTATAATATGAAATAAAGTCGACCCAAATCCTAGTTCAATTTCAGAAGTAAACAAACTTATAGTATTTCGTTTTCATATAAAACTACTTAGTCTGATTGGTTCTGTATCTGGTGCATTTTGGTTACGAATACAAATAGGTACCTATTTTACATAAATAGCTACTACAGCGTATACCTCATTCTCCATATTAATAAGCAGGACCTTGAATACCCCAACTTCTTATCTCATAAGAAAAACACGCAAATATACACGATATGGACTACACAGTCGTAATATGCAATATCTATTCATAAACGCAGTGTGTACGGAACCTATCAGCGCTATGTTCCCGCGTAAATCCTAAGTGTCAACAGAGGGAAATAGGTCATTCCGGTTCTCGTAGCAGTCGTAGCCCACTGACTCAACCGGTACTTTTAAAAGACAACTTTATCGTAGCACCTGACTGCTACATATCGTAGATAATGTCAGGGTTTTGTTCGACCGTTTACAAAAAGATATCCTTGAGACTACGAGACTACGAGTCTACGAAATACTACGAGCGGCTACGTGCTACGAAAATTGTATTTTAGGTATGAAATTCAATTATTTTTTATTACAGTAGGTACCCAGTTGTGTTATCTCTCTACATTTGTTGCATTTAATTAAAACACTATAGATTACGCTGTCATAGATGGAATGAAAACGGTTAAATGTATTGCAACAATGACTCCCCAAAGAGAAGACATCAACGACCTGGTTAGCATATGATGTGGCTCATTTTAATTAACTTTATTGTATAATGTTGAGTTTATTACTTTTGATTAGACATACAAAGGAGACATAAAACGAGCGTACCATAGTTGCTCCAAGCTATAAACTCAATTCAAAATGTTAAATATTGACGTTTTTCTTTTCTTTATTCACCGTAGTATCGGTTAGGGAGAGGGTTGTAAACAACACCCTGTTAATTATGCAGGACAATCCGTGGTCTGAACCTGCACACACCTTTCTAACTAAGAGTATATACGGGAATTTATGCATAATGTTTAAATTATTAATCTTAAGCGCACAAGGGAACCTCTTTGAGCAACAAAGTCTTAAACTTATACAATGTTTTTTATAGCTCTATTAAAAGAATATTAGGTATCTAAAGAAACAAAACTGATTTTAAAGCTCCAAGTTCAATTCTAAACCCACGTAAGTTTGAAATGTAAGTTCAGTTAATGTTGCAGCTTAAAAAATTCAGGCGCTTAACAATCGCGTATTTGATTAAATCACTAACACTGTACCTATACACCAAAATACTTAATTTATATATTATAATAATATATCATTTATATTAATGGCTGTTTTAACGGGTTCTCTAATTAGATATTTTAACGTTTATTATATTCCTGCTAACTTATAATTACATTGCATGTGATACAAGAAATTTCCATTAAAGAGCGGGTACCTACAGTCTACACAATGAATCACACATAAATGAACAAACATATTATGAAGTTGCTTTTTGATATGAAGCTCGAAAAGGCATTCAAATATTCTTTAAACATTTCAAACGTTTGAACTGCTTAAATAACAAAATCTTGAAATTACGAAACTGTCAACTAGCCCTGAAACTTCTCACCGAAAATAGAAAGCAATCTCATTACATGTTATATCACGGAGAGGGTAACAATGTTACCGAACTGTGTATGAAGGAAAGTAGAGAGTACCTTGGCCATGGCGCGCACGTCCATAGGTACGTAGTCGCGGAAGGCGACGCGGCGCCGCCGCCGCGACGTCATGCCGAGCGGCCGGCGCGCCGCGCACTGATAAAGTGAACCGCCTGGAGCCACCCTTGCCGCCATTACCGCCCTTACCGCACTTGGGACGCGCCCGTCCTACGGTTTGCTTAAGAGGCTCCCTGTTAAGCTTACATTTTACGGCACACCCGCGGCAAGTACGCGCCGGAAATATTTTTAATTTTCTACCCTCTCAGTAAAATACTGTGCGGTCAATAACTGTCGCTTTAAACCCACGAAATATGTTTGATTTTAGAGCTTATTTAACAATAGCTCGTGTTCAAAACGTTTTATATGGAACAAAAAGGATTGGCCCTTAGTTTGGAGATTCCCACTAGAAGATTAGTTGGTAGTTGTTACTGATTATATAAGTAGGTACACAAAACCCTAACCCTAAACAACTTTTGCTTAGGTAAACATAAAATAAACATTTTGTTCTGAAGAAGAAGTCTGGTTGGTCCATTTATCTTTGTCTATTTCGGACACAAAGGTAAATACAATGATACCTGCGCCTGAAGGTTGACAAACAAGATAAGCTTACATAACAAGCTTCTATTGGACCAATTTCGTTTAGGAAATACAACTACTCTATGTATAGTTACTTATATTAGCTAATTAATTGCACTGGGGGAGGATAAAGCACATTTCCGACAAAGAGGCCTACCTTGCTCGCTCTTATTGAGCTTCATTTATAAAAGATGTCCTATATTTATTAATTAATGCTTTCGTGATTAATGCGATAACTTATAATTAGATTTTTCACATTTTGCGGTAAACCGTTGATTCAGTTACACTCGCATATCTCATTTATTTCATTCTAGTGGCAATTTTTTAATGTCATATAAAGATAAGTTTTAGCAAAGAGAACTGGGGGTCTAATATCTAAACTCGATGACCGTAGTTTCGGCCGAAGTTATTGGCGTTTCCTACTCTGTATCACTTACGGACATAAAATTACTTCGGTACCCGAATTAAGAATGAATAACAACACGATTTGCCCCTACGCCCAATTCGTATTCACCCGTTCAAAAAATTTAATTTGGCACTTGCTTTGACGGATCACCACTTTCGAACGGGCCCGTATCCATAAGTTCGTACCATATCTTTATGACGTATCAAAATGGCGCTTGCTGCGACTTACTGACGTCACAATATTAGATGGTTTAGCGTTTAGCCTTTAGCACTCGTTAATTTAAAAAAGAATAGGCCCGGTGAAAAGTACAGCTTTAATTAAATCGATACCATGGCCTCACCGAAGGTTAATTAAGGTTAAGGAAACAGCTATTCTTTTAAGAAGACTTTTTCAGCGAAACAGTTAGTTTGCTCTTGGCATTATCCTTAATTACCAACTCTTGATTAAAAAACAGTTAGTAGATAAACAATTACTCTGTCTTGAATTTTTCCAGTACTTATCTAACTACAACGAAATCGTTTCAAAATATAAAAAGACAATACAACACCTTTACAAAACCGTAAGAAACTTCTGATATTCTAAACCAGCAAAGGTTTTGGCCCATATAAACCACGAACATATACCGTATATTTATGTAATGCAATACCTACTCGTCATCTGAATATCTGAATTTCATACATACAATCAGCATCCCAAGAGATATGAAAACGACACTGAAAAGGGAATTCTCAAATAGAGGCGATTTATTAATACGTAAATGTATGATGTAGGTACGTTGTACAGTCAACAAAAGAGATAAGTATGTATAATAGGCAGGTAACTGCAACTCCCTTTTAAGGTAACCCATTGTGTGGTAGTAAAATGTTTGACATCGTATGTCTGAGTGTGTTTATGCATAAAAAGCTACGTATTATGAAAAGTATGAACATAACCTGCTTTACTAGGCAAGTTATATTTATAGTTTAGGGAAAAGATTTTAGATATTATTTATTCTGTATTTTTAATAATCAGTGAAGAAGTCTAATAGCACACATTTAATAATCACGTACATGACTTCTGTAGGTAAAGCAGACTGACGTCAAAATCTATTTTTTTTTTACTTTGTGTTATCGGAAATGTGACTTAAGATTTCAATAAACCCGTGTTTATCTATTCTCATTTGTGATTATGAGTAACGAAATGTATAAACAAAGGTTTTGATACCTCTACACTCCTGACATTTCAGCGCTATCACAAATTGACAAACAATATACTAAACATATAATCAACATACAGACCGACGGGTGGACATGCCGTAGGGTACAACGTTTTCGTTTCTGCCACTCGGTCAGTACCTACCTAAAAATAGCTTTAGCAAAAGATTGGTACCTTTTAAAATGGTGTGGTTATTTAAGGGATCTATGATTTTACAGACAGGTAGACGAACGGACAAAGGTGTCACTTCGATAGGATTCTTTTGGTACCTTTTTGGCACGGCGATTCCTATAATTTCAAACATTTATTTATTTATTGTATTACTTGGTTAAGTAGTTAGTTATGTAACGTATAGCAACTTAGTTTTTATTACTTCATTACAGAAAGTACAAAATAGCTTAAAATAAAGTTCCCAGGTTTCCTTCTTAATACGTTTTGTCTCAAACTGACACAGGTACAGTCAACAAAAAAGTGTGTGTTAGTAGCTTTTGTTTAAAAATATTACAATGATAAAAAGGAATTAAAAAAAGATCTTGCAATCCACAAGCAAAACCTGCCTGTGGATTGCAAGAATGTTATGCCTGTATATCAAACTATTTTGGTGGCTGAACCTCTGCCCTAAGAAATCTACGTTATTTCATAAAACATCTGCCACATCAAATACCTATTATTAACACTATAACACGCACTTCGCGTCGCGTGAAAAGAGATTTTAATTATTAAAAATCTTTTTTTTTTTTTTTAAAGTTAAATAATTATATTAATTACGTAATCATTTTTTTTATATTATTTCATGTTCAAAAAATATATTGAAAAGTGCCAAAGGTTGTCAAAGGTCCTAGATACGTTAATCATGTTGTTACCTAATTTTATCTTTATTCGTGATTTTGTTGACATAATTATTTTAATATTTGTTTAAATAAATTAATAGACTGAAGACTGATGCCTAAATAAAAAGCTACAAATAAATAAAAAGTAATAGTAAAATGATAACTTTTTGGGCTCGTCCGGGATTTGAACCCGGGACCTCTCGCACCCGAAGCGAGAATCATACCCCTAGACCAACGAGCCGATGTTTCTTTGAGCTAAAATAGTACTCTAAACAAACGCCCTATATAACTGTGTTATCAATGACGTCATAATGTTTTAAATCACATTAGTCATGTAGATTTCATACGAGATGTAAGGAATTAGTTACTCTTAAACTGTTTTCTTTCATGAAACACGTGTGAGGTTTATTTAATGGTGATCGCCCTAACTGGGACATTTTAAGGTACTTAAGCATCGCACACACATTGGCAGATAAATGAAAACATTTTCCAAGAGAAGAATGCTACTTGAATTTATTCTATACTAATAGAGTCAAAAGAAAACTCTGTTACTGGCCGCTATTGCCGAATAGGTATTTTCACATAGTTAAATTGCCAATGTTCCCCTTAGACCTCTTTGCGAGGTGAAAATTAAATAGGTAACCGAATTTTGCCAGATTTACCCATGGAATGCAATATACAGGAAATAACGGCCATAATTGTGAGCTGTTTTAGTTCTAGCTAGCCGTTATCGACTCATGCAAGAAAATGTGAGATACATAGTTATATATATAGTGGTAGTGCCAAGGTGCCACTCCAGCTAAGCTACTCAATTAATTAGCAAATTCCAAAGTAATGCAAAAAATATTTATATTTTTGCTATGAAAAGAACAGATGCGATGAAAGCGATGCAGCGTCACCTGCTTCCGTAATTGTTCAGTGTTTTATTCATTACGACTATAGTTATAAGAACAAGCTTTAAGTATAACTTGAGCATGAGCTAGAACAGCTGTTGGTAAAGATCAGTAGAAAATATCTATAGAAAGTGTGAATGGTCGGTGATGGGAACGCGAGTGACACCCAGGACACTGCTATAGACAAGGCGCAGAGAAGTGAATGTGGTCGACAAGATAAGTGTAGAAGGTAATTCTGGCAAAATCACCTCGTGCGGGGGCTCCAGTTCGTCGTCCGGGGCCGCCGCGTCGCTGGGCCGCCACGCGCGCCCGCTCCTGCCCCAGACAACACCACCGTCACATAACGCCAACACAGAGCTACACCAACTAGTTCACACATAACACCATACGTAACACACAAACTCAACCATCAACCGATTTGAACGATTAAAAATTTTACGGGGACGCACTGGCGAGTCCGGAGGGCCTAATTCAAATGTTTGTGTTTTAATCGGTCAATGTTATTTCCTACTCCTAATGGGTTTTTATTTTATTTACAGCCTCTCAATAAATAATGTCTGTTGTAAAAGTTTCAATAGTAAACAGACATTACTGTTTATGTATACAGTCATAGTATAGGTATTTCGCGAATTTCACAGCTCTGAATAGTGTAACGTCAAGTTTAGTTACACTTGTGCAGGTGTAACTAATGAATTATTCGAGCCTTCTTTTTTATTTAAGAAATACACTGTTTCATCTTCTCATTATTATCATAATAACACCATGCAACAAAACCGTTAAATAACTTTTCTAAGTGAATATGGATTGCGACAACAAATCTGAATCGTTTATTCTGAAACAATTTGTCAAAATTGATCTTCAATAAAAGTTTAAACATCGCTTTCGCATCGATTTTACTGGCAGTAAATTTAAAGCATCCCTTACTTACGGATGCAGGACAATGGCACTAAACCGCCGGTGACAATAAATGGGAATGTTTATGCCGTCATAAAACAATCGATTCCAATACTGAATAAAAGTGGAAGTGTTTGGCGACCAGCCAATGAGATGCTCGGTTCGCAAGAGTGAGCGCTGACAAGGGCTAGTGGAAAACTGTGGGTTATTTTCGCTGTGAGATGTAAAAGAGCGGACGAAAGCGAACGCTCGACGAGGACTCAGCCTTTGCTTTCGCACTTTAATGGTACTTTAGCATTTAAGCGCCATTATAAGAGGCCCCGCCGGCGATGAGGGATTTACGCCTCGCTCATTAGAGAGGTGCGGTGTCTCGCGCTTGCGGCTCTCTGATCTCGCACGGCCTCAGCTGAATGACAAATTATTTTTATATCCTTCCGCTTTTCATGAAACCCGCTACATTGTATTTAATCCTAGTGTAAAGAGCTCTAACTATGTTAATGTAAGTGTGGTCAGTCATATAATGAGGTCACCTGTAAGCATGGTCATGCGGTGGCAGGCCCAGGCCGGAGTCCTCGGAGGGCGAGCGATGGTCGGCTACGAGAGGTGCCTCCGCCGGTCCCTCCTATAACAATAACCCGCAACCTGACCCGAAAGCCCCAACACTTTCAACCACTTCTCACGTAACTTTTCTTACGTGGAAGAGTTACTAACTTTTAGTTGATTAGGGACTTTGAACTCTAAAGTACTCTATAAAGTCCATGAAATGTGATAAACAGATTTACGAAAGACATTGAAGACGTTGTGGTTGACATTGTGTTCAGAAAAGTACGCGTTAATTCATGGGTCACATTCAGTTTGCCACGATGGGAGTCTTACATTTGTCAGGCCTGACCTTATGGGTGTATCATTGATGTTTCATGATGCCTACGTGTTATTAAAATAATACATTTATGAACCATTTATAAACAAGCTCAATCTACTATAGAAAGCAATCAAACTATGACATCAATGGAACATGCAGAGACAGGGGCGTACTCGGCGATCCTTAATCCTTTGAATTATTAAATTTTATTGCTGAGATCTTTTGTATTATGATAGAAGATGGGACTATTGTTTGGAGCAGCTGTGTACGTCCTTGTGTACAGTCAAGTGAATAAGTAAAGCGTGTGCACTTACCGGGTCGTGCAACTCATGCATCGTCGAGGAGGGTAGCATGTGTCGCTCGGGACCCCGCTACCAACAAATCGTAAGCATCAACTAAGTTTTGTGCAAATGATTTTGCACTGAAGTGTACATACTTTCGTGTGTTCTATGTATGAAGATTTATGCATTCATCCATGTTATGCGCAGTTTTCGCAGAGCAGCTGTGTAATAGTACTCTAGTGATGTAGATGTAGATACTAACTTGTACCTTATTTATGAATGTACTACATAATTAAGTACTAAACAAAAGTGGAGTCTTCTCTTCAACTGACGTACGTAAACACATGTTTCTTGCATTTGTTAAGATTAATGAAAAGCATTGCTTATTGAACTAACTTAGTTATCTTATAGAGACAGAAAAACATCGTTTAAATTAAGTTAGTCCAAGCAATCTTGAAAAGAGGGCGGAATCCTAATTAGGTACTGCAGGTGGAGCACAGATTACAACATTGTAAGACGAAAGCCTGCCTAATAAACTCAGAGAAAATACGCCTTTTACGTCTATTTTTCGCTGAAGAAGAGATTAATTGTGAAGACGTTGCGAATTACTTTGTATTTACATGATTATTTTACTCTACAATTTGCAAATCTTCTTTTGTTGTGTTTGTGGTAGGTACTCTGTGTGCAGAAGTGTTTTGGTTCAGCGATATAAGAGCCATACCCATACTATCAACTTAGTACCTACCCATAGGTGGATACTTTTTCAGGAGATGAAAAGTGCTCGTTCGCATCTTTATCTAATCGACACTACGAGAATGCTTGATGAGCATATAAATTCAGCGCTCTTTAAAATTCCGGGGGCGAACATTAATACGTTCATCCGTCCATCGGAAGTCTTCGTGGTATGGATGAAGTACTAAATTGCGCTTTAACTTTTATTCAAATAACTTTTAAATAAACTCTTAGAAAAAAAAATGTTGTGTTATTTTTAACATAAAAACGTTATTTACCTTAATGTGATGGTCGCCTAGCTCCTCTCCTCTCCTATACACGAGCTCGTCGAACCTCGCCCTGTCCTCCGGAACCATAAACTCTCGTATCTCCGTCAGAAGCGTGTACTGCAAACGAAACACTCATTTATTATTTGTATAAAGAAATAACACTGTAAAACTAGCACTGGACCAAAATTGTCGAGGTTACGAGCGGAATGTAGGTTAAACAGGAAGGTAGGGAAACAAAGGATACGGAAATACTTATATGAAAAATATGCTGCTGTATGGAATAATTTTACAGAATCATGCATACATTTTAAGTAAATCCCTGAAGCCGAAGTTCAAGTAATTGGAAATACCGCGATTGAATAATGAAAAATAACATAGGTGCCTACACAATAACGTTAAAATACTCATTTGCACATATCGTTAATTGAACGTAAACAGGACTCGTGCAAGCTGGCTGCTTCGAAAGATAAATTGCTGTTTGGTTATGTGACGAGCGTGTCTGCACAAGACATAAGTTATACCGCGTATGATTGATGATAATGTATTGATATAGCATCACATGCGCACTTCATGACATCCTACTAACTACTTTAATTCTTAATAAAAATGAAAAAACGGCGCAGAAAGAGTAAATTACGAAGATGTCTTGGTGAACAAAATTCGGGGTGTATTGAATAATGCAACACGGGACGTCGAATTAAAGCCGTGTCTACGTGCCTGCTCTGAATCGAATTCCAACACAATGAGTCTAAATAATCATCTATTTTCATGTGAAAGACAGAAAATTTTGATCTCTGAAACATTTCTGAAAATAGTCTAGACATTATGTAGTTTTTATTTATCGTCTATTTACTATTGTTACACTGTTCAACCAATGAACAAAAGCCAGTGAAGTATAAGCTATAAGCTATAGACAGAGCAAGCAAAAACATTATTACATTAAAAAAAACAATATAATTGGCACAGAAATAACACAAATTAACAGAATTTTATAAATATCGTTATTTACTGTATAGTTGAAAAAAAAAAGTTGAATGTGGATTTCATGAAGCTAGTAATCATATTTACTCAGTAGACATTACACATTCTTAATCAACTAAGTGGCCTATTTCCGTACCCTATGGCCCTATCTGCTATCGGGAGATTGGAATCGAAATAAATTGGATTTCTATTTATCAATAAAAACTACTTTCACGTAGGGCTGAAGTTAGCGAGGAACCTGAACTACCAGATAAAATTGAATAAGTTTTCATGGAAAGTAAAACGTTCTAGCCTCGATAAAAGAAAATATTATACCTACTATACTAACTTATCGAAACGAAACAATACACACGAAACAAAACCATGAGACAAGATAGACAATATTATAATTCTACACAACGATCTCATTTAGAATCAATTGAAGGCACTAGATAAAGTACTTACTCTGCTGAAGCGCTGAAGCTAAGCAAATAAAATGCATTCAGCAAAAAAAAGCAAAGCAAAAAATGTTTGCACATAAATTAGCTAGTTGTAATACTACTTGTAATCCGAAACATTATCTGTAGTACACAGCCTACAGTTTTCCCTATTGCTAACACGAGACAAGCCGAGTTACACGCACATATAGTTTCATTAGTTGATGTAGGTTACTATTAGTGCGGAATGTCCCAGAATAGGGATCAAAGGGGCCAAGATAATAGGGTCGATAGAGTACAATTTGGAATTCGGCAAAAGTAGAAAGAAGTCTTTGAAAGATATCCGAAATCGGTTAACATACATTACAGTTGTATGAGGTTCTTTAGATGATATTATTTGGTGTGTATATATTTTTGTGTTACTTTCGTTCGTATTTCTTCGTATAAACGGGAAATCCTTTGGAATAGTAACAAGCTTTTTCAAATTGAAGATCAAACCGTCAAACTGCAATCATATGCTACTACTTCGTAGCACTCTAAATCAATTTCTAATAGGGAACGTTGCCTATTACCGAAGTATCTGTAACAGCTGTCATGATAGATATCTGTGTGATGTGACCTAAATGCCGCGGATGGCAGAGCCACCGCACCGCCTGCACTAGAGGGATTGGGATCGATTCTTGCAACGGCACAAGTTGGTATATGGGTAGACATAAGTTTAATGTCGTAGCACAGTTCTGGACTGACATAATCTAGAGTGCCATTGACACGCCAAGAAAAAGAAGTTAACCGTGAACCTACAATATATATATGCTACAGTCCAAATCATACGCAGGTACTCAAATGTATCGGCGAATGAACGCTCTTTAACGTAGGGTTTCTTTTTGGACACGTGGTCCAAATAATACCGTACCTTCTGCGGCGTATCGAGCAGATCCCTGACGACGGTCAGGAAGGAGTCGGGCGTGAGTCGCCTCGCGGCATACTCCTCCATGTAGTAGGCGATGGCGGGTAGGTCGCATTGCGGCAGCAGCGAGCGCGCTTTCTGCTCCACCGCCGTCGATGCCGCGCCGCGACGTTTGCCCCAGCCGCTTATTCTAAAGCATACACATTACTTAAGTATAACTGTAAAGAATTTTGAGTAAGAGTCTCCCCCTTAAGCCTCGCCACAACGACCGGTCCTGTGGCTTCCGCATCCAGCGGAGTTAGGCATGACCATTTTTTGTAAGTCCTCCTTGTGTGGGGGTACGCTAACACACGCTACGTAACACACGCTACGCCTTCCGGATAATTTATCATTATACCATAATTTCCTAATCCCTCTATTGCAAAGAGAAACGGAAACGGAATCAGGGCTGAAGATTAAAGATGCACTGAAACGCCCCCAAAGCTACGGTATCGAATAACGCATTCTGAGACTTCTTATAATAATGATAGAATCTTAATTGAAATAATCCCTATTAAACTACCTGCTTATTATATAAGATGATAATTTGACTGCGTTACTCGCGGTTTCTCATTATTATTAGGGGAAAAGAGTCTAGGCTAGGTCGTCGTAGGATAACGAGCGAGAGAATCCGGTTGAATAAAGTTACACAAAGTCATATTCATACTTCCCGCCGTGTAGAATAAGTACATGATACTAGCGAGAGCGAACCCCGCCCCTGCTTCGCATGGTTTTTAAGACTTGACAAAACATTAAAATTTCTTTGTTATACATATATATACATAAACTCACGTCACCTTCCTATCAAGGTAGGCAGAAACTACAGAACGCCAGCTGCTATGACCCTTAAATACTCCTTTTATTTCGTTTACGTTCATACATCTGGTCTTACAAAAAACACGCCGGTTGTGAGTAGGTACTACAAACCTGATTTTCCGTGAATCAAAAAACATACCCGAGGTTATCAGGTTATTCGAAATGTCTGACTCTAACATACTGACTGTCGAAGCCGAAAAAGACATCGAATGCATCATTCGATTAATGAGCCTCGGGCTGACAGGTGTTCCCCTTTCGTGGTCGTGCCTAAAACAATTTTATAATGGTTTTCGCGACATCAGTCAGATTCAATCTATTATATTAGTTTTTTACCCTATTTACGAAATACAAGTCATGTAATTTCATTTAATATCGTAGAAACTACATTGTTCCAGAAACAAAGTTAAATGAAAATTATTTCACGCGAACGGAATGGCTTTGTTTTTCTACTCGAATGAGAAACATTTTAATTAACATTAGTTAAAACTATGCACATAAAGCTATCCAGAAGAATTAGGCACTTTTCGAAGTTCCAGTGCTGGTTTATTGTAGTACGGCATAACTTGGTTCAGCGATTTCTTTAAGTTATCGAGCGGCCATCTGCCGCACGGCCTCCCTGAGACAGCGTTTTCTAATTTGCGGTCAAACTAAACGTGTTTCCGATACATCTTGCAAAATACAAGGTCATAGACTACTTGAGCTGAAACGAACATAATATGATCACAATATGAAAGCTATTAAACCTTGGTGTCGCGTCTCGTTCTCCGTACGCGGTGCACGCGTGAGGAACCTTCCCGACGTCCTTTACAACCAAAGACATTCGTTTGTGGTACTTGAGCTGTGCGACCGCCTCGTCGTGCGTCACGTCGATGAACGACTGGTTGTTCACCTCCATGATCTGGTCTCCAACCTGACAGACAAATGAGAACAGTTAGTGATGCTGACGACTTAGCTAATCTTTTACAAAACTATTCACAAGACATAAATTGTTGTTCCAACCTAAATTGTGTCCTTTCATCTTGAAATCGATACCTTTCATAATACTAGGTGGGAGGTGGTAGGTGTGATCGAGCAATAACTTTCAAGTGCGGTTTGTTTAATGAACATTCTTGGAAAATAGTTAGTGGTAGAAGTTTCAAATGTAAGTTACGAGGTTCGGATGTAGCTAGGTAGCGTGCAGAAAACGTGGGAGGGGCTAGAATCAAGCTCAACTGCTATAAATTTACCGACACACCTCGCACCGCTACCCGCGACACAAAAATTTAATAATATTTGTGCAATTCGGTAAACAGAATCGTTGTAATGTAAAGTCAACCCACTCGTAGAATAAGTTCTGAATACAACGCTTCCAAAACTAGGACTTCACTTAATAGCAGCTATGCAAAATGTAATTTCCATAGCGCTGCAAGTTTAATGGGAAACAAACCAGTAATTTAGCCGACTATGAAGCGCCCTCGGCACAAACTTCGATACAATTCCGCCTCGAAGGCCTCTTGCCTGCAGCCTCCACAAGTTTCCCAGAGTTGGATGTCGCGTTAATTTACAACGAATCGCAGCAAACTAAGCGCACTAAATTGAAATTAATATTTATTTTTAATTTATTTACTTACTACTTCAAGTACAGAAATGTACAGAGGCGGACTTAAGGCCTTAGGCATTTTAGGCATTTTCTACCAGTCAACCACCATTTATATTCACAGTAAACTTACTCCGCATTCCTTTCACATCGCGCGGAAATCATTTTAGGTGGATTTTTGGTGGCGCATTTTTTAAATCTGTAAGTAGAAAAGTACACTCCCCATCTTTTGGTAAAAACATTCTGAATCAACCTAGGTATTTAACCCGCCTACTGCTGAGCATGACACCGGGGTTCGACTCAAGGCCTTCATTCGCCTGACTTTGGACTTAAACATAATTGGCGAAATGGGGGTGAACTATAGGTACACCTCTACCTTACCGAATGTTATTTCTTCCTTTTTATTTAGCTCACCTAAAAATTTTCTAAGTCAAAAGGTTCAATACTTTCACTGGAAAAGCCATCATTTTTATTAAAATTCCATTATGGACAATATTGGAAATTTGTCTTCCATCCTGAGCGTCATTAGTCACCCAAACGGATGAACATCAAGTTATATCAAGTTAGTTGAACATGAAAGCATAATTACCATAAGTCCTGCTCTATCAGCTACGGAATCCTTGTCGACCCCTGTGATATAGATGCCGAGGTTGTACTCCAGCCCTCCTCTTATCATTAGTCCTAATGACTGTCCCGGCTCTATACAAAGGTCAACCTGCACACAAATTCATAAGATTAGCTATTTATTACGGTACATTAAGTGCTTCGCAACATAAAATGAAAATGCGTTGTACACATACGAAAATTCATGGCATTCTGGATAGAACATTACGGAAATTGCTATTAGGGAAAGCTTGGCACGGTACGTGATTATAATACATTAAGGCCCATAAACACGTAATCTGTGCTCACAACGGCTTAAGAATGGCTTCATTCACCAAAATGTACTTTATTATGATCGGGCTCATCGCGCGGTGATGTCACAGAGATCGATGAGCGCTGCGGCCCGACGTCATTACAACCGCTAACGACATAATTCTGTGGTTAGTTGACTGCGATTAGCATACCACAAAGCGTTCCGACCTCTAACCCAAATATGCAATGACATCAAATATTTACGAGAAACGCAATTGACCATAAAAATTTATGATGTCATAAATTAATTTACGTGTTTATAAGTAACTGCCATCATCGGTGAGTAGGTACTTTCGGCAATATGACGTTTGCTTAGGCCGTGGCTTGGCATGTGGCATAAGAAGAATAGGGTGTTATAATAAACTATTATTAAACTAGGTACTATTGCGTTAGTATTGGCAAACGTTCAACAAAAGTAGCTGTTGTTTTGTTAACTCACCCTCCGTACGGAGCGGTCTTTGCTGTTTGATCGCGAGGAGCGCTGCGGCGGCGGCGAGGCGGGCCGACCGTAGCGGTCCATCCACGAGCACGACGCGCGCCCCACCAGCGCGCCCGCCGTCCGCACCGTCATGGTCAGCTGACGACATGACTTCAACATCTAACAAAATAGGTAGCTTTAGTTTTGAGACTTCGATGATTCGATTTGTTGACCATTTTCTATTTTGTGAAGTACCTGGTACTTGCTGACTACACCGTCCTCCCATACCTATCACCATATCTATTAACACTGTAATTTGAAAATATTGTAGAAGCCAATCATTTAAAAAAGTAACCGTGGTGTTCCTCGCCGGCTCTTCTCCGTAGGAAACGACCATTTGGAACCGTGCACCTAGCTTCTGACGTTTCTTAATAGCCCAGGTATATGTGGAAAAAATAATAATAATAAGACCAATGAATACTAAATTTAGTTTTCAATAACCGCCAACTGTTTTCAATGATACAAAGACACAATTCATGTCTTGGGCATTCGTAACCAAAATTAAATTCAATTAATCTGCCTAGCCTTTTCCCAACTATATTGGGGTCGGCTTCCAGTCTAACCGGATGCACTTGAATTCCAGTATTTTGCATGGAGCGACTGCTTATCTAACCTCCACAACCCAGTTACTGGGTAATACTCCTTGGTAAGACTGGTTGTCAGACTTTCGGGCTTCTGCCGACCAAAAACGGCTGTCAAAGATCCACGAATGACAGCCGGGACCGACGGCTTAACGTGCTTTCCGAGGCACGGGGGAGCCTCGGTATGTAAAGATAGTCATCCGTCCACAGCAGGGCCGGACTTAGGGGAGGGCAACCGGGGCTACAGCCCCGGGGCCTCCACAAAAGAGGGGCCCCCACAATAGAGACTTCGAAAAAAAAAAAACATTCAAATTCCCACTAGAAAACAATTTTTCCTTTGATTTTTTCCCCTGTTTTTCCTTTACCTACAGTACTTCGTACAGACATCTAAAATTTTATTTCAGATATATTTCTTGTTTTCGATTATATTTATATATGTTTGTTAAAGACTAAAAGAATCTACTTGGTTTCACAATAAATTATTTATTGAAAAACTCAACTGAAAAAAATTGTTCAATTTAAGTGTAAAATAATTTGGGGCCAGGGGGCCTCCACTCCTTTGTTGCCCCGAGGACTCCAGACCTCTAAATCCGGCCCTGGTCCACAGACCAACCCCGGCAATCGTAGGTTAACCTGATGGATCGACCCGTGCGGCTGTAATTACTTAGCCACGAGCTCCTCCAAAATAAAATTCAATATCAAAACATATTGGGTTTTCCTTCATGCTCATAAGTATTCAAGAAGAGAATTTTATTTTCTGCTGCATAAAAGTTTATGTTTCACGTATTTATGATATCCAATACTCGTAAAACTAACTTAATGTGACGTAAATCGTAATAGCACACACATTAGAAACATATTCGTGTTATGGTTCTGAAATTGGACCAGGAAGGCATTTGTATTAAACCAAATCATTTTATCTCGCTGACATTGCCAAGGATATTCAAAGCTCTTACAAACTCACTGGAGTATAGAATCACATTCACTAAGGTGAGATATGAAATCAGCGACTTAACGAAAAGCCAGGAAGTAGTAGTAGTAATCTACATAACATAAGGTTAGGTAGTCCCTTTTCGTATCAATTGTACTTACTTATGAAAACAAGGGTTTGTAGTGTTGGTCGCTCGACCGAGCAAAAATGGCGGAACTATATCAAGGGTAAAGTAAAAACAAAGGGGCTCACAATCGACGCGGAATATCGTGGGAAATAGGCTGCATTCCCGGAATCGGCGACGGCGCGCCAGTCTATAATATGAAGGTAAGAACGACAGTGCTCTACATTTTCCTCCTATATTCTCGAGAACCAATAGTAAATGCTAATCCATGAGTAAGTAGCAAACGAAGTGACCATGCCCATATCTTTTTACGACAAAAGTTATCCGTGAAGGCACTAAAATGACTTGGCTCCATATCTACGTACATTTTAAGTTACAAAGTAGGTAAATATCTAGTTTGAGAGGAATTTATTTTATAAAAGGAATGAAAACGGCTATCTGCGCGACTACTTTTATTTGTATGTGATAAAATCACGTCAGCTGATGGGCAGGGGGACGGTCGGGAGATTGGGACAACCGGGCGACACGCGGCCAGCCGGCGCGGCGCTACTGCCCACCCTATCTGACATATAGGTAGGTACATTTGTATAACTGTCACATGCTTTTACGTACTACAACCATTTAACAAATTAGTTATCTGAGGGAGAACTATATTTTTTCAGATAAAGCTTTTCTACTTGATTAAAAGCTCTTACGAGCAAAGTTTCTATTACAGCTTAAAATGTATGCAGCTATATACGTATTACACAAACGGAAGAGTTCGTAAAGATAAAAGTTAATAATATAACACAATGTCTTTGTGGCGGAACAACTAAAGTCGTGTTTTACAAAAAGGTCTCAGTAAATGTCAGGAAGCGACATCGTAAATCAAGCGATATCGTCAAGTGCGGAAGGAAAAGTCCAACAACGTCTGAAAAAATAGTACCGCTTACCTGACTCACCCACTATACCTAGCTACCTTACCGCTACAACAAAAATATTTGCAACATAGGTAGGTACCTAGTTATTTTTTATATACTACCTAAAGGACTTTTCATAATTACTTTGAATAATGTCTGCACTGTCTGTAAGTATTGAAAAAGAACACATTTATATTGAAACTTTACTCCAAAGCTTTGATATACACACATAAATAAATAAAATTCATTGAATTCAGACAACTTCATCCATACAATTCGATTAAAATAAAAATATTAAAACAAACAATTTAAATTACCCTCTTAATAAAAGATCTCCATAACGGAGAAGAGATCCTATCCGCTACGGTCATCAGAATTCCGTTGCAGATGCCACGCGTTCTGCAGATCAGGGATACAGTTTCCTTACGAATGACGGCATGAACGCCATCAGTGTGCTCCAGCGCAAACATCACATAGTACTTACATAAATAATAAGTATAGAAGATTGGTACTTACTAACTGAGCGCCATAAAAACTTGGAAGCAACTGAAATATAGCCAATATCATTCCAAGTACACTGACTTGTAGCTTTAGAGAAAACAAAAGGAAAATAAACTTTCCCGAAAAGAAAACAAAACTTGACGTAGACTTAGGAACTTTCACCTCGCTTCTCTTAGAAATGTTATACGAGCTACCTTTGTTTTACAAAGTCAATATTGTTTACTTATCGAAGTTCTATACGCAGGCAATTTGAATATAAAGTTTGATGTAATTCTGGGAATCACTTCAAACACTGATTCTGATACATTTCCGCCATATTTCATCCATAATCGTCCAATCAAGTATTCCCAAAGTCAAAAACAAAAAAAAACAAAAAAATTATGTATATCGTACATTACTGCCGCGGCCAGCAAAAGGGGCATTGATTAACGAATGTGAAAATGTGGACATAGACAAAGCCGAGGCCCCCCAAACGTGAGTTTATCAATGCTTGGTTGCGGCCAAGACTTGAATAGTACCTTTCTCAAATAATGCGCGGAAATTCAAACCAAGTAAATTAATTATAAATTTCAGAATGAATTACGAACAACGACAATCTTTCACGCGCTAATATCTTCATTTGTTTATTTTTTACTAACAGCTCTACTTGCAAGCCAGTTCTAAATTAAAATAAAGTCTTTGATAAATTCGTTCCATTTTTTAATTACATGACAGGTTTTCATAGTAATTTATTCGGCCGCTAAACACGACAGATATGGATTTTTATAGTAACATTGCCGGCCGCGTACTCGCTAGTACAGCATTTTCGATTTATCTCGAACAAGGTTGTCAAAATAATGTTCGAATATCCAAGTATTTTCAACCGACTTCCCAAAAAGGAGGAGGTTCTATGTTCGTAGCGTATGTATGTTTTTTTTTTAAAAATTTATGTATTTTCACCGATTTCTCCGTCAATTGTGAACCGATTTTGAAAATTCTTTTTTTGTTTGAAAGGCTATGCTCTCAAGGTGGTCCCATTTAATTTTATTAACTTTGCTTGGGTACTTTTTGAGTTAGGTTCAATAATACGTATTTTTCCCACTTAGTCTATGTGGATGATATTTTAACATATTCCTGTCACTGTTATTTACATAGCAGGTCGTGATATTAGAATTTGTAGGTACCACAACTAAAAAGGGTAAAATAAAAACTTTTTACAAAAAAAAAACGAACTGACTTCCAAAAACAAATCACTACAAAGTGATGTTTTTTGGAAGTCGGTTGGTTTTTTTTTTGTAAAATGTTTTTTTGAGAAAAATAACAAAAGAAAAGTGTAACAAAATTGTTTTACAAAAAATAATGTAACACGCCTATCTAATGCATAAGCTGTCATTAGCCTTCTAATATAAAGAAAATATCAACGGAACGGAAAAGCGCCTTCCGATTCATGTTAGCTTTAAACGCTTTCAGTCACGATACACTGAATGCAAGATTAACGAGCAAATAGGTACTTCCTCTTCTAAACAGAAATGGTACCTACATTACGATTTGTTATTTCAAAAATGCTAAAAAGTGTCAGAAATCTTTAGATCTTACAAAAAAAGTCATAGTAACAGAAAACTCATCGATTCCTGTATAATTCATGACAACTGACGTCACAAAAGTGCTTTCGATATGTTGGTCAAGCAATAAAACCAAAGAAATATGATTTTCCATACAAGAAGCAGAATTTCGCAGCAATAAAATATCCGTTTAGATATTATGGTTGGGAAAATTTCTGTATTATTTGTTGCGTAGGTGCCTGTGGTCGGCATTAGCACGGAAATAGAAAACGTCTCCCTGTCGTGTCCGCCTGTCATTTCCAAACCTACAGTAATGCCTTTTGCATGTCGAATATCCAGGTTAAAGTAAATGTAAATAATGTACTTGAATAAAACCAGAATATTGTGAAAATTTCACGAACATTACAATTTAAACTCTACATTACGGTCTTAGTTTTGATATTGTAAGAACTAAATGTATGAAACCTACCTAAGCTTTGATTTAATCATTTTATTTAACTCTATTTTTTTATTACCGTATGTATTCAATATTAAGTAGTACATAAAATAAAAATATTATATCCTAACCTAACTAAAGCTAATAATTTAATATATGGCGTCGAAAAATTCCTCCACATCACTGTCGACTACTTCTATAATAAATAAATACCTAATGTAAAATAATGCTTACATAGCAATCATTTAACTTTCACTTGATTCCATGCAGGATTTACGACCCCATTGTGACAAGTAGCGTAATATTTATTTTATTCGGACAGTTTTAAAACTCTTGTTTTTGTTTCGTGTTACTCCCAATTGAGCAATCAACGCTTTTACGTACACACTAGTCAGCAGCAGCACGGTAAGGCCGTTCAAATACATTTTATATTATTTCCCTTCACTCCTAATAACGTGGTTCGTTACCACACACGTACACAAAAATATAATGTGACTTTGATTTATATGTAACATCGAACTTATACGTGCAATACTTTTCACTCCATATAGCAACTTTCGATAGAAATACGGTCTCTATAATTTCCCGATGTCACACACTGCAAAGTCGATATTAAACACGTCCGCCCCGAGTTGTCTGTGACAGTTGGATAATAAACAACCTAGGACAGAATATCTCGCGGGAAACATTTTTTTGCTCAGAAATGCTATAAGCCTTACGATCACAAAGTCTTGTCAACTCTTTAAATTGCACTACAACGTTTTAAAACATTATCTCAAAGTCTTTGATTAAAATAACAGCTAAGCTTAGAAAGATAAAGATGTTAAAAAGCTCTTAACGCTCAACACCATTAGTACATGAAATATGCATAATGTTAGCTTCCTAGATGATGCCGGGCGCATAAATCACATGATTATCATCCGTTAAGTGGTGCTGCCGAGTATGAGTCGACGAGCTCGTCTGCAATTAAGAACACTTGCTTTAGTGCAAATAACGTACCTACTTGAGATTACCAACCTTTGCATTGAAACTTTATATTTGATTTTTCCTGAGATTATTGTAACTTTCACAATTATTTTACCATAACTCTTTCATTTCAAGTAGGTACATGTAGGTATAGTTTAATATCTACCAAAGATTAGAAGTGAATGCAAAAAGGAATGATAGGACCCCAAAGCTAGATAAAACAATGTCAGAATAACTGTTTTTATTGGCTATAAGTGTCCCGAAAAATCATAAAACGAAACCGAAATCCTTTTGTGTTTTGGCAGGTACGGAGAAGTTAACTGTTTAAAATATTCTTAACTGCGAAACTGTTTGGTAGTGAAGGCATTTGGCGTACGTCACTTAGGGTCATTTGGCTTACCGTCAGGACAGGCTGCCAGCGACTACGACAGCAACAGGTCTGACTTCAGCCCTCCACATATATGTAATCACCGTGTAATTCACAAATATCAACATCCCGCCATCATTATGTAAATCTAGATTCCTAGCTAACGACGAGTTTGACTACTAAACGTTTACAAAATGGGCCAAGCGCCGGATTGAGGATTTTGGACGCTGATTTAATCCTAACTGTCAAGCTTAACGACATTTACGGTGGAAAGTGCATGAAATATCAAGGAATCGAAATTGTAAAATAAATGTACCTAAAAATTTAGATTAATTCTTCTTCTTCAAATGAAATAAAATTAGTCAAGTACCTACTGTAGAATCCTAACATAGGCAGTAGTGAGTAGTAGCCTATGTGTATATGGTACGTATGCCATTACCCAAACTCAGTTTCTTCATTACATTCCCTACATAAATATTCTACTAGAATATAAAGGTCACCTTACGAAGCAAAATATCTTACCTTAAGAGCATCTTCGTGAGAGATCCCGGAGAACGGAGTGCCATTGACTTGCAAAATGGAGTCCCCAGGGCGAAGGCCCGCGCGCTCCGCCACCGAGCCCTCCTCCACTCTCGATATGTACACACCTACGCCTAAATATTATTACATTAACTAAAATTAATACACCTACAGTACCACTAGCCAACGTAACAAAATGCAAAATAAAATTTGAAAATTAATAAAAAGCATTTTGAAGTCCGTTCTTCAATTTAGGCGCCAACGAATTCCATAGATAGACGTTGGATTTCCCACATCTTCTCGCGTACCGTGTATTATTATGGCTACTGAAAAAAGTTTTATTAAATCGACATAATATTAATTGAATGTTACAGTTTTTTACAGACAATTAGACACGTAACCAGACCAAGAAAACTTTGCTTCTATTTTGGCAATTCCCCGAACGTTGTTTTTCACTTAATTAATCATACAATGCATGAATGCACACCAATAATCAGAAGGTTTTATTTGGCCAAACTTTTACAGGATATTTAGCCAGAACAAATTCAGTTATGAAACTCGCATAATTTGAAAACGTGGGGGCAACACAATGGGGGCTTTATGCAATATAAACCGAGGAGTATCTTATCTTGTCTTTGTGGCTGAATATTAAACTTTACTTAGCAGACTTACTTTAGAATTTTTATATAATCTTAGCTACACCTTAATGCCGCTACATTCACGTGCTTCCGAAGTAGACCTTGTTGGATCCGTACATTAAGCATTACATCCGTATAATAAGAATGAATATCTCTCGTCTACCCTATTATTTTGTACGTCGCAAACAGTAAAAAAAATGTATTTTCTCTTTTTCCCGTCAACGTATTGTATTCTCTGGCTTTGTGTATTGCAACGTATTTTCCTGTGGATAATAGGCGTACTTTCTCGTAAGAGATTTTATACAATTTAAATAACCCACCGCCGCCGTGCCGTCTGCCGGGTGCACTCGAGCGGGATTATCATTTAAAGTTGCCACAAACGACCGCCTGAACAAGACATAATACTTTATTTTCTTTTAAAACTATAAAAAATGTTCTAATACTTGCGCGTGCCTAATAAAATTGTATCTGGACTACTGATTGGCCACTTTAAATAATGTGATCTACTATTTAACTTTGAAACAAGTTTCTCTTTTGCTATATAAAACTAACATCATTTTCATAAATATACTTACTTATAGGTAAGTGAGAATAGTAGAAACCTAGTAACTAAACAGTAATTGTAATCTTCGGCCTGCTGTAAGTGCCGGTTCTGAAACTGTTTTATGAAATCAGAACCTCATATTATTTCCCAAACGAGTAATTAATTACAGATTAACTATTACAAAAAAAACCCCATTCATCACGATAGTCCACACACGATTTGTATTCGACACACAAAGGGTTGCCAATAAAGAAAATTGTTATGATACAAATAGAACAAGTAAAGCGTGTATCACAAATAGCATCGGGCCATTGTTTAGGTACTGACCGCTCTCAGCGCTATTTGCGTGCCTCCCGCGCTATATTGCTCATAATCGATAGGACAGCCTCGTTTGCAGCCTGTGTAGCTTACGGCTATCGGCTAATGGTAACGCGTACCGGTTTACCTAATATCTTTAGTTATTTACTGCGAGGTAATTACTGGTGGTGTTTTTTAGAAAATTATTAATAGAAGCTATTTCCAGACTATTCGCGATCTAGATTTTTTTAGGGCGCCGGTTCAATAGTAAAAAAAGCTCTACAATGAGTTTACACAACATGGAGATGGCGAAATGACATTTAATGATTCCATGTATTCTAAGATGTATGTATATGTTTTAAATAAATGAACAGACAGCGAACCTAGACGCGATGAATGCTTTTTTAGGTAACAAATGAAAATAGGGTGACTTATCTTTGACTGAATTCAAAGACAAATGAAATACATAACAATAACGTTGCCAGTGTTTTGTATGAACTTACTTTTTGTTGTTTTCTACTTCTCCACCAACAAACTAGACTACTGTCAGTCGTGGAAAACTGACAGTTTTTTTAGACGGAATTGTTACAGAGCACACTTCGTTATCGCTTTTCTATTCACGTGTTGTGCTTAGCAATTTTAAAACGTTTCGTCACGCGTTCGCTGTCTGTGTGACAAGGGTGTCTAGTATCTACAGTAAGATGTTCTTAGTTATATATATACAAGGAAGGTTCCCACCTGCCTCCTTCCCGCCTTTGACACAGATGCCAAAGCCATGTGAATCGGCGGGGTCCCGGCTCATGGTGACGGTACGCGTGGCGGGCTCCGCCGGCGGCGGCGGCGCCCCGCCCGACGAGTACGGCCTCTCCCGCTCACCTCCACGGTATATTGCCTGCCGACAAATAATACAATTTATTAATAGAGAAAATGAAGCATTAATCATTCCAACGTGGACATTTGACAGTTCCAAAAAAAGATACATAGTAAAGTCTTTCGAAGAAAAGCTACCTAAGTATATCTATCGATCGTATTCTTGACTATGGCAGAAAATTCATCGTATTCGAGAATGGTAACTATTTATAAACTTATTATTAAAGTTTTTGTGACTGAAGAGCGCGGCTAATGCACTGCTGAATAGCTTAGAGTACCTACACATAGTTATTTTAAGAGCAGGATCAATACGACGCCAGTTCGGCTGTGGTTCCCGTACAATTTTGGCGCTGCAATCATGACACATGACTACGCTTGCTTTGCAAATGTTTGGAAACCGGACTTGAACCAGATTTACGTCCATTTTTATCTGCTATCTCGTCATATAAGGGTCACGTAAAGCATGCATGTGAAGTTTATCTCTATTATATGCACGAAGAATTTGCAAACTTTTTGCACTGAAAAACAGAGTGTTGAAATATGTAGAGATTGTAGCAAATGTCATTTGCTCCAGTCTCTTTGAACTCTGACGTCGCTAAATTAAATTATTATGAGTAAAATTCTTCAACGTTATTTATTCTCATAATAAAAGTCTTTTCGGCGTTGTACTTTAGAACAAACAATTCATAAATTTCTATTATTTTGGGCTTTTAACTCGATAAATTTATCTTACGTTTAAAGCTCTGTCTATATTTAAGCAATGAAAGGCGTGAGCGATGTGCCTGTTAGCTCCTTAAACAAAATGGTGTTTGTCTAAAAAATGATGGCGCGTCCCCTTTGTTGTTCAACAGAAGCTTGTCAAATTATGCTCGTTGAAATATCGTTCTGCTCCTTATTGTTTGTCCTGTTAACTTTATGGAGGTTAAGAGAATCGGTCTTAAACGTTTCTTAAATTATAATGGTCTTTCTGAGGTGCTCGAATGCAAACATCATTAGATTTATAGGAAAAGCAATCAAGTATCGTATCAATGCCGTAGAAAATTTAAATATTTAATTTTCCCTGTCAATAAAATAAATAACCTCATTGTAAAATGTAACTTTAGGTTAATCTGGTATTTACTACTTCGGAAAGAGTTCTTGTTTAAATGTTATGATAAATTCATTTCACTAGGCATAAACCTCATATTCGTTACCAGCTCGGAGGCTTTAAAAAATACATGTATACTCGAAATATAGGTAGCAAGCTTTATTGGGCTATAGGTACAGCCGCCTTCCGCATTTATTAATTTTTCAGTAAGTGACGTGTTTCCTTTACATTACAGCGTGACCTGGCATGTTTCGCGGCGTTTTCCAAAATAATAATACAAACACATACGTACACTCTGCGTGCTTGCTAGTAATAAAATTCTAATCCTTTATACTTCAATAAGGTGCAATACAAAAGGGAAGTTTGATCCAAATATAGCGAAAGGAAATGATTTCTAGAAACGCGAGTGACTGCTCAAACAATTGTTTCCCTCAATATTGTACTCGACGCGGTGTTCATAAGCAATAAAACCCGCGCCCCTCTTTTGCGTAAACAATGTTTCTCGAGGCGAACGTTTAACATCTCAAAGAAGTTGTATTTGCCGGCCGCCCTCGCGCTCTGGGCGCCGCCCCACGCTCGCCCGCCCGCCCAGGCCGCTGCAAGCGATCCGAGCCGCGAATAATTTCATCCGATCTCGCCCGAGATTTACTTGAAAACTATGCTTTCGCTTGCATTGTACAATGTTCATGCATATTTTATTCCACGTCTATTTAAGTGTCAGTTACAGAACAAAAATTGCCAAAGGCTTGGCAGAGTTGGAATAACTTGCGCTTTTTTGCTTGACGCTTTTGTTGTGTTACAAAACAATTACTTTAGGTTTTGTTTAGAAAACGTCTTTGGAGATAAGATATTATGAATATTTGCATAAATATAATACAATCCTAACACTTCATGCGTAGCCTCGTGGAATGTTTTAGGCCACTTCCTCAGAAGCAGTGAGAAAACAATAGATGACGCCATTAAAGATTTTTAGAATTTAATGATTGAGATATGCTGCGAAATAATGTAATAGCTATGATGAGAAATAATTTTTTTTTTGGCAAATTTAAAAACCAATTTTAGAATTGTTTTCATCATAAAATTTTCCGTTATAACAGCGCATATATGCAGATTTACATCAACAAGTGTATCCCAGCTGTAATCGCTCACTCGCTCAGCGGGGAATACGCCGAGTTGCCGCCGCTCATACAACTTTACTGAAGATACCTTACACTTTCCAACAGTGATTAACTGCTCGCTTTCAGTTTGTGATGTTAATAGCCCCTAAGTACACTTTAATTGATTAAAACCGAAGTTCAAAAACCGCTTTTATTGCACACAAGTTTCCAGCTTTAACTTGTAAGTTTGAACAAAGTAATTTCTAACGTCTACTGAATGTATTCGAAGTAAGTATGTTTATCAAAGTCATTGGTAACTTAGCCAACAAAGTTTAGTAGAATTGTATGAAATTCAAAATTACCTCATTATTCTCGGTGGAATCCAATTTGGAACGTCGGTTAAGAATATGTTGTCACTAAACCAGCTTACACTGAGACACATCACGCACTGTTTGAAGACTATTTAAGAACTCATGTTTCAGCAGAAATAATATAACCGAGGATAACGTCTATAGATAACTTATGATCAAAATGTCTTCAAACTTTATACGGCTAAAAGCTAACACGGTCACCGCTACTCTTTAACCGTTTCTATCTATTTAGTTTCCCGACTAACCACATCAGTTACGAGGAAATGAGACCTTCGCCATCGTCGGCGAGTCATCCGTCGTTCACAAATTGAAATATTTATCGTTCCCGCCTTGGAAAAAACACAGTGTAATTGGGTCAAATTGCACGACAACGCCCTAACGATTTTACGATAAAGTTGGGAAAAGTTCGCGTAAAATCAAGATTTGTTGTGCTTTACTTTTACAATAAAAAACGGTTAAATACACTGTAAGCTGGACTGTCGGGGTTGTCTCCTGACAGCGACTGAACGCGACGATGACAGCCGCACCGCCGGTGACCATGACACCATAAGCTTTGTGTGGACACTCCCACATCAACCATAACAATATTTCTCATTGTACACGAAAGCTATTTTCAGAAATTCTGACCAGTAGTCGGGATCAAAGCTACACGGAATTTCAAATATTTAACCTGGTCCAGAAATTTATTAGACAAGCATCCTATGTACATATGCGGATAAAGCAAAACCCATTCATTTCTGTGTGGTCATGTCCATACTGTCGGCACCTAAACGGTCGCCGCTGTGGTCATGAATAAAGTAGTGGTATCGACTGGCGAGCGCGGCCTCACCCTGGAATAATTTACACACATGACACCCCCTGCCTCCGCCGTGCCTCATTTTTAGCTATTTTTGGAACTTTAATTCACCCACTGACATCCTTGACAATACTAATATTGATTCCATAATTGCTGCACCGCAATTTCAACAGCTGTTGAAATTCAAGGCTCCATTACTAAGAATATGAAAATTGGATGATTAATCGGTATTGTTGTATCGACCTTAGTTTTGTACCTAATACTAACTGATTGTGCTAATTGCTTACATCTAAAGTAAACAGGTGCAAGTTATGAATAACTGAGCAGAGAGTTATACAACGATTGAACTCTAATTAATCACGAACGTTCTCGGAATTAACCTGAATTTCTGGCTTGCGGTCTAGCAGCTAATTTAGTAGTGCTCCAGTTAGGTCGTGCAGTCGTGGCAGCATCTAAATAATGCAATTAGTGTTGCATTAAGAGCACTTACATGATGCGTAGTGCTGCTGGGGCTGCTGGCGGGCGAGTGCCTGCGCGCGGGCAGGGGGGCGGGCAGAGGTGCGGGGGGGTGCGAGGGGGGCAGCGCCTTGCCCAGCGCGGCTGCCCCGCCCTGCCCGAACAGCCGCAGCACCTGCTCCGGCGAGATCGGCCGCTTCTTGCCGTTTGCCGCGCTCAGGTGGTTCGTACTGTTCCTCAAGCTCGTTGCTCCGGCTAAACACAAAATAGTACAGTATACATAAAATAGACAGTCCTGAATTTCAATTTAATAGTTAAGTAGGTTTCTATTTTCTAAGCAAGCTAGCTGCTTTCAATAATATCATCAGAGTCACCTGCACTATTCGCAATAGTAGTGGAGCCGAGGTACGGCGCCCGGGACAGCTTGCCCGCGTAGTGGTGCGAGTACGAGGTGTGGTGGCCGTGCGAGGAGGCCGGGCGCTCGACGATGGTGTACGAGGTGCCCGGCGGCGAATAGTACACCCCGCCCCGCGCACGCCCCCGGGCGTCCTCCGCCTCGTAGCTTGTGTGTCGGTTGTCCTGCAACCACTGCTTGCTTACAACAGAACCCAAAACTCTACAGAAAGACAGGATGATTTTTATCATCTTCAAAGCAAATAAATGATCGATGACATCAACCATGTATCAACCGATCAGATCGATCCACACGTTCATGGCAGCCGGATTACGGTTATCGATCGACCATCGATTATGCTTTGAGGCAATCTATATCGACTGGTCGAACTCGATCGAGCGCAATCTAGTTGCACTTTAACTCAACGTAAAGTAACCAAGAATTTTTCTTGAAAATATGTTTACAAATATTTTAAAAGTTAACCAACACATTGTTAAATTGAAATTCAGAAATTGTTCTTTTAACTTTTTACAGTAACAATGCAGTTTGAAAGTTGAGTCGTTATTGCAATTATTGGTACAGTCCGCGAGATATAAGCTGAGCTTTGCATTTGTGTGAGAGCACATAGATAGTGTAAGTGTGACGTCGGCCTAGAGCGTGACGCATCCTTTGCTTGGTTTAAACCGTTTAATAACCGGTTTACTCCGCCGCGCACCTGCCACTTTTGTTAATCACTCTCACAAATGCAAAGCTCAGCTTATACCTCGCGGACTGTACCCAGTTTAACGCTGGACTGCATGTTAAAGTGGTATTTAAATATTAAAATGGTGGCAAGGAGCCAAGAGCCGCCTCAGAAAGTAAAGTTGGGCAAAAACTTCACAAGCTAGGTATTGGCCGCGTTCGCGACTGCGTAGGAGTCGCGAACGCGGCCGTATTATGCACTTCTCTAAGTTGCGTTGCGAAACTTTCCAGAAATACAATTTAGACATTCAACATTTTCTTTTCAGTCAAGCTCTGAAGGAAGTGGTAAAAATCTTAATGTAATAAACATACAATACTGTCCAAACGAAAAACATGGAATGTTAGTTTTACATTTTCTAGATATTACCTAAAAACAGTGTCCAACCCAATTGTGAGGGTTCGGACAAAAGCAGTGCAATAAAGAGCAACCGCTTGCGACCGACATACAGTGACCCGATTAGATAAAAAAAAATTGAAGCCACGTCCATTTGCAATAGCATAGTAGCTATAGAATATCATGGCGAAATACCGCAAATCGAACCATTTATCTATAAAAACATTTTATAACTCAATATTTTGAGGGAAATTTGGAAACTGTAGTTGTTACACATCATGGAAAAAAAGGCCATCCGATTACATCACTTCCTCCTTTATTGAAGTCGGTTGAAAATTGTATCTTTAGTAATGGATGTAATGGAAGATACAGATCTCATAGGATAGAAGGGTTTCAGCGTCCAGCGCTCGGCGTGTTAACACGTCGTGTACGGGCTCGCGACAAGTCAATCGTCATCCTGAGGATGCCTCGTTGAGAGGTGAAACACGTGTCGATTTCTTACAGGGTTTTTTAAGATTCTTAAAGAATAGTTAAGCGGAATAGGTTACTAAATATATCTACGTCTATTGTATTTTATAATGGATTTCCGCTAAGTCACGCCTGAATCAATTAACTAGGCTTCTTGGCCTTGTACTCATGTTTCGTGCAGTGCAAACGTAAATTCAACAAAACAATTTTTTTTCACGTGACAAGTATCGAAACATCTACATGTTGAATGTTTTCTGCTGCAAGCGCAGTCAGACAGACTTAGACACAGCGACTTTATTTTATAATATAGAAAGAAGAAGATAGAAGAGAATAATATATACATATATTCGTTGCGACATGTCACGGGACATTCGTATACCTGGTGGCTCCTGGAGTGCCGGGCGAGGTGATGCGCGGGCGGGTGCTGCGGCGTGGCGGAGCGTGTCCAGCCGTAGCCCTGGTTGTAGGGCGGGGGCCAGCGCGCGCCGAACTCGGCCAGCTCCGAGCCCTCGCCCGCCTCCCCCGACCTCATGCCGGGGGTCACGATGGTTTCTGGAACAACGAACACGGAAAATTACGTGTGTGGCTCAAGGAAAACCTTCACGATTGTTTAAGTGAAATTTTTAAGAATTGAGAGTGAAAGAAAGATATAACTCTCTCTCTGTCTCTGACACTAAATCTCTCGTATTATTTATTTTTAAGAAGTTTCACTTCCATCACGTGTACGGTGCTGCTCGCGCAATTAAGTATATAATTATAAAGTATATACATACGTATATACTAAATATTTAAATTGTTTCTTACTACATCTCATTCAGTTAACTAACCACGACATTTGCTACTAAAGTGCTTTTCTAATTGTAACAAAAGCAGTAAAAATTGCAGATCAAAAGATGTAAAATCCACGACGGTTTTCTTTAATATTTTCGTAAAATGAAACTTTGTAAAGTATATTAAAATATTTCTCATGAAAACAACCAACAGAATCCAGGTAACTATAAAGAAATATTCCGGACTATAAAGCTGCTATTTCTACGCTATAAAATATTATTGCTCACTTTGGGGACAGAATCCAGATGCTACATTTCGAGCTAGTTTTTCGGAAGGTGCAAAAAGTGGTTGGTAGGAAGCATAATTCGCAGTACCGCCGTCCTAGGCAATTTAGCGAAGGAAGTAGTAAGCGTAACACCTGGGCGCGGTCCAATTTATGAGACCGTCGACTAGAGCTTCGATCGCGAACCACGACATACATTTTTCATGGACATTCTAGTTCATTCATTGTTTTCAATTATTTACAAGGTGTTGCCAAGAGTAGTTTTGCATTTTAGAGACACAAATGTCTAAAATGAATAAAATTCACTTGCGAGGGATGTTTTTTGACGGCTTTTTTTATTAAAGCAGCTTTATAGGTTAAATTTCAGATATACGTAGTACTAAAACTAAGCACTTATTTACAAAACTGCTTCGTTGGTCTAATGGTTGCAAGCGCTACTACTGAGCATGAGGTCCTGGGTTGAATTCTCGGGTCGGGCAAAGCGTTATAGAGTTTTTTCATCTGGAATTCCTCGGTAACAGCCCGGAATCTGGATTTGTGCCCGGTTGATGGCAATAGGGTCGCCCCCTATTACATGGGACTTTAACATAACTGGCGAAATGTGGGTGTATTATAGGTACATCTGCCTAACCCTTTGGGGAATACAGGCGTGATGTTATGTTATATTACGTTCTAAATCAATACCTAGGCAATTATGAATGCAACTGGGGACAGTAGTTATCTTCTTGTATATCACGTCATTGCAGTACCAGTAAACTTCCAGAACTGCCATTAGTTTCTCATTTTCAGGACGCTTTCTTCAGCCATCAAGTGAGCGGAACATAAAGCTTTATGTGGCTCTTAAAGTTGGCCACACCATAATGAGTTGCGGCGGCACTTTTTACTTGAAAGCGATTGCGGTACAACCCTTTGAGGAGAAGACATGGTCTACTGTCGTGATTAATTACTGTGAGTTGATTAACACTACGTTTTTATGTATCATGTAGTGTTTGTTATGATTTAAAATGTAATATCTTATATTACACATAATTATCGTAATATTAATCTACGATTCATAGATTAAATGATCTTTAAAAAAAAACCTAGGAAAAGTTAAGAATCAACCATCGGTTCCTTCTCATTCTGTAATCAGCGTCGTTTGCTTCAATTCCTCGTAAGACCGCTAGCTGACCGCTATAACGGTCTTTGGATATAATTGTTCTTATTGTTCACAGGCGATTATGTATAATACTTAAAACCATATTGTTGGAATTATTCCAGATTAAGGATTATAGTTATACCTAGGTAGGTAGTGCGGTCAGCAATAATAGTCCATTGACGTGTCACTTTTAGATCTCAAAATACTTTTCAATAATTAAATATGTTGCTCATTAATTAAGATTTAAAGGCCTGAAATTATTATCGACTTTTTTTGCCGACTGTTGTACCAAACACACTCATGTGTTAAATACTGTACGGGCAAATACAACATTGAAACTTTTATCTTTGTCAAACTTCTGTCATGGGACGGAACATCCTCAGAGAAGTACCTACAGTACATCTATGTCGTAAACAAGTCCGTAATGAGGGTTTAAGTACAAAATAAGCTTCCGACCATTGGGCGCGATGTCCGGTGGCGTGGCGGTCCACTTCCGGTCACCTCGGCCCTTTCAACGCACGCTTGTTTTAAATACGCCGTTTATACACCAAATCTAGGTAAATACCCTCTAAATTACATGTAACGCGAGAAACCGCTTACAATGTAATTTATAACCTTTAATTAAAGTATAAGTCTTATATTCTCGCCCCTATAACAAGGGACTTGAATATAACTGGCGAAATATAGGTATACTGCAGGTACACCTCTGCCTAACGCTTTTCGCAGGAGTAGAGGCGAGATGTAATTTTATGTTCTGTCATTCTGCCTAGCCTTTTCCCAATCATGTTGGGGTCGGCTTCCAACCCAACCGGATGCGGCTGAATACCAGTATTTTACATGGAGCGACTGCCTATCTGACCTCCACAACCCAGTAACTGGGTAATACGATACCCTTTGGTAAGACTGGTTGTCAGACTTTCGGGCTTCTGACGACTCGTAACGACTGTCAAAGATCCACGAATGACAGCCGGGACCAACGGCTTAACGTGCTTTCCGAAGCACGGAGGAGTCTCGGTATGTAAATATGGTCACCCATCCACGGACCAACCCGGCAAGCGCAGCTTAACCTAATGGATCGACCCGTACGGCTGTTATTACTTAGCCACGAGCTCCTCGTAATTTTATGTTCTGTATATTTTCGAAACGCCTCGTTACTCTAGTAATCGCGAGCGCTAATGCTAAACGTAGCAAGTTCTTTCTGTCAGGGATGTCTCAGTAGCAGCCTGGTTTTGCACAAAGGACCTCAACAAAACTGCAGGTCAAATGTGGGTGTTCTATACACCTGTGTGGCCTTAGCAAGTCTGATAAATGTGATGGTCACTCGAGGCGCAGATTAATGGAGGTATGTCTAACCGCCTTACTACAGTTTATTCAGTAGAACTGCCGTCATGAGCTGGCATTCCATTATCAGCGTTCCTCGAGCGAGTCAATTTTACGGTAACGAAATAGGTTCCCTTCGGGAAGAGCATTTGTTAGGTAAGCTATGACAAGAACAAGTTTTTTTTTTTAGGTTCGTATACGCAACATTATGCTGATTGTAGCAAGAGATGGGACTCCTCAATTATATGGCCATTGAATGTCGGAATAGTCTACCATTACATGTTTCTCGGTAAGTTCTTTTATTACTCCCGTAGGTGTAGTAGGTAACCAACAATTGTTTACGCTGTAAACAATGTTAAAGTGATAAAATAATGTTTTACTAAAATCTAAGGTTAGTGTAACAATTTCTTACAGGTTAGCACCGCATGCCCCATTAACGTAATAAATGTGCCATAAGCACTAAACTATAAACTTAATACTAAGTAGAAAAAAACAAAGCTTTTTTTTGCAAATTACTTGAGAAATTGAAATTTTGAATTAAACATCTAAAGCAAATTAGCATGGAACATAAAACAAACATTAGCAAATAAAAGGATATATTTAAACATTGTTAACAGTTATTCTATATAATATGATCAATACGGGAATTTTTCGGTTTACATTTATATTTTAAAAGGTATTTTAAAGGTTACCAACAAAAGGTTACAACCAGTTTAATACCGGTTACTGAAATAAAAATTACCTCTATCTTACGCGTGCCTTCGGCATTAATCAAAAGGCGCGCATCGCCTTTGTGTGTGTAGCCGGTATTAAAACGGTAACCTAAAAGAGATAACATGTATCTTATTCTTGGGTTACCCAGATAGCGGTTACCTTAGTCGTATAAGTAACCAAAACTCCTCGATACCTGTACTGTTGTTTTTGTCTTTAAAGGTTTACGGTCCCTGTTATAAAATAACAACAATCTAGCGAATCGAATGGACATTATAATTAAAGTACCTATGTTGTTCGTTATGAAGTATTGTTAGTTAAACATTCCATAAAATAATTGTCATGTTCCTGTCATAGAATAACTATTTTTTTTCCAAAAAATACTCTCTCCTGTATATTATTATTGTTCAACAATATGTAGTGCATTGCAGTGGTACAGATGACATGACGTCGTCAGTTGATGAACCGGTAACCAGAAGCTGGTCCGTTGCATAACGTCTGCACTGCAGTTACATGATACATATCTAATAGAATAATATAAAATGCAAGATACGATCAAATGGACGATACTTATGACCATACCTTTTGTACGGATTTAATCAAAAATTACTAAAGAAATCTATTTGAGGAAAGAGTGTCCTTTGTATTTTCCGTTCTCTTATGAGTCAAATAGAAAATAAACTAGCCTCCCTTATGTGTGAGCTTTGCCTTTATGACGTGGTATCTACTACATTATAAAAAAGAACCTTGAGGAAACTAAGAATGACCCGTAAATAGCTAAGTTACGAATAGTCGAGGCTAAGGCTTTGACTGCCTATACAAAGGTTGTGTCGACCCCATTGAACTTGTAGTGAACTTAAACAAGAACATTTTGTGTTCGTAGAGGGTGCTACGCCTGCTTGCTACGAGTGCTACGAGATATATTATTATTGCGTTATCTTTGATTGAAGCGTCTTTTTTATGGTTATCAATATTGGTATAAGGTAAATAGTAAAATAAATTATTAATTACGCTAACTTCCAAAATCAGTCCACGTTGTTCCTCATCCGAAACTAAAATCACTTACAAATCAATGCAACAGTTAGAGATAGACAACAATAAAACTACTTAGTCTTAAATATTATTGAAAGAAATTGGCCAAACGGATGCAATTTGTTTGTGATAATTTATCTCGGCAAGTTCCAAGGATAGACGGATGAGTCCCTGGCTCGGGGCCAACCCCGCGCGACCGCCAACTGACGCGCATCTTACAACTTTATATCACTTTTACATCGTGCCACTTCATGTCTCATACGTTTTTACTGCCGGTGGAACATTTCAGATACCTATACAACAGAATTCATTATACTTTATTGGCTTTTCCCAAGAATTCTTGATAAGAATTTGCATTCTTACCTAGAAACGAATGGTATTGCCACTATTTCAGAAAAGTCAGCGAAGTAATAAGGTTTAAACTAGAATAGTGAAAAATGAGTTAAGGAGTCTGAAGTAAAAATTCCTTAATTTCTTAGATTTATTTAATAACAACTGCCAGTATCAAGGCGGCTCTATTTGTATTATTTGACAAAAGTAAAAATATTTAAATGTCAGTATGTTTTATAAGCAAGAGTAGGTTGGTATCTACATTTTCTCGCAAAACCCACACACATATTTGTTCATCCATAAAACCCACACATATCGTACATCCTCGTAAACAAAACTGCTGAGCATCGCACCCTAATTGCACCGATGCGCCGTAACTTAATAAAAAACCTTTTAGACCTGCCGAAAGTCCTACCGAAAAATTCGGTTTTTTAAGAACGAAGTTCACTCGCTCCTTTGGGTGTTAGGCGCTGTGTGCTTTAAGCTTATAAATTCAATTCTGCAATCGCTCGCCCGAAAATAGCCTCGCAGATTTTTTACAATTTGCCTACTACAGTGAAATAAGACTATAAATCCAGCTAAAAAACAAACAAAATACAATAATAATTTATTTATTTTCAACTGAGAATAAGAAATTACCTTATTCGTAAAACTTTTTTGGACTGTTCTGTCACGAGAACTTTTTAACCTACCTACATGCAGAATTTTGTTGAGTCACTTACGTATATTGAATGTCTTGCCAGCTAAAGGTAGGTAAAATAAATTCACTAAGACTCACTAGAAGAGCTCTATTAGTTAGGTTAACAGGAAGAAGCTTTATACATATACGCAACTGGGTAAGGCCAAATGAGAGCAAAAACTTTAGTTACTCCTAATTTGATAAGTCTAGAATGTGAAATGTTTATTTTTCTGAAGTGATAGCAGTCCTATCCGTCCATCTTAATGATTATATCTTTAGAAGCCTTACGAGAGGCATCCTGAAACTTTGCCGGAAAAAAGCAAGAATATTATCCTAGAAACTTTTATCTTCAAGTTATGTATAAAAAGGAAGTCTTAAGGACTTTTAATATTTTTTTCTTTTTATGAGTCCTTACTTTGGATGCTTCTTTACTTGTACTTGAACTCTTATACTGACCAACTTTTACACTGACACAGGTTTCTACTAAAAGTAGGTAACAGGTAGGTGTTAAAGCAGAGATCTATAAACGTTGCTAAGCACGTACTTTGGTTAAGCGTAGGAATAACGCTTCTCTGCCGCACAACTGTCAAACGAAAAATCCAAGATAGATATATAGAGGCAGGACATGTCTAAGTCAAAGCATGAGCTAAGGAACATTTATAGATCTTGGCCTCACAGTCTTGCACGTACGTTCAGATATCTTATATTTACTGCGCATCCTAGTTACAAACCCACATGTGCCCTTGGGAGTCGTATAGGACAACTAACGAATTGTTCCGATGGGACAGAGAGCAGTGTCCAGATGTAAAATAATAACACCATGCTGCAATGAACGACCCGAGCCGTGCCAAGCATGTGAGTATGACAATAAGTAGCTCTCTCGCGGAAACACTTCTGGCAGAAACGTTATTATGAGAACACACGTTAAACATTTAAGGTTTTTCTTATCAGGTATTTAATTATAGAGCAATATTGTGCCTATGTCTACTATAACCCAATAACATAACATCACCCCTGTATTCCCTGAAGGGTTAGGTAGAGGTGTACCTATAGTATATCTACAAAAACACGAGATTATGTCTATTACACTAAGGTTAGAATCGTTGTACAAATTAAATATAGACAAATCTGTATTCCTCCAATTTTTAACTCGCCTAAGTTGTGATTATATACCATACCTACTGTTCAAAGTCGATAACAACCGAATTTCCAGTCTTATCGCTGAACACAGAAATAAGCGCCAAATGGTCCCGAAATAATTGTAAAAATGAGACCACTGAAAGTACCCTATTAACAGCCAAGCGAAAATACGCTGTTCTTGTAGTGAATAACTAAACAATACAATTACAACAGCTTATTGGTTTTTATTGTACATTTTGAACCCTTCACTTTAACATTTTTTTACTTTATGACTATAGTCATTTGAGAAAACCCAACTAAACACCAGTATGTAAGCTGTATAGCTTACCTACTGGTGTTTAGTGCTAGGATTAGCACTTTACCGATCACACTAAACAGATCTACAGATTATATACTAAACCTTTACACTACGTTACCTGTACATACATACTTTGCATACTTTATATTACGTAAATGTCTTCACAGCATTAGATTTGAGCGAGCCACTGACTCGGAAAACAAGCTGGAACCACAGACAACCAAATGGAAAATTTGCCTACAACCGCCAAAAGGCGCCAGTGAACTGAACTGAGCCACTAGCCGGTATTTGCCACTAAATTATTCCGTATATAGAGATTTATAGTACCCATAAAAAATATCCAATGGATATTCGGCTTTCATATGACAATATATTTTTAGCAAACACAAAGAGGATATGTATCCATTGTTCCATTTTTACCTGACAGAAAATTCAAAAACGCCATTTCCTAATGGACCGGTTATAGCCAATAAAATTGAATTTACGTAAGTTGTTTTTCAGAGACGTACCATGTATAAAAAGGGTAAGCGTCTCGGACTCTCGGTACCTATCATAAATTAAGTAGCAGATACTTAATTTATGATAGGTATTATACATGACACACATTGTCCAATTTACTTTTACAACAGCAGTGAGATGAAATCTTCTAGAACTCTAACATAAGACGCTCTCAGGCTAGATGGAGCGACGGAGCGTGTAGCTGGAGGAGAGTTGCCGAGAATAAAGTAGAATGGCGTGACTCCAGCAGTGGACTTCTGTAGACTGAAGATTATGATGAGGAAACATAAGATTTCTCCATCGCTCTTCTATAATAATATGAATAGCTTAATGTTTATAGTACCTATTTCTAATGAAGTATTATACAATAAATATGTAGCCACAGGCAGGTAAAGCACTTCACCACAACGACGCTGTAAAGCTTGAACCTGCATTTAATAAATTGCAGTCATTCGTTGAAATGCAAACATCAAACATGCAATTTACTTGGCTTTAAACTTTATTCGTTGATTGGCATTGTTCAACATGTTTACTAGGCATAAACAAGCATTCATTAATACTGCAGAAAGGTACTGCAGCATTCTGAATATATCATGAACTTTACACTGATGAAAATATCGCGTTTTTTTAATATATTTTGTTTTTCTACGTCTTTTCATCAGTCCATATGATCTTTAACATACTGACGTCTTTGGCAAACTTCCAACTTTCAGAACCTATCTGGTCTTTCACATCTTCGATATGCAAGTCTTGTTCAATAGTATTTTGTTGTCTTCTACATATTTGCGGGTTTAGATTGTTTAGTATGGTTGCAAGAATAATTTCTTCATGTACAAACACAAATCTCATAAATGATTCCCGTCACATCCGTGACCTATTCGAAGAGAAGCTTAAAATCAATAGTATCCTGTTCGAACAACAAGCAGATAAAGAAGCTCTTTGTTTCTTTATGTCATATTCCAAACAATTAAATAGCTTTGTTGTCATACAGTAGAGCTCTCTTTTTTTAGAACAAAACAATATACTTAAAAGACAATGCTTGCGGAGGGCATTTATGACGTCACGGGAGCGTGCGGGTGTCGGGCGGAGGGTCGGGGGGTCGGGGTTCAAGGGCGAGAATCTAGGTCAATGGGACACGGACGAAGTTGGGCTACCGGATTTACTACGAACACTGCCTTACGGATGGCTTACTTCCTGATTGGTTCTGTCATACTATTGCATGCATATACTCTGTCGGTTGAAGATATTGGTTAACGATTTATTGCCCCAAAGCTAAACGATTTGTCATAACTTATCCGCGTAGATGCTATCCATCAGTTCCTTTGTTTGTTACATCAACCCTTAAAATTAGGTATATGTTCGGGGTTAATTAGAAAGGATCCTATAATTTACGGCACGGCACGGCACGTCTATGGAAATTATCCGGTTCAAAGCACAATCTGTGAATATTTTCCACCTGGCCGAAACCCGACACATCAAAAGAACCATTCAATTAGATCAAGAATGCTTTGAAAAAGAAAATACTTTTAATTTAACACGAATAACTCAGTCATGAGTGAGCTAATCTTGGAAAGGCAAAAGAAAGGAAAAGGAGTCCTTGGAAAACAAACCGTCCTTCGATATGATAAAGAAAAACTCCCTGATAATTTAATCATTTTGATACGAATTTGTATCAGACGGAAATAAAAACAGAAATAAACAACATACCCAAGCCGATACTCGAATAAGAGCCGATAAACGGTCGATAAGAATCTACAAAATCCAAGCCAAGCGAAATAAATCAAAACATTAGTCTCTAAAAGCAGGTAAACTTTAACATTGTTATGTTGCTAATCGACGCGTGATCTTCCGCTAGCGTGTCTGATATTTCCACAAAGCATGTTATTATTTGAGGGAAGGCGCGGCCCACCCTTTTCATGCAATTCCGCCAATCACAATAAAGCTGATGAAAACACGAACTTCGTAAAGGATTATGAACTCCAGAAAAATATTCAAATCAACTGTTTAGTATTCAACATTTCCACAATGTCAAGAAACCATCTAGACACCATTACGCATCATGTTCAATTATCTACTTAGATATTATTCAACATAAAACATGTAGGTAGAATATTACTCGATACAAAATGAGAATAGAGTAGAAACTAATTTACACAAAACAAACCAAAATAGAATCCAGTCTTCAATCATCATAACATGATACTCAATATTCTATCTCATTTGCTCTAAAAATATTCTCCCTCAAAATGTTTATCTCTTGTTGTTGATGGCATAATTTTTCATAAGAAGTAGATCCAGCCTTGTGACCGGCTGAGAAGCCTTTTGTTACGGATAGTGTTCAGTTATTTATAGTTTCAAGGTTTTATTTTATTTCCTTTAGATTCCCGCTACTTTCATCTACATATTAGATATAGTAGGTACCTAATATTAGTTCCAGAACATAAATATGACTGCAGAATGTGCAAATTGCGAGTTTCGCGCAAGTTATTACAGCCAACTAGGGAGAAATTAAAACTTTGACGTATTTATTAGCAAACTCTTACTGTGAAGTGTGTACCGTACCCGGAATGGTTGTTTTAGCTCAGCGAAAATATAACGTAACATCCAGCTTGTTTATTGCCATGCGTAAGTTGTGCTTATAGTGTCCCATCTACATACCTTTAAAACTACACTAAAGTATTAATAAAATAAAATAAGAACAAACAGAATATACACTTCGCAAATAATGCTGGAACTAAGAACTTGGAGCCTTTAACACAGCACATCAATCGTACTACAAACAACACCGTGTACAACGTGTCACATGCTTTTTATTTTAACATTTGTGTCATACATATTCCGGAAAAAATTACACAATGTGACAGTAATGGCTGCACGAAAAGAGCATGCCGTTTCGAAAATAAAAAACAAAAAGCCGGTAGCAATAAATACTCTTTTGCCCATATTCACATCCGAATCGGAAAGTCCGTTAGCATACAAATGGACTAATTTGCTTCGAGCCGATGAAACAGCCGAAAATAATCGAACAATGCTGTTCAACAAACAACGGACGGCTCGGCATGGCACGCCTGCGAAATACTGACATGAAAATGAAAATAGCTCTCTACCGCATCTCATTACTTATGTAAGTACCTACTGCGAACAATATTCATTAAATACTTGAAAGAATAAATTATCGCCTACCTTTTTCTGAAATAATAAAGTTTACCGTCTGTCACATAATTTGTTCTTATAAGTGCTGCTAGACCTAACAATGCGCTACATTGCATGCTTAGCAAGCGGACCCGCTGCAGTATTTTTACATGAAATAAAACAAAACACATAAAAGTGGCAATAAGAACAGAATGTAACGAGCCATCATCGTCTGCACAGCTCCCGAGTGCTGCGCAAACAACTAGGTCCTTCAATTTAGTTTATAGTTAAAGAGTGAAAAACAACCTCTCAATGAGAACTGGAGCGAGAGTGGGCGGAAACTGACAGCAAACGAGTGAAGTTGAGCGAGAATTTCCTATAAGCGGATGCGCAGGCATTGTCTCTGGGCGCTTAACGCTCTCTGTCACCTAACACATTCGCCAAGAGATCGTTCAGCTTACGTATATAAAATACAGAAACACACTTGACACATGACACACTGCAACTATAAATTAATAAATCATTTAGTTCAGCTCCTGTATTATTGAATATAGCAGCAGACGTGTCGTATCAGTGGAGACCGCGTATCAGCAAGCGTAGCGTGGGACGCCTCCCAGCTAGATGGAACAACGACCTTAAGAAAGTGGCTGGGGCAGACTGGATGCGGAAGGCGGAGGACAGGGTGTTGTGGCGCAGTTTGGAAGAGGCCTATTTCCAGCAGTGGACTGCAATAGGCCGAGTTACCACACATCCACAACAAATAGACACAACCAAAACAATATACCTACAGAAAATTTTCAGCCGAGATATAAACCCTTTACGAAATAATATATTATTTTCTTCCAAAAAAGGTAAGTTAAATTTAAAATAATTTAGTGAAAAAAGGTCACACTTATTACGTAGATAGCTAAGATGGTTGCTACCTACAACAATAGCTGAATTTTCACCAAAAGTATTTCATAAGTAAATAGGGACAGAAAGAAACTGCCTGAATTATTATTGTTTGTCAATATTTCGCTTCTTCAAAGTATCGTGAGCCGCTTACGGTACAAAAGGTATTCCAATGCTTTTCGATGCAAACTTCATAATGTAGGTTATTGTTAGTTTATGAAAGGCACAAAGGCTTTCGTTCAAATAAGCGTGTTTCCCGTGATTTACGAGCCCGAACCCTCCACTGAAAAGCTATTGTTTATTCAATTAAATGCGCGTTACAGGTTTAACAGCACTCATTGTCAGACTAGAAGTGACTCTGTATACCTAAGTACACACAACCTTAAAATATATCTCAATTATTCATTCCATCATTCAACATTCTTTATACGGTGACCTTGGTCATAGTTGAAATATAGATTTTGCAGTATAAACTAAATAAATACAAAGCATACTTACACAAATATGTATTCTCTATATTAAATTTTATATTCGCTCGCAATAGCATCGTACGATAACGTCCACATACAACGCTCATTTACAACTTAGCAATCGAAAATGGAACTTTTATTTCCAATTGAACTTGCATTATCTTCTTAGGGGAAACTCATTGGTATTCCTTTCACAATCAAATATTCCATCTACGCGCTGAATTCACTTACAGTACCTACATAAGAACACTGAGGAATGCCAAATACCTTTTATCTTCTATACAGCAGGTTCACGGAAAATCGATGAGATAGTTCAGGAACAAAGAAATTCTTCGAATATAATTAAGTAATAGTTCGTAATATGTGCCAACTTGCCTCTCATGTCGTGTCATAAACACTTGGCAGGGTCTTTGCGGGTTTTATATGAGAATAATGGACGGTGAGAATATGTTGCTCTTTTCAGTTAGGAAGTCTTTGGAAGTAAAACAAATGAATTTACTTTTTTATGCTACGTCGTCTATTTTTTGTTCATGCCAATTCAAAACAAAACTACTTTAAGAACTTTATGGGACTTAAATTACTTTGATAATTTTCATTGTTTCAAAAACAGTGTTAGCTGATTATTTTTCCATCAGTTATTGATAAGCAAAAACTATGCAACATAATACAGGACTAAACTTTAGTGGAAAAGATCAGCTGTATCCTGTACTAATTGAAAAACTGTATCACAGGAGAGAGCCTTCCGTTTAAAATGACTCAGCGTATTGACTATACATGAAAGTCGATGTTCGTTGGAAAAAGCTTATAGGTAATACAAGTAGGATACCTACATGAAAAAGTAGGAACAAGTTTTAAAAGAAAGTAACTTTAGTTGTGAGTGTGCTGTGTAGGTGTGTTGTGTATGTGTGGTGTGTAAGTGTGTTGTATGGTGTGTGTATAAGTGTACAGATTTCACCATAGAACTATATCAGTGATAAGTTGACTTCCAAGTAAGAAGACTTTCAGCAGTATATATGAAAGTTTTAGAAGCCAATCACGCGCAGCCATTTTTTTCTTTAGGAATTAATCCTATAATGTTGTTACTTTAATGAGAATAATTGAGTAATGAAATTCTTAGACAGTGATTTTAATTTAGTCTCATAATATATTTATTTTATTTTTCGAAATAAGTAGTAAGTTTTTGGTATAAAATTACTATTAAAGACCCAAGGAAAGGTTAATTTTACACATAATATACATAAGATTTAGAACCGACGTGAACCTGAATACGAAACAAGTTCGCGTGTCAAAGGACCTTTAAATATTTCCGTTTAAAGTTATGTTTTTATTGCTTGGGTGTATACTTAAATATTTTAGTAAATTCAAAATCGTGAGCGATTTTTAGGTCCATAAGTAACTGTTAGGCGCTAATATTAATATATACTGAATAAAGTTTAGCCCATCGATCTTTGCGTGGCCATCTTTTATTATGATAGCAGTCTCTTAATAACAACTGAAACTCCCATTTTGACTTTAAGGATTCGATTCCATTTCTGTACGACGACTTGAAAGTACCTATTTTTTTAGTATAATAGCGGCCGGTTAAAACAAACCTAAATACTTATAATATTTAGTATGTATTCGAAGTAATATAGTCTATCTAGTGGCTTAGGGTGGTGGAGAGCCCTTGAGCAAACATGAAAATCCTCTTTGGCTCGCTCAGAAGGCGAGTCTGTGCCGGTTTACAACGGGTGCACATTCCACGGGACATCGTAAAGGAGCCTGAGAGTAATGGCCAGTAAATTTTTACTACTCGAACACAAATCGCATAAAAAATGTCAAATAAAAAAGTCTAACTCTCTAAGACAGGCTTTGTCTAGAGAGTTTATGGCCTAAGAAACCTAATTTAGTTTCGATTAAAGAATTACAGAATTGCTTTTATTGTTTTTTATTTATAAGTAATTTTATAATTAATGTGCATAGTAAAAGCTATGGCTCGAATATTATTTGAAAAGGCTGACAAACTAAATTGTCGAAAAAAGCAGTTCGTTGTTCAATTAGCCCAAATTACCTAATCCGAAACCACTCTCTGTCTATATCTGTATTTTTATGAAAAGCCAAAGGCTGAAGTCAATATGATTTCTGAGACATTTGAGAAGTTTTCTTTACCTACTTCTGGAATCCTAACAATAAAAGCTAGTTTTAGATCTAGTTTCTGAAATAACATGTAACATTTTAGCTTTATAGAAATGTTATGTCAACTTTAGTATGTAGGTATACGATCAAGGGAATTCATGCTATTGTTCAAACATCCTGAAATCAACATGTTTTCAAATCTCTGTGTGTGCAGCAACCGTAAAATAAAACTGTCTCTGTTTCTATTTTGATAATAAACAGATGCCACGTCCGAGCCATTAGCGAAGTTCCATTCTATACGACATTATTTTGAAAATAATGTACTTATGTACAGAAATAATGGCAAAAGGCGTGAGTTTATGTATGTATGTACAGAAATATAATGTGCGTAAATCATAACAATTCGGTAACATTTACTGCTGAACAAGGTTTCCTAATAGACCGTAAGAACGAACGGTCGTCGCAGGGAATATTGCCATAATCAGCACGCTTGACAAACATCGTGCGCGCAATATATTGTTATTAGTGTTTAGGGGAAAGCTGCTACCCATCGTCTCACCATTATCCCGTAGTCACCTTTAACGACACCCACGGGAGCCTTATTCTTTGCCAGAAAAGACGCGCCAAATGAAATAAAACGACATTATTTGAGCCTTCCTTAGCCTTAATAAAAGAAATTCAATTATTTCTGCTTCAAATCTTTTTTTTTCTTTCTGTAGATAATAATTATATAATGTAGGTTATTATCTTAGCTATTAATAGACTTAGGTAAGTACCTATTATAAAAATTCTCGCATTATAGTCCGTGTCAAGTCAATTTCAGACGAAATTTAAAATGAGAAAAAGGGTCTTGCCATATAAAGTACAACTAATTAATTAAAGACTTTTATGCTAAACCTTTTAATACTACTTCTAATACTAAAACCATCTTATAATTTCCTAACCGCTATTAATACACCCTACGGAAAGTTAATAAGCTTATTATACGCACAGCTACACTTACGACAAATGTACTTACACTTGGTGTAGGTAACTTGATCCCGTGTTTTAGGTAAGATTTATTCCAAAATTTACCAAAGTCTTAAATATAATTATTGGTGACCTGCCAATTTTCTCAGGTGAGCGTATCCAACTTCATCAATTTTGATAACATTTAATTTAATAAACAACAGTTAATTAAAACGTTCAGGCTCATACCCGGGAGTTCACTCACGTAGCTGTGAGTCAAAACAGAGGATAATTTATATCCCTGTTTAATTAACGAGGCTCACAGAGTTACGATGATGAAATTAAATAAATCCGCACGATATTTACTGCTACCGTATTTCTGTGTAAAAACGTAGTAAAACAGAGAGCGTTTTCTCATTTTCTGGTGAAGTATCGTTGTGGATGCAGTAGGTAACAAGCAATTCAATGAGCCCGCATCTGACGTTCTATTAAAGTTAGAAGGATTTACTTGACATGTAGGTATAACCGTACATATTATACTGGTACATTTAGTACATGATAAAACGGTATGAAATAATGTAGTTAGACCATAGATATAAGTTTATATTTCTATGAGTTAGTCCGATAGTAAGTCTTTCTATTGACTCTGGTCGAACAATTTCTGTGAAGGAAATTATTCTAGCGGTGTCGAGTCGCGCCTGTCTGCGGAAGCCTTCAGGCAAATGTAACCATAACCATTTAAAAACTCTTTCCTGTCGATGCATTTTTATTTATTCCGTAGAGGTCATAAATCATGCTGTCCGCATACTAAATGCATCAATTCCTAGACGCTGCTAGTTTTGACTGTAACGCACTACTTTATTTATAACTAACTCTAAAAAGAAGTACATGATCTTTTATAATGTAAATAACAGTAGTCCGATGACTAAATGAAATGGAATAAATTTTAAAATATAAGCAGCCGACAAAAAGGCTAAATAAAATAAATATAAGAATGCAAACATCAAGAATGCTGACAGAAATATTTTCTTTTCACATTATTCAAGATGGCGGAATAACTATGCAAACTTTGCATGCCTTTGAAGCTTTTACTCTGATGGCAGATAAAAATGTCACTCTAAAATAAACTTTAAATACTTTAGACGCAAAACTCGTTACTTTTTCGTGACGTAGCACTATGGTAGGTACCCAAAAAATTGACACACTGACAATAGACTGTTTGCCCATGACGACTAAAAGCTACTGTTCAAATAGCTGGTTCTTCTGTAAGCAAAGCAGGATTAACCATTATTGAACATTACCTACGTGCAGGTACTGTAAAGGAAAAGCACCATTATTATTTATGAGTTCCTCTACTACTATCTCTGTAACTATTCCTTCCGAAGTTTCCCAGTGTTCTGAGAATGTAAGAAAATTATAGAGTATTATTATACCCCACCTTCCGGTGAAACTCGTTGGAATGGTCTCGGAGAATGCATTTCGTATGTATGCACGGTCGTAAGCGATGAGCATTCAGTCTGTTATTACCGAGGGTACAATTGCAAAATTCTTGCTCTTGCAATCTCATTTCCAAGCTATTTCTTCACTAATAAAAGTTGTGACCCCGTAACCTTCATGTGGGTTGGCATTACCGGATATAGAGAATGTTGGTATACCTAGTAAGATCTTCGTATTCGAATAAATACGAATTTGACCCTTGTGTATTATGTATTTAATAGAAGTTATAGGTTATTTATTTTCCAGATGTATCTATTCTCGTATCTAATCAGCAGATGAATGAAAGAAAGAAGTTTTTGCTTGAGGTCCTACATGTATGTAGAACCTACTTATGTAAATAAAGGCACTGAAGGAATGTTATTTACTGTACCCAAATAAATCTGTACCTACCCTCGACTACCAACATCCCGGGGGTGTCGTAAGACACGACTCTAAGATTGCTTCACAGAGAGAGTAGGTACCCTGCTTCCTTACAATATCCTAGTGCCATCACCAGCCTTCTGTTTAAATCCGTGTGTTATTACAACCACTGTATCACCTTAAAAACAAACAAAAAAACATTCACTTTCGGTCACCTTTGAACTGAAGATATTAGTACTTAATAGAAAAACGAAAATGAGCTGGACAGTTTATATCTTCAACATGTTCTTATTTAAACGAAATTGAAAAACTTTTGGTTTCTTTATTTTGTATAATTATTTCATCTAGCTATACAAATAAATAAAATTGATGTGTATGTTTGTAATGTCAAAATAACAGCTTTTAACTAAATGAATATGAAAGTATATACGGTACACCATTATATGTAACACCATTTTTGTATATCTGTCTGTCTGTTCCGACTAATCTCCGAAACGGCTGGACCGATTTTGACGGACCTTTCACTGGCAGCTACACAAATAAATCAAATTTAAGTATAGAATTTCACGCGGACGAAGTCGCAGGTAAAACAGCGGCAGGCTAGTTTTAAATAAATCAAAAGCATCGCAACAAATTCAAGTGCTTGCTAACAATGTTCGATTTGAGCCCAAAGATACAGCCCTTACTTAAAGATAAAATTCAAAACTACAAGAATATTTCATAATTCAGAGAGCAGGAACTCATACGTAAATTACACAAGTTTCAAAGATTCTGTTAATCTACTTACTTGGTCCGCGTAAACTTGGATCCGCAAGTAAATAGCACGTTGTAGGGTGCTCGGCGCACCAAATAGCACAATTACTGTCGGCGTGAATGAGATAATTGTACAATTAGCCGATAACTCGCTGCTTAGAGTTTCGTAATGATGATTTGATGCAGGATTTTAATTAGTTGTTTTTGAAGCTTACGATTTTACATATAAAGCTTCCCCAAACTCTTTATTGTAAACTTTTTTTATATAAGCCTGAGTGCTCCAGGCTTATCACCTGCTAAACACGAACCTGTCAAGGAGTACTACAATGGGTAAACAGAAAAAATAACAATTAGATATCCATGATTGGCACAATGATGGGTGATCGCCGTTGTTAAAATAAGCAGACGCAGCACACTGCTGTCGACCTTCTAGAAATCTTGTAAATCCCCTTTCCTTTGTGACTGTTCTCTTTCGGGAGCCATAAAAGAACCGTTATTTTCACTAATTAGCAGACCTATTCCATGCTCAAAACCTGATTGCCAGGATCGATGAGAACAAAACGTGAGGGGGCTGAGTTATTGCATCGTTTTGAGCGACTTGCGTGCACGCCGCGCCCCTGACACGCGAGCCTGCGGCACGCCAATCTATATCTAATGCTGATAAAATAATAAGCTTATTAAAAACGAATATTCATGATTTACCTCAAATTATATTGACGACTGCTATTGGATCCAAATTGTAGGTAGATCGACCTATTGCCCTCCGCTTTGTGCAAAACCTCTTAAAGATATTATAATATCATAAAAACATATTATAACGAAACATTTTAATAAAACCTATTTTAAATCTATGGAAAATCTATAATCAAATCATTTGGATGGTAAACCTACTGAACCCAGAATCTAGCTAACTTAATAAACAAAACACTGCTACGAGCTGCTACGAAAGTGCTACGAAAACACATGTTGGATGAAATAGTCAACTAAAGTGTATGTAAATATTCATAGACATCTTTCAGTCTTTAATATCTAGGTTATTACTAAAAATATCGTTGAATAAATATCTTGTAGCTTAGTGGGTGTGCCATAATCAGATTGCGGCAGTCGTAGAGCTTCGCTGTATGGACGGACTTCGGCCGCTCCCACCACACAACTAGCTCAGTAGTATCAATTTGAAGGTACGTCTATGGCAATAATCTGAGTAAATGTATTATAACATAAATGAACTCTGGCCTTGATCATGCAAAACGGTACATACACATAGGTTACAGGACGTCTTTGACCTAATGAATACTTTAGGCTTTTGAAAGAAAGTTACGTCAAAAATTTAGGATGCATATTTTTATTTGTGTCACTAACTTCTCAATCACGAAAGCAAGAGATGAACTTGCTTCATCGAATATGTATTTAAGTCAAAATAACGCTGGTTCAGCTCACCTTATTATTTCATTTTGTGCGTAACTGTGGCACACCACATGCCGCTGGCTGGCGCTGTCACAAAGCCTTGTTTTTCACATAACGGGCCGCGGGGCCCGGGAGCTGATCACGTGGCACGACCACTGTACACCCGGCACTCGAGGAATCGACGCTCGTGTAAAGACGGTAGTGTGGAGGTCGCGCGTGTTGTTGTTGTGAGCCGGGGTCGGCACGGCAAGGTTGTCACAGAGCGAGTGTCGGGGAGCAGCGTGCGAGGCGCTCGGGCGGGCGGCGCGGCGCGACTGCGCGGCCGGAGCGCGCGTGTCCGCTCGATACGCTGGCCATGAAATTTTCAGCCGAGCCGCTGTCAACCGGTGGCGGCACGCAGGTGCGCCACCACCAGCATGCCCAGATCCTCTCCTACACAGGCCTGGGTTCCTTCGAACTAGCGGTTGTCCCTCTAAAACGCATAAGGCGCTATAACTTCCAATGCTCCCTATGACCTGCCAGCATTTACTAAATATTCAAACCCACATGCTAAAAGCTTACTTTTTTCATTATAGCTTATAACAGTGTCAGAAAAAATTCTTTACGAAAATAAATAATATACTAGAAAGTAATATATCCATCCAATCCGATTGAGAAAATAGAAGGTTGGTCAGCAGCCTACATTTTTGCGCTGACAATATTATGGCAGTATTTCCTCAAGATATTCCATGTGGAAATTAGTAAAGAGGTCAAAGTTCAAAGAGGGAGAAGAGAATAATATGAAAACGCTATCTGGCAGAACAACCACTAATTACAAACTGTAAGAAACCCCAGACTAGTAGCGAAGCACTAATATTCCAGAAACTCATGTCTGGACGAATTTTTGAGCACCCCTCATAGGTGGCACCACTAGGATTGATACACGCACGATCAATACCTCGTAGGTACTTCACGCACGCCATCCCATAGACGTGTAACTTCAACTTTACTGTAAACTGATCACCAGCTAAACTTACTGGGCTGCAGCTATACTGAAGGCGAACTCTTAAACAGGGTTATTGGTTATATGTCGGAAATCCATAATAGGGTTGTAGGAGAGGTCATTTACAAATGACCCCTTTTGACTCCTAGGCAAATGTTAACAATTTTCGAATCATTTGAATATTTATATTTCATACATTTTAAAATATAAAATGTCAAGTTACTCGAAAATGGGACATTGGCATAGGAGCCATGAGGGGTTGCAAATGACCTGTCCTATATCCCTTTAACGGATTGCCGACGTATAACCCTGTATGTGATGCACCCTACACCATTCGGCACTAAATAGGTAACGTTAATTAATTAAAACTATTAATAAAAGGTTTCGTTAACTTTTATTATACGAATATAAACATGTTACAGCGACACTGGTGGAAAACTACAAAATTACACTTTACTTAGATACAGATATTTACAAACAAAAAAAGTATTACGAATGTCATTCTGAGCTTATTACATAAGGTAGGTAACATAAATACAGTTACAATATAATGCAGAGTAAGTAATATATGAGTTAAATACATTATGAACGATACTATTTAAATAATAATAATTTATTTTAGGCACACCGTGAATCTTATGTTTATCGTATGCATATGGTCACGTCAAAAGAATTGGTATTTAATACCACGGCGTATAATATAGTGAATAGATAATGTCATATTGTCTTTAATTAAACGATACTCGTGAATACCGGTACATTTGATGTAAGTATGGCTGTAAGTACGTAGAGCTTACGATCTACACATTAACTAAACTTGTGTGCAAATAATGGATTGACATAATTATTATTTTTATAAAATGGCCTTTGATTTGATGCCATTTGCAACAATGAACACATACCTAAAGCGACATTTACTTCTACTGAAACTACAAGACCACTTCAAGGTAAACTATTTCAGGGATAAAACTGTTAAGTACAATAAATCATTCTGTCAGGTAAAACATTACTAGGGATTTAGTTTTATTGAAAATAAAAATCAGTATTATTAAAATGGATCATAACCTGAATCTTCTAGCCATCATTAAGTGTATATTTATCAAAACATGACTTATAACGACTGGCTTAGTGAACATCATTTGAATCACTTTGATCCCGTTTTTTACCCTTCTATACTTCTAAACACATACACTCTATAAGTATGAAATTCAATTTATAAAACACGTTCATATTAAAGCTTCTAAAAAGTTATACAAAAGTGGTAGAGCACCTTGCTATTAGACGTATATTGCCTTTGGCTCAGTATTATACTACAATATTATTTCATGAGATTCTTATTTACAAAACATTATATACAAACAACAATCCACATATACATAAACAGTTACATTCATAATACTATGCTAGAGGTGGCATTACAATAAGTTATTTACATGAGTATACAAATATTACATTGTAGAGACCGTGAAATGCACGTTAGGAATACATGGGAACACAGTAAGTTGTAAGTAACGCGTCAGACCGCAATCACGCTAGGTAACTTCCGAATACCAGGCTATAGGTGTAGCTTCAAAGCGACATGTGATTAGATTATGCGTGGGACTTTGGTTGAATAACCAAGCTGAAATGAAGCAGAACTATTTCTCATTAAACAAAAACTCACTTCGATCTACCCAAAACGTAGGAAATACATGTCGGTATAATATCTTTAAATAATAAATGCGAAATTGTTGAAATCTATTTCCCTGTGTTTAAGAGTCCGCTCTAGCACCGCACGGTCGTCGCTCACCATAGTATAAATACCTGTAGGAGTCTTATAAGCACAACTGTCTATCGAATCACCACTGTGTGTGATCAAGGGCGCTTTCCGCGCAATTTTCCGTTCACCACCGGTTCTAGCTGCTGCGTCTTACGCGGGCGCAGTATAAAGTTCAAGTTATAGGCAGTATTCACTGCATAGTACACGTTCGCGTTAGCAGGGAGCAGCATTTCTGTAACAATATCAATATTTATTGTAACAGTACTCAATTTATATGAGGAATAGAAAATATCACAATCTCAGTTTTAGTGCAGTAGACAGCGAGTAAGAAATCTGGCACGGGGTGAACATAAGCCACAGTAAATATTCCCCAAAGTATGTCTGTTTCTTTCAAACGTTGAAGAGAAGGCACAAGTTCAGTATCAATTAGAGTGAACCACCTAAGTATCAAACTTAGGTGGTTCACTCTAAGTGATACTGAACTTGTGCCTTCCTTACAGACAAAAAAAGTTATTAAGGTTTGAGTTATTGGCTATAATTTTTTTTAAGAGAGTCATATGCTTTTTTTACCTTTCTCGGGGAGAACTTGCGCCAAGGTGTACCCATCGGGATCGCCGTCGAGATTGAGCTTGAGCATCGCGTTGCGGATGACCTGCGGCGTGCGCTCGTTGTTGCACAGCATGATGGACTTGTACAGCACCACGCCCTCGGTCTCCGCGCAGTCCGACTCGTACGTCACGCGGATGATGTAGAAGTCCGGCCCCGAGCGCACGCCCGCCGCCGCCGCGCTGGCGCCGCCCGCCTTGCCGTTGGGCTTCTGACCGCTGTTGGCGCTCGACAGCGACACATCCAGCGAAGGCAGCGACGACGATGATGAACCGTGTGATAGACGAGTCGGCGACACCCGCCTCTCTAGACTGTCTCTCTTCCAAGCTGTACCCGTGCCGTCCGTCTCACAATAAAACTGCGAGCTGTTACTCGAGCTGGTGCTGGCGATCGAGTCGTTCTTTCTATGACCGTGGCTATTTGAATCGTTTATTTTCTTCGGTCGCCTCTCTTTGGGAGGATTCGTCGGTGGTTCAATCTGGCAAGATAGCTGGTACGACTCCCGATCATCCAGCACAATGACCGAGTCGAACCACCTATCAAACATCGAGTCCTGAGGCAAGTGGTAGGCGTTGGCAGCACCCTGCAATAACTTAATCTGCGCGAGAACCTCGAATTCTTTCCTTCGCTTATCGAAATTAATTAAACCATCAGCTACCGTGTCCGGAATCGCGGTATCGATCATAGTGAGATCGGTTAAGAAAGTTCCAAGGTAAGGGATGGTTCCGTGACTGACCCCAGGAGAACCCCGTTCGTGTAATAGTTTTTGTAGCTGTCTATCGTTTTCACCCACTGTGTCGGCAAACTTCGCGGTGCCCTCGCGCATCAGTAGCTCTCGTTGAGCCCACCGATTATTGTCTTCACTAAAAATTCGCGCGAGTTCATCGAATAATTCAGCTTTTTCTTTGGCTAGTATCGCCCACGTCTTTCTCAGTCTATAAACAGGGTTGCTCTGTAGTCCTGAAATGATCGCTTTTAACGAAGAAAAGTTTTTGAGCACTCTCAATTCCCGAGCAATATCAAGCCAGGCCGATAAGATTTCGGCGCGCTCGAGCGGCCTAAGATTCGGTTCAACCAGGACCGTCGAAATGACTCGAAACGACACAGCGTTGAATTGGTTAACGGTAGCCAGTACGGTGGCCGCGTCGTGATTGCGGTCCTTGTCCCGGCGGGACCAGACGGCGCCGAGGCACTGGTGCGGCACGAGCTTCTTGAACAGCTCCATGTCCATGCGCGTGAGCTGCTCGGCGAAGTGCCGGTGCGGCACGTGCGGCAGGCGGTAGGCGCTCGTGTGGTGCGCCGGCACGCGCATGCCCGCCGCCAGGCACAGCCCGCCCGCGCCGCACAAGCCATTGCGCTCTGCACTGAATACAGCTAACTTCTGTAATACCTGCAAATGATCACACCCAAGATTGGCACATTAATACAAAATAATTCATTTATCAACTAACAGTTATTGTTCTAGTTCAGTATTACAAGAGCTTTCAAGGTATACCTTCGTGTGTAGTTCCGTCCCAGGTAGATGAACCTGTGTGAAGGCGAGTAGCTGTTGCAGTGCGGGGTGGTGCGGGGGCTGGCGGAAGTCTTCCGGATAAGTGTCCAACCAAACGTGGAGACACGCCACCAGAGTCCTAAAACATTTTATGTTACAGCATATTTGACACATGAAAGTGATCCTGCCAAGGACTACGTCTTTGAAAAAAAATTAACTGCTGTGATTATATCTGTATTTCATAACGTATCGACGACAGTTGTAAAAAGACGCTTAACGAAGCCGAGTGTCATTTGTTCTTCCCTTCATTTCCCGTCATCGTAATATTATTTATGTAGGTATACCTACCTGGGAATTACCTTTGATTACAGAGATATTGAATGTCAAAAATCCTTTTTTTTTAATGTGTTTTTACGTAAACTTGTTTTAAATGTTAAAACTTACCGACCTTTGAATACTTCACGATCCCTGTACCGTTGTATGCATGCATTAGCACAATGTTTTGCGTGCGTTACAAAATTACGACGCACACAATAAACAACGCGAATTTTTACACCGAAAATAAAAGTCGTTTCTCAGCAATTATTTTTGCACAGAGTTACTTAGTTAGCTGTACAGACTACAGAATGTGTAGATGTCGGCTTTGTCATGGGTCTGTTTACTGTACCTATTTGTGTAACTAACACTACTTTCAAAACAAACTTCTATATATGACCATAACACTCACTTTCGGTGTTGCAGCGATGTGTCGGCTGCTGTTGGATGCACGTCCTCCGCAGCCAAGGCTTCATATCGTCGCAGGAGGAGGTCCAGCACTCGACTGCACTCCGCGAACGAACTGAAAACGTTAACCATAATATTTATAAATAAATAAAAAAGATATTACACATATTTAAATAAAAAAGAACGGGCTACCTACATACCCTACCATTACAGCGCTGTCGCGAAAAACTAGATGAAAATAATTAATATTATTATATTATATTCATATTTTTTATCTTTTTGTTATCGATCTTCGCGAATCAGTTTGCAGCAGGCGAACACGTGAAAAGACCGATGATAAATCGGGAATTGGGACATTAATTCGGATTTCTGTAGAGACGGTACTCATTTATTCGTCTGGCGCACCATGGGCAGTCAGCCTCGAAACCGACTTTGTCTTTTGCCGACGCGACGTAAGAAAATAATAATCATTCTATAACTCACCGATATGTAGCTAGGAACACGTTGACGTATGTGGACTCGAGTTCACCATCGTCGGTGGCGAGCGCCTCCACCAGTCGCTCGACGGTGCCCGCCTTCACGAAGCGCACGCGCACCGTCTCCCATTCCAGATGGGAGATCTCGTCATCAGACTCCTGGAAACAACATGATTTAATTTACATTAGTACCTAACATAGTAACATCATCACACCAACCCGGGGTGGGTTGGTGTGATGATGGGGGTGATGACGGGGGCCGCTTTTGTACTTCAGCCTGCTAAGGTGTGGTGGTCGGTGGTGGTAGTGCTCATTTTCCACATGCCTTACGAGTTTTTACACACTTTTTACTTACTAAAAGATACAGGTGACCTTTTCTCTCACGAACGAGAACATACAAATAAATAATAGGTAAATCAAGTTTACTTTTGATACATAGTAGAACTTTGTTTGTATGTTTTTCAATAATAATAAAAAAACAATGTTTCGGTTTCTGTCTACGTGCTTTCAAGCGTATGTATTTATTAAACAATGCCTATGTTTTTGTGAAAAAGAATAAACCGCAGGCACATCAGCGTCATAGTAACGTCGCGATGAGTAACAAGATCTAGTTTACAATTCAATATGACTCAATTGTGGTTTGTTGTGGTTTTCTAACAAAATGAGGAAAATCAGTTCCCAAAGTCAAATAGTAAGGAAAGTATACGTATACGACCTTTGCGTCATTCACAAAGCTCCCACGATACATACAACAACAATGAATTTAGAAAATACGGTAAATAACCTTTTTTTTTCATACCACCTTGCTACATTTTTGCCGTCACACTATCAAACGAAGTTATACAGGATGGCCGGAACATTATCTTACAAAAATAAAATTTTGTTCTCTCGTATCGGGTATCTTTGGGTATCCGAATCATCCCCATGTACGTTCCGCGACTTTTTATAAGTTTCGAGTGGTAATTTTTTTTCTTTAATTCGTAACTCGAAAACTATGGAAAAGTCGCGGAATACATAGGGGTGATTCGGATACCCCACGATACGAGGGACCTAAATTTTATTTTTGTCTACCCTCTATTCTATCCCCCAAATGAAATGATATATATTTTTTTACTTTTATCTTGTTGATAAACTAAACTTGCAATTTCGTTTGCGGTGTGTCCAGAATCATATACTGAATCCATAGTAACAGGTTGCGTGTGGATGTCCCTTCTACCCTGTATAAAACAGGCCAAGTACTTCGTACCTACATACAATAAATAAATAACCTAGGTAACTGTAATAAAACCCCAACCAAACTGAATTAAATTCAAGTTTAAACGGTGTGTGGAGAGCCTTTTGCGATACCCTACTGAATAGTTAAGAAAGCTTCTTGAACATAGAACAAAACAAGCTTCAGACATAATAACACAGTGTATCAAGTCATGTATATGTAATTTTATGCAATTTAGTCGTCAAGCTATTGTGAGATCAGAGAACAAAACTAAAGTTACTAATGACTGCGGGTTCTCACATATCTCTATAATATGTACTCTTGTGTTTCGCTCATTGTATCCGAATAATGTATTGTCTTGAAACTTGTTTTGCGCTGAGGATAATAATGTATAATGGATTAATAGGTATCTACAGGTATCCTTACTCATTCATAATACGCGGTTTACACCACTGATTTATTTTGTATTTACGTAGGTAGGTACTTACACCCAAAAGACTTCAGCGTTCCTATTGGACTAAGTAAACGGATACTTACATCAATGAGATTTTCGACAATACTTTTACTAATGTTAGTCAATGAAGTATTTTTTCCCAGAAGTCTTTACGTAAGCAAAATGAAGAATGGAATAATTATAATGAAAGGAAAACATTTTATAATTCATTCATTCCAACATTGTTTTCTTAATATTTTTCGAGTAAACGCATTAATTCTTATCTCAAGTAATGATTATAAATAATTTCGTAATAATTCGCATGCATATGAAGACCTCTTGGGAATGTGAAATGAAATTGTTTATTCTGTAAGTAGGATATCGGAATCTCTTTTACACGTCATATTAAAAAAATGGTAAAAATAAGCAAGATAGAGTTGACATTTCCTATCTGACTACCCCTGAGAAGAAATGGCGAAACAAACTCAAGAGTCAGCCTCTTTTATTTTAAAGTCCAGACATAATCTTGGTCCGACCATATGTGAGATGTGAGCAACAGGACAAGTACCGAATGTCAACAATGTAAATGATGTATGATATTTACACTGTATGCCAATGTCTCTGTCATCAGCTGTGTACCTGCACTGTTATGATTGCTATCTTTAACGACATTGAAATAGCGTGGCCTCGCAGTGCTGAAAATCAATATTATTGCAAGGCGTAAAATTGAAGAATCGATGTGAATTTTCACAGAATGTAGCTAGGTAGTAAATAGTTATGTAGGTATGTTTAAGTAGGTACTCTCTTTAACTACACAGAGAGTACCTTCTTAAACATATATCACTTAAATGGCAATGTTTTGCATCAAGTCAGTCCATCACAGTCCAAATATTCGGTTGGAAGACCCCATATGTCTGTGACTGTGATAGACTGAAGTCGCGTGTAACTTATTGACTACGTAGGTAAGTACCTAACTAAAAATTTGTAAGAAAATACGTAACTAACATTGCCGATGTCATTGAACATGTGTATGACACTATTTCAAATACAACATTTTCAAGACTAGTTGTAGTGAAATATAATGATGAACGAATAATGGAAATCAAATACCTACTCAGCTGACACCGCCACTTTGTTTGACGTACCTAAACAAAAGCGATCAAGTGTGACTCGACTGCCTATTCTCTCAATCAGCGGTCAAAAGCTGTTTCCACAAACTGAACCAATCATAACAATAAGCAGAACTTCATTATTACCTAATGATAAAGAATATAAGAATATCATATTATTATCTTGTTGAAACTTTTCACGTTTATATGACCATAGTTGTGTTTCGAAGGCCATAAGTACAACCTTTCAAGTCCCAAGTACGGACTTGGAGCATATCAACGTAAATGTACTTTCCTCAAGTTTGTGTGCATGGTTCATGCGTTTTAATCGTGCTCGTGCATTTTAATCGTCGCCACCCAGCTCTATATAACTGCAGATCGTGATAAACCATACATTACAGAGCGGACTAATTAAAAGATCCACGGTAATAAAGAATTAAAATTGTATGGTACACGCCAAAATTACATTCAGTAATTGTCATGTACAACCTTGTACACCATTGTCGGTCATCCGGGAAGTTAACAGTATACAGTAAATATAAACATGAATGCTCTGTCAGATTGTGACTGAATCTCGATGTTTTATAGTCACTTTGTATTCTACAAAATGTTATCGCAGACCGTAAATCGGAACTGTAACGTACTGCACAAATGAACACAATAGAAAAAATACAGAACTAGGTAATAATATCAGAAATGTTTGGAGTCATAAAAACAATACGAATATTCAATGTGGAACTGCTGCGCAGTAATTGTATAAAACCTATCTATTAGCTCACAATAAAAGTAATTACTAAACATTACTTACTGAATTACACTAGTGTAATCAAAACCTAACTACAAAATTGAGTAATAAAGTAGATAGAGTAAATAGAATTAGTTTATCGACAACGTTTATAGTTTACCGTCTCATTGTTATGTAAGAAATCATTGCAGTATTGTAAGTAAATTGGAGCTAACTATTTCTAATGTAATTATACTTTTTTCACGCTGTGAAACCTGAAAGATCAACTCAAATAATATTTTTCAAACGGTATTAATTATTAATGATTTAACTTATCCATGTATTTAGCGTTTTTACATGATCGATTTATTGGTGATTATTACATAAGATTATTGCATGTACTATATGCATTTGCTAACTGAAACTCATGTGTGCTGTAAGCAAGTGCCAACACAAGTGATGCCTGATAGGTCATCAAGTCACGGTAGTGAGTATGAAATAAGCATTCTTAATTATAATTACATTGTCTTAGTTACGTTATTGTGTAAATGTTCATTGTAACATGCAATCCTAATTAATATTTAAACCTTTATGATTAAATATTTATTCACACCTAGAGACGTAGGTATACGCGTGATACAAAAGCATTGCGATGGTTTAGATCAGCCGCTCGATTCTGTAAAAATCTCACCGTGAAAACTGAGGTGAAGTGAGCTTAAAGTGAGCTGTCATTCGAACCTAGTATTAGAGATTGACACTATTAAAATCTCACTTCACCTATGTTTTCACCGTGAGATTTTTACAGAATAGCACTACAGGGATCACCAATTAATTTCATCGGGTGTTGGTAGACGATTACTACAAACAAGATTAAAAATATCAAATAAGGAATAAAGGCTCGTGCAGACTGGCGCGACGCGACACCTGTAATTTTTCTATCGTGAAGTTTTCATAGAAATTGTTCCGCCAGTGTCGCGTCGCGCCTGCCTGCGGGAGCCTTAAAACAAAAAGAAACCTGAATAATTTAAACAAAGTACCTAAGTAATTAGTATTTATGTGAAAAATGTCATGTTTTACTTTAAACTATCTGTCTGAAGTCTGGAGTAAAGTTGGTGCAAGCTAATGCCATTCAATCTTGGAGATATTCATCGGTAAGTCGAGATCGAAAACTTAAGTTCTGCACAAAATACGTCGGTCGGCGGCAGCGGCGGTCCGGATCCGGACCGCGGTTTGCCATTTAGTGACTCCTGGTTTAGAAGTTACTGAAATAACTTTTAAGTATTCCTAGGTGATGAAACCTTCGGGACCGAATACTATTATTCGCGAACTATTGGTGTTCATGCAACCGTAGATACTATAATAGTTATGCTATACGTGCAGCTCTGCCTGAACAAGAATATTTCTGAAGGACGACCTATTGTGCTGGTAACCATAATATTATGCTTAGTAACATGTGTTAATACTCACACTATTAGAAGCACTCCGTGTCGGTCGGTGGTAGCGAACTTTCTTGAGGTAGACGGTGTAGATGGCGCCGTCGACGCGCTCCTCGCCCCACAACCGCCATGTCGGCTGCTGGAACACACCACCAACAGGTCAACATAATAGTTCAACACCAAAATTTACTCATATACCTAGCATTCGCAAAGTAAAACACAGTTCTTTTCAGCCTACTTTGTCATGATGGTTTAAGTTATAAATATAATTAATTCCACTTTTATTGTCTGCCACGGCGAAGGTATCTAATGAAGTAATGACATAAGTTTGAATACCGGGTGTTCTTTAAAACCGAATATTTTGAAACGACATGACTTTGTTTAGCACGTCAAACGCATTTGACACCTATTGAACGGCTTCAAGTTATAGTTTAGTCATAGTTATTAGGTACCTACAACTCAACAACGTGTAAAGGCTCGTTCACACCGGCGCGACTTGTCGCGCGACGCGACTTTAACAATACAATTTCTAATAAAACTTCACGATTGAACAATTGCCGGTGTCGCGTCGCGCGACAAGTCGCGCCGGTGTGAACGAGCCTTTAAGCTGTAGCTAAAGATAAGGAGCATGTCATAATAGTATTGTGTGTTGTTTGTAAAGCAACTGCTTACATAATCATCGTCTAGGTTACGAGCGAACAGCGCGGGCTCGGCCTTACTGACGCCGCAGATCCTCCACATGGCCCATGTCCGCGACGTCACGCGACGTCACCCCAGCTGAGCGCCTCCCGCATCACGCTCACTTTCACTACCGACTGCACACCGCGCCGCTACGATATATCCACATGCAAATCCAGTAATTCAATAATTGGATCAATCAGCGGCGAGAGGCGCGCGAGTATGCGAGCAGCGCGGACGTGCGTGACGCGGGAGAAATCGCAGCGGACGCGGACGGCGGCACACTTGTCCACCTCGGCATCCGGCTCTAGAGCCACTACGCAACTTTTAATCGATTCACGCAATTAATTAAGCTCCACTGTCACCTGTTAATCACTGGCACTCGGTAAATGATCCAAAACGAACTCTCCCTCGATAACAACAAGTTTTCTACTATTAAGTACTGAGTTATAGTCTAATAAACTGTGTTATTATCGTCACATTTTACTACGTTGATATTATGAAATCGTAAAATTTGCATATTACATGGACGTCGCATAACTTACACAATCTATCAAAAACTTTCACACATTTAACATTGAGAATGTTACCTACTGGATTTTGAAAATAAATTGCATAACTGTACGATACACGTAACAACCACAATCAATTATATAGAAATAATAATAAAAAGTTTGCAAAATATGTTGTGTGTAGGTAATACAGAAGCGCTGGCGCTGCAGCGCGGGCGCACGACGACTGCTCTCTTCGTGGAGAGATCGCGTGAAAAACACCGATAGAGCACGTCAATGACGCGCCCGCGCTGGCCCGCCGCCGCCCCTGCACCCAGGTGTTAGCTTCATAACACGACAACACGTGCCGCCACATATGTGTGAGGCGAATCAAACAAGCTTAAATATACGCAACATGACCGCTTGTTATTATAATCCTATTAGCGCAAACAAGTACTAGCACATCCAATAGGTTTACCTACAAATAAATTTCAGTAGCTAATGAAATATTCCGCTACACATTGCGGACAATCTGTATTGAACACAAATACTGCAGTATTCTGCGTGCTGTAAGTTAAAGAACTACAAGCTTAGCCTTTACGGTCTCATCAGTAATAGAGTACACCGCGTACAGATGAGGTTAATGTTTACGGAAATTGCTGGTTGGACACTTCCCCAATACATGGCATTAAATTCACACACTAAAGTTTCAGCTTTTACTATCTGTCTACGCTGAAATTGTAAATTAACGCAATTTCATACTCTCTCAACATTTACGACATGACCTTGAATAGAGATCTATTACCTACCACATAAGACTCAGAACCTTTCAGAATAACTTACCCATACGTATAAGCACAAGAGATTTGGGATAAAATATTTTCGTACCTACCTAATATAAAGTTTTTTTCAATTGACAGCAAGATAGTGCATCTATTATGTTTACTTATTGTTGCATCGTTGTTAATTAGACTGTCGGTTTATTGAAATTATATATATATGTATAATGTAGACTAGGTACTTTATTTTATTCTGTACATAATAAGGAGTATTATATCTATATATCTTATATGTAAAACGTTGCCTGAAATAATATATCTGCGCTAGAAAACCACAAAGATTACAGTTGATTCAACAACCTAATGCCCTTTTCAAAAGTAGTAACGATTTGGAGAGTTTTATCATTTAATAAACTGTGTAGGTATTTTACACATCTTTCAGGAAAAACAATAAAGAAAACATTGTTCGAGCATCAAAACATATACTCAACTACAAACAAAGAATAGTTTACCGCTACGCATACCTAGCTTTATTGATGCCGCCAAGACTGTTCTAAAATCAACATTTACCTATCGATAACATTTCTTTTAAACTGTTTACGCAAACATTATCGTAGTTTAGGAAAAGTAAATAAGTTTTATCGCTAGTACTGGTCGAAATGAGTCGTGAGTCGTGAAGCGATATGCTCGCGCGCACCCAATGAAGCGGCTAACAACTTGCCTGCTCAACTACGAAGTTGTTGCGATCAATTGAAAATTGAAATGAACACCTAACTAACTACACATTATGTAGTACACATACACACATCACTTTTTGCGAGCTATGTAACTAGAGTACTTCAAAACGTTAACAAAGTAGTTTGCCTAGATTGTGTAACTACTTAGAGTAATAGCAATGTTCGAAAATATACAGTGCCATAGGTTTCAGAATACTTCAGTTTTCAGTAAGTAATAATAATTCAGCTACAGTAAGGTACAGCCCCCAACCGAGTCCTACAAGGTCCAGAGTTTCCATCACACGCGAAGGTTCGATAAGCTCCACTTATACTACAGTGCTTAGACTCAGCTACACCGGTTAACCAAGATAATTTTCGTGTAATTGTACTCGAAAATTGAAGATAACATTTCTAAGACCTGAGCTCTAGTGCAGTAAAATTTAGGATAATTACCAGGTGTGAAAGGCAAATACTACGGACATGTAATTCCAAAACATAGTTACATGATATTGTTCAAATTGTGCGGTTACACGAAAGTTGACAACGCGCCAGCAGCCTAGTCGGCGCCGACTGACCTCGCCTGACCTTTCTTTTCTAATGTAACAATATACTACGTACTACTATTTTGATGTTTATCTCCTGAATAAACAATTTTCCAAGATGCCATCCGTTCAAACATAAACTGACATTCCTACCTACTAAATTAAATTGACTCGCCATGAGAAAACTAAAGAAACTCTTATTGACATTCAGTGATGGCCAAATTATTATCAAGTTGTTGTTTAAATGAGAACTGAATCTCGTATAGAAAATTAAAGAGCACGTATTTATTGATCAATTCTTTGCAGCGATCGATGGGAAAAAGCAACAATACTCTCAATTGATTTCGTAGATTGCCGTCCCACGCATTTAACCATCTGGAGCCCTTCACAAATGCGCAATCGCTTGAAAATTTTCTCATGACTAAGCATTGAACTGAATGGACCCTTCTAACAAAACCTTTTAAGGATACGACGAAGAATTTCGGACTAAATCCGATTTACGTCCGTTCAATCCAATTGTTATTACTACTTTACAGATTACGCCTAACGAAACCCTAAAAACAAAATAAATCTTTTGGTTTAACGAAGTTATACCTGTCAATACAGAATTGTAAGACCGATTTCATCGAAATGACTATTCAAGGTAAAAGTGTAATTGCTATTTCAAACTACAGTGAAGAACTAGCACGCTATCCACCGCGGGATCTCAAGGCAATTCTTTTACTGCAGTCATCGTGATGAATAGTCGGCATTCGATGTATCTACACTACAACGTATATTATGAATCGTATTTATGAAAATAGGTCGCGGGGTAAATGTCGATTTTATTCTGGTTTTACCTGTACGTAGAGTTGTTAGAAAGTTAGCAGTAAGTGCTAATATCGATCAGGCATGCAATTTACAGCAAAACAGTCTAAATATAGCAGATGATCCAAATCGGGTGACTTCTTTGCCACCCCGTGTACCTCCCTAGTCCCTAGCACCATGATAACCCAATTACCACCAACTGTCAGTCTGCGCCGTCATATTGAAATAATTGGCTTTATCAAAATGAATATTGGAATTTTCTCTTCAGGGAATAACATAGCTAGTATATGCCTCGCAAGTATTTCTTTTAGTAACTTAGTAGACGCCTTAGGTTTGAGGTCCTGATTGACAGCCAGACATTGTTTTTATTTATGTTCTTAATGAACTTTTTAAAATAAATATACTCAAGGCAAATGAAAATCCTTTTCATTTTGTATACATCCATAATCAATTGCAACAGGATACGCATGAGGTAGTCTATCTTTTTTATTTACTTTCTGGCCGGTGCCGCTACTTCATCTGCGATCCGGATTTTAAGTAGCCTATGTCCTTCTCCAGGTCATGGTCTACCCATGTGCCTTTCATCCAAATCCATTCAGTCGTTTTACCGTGAAAGCGTGGCAAACAAACTCACTTTCACATTTGTAATATTATATTGTACTATTTACTTAAGAACAATAACATCTCTTTGTATCTAAAAAAAAATTCACGGTCCTAATCTAAAATTGAATTATTTTACTGTTTGCTACGAATTTTGTAGCGGCGGTGCTACGAAAAATATAATTTCTCGGAAAAACTAGCAAAATCATTTTTATTAGAATGATAAATGTATTGTCATTTTATCTCATAACATTGGCATTCCGCAGCCACTTGTATCAGTTTGATAAGATTATTGACCTCGAGAAAGTACTAACAAGCTGAAGATATTTGTATCACCCTACGTTTATGACGTAGGTTGTTATGTGAACGCAATAAAACGTGAAGAGGCTGGGATGATAACAGCGTAGGAGCCTGAAATAGAACGGCAGTTGGAGCGGGCAGCAGACGTGACGGGTGAGCGCCTCTCCCGAGTGACGCACTCCCACTGTCCCGCAACTCCCACACCATCGCCTAGCGCCTGTATAATGAAGAGGCGCCTGCAATCCCTATGCACATATATACGTACCTCACTACACTCACTACCCACACTAAGATATATTAATTTATTATGTATATTCATTTATTAATTTGATTGTGACCACTAATTAAACAATTATGAACTTTACTACAAAAATTGAATGAATTGAATTTAGTATCGTTTAAAAAATTCATTGACTGAAAAGGCCATTATGCTACTAATCCATGTACCTAGGTACTTATTGAAGTATTCGAGTGAGCCTTTGTACCGTCCTCCCACGCAGACGTATGACTCTTTGACACGTTCGCGCCCTCTCGCCACCTTTCAATAAACCCAAAGAGTGCACTCACTCTGATTCAAAGTCATACATAGCGCTCTTTGATTTAATTTACTTTGACTTTTCCCATAAGTTTACTTTATTCCTTAAAATTACTTTACCAACGTTGGAAAATTGTTTAAAGAAAATACACGCTGTAGGAACCGAACCACACACTTTATATATTGAATCGATCATCCATTTCAAATAGAAAAAGCTAATAGGAAACGTTCTTCATAGAACTCAGACTTAAAACATACAACTGTGTCTGCGGGCAAAAGGTGGTCGTTGCTTATTAGAAAACTGTTGTTAAACAAAGGACAACGGTGAAGTCGGAGGGCATTGTGCGACGCGGGGCAGGCGTGTGGCGTGACGGACGCGCATGGCCGGCGGCGCGCCCTGGCCGCGACTGATGCTACCCGGAACAAACAACCACCAACTATTGGGCAAGACGGTGCCATCGTTGGCAACCTTATGCAAACTATAAATTCTCTACATCGCACCTAGCTTTCGAACTCGGCACCGAGTACAGGCCGTTACATGACTAGTCATTTGAATGCCGCAAGAATCATCCCTTTGCATTCTGCCAGCAAAAACTGACACCGATTTTAAGAAATGTCGGTCATTCCTTTTGCATCGTACGCCACGGCTTTAAAGAGGCAGCTCATAAAGCCGAGTACTCGCACCATTCCTTATTTGAAAAACAACACTGCACACATTTTCTTACTTTCCACGCTCGTCTCGAGGTAAACATCACAGTTTACATACTAAGCAGTAAGAAGCAACTACTTTTATGGTGAAATCTTACAAGAAACATTTTAAGCACGTACTTTGAACAGACTCTCTCTATGTTTATGACAATTTTATTCAAATAACATCAAAGAATTTTCATGTGATTGAATCCCGAAAACAAGGCAAGTACATACCTACCTACTCAGTTGTCCTAAAAGTAACGAATATGATGTAACCTCGGTCGTGTATGGATGCTAATCATACTGGCCGCGTGAGCATTCAACATCGCTATAATCACGCGTCCTGCGCCATCACAATCAGAATACAAATACATAGTACTTCACTTCAGTGTAAAATTATCAAGACTGTTAAGTAGTTTCATAACTATGATTCGCCTTAAAAAAGGAGAAAATTACCTATAGTTCAAAGTTGTCGTCGTCATTAAAATAAGCAAGTCTGAGTTCGTCGGCACCTCTGCAATCGATACGTATCGAGCATCGGACCGAATAGTCACGGTGACAACGACCTCAGGCCACCTCAGACACTGGGTGACCCACTACTTACAATACCATGCAATACGCAGTGATTAGCATCCGACTAATTAACTTAACGTTGATAATGAAACGAGAAGAAGATCACCGAAGCCAGCTATTATATACATATAGAGATCGCTAAATCTGCCGATCTATTCTGTAAAATATCATCGTGTAAACTTAGGTGAAGTGAGCTTGAAGTGAGCTGTCTATATTGTCATACCCTAGCATCAGGAGGAATGACAGCTTCACCCAAGTTGTCACAGTAAGATTTTTACAAAATAAACCGGCTGATCTTAGACAAACTCGTCAAGTTCACTTCTATCAATCTCAGATTCTAAAAACATCACCACTATAGGGTATCTGATAAGAAACCAAAAATGAAGAATAGCAATGTTTTTTTTAAACTTTTAAAAGTAACAATAGCATGCAATTAGAAGCCAGGTGGCTGTTAGTTAGAACTGAAGTATCCTCCATGCATGAAGCACCATGCTGACCCATTTCAGTTTGTTGACTCTCACCGCTACGTCAAGGAATAGCACTCGGCATCCTGTTATATACAGGTATATTAGAAAACAGTAGTTATCTATTAAAAAGCTTATATTATATTATAATCCAAATAAAACTATTATTTGCTAATAAGTTTTAGATTACGACGTAACGATCACATTTTGATGTATGAACGTAAACAACGCAAAAGAAGTATGTAAGGAGCGTAGCAGGTGGCGTTCTTTAGGTTCTGCCTACCCCCATGGGAAGAAGGTGTGAGTTTATGTAGATAGATAGATAGGTAGGTATTCTATCTTCTATCTATGTATGTAAGTTTTAGATAAATGATGTTAAAAACGATAATCATTCGGGAAAATGCCTATGTAGGCCATTTCGTTGCTTTGTAATCGAGTCATAGAAATGCACTGTGTCAATATGTGAGTCATATTATTTGCTAATTCATAGTGATGTGTTCATTCATAATACATGCTGTTACTGATCGTTGCTTATCTTACTAATGATTGGTATTTTATAGCCGATGTGTTTATCAATCAAACATTTTATGCTTCTGAAATATCTACTAGAGAAGTATTGTTACAGTTGTGTTAGTCAGCTAACACAGTACGGCAGTAGGTTGTATCTAGGCTATGGACCTCCCTAGTGCACAGGTATTAGTGAAATATAAGGCTTACACAAATCTGTGATATTGACAAAATAATTAGGTACTTTTTGTGGTGACATGTAAAGATAACAACCTGTATGTCCCACACACAAACTAGGGTAAGTACCTATTATAGTACCACACAGAACATTAAGTGGATAGGCCTTCTTATAACTACATCACAGTTTCAAAATACAATTATTTGTTATGATTCCAAGGAAGGCAGTGTTGCTTATAGAGTTTTTATAGCTATTATCATATTTGCCACGAAATTCTACGAAACCGTAGAATGACTTGGTACAGTGTGTACCTAGCTATTATAATTCGATCACCTTTGTACGTCCACAAACGATTCGTCACTTACGAAGTTATGATTCATACGAACTCACAGCTAAAGCACTTGTACTACACACAAGTCAGTCACAAATACGCTCTTGTTCAGACAATTATCGCTCCATTAAACAAATATATTCTAATATATTTGATCTTTGAAACCTCCACGTACCTACTCAATTGTGCCCAAAATAATTCATACCGCATTTTTGTATAAAAGATTTTATTTTTCCATTTTTAATTGTGCTATGTAAATAACAGTGACAGGAAGTTATTATAACATCATCCACATAGCCTACCTAAGTGGAAAAATACGTAGGTATTATTGAAGCTCAAAACTACCCAAGCAAAGTTAATAAAATTACTATGAAGAACCACCTAGGTATAGGTACTCATTCATACAAAAAGGAATTTGCCAAATCAGTCCAGTCGTCTTCGATTAATCACGGAACATAATTTAAATTAAAAAAAGATTCCGACGAACGGAGAACCTATTCCTTTTTGAAGTCGGTTAAAAATAAGACTACTTATCTATTATTCAAATGTTTCGGGGCACAAAGTGATAAAACTGTTCTTATCTCAAGGACGGCCTTCGTGTCGCTTCATTTGTGACCCCGAAGCCCTCCCCATGACCTATATCACCCCACGTTCCGATACTTCTTTTATAATAACAGATTATAGCCCCCCCTATGATCAGGTAGATGTAATGCCTCTGTAATAGTACAATTACCATACCATACCAAATAACATTTTCAGCAAGACTTTTAGGCATATACTAAAACTATATGCATTAACACACAGACATCTAAACATCATTCTGCCTAGCCTTTTCCCAATCATGTTGGGGTCGGCTTCCAGTCTAACCGGATGCAGCTGAATACCAGTATTTTACATGGAGCGACTGCCTATCTGACCTCCACAACCCAGTAAATGGGTAATACGATAACCATTGGTAAGACTGGTTGTCAGACTTTCGGGCTTCTGACGACTCGTAAAGACTGTCAAAGATCCACGAATGACAGCCGGGACCAACGGCTTAACGTGCTTTCCGAAGCACGGAGGAGTCTCGGTATGTAAAGATGGTCACCCATCCACGGACCAACCCCGGCAAGCGCAGCTTAACCTGATGGATCGACCCGTGCGGCTGTTATTACTTAGCCACGAGCTCCTCCAGACATCTAAACATAACCTGAATTTAAATAAAGCATAAATATAAAATTACTAACTACATCTAAAGCCCAGCTGGGTTTATTGTAAGAGTTAAACAATTTTCATTCAGTATCGTTTATAAAACAGAGCGGCTGCGGCGATAGCGCGCTACTGGGAAATTATCATCAATATGCATAATAAGGTACCTACTGCGAAAAATGTTATCAATATATACCTATAAGATAGGCTTTTAAGGTACAGCTTTGCAGGTAATAAATATTTACCAAATAACTGAGTACTTGTATCCAGGGCCCGCATAACAGCCTACCGCATTCTTGAGCGCAACCCGCGTGCATTCCTATGTGCGTGCGCCGCCACTGACGCTCACATAACTCAAGCCTTGACCTGCATTGCTAACGAAGCCTGCAGACGTACCCGATAAGACGATTCACTGACACTGATTGCAAAATTAACTAAACTTTTAAACACTGTTGCTATTGCAATCTATAGTTAATACAGATGCTAACTGCAAAATAATTATGGCGCAGAATGAAACTAACACACAAAGTTTTAAAAAAAAGAACCGTAATCACTAGATTCGACCGACTTCCCAAGGAAGTAAGTATTTACTGAAAAGCGTTCAGATTCGTAATAGCATGAATCAAGAATCTAAATACCAATGACGTCAGAACACAGTAACGCATACAAAATCAATACATGTTTAGTAAATCATACTTATGCGGATTCTACTACATCAAAACCGGCTTATTAGTTCGTGAAATCTAAACGAAAAGTTATAATAACATATCAATTTTCCGCTTTTCATTTTCAAATCTTATTACAAGGACGACTCAAGTGTAGGTTGGTTATGTGTAGGAATAAGTAGGTACACGATAAATACATGTAATAGGTAGGTACAGTACATAGGCAGGTATATTGCATTGTAAGTTGAGTTGGTATGATTCATTCACAGAGATGTGTAAATTGACAAATCTTTAAATATTTTACAACATTGTGGCCTTCATATCTACAAAATAATCTTACTTTAACTCCAGACTCCTGAATATGTAAATACTATTTCGTCATCGTTTTTAATTCGCTAGTTTACTAACACTTTTAAATTGTAGATAATGACTGGAAATAACTGGTAACACTTATTTATCTAACTATAACTGACGAAGTGATGACTTGATGAGGAAAAGAACCATCAGCTATAGGAAAACTTTGGTTAAGAGCAAAGAGAAGAAAGATCTGGATATGAAACACCGAGCCTGTTTCTTAGACTTCTGTTATTTGATTAATTGTGAGATAATTATTACCTCGAACAGATTGCTTTTTTTGCAAAACGATACGCATTTTTCTATTGCCCAGAGAATTTAAATGATTTTGTATGTAACGGTATTAAATGCCTTAAATGAATTAGTTTTTTCCATTAAAACGGTGTATGTCTTGCATTTACATATTTATGATCGGCAATGAATGAGTCAACGAACGGCCGAAGATTGTCATTTTGTCATGTAAATATCATAGAAACCATTGATTCATGCATTGAGATGATTTGTTACAAACATCAATATCCGGTGTGTAATACCTACATCCCGAGGTATTATCGTTGTGACTTATCAATAAAACGAAAACAAAGTGTAGATGCTGAGTTAGAAGGAGTGACTCGTGTTCTCAGAATTTGACTCCTGCAGTGCATCACTCATTTTATATTTTGTTGTTTTTTGATAAAATACTTTTATCCAACTCCAACAACTCACATCTTCTAAATTCAACAGGACTCCATATATATCTATTACAATATTCATCTGATTAATCAAGCCATACATTACACCAAACGAGAGTCTGTTACAATATAATATACATTCAGTGTTTTCAGTAATTTTCTGTTTTCAGGAATACCATAGTATTTTGTTCATCATAATAACTGTTCACCATGTTCTGATCTGACGAATGTGTACCTCTAGCATGTTGTAAGGTCCTGATACATGTTACTAACTGAACATGGCGGAATTGAAGACTTGGAATCCCAAACAAAATAAGAGTCCCAGATTAAAGGCCTTGAACCAAACTTACTTTGACATACCACCGCGTTTGTGACTTTCGATGCCTGGTCCGACGGCGCTCACAACTTCGCTCAGCGCGCGCCGGCGAACGCAGCGCGTGGCACTGCGCCGCCAGCGCCTTGGTGCGCTCGGCCAGCGAGTGCCTCAGCTCGGCCCCCACGCAACCCCGCACCAGCATCTCAACCGACCTCCACTTGCTCCACCGAAATACTGTCGTCATCTACGATATCACTCATCGCGACTCCGTCACACTACTCCCGCCAGTTTGTGCTGCAGCGGTGCCTAACACAAAGAGATAGTGCTATAGAAAACCCAGGAGTTATCCATTAAAACCCATTCAACTAAACGGTTATGTAATTAATGCCAAGATAAGATGTCAACTATAGTCATCAATGTTTACAGAGATAAATGAAAACTGTCGCACCCAGCAATTACATTCTGTAGCTAAAAATAAATTGATTGTAACTGTTTTAGATTAGATGAACGAGACGAAGCATCAAGGTCTAGGTCGGAAGATAAGGTCACGCGAGCAACAAGCTATTTATCATTTAATAATATAAACTAAACGCATTCTGCCGGACGACGACTTGTGATCACAAACATGTGTCATTGTATATTTTCATTGGATGATTAACATAAAATCCCTTTCAAAGCGGGGATAAACAAATTATACCCGTTATATACAACACATAAAGTAACAAAAAATAAACTCTGCAATCAATTTCTTTGTACTTTGGAATGATTCATGTTCTCTGAAAGCTTAACAAAACTAAGAACAACAGATTAAACTGTTGAAATTTGCTGTTATTGTAGGATTTGTAGGCAAAGGTGCGACATGAACGCTAGGAGACAGCTATAGGACATCCTCACGTCCGCAACGCTTTCCACCGGTGACATGTTGTGGCCGATATTCGTATTCACTGCTACATATTACTATTTGTTTACTTATACCTATTCAATTAGTTACCGTAAATTACAAATAAACACAATTAATACAAAATTTTAAAAGTCAACTTGAAGATGTCTGGATCATAGCATTTCATCATATTTTATATGTTGCTTGCAATGCGAGTATTTTCGAGTTACTGAAATTGGTTACTTTGATAACCGTAAATGTAGCTTCAATATTATTATTTTGCCCTACCTCCTTTTCGCCCTGACCACAGGATTTAACTCTGCTCTCAAATTATGAAATTATATTATAGTTAACATAGTTAAAACGGAAAAAATCTAACTGAAACTAAAACATCTTAACATATACATTGCCTACTGTAATAAATTATTTTAATACCAAGTTAATCAAAACTGCGAATTATTGTACAATAACAAATGGCAATCGATTGACTTGTATAAAGACTGATAACGGCACTATACATTTGTTCAATGATATTAGTTATTTGTTATACAAGAGTGCAAAGTTGCTTTTTAACCGCGTGTTCAATTTTGATGACCGAGCAAGCGAAGGATTCTAAAATTTAATCACGAGCGTAGCGAGTGATTCAAAATTAGAATCCTGAGCGTTAGCGAGGGAATCAAAAGAGCACGAGGTGAAAAATCTTTGCACTCGAGTGCAACACGTAACTTTTCATTCCACCTCAGCGAGGAAATGACTAAATGCAAAAAAAAAAACGTTTACAATCACAAGATAGGTACACTTTTATTTCAGTTTAGGTATTAATTACTACATTATGACAGGTAAGTAATATAGAATAATCTTTAAATTATAACAAAATATTACTAAGGTATAATTAAGAAAATTTTAAAGTAACGTTGCTACAGTTATTTAAATTGAGTGTAATATTTTTGTTTGGTACTGTAATATTGGTGTTAGTCACTTGTGTACTGTTTTTCGGTAAACTATCTGTCATACTTAATAGTTGTACCGATTCATCGGATTCCCTTGGCGTGAATGTTGGAGAGAGAGGGAGATGGTTAGGTGTTTCATAACGGCTTATTTTTGATGTAGAAGGGCCAGTCCAAGGATCCGATTGAGGCTCTTTCAGTGTAATGGCTCCTACGATGCCTTCACATATTTTAGACTTATTTTGGATGGAATCCTCTATGTATCCCTCTACAACTGCATTGGACTTCCAGCCTCCGTGGCGCTTAAGGGACAGGAGATCAGCTCCGGAATCAGCCAAAAGTGTGGCTGAAGTTCGTCGGAAACAATGACCCGTGTACAACAGGGGTTCTGGAAGTTCAAGAAATGTTGCTATTTCTCGTGGGATACTGCCAATTTTATTAGTACCCATAGGCTGTCTAACACACTTTCCATTGCGATACTGTAGAAAAAATCGATTGATTGGAGTGTTAGGCGGGCGTAAGGCTTGATATTTCTCAACAATCGTTACGTATTCCTTGCGAATGACGAAGTTGCGGTCTCTTTTTGTCTTTGTATTAGGTAAATTAATTAATAGTAAGTCATCTGAATGTTTCTCAATGTTTTTGACATTAAGTTGTGTTAGTTCATTAGTTCGACATGCTCCGTTTATTCCAATAATAAGAACAACCTGTAACGTAAAGAGTATTGTAGTAGATAAATGAATAAAATTGATATGAACGCATAATTATGCCTATCAACATCTACTAAGTATACTATTTAATTGAGATTAATATACTTAAGTAGATACTGAATGTGCAACTGACTTACTTTTGCCGCCAAATATACGGAATCGGGTGCTTCGTTAAGAAACTTTTCAATATCAGATACTGTGAAAACCTTCGATTTTTTTGGTTGATGACCAGATGAGGCTCTTTTTAAAAATGCCACTAATTTAGGATAGGTATCGATATGTTTGTCTTTTTTCATCTTTATTGTTGCTTTTAGCATCGAATACGTACTCCATAGAGTGCTTGCTTTCTTGTTCTCGGATAATTCTATAAAATATGCCAGCAAAACGTTTTCTGAGAAAGTTTTGGCTCCTTTTGCTAGTCGCCACGTGTTGAACATATCGTACTGTTTTAAATACTTCTCGCGTGATTGTTGAGGGAGAAAGCTCATTTGCGCATTATTAACAGTTTCAGTTAATTCTGTTGGCGTCAAGCAAACTTCCTCGTCGCTAGAATCACTCATTTTAGTTTTTTCACTTGTTTTCAAGTTTCTTGTTTTTAATATAAGGTTTAACAATGACGTGAAAAAATGCCGCGTAAAGAACCGCGTACAAAGCAAATTGAAAAAAGAACACCAAGAAGGTTCCGAGTCTGAGTTTTTAACAAATTAAAAAAAAGTTGTATGATATATTCGGCACCATAGAGGTAGCAGTAAATAGGTTTAATGTTTTTTTTAATTCACAAACTTAGTGCACACGATGTTCTAAATTCAATTTACTTTATCCTCTAGAGAATAAAAACGGCTTTTCCACTCAGATATTGAAGATTAAAAATACTCTTTCCGAGATGGTGGGATGAAAAAAACATTCTCTCCTTGTGATATAATTTGATTGCAACTGTAAAAACGAATAATAAGTACTAAATAATCTGACTGTGTAGTTCAAAAGCATTCAAAACCGGAGAAAAACAAAATCTTCTCTTATACGGCTGGAATCCCGCGAAGCTTAGATTATCGATATTCCACAGGAACCATTCAATTTCCAAGAATCAACGTTCCATAAATAGAAATTGTATAAGGCCATCCGACTTTCATTTAAGTGGAGTATCGTGGAAATATTAATTTAATACGACATCCATGCAAATGTGTTTATATTCGCACAGACGCTGCGTAGGCCCAACGTAGGCCCAGACTAGACCCTGCGTAGGCCTTGCGTAGACACGGTATAATCACAACAAAATTGATTTCAATGTAGAAATACCAACAAAATTATTTGAAAAATGTTGGAAGAGCAATAAGAAGCTATAGCTATCGACCAACTGACGTTTAAAAAAGGTTTTAAACGTATCTGTCACGATTGCAAAAGGTGCTAAAACGTTGCATACCCGCTGCGCTTACGCGGCTCTAAAACAGCAACATTTTATTTTATTTTTCAATTCAAAAACACGATCTGCACCCTAATTGCGTATTATACGATCAATCACAATCTGAATCGTTTTGAAACAGATTGCTAATCCATTGCAGGAAAAAAAAACTGCTGATCAACGTAAATAACCCAATGAATGCTTTTGAACTGGCAAAATGAAACAGATTAGTCTTAATCGTTTACGAAAATGCGTTACGCAATTAGATATCTGTCTAGGTATCTGACTAAATACGTCATTGCAAGTTGAGCAGCTAAACCGTAGAATACATGTCTGTAGAGTAGGTCGATATCTGACGAGGAAATTGGATAATTGAGGAAGGGAGCGGCCGCCGACGAGGACTAGGTACATTAACGTCTTTTTACTATGGATATCACAAGTTGCACAATAACAACGCAGCTACTTTGGTATGCTTAAAATAACAGGATACAGTACATCGGGTTAAGTTCTTGTTTAATACACACTAGGACATACTAGGACTAAATCTTGTGCATTATACCCAGCGTTGCCAATCTGTGGGGAATTCCCCAAAATGCGGGGATTTTCAGTCCAATTGGGTAATTTGTGGGGAGAGCGTTTATGTGGGGAAAATGCGGGGAATTTAGACATTTACACTAGAGCTGAACTTAGAAGTAATAAAAGTAGTGTAAGAAGTAAGTATAATTTATATTTTTTTTATATTTGATTCAAGTTTAACTCAACTTATCCGGCAGGTTGAGTTTCATCAAACTTTATCGTTTACCGGGGAAGTCCTTGTTGTTTATTTAAGCTTTGTAACAAACTACATATTATACAGAGTATTGCAGAACTCTTGTTGAGTGTTATTGTGTTGAATTCAATGTGTTCATTCATATTTTGAGTTCACACATACTGCTCGTTTATAGGTACTGCTTGACGCTTGTTGTTTATTTAGTTTATGTATTAAAAATCTACAGTAGACAAGTGGTTGCTAAAATGTAAAGAAAAAGAGAAAGTTTAATAACGATGACGATAATAATTCCAAGGTATGATATAAAACCAATATTCCGTAGTCAGTAATATACTAGATGCAAAAATTGTTTTTTATTTGTTGATAACTTTATTTCTTGTATCTTTTATTTTAATCTACTGAGTACTGACTGATTCGGTGGCGTAGTGATTAGCGCTTTGAGTTCTACGCCGTGAGTCGTGGGTTCAATATCGGACAAATGTTTGTGACCTTGATTAAAATCATTAAGTACCTAGTTTAAGTAATAAATATATTTGATTTATATGAACAGTACTTCTATTTCTTTGCTGAAAACTTGTGGGGAAAATGTGGGGAATATGGATTTTATGTTCCCCAAAATTGGGGATTTTCAGTTAGGTTCTTGGGTAATCCAGACAGTGGAGGTTGGCAACACTGATTATACCTGTCCTCGATGGTCTGTAAAATGCGAACACTATAGCCTAAGTAACTACTTTAAAAGATTAGCTTTCCTTTTAACCTAAATCGTGATTTCAACATGCGTAAAAACGCAAAAAATGCAATAAATTGCAACAGAACTAATGGTTCGCGGTGGAACGTTTTCTGAGGAATTCTAGAGAACTCCTTACTGGGTCAGTGCGAGTTTATTTTGAGATATATCGCTCGTAAACTAGCATTCATTGCTGCTGAGCTTGAGAATTACGTTTTCTAATAATAATTGTGTTTATCAAAGTTAAAGCAGTCTTAATTAATGAATATTAATAAGTAATGTCAACAATCAATGAAGATGTTGGTCATTTCAGACCAAATTGATGTAAAGATTTATTTGTGTTTTGTTTGTGTAGATTTTTGTTGATTTCTACTTTTAATCAAAAAAGGTTAGGGAGTACCTAACCAATTTATTCTTCAAAATTTAAGTATCCAAAATTAAAGCATAATTTATAAAACTTTTTAAACGACCACTGAACACAAGCCGTGCCTTCGCCAGGTGCGCTTCCATATTTATTTACGGCAAGAGTACCGAATCCGAGTGAAAACGACAGGTGGCCGACAGCAGTCGTCAGGTGCACATCGTACAAAGAACCGAAAAGGTTTTTAAAATCCTACCTGACTTCCATACCTACGTCCCTTACTTATTTATTCATCTGCTCACATGAGTTGCAACTTTTTGCGTGTGCGCCTTATGTATGGCTTTGTGTTATAGGCATAGGTCATACTGTCATACTCATTATCTAGGCAGTAGGCTAGCTTAGTGAATAGCAGAATTACTTTAAACAAAACCACCACACACTTTGTTAAGTAACTTCAATGCGTTTAGTCGTTCACTTGAATATTTTACTAGCGGCTGTCTGCGTTTTTGCGTTACTCATTTATTTAGATATGATTAGATAAGTTTTTTCTTGATAGAAATGACTACATACAGCATTTGTAATTAAAATAAGGTACTTAACTACAACTTGATTTTAACTTCTTGATGTGTCGGGCCTGAGACTAATGATATTTTTGTCGTCGTAACATTAGTATTTAAACTAATGAAGCAAATGCATAATTCAAACGTCAAAATTAATTCTGTTTTTGCCCTTTTGTACCTCTCTACTTTACATTTAACTCATTTCTACAAATCAAACCATAAAACTGGGTTTTAAGTGCAGCGTTCTACCTATGTATAATTATATCTAAAGAATACACTTGTATTAAATAACAAACATAACTAAATAGTAATTAACGAACACATTAAGACAAAAATACGCGCAAAAAGGGTCATCAACCTTAGTAACTTCTCATAACGAAGATTATAGCGCATTTATGACTGATTATGTGAACACACATGAATCTTTGTTAGTCACACCCAGACTAATAAACATCTTTGTACCTCCTCAGGACTCATGGTAACATTGAGTAATATGTATATCTAGTTTGTGCGAAACTCTCAGCTGATGAAACAAGTTTACAGTTGACACAAGACATGCGCTTCAGGATGAATTATATTGCAATAAACCAGGGCCTCTTAACTGTTGGCATTAACTACATACCCGATAACGAGCTAATTGGTATAGCAACTAATTACCATGCAAATTACACTTGAAATCAAAACACGTATAAAAAGACAAAATGTTATCTCATTGTTCACAATCACATAAATCTTTAACACACGAGAGTTATAAACAAAATGATGATTTGAAACTTTTGCGTCCACTAAGAGACACTTCACTAAAAGTATTGAATCAAGATTTTTCGGAAGTGTTTGGTATCACTGAATGTAAAGTAAAGCCATCGAACGTTGACAAGTAATGGCCTTCCGCACTCGACGCGGGGCGCGCGTCGTCTGAGCCGGCGACGGCCGACGAGTTCTATCGCACGACACCATACACCGAGGACTGACGCGACAAGGAAACCACGCATGTGCAGGATTCTCTCGGGTTTTCCGACACGGCACACTCATGACGTCACTAAGAGCTACGTCATATATAGATAATATTCTTGTTATATTCGGCCGCATACCATAATGTAAATGATTTCAGCACCATAACAATTAACAATAATAAACAATATTTAACAGGTAGGTGTGTAATGTTAATGCAGTATCTATTCATTTTGATGATTTAGTAACTTTAATTTGCCGTAAATCTGAAGTCGTTGTGTATGAACCTTCATTTAGAACAAATATCTAGCTAAATCAAGTTTTTATTTTTTTATTTAGATGATCTGCGCATTCTGCGCTTTGCTTTTTTAACTTTCCCGAACTGGCATTACAGCAATATTTTGCCGATTTGTGTAAGGCTCAGCTGTAGCAATTAGGGGTAATTGCTACAGCTGAGCCTTTTATTGCTCAAGATAACAAAACAATTATTTGGTGTTCCTCAAGGTAGCACACTGAGACATGTATTTTTATTTAGCAACAAATATCTCGATTTATAGCTTGCTCTAATTTATGTCTCTATTACTGATTTATTTATTACTTATAATTATTAATGTGCTAAAAAAACATTAATTAAACTTATCGATTTTTCACGCATTTGCATCAATACCAGCACCAGTATCTATAACGTGGGGCTGCAGTGTCTCCAAACGACATCCTCGACAAAGCACTAAATAAGGAATTGAATAACACATTTGACTTTTTAAGGGTCGAAGACTCCTTAGACGCACGCCACCGTTGTCTTGGACATGTTGGGGCAAAGGACTCCCTAAGCGCTCCGCCGCGCTGCCTGCAGCAACAGCCTGTAACAGCTGTAGAAAATTGCCTTTCAGATGGCGCACATTTTTTAAATCCGGGTAAATTTATTAACGTCTTATACTGCCTCAGCAGTTTTATTCGAAACTGCTTACGAATTTGGTGCATCAGCGAAATTGTAGAAGCCGACAACACTGTGTGACACTGCACCTCCTATAATAGTACTGACGGACTATTTATATACATTTTAATGCATATTGAACAATAGCTGTTGTGCCCAGATTTACTGAGATATTACATAATCACAATCATATTTATGTGTATTTATAGATAGCCTAGAAGCTTAAATCATTTGTCTATTCAGTTAATTATTTTTCAATTATCCTGCTTTCTTAATTATCTTGCTTTCTTTTGCTTACCTATAGTATTGTAAATAAGTAATTTTTCTTTTATGACAATATGATCATTATGGTATTTATATTATTTATATTTATATATACTTCATTGTATACCAGAAAATACTAATAATAGTAATGTAGTAATATAATGGTCATTAGGATTTTAGGGTGAAATCTGTTCCGCAGGACAGTAGTTATAGCCCAGTGGTACCGGCCCCAACTTACGAGTTCTAGGTCATCGTGAGGCCACATGCATGTCCTAGAACCAAAAATTCGAGGACATGGTATCTATCACCTGCCAACCCGCACTGAGCCCTGTATGTCAGCAGTGGGAACATAGCTAAGCTAAATGTATCAAAACACATCTTAAATCTATAAATGACGAGCTTTTGCCCGCAGCTTTGCCCGTGTGGATGTCGGAAAATATCTCACGGGAGGGTACTACCGGGATTAAATACCTATCAAAAGTCTTTTGTGACTTTTCCTTTATTTGACTTATATGTTATTGGTGATAAAAATTCAACCAATTTTCAAGTTAATTAAACCACGCAGTAAAATTTGTTACCCCCTTTTCACCCTGTGAGGGGCAGATTTTCGAAAAACCCTGATACACGTTATTCCTTATTTTCGGTTTTAAGTATCAATACTGAGTTTGGAGTTAATCGGACAGCGCGTTAAAATTCTGCCATACAAACTTTGAGACCCTGCAATCTCCATTTTGGGGGTAGTTTAGAAAGACAAAAAATGACAAACTTTATCATTTACCTATTTAGATATAAAGTATTCGAACCAAGGTTCAAGTTTAGGACTAAGATTTTTCATACAAACTTCCATCCCCTATCCTATTTTAATCCTTTAGGGGTTGAATTTCGAAAAATCCTTCCTTCTTCCTTGTCTACATGAAAGGAAACCTCTGTGCAAAATTTCAGCTTTCTAGGTCCAAGGGTTTGGGCTGGGCGTTGATGAGACAGTCAGTCAGTCAGTCAAGACTTTTCTTTTTATTAATATAGATAGGTACTTATTTAAATTTAACATTTTTGAGAAATAATTACGTAAAAACTTTTTATAAAAAAAAACAACCGACTTACAAAAAAACACTACAAAGCGAAAAATAACTTTAATTTCGGAAGTCGGTGTCTTTGGTTTTGAATTTTCGTTTTTTGCCACCGACTTCCGAAATTAAAGTTATTTTCACTTTGTAGTGTTTTTTTGGAAGTCGGTTGGTTTTTTTAATAAAACGTTTTAATTTTTCACTATTTAGTTGTGGTACCTATCCCCTACAAGTTCGAATATCACGACCTGCTATGTAAATAACAGTGACAGGAATATGTTAAGACATCATCCATATAGGCTAAGTGGGAAAAATACGTATTAATGAAGCTAACTCAAAAAGTACTCAAGCAAAGTTAATAAAATTTATATGGGACCACCTTGAGAGCAAACGCTTTCAAACAAAAAAAGAATTTTCAAAATCCGTCCTTGAACGACGAAAATATCGACGGATATACACAAAAAAAAAAAACATACATAAGCTACGAACATATAACCTCCTCCTTTTTGGAAGTCGGTTAAAAATAAAGATATTGGTCACGTGACATAAAAAACGAACAAGAGCGCGAGCCAGCGCGACACGTCACTCCTTGTAATTGACTGTGTTTCAAATGGCAGAATCTAACTTTATGCGTCAGAAATAAAGTTTATTTTGCATTACAAATAGACGTACAAAAATAATGGATTTAAAAGGAACCACACTGATTGGTAGGGTGTCCCTTTCGCACAATTTGGCAGTGTTCATTAATCTACTAAATTAGTACTTAGTTTTTAGACGTCATTATAAGGGTTCCGTTTTCCATTTGGCTACGGAACCCTTAAAAGCGAATTTGAGATATATATCTTTCACAATCAAAATAAAATTGGGTTATAAAAAAAGAAAAATTTGTTCTGTTAATGGTAATACATCGAAAATATTCTTATTTTGCGGGCAACAAACCAGAAGGAACATTACTAATTGTTTCTCAAAAACTGTCGAATACTCTACGTGGAGGTGAGCCTTTTATATGTATACGTTTGGTGTGAACGCGGACTAAAATAATGTCTATAATCATCCTATAATGGTCAACAGCGCCTGCATAAACAGCAAAAAAAATTAGTCAATACATGAAAAGTTGATTCAATTCGATACAATCTACATACATAATACCTATATGAAATTCATGAAGACGATATCTAATATTGCAGTAGAATAGACACGAATAGACGAAACGTTTACATAACTTGGTGTGTAAAAGATCTCAACGCGCGATACTAATCAGACTTTGTTTTGTTGCACACTTTTCCATTAACTTATTGTTAATAACGTCGTTGTATTCATGATAAGTGGACACATATACAGCATCAGAATATATACAAGGTTTTGTAAAATTAATATATAATATTTATGATTATTAAGCATGTTTTGAACGTGTGTATTTATCTCGGGTACCTAAATAATACATACCTACAGTTTCTGTTAGGTAAACACGTTTAAAAAATTTCAAAAAAATATAAATAAGCGAGCTGTTACTTAAATTTCTATGGAACGCAATGTAACGTGAAAGTGTTCGTCGAAGGTCCGGGCTCCGGCCGTTTCACTTTCTACAGAAAAATGCGATTGTCGAATGTTCGCGCACGGACGTCAACATCCAAATTATTAAACAACTATCTTATCTTAAATATAGAATATAGATTAAATATAGATAGAAATATTAATTGGGAGATATTTTAACTCAAAACCTTTTCAACAACTTATATGTCTAACAATTATGTTATTACCTTTATCATGAATTACTTAATTAAATGAATTTCACTATCCGTCAGTACCTATCATACTGACGGATAGTGAAATTACTTCGAGGTAATCTAATATAATGATTTTCGATTTCACTTGAATGTAGGAATTCAATTCCGATAGGTTACTTCTGTTAACTTATCTTAGTGTAGCATTTTCTTTAGTGAGAACTGTTCATTGCGAAGCGTGCATCTTACCCAATTCAAAGGAGAATTAAAGTTAAAGTCAAGTTATGGAAGTCTTAAATGAACCAATTAACGTTACTGTTACTAAATCTACTTAACTCAAACAAGATGTGAACACTACTTGATCCATCTCAGGATGATATTAAGAAATACTCTCTAAAAGATGCTGAAATGGTGGCGGAACTCATCGTCGCATTGGAAGTCTGCAGTCGGTGTTTTTTATGATGTATTTCGGAAAATGGGCGGAGGTATTGAATAATTTGGAGACCATCATACTCCAAGGCCTTTCCATAGTCGGACAACTAGACATCAGTGATGTTCCACCGTTAGGCCGTATTCTCGGCGGCAGCGGGCAGCGGCGCGAGAGCGATGCTTTTAAATGCATAGTTTTATATGGAACTGTTCTCGATGGCAGCAGCAGGGGAACGACGGTAGTTCCATATAAAACTATTCATTTGAGCGCGCCGCTGCCGCTGTCGCCCCGCTGCCCATTATATATAGGTGGACATTACACCAATACATTATTGCGCTCTGATCTGATAGTGGAATTCTTTTCCGGAATATTTGCTTCCCGATAGCACTAACGGCGACCTTCATGTCAGGCGAGTGAAAAGGTTGCTTTTAGGGAAGCGTCCATCGCATCGTAATACCTTTACATACATTTTATTGGTTGTGTTGTGATACTGGCCGAAAGCGATTCTCGTCATAATTCGTATGATTACCGATGTCGATGTCAATTTCTCGTTTCACCTTCCACACTACTCTATTTATCATAGAACAGAAGGAAATCTGAAAGTTAACAATGGTGCAGAAACTGGAGCAAGCGCGCGTGTGGCAAGCCACGCCACCAGTCCCACGAACACTTTCAACATTTTGCGTTATTGCTAGAATAACAAAACAAATATCGCAATCAACATCTGTGCCGTACTTTTTAAGCAATTGAGAATGTATGACTTCATGTTCATGTTTTATAAAAGTCAAGTCAATTAATTGAAGCTTTTCAAATAGCCCTACAGCCAAGGTTACGATGGTGTTGACGGGCAATATGCATAGGAACCTATGAACCTAACTACCTTATAATTTGATGATATTTTAGTACCGAAATTTCTGAGTTGGGCCTCCAAATGTTGCCATAAACAGCAAAAAAAGTCAGTAACCTTTCCGATAAGTCAAGACTAGATATATATGTGTTCTATGTTGATCTCTACACCTCTGTGGGCGAGAAATAGCACCCACAACGCACTGAATCATCGCCCGACCAAATAATATTTCCAATGAGCCTATCGAACTATCGACCATGCAGACTGCTAAGATTTAACCACTAACTGATCAAAGGGTAGTCATTGAAAGAGGCCATACTTTTTGTTCTACTGGATGATGTATATATAGTATAGTATAGGTATATTAGGTATGGGTTCCAATTTTCCTGTTGTGTACACATACTACACATCAATACTATTTTTGTTTAAAACAGGAAAATATCTATCTAAAAAATTATCAGTAACAGCATTTTTAGCAAATATTGCATCTACGTACAATAACAAATAATCCATTAACTAAGCAGAATATATGTAGACAGCCTTGAAAGACGTTAGTTCAAGTAAATACACACGTATTAAGAAACGTTTACTGTCTATAATATCATCATTATAAATAGCCAAACTGAAATCGCCTCTGCAGTTTTCTCAATAGTGATCGAATCTAATAGCACTTGTCAGTAGTCGTGAGTATTCGTGAGACAGCTCATCGCGGTATTCGCTCTTCGTAGAACTAGTGGCTCGATGAAATTTGGCATATATAGTGCCTGTGTTAGTAGTGTTATGTGGAACTACAAAAATGATATTACCAAGCTCTCAGCATCCTGGTTCATCTTTTTCTACGCATGGTTCCCGTGGAGGAACCGCGCTGTGGCGGCGTTGCGGCTAGAATCCAGGTAATCCAGGGCACTGCACCATCGCACGTCACCATAACAACACGCCACATTCCATCACTGCATCCGCGTCCAACATATGATCGCGGTGGCCGGTGTGTCTGACGTCACACGCTTTCTCACTAATTCACAAGGTTGTAACTTGGCATTAGGTGCCTGTAAGTCCTGTGCACTCGATCACTAAAACTCAAACAATGATACTCTTGGCTGATGAATTGATTCGTTTCGGTTTGGCGTGCTGTAGAAATAGTGTTCGCGTGTGGGCAAGTGCTATCGTGTGACGCAGGTAACGACTTTCGCGCACGAACTGAGTGAAGCACGTCCGCGTCGTGGCACCGCTGCCGTCGCGCGCGCACCACGTAACGGCACAGCGCCCCCGCGCCCCCGCTGCCGCGCGCGCCTCCCCTCGGGCTGGCTCCTCCGGACCTGCCCTGTCTCACTATCGCCTGCATAGCCGCTTTCATGTGTAGGTCTGTAATCACCACAATATTATAACTAACACCAATACGTATGCGTTTCGCATCTTATCGATGTCTATCTCCGTATGCGTTATTGAAACTGAGGCTAACAAAATTAAGTAGCTTCTCTCTATCACAGAGATTTTAATAATTATTAGATAATGGGGCTGTTCGCTCTGTTACAATCAGAGATCATATTTTTTTTATGAATCTAGCTGAGTAGGGTATTCCTAATTAATATTGAATTTCATGATGATAGGTTAGGTAGCGGGGACATCTACCTACCAACCTATAATTGACCGTTCATCAATTTGCCGAACCTTTCCCGACTGTATTGGGGGACCGGCTTATATTCTAATCGGATAAAGCAGTGATGAAACATGCGTTTATCCTGACTTCATCTAAACGGTCTATTAGTCAAGGGGCTCGTGGCTAAATTGGTAGACCGAAGGTTAAGCTACATTTTGGTCCGTTCGTGGGTGGGTGACCATCCATTACATACACCTCTCCATGCCACGGAACGCACGTTAATCCGTTGGTCCGGGCCCAAAAGTATGACAACCAGTCTTACCAAGGGGTATCAATCATGTTACCCAGTAATAACTGGTTTGTGGAGCTCAGATAGGCAGCCACTCCATGTAAAATTCTATTTATTAAGCTGCATCCGGTTAGACTGGACGCCGACCCCAACATGATTGGGAAAAGGCTAGGCAGAAATACATATTAATTAAGCCGACAACGAAGTAAAATAAAATGACGAAAAACAATTATTTTTAAGGTGCCTCCCCTGCACGTAAAGTGGGGATTTTTTTTTTGGTCTATCCCATGGTGTTGGGTATCTTTGGAAAGGTCGTTTAAAAATATTGTGAGTTTGTGAAAACTATTTTTGTATTGAAGGATCCGCTTGCGAAATATTAAGCTTTAACAGTAATTAAGCTAAAGTGTTAATTTTTGTTTGAATCAAGTGTCCCCCCCCTGCCAGCTAAATGGTAAGTTCTGGATATGATATCGACTAACTTATATTTGCAGTTGCAAAAACATTCCTCCCATACATTTCGTATGGGGGTAAGTACATGTTTTTCAACTACAATGTTAAGTTTGATCTTGGGATAAATTCATCCCAGCTACGGAACCGTTCATTGTGCGTGGTCCGACACGCACTTGGCCGGTTTTATTTTATTTCATACTAGGTACCTTCATACATGTCGGCCAACCAGTCATGTATCTAGTAGGTAGGTAGCACTAAAAGCCTAATACTACTCTAATACACTTGTCTAATAACCCGAAATATAACCTAACATAACGCCTTTATTCCGCGAAGTTATGTTAAAGTCCCATGTAATGAGGGGCGAGCCTATTGCCATCAACCCTAGAGTCCGGGTTGCTACTGTGCAATTCTAGATGGAAAAACCCAATAACACTTTACCCGACCCAGAAATGGAACCCAGGACCTCAAGCTTAGTAGTAGCGCTTGCGACCACTAGACCAACGAGGCAATAACCCGAAAGTATGAAAGAAATACAAAACAAGCAGAGAGCTGGTCATCATGATCCACGTACCTACCTACCTCTAATTTAATTTTAGACTATGACACTCGCAATCACAATATTCATCACCATATCTACTGCTATGACTATTTCGGTGATAGTTGAGCTATACGAAGCAGCTTTGTTCCATATCACTGTGCACTAGATACCAAGAATAAAGACTCCCGCAGACAGGCGCGACGCGACTCTAGTCTAATAGAACAATTTCTATGAAAACTTCATGGAAAGTGTTCTACTAGATGGTCCATATCACTCTAATAATCGCTTGAATCGCTCCACTACCCTGACGATCATGAAATAGATAGGAAGTTTTTGGACATTCGTTGCTTTTTCAGTACTAAGTACCTACTCTAACCTTTTTCAAGAGTATTTTAATCTTATACGCAATTGATTTGATTGATTGGCATCATAAAAATAAAACGCGAACTGACTGTAGGCACTTACTTACCATATTCTTTTGCCAAAATCTGTGAATGCAGATACGAAGTAGGTCCCTACTCTAAAGTTATGGACAGTCTCATAAGAACGATTTCCTGCTAGCAATGCCCTTTCTGCCCCGTCTCAAAAATCCACCCTGTACCTATAAGTCGCAGGCAGATTGCGATGTGCGTGTCGGAACACGCACAATGAAGGGTTCCGTAGCAGCCGTAGCAGGGATGAACTTATCCCAAGAACAAACTTAACATTGTACTTAACTTGTTGCAAATTTAAGTTGGTCGATTATTACTCGTTAACTAGTAAAGCCTACTTAGCTGTGATAGTTTTCCTTTTAATTTCGTTATATATACTACTGCTGTGAATTTTTCCACATATCCAGAACTTACCGTTTAGCTGGCAGGGGGGGGGGGACACTTGACTCTGACAAAAATTAGCACTTTAAAGCTTAATATTTCGCAGACGGATTCTTCAATCCAAAAATGGTTTTAACAAGCTCACAATATATTTGAACGAGCTTTCTAACGATACCCCAAACTACGGGATAGACGAAAAAAAAAAAAGATATCCCCACTTTACATGTAGGGGAGGTACCCTTAAAAAAAATATTTTTCATGATTTTATTTTACCACTTTGTCTGCGTCATTAGTATGTATACTCATCCCAAATTACAGCTTTCTAGTACTAACAGTCTCTGCGCTAAGCAGGGGACAGACAGACAGACGGACAGACAGACAGACAGACGGACATGGCGAAACTATAAGGGTTCCTTGGTTACTACGGAACCCTAAAAATCTAGACGCCTCCATGGCTCTGAAACCACATGAAGCCGGTCCCGGCTGTCATTCGTAGATCTTTGATCTTTGAAAAGCTAGGTCGAAAAGTGAGTGAAAAAACATGGTAACATATTCATCGTACGGAACCCTTCCGATGAATATAACTACACGAACAACAAGAATATAACATAAAATAAAATATAATATAAAAAATATATATAAAGAAATTACCATGTTATTAGGCATTAGACTTCTTATAAGTTTTCCTGTAATCTATAAGTAAAGAACTATTTTATAAAAAAGAATTTAAAAAATTGTCTAGTTTCCGAGATAAGGGGAATGGTTTTTCATCTATTTTATTATAACTTAAAAGTATTTATTTGAAAATTATTTATCATTTTCTATTAGACTATAGAAACTGAGGTCATAGTATTTTGGTTTATTTTCGTTAAACCTACTGCACAAAACGCCATGTGAATCTTAATTACCTACATAGGCAAGACATCAAGATACAGAACCACAGCCAGCTGCTTTTTTTGACGAAATAATTATTAAAGATAAATAATGAAAGTTTTATTATTGTACACCTAATCTCTTATTTACACCCTCTACTTGGTTGAAATATAGAATTATATTTAGCTATATATATGTATGCCATATTTTTGTATTATGAATGTCTAATAGATATAATATGATAAGCTACTTTTCATACACTACTGCATAACAAAACAAAAGACAGAATTTATTAAGTCCCAAAAATATAATCAACTAAACTTATTACATTATATCTCGATAGGTACTCCCATTAGGCACAGAAATGAGCTTCATGCTTAGCTTAACTAGATAGCCAAACCTTCAAAATAATGCATGATTCATCTTTGTCTGCCGTGGGATTATTTTCCATAGTAAAGGTCCCAATGTTCTTTCAACATAATCGGTCCAGTAGATTCGGACGTACGGAACCCTAAAAGAAAACTTAGAGAGTTGGATTGATTAGTTCAATACAACTCTCTAAGTGTTCTCTAATAATTCTTTATAAACATATTTATTACGGTCGAGAACCATATTTCGATCAACATAACATAATACTGAATTGCAAAAAAAAAAAAGGACATATTGAATTTCGCGGGCTACCCTGGCGCTTTCGTCTTAAAAGGCTGGGTTCCAGATCTCACAAAATAGAATACCGAAATAATAAAAAGTGCCGTCAGTTGTCAGTTGGTCAGAAAGTCAGAAATCGTGACGTGACGTGATTAAATCCGTGTATTTTTATAGTTGGATTTGAATATTCTCTTTTTCTACGAGTTTAAGACTCATCTAATATTGAATCACGTTTTAATTTAAAAAAGTAATGATCATTTAACATTCACAAGTAACCAATTGAATCACAGAACATGTCTTGTACTTCCCATAATTCAGAAGAAAAGAACGGTGAACCTAAAGTTGACGCAGAGCAGACTAATAATGTTGTAAGAAAAAATGCTGATCAAGATGATGATATAAATGATCCCCTTAAAATCAAAGCTGCTACTGAAGAACACGGTTCTGTGGTGGCAGCACACTATAACCACTTAGAAGAGAAAGGCTTGAAGGAAAGGTTCAATTCGCCCATTTATTACCTCAGAAATTTTAATAATTGGGTCAAAAGTGTACTGATACAAGAATACACAGACAAAATTCGAGAAAAGGACTATGGTAGATCCTTGAGAATACTGGATATATGCTGTGGTAAAGGTGGCGATTTAAGTAAATGGCAAAAGGCCAGAGTAGAACATGTTGTTTTTGCTGATATTGCTGAGGTATCAGTGCAGCAGTGTCAGACAAGATATGACGATCTTCGTTCTCGTTCACGGGGTGGTCGACTTTTTTCTGCTGAATTCATTGCAGCAGATTGCTCTAAAGACACACTGAGAGATAAATATAGAGATCCCTCTATCAGTTTCGACATTGTAAGCTGCCAATTTGGCTTGCATTATAGCTTTGAAAGCTTACCTCAGGCTAAGCGGATGCTTACCAACATATCTGAGTGCTTAAAACCAGGTGGCTATTTTTTTGGAACTATTCCTGATGCATATGAAATTGTGTCGCGAGGACAAAAATCACCTCATGGCTCATTTGGAAATAGAATTTATAACATTAAATTACTGTTTGATGTTGAGAAAGGCTATCCACTCTTTGGTGGAAAGTATGATTTTCATCTAGAGGGAGTTGTAGATTGTCCTGAATTTTTAGTGAATTTTAAATTATTTACCAAGCTTGCTTCTGACTATGGTTTGGAATTAGTATACAAAGCAAGATTCGCAGACTTCTTCAAAGATCACTCAGAGAAGTACAGACAACTATTGCAAAGAATTGTATGCTTTGAAAGTTATCCTCCACCTCCGGGGAAAGAGCTGATTGCTGATGTGGCAGAGTATGAACATGCTAAACACTTCTGGGAGAGCAAGGATAACAAGACTGAGCGAGATAGAGTTGGCACAATGAGTTCATGTGAATGGGAAGTTGCCAGTAAGTATTCATTTAATAAAATGAATTTATTAAATAAACTTTGTCATGACATGCTAATATTATATTCCCTTTTTTTTAGCTGTATACATGGCTTTTGCCTTTAGAAAACTGAAAAGCACCTGGGATTCAAATGGAAAGCCTGTGTATTCAAAACCGAAAGAAGAAAGTCAATCAACAAACAAAAACTAGCTATATAATTGAATACTTTTCCATCCTATTCTTTGTTAGAAGTTATAAATAAAAATAAAATAGATAAGGATATGTAGAAACCAACCTTAGTACACTATGCAAACAGCAAAAACCTATTTAAAACTATGAAACTTTACATACTTATACATAATAATATCATTATTGGTATTGGTTAAGGATGTAATTTCTAGTTTTGTGTCAGGACATCCCATTTCACGAACCCTATTGTATTCAATGATGTATAAAACTATAGATACGTTGTCCGCACTCTAAAATGGCAACATGAAATGAAGCCAATTGGCCACATTGCGCTCAGTCACGCACCAACCTGTCGCGCGACGCTACGTTTGTTTTTAATTTATATCGTGTGTGAAAACGATAAAAATAAATTATATATTACATATTTCCCTATTATAATAATAATTATAATTATATATACGTAATATTACGTATTTCCCTTTCTTTACGCGTATAAGTAGTTATCTAGTATTTTCGCCGTTTTTAAGCGCCGAGATGTTTGTTGATAACGTGTCTATATATAATACGTCATTGATTGTATTACGTTGTTTATCTAATTTTATGCTAGTAAGTACTAAGTATTATAGTGTTAGTAATTTACGCAAATGATTTAAATTGAATGTTGTAAAAATATATTACTTATGTTCTATTTTTTAAATAGTCCAGTAAACTAAGAACAAAAGCCAAATTGCGTTAAAAAAACCGGCCAAGTGCGAGTCGGACTCGCACACGAAGGGCTCCGTACCATGTCGTATGCGTTAAAAAAACCGGCCAAGTGCGAGTCGGACTCGCACACGAAGGGTTCCGTACCATGTCGTATTTATTTTTAGTTCAGATAAATGAAAATACTAAACAAAGAACAATGTTCATCTTTTTAAAAATATCAAAGATAAATTTGTATTTCATATTGATAACCAGCTATTAGAAAAACACTTAGAATTTCAATAACCTGTACCTGGCTTTCGTGGACTATACAAAGGCTTTTGACAGCATTCAACACAGTGCAATATTTTCAGCCTTACGAAGTCAAGATGTAGAGGAATCTTACAAAGAACTGCTAATAATTATTTATAATAGCACGGCTAACTTGAAGCTGGATTCTGTGGTCACAACTTTCAAAATCGACAAAGGGTTAAACAGGGCATTCCGCTCTCCCAAACTATTTACCAGCACCCACGAGGAAGTATTTAAAAAACTCGCAGACGCATGGGCAACGAAGGGCATTCAAATCGGCTATAAATGCTAACAAACCTTCGTTTTGCGGACGATATTGTTGTTTTTGCGTCTACAGCAGATCAACTGCAACAAATACTCCAAGAGCTGAGTAGGTACCTACTGCAAGCCGATGCGACTGCAGGATTGACGATGAATCGGTCAAAAGCCATAACCAATGCTGCTGAATATAGGGTCCAGTTCGATGGCAGGAAATACAGTATGTCGACGAATACATTAACTGGGCCAGCTAGTTTCCGTCCACAACAGACAGGACAAAGAGATCGACCGTCGAGTCGAAAAGGCCTGGACGAGCTACTGGTCCATGAAGGCGGTAATGATGGGTGACCTTCCAATTTCATTAAAGCGCAAGTTCTTCGACATGTGGATCCTGCCTATCCTAACCTATGGCGCTCAGACTTGGTCTTTGACAGAGGCTCAGAAGTACAGTGGCCAGCACATCAAGCTACTAAAATCTGTCAAATTTCTTTAGTAGATTTTAAACTTTATCGCTAAAGCATTAGGTTCAAGTTTGATTGGGAAAGTTTGACAGTTTTGGGTAGCTTGATGTGCTGGCCACTGTACAATGGAGCGTAGCATTTAAAAAATTAAATTCGCCGACCAAAATTGGCATCACCATAATACGCTCCAACACAGGCGTCGCCGATGTTGGCGATAAGTCTGCGAGGCTCAAATGGGACTGGGCGGGTCACACCACCTATAGGAATAGGATGCATGAACGCAGATGGTACAGGATCGTCACACATTTTCGTCTATCCAATGGTGTGGGGTTATAAAAAACGTAAGAAAATTTGAATGTCGCAGGCTACCACACAACGAGCCTATTGCCATCAACCGTGCACACAAATCGACTCCGGGCTGCTACTGTAAAATTTCCAACGGAAAACTCAATTATGCCTTTGCCAGACCTAGTGATCGAAACCGAGACTACTCTGTATCGTTTATTACCGTTTATCGTTAAAGATATTTAAACACCGGACCGGATTTGGACCGTAGGGTGGATACACTACTTGAGTGTAAAATAGGGGGCGAAGCTTCGGGTGAATCTAGACGACAAATTAATTTCCACGTTGAATACTGGATGTTGTTTGTTGCCAACAAGGTTTACTACGAACCCGCAGACCCGCTATGCGCTATTCGCCCTCGAAATTCAAATTTTCATAGATTTTGTGCAATTTGCAGGTCAGTACAATCATCGGCACGATTCTTGAGCGCTGACCTTCACCTGCGCTGAAGTGAGTTATTGGGTCGCTTTACGTATTTTGTCATAAGTGTGCGCAAAGCTATCCCCACTCTTCCGCCGAGCGCTCAAGAACCGTGCCGGTATCTATATCCGGCTGTATTGAAATTAAGAGGGTGCATCCTAAAAGTTGGCAACGTCGTAAATAGCTGTCAAATATTTACCTGTTTCGATTAATTTGGAAATAATACTGTATGGAAATAAGAAATGTGGCTAACCAATTGAATAGAATATAATGAATTGCAATTATAACATTGAATTTGATGTTGTACCCGTTTTAGGTGAAAAAAAGGCATTTGGAAAGTTACCAAATACTTTTTTTACATCTAAAACTAACTATTCGGTGTTACGATATTAATTATTGCATTTCATAATCAATATTCTAGTTCACTAGTTAGCCACATTTTTTATTTCCATACAGAAATATTATCAAATTAATCAAAACAGCGAAATATTTGACATCTATTTGCGACATTGCCAACTTTCAGAATAAACCCTCTTAAAGAAACCAATCGCACCCGACAAATATTTATGTACCAAAGTCATCATCAAATCGAGTTAAAATCCCAATCTGAAAGCCCATATCCTAAACTGAAAGCTCGTCATAGGTGACAGCACTGCTGTCCGTCTACAAACCGCCATTATTTTGTTTATGTTCATGTCGATCAAAAAAAAACGACAAACCAAATAAAAATTTGTAATGTGACTTGGATTGCAGCAATAGCAAAAGACGAGCCAAGGAAAGGATAAACACGCACACACCTTTACTATAAGACCATAAGCGTCAAGTCCCGTAGCCGCGGGAAAAGCTAGAATTTGAATCCATAAATACAGTCCGCGCATAATTATTTCCACCACATGACCACATGCCTCTGTCCGACATCTTTCGTGAAAAATGTCTCGCCCCACACTAGTTCCGCAAGACGCAAAAATATAGTTTTTTTTTTGTAGTTTAGTAAGATTCTGTTTTGAGCGCTGCAACACTACAAGTACAAAGTAGTCTGAACAACGTCCAATTAGGCACGTTGAACCAATTCACCTGAAGCTATCAACAATCTTGCGAGGAACGGCGCATGCGTATTCGTCACTTCTCAGCACTTAGAATTTTGCGTTCGCTTGACCGGCCTCATGTAATCGTACATCGTACTTTTTGTACTAACGTCGGTCTGTAATACGTAGGCAAAATGAGTGTCGAAAATCCCGCTAGCGACAATGATTGTGAATCAGTAAGTGATTAAATAGATACGTATATTCAATATCTATCAGTTAATATTACATTTATACCATAGGATAATCTGAATTGTGCTGTTTACTGGCGAACACAAGTCTCCACGAAGCGAAAATTTTCCCAATATGGCGTCAACTACAGTGTTCGAACAAACCGAAGCTAAGCGTCGGTTTGGAAAGTTTCGAGAATAAAAATCGACACAATTATAGTGTTTCATAGCGCTTGAATTAATATTTTACTACATGATGACAATTAGTTGTCAATTATTTTGGTAATGTTAAAATGTCGTAAATTGTTCTCAGGGAAAGGTAAATGGTAATAAAAATGAACACGTGAACGGTGTTCACAATGGATACAGTAGCTCCGACAAGCACAGATCCAGCCATAAGTCATCAAGTAAGGACAAGCACCGAGACAAAGATCGGAACCACAAGAGCTCATCCAAACACAGCAGGTTAGTTTTTCCAGAAGGTTCTGTGTTAACATGCCTTCTGCATTGTTGATTTGATGGAGTTTGTTATTTAAGTGTTTAATTTATAGCGATAAAGAAAAGCACTCATCTAGTAAAAATCACAGCAGCTCACATAAATCCTCCAGCAAAGACAAAGACCGCAGCGAAAAAGATAAAGAGCGTGGTGATCGTGAGCACAGCAGCAAGGATAAAGATCGCGACAAGGACAAACACCGCAGTGAGAGAGACAAGCACAGGGACAAGGAGAGAAGTGACCGTGAAAAGGACAAACACAAGAGCAGCAGTAGTGATAAAAAATCATCCTCGTCGTCTTCTAAGGATAAAGACCGAGATCACAAGAGTTCATCTAAAGATCACAAGTCAAAAGACAAGGATAAAGAACGTGAAAAAGATCGCCACAGAAGTGACAAACACCGCAGTGATAAAGACAAACATTCAAGCTCTAAAGATAAACACAGGTTGGTTGCAAATAATGTATTTATTAAATGCATAATTTATATTTTTCTCATACTACATTTCCTATCAGTATAGAAAATGTAGTATGAGATAAATATAAATTTTGCTCTGTTTTCAATTTCATTCTAAGGTTATCCAATAAACATTCTAATCAAATTACAAAATTGGTATGTAATTTTAATAGGTCAAAAATTGTTCTGTGTATTTCAGTGTATAAAGACTGATACATGTGTTATTAGCAAAATTGAAGAGTTGAAGTTCTTATGAATTGCTCTAGAAATTTTCTCAAGTTATAGATTCTGTATGTCTGTGATTACCAAGAGGTTAATTTGCATAAAATGTAGACCAATTTTATAAAAAACTAATATGAAATACAAGTTATTGACTAAAACAATGTGTATTACCTAAGTTGTCTACATGATCTGTCTTTAATGACCAAATTACAATAAATTTATTTTCGATAGCTCCAGTAAAAGCAAAGAGAAAAGCAGTAGTGAAAAACATGATAAAATCAAATCTGAACCAGATTATCAAGATTCTCACATCAAGGATGAGCCCATGCAGGTAAACCTTAAACCACTTATAATATTATATCCAATACCAATATTTTTGTTTTTTTTTTCGATAGTTCAGTTTATTGTAACAATTTTTTATTGAATTAAAATAGATACATCAAGTTGATGTCAAGCGAGAAATGAATGATGAAAGCAATGATTTTGGAGGACTCAACACTACAGCTTCATCATGTGATTATTCTCTATCACAGTTTAAGGATGAGCCATTATCAGAACTCCCACCTGAAGATGAAAGTGATGAAGATTCACCATCGGTAATCATTTGATTTTTACCATTTAAATCCTCAAGTTATTGACGACAGGCACCAAATTAATCTTTTTCTTCTTTATACAGTCTGAGCCTATTGGTAAAAAACGACGTGCGCCCAGTGAGAGTGAAGAAGACATTCCGTTACTTCAGCGTAAGAAATCTAAAAAGAAGAAAATCAAAAAAGGTTTGTAATTTATTCATGTTGTCATTCATTTTTTATTGTTGTCATGTTCAAAATGATGTCCTGAATATATCTACAGTAATAATATTAATTCAGAACCTGTTTACGACGATGATATGGATGAGGAAGAAGAAGAAAAGCCAAAAAAGAAGAAATCAAAGCCAGCAATAACAAAACCAAGCAAAGTGAAGCATGAGCCAAATGATGGCCCCAGTCCAAACAAACGCAAGAAGAAACAAGAAGATGAACAAGAAGTCTGGAAGTGGTAAGTTTAAATTTCAGAATTAAGGTCAATAAACACCGTAATACTAAAATAAAATAGCACACTAACCTCATTGTGTTACCCTTAGTTACCTAGGGAACGAATAGATGGCGCTTTTCTACAACAATGTGACATTAGAGTTTTGAGGTTATGTTACTTGAAGATGTTCTTTAGAAATGTGTCAATAAAACTTTTAGAAGTAAAATCGGTTTTTAGGGTAACACCTATAGTTATTGTGAGGAAAGTGCGTTATCGCAGGCTGAAGTGTGTGTAGGTTTTTTTATTATTAAAATTCTTATTACCTAACCTACACATGCAGGTAGTATCTTGATGTAAACTATATTAAACTTAAAATGCTTGAAATGATCATTAAATTTCTTTCTTTAGGTGGGAGGAAGAAAAGAAGGACGATGGAACTAAATGGAAATATTTGGAGCACAAAGGACCTGTATTTGCGCCAGATTATGAACCTTTGCCTGAAAATGTTAGATTCTTTTATGATGGTAAAGAGATGAGACTTTCCCAGGATGCTGAAGAGGTGGCGGGATTCTATGCTCGAATGTTAGACCATGATTATACAACCAAATCAACCTTCAACACAAATTTTTTTACTGACTGGCGTAAAGTAATGACACATGAGGAAACAAAACAAATAAAGGATCTCTCAAAATGTAATTTTAAAGAAATGCAAGCTTATTTCGTAAGCGTTTCGGAAAAAAACAGGAATAGAACAAAAGAAGAAAAAGCGTCACTCAAAGCCAAGAATGAGGAAATTCAAAAAGAGTATGGTTTCTGTACCATAGATGGCCATAAAGAGAAAATAGGCAACTTTAGAATAGAACCCCCTGGTTTATTCAGAGGGCGTGGTGAACACCCGAAAATGGGAATGTTGAAAAGGCGTGTAATGCCTGAGGATGTGCTTATTAACTGCTCTAAAGATAGTAAAATACCTAAACCACCCCCAGGACATAAATGGAAAGAAGTTCGCCATGACAACACGGTTACTTGGTTAGCTTCATGGACAGAAAATGTCCAAGGGCAAGCTAAGTATGTCATGTTAAATCCTAGTTCTAAATTAAAAGGTGAGAAAGATTGGCAAAAGTATGAAACTGCCCGAAAACTTCACAAGTGTATAGATGTAATCAGAGAAAATTATAAAAATGATTGGAAGGCTAAAGAAATGCGTGTTCGTCAACGTGCAGTTGCTCTATACTTTATTGATAAACTAGCATTGAGAGCAGGTAATGAAAAGGATGATGATCAAGCAGACACAGTCGGTTGTTGCTCATTGCGTGTCGAACACATTGCTTTGCATAAAGAAAAAGACGGTAAAGAATATGTGGTTGTATTTGATTTTCTTGGTAAAGATTCTATCAGATACTACAATGAAGTGCCAGTTGAAAAACGTGTATTCAAGAATCTCGAGTTGTTCATGGAGAATAAAAAAGATAGTGATGATCTCTTTGACAGACTTAATACACAAACTCTAAATGAACATTTAAAAGATTTAATGCCTGGACTAACTGCAAAGGTTTTCCGTACATACAATGCATCTATAACACTGCAAAGACAATTAGATGAGCTTACTGATGCTGATGCATCAATACCAGAGAAAATACTGGCTTACAACCGTGCAAACCGTGCAGTTGCTGTTCTTTGTAACCATCAACGTGCTGTGCCCAAAGGTAATTTAATTAAAATTTGTCTTTTCATATGTTAACAACTGGTTGGCACTCTGTCTTAGCTGACATGCCCAACATGCGAAAGTTCTCAATTTATTACATAAATCTTTATGTTCCATTCTATAAAATCATTATTTTCAGGTCATTCAAAATCTATGGAAGCTTTGAAGGAAAAAATCCAAGCTAAACGTGATCAAGTTGATGAAGCAGAGGAAGACTTGCGAGAATCAACAAAGGCGGCCAAACGAGGTTCTGTGAAAGAAAAGCTTGCTTGTGATAAGAAAAAGAAAGCTCTAGAACGTCTGAGAGACCAACTTAAAAAATTAGAACTCCAGGAGACCGATCGCGACGAAAATAAAACAATTTCACTTGGTACTTCTAAACTGAATTATCTTGATCCACGTATCTCAGTAGCTTGGTAAGTGCAGAAAAATTTGAGAATATTGGCCACATTCGTAAAATTCTTACCATAATCACGAAGTTTATTTTGTCTTTGCAGGTGCAAAAAACATGGTGTACCAATTGAAAAGATCTACAACAAAACTCAACGTGATAAATTCCGTTGGGCAATCGATATGGCCGGTCCGGAATATATCTTCTAAGGTCAATATTAGCATTAGCTATTACTATTTTATTATTTTCGTTAAATCTGAAAACGTTCCACTTCCTACATGTTGTTTACATGGAATTTATTTTATGGATTTCTGACGTAAAATTTTTATTCAGTGATTTAGTATTGATATGATAAAATATTTGGACCCAAATGGAATAGTGTTCCTCCCAAGATTAGGATCCAAATTAGAAGTCTGATTCTAATTTATTTTATTAATTTAGTTACAATGTTCTCTTTAGCTTAAATTAGTTATAGGCTAAGATTAGTGTTAAAAGGGAGTTTAAGAGTTTCTTGTATAGATTTGCGAACTTTTTGATGTTAAAAGTAGTTCTTTTATTTTTTCTAAATAACTACATCTACTATTCTTACAATTGTATTAAAATATACGAAGAGAGTGATTTCCTTTGAACATTATTTTCTATTTATGAATAGTGGCTTATTTAATGGTTTCCAGCACCTATTGAAGAATGCGGTGTATGCAGTTTTGACTTAACGTTCAAAGTGATTTGTATATAAAATGAGGCTCTTTTATTTACATTTGAAACAGTGAAGCGCCACCTACTTAATGCAACCTATGATTTACTAATAATCACTAGATTATTCTTAGAAGTATTCATTAAAAAACTTGAGAATCCGAAAGAACAAAGCCGCATCAGATGTAATGTAAATTGTGCACAATGTGTGCAGTAGCAAATGTTGTAAAGTAAGAAATAATGTTATTTTATTTTTATAAAATTAGGATCGAAAGTCGTGGCAAGCGCCAGTTCATCTTACGAAAGGTACAATGTTCTAGGTAAATTTGTAATATTACATACAATTATGTGTGCATCTTGTATATAGTAAATTTTTACCATGTCAAACAATTGTGTAATGAGATTATCCCAAATAAATAAAACATTGACACTAGTAATTCAGTGATTTTATTTTAATTAACATTTGATTCACTAAAATCTAATCATCACCATCATGGAAGAAATCATTATCTTCCATTCCCTCAGGCATATAGCTTAATCCAGACTGGTCTTTATGTGACATATTATAACCACATCCATAGCCTGAAAAAGCAGTAATATTGTTTATTCATGATTATAAATAGAAATAAAATTCATGAACGCAATAAACTCAAATACTACCGAACGGATTTTCACCAAAGGCCGGAGTGATTCTTAAGGAAGATTTAGTTGTATAATTCATTGAAGTTTTGTGTAAATAGGCTGAAATAAATATGACGATGATTGTTCAAGATGTCAGAAAAATTCATGCCTACTGGGAGCTTTACTGGCGCGCACACTGGTGAAACGGGTTGCGGCTTTTGCACTTGGTGACGGTTACAAAACGACAGATTCGAACTGCCTAACAAATTGGCATTTATTGATTTCAATAATAACTTTAATTACATTACTTACTATAATGAGTAAAATTAAAAAAAAATATTAACAAAGCTATACATTTTAAAGAATGAAAGTTAAAAAAAGAAATACAAGTAGTAGGTAGTTTTTGAGTTTATCGCGTTCGGACAGACAGAGGCGGCAGGGGACAAAGATAAAGATATATTTATTTGTAAACATGTGTAACATTATACATATAAATGCAAATGTGGATGTAAAAGTGAAAATCTGTGAGTTTCAACACGTTTTGCCACCATTGGCGTACAAAATAAATTATAGCTTAGGACTTATATTTATTTATTTAGTGATAGTGATTATTTACCTAGTTGCTTCATAAGCTTCGTAGGAGCGTTACGCAAATGGAGTGGAACTGGTGGTAGAGGACCTTTTGCCTCCACCAGCGATCTTCGACATCTTTTCATAGCACAGTATACTTCTCTGCTTTTAGGTGCTCTTGCAAGTCTAACAGCACATTGTGCAAGCAAAACGTCGCATTCCGGCATTCCAATATGCTGACATCCTTGTAAACATGCAACAGCTTCAACGACGGCAGTCTGGTCTGCTAAACCTGTTTATTATACACGAAAAATGCACGAATAACAATATTATAAATTATAATCCTTGGTTTTCTGTCAGACTACGGAAAAATAAAGGATAATGAAACTACCTCTGTAGGTTGATTTTCAGGGTGCAGTATTCATATGTATGTCAGTTGCCCTAACTCGTCACTTTATTGATTCGTCAGTCAAAGTACTATCAGGTAGACAACTGCACACACGTCAGCTAATTTAATTATGTATTACATAACATAACATCAAGCCTGTTTCCTCAAAGGGTTAGGCCGAGTAGTACATAGAGTACATCCATATTTCAGCAGTTGTGTTTAACATCATGTAATAGGAGGCGAGCCTATTGCAATTAACTGAGCCCAAATCCAGACTCCGAGCTACTGAAAAATGTCTAGAAACTGGAAAAACCCAATACGACGAGAATCAAACCCAGGACCAGGCTCCAGCTCAGCATTAGCGCTTACGAGTACTAGACCAAAAACACGAAATAAAATGTAAAAAAAAAAAAAAATACGGTTTCCCGACCTTTCCACTTCAGATCCACTTTTGTTTATGTAAACGTAAACATAAAGAGGTTCATATACATTTTTGACACTTAACCTAAACCAATGTTTATGAATAAACCCCATATTTTCCTTGAGTGTACCAAACCGACGAATCAACAGACCAGCGATACGCGGACGTATTCATAAAGGTACAATAATCTATACTGTACATAGAAAATATCAAATAAATTAATGGCAGGGAGTGTTACTAGACCGACACCGAACCCAAAAATGTGTTTTTTTTTTTCTGTCCGTCTGTTTGTTCAGGCATCACGCAAAAACTACCGGTTCGATTACGATGAAACTTGTTATAATTATTCTTTAATATCCTGGGCACCACACTGGGTACTTTTTATCCCGGAAAAGTATCCTATCCTACTATAATATTATAAATGCGAAAGTTTGTGAGGATGGATGGATGGATGGATGTTTGTTACTCTTTCACGCAAAAACTACTGAGCGGATTTTGACGAAACTTTACAGTAATATCATCAGAATAACACATAGGCTACAATTTATAAAGATTTTGTTTGATTTTGCCATGATATAACGATAAGTAGGTATCAAGTATGTCGGAAAAATTTCTGTCTTCTGAGAGCTATCTTGGAGTGCGCTGCCTAAACCGTAAAAGTTACGCGAAGATAATGTATCGTGGGATTGTATGTCTAAAACAGTTCTAAATAAAAGTCCGCGACAGCATATATCTATCTTTTATGTGGAAGCCATTATATACATTTAAAATGAAGACCTTTTTTACATTGCAAATTTTGTAGTATTTAGTTACTTCTTATCAAAATTAATACCTTCATCGCTCTCGGTATTTAATGTAGAAAAACTTTGTCTTATATGTATATGTATAACAAACGATGGAAGTATAAAAAAGTGAGTTACCTATATCTTCACAAGCTGCCCGCACCAGGCGTCGTGCTATATACAAAGGATCCTCGCCACCGTGCAATGCTCGCGTGGTCCAGTACAACGCGGCGTTATCGTCGCTCGCTCGAATTGACTTGTGGATCGCCGACACGGTATTAAAGTGCTCCTCACCTTTTCGATCATAAATCATGTGTGATCTCTGTAATAGCAAACTCACTCAAGTTAGTTTTAATATAAACAAGTCCGTGTCGGACCACGCACAATGAAGGGTTCCGTAGCTGGGATGAACTTATCCCAAGAACAAACTTAACATTGTAGTTGAAAAACATGTTCTCCCATACAAAATGTATGGTAGAACATGTTTTTGCAACTGCAAATTTAAGTTGGTCGATAATTACTCGTTAACTAGTAGAGCCTACTTAGCTGTGATAGTTTTCCTTTTAATTTCGTTATATATATATAACGTGACCATTTATTCTTTGACTCAAAACGGGACATCGGTTTATTTCGGTCAAATAATAGGTTGTCAATAAAAAATAAAAGAACACTTTTTAAAGTTATTTATTCAGAAAAAGTTGGTTAAAAGTTACGAATCACAAAATATAGGTACCCAAAATGTTTAATTATATTTATATTTATCAGAGGAACAAATTTGTTTTAATATAGCTGGAGACGATTTCAAGTAAGAATGAAACTCTTGGCACGTTTTTTTTATATTCACCTTAATTATCAACATCGCCTTTAGAACTGAAATTTGTAACTGGGTTTTTTCAGATGTCCACAATTTGTTCATAATCGAAAATACTCTTTCTACTGGAGCATTTGTAGCAGGCAAACATAAAATATATCACGCGTCCGGTTGGTGCGGGCGTCACATCGACGGGCGAGCTGTATCCGGCCGTCCGCTACTCAAATTTTCGCGCGGTTTCTGAAAACGGGACAATTTTGCGTCCCGCAGTTCATTTCGGGGACACCGGGACTCGTAATTGTAAAAAGGGACAGTCCCGTTCAAAACGGGACGTCTGGTCACGTTATATATATACTACTACTGTGAATTTTTCCACATATCCAGAACTTACCGTTTAGCTGGCAGGGGGGGACACACTTGACTCTGACGAAAATTAGCACTTTACCTCTTAAAGTGCTAATGTTTATTCTGAAAGTTGGCAACGTCGCAAATAGATGTCAAATATCTCGCTGTTTTGATTAATTTGATAATATTTCTGTATGGAAATAAAAAATGTGGCTAACTAACGAACTAGAATATTGATTATGAAATGCAATAATTAATATCGTAACACCGAATAGTTAGTTTTAGATGTAAAAAAAGTATTTGGTAACTTTCCAAATGCCTTTTTTTCACCTAAAACGGGTACAACATCAAATTCAATGTTATAATATTGCAATTCATTATTAATATTCTAGTCAATTGGTTAGCCACATTTCTTATTTCCATACAGTATTATTTCCAAATTAATCGAAACAGGTAAATATTTGACAGCTATTTACGACGTTGCCAACTTTTAGGATGCACCCTCTTAAAGCTTAATATTTCGCAGACGGATCCTTCAATCCAAAAATGGTTTTAACAAGCTCACTCAGCAATATTTTTGAACGAGCTTTCTAACGATACCCCACACCATGGGATAGACGAAAAAAAAAAAGATATCCCCACTTTACATGTACTGGAGGTACCCTAAACAAATTTATTTTTCATGATTTTATTTTACCACTTTGTCGGCGTCATTAGAATGTATACTCATGCCAAATTACAGCTTTCTAGTACTAACAGTCTCTGCGCTAAGCCGGGGACAGACAGACAGACAGACGGACAGACACAAACGGACATGGCGAAACTATAAGGGTTCCTTGTTTACTACGGAATCCTAAAAAACCGGCAGACCTAGTCGGACTCGCGCACCGAAGATATTTTTAAGGACATTTTTCAAGTGAAAGAAAACCTACCAATAAGCTTAAGTAAAAAAAAATCATAGCCCACTTGACTTGACCTTCAATCCCCATTGCAGCATTTGCACATACACAATCAGCCAGACCCGGAACAACTACTTGTAGGTCATACAAATATTTGTTCCGTACGGGAATCGAACCCGCGACACACAGCGCAGCAGTCAAACGCTTAACAACTGCGACAAAAGTGCCGTCATTTATTATCAAGGTGTGCTTGTGCAGGAATTATTTATAACTATTATTTATTTAGTACTAGCTGACCTGACAGAATAATAGAATTCCCATAAAAAATGCACATTTAGCTTTCCTGGATTTTTCAAGTGTTCCACTGAGTGCAACTTTATGATATAAGATTTCAAGTCAATAAAATTTGTTCTTCCTGAAATAAGCTGCTCTGGCCTGTGATAGAACAACGAATTCATACCATACCATTTTGGCATGGGAGAACAAATGATTAAAAAAAAAAAATGCCACACCTTTATACCGTCTTTAATATCTTCCAGACTAATTATTTCTGGCCCTGTGTTCACCAGAGCAATTCCAGGAGCTCTTGCCGCAAGTGCCAGTTCCAGGGCTCCAAGCGCAACCCGTGCATCTCCATCGCACACTTCTGCTAGCCACTGCAGTGATGCTTCTTCCACAATGCATCTTTAAAAAAAGTAGTTGATACTTACTTGTGTTTATTGAAATATTATTATTGATTTAGATGGTGTTTGTGAAAGACGATAGAGCTAGGAAGAAAGGAAGTGAACACTACAATGATGGCTGATGAGATGCAAAGAAAAAAATATGTACTGCACCAACCCAAATAAAATAGCAGTAGAGAGCTGGATGTAAAGTGTTTTGAGAGTCCTATACAATAACAGTTGTCATTGCTTAACAATTCATCATCAAATAAGATTAAAGCAGAAAATATGTAGTTTTTTACGGAACTTACTCCGGAAGATCAGTTTCAGATGATTCTTCAGAGTCTTCTGTGTCGTTTCTGATAATTGCCTTTCCACTCTTTGTAAGAGCATGCTTTAAAATTACTAATATATCATCTGCACTTAATTTTTCCATAACAACCACCCGACATCGGCTCAGCAGTGCATTATTTAAACTGAATGAAGGATTCTCAGTAGTAGCTCCAACAAGAATGATTGTACCATTTTCTACATGAGGTAAAAATGTGTCTTGCTGTAGTTTGTTGAACCTAAAATCATAAGTTACTGCAATGAAATTGAGTTCACATAATAATTTGTTCACTTTGTTTTGTCATATGCATTAAGTTTACAAGTTTAAAGTACTTAAAATTTGATTAAAAACAGGTCTTTGACTTTTAGAATTAAAAGTGCATCAGCATCATACACAATCTAGAAATATTTCATATAGTACCTATGAATTTCATCCATGAACAATACAGTCTGCCTTTTGAACTGGGTTTCATTTTTGGCAACTTTTACCACTTCTTTAACATCATTTATCCCAGCCATTGTAGCAGATAACTTGACAAATCTCATGTTATTTTGTTCTTTACAGATATTAGCTATTACATTAGCCAATGATGTCTGAAATACATTTTTTGGATATTATAACAGTTGCCAGATTGAATCATTATTGTTTACACACTGTAGATTTCTATGCTGCTCTGTCATGATTTGAAAAAGTATATTTTGTATAACTTGTTAATCTTCCTTCAGCTGCAGTTAGACTGAGAAAAAATTCAACATAGTTGGTAAAATTCTCTAAAGATGTTCAAAGCAAACAAAGTTCAGGAATACCTTCCCACAACCGGGTGGTCCCCAGAGAATCATGTTGGGTATTATTTTTCTTTCAATAGAAGACCTTAACATTGACCCAGGACCAAATGCTTGCGTCTGCCCAACAATGTCTTCCAGATGTAAGGGTCTCATGCGTTCAGCCAGAGGTATACTTTTGACTTCTTTTATTTGGGTTTTTATGCTAGGTTCGGGTAATTGTGGTTTCTACGGAAAAATACAATAATAAATTGAATATTTTATGCGAAATACCGATCCGACCGGTTGCTTAAATTCTAATCTACTCATGTTACTCACCATATTATTGACACAACTTGGGCTTGTGCTTATTCGTGCTCGTTTTTCATTTATAGATGTATTATTAAAGTGTGAACTACTTCTTTTGTAATTCGGTTGGTCTACTTTATTTTGTTTTGATTTACTTTGTACTGATGTGTTCAAAAATAAACATTTATTAGCATGTTCTTCTATCACGGTTTTCTCAAAATCTTTATTACAAATGGGACATGAAATAGTAATTTCCCTAGGATCTGGATCCTTTTCAACATTAATCGAAGCCATTGTTTATTATTAACAAAAAACAGTGTGTATGTTGACGAGTTGACGAGTTACAACAAGAAAAGTTTAGTACAAAGTACAGAGTATGGCTTGACACTGACAAATTTTATTTTCCCGCGCGTGTTTTTTTTTTACATTTTATTTACCATAGACTATAACTAGACTTGGGCCGCATTCCGAGTTAGGCCATATTCGCTTACAGTCAGCGCTCAAATCAATATTTTGCGTTCCGATTTAGATATTACGATTATGACAGCTGAGGGCTGTCGGTTGACGATTCACGGGACATCGTTATCGCGCTCACGCTAACTCGGAACGGGTGTTTGGTGCACGCTCGAATCGATTACAGCCATTACAGCGTAACTCGGAATGCAGCCAATGTGACGTCTAACGTCATTGTCAAACAAGTACGGTCAGTCCTGGTCAGTCACATATATCACATCGGTGAAATTAAATCTGGGTCTGTAAAGTTCTATGAAACGATGCGGATGCGAAAATAAGTTTTAGTAATTCATTTATTGGGTATTCGTGAATGAAACTCAATAAAAAAGAGTGGTAGAAGTTGAAAGTTAAATATGGATTTGTCTACAAGCCTCAAAAGACGATTAATCAAAAAGAAAATTAAGGAGGTCAGCGAACTTGAGGCAGACAGTTACTTAGAAGCGCCCATAAATACCGAAACAGAAGTCGTAAGTGCCTATCATAATATTAGCGGTACCCTTCCCTTCATAAGGATCATAAAATAATACGTTTGATGTCATACAAGTTTTTTCCTGACTGAAATTCTTTGTATGATGTCTGATGTACATAATACATAATTTAAAGAGAATCAGTTATTTCGTTTTGTTGATGTTTGTTTACACTTATTAATTAAATTTTTAATTTTCTATATATCTATTTATTATAATGAAGTACTTCTGCAATTCCTATTATATTATTTTAAATGTCTAAATAATGTTGACAGAACACATTCACAATTTTTACATCATCTCTACAGTCCATAATCTTAAAGACTCTAATTGTTTGCACTTAAACTTAAGAAATTATATTTATTGTAGCAAAAAGAGGGTGCAACAGCCGAAGATGAAATAGAGCCAAGAAAAGACACAGCACTATCTAAAAACATAGAACAGTCACCATTAGGGTTGTACTTACATTTGGAAATAAATCTGGTGTTTCTTGGCCTACTAGCATTAGCACTATGTACTAGACTACCCAACCTTGATGAACCTCACTATATTGTGTAAGTAACTTTATATCTCCTTTAATAACATAACAGATCAAATAATATTATAAATTTGATAAAAACTAATTTGATTGGATGTGCCATTACCTTAATTTATATGTATACTTTAACTTGTGAGCTTTCTTTTATAACGTTGTTATGATTCTGACAAAATAGATTAATGTCCACATAATACTGCTTGCTGCCCAATGATATTCTAATAAACAGATATGTTATACACATACAAAACAACAGAAAAAAGTGTTCCGCGCCGAGCGCAGCGCGCACCGCATCACTCGTAAGCGTATGTGGCTCAGACTAAAAGCAATATTTCTTGGATCTTGTGCTTTTGTTCTTAAGTCTCATGGTGAGAGTGATAATTGGATAAACTACTATCAACATTATATATTATTTTCATAACATTTTTATTTATTTTTTTCAATTTAGCAAAATTGCTTTTTTTTTGCAGGTTTGATGAGTTACATTATGGCCGTTATGTGTCTTTGTACACAAAGGGAGTTTTCTTTTTTGATGCTCATCCACCTCTTGGGAAACAGTTGTTATACTTAGCTGGCCGCGCTGCTGGCTATGATGGAAACTTTACTTTTGACAGAATAGGCACACCTTATACAGAGAATGTGCCAGTGAAGGCTCTGCGGTTAATTCCAGCACTAGCAGGCAGTATGTTAGTAGCAGTTACATATCAATTAATGTTGGAGATATCTTTTTATCACTGGACTGCTATTCTGGCTGGTCTTCTCGTCCTATTTGGTGAGTAATAATTGCCATTCTGTAATGTTAATTGCTATACATTTACCAGTATAATCTAACTTGGTGTTCTGAAAATTGAGCATAAAGTCCAAATGATCAAAAGCGATGGGCTGGCTAGGCTACAGATTTTATAGACATGAACATGAGTGTCATGACGTTACTCATAAAGTTTTCAAGGTTTAAAAAGATAAAGTAAAGGTGCAAAATTCAATACTCTACTTGACAAGTGGCAACTTCTTAACTCCCTGCTAAGTAATTTACTTATAAATATTTATTGCATGCTTTCAGAAAATTGTTTTTTAGTTCAGTCAAGGTTTATGTTACTAGAAAGTATACAGATACTGTTTGGACTGTGTGGAGTTTTGTGTGCCATTAAAAGTACTCGCCGTACGGGCCTTGCGAGCGTTGTTTGGCTTTGCATAGCTGCACTATCACTTGGTTGTTGCTTCTCGTGAGTATAATTTTTAACCAGTTAAGTATACCTATAAGCAGCGCGTAGACGTAGAAGTCGTTGCGTTTACGCCACGTATACGTTCATCGAACGCTATCGAAATCGAAATTCTATTTGATATCATTCTTTAAAGGGCTGCTTCCACGAGCGAGAGAATCGCGACGGATCAGTGCTTCTACGTCGCGTAATCTCCACGAACGAGCGATTATTCCGCCACTCGTAACAGAATCGCTGCGTGTTCGCGACGGATGACTCGTAACAGAATCGCCATGTTTCCGATAGCTTTGGCTCTCAAAACAAGTGATCGCCGTGCTCTCGCTGCGAGAGGGCCACGTTGCGTGGCGAGAGCGCGGCGGGCGCGCCGCCAGTAGCGACGAGCGCGCTTCGATACGATGACTTTTCGCTCGCACTCAGCCAATCGTCGCATTGCCACTGATTGTCTCGCTCGCTCGTATCTAAGAGAGTGTATAGAAATACGTGGCACGACGATAATATCGCCACGATTCTCTCGCTCGTGGAGGCGGCCCCTTAGCTACAGCCATTATAGGGTAAAACTCCCAGCAGTCGGCCTTTTAGCAAGAATTTTACCTCTAACTATTAGAAAACGTTGCAAGCAACAAAAAACAATTCCGGAGTCACACGTGTAGGGCATAAATTAAAAGATTACGTGTGACTCCGGATTTTTATTTTGTCTGTCTGTTGTGATGACTTGTTTATATCTTTATCCACATACACCCATGCTATAAATCCTCTATAAAAGTTTCTGAAACAGTTAGCTTATTGCCAACATTAAAACGACCAGTGTCATAGTAACCATTATATCATCCAAACGAGTGTTATAATGTTGTACTAAATTTCATAATGCAACTCGTTTGCTCCTTCGATTCCTTGCGGTCAGCGGGTGCAGACCCCCACGCTGACACATTTTCCAAAATACGATACGTCACGTTTGACGGGTACGGACTAAGGTCGGTTTAATGTTGGCAATAGCTAACTGTTCCAGAAACTTTTATAGAGGATTCATATCATGGGTGTAGATAAAGTCTTGTATGCAACTGTATATAATTAGGTACCTATTAAAACACTCATGTGATATTATTATCACACTCGGCTACGCCTCGTGTGATAAACCCACATTCGTATTTTATACCCCTTATATACAACAGTTGCATAAATGACTATTTTAGTTGACATTTTTGTCGTAGTTGGGTTTTAGTTTTGATTACTTACTTACTTTTAATTTTATCTATATACTTACATGTCACTGGCGGTGGTCGAAACAATCGTGTGTAGTTCGTTTACGTAATAAAGTAAGCAATAATTCTATACTATAACTAATAAGGCAAAATCTGTACCGTTTATAGCGTAATAAAGTTTGAAAAGCCTGGCGTAACTACTAGTGCGGGGCTGTCTACTGGGTGTTTTACCCTACATAGCACAGAACGAAAACGAAAGTGTCCCCAGACCCACGCGTATGCTTTAAGCGAGTGTTTGAGAGAATCATGCACTTACAGTTATTATTATCGTTCCAGAGTCAAATACTCAGGCGTATATTCGTACTTGCTAGCAGTTTTCCTAGTTGGAAGACAAATTTGGCAATGGATTGGTCGTACGGAATCTGGACTTCGCCTTGCGTTATCAGCATTATGGAGACTGCTTATACTCACTGTTATTCCGTTTGCTGTGTATGTAGGTGTATTTTATGCTCATTTGATGATGCTGCCAAAAGCTGGCCCGCACGATAGCGTCATGACAAGCGCTTTCCAAGCGTCGCTACAAGGTGGACTCGCAAGTATAACCCGAGGACAACCCTTACATGTGGCACACGGCTCTCAAATAACTCTTCGGTAATCATTTATTAAATTCTATTTTTATATATTTCTGATATTTTATTCATAGTTGAATAATTATCCAGTTTAATTCACCAGAATAATTTTTTACTTGTTTTAGGCACACTCATGGTCGCACATGCTGGCTCCACTCCCACGCCCACGTGTACCCGGTGCGGTACACTGACGGGCGCGGCTCGTCTCACCAGCAGCAGGTCACTTGCTACAGCTTCAAAGACGTCAACAATTGGTGGATAGTGAAGCGCCCGGATCAGGCGTCGCTGACCGTGTCGCGCCCGCCTGACGCTATACGACACGGGGATGTTGTACAGTTACTTCACGGAATTACTAGTCGCGCTTTGAATTCGCATGATGTGGCTGCACCTGTGTCACCACAGTCTCAGGTATGGCAAACCGAGAATCAGGATTTCCTTATCGGGGTTCTGTACGTCCGAATGGAAAAACGGATGTTTAATAGGATAACTCGTGTGTCTGTCTGTCACAGCCAATTTACTCCGAATTTACTAGACCAATTTAGTTTTTTGGTACACATATGAATTTCTGTGACTCAAACACGGACGTGTAACATAAATAAATGAATTTTGAATATGGGGGTCACTTTTAGGGGCAAATTGGAAAAAAAAAAGTTTTGAAAACTGTACCTATAGGTACAGTCTTAAAATAATATGGTCAATCTCTCAATATTTTACGTACAGTGGCCAGCACATCAAGCTACCCAAAACTGTCAAACTTTCCCAATCAAACTTGAACCTAATGCTTTAGCGATAAAGTTTAAAATCTACTAAAGAAATGTGACAGATTTTAGTAGCTTGATGTGCTGGCCACTGTACAAACTTACATTTGCATATGGATGAGAGAACATGTTCATGTGTATGGGAGAACATATGTTTTTCAAGTACAATGTTAGTGTGTTCTTGGGATAAAAAAACATGGTAGATAGTTATCATAATTATTCATAGCGAGTTCAACTCGCGCTTGTCTGTTTTTTTATTCTAAAATATGTATTATGTTACCTACATATATATTCTTAATCTTTTTCAGGAAGTTTCTTGCTACATCGACTATAACGTATCGATGTCGGCACAGAATCTCTGGCGAGTTGATATCGTGAACCGTGACAGCGAAGACGCCACATGGGACAGCATCCGGTCTATGGTTCGATTGGTGCACGTAGACTCTGGCTCTGCGCTACGTTTTAGTGGTCGCCAACTACCTTCGTGGGGCTTCCATCAACATGAAGTGGTTGCTGATAAAGTGCTGACACATCAAGATACAGTATGGAATGTTGAAGAACATCGATACACGAAAGGTAACTTGTGACTAAGATCGTCATTATCATCGGCCAGTAGTGAAGTAGTCTACTGTTGGACATGGCGTCTAGAATCCCTCGCCATGTAACCAAGTACCTATTGCTTAACATATTAATATGAATTAACATTGTTTCCTTCACAACTGTTAACTCAATTTTATTATTTTAGCTGAAGACAGAAAAGAAAGGGAACGCGAACTTGTATCTGCCGAAATGATCCCGACTACTGTGACTCAGTTAACGTTTTGGGAGAAGTTTGCGGAGTTGCAATACAAAATGATAGCACACGCACCTGATGCGCCTCATGGTCATATGTTCGCGAGTGAGCCTTCTGAGTGGCCGTTGCTTGCCCGGTCCATCGCATACTGGCTATCACCCAATTCAAATGTAAGTACTTTGGGAAATCTGACATTACATTTTTTTTTTTTGTGTTTTATTAACCAAACGTTCATTTTCAGGCCCAAGTACATTTAATCGGAAATCTAATAACTTGGTACACCGGATCAATTTGCGTTCTCCTATACAGTGTTTTCCTCGCAGTGTATGCAATTCGACAGCGCCGTGCCTGCACCGACTTACCACCGCTGGCATTGCAAAAGTTTTATGACGCCGGCTTTATTCTCTTCTTAGGCTACTGGATCCACTACTTACCTTATTTCTTTATGGACCGTACACTATTTCTTCATCACTACTTGCCCGCGTATACGTTTAAAATGTTACTCTTATCATTTGTCATGGATCACATATACTACATTCTTCAGTCGCAAGAAAAAACTCGCCCACTGACTAACATATTTATTTTATGCATTGCAGTATGGTTAGGTTATGTCGTAATTACTTTCAAAAAATTTAGTGTTCTCAACTATGGGAACATTGACCTGACTGAGCATGACCTTTTGAATCTCAGATGGAAAGATACTTGGGATTTTATAATCCATAAAAAAGGATGACAGATGTTACCAACCTGAATTTCTACTTCAGCTGCCATTTCAAAGATCTGGTCACATAATCTTGTGTAATATCAATATAGGTAGGTACCGTCGACTGTGGCATCTTTGCTTTCCATGAGCAACTTTACCCAGTAGTACTGTACTTAAATATCTCTCGAGTACAAAAAATCAAATTAAAAAATTTCAAATTGTCGTTTTTTTACTTTTGTATGGCTTTAATATTAAATGGTTGCCACCATTTCATCAAAGCTGTACAAAAGTACAGGAGTAAAGTTGCTCTTAGAAAGTAAACATACCTACATAGATGCCACAGTTGACTGTACCTAATTAGACATAATAATCAAAATAAATGTAAGTTTTAGTTAAGGACTGCATTCATTACCTTTTTATAAAGTATACCTTAATAGGGTAACACCCATTGATTTAAATAGTATAGTAATATATAAGTCAATGGTAACACCATGTTAGTTACCTACCCTTATTAGTGTAATAGCATCATACCTGTGGTAACTTTGAAAAAGGGTCACTCAAAGAGGGACATTGTTTCCATACAATTATGAGCTTAAATAGCTATTTTGTGGAATATAAAACGGAAAACTCGGCAGCAATAGTGAAAAGTAATCTATTAGTAAAATTCCGCGCGTTTTAATTAAACTTCATATCTTTTTGTAACTGATATAGACAATATTTTTTTCAAAGATTATGTTACGAAAGTATTTTCTTTCTTTCATGCAGCTATATAATATGTATGTGAGTAGTTTGCTTATGCCAAAAGAATGAGTTATGTAGCACAAAATAAGGGTAGAACTATTTAAAAATTTCCCCATAGGTCCTGATCAGTCCTCAAAGGTATATAAATAGTAATTTAAGTACAATAATTATATGAATTGAAAGGAGTATAATACTCGGATAAAATAATCAGTGGCACTTTTAAGGATCTAGAATAGATGATATTATTATGTGGTTAGGTTAGGCCACCTGTTGAAGTAATTCCGTCCATAAATATGTTTATTTTTGTATTGAGAATTTATTAAATTATTATTTTATATTACTATGGTCGCTTTTATTTAAATAAATACAAATTTTGTAAGAAAAAATCACATTTATTTTATAATCATTTATAATGTAAAACTGTATGAAGTTAACGACGACTGTGGGTAGGTTCTACTTCCATAGGCTGGGGGCTGCTGATGTTAACAGATGTAACCTCCAGGGGTATGATGCGCTGCTTCAGCACAGCTGTAGTGCCCAGGGCATATCTGTAAGACCCTTGCTTCTTGCCCTGAAACATTCATAATTTAAAAAGTCATTATCAATCAACAATAAACATAATTAGCAGTAATAAACTGCTTATTTCTGCAAATTGTTACCTTAACATTAGCCTCTTCATATGTTCGGAGGTACTGAGCAGGTCCTGTGTTGCGAATAACGCAAAGGTCAACATTGGAACCTGATCCCAAGTCATTGAAGATACCAGCAGCAATAGCATCACGAACAAGCTTCTTTCCTTCTTCCTCACTCATGTTTGGCTTCCAACCAGATTCAAACACTGCCATGGCAGCCAAGGAGCCAGAACCTAGGTTAAAAAAATATCATTAGTATGCATAGTCCAAAAACATGTTGAACTACATAAAACATTTAAAAAAATCTTACCCATAGTTGCATAGGGTAATTTGTCTACAGACCCATGAGGGTAAATGCAATAGATATGAGGCCCAGTTCTATCAACACCACCGAGAACCAGAGCAGCACCAATGTACCCCTGGTAGCGGAACAGCATACGCTTCAACAGGGTGGCAGCAGTCTCAACGGGTACCGTGCGCCCTGTGTGCAGTCTCTGTAACTCCAACTGCGAAGCAACTGTTTGTGTAGTCATCTCCGTATCAGCGGCAGTGCCGGCACCACAACAGTACATGTTGCCAGCTAGGTAATGTATTTTCTGACAGTTTTTATCAGACACGACAGTATTTTCAGTCGCTCTGGTATCAGCGCCGAGAATGACCCCATCGGCGTATATTATGCCCACGATGGTGGTACCGGTTTTAGTAGCTTTAGGGGCCGGAAATCCTTTCTGGGCTAAGAAAGCATTGCTGTAAAAAAAGAAGAAAGTTATTGGAATTCTACAACAAGGAATGAATAATCGGTCTGTACAGTCTGCTTACCGCTGGCAGTTCTCAAATGAGAATCCTGGAGCTGGGACTTCTGGTACAAGAATAGAAGCCATGTTTATTTCCTTATTATTTGTTAAACTCAACGGTTTAGTTTTATTTGTGTTGATAGGATTTGTGTGTGAGAAAGCCGAATTGTATTTCTGCAAGCAATGCTGCGAAACGTCACTGTCAAGCGATCAATTTCAGAATCACAATGACTTTTCAAAAACGCGACGATGCCACAGATAAAAATAAAGGGGCCTCAATCAATTCAAACATCGACTAAAAAAAAAAATACCTAAGAGAAAAACGAATTACTTAGGCAAAAAAATGTATACATAATGTTGGTATGCACTTAAGTGCAACTTAAACAACATGGGTACAGTTCGATTCAAACTTAATGGCGGCTCGGAAAGTCGGAAGTTAACTACTCGCTGCGCAGTACCCCACCCCCCACCCCTGCTGACTGCGCAGCCACTTGCCTCAGGTTCCGAGCCGCCATTAAGTTTGAATCGAACTGTAAAATTGGTGTAACCTAGCTTTACAAAGGGCTTTACGGATTGCTTTAATTATTAGGGCAAAATAATTTCGAAACTGTCACTGCGCTTGCTTTATTCGCGCCCGCCATCGATCACTAATAAAGAACGTTCTTTAAGGCTCGTACACACTGGCGCGACTTGTCGCGCGACGCGACACCGGCAATTGTTAAATCGTGAAGTTTTATTAGAAATTGTATTGTTAAAGTCGCGTCGCACGACAAGTCGCGCCAGTGTGTACGAGCCTTGATTGATAGCCCGCCCGTTTTGCGCATATAAAAAAGCATATAAAATTAGCATGCTTGCATTATAAAGTGATTGCCATAGTGCAACTTTGAACACCACTACTGACACATGAAATTGTCAAGCGGGTCTATTTATAGAGATTTATAGCTTACTAGAAAAGATTTTCCTCAGAACAAGATTTTCGATCGCACAACAAAAAAGTAATTTTATATTATAGTAACATTAAGCCTACGAGTCTTCAGATGATTGGTTGATATTATAGTGAATCTTCATGCTATTATAAACTTTATAATATGGTTTTAGACGCTAGGTTATTGATTTATCAATGTACTTACGTCTTTTTCGTTCTAAAAAGTCTCGGACCAATCGCAAGTGGACGAATTTGTCTTCGTATGCCATTTGTCAAACTACTACTACTAGTACAGTTGTCAAAAGACGAACGAAATGTGTTGAGGAATACCCAGGGGGTATCAACTTTGTATGGGCCAATGTAGGACAGGTACCCGGGGCAAAGTTGTTACATTGCCAACGTTAAAAAAATTATGAAGGACCCAACAAATTAGGTCTTTAATAATACCGATTTTCAAGTTGTAACACAGGTTCATTGAAAGTGATTCGTTTATTTTTTTCTTTCCAAATAGTAGTTTTTAAGCTAGAAATATGCCAACAAAAAATAAATATTGATTAGATCATATTTTTTTTTCATGATCGATTGAAGTTATACTGATTTTTGATTTACCCAAAATACCTCAATATTGTCTAAAATGAAATAAAACCGAAAATATAGTAGATATTTTTGATAATTTCATAGTAGCACTACGCTGTATACAGGACAGGTATACAGTTGTGATCTTTATCTTTGTTGTGAGTTTTGAAACTTTGTGAAATGGATGAAAATAGAAGGAAATGTTTCAAGTGTGGCTGTTTACCAGCCGAACATAACGTGAAACTGTTCCGTTTTCCTAAACCCGGAGTTCGAAACGTTATTCGGTAAGTATTAACACGTACCTTATAATAAATATTTCAGTGGTTAGCCAGAACTATTGATGATTGATGAAAATGTTATTTTTTTCACTTTCAGTTTTCTGCTGTGGGCAAAGTACATTTTTCCAGAAGAGCAATATAGTTTATACTTTACAAAATCAGACAAAATTGTACAATGATCACAGAATGCTGTGTGAAAAGCTGCTGTTCCATGTGATGTAAGTGAATATTTTAATAACTGATTATCTACACTATATTATTGTCACTAAATTTGTTATAAATATTGGTGCTTCAAACCAAAATTTAATTAATGGAATAATTTTGTTTCAGACTGAACCCGTACTTATTGATTTGGCCGAACCACAAGCTGGTCCATCCCAAAGAATATTTTTAGGGGACATAACAAATATGCAAACTGTGGCCAATACAAATATATTCTTTAAACTTTATCAACAAACAAGAATACTTGTTTGGAGAAAAGGATGATATGTCAGTCATAAGGGGAATTATAGAAGATTTTTAACATATAAGAGGTTACAAATTGAGGTAGGCTGTTGTTTTTTTCATGACTTCCATAAGCAAATAAAATTTAGTTACTATTGTATAGCAAAACTTCATGAGTATTAAGTAGTACAGGGCCAGGACGGTTCACACAATAATAAAAAGAAGTTGAGAACAGTAACATGACTAACATGTATCAACATTATTATAACTGACATGAACACAGGTTCTGTCCGTCTGTACTTATCGTAAATGAATAAATAATTTTGTCACTACTGCTACTAATCTACTGTTTCTGTTTGGGTACACTTTGAAAATTGATTTTTGTCTAATTTTGTTGTAAGATCTCTGTAAATGTAGTTAAAATAAACTTCTGGGTTAGTATGTATTCTGAGGCTACTGCAAACAGATTGTAAATAAAGCATTTGAATCTAATAACACGAACACAATAATAATAAATTGTAATGATATTCTAATATTTAAAAATGTAAAATATATGTATTTAATGAAATTGTAATGAAGCTGTTGAAATAAATAAAAAACAATTTGAATTATTTATAGTTTTATTTTGCCATATTAATTCCGTAGACTTTTTGGTAGGTACATTCTCTTGTAAGAAAACTCTTTGAGTTTTCTTACAAGAGAATGTACCTACCAAAAAAACATTATTAGGGATGATAGGCAACATTTGAATTTACCGCCATACTAAGGTTTTTTCTCCGGGCTAAGTATAGATGGCGCTGGCGTAACCGTTCTACGAAATATTGTATGGAGTTGGCATTCTTCTCCGTTAGGAGTATATGTGTTCTGTGGGAATACCATTCCAGATTTTTACTTGAATTTTAAGCTACTTTAGCTTCTAAATTAGTTCCTAGGTGTAAAGTTAACAAAATGCTTAGTAACACTGCCTACTTATGTTTAATTTATCTTACGTCTGCGTTAGTGCTGACTTTGGCCGGTCGGGATTTCTATCAAATTCTTGGTGTAACTCGTTCTGCAACCACAAATGAAATCAAAAAAGCTTACAGAAAATTAGCAAAAGCTCTGCATCCAGATAAGAATCAAGATGATCCTGACGCGTCCCAAAAGTTCCAAGACCTTGGTGCAGCTTATGAAGCTCTTTCGGACCCCGAAAAGCGAGAGCTGTTTGATCGTTGCGGTGAGGACTGTCTTAAAAAAGACGGTATGATGAATAACAACGATCCGTTTGCGAGTTTCTTTGGTGATTTCGGTTTTCACTTTGGTGGCGAGCCACAACAGCACGAAACACCACGCGGGGCGGATATTGTTATGGATCTCACGGTCACCCTTGAAGAGCTCTATAATGGAAATTTCATCGAGGTTAGTAACAGTAACCAAAGATAAAAGTAGCATTGAAAAAATGCTTGAAATTTATTTTTAACGAATAATACATTTATTTATAGATAACTAGAAACAAGCCTGTTATCAAACCAGCATCAGGTACACGAAAGTGTAACTGCAGACAGGAGATGGTGACCAGGAACCTTGGTCCTGGCCGGTTCCAGATGATGCAACAGACTGTGTGTGATGAATGTCCTAATGTCAAGTTTGTCAATGAAGAGAGGCTGCTCGAAATTGAGGTAACTGATGATTGTGTCTTGTATGTGGATCAGTTTTTTTGAACTTACGGACTTGCTGCTAGATATCTTGATTTGTTTTTTAGTAGTGAACTTTAAAAATATTATATTAATATTAGGTTTTGTTGCTTTGTACACATTTTTTAGTGCCGAAAGGAGTTGCTTTAGATATAATTTTCTGTCATGAATTAAAAGTTGCAAGTCACCACCTTTCCCCTTGTTTATATATGGTAAGGCGAAAGCGCTAAGGCAGTCCACAAAATTGTTTTGCTATTTGCAGAAATCTTTTATTTCAATCTCGCAATTTTTTATGCCAATTTTTACAAGAAAATAGAATTGATTCTAGTTGCCCTTTCCTAAAGGAAGGAGAAGAAAGGGCAAGACACCCCAAAGTTACTCTTTTAAAATGTTCAACAGTGTATAACTTAATTATAAGACAATGTACCTGGAATAAAATTACTATAAATTACAATAGGAACAAATAATAAAATAAGAAGCAATGACAGATAGTAAGAGATATACACTTAGTACTCACATATTTCTTTAAATATTATAACAATAGAAAATCCTAGAATTTTATTCAATAAATAGCTTCGCCCGTGTGAAATTTTGGCCCCCTACCCACCGCGCTGCATCCCATCGCCCGCCCGCGCTATGACTTCGTTTTGGCTTAGCATTCTTTCTTACTTTTTTTTGTTTTGCTGGGCTCCTAAGGGTCGTACCGTGACTTTACATAGCCTTTAACATTCCTCAAGGGCAGGCCTTCCCATTGCGAAAAGAATTTTTCAAATCCGACTGGTAGTTCCAGAGATTACCCCCTACATACAAACTTACAAACAAACAAAGTTAACCTCTTTATAATATTAGTATAGATGAATCAGCTTTGTGTCCGATTGTATGGTAAAATAAAAGTATAAAAACTAAAACCCAACTATGGCAAAAAAATCAACTAAAAAGGTATAAACAAGTCATCTCAGAAGACAAATTAAAACTCCGGAGTCACACATGTAAGGGGATAAATCGAATAGATTACGTGTTCATGAAATCATGACTTTTAAAGGCCTATTCTTACTTGAGAGTTGTATTGATGATTCTATATAATTCTTATTCTGTAAATATATATTTATAATTACTATGATACAACCTGATACTGACCTGCAAATTGTAAAAAACTTGAAAATGATTGGCTATTTCCTTTTTGATGTCCAATCCTGTAGGACATTCATTTTATATGTATCTGTTATGGCTTACGCGGCGCACGCCCGTAAAGCTCCTATTCAGCATGATTTTTTAGTTGTAGTTTTTGAATTTATCGCGTTCAGACAAACCGACAAACGCGCTGTGGGGACTTTGTTTTATAATATATAGTGATTATTAGTGATATTTCATTCTTAATATTTACGACAGAACTGATAGTGATAATTTATTAATCGAAACATGTTGATAACAGCATGTTAAATTTGTATCACCTACTCTGTATTATTATTGTGACGAAAAAGTTAAAAATGATCCAATACAACATCATGAATACTTGTATGAATAAAACCACCAACTTCTCAAACTTACTGCACATGATAATAAAGTTAAAATTATGTGATTTTTCCAGGTAGAAGTAGGTGCACCAGACGGTCATAAGTCCAGATTACGAGGAGAGGGTGAACCACACATGGATGGAGATCCTGGAGATCTGATCATTGTGTTCACAACTGAGAGACACCCACAGTACACACGTAAAGGAGATGACCTCTACACCAATGTTACCATAACTCTACAGGTAGGTCGTAGTCTCAGTTATGTGTGTGTAAATATAATTTTGTGATAAAACATCGAACCTCTATTCCTCAGATGCATGACAGATTTTATACTCTAGCTTTTCTAATTTCACTGATGAAGCTGTATTGCTCTCTGAAAATGCTCATGATAAAACCAACCAATCCGGATACATGGCCAAAATAGACAAGAGGATGAGCCATTTGTGAAGGGGGCAGTAGAGTGTTTTTTATTTTTTCCATTGTTGTTAAAAGCTTCATTTCTTATCTGAAGTGATGATGAACCATTGCAGCTGAACTGAATCATCCAATTATAGTCCACTGTATGAGTAATATACCACATGAAATAGTTTTTATTATTCTTATCTTGAATAGCCAATCATTAAATGGTTCCACACTTTTATGGAATTGTAGTTATACAATTTAACAACCATGCCCATGGTATGATTGAAATTCTTATTATCTTTATTCTCTTTTATTATTAAAATTAAAATGTGGGCTATTTTTTCAATAGCAAAACTTACGAAAATTACTTACAGACTTTAGATAAATAATAAGCATAGAAAATTACATTGCCAGTGTTCATTTCCATTTATTCATTTATATAACATATTTTTGCAGGATGCTTTAGCTGGTTTCACAATGGAATTGGTGCATTTGGATGGTCATAAAGTGTCCGTATCCCGTGACAAGGTGACTTGGGCTGGCGCCCGCGTCCGCAAGAAGGGTGAAGGCATGCCCAACTTTGAAAACAATAACCTTCATGGAAATCTCTACATCACTTTTGATATTGATTTCCCAAAACAGGACTTCACTGATGAAGATAAAGAAGGTATTTCGTCATTACTTAGTAAGATAACTTTACTTGAACAAAGGACGACCTTTGATCTTTATTTTATAACTAACCCTTTATTTTTTTGTTTCAGCACTACGCAAAATACTTAAACAAACACCAAATAATAAAGTATACAATGGACTATAGTAGCCATACTGCCAATTTAATTTATTTAAGTAGTGAAATGAGTGCTATGGTATGAACAAAGTCTGTTTCGTGTGAAGGATTTTTCGTTACCTGTGAATACATGTGATTGTTTTTATATAATAAAACATCCTAATTGTAGAAAAGAGTTTATATTTTATTTTTGTTTTGCATTTACATTTACATTTTTTTATAATTTCGTAGACTTAGATTAGAAATTACGAAATTGAACCACCGTCTACCTAATATTTTAAATCAGAAATGAATAAACGAGGCCCTTTTGTGTACGCCAGAAAATCAAGATCTAGACCGAGCGCGTAATACTATGTCGCGGTTCACTTCAATTAATCATGTGAACAGTGAACCGGTTGAAGGGTCTTTGGTTAAATAATCATTAATCCTTAAATTAGATAAGTACAATGTAGTTACAATAAAACAAAAATAATAAAACCATAACTTTATTTTCATAAAAATATATATAACTTGGTGTAATGTCAGTTCTCACATATTGACATTGTCTAAATCCTGATAGGACTATCACATTACAAAACAATCAGGATTTACAACAAAATAAACAGGATTTTTTATTATGATGGGTTTGGTAGAGCGAGTCTTTATCCAATGTTCTAAGGAAACAATGTGGCGATATTAAAATGTTTAATCTAGTTTCTTCGAAACTAATTCCCGTAGCTTATAGTTCAAAAGAGTCTCCACTCCAAACCGACACATCTAAAGTAATTTCTCCCTATAAAAATCTCTTAACATATTATTCTGTTGACAAAACGATTGTCTATACAACATGGCATAGGTAGAGGCGTTTCTTTGCTGCTTCATATACTATATTGTTTAGATCTCATCTGGGCCTTCGCTAGCGAATTGACGATATATTATACGGCGCATTAGTTGTTTATGCAGTTAATCTTATGTTATGACTTTATGAGATTAACACATGAAGCAAAACCTAGTTAAAGAAACAAACACATATTGTGCCTTGTCTGTTGTGTATGAACAATAATATGCAACAGCTCGATTATGTGTGCTGACGCAAACTTGACCGATAGTCAGCCAAAAGTGATCGGACCTAGCGTTTAGCGGTGCCACTCGCAGCCAATACAGAAATGCATGTAGATGTCTTTTTATTATCCTATATTTAAAATAAAAATATAACAATGCGAATGAATAACAAATATGTGAGCAATATATTCGCATTAATTTCATGTTTCTAAAGTTATAAAACATGCTGATTTTATTTATTTCAACATGGTCTAAGCACAAGAATTAAGATGCCTAGACTTAACGCAAATATATTATTCAATATAACAACTTTGTAAAGCAAGGCCCGCTTGCACCACAAATGGGTAAATGCATTTAGCGCTAAACGAATTTAAACCTCGTTCTGTTTCTGTCAAGCGTTTGGGAGAAGAAGATTACGGACAGAATGATGTTTAAAATACATTTAGCGTTAAATGCGTTAATTTTGTGAGTTGTGGTGCAAGTGGATCTAAATATCAGTCACGCTCATAATATTTTTAACTTACATCTAATTATGGCTGTAACATTATTTGTAGCTGAGACAACTGTGAAAAGTATAATAAAATATTCAGAAATACCAAGAGTCTTTATAAACTCACCAGTCGGAGTCTGAAATTAAGTAAGACAAGAAGAGCCGACAGGGCTGTGCGGTCACGCCACGAGGCAGGAGGGCTGCGCGGTCACTCCACGAGGCAGGAGGGCTGCGCGGTCACGCCACGAGGCAGGAGGGCTGCGCGGTCACTCCACGAGGCAAGAGGGCTGCGCGGTCACGCCACGAGGCAGGAGGGCTGCGCGGCCGGCTCGAGATGCGCGGCGGCGCCCTGCAGTACGCTGTTGACGACGGCGCGCGCGAGGTATCCGACCGACACGCCGGGCGCCGCAGCGCTCAGTGCGTTGCTGTCCGTTGGGCCGCCGTCCTGCAAGCCAGAACCACACAACACTTCACCCGTCAACTCTTACACTTCCAAAAAAACACTACAAAGTAAAAAATTACTTTTTCTCAAACATGCTTGGAAATTCGACCATTATTTTGACAACCTTCTTTGAGATAAATCGAAATTGCTGTACTGGTCAAAAACAAGTGACGATGCGGCCAGCAAAGTTACTATGAAAATCCATATCTGTCCTGTGTAGCGGCCAAATAAATTACAATGAAAACTCATATCTGTCGTGTTATTAAAAAACGGAACGAACTTTTTACTTCAACACATGACAACCAAAAAGAAACAAATGAACACATTGCATTGGCGCGTGAAAAATTATCGTTGTCCGTCATTGATTCTGGAATTTATAATTAATTTACTTTGTTTGAATTTCCGCGCATTATTTGAGAAAAGCACTATTCAAGCCTTGGCCGCAACCAGGCATTGATGGCCTCACGTATGTGTGCTTCGGTTACGCCTCGGCCCACATTTTCACGATCGTCCATCAATGCTTGAGTTGCTGGCCTTGACAGAAATGTACTATAACTTCGGAAGTCGGTGTGTGAATTCAGCAGCTACGACAACAAATATGTGGTCATCCATGGAAGGGGGTGGATTTTTGAGGTGGGGCTAGGTAGCTGCCTTTACTGCCCCATCTCAAAAATCCACCCTGTATATAAGTAGCGGTATAAATATGTATAAGCGACAAGGAAGAAACACAAAGATTATCTAAGACAAGTGACGCCAAAATATAGAAACACGTATGCAATAAAATTGAAGCAACAGATGACTCGCATCGTCTAAACCCCAACTTTAATTGTTGCTTCGTCGGCATTATCAATCCCCACGATGGCGAGAGAGACAGAGAGAGATATTCGCTGACCTTGGCGAAGGTGAGCTGCGCGTCGTCGACGAGGCGGTCGACGTAGAGCGGCTGCTGCAGGTACAGCTCGGGGTTGCGGCGCAGGATGGTGGCCAGCACGCACAGCAGCTCCACGCACAGCTGGCGCCGCGCCGGCGCCGGCACGCGCGCCAGCGCCTCCTCCACCAGCAGCGCGAACGACAGCTCCGAGCGCGACATGTTCACCAGCGTCGGCTCCGCCGGGATCGAGTGGCCCTATATGTGCACCGACGCCAATATACATAAAATAACATTCGCTTGAAACAGTATTAGGTATTACTTCTAATCAAAATCCATCTGTCTAGCCTTTTCCCAACTATATTGAGGTTAGCTTCTAGTCTTACCGGATGTAGCTAAGTACCAGCATTTTATATGGGCGACTGTCTATCTGACCTCCACAACCCGGGCACTGGGTAACACGATACCCCCCTTGGTAAGACAGGTTTTCAGACTGTTAGGCTTACCGTAACGACTGTCAAAGATCTACGAATGACAGCCATGACTAAACTAAAAGCTGAAGGTGCTTTCCGGGGCACGGACCACGAGCCACAGACATATAAGAGAAGCAGACCAAACATAAATCCATAGTTATATTTATATAGATGGACATGATTCTTTATCCTCTTCTTGCTAAGCGACAAGTCGTTAGTTGTGTCTCGTTCTGTCACCTGTTGTCACACTGACTCACACATAGACAAAATTTGACGCGTAGCTTGTCTATCCCGCGCCGCCATATTGGTATGCGACATCATCTGCATCGATTCTATTCTTCAACTGCCAGGGACGGATTAGGCAAGCAAAGACGAATTTTGGTCAGTGGGTCGTCTTAGGGGCGGATTAAGTTTTTTTTTGTTTTTACCATTGAATTATCAAACAGAGCTTAGTTTACTAGACGATTTTTTTTTCGAACAAAATTCACCATTCACCATTGTCTAACTATCTAGTCTTAGTAGTATATTGATAATTATCCAGAAAATAAAAAAAAATCATTAAGTATATCGGTTGTTTCAATATCGCTAAATAATACCGGCAACCGGCCCTAGTCCGGCTCTGTATTGACAACACTCCCTATGTGTGCGTAATGGCTACGTAATTTTTAGCGAATGTTTGGTCTGCTTCTCTTATATGTCTGTGCCACGAGCCGACCGCAGCAAACGTCTCTTACCCTCCGATCGACCCATGCGGCTATTATTATTTAGCCATGAGCCCCTAAAGTTTCACAAGTACTTACCTGAATAATAATTCCTTTCGGTGTTCGCAACAATATATCCCAGACTTGTATGTAGAAGTGTTTTGGCACGCGGCACAAGCAGCCTTCTAATTGTCGCCGTTGTAACGGTGTTAACCTGTTAAACAAGCGCTAGGTTATTTATATAAAAAAATAAAATTGGGATGAACTATCAGCACCTTTCGAACGCTCAGATTTAATGATGAAACTCTCAAAATGCTCAATCTCCATCACTCAGGTCGGCCGCAAAGACAATCTCCACAGTTGGGCTTTCTCGAATGGTTCCGATCTTCAATGAAGCAGCGTAGCGACCTTTCATCTTGCGCCGTTACCTGCTCACGTGAGGACCTAATGTTTACGTCAGGGAAAGGTGTAACCGACAAACAAAAAAATTACCCTCTTTTCGAACGATACTAAGTATCGTTGAAGAAGAAGAAGATGAAGTCTTCATCCATCAACACTACTTTAGGGGTATGAGGAACAGGATGTAAAGTTCACTCATACTCCATGGAAAAAAGAGGATCCTCCAACCAGGAGGATGTTGTCTGGCGGGCAACTGCCCAAGGATTGATGTCGGATAGTCTTATATAACATGTAACGTTAAATGCGCAAAACATGAAAATAGTTTGATCAGAATAATGAGCAGAATCAATTGAACCACTTTTTAAAATAGGGTGTATTATTCAAAAAAATCTTCATTTAAAACGTTGCCCCGTGTCTATTTATTAATAGGTCTAGCCATCACATGCGCAAACCCGCCAAAATAGGTAAACAAACACAAATTGTTGTCGACCAATTTAAATTTTCTCATACGCGGGATAATAATAGCTTTTGCAACACAATTGCTCGTAAAGTGGCTCTTATTGAACCGTTTTTAGGTTCATAATACAGTGTATTAAACACGCGTGCTTCTTACTTTATGATAACGCACTAGTGCGGTAATGCCACAGATAACTATTTACTAGTAAGAGTACCAATACCAGTCCTATGACGTGGCAGTATGGAGTTAGTAAGTACTACCATGGTAGCATGGAATTTGTATTGTAAAAATTTACTTTGGTGAAGCTTTGTTTTTGTCAAAAAAAAAAAAAACAGGCAAACGGGGGCGTTTACCGTTTAGTTAACGTAAAAAAAATTAGTCTGGCCATAAGTTCTGTTACAAATGAAAATGCTTTAATTTTTTTATGCAGTAATGTAGTCTTAAAACTTTTGTGTACAAAACGACGAAGACCTATTGTACAATCCTGATAATGGACCCCATATAACCTCATACAAATTTCATTCACCCGAGCAGACATGTGCGCTTTTTTAATTTCATCAAAGAGACTTCATGCCTTTTTATGCCTACTGTATAAATAAATAAAGTATGATAAATGAACATAATATTTCATCATAATTTTTTTTATAAAATTTTTAGTGCTTACTTATTAATGTTTTGAATAGGTACGCAAGTATTCAGAACAAAAATAAAACAAAAATACATATTTTTTTGTGTTTATACATTTTTAATAGGTATGCTGCGCTGTTGAGCGGGTTTGCCAGTGCATTTATTTACACCTGCGGACAAACAAACCCAGCGCGCCATTTTCCATAAATATTTTTTCCCGTTTTCGTTGTGTGGTTAATTAATATCATAGACTAATATATATTATGTTAATATTATCAATACGAAATCTAAAGTAACACCAATTGACGTCGATAAGTTTTTAAAAGAAGCTCCGGATAATCACTACCTACATGGCAACTGTAGTTGAACTTTATAAATCTAAATGTATCATTTATACGATAACGTTATTGTAGCATAAATTCTAACAACAAGTCTATTTATTTCCTCGCAAGTGTGTTGAAAAGCATCGTACCTTATCACGCTTGTATGCGGCTCGCGCGTTGTGTGCGGTGCTGGTCATTATTACACTCGAGACGTTATCGTCTTGAGTGTAACACAACACACTTGTATCATAATGTATGTTCAATGCAAAGAATTGCCAGTAAAACTAAAACAGCACATAAATCCTTTCCAATTTTTTTAATGTTTTTTTTTCTCTCGAAATAGGTCAATTGAATAAATAATCAGTTGGGGTGTCTGAGGTTTTGCGCATTTAACGTTGTATATGTTAATCGCGCGGTAAACTCTTATAGCGCGATGCAGGATTTGTGACGTCAGGTCCTTGATGCGTAGTTCGCATGTGGCGATGTAGATGCCGCCACACTACTATTTTTATTCTAGTAAAAATACAAGGCTCGATAGGGATTAAGGTGAGAGTAAAGCCGCGGGTAGAATAATCGACGAAATAGGAAAAGCAACAACACATACCCTCTCTCCTCCGCCCAGTCGGACACGGTGAGTACTCTCTGCAGCAGGGTGCGCAGCTTGTAGGGCGAGAGCGCCTCCAGCGTGCCGTCGGCGCGTTGCTCCTCAGGGAACAGCTGCAGGTAGATGCGGATGGCCTGCAGCACCCAGCCCACGCGGATCTTCAAGATGCCGCGGAACATGTCCGGGTTTGTGCCGATCAAGCGCCCCGAGTACAGCACGATCTCCTGATGAGGTAACGTTGCTATTTATTTGATTCCTTTTTATAGATTCCGATATTTTTTATAACAACTCGTGCATTTGCTCTCGGAAAGCACCATTTGGTGAAGTGGAACTGATGATGTTGACTTTCGGGAAAAGTCGGTGGCAAATAACGAAAATACAAAACCAAAGACCCCGTTTTTACGAAATTAAAGTTATTTTTCACTTTGCAGTTAATGTTTTTTTGGAAGTCGGTTGTTTTTTTTTTGTAAAGAGTTTTTTACTTTATATTTGTAGTACAGTCACGAGCATAAATATATTATTGCATAAAAAGATTGAGGGAAATGTTTATACCTATTATTTTCTTCTTCGACAACTATGGCTTATTGAGTAATGGAGAATAATTATTAGTATAGTTTATAGCCGCCTCGCTTTTCGCAATTTTTTCTTATCTATTTATATAAAGCCAAAAATCCGAACAACTTTTATTATAAAATGCGCGACAACACTTTTTCGAGCTCGTGGATTGAACTACATACATAATACATAAGCAAATGAAATAAAAATATATAATAATATCTTTTGAAAAGTGATTTTATGGTAACTGTAACATCTAAAAAAATCCCATTCAGAATCATAAAACTACTAAAAAAACGCTCAGGATTAACTGTAATCCAAAACTACAAAAACTTTTACCAGAATAAACGTTACATGAGAAATTAAAATAATACACTTAAAATAAAAATAAAACATTAATTCATTCTGTCTAGCCTTTTTCCAAATCATGTTGGGGTCGGTTTCCAGTCTAACCGGATGCAGCGGAATACCAGTATTTTACATGGAGCGACTGCCTATCTGACCTTCACAACTCAGTAACTGGGTAATACGATACCCCTTGGTAAGACTGGTTGTCAGCAATCGGGCTTCTGACGACTCGTAACGACTGTCAAAGATCCACGAATGACAGCCGGGACCAACGGCTTAACGTGCTTTCCGAAGCACGGAGGAGTCTCGGTACGTAAAGATGGTCACCCATCCACGGACCAACCCCAGCAAGCGCAGCTTAAACCTGATGGATCGTTTAAGCTGCGCTTATTTTTAAAATTAAATTACGTTTATTTGTAGTCATATAAATTAATTATATAACTACAAATAAACGTAATTTCAACTGCCAAATTGCTACATCATGCGATGCGTCGGCTGCTCGAACTGTCAAAGCGCAATTTTGTAATAGGCCTCTTATGGAAGACGAATAAATTTTTCTTTTTGTTTTCGTTCGTTTCTCAGTAGACAAAAACGCAAAACAGTTTGCTCCATGACGGTTTCATATTCATATTAATGTATCTATCTCGCTGGCCGCTGACCACTTATGCGCTATTACCCTTTAAAAACTCTTTTTTGATAGTTAATCGCACGTCCATGATAACAATACATTGACTTTCACAGCGCCTTTATTTCGCAGAGGTAAGGGTGATTTTTGTAGTTTAAGGGCCTGTGCACACCACGTTTTTTATACGCGCCGTCGACGCGCGTTTGTAGCGATACGCACGCAAGTCAGACTTTTTCTGTAGGATAAAAGCGCGCCGTCGACGCGCGTTTTAGAAACGTGGTGTGCGCAGGCCCTAAGTGTTACTGACTTGCGCTTGACCGTACAGAAATGACCAAAAGTTGTGGCATCTTTCTAAGATGCTCTGATACTGACCTGTTGTAACACTGCACCAATAACATCGTAAGGTTGGATAGTAGAGTACATGACAGACTGAATCTCTCCGGGCGTCATCGGTTTGTCAAACACGGTCTCCTTCTGGCCAATCACACCCACTGTTAACTGTTTATGGAAACGAAAATATTGTTAACCTACTTCTGAGAATTAAATCTAAGTATATAAATAAAAATGAAATGCTGCTTGTTGGTAAGCGCATCACTTGAGATAGGCTGGACCCATTTGGCTATTTTATGTATTAAAAGTTCGTAATAGTCCGAATTCGATATTTATGGAAAGAAAAATTGGAAAAGTTTTCTGGAAAATTTTCTAATTCGGGAAAAAGTCAACGTCTTTTTTTTCTAAGGATTTTATTATAAATTTGGACAGAATGTCTATCGGATCAGATAGTAATAAATAAATAAGTATTATGAATATACTTGGTAATGTTCTTCAGAAAGGATAGGTGCGTAGTACTCGCAACCGGCGGCTTCCGGTAAGACCAGCGTATGAACGAAGCAAAAGCAGTATGTAAGGATCGTAGCAGGTGGCTTTCTGTAGTTTCTGCCTACCCTCGTGGGAAAAATTTATATCTGGAAATACTGTGGCGGTGCAATGACCTGTTTCCCGTTGACCAGCACTGTGGTGATGAAGGGGCTGATGGAGTCCACGGTGTGGTTGAGCAGCGACGAGCAGTACCGCACGGCTCGCCAGTGTCGCAGCACGCCCGCGCTGTGGTACAGGCTCTTCAGCGACTCCAGCGCGGTGCTACCGCTCACCTGCGATACAAAGAAGAAAGAAAATACATTTATTCGATCTGATTTTTTTGTGTGTATATTGTATGGTGTACCTAGGTTTAAGGCACACACACAAAAAACAGAACAAACCAAGTTATAACAGTATTGTGTACCTCACAGCAGTCTCAGCTGCGCCAAATAGACCCAGTACAGCATAAATGCCAGACAACAAGTACCTGACGCTAGTTTTCAACAGGACCTCATGTTACGAGGACGTCTTACGGATTTAAATAAATTTTGTAGTGTGTGAAACAGCTATAAATACATCAATGTTTGAATCTTTTTGTTAACTTTGCAAAATCCACACATGTAATGAATTTATCCTTACATGTCTTATTTTGTAATCAAACACGGTACGACGTACCAACCACACACACACTCTAAGTTAAGAACGTGTTACTCTTTATAAGAAACAGGTAAGGTTTGAATTACATCAAAAACGGGTTTCAAATATTTGTTTACCAAATGATACCCATGCAGGGTACATCCAAGTCAATGGAAGTTATAATATTACGCGGTAAATGGTAGTTCTATAGTACATAGTACTCACACATGTGCTTTGCAAGTATATAATGCAAAGGAAATTGTGTTTATACAATGCAAATATGTTCTTACAATCTTCAGCAGCTCCAACAGACTTTTCAAATGCTAATCAATTAGTTGTGGTTGTGGAGCAGGACCAGCATTGGCCCAAACATTTTCATCAGTGATGTAATCCCCCAACTTATAATATGCCTGCCTGCATAGTGTGCGTTTTATACATTATTTTTATTTCTTCTCATTCAGTTGAAGTATGTAGGGAGGAATTTTATTATAACATTTTAAACAGGGTACTGTTTAAAATGTTATAATAAAATTCGTCCTGTCCAGTCATGAAAGATGAGTCTACTTTAGCCAGTCTGAAACCTGGTTGAACAAATCAGTTTCTATTTCTTGTACTATAATTATGAATATCACCTCTTTTACTAAAAAGATGTAATTTTTTTCTTACATACATGATGGTTTCATAGATTACATTGACAAGGTACCGTCATGATGTTAATATCCTTAAACAGTTCCCTTAGAGAATCGCGCAGGCGGAGATGTTATATGGCTCTGATCGCTCTTTTCTGCAGAATAAAAATAGACTCGATGTCTGCAGCCCGTCCCCACAGTAAAATACCGTAACACATGATACTATGAAAGTAACTAAAATAGATTAGTCTCGCGGTATTTACATCAGTAAATAGACGGATTTTTCTGACAGCATTTGCTGCTGAACCTAGCCGTCCTGCAAAATATTAAATGAGGACCCCATGGTAGCCTTGAGTCGAGACTGATCCCAAGGAAAACGGTTTTATATCGACGAATTCTAGTTTCTCTTGATTACTTTCTCACAATCATTACTTTAGACATTTGGTAAAGAAAATTTTATGCACTTAGTTTTTTTTTTCATTTATACTAAATTATTAGCAGTGAACCAATTTTAGACCTGCAGTAGGGCGTTATTTACGTCGTCAAAATTTGTAGCACGTCTATCTACCTTAAAAAATAAGGAAGAATCGTCAGCAAATAACACCATTTGTGGATAATTTTTTAATATGTTGTTTGTATGCACGTGTTTCTGTGACCAATAAACCTATTTTTCTTTCTTTCTTTTTACCTCAAACATAGGTCCCTCCCTTTCTATCAAGATGCCCCACAGCTGGCACTGGGCGAAGATATTGTCGAGTGACCTCAGAGCGGCGACCACGTCGGGTGTGGAGCGGTGCTTGTAGGCTTCGTAGGAGATGTTCTCTTCGTGGTACGTGAGCGTGCGCGGCACGTCCGTCAGCGACTGGTAGCCGATGTACTCGTGCTCCAGCTGCCGGAATTGAGTGAACATCTCCGACGGGAACTCTCCTTGGCTCATGAAGTCCAGATGTTCTGTGGGTAATTTATATTTTTGTTAAGTAAATATCTTACCGTAACAACTTAGGTGAAGTGAACATCCTTTTTTTTTTCTTTTTTTTTTTTTTTTTGGGTGGGAAATCATCCAATGACTTCTCCCGCTCTGGGCGGAGCGGGAGGGCGTGTCAGACTTTTACTGACTAAAACCCACCCGTGTTCCTTCCCTTGCCATGCCAGGGGCCACGGTTTCCCCTTAGGACTACCCGCAACCCCGGCGGGCAACGGTCCTAGCGGACCCCGTCCAAGTGAACATCCTTGCAGATGTCATGACAGCTCACTAGACCTACGTTTTTTCCTACGGTGGGAAATTTACAGAATCGACCGGCAGTTCTATAAACTGAGTATGGTCAGATTGATACGCAGTGTGTCGCGGTGGAATGTGCTAAATGTAAGATGTTCTGACGCGCCACATGACATTCCCTGATACAACAATGTGTAGTCCAGCTTGAGGGCTAAAAACTACAGAACTTCTTAACAAAAAACTATCTCAATGACAGTCGGGTACTTCTGTATAAATTTGCATACAGTCGGCTGTATGCAAATTTAAATTACCTGAAGGCCAATTCTCGTGCTTAAAAAACGTTTAAATTCAAGTCGCAATCTCATCTCAACGACAATCAATGTCAAACATTTTTCAAAAATGTAGGTAAATATCAGTATTTTTTTCACCAATTGAGACAAAGATTAGAATGCGAACGTTTTTAAGAATACGGGAATTGTCCCTCTGGTAAAACAACTGAGTTATAAGAGCGTTTATTGTAGCTGCTATTATAAGATCATTTCATAGAGGTATGAGAAAAATAATAATAATGCATGCGTGCACTTTGACGCCGACGCCGCCGCCTCGCAGTGGCCTTTCGTGAGCTTCGCGTATTGTCTAAACATGTCGTGAAGGTTGCAGACAAAGAATAAGATTACTTGCCCATGCAAGAGCTAGAGATCAAGTTCTGGAGCCTCCCGAGGCGCACTTTGACGCCGTCGCAGTGGCCCTTCTTGAGCATCGCGAACAGGTCCAGCATGTGCGTGAAGTGCGGGTCGCGCATGTGCTCCTCGCGTACCAGCAGGCACACCGTCGGCCTCCCCGACAGACGCCAGTATCTACGAACATGTTAGTGACACTAGTGAGACTACACGCCTTGTTTATTTAGGATCTCCAACAAAAGATATACCCAATACATGTCAGTGATGTTGATTTAGAGAATTTCCTAAAATTTGAGGGAATAGAGGTTGAAATCAGAGGAAAAACGGAGACGAAGACGATAAGACGAAGAGAATAATAATAATTAAAAATCCGGAGTCACACGTAATTTTATTCGATTTATCCCCTAACACGTGTGACTCCGGATTTTTTATTTGTCTGTCTATGATCTATGATGACTTGTTTATACATTTTAGTTGATTTTTTTGTCGTAGTCGGGTTTTAGTTTTTATAACTTTTATTTATCAATAAAAACGAAAAAGGAAAGAAAAATATAGATAAAATGCTGAACGACTATGGGCATCTTTTATAATAACTTGGAGCTACGTTTTTAACACTTTTGATAAATCAGACTTACTTGCCAACGAACTGCAGCTCAGTCTTGATGTCGTCGATAAGCAACGCCATGTCTCTGTACAGGTAGAACTCCGACACTTCGAATATGAGCGGGTAGCACAGCACGGTCATGCCGCACACTCTGTATATCTGAAATGTTTGGCTTCTTAGCATGCTGATGGCAGACTTAACTGTGTCAGCGCAGTTAACTTATCTACGAGTTTAGCACTATCAGGAGCGCCCATAAGTTCCTTCAACGTGCAAATATCAGGAACAGGAAATGATTATTAATAATAATAAAATAGGTCTAGTTTTGAGGTGGAAACCAAACCAGAACATGAAGATGTAGACTAAGGACTTAGTTTTACGTTATTAATGGGGATAACCTAAGGCAAATTTGAATTTCGTTGGGTACCCTGGCGTTTATGCCTTAAGCGATAAGTTAAAGTATGACTATGTAAGTCGGATTCATTGCGTAAAAGAGGAATATCAGACATACCTTGCTCGTGCCGAGAGAGCCCACGGGTCTTATGGGACGTCCGGTGAGCTTCAACTTCGGGCAGACTCCTAGCTCTCGGTATACGTGCACTAGCTGCGTTGAACTGCACACCTTCAGGAATAAGTTGTTTATACATTATGGTTAGACTTTTATATATTGTTTCCAAATAATCCGAGAACTTTTTAAAATCTAAATCTAACCTGGACAGGTTCAACTTCATGCGGCGTCTGCGTCTGTATACCGTAGGTGCCCATCATGGCCTGCAGCCGCATAGATTCTGCTATTAACACTACTTGGACTACCAGATCTGTTGCTATGCCCTGCGACAAAAAACATCAAGAAATATACAATGTATGCTCAATATGAATTATTATTTCTACGTGTATTGCATAAGTTTGAAAAAGCACGATTTAGGTGCGTGGATAATTCAATTAAATATAAATGCAGCATGTAGTGTGAAGTATAATTTTCGACCAGAGAAGGTATTATTATCCAAAATTGAAAAGCAATTTATGAAATAACATTTAAAAAAAGACTGTTATTTTCTTTTACTTTTTAAGTGAATTTAATAAGGTCTTGGTATACCAATAGCTGCTACATGCAAGCATAAAGTACAGAGAAATAATTTCACAGAATGCACTGCAGCAGTTTTTGTAGCTCATGCCGACATACTTTTACTCTGAATACTTACACAGGTGGGTTTGCCCTGCATGTTATACATGAAAGTAAAATAATGTTGCATTTTAATGATTATAAAAAACATTTCGCGATGATTTAATTTCATCATCATTATTTTAGTCTAAAGGCGACCTCTGCTGGACATAGGCCTCCCGAATCCAGAGCGATCCTGCCAGCTTCACCATTGGAGTCAGTGCGACTTTTTATACCAATTCGATTGCTCAACCTAATAAGCGCCGTCTGGTGACAATAATGGGAAACGTACATATTTCTAACAAATTGACGTAAGTGAACGTTAACGCGCTCTAGTAAGTATGAAAACTCGCACTAGGCGTCACGTCGTCACTCTACGCGACGCCTACCAGTATGCGTAAAAAGATACAGGATCCGATTATAATAAAATATGTATAAGCTTTGGATCTTTCTGGTGACATGAGCGTACCTGAAAAGCAGAATACCGTCCGGCGCGTCGAGGGCGATTGTACGAAGGCAAGTACCTCCTGATGGGGTCCAGTTCGTTGACGTGCAGCAGTCCGCCGGTCAGCAGCTGAGCCAACACGAACAACGACTGCGCCCAGAGGAACAGGCCACCTGTGTCTAATACATCAAGTTAATATAATATTCACCAAATCTACCTACGTACCTACTGTAGTCTACTTTAAGTTCAGTAGAAGTTTTTCTTAATTATTGTGGCAATGTGTGTTTTGTTCTATTTAAATAAATAAGCAGTCGTTTTCTGTCACCTGTTCTCCAAAGCCCGCCTCGCTCCTAACCCGTGCTACACCCTCAACCAATAAGCTTTATACAGAATGAGCTTTTGAACAGGGACTCACTATGGCATTGGCTGTAACTATACTAACAATTACAGATGGTATAATCTTTTTCCGCCATGAAGTACCAACTTCAGACTCAGGGTCGGCTGTTCGTATTATGCAGGCACTCTTGTAAAGACCAGATCTTGTCAAGAGTCATTTACATAATCGAGACATGATAGAGTTACAAAACCATAAGTTAAAAATGCAATAGGTAGGTACCTATACTGACTATATAGTCTACTCCGGCCATACTCGAAGTGTGCTCCGCGGAGCTTTAGGGCTCCGCAAAGCCTCTGTGGGGGCTCCGCGTAAATATAAGCCTATGGCCTATTTTCAGCAGTGGAAGTTATTGCTTTGTGGTATTTTAGCTGCTTCAGAATCATTCTAATCTCATACGAATAGTTTATATTTTTTATGATTAAAACAGGTTTTATTTTCACCATAACATTTATTTGTTTTTGCATAAAGAAGCTGCTATAAATAGATTGATTTATCATTATCAATGAAAAAGTGTTAATCGCGTTAAAAAGCGTATTAGTTACCGTGGACACTTAGATACTTGTGGCCAGAAATGGAAAAATAGTTAGTACAATGTGCAAAGTTCATCGTAAATAACGATTTACTGTAGTGAGAAAAAGCGAAATACACAGAAATAAGGAATATAATCAAGTTGGTTTTCACGCAAGCTTAATAAATCACCAAATACTCGAGAAATATAAGTCGATGTGGTTAAATACAGAAGAAAACACGAGTGTTAAACAAGAAGAAAACAGTCATTCTCAATGAAGTTACATTTTTACCTTTTTCATTACCGTCACTGGGGTGATCTGGAATTGTTGAATTAATTTATAAATATCGATATTTATACAGGGTGTAAGGGAAAGCCCTCTGCAATATACATACATTCTTTATAGTAAGTATACATTCTTTATTTAACAATTTAGCTCGTACCTCTACCTAATTTTCTCAAACTCATATGCCATTCAAAGTTTATTTTTTTAATAACCCATAAATACGTAATCAGAAAACAAGTAAAATAAAAACACGTAAATTAAAATACATCGTTGTGTATCGTTGCAAAGTGCTTCAAAACAATTTTATTGTGTTCGTTTAGCTTTATTCTGCTATTAGATCTGTAGGTAAAAGATTGAATTGAAAATTACATTAGAACTTACTTGCAGGTAATCTTCGCACTGAATTTGGTTCACTGCGCTCATTGTCTATACCCTCGCGGGGAACGTAATAATACCAGGGAATAACTGGATCTGAAATAATACACATTATCGTTAAGGAAGGAGTAACAACAGTGTATTTTTTTTTAGCAACATCCTAGTTTGTTGATAGGCTCTGGTCAAACTGATGCGAATACGAGCGCGGGACGCAACTGCGCGCGTCTTTTGTTTTAATGATTAGGAAGTCACGCGACTATTCGCGCCAGTTTGAACACCTCCATACAAGGTGGTTGATCAAATCGGCGCGAGCGAATTTCGTTCCCCTTCACGCACGGGATTCACCTCAGTTTGAAAAGGGTTTAAAAAAGGGTAACGCACCACCAAATTCGTCCATATATATCCTCGCTTTTAGTAGTTTCTGGTACTCTTCAACTTGGTCAGGTAGGGTGCGGAAAACGCCGTCAATAATCATCATTACATAGAACAGAGGCCACTCCGACTCGATACCATCAAACTCCTTAAGTTCTCCTTCGTGGTAGTACCTCCTGTGCGGATCTTCTAGCACGCACTTGTACCCATCCCGGCTGAATCTTTTGAACCCACATTTGCCTTGCAATCGTTTTAAAATATTATTTTTTGTTAACTGAACTAGGTGTTCCTCATGCGTTGCAAAAGCCGGGAATGATACTGTTGGTAATAATGCAGCATCAACACCCTAAAATACAAACCTTAAGCTTCATCATTAATTTCAACTAAATTAGTCTAAAGTAGGTACATATTTTATCGCTTATGTATGTATAGGCATTGCAGATTTATAGCTTAAACACCTCTTTCAGGCGTATCAGGCTGTTCCGGTTGCCTTTGTCACTAGATAATATTAAAATTGTTTTTAGTAAATTGTTACAATGGTGTATTGTGGAGTTGATATCTTTGTGCGTGTGTATATGAATTTGTCAATAAAACACTAGGTACACTATTTGAATAAAAAATTAAAGGATCCATTGAGTAAGCTTCAGGTTAATGCGTGCAAGTGGTGTATAAGCTCCTTGCAGGCTTTAGCTCAATATTCATAAATATTCGAAACACGACGTCATTTAGAAGTTGACCTTCATTTACCTTGGAACTTGATTCGCGAGGCAGCATAGTTTCGAAAATACTTCTGTTGCGATTATGAGCATCAATATCTACATAAACTACACTCCATGATGCTCCTTTGTCTCCGAAAAGATTGCATCCATTGATGGCTTCAAGAGCCGCCTTAGCCATGCCTGAAATATAATTTTATGTAAGACATCACATGTCCAAATACATGCTAAGTCCCTATGTTGTCTTCATGCATAACATACCAATTGAAGATGCATGGATTTCAGGCTTTCCATCATTATATTTAGATCCTCTTTCCCACATGCCATAATCTGGCGTTCTGTACGCACGCTCCACGTAATATACCAAATTTTGGACAAATGCCACCTCATCCTGTTAAAAAACAAACTATCAATATTATGGATACATGACATTTATTTAAATCTGGCTTCCGGCCATTAGTGAAATAATTTCCGGAATTGGATCAGAAGTACAGCCCCTATGAGAAATTTCTAAATTTATGCCTAAAGAGTATTCTATCTTCTATCTATGTATTACCCCCCTCATAAAAACTCACAAATTGGACCATTTTATAATATTAGTATAAATTCTTATAGATATTCTTAAGAGGGTGCATCCTAAAAGTTGGCAACGTCGTAAATAGCTGTCAAATATTTACCTGTTTCGATTAATTTGGAAATAATACTGTATGGAAATAAGAAATGTGGCTAACCAATTGACTAGAATATTAATAATGAATTGCAATTATAACATTGAATTTGATGTTGTACCCGTTTTAGGTGAAAAAAAGGCATTTGGAAAGTTACCAAATACTTTTTTTACATCTAAAACTAACTATTCGGTGTTACGATATTAATTATTGCATTTCATAATCAATATTCTAGTTCGCTAGTTAGCCACATTTTTTATTTCCATACAGAAATATTATCAAATTAATCAAAACAGCGAAATATTTGACATCTTTTTGCGACGTTGCCAACTTTCAGAATAAACCCTCTTAAGTAACTGACTGACAAAGTCCAAATTCCTTTACCTGAGTATAAATAATCTGCAGCCCAGATGTTATCATTTGTACAAGAAACAGTAGATATAAAGAGACAACATCTATCTGCAGATGATGGTACTGTTCATCGGTCAGGACAGGTTCCCCAGTAGTGAGATGGAACTTAACATGTAGTGCGTGAGCAGTGCTCTGGCGCGTTTTGAAGGCCTCCACGCGCGCCGACTGCTTGACCCAGCACTCCAGAATACCACGCATGCACTTGACAGTGCTCTGACCCAGCTCATAAGATTTCCCTCGGTCATCATCAATTCGTCTGAAATATTTTATTATTCTGCTTTTATTTCATGTTGGTAGTTGCAATACTAACTTTGTATTTGGAAATTACATCTTGATCAGATCACAGATGTATGTCTGTCTGAATTGAGCTATATTTAGCCTTAAATGGAAGTGGTCAACCTTAAAAATACTAATTATGAAATTCTGATAACCTGTATGCCTGATATAAGCCCCATACTGCTGATGCGCAGTAAATACTATCCCTCACACTGCCTATGTGGAGGTCTGATGACAAAACTGGAAATAGGCCAGTAATAGGGCTTTGAAACCTTAATAACTGTCTTTTAACTGTAAAAAAGGAGGACTCATTAGTAAGAACATTAGAAATCATAATAATAATATGTATAAATGAAATATATTTTTAAATGTTTTTTTATATAATTGTGTAAATGTCTAAAATAAGTATGAAAAATAAATGAATGAAATAATATGTATGAACCGGGTGTTTTAGTCTGCTGAATGTTTTTGTATATTCTCAATTTAGTATATGAACAAAAAAAAAATTAGATACCTATGGCATAATATATATCCAGTTGGCGGACCGTGTCTTCATAATTAGATATCTTTAAAAATTGTTGAGAATTTATGTCATCAATACTTCCTTGACGAATCATTATTTCTGGGATAGGCTGTAAAATTATAAGAAAATAATTCATAATATAAATATAATAGTAAGTACCTAAGTAGGTACATTTTTTTACAAAATTTGAAACTCTTTGATTCTTCTTGTTTAACTTACAGTGTGAAATATATGTAAGTTAAGGCAAGTTTTTAATAAGTAAGATATATTATACTGAGTACATATAATTATGTAAATAGAAACGAGAATAACTAGAATTTTTGACAAAAAATACCTGTGATCCCATAAACTAAGTCGGAATATTTCAAAGTTCTACAGAAACAACATTCCTAACATCATGACTAAGTTATATTACTTTTGTTCTTAGCATACAATTGAAACACAATTATTTATATCCCAATAATATTCGTTATTTACAATAGTTATAAAAAAACTTTGTGTTTATTTTTTTGACCACTATTTGACATTGGTTTGGGTTGGCGATTGAAAGGCAGTGTCACAAGGGTCACAAGGGTCACTCACGACCATGTAATTAGTAAGTACCTTGGAATTTGTAAAAACTATTTTTATTTGCATATACAAGATGGATTAGCTTTACCGATTCAGCATTTTATCTATTAATTAATTCATATTTTTATTATTCCATCCGATCCAAAGACAACTGCAGACACAATAGACACGATCTTGATTTCTTGAATTCAGTGATTCAGTCAGAGTCCGTCAAATTGACAAATACTAACGTCACAGAAGACGTACTACTTAGTCTGTGCAGAAGACGAAAACTTTGGAGTTTGGTTGGACGAAAACTCTGACTTCTGAAGCACAAAACGAAGAATAGCAGAGAATCAGAGATAACAAAAACAAAACCTGCAATGCAACATATTTTAACTGATGTGGATGTTAAATAGATCTCATTTATGTCTTATTTGATTGTCTGATAAACAGGTTGGTTCTTTTCGACTTGTACCTTCCAAATAAATAAGCAATGATCGATAAAACATAACGTTCATTAGGCATTGAATACAATACAATAGATTGTGAATACACTTCGTGAACGAGTATGAATAATGAAACGAGTGAGATATCTTCAGAAAGTGATAACAATCACAGCAGAGACACCCAACAGGTTTTGATCAACAATATTTATATTTACGAATATTATCACACTAATAACACAAAACAAATAAGTGTAAAAGGCACCTTTATACTCTAACTTAAAAATAAAACCTAAAAGCTAACTTCTGTTGTGGTCTAACGTTACGGTCTAATGTGTATTGTTATTTTATGTGGTATTCATATTTTTTATTGATAAGTTCAAAATAATATTTATTTGGGACCTTTGTCCATTTGTTAACCTGGCCTTCATTTTGATTACTTATAATTATTTTCTTAAATATAATGGTTTATATTGATTATATTTTATGAAATATCAAGTTAGGCAATATTAGTTCATTTAAATGGGCAATATTACACATTATATCCAGATCTTTTTTTGTGACTAACAATAAAATTGTATGAATAAAGCAAACTTGCATGTACTTAGTATAAACTTGCAGAGAATCTTTTCTAAATTTGTTTCATAAAAGTGAATATGATTGCATGATCAATTAAGAACATACAGCTTAACACAAGATAAAATTATCATTATAATGCATTGCACAATTTCAGGTAGACTTATTCAATTTGATTGGAGGTAGCTGGCCACCAGCACCTCGTGAGCCAGTGTACACTGAGTATGGAACATTGCAGCGGAACTACAAACACACTATGCAGCGAACTTCACACAATGAGCGAGTCAAGTCTGTAAATTTACTGAATCATTTAGCACCAGATCGCCGACGGAACAAAACAAGTACTCAACCATTACCTTCAACAGTTAGTGACGACTCACAACAAAAAATGGTTCATGAACCTAAGAAGATTGAGACTGGAATTTTAGTTGGTGGGTATTTTGATATTTTATCACACTAAAACTATAAATTTTTGCAGTCTTCAACTTTTCTATTGAGTGGTGGAGATTTTGTCACATTCACACACTAAGCCACATGTAAAGTAACTAAAGGAATTCAGATGTGAAGATGTAAGTTACATAAACTAGGAATGTTCTACTGAACCTTCAAAAATAGATGCAGAGGCACCTCTGCCAGTGTTTCCTCTTTAATATACTTATTCTTTGAGCCTGCCAAGAATGAGTATATTAAAAGAGGAATCACTTGACAAACAGTATGATCTATTTATTATGTTGCTAATAGTACCTAGACAGTTGATGGCACATAACTGGCGAAATGTACCATAGATACACCTCTGCCTAACCCTTCGGGAAATACAGGCAGGATTTTATGTTATGTTTGTGTGTTATGATAATAAACTTTTTTCAAAGCAAAAACATAAAAGATCTCTTATAAAAAAAAAATTACTATACAACTTTGTCCTGATACCTGCATTTAAAAACACTAGTCTCACATACACTCACAGCTAGACCCAAAAAATATTTTGTAAACAAAACGCCATCCTTAATCTTTCAAGATTCTCTGGAGTAAAGATCTCTAACCGTTTTATCTTCTAAATCTTAATTGAATTTGATGACAGCATCATTATGTATCTATTTATGCCCTTAACTTTGTCTATAATAATGAGTCATTATATTAATTTAATGCTAGTATCATTCCAAGACTCAATAACAAAATAATCTTGCATCTTAGAAGCAAAGAAATTGTTAAACGGACATAATATTTCCTTTTTTTAATTAACTACCTTAATTTCAGATAAGACAAAAAACATTAAGGTGACTTTGCAAGATGTCAATGTTATCAAGTCCGCCACTCAATAAATTGTAAAGGATACCATTATTACTTTCATTGTTAATATTATTATTATGACTATACTTTACCGGTTTATTCATGGTTGTGGAGTAGGTATATTAATTGTATCACAGATTACTTCTTTATTTTATTTACAAACACCCAATATTTTGCTAGAGCACTGAGCGTAGAACTCGCGTGTATCTATTGGTCAATTATAGCTTTTCTGGATCTAATTTTAGGCATTAGTGAGGCAGGGGGAGCGACCGGCCGGCTGGCACGCTCGCGCAGTGCATCGCCCGCCAACATGTCGTATTTACGTGACTTACCTATTGATGAAATACCGCTCTGTGTGCTTGAATGTGAACAGTGTATGGCCTAAACTTCTGTATAAAGTATTTTGAATTTTTATTAAATAAGGACGTATTGTGGGAAACTAAGTACAATAGTTTCCTGATAATGAAAGAGTGTCCTAGATTCAAAGTTTTCCTTTACCTTTAGGCCTTTTTATATTTACAATACAGTTTATTTACAGTACCTTTTTATTGCGTGATTTTTAGACATATGTAACGCGGAAGTTGTCCCCGAAGAGTTATATGATTCGCCAACGCTGGGGTCGCCTCGGGCGGCTCCACCGGCCTGCAGGCCCTCACCCGTACACGTCGCTGAAGACATCGGAGTCGGATCACTGGTAGAAGTCGCTACAGATGTCGACCAACATTACTATGGCGTAGTCAGATGGATAGGAGTAATTGATGGTAAGTGGTAAGATTAGCAAGCTTTACCGCAGTCTTAAAAGTCATAAAGCTCGCTGCTGGATCATTGCAAGAACGCGGTATTGTGCGCCACACTTTTCCTTCACCACAACCGTATGTCTTGCTCATTGATCAGGCAACCAACAGGCACGGTAAAATAGATATAGTTTCCTGAATCTTATCTTTAAATTGACAATGGTCGAAAAAAAAATGGGTGTAAAATGTAATGTAGACACAGCGACAGCCGGCGTGGAGCTAGAGCAGAGCGTGTGCGGGCTGGGCGACGGCTCGCGCGGCGGCGCTCGCCTGTTCTCGTGCGCGGCCGGCCGCGCGCTGTTCGTACCGCTGCCGCTGTGCCGCCGCGACGCGCGCTTCCGCGACACGCCGCCGCCCGACCGCAGCGACGTGCACGATGCCGACCGCTTCGACCAGGTATGATATGATGCCACTGTGACCACATGCTTTCAACAAGTTATCACACAATACGGCACATAAATTGTCTTTAATTTCTGCTCATAATCCGTAGCTTATTATGCAATAGTGGCCGTAGCGTAACTCAATAGAAAATGTTTCAGCCGGACTGTCCCGTTGTCCCTGGTGTGGTGGCGCCGCTGAGTTCACTCGGAGAGCTGGCAGGCAAGAACCGCGGCATTCAAGGACATCACAACTCTTGTTATCTTGATGCCACACTATTTGCCATGTTCACCTTCACAAGCGTCTTCGATGCTCTTTTGTATCGTCCGCCTGAGCCTGAGGTAAAATATTATAATAATTTTAGCGCAAAATTCCTCGCGCTTTTAGAAAATTTGATGTTAAAAACAAACAAAAAAGCTAAATAAAAGACTGTTTTTAAGTTATATCTGTGTGTTATGTATGTTAGTACAATATCCTTACGTTAATTACTTTTGGACATTAACTACATTAAACTCGTCTCGTTCAAAGGCGAGGAGGGTAGTTGAAATTCAACCCTTAATATAATGGTGTATAAGGTACTGCTGATGCTGTCCCGCACGCGACGCATCAAAGATGATATTCGTTTCTATAGAAACGAGGGAGTCCCAACAGCATCATAAAACCATTATTATACTGAACAGGTAGGGCATCACGCGATCTACGCGCGTATAATTTGGCCATATACTGCAGGTGTAAAAAGTCTGGCAGTATGCTTTGAATAAAATAATATTAACTTACTTCGGGTACACGCTGCAAACCTACGGACAATCATATTGTAACGCTTTTGCTAACACCCTACGCTCCCGCTGAATGTCAAATTACCTGTAATCCATTTCATAGACCCTTCATTTAATTTTGAGGGTCTGAAAATGTCAAGCAAAATCATTCCGCCTAGATTTTTCCTAAAATATAAATAATCGCTGAACTTACTTGCATGGGGGTGTTTTGGAAAACGCTTGGCGAGAGGCTTCTAAACACTCGTGTTGGATCACTGTAAACGGGCATTTAATTCATTCTGTTCTCGCCGTTGACAGAGTATGAGCAATAGACGAGTCACTCAATAATAATTAGAGCAGGACATACGTTTTATTAGATCCAGTAGTAAGTGTAAACGAGGCAGAAATATAATTATTTATTTGTTTCGCGTATGCAAACTTTTGTTCTGGCTCCACTTTATTAGTCAACACCTGAGGCCCAGCAAAACGGCTGTCACGGTATGATTTCATTGGAAAGTATTACCGGTCTACATTAAATAGTACCAGTTTACAGTGACTGTCAAAGCCTATCGCTATCTCATCATAGGCGCGTACGCTGACAGCGTATCTATACCATACTCTACCTACGGTTCTATTATTTAGTAGTATTTTTTTGATGTTACCATAGGCATTGCTTAATATAATAAGGTTCTAAGTTTTCATAGGTCAATTATACTAACGCTGCTTAACCTTTTGTACTCTGTAATTACAGACACAATTGAAAATCTATTGTGTCTCGAGAGGATCCACGGTTAAAAGAACTAAGTCGCCTATGCTGTACAGTTGAATGTTTTTGTTTTTTACAGGATTCTCCTCATTATTCCGAAGTCCAGCGGGTTCTTAGAGAAGAAATTGTGAACCCACTAAGGAAGCATGGTTATGTGCGCGCTGACAGAGTCATGAAGTTACGCACTTTGCTTGAAAGACTCTCTGACGTGCCTGGTCTGACATCCGAGGAAAAGGTATAAATTACTGATGCTGGCAAACTTTTAATGCTCAACACACTATCTACAATGATATAATTATTTATGATGTAATCAATAATCATAAATAATTTTTCCTTCATTTCCTTTATTCAAACGGGGATGGTCATTATTTGGATAATTATTATTGAATACCAGCTAATACTCAGCTGAAGTATTTGTTGGTGAAAATTTCCAATCTCCTTAATTTATACTACTGTAATTATTATTTCAGGATCCAGAAGAGTTTTTAAATGGTTTAGTAGCTCAGTTATTGCGAGCTGAGCCGTTTCTGAAGTTGTCTTCGGGACAAGAAGCATACTGTTATCAACTGTTTGTAGAGAAAGATGAACATGTTTCGTTACCCACCGTACAGCAACTTTTGGAACAGTCGTTTACCACATCCGGTGTGAAATTAAGTGAGGTAGGATTTGAATAAGCTAGAATTTAGATAAAACAGTATTGAATATGAAGAGTAAATCCTAAGATTATAGATAGTGCCATCCACGAAGACGAGCCCCAATCCGCTCCGCTCCGTACTTAGACCTGATCCAGAAAGGGCGAATTCGCCGCGATACGTTTCGCGCGAAATCATTCGCGCGTTAGTGAGATACTAGGCACCAATACATCGCGCCCACAAGCATCGCGCGAATTCAAAATACGCGCGTAAATCGCGTGCACTACGCCAAACTCTCGACTCGCGCGTGATTCGCGCGTAATGCGCGCGAGTCGAGATACTAGGGACGCCTTGTTGCGCCCAGTTAACGCGCGAACTCCAGAGCGAGTGCACGTATCCAAGGAAATGGAGCGCCAAAATTTTGATACGGAATTGTTTGTAGACGAAATATGCTCGCGCGTAGGTACACTCTGGGCGAACCGGTCGCGCGTGATACGCACGAGAGAATTACGGCAAATTCGCTCCTTCTGGACAAGCTCTTAAGTACAGGCGGCGCGTATATCGTCGTCGTATCTGTACTAGACTATAGATAATTAAAATTCTCCACTATCTTTACAGGTTCCAGCAGCTTTCATCATTCAAATGCCACGGTTCGGCAAGCAATACAAGTTATACCAAAGAGTATTACCTTCTCCTCTTTTGGACGTCACTGATTTAATAGAGGGCTGTGAGTATCGTGATTGAACAATCAATAATCGGAATAGTTTGAATTAGCTTTGTCAATGTAAGCAAGAAAGCGGGCAGTTAAGCCGCGTACTCATCGGGAAACAAAGGGGCGCAAGATTGTTCCGTATTAATAGTAAAGAATAATTTGTCGCAGTGCCTCGCCAGTGCACGGTGTGCGGCTCGCTGGCGCGCTGGCAGTGCGGCGCGTGCGCGGTTGGCGCGCTGGAGGCCGGCGCGCTGTGCGACGCCTGCAGCCGCCGCGCGCACGCCGCGCGCCCGCACCACAAGGTCCATTTATGTTGACGTCGCTGCATAACTAACGTGTTTAACCCAGACGGAACAGAAAGACAATTTTTGGAAACATCGTTTCATTGAAAATGTATACGAAAGAGCATACGTCTCGAGTGCACGGCCGGGGCGGCCGCGCGACGACCCGTCTGTGGTTCCGCTGCATATACACGGTCGCCATGTGACAGTCGGTCCGGTCGCTCCGGAGAGTTAAGAGCGTTTACGTCTAGAGCGGGAAGTCAAGTTTAGGTAAATTCTTTGCAAAATTCACTCACACAGAAGCGTGTGTACCAACTCTACGCACACATGCGTAGAGTTGGCGCGATCTACTATCTAAGTACGAGTATACCCTCGTGAAATTTCAACAAAATAGCAGGTTAGTGCCGTCTGTGGCACGTGTGACGCTTTCAAGCCTCAACACAGCATGGCTACTTACCGAGTAGTAGGTATTGTAGCGCGCTCCCCTGTATACCTCCGAATATAAAATAATAGCCACATATGCTGCCTGCTGTTTACCTATTTGTGATACTAACTCGTAATAATATTTTTTCAGGCCACACCGCTCACAGTATGCGAGGAGTTTGCTAACATTCTGGAATCCTGTCCTGTTCCTCGAGTCTATATGGAACTGTTTGCAGTTCTGTGCATTGAAACAAGCCACTACGTCGCCTTCGTCAAGGCAGGGGTCGGCCATGACGCGCCCTGGTGCTTCTTTGATTCGATGGCTGATAGAAAAGGTAAGATTGCTATTAATTATTTACTATTACTGAATTCAAATGATTTAGAAACAATTCTGATTATAGGTATTGTATTTTACAATAAAATACGACTTCCCGTTAATCACATAGTAAAGATACATATTATGGTGAGAACTGGCTATTCGAAAACTGTCAGGTTGCGGGCACGAAACCAGCGGCGAGGAGCGATGGGGCGGTGACGGCGACTGTACCGTACAGTCGCCGTCAGATATATTGTGGCAGACAAGGTAACCAAATACTTCTGAACAATTTAAAATGTTAATAATTTCCAACACTACAAGTTACCATTAATATCTGAACATTCATTATTTCATTAATATCTGAGCAGATGCTTGTCAATGATTTCTATAATATCTAACCAAAAATATCAGGAATACGTGTTTGTCTGCGTACATACACTTGACGAGACGTTGTAAAAGTCAAGTGTATCTTCGACGTTGTAAACGTACGCAAATACTGAGCTTACCTAGACCACCCCATCTGCGTAGATACACTTGATGTTGTAAGTCTTTAGATATTTTGGTTAGTTGTGTGTATATAAATTATTGACAAGCTTCTGCTCTGATATTAATGAAGTAATGAATGTTCAGATGTTAATGGTAACTTGTAGTGTATCATGTATGGAACATATTGACATTTTAAATTGTACAAAAGAATTTGGTCTCCTTGTCTGCTATAATATATCTAGCGGCGACTGTACATACAAAAGGCGGACTTAACGCCGCAATGCATGTTCTACCATTCAACGTCAACAGTGTAATGATGACTTTAGGCGAACGCAACGGGTACAACATCCCGGAGATCGTGTGCATCTCGGAGCTGGGCGCGTGGCTGGGCGAGGAGGGCGCGCGCGGCCTGCACGCGGCCGCGCTGCCCGCGCACGCCCGGCGCCTGCTCTCCGACGCGTACATGTGCTTCTACCGCAGCCCCGACGTCGCCATGTACCGATAACTCGCTGATATAAGCTGTTTGTAAATTGACTGTTCATAAGTGATATCAACAACAACGACAATCCTGCTGAAAATAACATCGCGTTATTCGGCGCAGAAATGTATTCGTTTGCAATAACGAAAATTACTCGGCGAAATGCATAGGCCGAAGTTCCACCCGACCGTTAGCTACATAGTTTTTTTTATAAAATACGAAATAATATTCATTTTTTTATCTTTGCTCACGTGACTGCAAGAGCGTCTTTGAGTTCAAATCTAGGGCCTGCTTGCACCACATATCACTAAATGCGGTTAACGCCGAACATAATACGCACGCGTCTAAGGGTGCCTATCCACCGAGATGTGCTATGCTACGTTGCTATGGATGCGTTTGATATCCACCAATGATATTAATTGGTACCGGGTGTGTAATATATGGCATAATAACAGATAGTATAATATCACTTGAAATAACGTTCACATGATATAATTTTCATATGCTATATAAACAAATAACCTAATTTCATGTGATCTAATATTATATTTCATATATAAGTAAATATCAGGAAACATGATACTGTTAGAACTTCCTTTAACCCAAGTGATTCACCAACAATAGAGGGGATCTGGCGCTCGGCGCCCGCTGCCGCGGCACGCCTTCGCTCGTCGTCACTGTTCTAACCTAATGTAACACGTCACGTACAATAAATCATTTGAGTTAGTTGATTCATTATACGACCCATTTATACCTGAAGGTGTGTATGGTATACAGGGTGGCCGGAACATTAAAATAAAATTTAGTTTTCTCGTATCGTGGGGTATCCGAATCACTGGGGTCTCTTACCGCCCCCCTTTAGGCCTGCAGCGCCCACAAGCGGGCGTTATCGCCCTTCAAAGACAGCGAGGCGGAAAATTCTTAAAATTTGCCATCTGATTAATACATTTAAGTCTGCTACTTCTTTTTTAGATTTTTTTTTAATTTGGTCAGGGTCGAAAATTCTCAAAAATTCTGAAAAAAAATAATTATTCGAAAACTATGAAAAATCGCGGAACATGGGGGTGATTCGGATACCCGGAAATTGTCTTTTGAGGAAAGAACCACACAGATTTGAGTGGACCTGTCCAGTCAGTGCAAGCAATTGTCAGTAATCGTGGAGCTCAACTCAAAACTTAAGGAGCTCAGCGACTCGACGAACAATACCAAAGAAAGGACAATTGAGTAGGCCGCATAAAATACTCAAACTGCCAGAACATCATTAACACTAACTGCGAAATAAACAAAAAAGAAAAATGTAATCCACATAGTCCTCACATTCACAATAATTAATTTTAAAAAAATATATAAATATAATACTTAACAAAGTAATCATGTCATTTTGTTGTAGTATTTAACAATGTCAATGTGTATATAAAAACTGGTATTTTTTCATGAGTTTACATAATAATTAAAGTGTCAAGTTTCTATGGTTTTATCACAAATTTTAGCAAAGTTTTTTAGCTCAATCTCAAGCTTTTTTGTCTTCTAAATAATCAGAAATTTTATGGTACCCTTTTTTAGAAAGTTTAGTTTTGATACAGTTTTTTAAACGTTTAATGGGTAAGTTTCGAATTTGGGATGTGAAGTTTGTTGTAAAAGCGTATACATTGGCCCATGAACGAGTTGCCTACTCTGTGGAGGCGAGTTCGATGTACGGCAAGATTGTATTTATTCCTGGTATTCAAACTATGAATATCGGACATTTTCTTTAAATTTGAAATATTTTATTACAATAGGTTTTCGAATATTTATACTGTGAGGCTACAGTCAGAATATCTATTTCTTTGAACTTTTCTCGAAAGGTCATGTGATCATTAGAACTTTTGTTATTATTTCAAACGTTACACACCCAATTGGTACCATATTGGTTCACAGAGCCAATTAATAGCATTGGTGGAAATCAAACGCATCCATAGCAACGTAGCATAGCACATCTGTGGTGGAAAGGCACCTTAAGTGTCCTCTTCTCTCCACCGTAACAGACTCAATATTATAAGTAACGAGTTGACGGGGTATAATAATAGAAACTTTCGTATTGTCATTGATAGTCTTTTATGACCATATGGTTTTGGTAGAGCAACTCTGCTTTAGTCCGTGTACAAAACATTGGTACATAAGCCGCTGATGAAATTCAAGAGCTCGTTAGCAAATTTTCAGTCGGAAAAAAGGACCCTGTTTTTAACTTATTCTCCGGGGTTTAGAACTAGCTACGCCACTGCAACAGAAAGCCAAGATTCGAGGTGTGTTTTAATTATGCTTGTAAATAAATGAATTAAAAAAAGACAGATTGAATATTAATAATTATGCTTTATTGTACACAGTAACAAAGACACATACTTGCATATTGCATAAACAATACGGTGCTATCGCTCACCGGACAATCTAGCATGTGCTAGAACCAAGCGAATGTGTTTAATAACGGATTTTAATAATTAAATACCTATTTAAAGCGATAAAAAGAACTTATATATTTTTATAATAGTTGTACCTACTTATTTTAAGATAACATAAAAAAAAACATGTTACTTTTACTATCTACATTATGACTTTGATCTTTTGATTTCAATAGATATTATTTCCTTTATTTCATTATATAGTTTACATTTTTAAATATTAGAATATAAAAATTATAAAAAAAATTAAAAATATAAAATAGGTATTATTATTATAAGTAATATCACAGATCTTCATGGTTATTTGGCTTTGGGGATTTGCAATCGCAAGCATTCTTAAGCTGTTGAACGTGGGTCATGCCCTCTTCTATATTCACTTCGCTTTTTACAACTTTACTCCATTCCTGAAAAAAAAAAGGTTTTAGCTTTGTTCTAACGCAGGTTTATTCAGTTATGTCATTGAGTTTGTCGGCTGCTTCTAAGCGCTCTTATTTGTACTTAATCCTACATTTTATTTTACATGAAATAGGCAGGACCAATGTATATTTAAATTGTATAAAGCGACCTAGCTATGAAGAGGAACTGATAAAAAATCGATAAGGATCAAAAACCTCCGTTCGAAATTTGAAGTTTAATTTGTTTGTTTATTTTCAGTCAGTCACTTGGAGTCTCATTGTATGGGAAAAGTTTTTTGCGATTTCTGACTTTTCTAGTACTCAAAGCTCAGTTCGTCCAATAGAGGTTTTTGATCCTTATAAGACACAGGATCGATTGGCATCAAAAAAAGTTTTTGTGAAAACGGCCCATTTTCTTGCTGACTCTACATTTTTTTCAAAATCTGTGAATGTAGATCAAAATTTCTCAAAAAGTTAAGGACAGTCTCCTAAGACCATTTTCCTGTAACTACAACGGTTAAGGTAGCTGCCCTTGCTGCCTTATCTGAAAAATCCACCCTGCATATTATACGTGTCTACTTGAAAACCTTCTCCTTTTTCGCGCCGACATAGAGCGCTTTCCAGATTTCCGAACAAATAAGTTGGCTAATCATTGCGACGGTCTCCTATTCGTGCGACGATCGTTTATATTAGGACATGTGGTAAAACTGTAATTATATACTATAATATTAACATACCCAAAATAAAGCTGCATGATAACAAATAACATGCTGCGGCATTAAGTGTTCATTTCCGAATTTCTTTGCATTCATCGCAATTTGTTGTGCCTTCTTATCGTTTTCCCGCGCCCATTTCACCCGATCGACTAAATCGGACAAATCTCGTGTTACGGGTACAAAATGTTCCCAAGGGGTGAGTTGATTGTAAAAATGTTCGTGATAAGGGGAATTCTGTTTAAGAACCAAGCCTCCGCCAGCTAACAGATACGGCATACGATACGCGGCGACCGTACCATCAACATTGATTTGATATTTAAACTGAAAAACACAACATACTGTTAAGTTCCTCACTCCTCGTAAATGTAACTAATCACTTAAAACTTTAAACCTTTTTTAAAAGGGTCGAAAATGAACAACTTTCATAAACACCGCCCATTGTCTTTTGAAATAGAAGCGGCTGCGGATATAGCTGAACAGACTTTTCTCATCATCAGCCTACACCAGTCCACTGCTGGACGCGGCAGCTCTCCAATCACACGCCATTTATCTCGCTTCTCGGCAACTCATGCAGCTGCTACCAGCCACCCTGCGAAGATTGTCGCTCCACCTAGCTTGAAGGCCGTTCGCCGATTCATAGTCTCCACTCAAGCGCACGTCTTCCCTAACGGCCATTGGTTCTGCGGCTAATATGCCCGGCCCATTGCTACTTCAGCTTGCTTATTCTGTAAACTATGCTGATAACTTTGGTTCACCTTGTGCATGGCCCTTTGCATAGCTCGCTGAGCGACCTTGAACTTGAGGACCATGCCGTACCATGAGTACTTTCGGCCTCGTAAGTCAGGTAGGTTTAAAAGGCACTAGTATTAAACGAAAATTTAAAAAACTTACGTCGAAAAATTTAAAGAATGATATATGCGGCTGTTTTGGTCCATATTGAGCCTCTTTATCTCTAAAGAAAAAGAAATTCGTAAGAGAAACATTAAACAAGTCTGGATTGGCGCGTGCTATATCAACAAGTTTCAAACGTTCAGCACGCGAATCCCGACCACGCCAAATAGCTCGCGGCTCGCGCTCTTCCCATGCAAGTTCTGCACCACTTTGAACCGATAATGTATCTAAAGTCACTCTGTAATCATGAAAAAACAATATTATAAAATATCTGTTTAAACATAAATTTTAGTATCATGACATTATTAAGTATTGCGCCCCTTCTAAATTAAATGGTATTATTGCTTACTAACCCACGACTTCGTCTGCTTAAACCCCTTTTTTTTTTCTACAAATTTCAACACCCTCTGTACCCGATCTTATGGGCTTTTTCGAAAATTTATAATTACGTTCTTTATTATTTACCCAGATAGGTATTTGTGCCTAGTACAATATAGTTTCTTAGGCAAAGGAATAAAAAAACACACACTCAAACTGTATTCCCCTTTCCACCGCGTGGTTCGTCGAAATCAAATGAAAAAAAAAATCGTTTGTTCCTTGTCCCTAATTTGACTTTATGATATACCAATTTTCGAGTTAATCTAAGTAAGCAGTCAAACTTGATTATCCCTTTTTTTTTGAGGTTTTCGTGAAATCTTAAAACAAGTCTTCTTTTTTTTGTCTATAGACTCTCAAATAAATCGAACCTTGCGCTCTCCCATGTCATGCATTCTCCCATAAGAACTTTAATAAAAATAAGTAAAATCATACTTTGTTATTTAGGGCCTTAGATACGTATTGGCCAAGTTTCACGCTTAGGTATTAAGCCAAATGAAAGAATACAAATAAAATAGCCTCGTTTCACCCTCTCAAAGGAAACTGCAGCAATTGACTGATTTTTGACGAACAGAAATTACGGACTTCGATAAAAACTCACCCTCTTGTTAGTGGAAGTCTGTATCGAAATCCGTATTATCAAAGTAAGAAACGTGAAATTCAATATGAAAGTTTATGGTAATAAATAAACAATCCCTAAATGGATTTTTATGTGAAAGGTTGATGAAATATGAAATTCATGCTACGAAATCGCGGGCGAAATTCTAGTATTAAAATATAGACAAAGAGATATAGACGAGAATATAATTAATGTCAAAATGATCTTTACCTTCCCATATTTTCTAAAGTAGACTCTGTCAAATCATATGTAGGCATTACAATGTCATATGTTTCATCACTGCCACACCATGAAAAAATAGGTAATGGTTTGTCACGCTTGTGAACCAAGGGCCAATCACCAAGATTAATTATCAGTTCCATATCAGGTAGTTTTACTTTCCTCATTAGAGATAATAGAATATTATCCGAAAACATATTAAAACCAACATGTTTCCCATAACAATTACGATACATTTCGTTCTGTTTTATGGCATAGTGGCAAAAACTGGTACTTTCCGGCTGATGATACTTTTTTATAATCTTCTGTACTTGCTCTTTCATATCTAAATTATGAAATGGCTTAAGATCTTTTGTAATTTGTTCGTATGTTTGTATGCAGCCATAATTATTGAACCACTTTTGAAACTCTTTTTCTGGACAATCACACTGATCCGGATAAATAGGTCCTGAAAAATAATGTGTTTGTGTAATTTTCGTATTAATAATATTAAATATAATTACATATAAGTGCTGTACATTGACTGGATTATTAGCTGAAGTTAAAGTACACGTATAAGCACTGCACGGGATCGGCATCACCTCCTCATCGGCACGTCGTCGTCGTCCACCAGACGTCAAACCTACGTAAGCACGTAACCGGATGGGGTCAACACCTTTCAGACGTCATCGCCATGCTTACAACGAGCCGTCGCGGCTTGCCATAAGCCAGTGGTCAGCCCGCCGTAAGCTCGGCAACTGATTTCTACTAGATGATCCCGAGCCGAGGCGATGCCGTGACGATGCTTTTAAGTGTTCGTTGCAGTATGGAGTTTCATAGATAGTATCCTGAACAGCTCGTGTTGAGGCGATGCCGATCCCGTGCAGTGCTTATAACTGTGCGTTGATCTTTAGGTGCAGCGCAGACGAGACACTTTTTGTGCGATCGAGTCTGTAGTGCTGCATATAATTGCTTAGAATCTAAGCAATTATATGTACAGTTTTGCCTTCGTTACTATTTTTATTATATGTACAGATAAAGTGTATGAGTCGAAAAATATCTATCTACTTACATTAGAACCTAAGCAATTATAAGCAGCACAACAGACTCGATCGCACAAAAAGTGTGTCGTCTGCGCTGCACCTTAATCAGACATCATAAACTAAACTTGAATTCAGAATCTTACATAATTTTCAAGTTTGGATCTACAAACTCATAGTTGTCAATCAAGTCATACTTAATTAAAAACAAAGCTCAATTTCGGCAAACTACGCCTGGCATCTACCCTCGCTAAATCATGCTCAGCACAAGTCGGCTTTTTCCCGAACATAAAGTCTACATAATAATATATATTCGCCATTGAATGTCAAACGTCCCGAAAATCTGTATTTTGTTAAAATTATGTAAAGTGTTCGGTAGTAAGATTTACGTAGGATCAATATTTTTCGAGATAAACGGCTGAGAAGTTGGGAGTAACAACGCTTTTGTTTCCGCACCACCATTAGGACAGGCGCGGATCCAGCCCTCAAAAAAGGTTGTGGTCACAGACACCCGAAAATCGACCAAGTGCCATCGATAGATGTTTACAAAATATATGACGCCCTGACCAAGATTTTGTATAATTTAGAGTTCCACATGGGAAAAGCCGTGGGGCGAACACTAGTAAATTTATAAACCTGTAAAATATTAGTTTTTTCGCTTACGACAGTTACAAAAGTAAATGTGTATTAGTTTGCACATCGCGGTGTCACATTTACACTCTAAACAGCTGAACCTGCGTTTATTTTTCTGACAATTATTATATTTCTGATAATTATATCATCGATATCCAGGTTCACATCTTTGTGTATATTTAGGAGAGCTAGCCCGGATAATGTTTGATGTTTGAAAGTGTGATGTTACAAAGGTGAATCCGCGCTTGCTTTAGGATAGAGTAAAAGTCGCGGTATTTTTTTACCTGATGTCGTAGGCCTAACATAATAAATACCTACAAATGATTTTGCAAAGGGCTCGTACACCCAGAAAGGAATACGGTAAATTAACAGTCACTTCTTATGTGACAACCTACCACGCGGTAAAAGATACTACATTTAAAAAAAAAACAGTTCATATCAGGTTTCTGTTTCACATTTTTTTTTCCATGAATGACTCAATAAGTTTACAGAAAAATTTATAAATTAATTTAAGAAAAAAAAAACTCAAAATGTCTTAGTAGGACAGCTTGCAGAAAAAATACCAACCTTTAAACTTATAAGGTGACTTTCCCAAATCTTTTCTATTATAGTGCACATGAATAGACAAATCTAAGCATGTTTCATATATCTTATAGCGCACGATGAAAGTGCCATCTTTCCTGTCTAATTTGTTAACCCAGACACGACAATGCTTGCTTGTACTAGATTTACCATCTATTTCAACAACCAATTTTTTATTTATTTCTGGAGTATACCTGTAAAACAATATTTTAATAATATAGTATTTATGTTTAATAAGGTATGTTCATATTAAGAAAATCTTTCTTTTAAGGGTATTAAAAAAAAACAGTCAAGTGGGTGCCAGACCACGCACAGGGTAGGGTTCCATAGTTGGGATGAATATTTATATATTTCACAGTATTTTTCGAAAAAGCTATGAATTATTTATTAAGTAGCAGTTGTAACCGAAAATATTTCAATATTACAAAAACTATTGACTTTAATAGCTACAATGATGGCTTTAACACATGAGTATGGCATAGTTACTCTAAAATTATAACACACATAATAGGTAACATAACACCTGTATTTCCAAAAGTGGTAAGCAGAAATGAATGTGAGAGCACCCAGAACACTTGTCTCCAGTTTTGTTTTCAAATTCCATGTTTGATGAAATAGGCGAGGCGAGTCTGTTGCAATTAATCGTTTTATTAGTAAGCATTGGACATCATTATGAAAATTTCCTATTGGATGGAAAAATGCAATAGGAAACACTGCCCTAAACAGGAATCGAACATGAGAACCTCAGAAAGGACCCCAACATTAAAAACCAACCAATAAATAATAATATAAAACAAAATAGTCCATCATCTGTATCTGACATAGTTTTGTTACGTTTTTTACCATGGCACATTCTATGTATCCACTTTAGACTGGAAATTCTATAGGTACTACCTACCTACTCTTAGTACCATTAATTTGTTTTTGAATTTTGATTCTTAGTATGATAATGTGCATACTGCATAAACTGTATTAATAAATTGCAAATTTACTCACGATTGGGCACTTATATGTGTAAAGTTAATAAAAAAGTATCTTGCCGGCATTATTATTTCTACTGGTTTGAGTCCTGGGCCTGATATAATTACATCATCGCTCTGCGATTGTGATAAGACACATAAAAATAATAAATATAACATGTTTTTCAGACACATTTTTTGGGTTTACAAAAACAAACATAACCTTACTCCACTCAACGATTTAACAAAACAAACAAGAGTCAGAGAGGAGAGAAGAATGTATAGAGTATAGCCACTATAGCCAGCCTGTGTGTGCAAGGCAAGGATCTGGTAAAAATCCGAACAAACGCCACTGTCTCGTTTTTTCCTGAATTAAACACAAACCGAAAGAAAGCCAAAACCAAACCATACAGCTGTTTACCAACGGCGCTGCCCTGTCTGTCAATATCATTTGACTGATGTCAAAATGTAGATGTGAGATTTTCATCACCTGCGACTAGAGGCGCCGCGTGTGTACCTAGCATTAGTTAAAAAATGACTCATTCAAGTCTGAATACACGTTGTGAAACATGTTGAAACAATTTCGCATTGTTGGTGAATTATGTCACGTTACACATATGTTTTCCACCATAACATTTTTAATTTGTACGGATTTTCCAGAGGAATGGGGCAAATTCGTCTAGTAGCTTTCCTAGAATTAGGCGGTTATTTAAAAAGTATGCAATTTGTAAACAAGTACTACTTTATTCTTTATTCGGCAATTTATACACGTGTACAGTTCAATTCGCTCGGAAAATGAGGCGAGTCGCTGCGCAGTAACAATTTCATGGGTCAGCGAGTAGTTAACTTCCGGGCCGCCAACGTCGAGAGTCTCGACGTTGGTCTCCTCCTCCTCCTCCTCTGACTCCTTAACAGGTCCGCTGCGCCATGTTTTAATGTTTTAAAAACATTAAACACGAAGCGATTTAGGGGCATGGTTTATCATGAAACATGGAACATGAAACATTTATCCGCGACGAACGAAAAACATCACCCGCGTTCGCCTGCAGGGAGCCGGGAGGGGTAAAGTGATTCATTTCGTGTTTATAGTGTTCGCCAAACGCAGACGAAAACGTTACGTTACAATTATTAATATTTTAAGTGCAGTGATGGAGAGTGGAATCCAGAAAACTTACTTCTGTATTCTAAATACTTAAATATAAACTATTTTAATTAAAGCAATTATTGGTTGAATTGCATAATTTTTCGTATTTTTTAACGACTAACAAAAAAAAAAATTGATAACGCATTGATTTATAATGCTGACGGTAAACGATATTATTGCCTTTCGAATAAGCCTATTTTTATCTCAGTATGATTAAAACTTTGAGAGATATTATTAATTTTGTACTCGCATAGATAATATTTCTACAAAAAAACTTGCGCTGGTACAACATAGCGAGGAAGTGTATTGGACCCAAGATTAGAGTGTAAATGTACTTTAATTAAAATAGTTTATATTTAAGCATTTAGAATATCGCTAGTCCATGTCCGGACCACAGACATATAAGAGAAGCAGACCAAACATAAATCCATAGTTATATTTATATAAATGGACATGATTCTTTATCCTCTTCTTGCTAAGTGACAAGTCGTTAGTTGTGTCTCGTTCTGTCACCTGTTGTCACACTGACTCACACATAGACAAAATTTGACGCGTAGCTTGTCTATCCCGCGCCGCCATATTGGTATGCGACATCAGAGGCAGAAAATGACAGCTCAAATACCTGTGTAGTTAGTCAGGGACGGATTAGGCAAGCAAAGACGAATTTTGGTCAGTGGGTCGTCTTAGGGGCGGATTAAGTTTTTTTTGTTTTTACCATTGAATTATCAAACAGAGCTTAGTTTACTAGACGATTTTTTTTTTGGTGATATATTTTTCATAATACTGTAGAGTGCAGATTGTCAATGTAATCACACATGCTATTATAATAAATTATAAAATTGAGTATGTTACCCTGTGTCTGTGTCATGGATAACATGAACATAGGCTACTCACTCAATATCACATTCAATATCGCTAAATAATACCGGCAACCGGCCCTAGTCCGGCCCTGTATTGACAACACTCCCTATGTGTGCGTAATGGCTACGCAATTTTTAGCGAATGTTTGGTCTGCTTCTCTTATATGTCTTCTCTTACATGTCTGTGGTCCGGACACACTGTATAGATTACATTTTGTCGCAGCGGACTGCCTGTTTGGTTCGTGTAATCGTGTTTGATGTTTCCACAGACATATAAGAGAAGGATGTTTCATGTTTTTAAAACATGCGCAGCGGACGCGCTTTATTACACAGCCGTCGGGTGTCGACCTCATAGACTAGTATTCACTACCTTACCTAGTTATTAGGGTCGACACTTATATATAGTAATCTGTGGGGTCAACCCATATTATAATGAATGATGCTCTGTGGGTCGACCTACTAAATTATCTGTGGTCTGTGGTCGAAATATTTTTTAAACGTCCCTCGAGTTTATTTTGGATAAAAAAATAAAATCTTATAACTAAAAGTGTGACTAAAAGCTAATTGTTTCATAGGCTGAAACGTTAATTTTATTATTTTCACATGTACAAGTATCAAATATGGCTTCTGGAAACTTAAACCTTTTACGCAATACTTTAAGCAAATTGAGGTTATAAAATAATACTTTATAATTCCATTATTCATGTTTTATGACCCAAATAACAAACATCTTTTATTATTTTATTCCAGGATAGATTATATCTTTACTCGGTCTTACCAAAAACCTAGATTTCGACCTCCGTATTGGTATGCACCTAAAGAAAGGGTGGTATGTATAAATTATATATTTGAATATTGATTCATTTATTGAGCTCCTTAAGTGCTGAGTTGAGCTACACGATTACTGACAAATGCGTGCACTGACTGGACAGGTCCTCTCAAATCTGTATGGTTGTTTCTTCAAAAGGCCATTTCAGACACAAATCTACATGGTCCTCCAATGATCTGACCAAGATCATCTCTGGACTTTATATACATATTGACATGAACTTTTTTGTATACAATGACATGAATATTTACTATGTAAAGTATTTTTTTATTTTTTTTATTTTGTTTATTATTGTGAATGTGAAGACTATGTGGGTCATTGATTTTTTCTTTTTCTTTTCTTAGTTAGTTTTAACCATGGTCTGGCAGTTTGAGTACTATATGCGGCCTACCCAAATGTCCTTTCTTTGGTATTGTTCGTCGAATCGTTGAGCTCCTTGACTTCTGAGTTGAGCTGCACGATTACCGACAAATGCGTGCACTGACTGGACAGGTCCACTCAATCTGTGTGGTTCTTTCCTCAAAAGACCATTTCAGACACGAATCTACATATTCTTCACATGATCTGACCAAGATTATGTCTGGACTTTAAAAGAGACTGTGACCTCTGAGTTTGTTTCGGCCTTTCTTCTCAGAGTAGTCAGATAGGAAACGCCGACCTCATCTAGTTTTAAAACATAATTACGATTGACGTGTAAAAGTGTTTGTATGAACCTACTTACAGAAAATAAATCATTTATCATTTATCATTTATTTATCATTTATTGAGGATCTCTAAAAACTGGTGATCAAGTACCTAAAAATCTCTCTTCATGAATGTTCTATCTATAATCTCTCTTCGTGAAATTTTTCAGGCATCAGAGGAATTTATAACTCAAGAAAATAAACAATTTATTGAAGAGGTAATGCAGGATAAACTGGTACGTCAAACCTCATTGCACTCACCTCTTGAAAATATTGACTTGCACAAAGCAGCTGAGTGGAACCAACAAACCCGCAGAGTAGGGCTTATAGCTCGTAAAATAGGCAATTATCCTCTTTGGTCCAAGGATGGAAAGAAAATGCAAACTACATTATTACAGGTACAATGCTACATAATTTTTTAGTCAATAAGACATTTCCTTACCTTGTTAATTTGTAGAGCTAAGAAATATCTAAACAAAATTAAGGTGTTCATGTTATTTATTTTATGTAATAACAAAGTTTTTTTTTGTATTTATTTAAGGTTGTGGACAACCATGTTATAAAATATATCCCTCCAGAAGAATTTAGCCCAATGAAAATCTCAGGGAATATGTGGAAAGAAAAAAAGAAATTGGGATGTATGTTAGTTGGGTCTGAGACCATAGATCCTAGCACTGTCACAAAAGAGTACTGCGGTTTATTCAATAATGCTGGAATGCTGCCTAAGAGACACTTATGCAGATTTATGGTATCACCAGAATCTTATATACCACCTGGAACACCATTGCTTGCAACTCACTTTAGAGTTGGCAACTACATTGATGTACGAGCAAAGACGTAAGTTAAATGGAAATGATATTCATTACTTTTAAGCCTTTGTGTGTTGAATATTATGCAATACAGAAAATCAACCAAAAAACAATGTGCTTAGGAACATTGGCAAAAAAGTATGGCACTTGTTCCAAATCTCCACTCCTAACTAACCTATGTCACTGAATAGTCTTTATAATAAGGAGTAACATTTAGTACACATGACATTACAGGTGTGATGTTATGTTATGTAACATTTGCTAAGACACCCATATGAAAAAAAAAACCTGCCAGTGGAAAGCTACAGCTGAATATACATTGTTCTTTTTTCTATAGTTTAGCTCAAAAAGCTTGATGGATTTTAACTAAAGAGTAAACATTAAGGTGCTCCCGCCTGTAATGTAACGTTACAGATTCTAATTTGAGCATTATGTTACAAAACTGCCTTCTTGACTGACAAGCATTGACCTGTAATATAACATTTCAGATTAAATATTACACACACTGCGCACTGTCATGCTCGGTTCTCAGAAGACTATTAGCATTATATTGATGCAAATTGAAAAGAAAGGTGTATTCTGTTCACTACTAAACAATGGTGTAGAGAAATTAAGAAAAAAAAAATGGGGTAGCTGTCCCCAAACATCTTATGTAGGAATTAAAAACTAAAATCAAAGATAAACAGTGATTTTAAGATATACAGGGTGGATTTTTGAGATGGGGCAGTAAGTCAGGTACCATAATCGTTGTCACTATAAGAAAACGGTGTTAGCACCGACTGTTCTTAACTTTTTGAGTAATTTTGATCTGCATTCACAAATTTTGAAAAAAAAAGTAAAGTCAGCAAGAAAATGGGCAGTTTTCACAAAAACTTTTTTTGATCCCCAATTGATCCTGTTTCATATAAGGATCAAAAATCTTTATTGGGTCAACCGAGCTTGCAGTACTAGAAATGTCAGAAATTGTAAAAAACTTTTTCCATTTTCCTTCCTTCCTTTTTCCAGAAACTCCAACTCACAGTACTAAAAATACCAAATAAAAGTAGGTACATATTCGTTCGAAATATGAAGAACAATTTTTTTTTTTGTTTTTTTTGGCTATAGTTCGCATGTGGCGTTGTAGATTCATCGCAACTACGGTACAGTACGATTGAAACTTACTGGCGGCTCGGAAGTTAGCTGCTCACTGCGCAGTACCTCACCCCCTCACCCCCGCTGACACATGAAATTGTTACTGCGCAGCGACTCGCCTCATGTTCCGAGCCGCCATTAAGTTTGAATCGAACTGTACCTATCTTTATGCGTGGTTGGTTCGACACGCTCGCACGCTCTTGGCTGGCTTTTTATGTGTATAAATCCGTTGCCCTGATAAAAGCCGTGTTCGAGTTTGGTCATCTGAGGCTGGCATGACGCGTTAAGCTAACGTGTCGACGAATAATTATTTGCTTTTCCTTTAAACCCGTTTTCAAGGAAGATAAAAATATATTTCAGAATGGATCGTGGCTTCCAAGGAGTAATGAAGCGTTGGGGATTTAAAGGAATGCCAGCATCCCATGGTGTCACCAAAACTCATAGAAGGCCAGGAAATATTGGCGCAGGAGGTGAAAAAGCACGAGTATGGCCTGGTACTAAGATGCCTGGGCATATGGGAAACCGGTATGTACATTTATATCGCAGGCAAATTAGAAAGAACTATTTGGTTTAAAAATAAAATTTAATAGGTACAGTGAGGTTATTATCATCATAATAATGTCAAGCAATTTTCTAACCATCGATTCCCACACGAAAACATCTTTTTGAACCCGCGAAATTCAAATTTCTAAAACTAAAAATTTCGTGAAAACTGACCTAGGTCAGTTTTCACATGAAAGGGCTTTCTTTGAAACAATCCTTATTTTAATTTTCCATTTATGTCGCATAGTTTTTGAGAATATGATGAAATATTTCCGTAAAAAGCTAATTATTAAAGAAACAAAATACCTACATCAATAATTTATAGAATTTCGCGGGGGGACATATCAATAACCTCAAATTTTAATATGGTATAACTCTTGTCTCTCTTCTTCTGGGGCAGTCGTGTAAAAATACCACCTTTATAGCCAAAGAATGCAAATTTTGTATATTTGTATACAAAGTATGCAAAAAGTTTTTTTGAAAGTCGGTTGTTTTTTTTGTTGTAAAAAAGTTTTTATTAATCGCTTTTTAGTGGGTCGGTTAGTAATTTATCTAAGTTACCTAATGCCTAATGTCAACTGCTCATCAACTTTTTAGTAAATATTGTTTTTCTCGATGCAGGGACGTTCATTGTCGAGGAGTTCTCTTGGTACTTCACCATCCGCACCATGGGATTGAAACCCGTAAAATAATTTTTATTGAGTAGTTTCAGTAGCCATCTGTGGTCTTCATCATCAGTTCTACTTCACGAAACGGTGCTTTCCGACAGTAAATGCACGAGTTACTATAAAAAAAAAAAAACAAAATCGCTATAGGTGTGCCTATATTTGAAAAGTTCCCTCGATTTCTCCAGGATCCCATGATCAGATCCTGACGTGATGGCAATGGGACCACCTGTGAAGTATACCCTTTCAAACAAAAAACGATTTTCCAAATCGGTTCATAAATGACGGAGTTCGAGGAAATACCACCGAATTGATAACCTCCTCCTTTTTGGGAAGTCGGTTATAAATGTAATGAATCTAGTTGATGAAGGTTTTTTGTAAATATTACATGGAAAATAAAAAACGATGTCTCTAACTAGCACAGTTTTTGAGAAATCAGGAAAAATCCATCCTACCAAGGTCTGGGGGACTGGGTGCGCAAGTCCGACTCGCATAATGCCGGTTCTTTTCGAATTATGAGCGACGGTCAAGTAAATAATAGGACACTGAACGTTAATGAGCTGTTACAAAACAATTACGATTGATTAAATTAAAAAACTAGATTCTTGGCAGTTATTTAAATAAATCAAAAATTTAATTATTATTTGGCATGAGCATTTCACAAAAGTTGTATGCCTCAGAATTAGAGCGAGATGGGAGATTACTTTTTTATTATTTCTCATTCCCACCACTATTACATGAAAATACCCCATAGAGATGAAAAGAACCCCTGAAACACGTATTTTTACTATTTTTTATGACGGTTTTCAGCCTTATTTATTGTAATAATGATTTGTCTTAATTATTGAATATTTATTTTTAGATGGCGGATACTACGCGGCGTGAAAATTCTACGTATAAACACAAAGCACAATGTGATCTGGACATTAGGTGTAGCTATACCCGGCGAAACGGGTGCAATGTGCTATTTATTTGACACAGTGCTTCCATTGAAGAAACACACGACATCACCCGCTTTTCCTACCCAACCATTTATCGAGGATTTACCGTTGGAATATTATGACGATTCTATCCAACCCTTTGAGGAACAGTCAGTGTCTTTCGAAGAAAATTAAAATTCGGAATTTAATCATAGGAAAATAAAGAATACTACACAAATAGAAGCTAAATTGGGCGTATAATAGTTACGCCCTGGGGCCTAAGTCTATTAATTTATAAACGTTACAATGGTCTCTCAATGGTGAGTTTTTGACAGAGTTGCCATACAAAAACTGTCAAAAACTCATTCAGGGGTTCACCATTGAGAGACCATTGTAACGTTTATAAATTAGTAGACTTAGGCCCCTGAAGTCGTAGGAGAATAGAGAGATTGTAATCGCGTTCGGAGCTTATGCTACGTTCAGCTATTAAATTATTATTCTGACTGGTTTGAACTTTTGAGCAACGCGGGATTCCATGCCGGAAGTGAATAGCCATACCTAGCGTGCCCCTCTGTCAAAGTATAAAGCCCCAGTGGGCATACGCGTTACGAGTGTGAGTGCGAGGTGTGACTTATCTGTACACAAATTGATTGTGTATTGTTAAATTTTTTGTCTAAATGTCGTCGTTATAGTTTTGTATGTAAGTATGCGGAACTGCACTTGTGTACACATTTTCTCCCGCAAAAAACGCCAGAACTATCTGCATAGTAATAAATCGCTGTGGCTACTCCCTTCCGGCACGGAAGCCCGCGTTGCGCGAAGGGTTGAACGTAACTAACTAGCCCGGAACCTTTCTAACTGTTATGAAAATAAATATCATTTCTTTTGTATGGCCTGTAATTCCGTATTTCTATGCTAAGTGAACATTTCTACTATAAATTGTAACAGCGAATCAATTTTCACGCCAGACCTAGGCCATTTTTTTTTTAATATTCGGATAGCACATAATCATGACGTAAAGAATATGTATAAAAAAAACCCAACTAATTAAAAAGTTATGCAGCAACGCGAAATTTCGCGGGTATTCAGTTTTTTAGGGTAATATAATAATGAATAATACACGTTGACAGAAATATTTTTTATTGAAATTCATCATTTTCTAAGTTTAGTCTTAATTAAGAGAATCACTTATACATACTTAAATTAGCACAAATGTTTATCATACATAACACTAACATTGTGTGTTTGCTGAAAAGCCTTAATTTATTAGTCGAGGGACGCATGCAGCACAGTGACAAACTGTCGAAGAGTGAACTAATTAACTGCCTCGTTGGTCTAGTGGTCGCAAGCGCTACTGCTGAGCTTGAGGTCCTGAGTTCGATTCCCGGGTCGGGCAAAGTGTTATTGGGTTTTTCCAACTGGAATTGCTCAGTTAAGTACAGCCCGGAGTCTGGATTTGTGCCCGGTTGATGGCAATAGGCTCGCCCCTATTACATGGGGCTTAAACATAACTGGCGAAATGTGGGTGTACTATAGGTAAACCTCTGCCTAACCCTTCCGGGAATACAGGTGTAATATTATGTTATGTTAATTTGACGGTTTATCATCAGCTCATCACAGAATTCATTAGTGTAGGTCATTAACAATAAATGGTCGTAGGAGTACAACACGTTAACGTTGACGCCGGGGCCAAACTGTGCCTTAGCTATGGGATTATTCCACTTTGCACCACCAGTTGGACAAAGTGTATTGTTTATTTATTTATTTATATGTGTGGATTGTTCACAATTTTGTCGTCCACTGTGTGCTTGTCCCCCTAATTATTTTTGGTGGGGCAAATTACACTCTTATAATTATATACTCTGTTCATTTTCCCACTAGGGCTGACACTGTTGGATTGCCTGAAAATATGTGCCTGAGAATATGATTTGTTGTAAACCTGATTTTATTTTCCCTATCATATTTTATTAAATCCAACAATGCCAGCCCTAGGGGGCAAAAGTGAACCGAATTTATTCGAGTGTAATTTGCTCCACCAAAAATAATTAGGGGGACAAGCACACAGTGGACGACAAAATTGTGAACAATCCAAGTAGAATAATATGGTTAAAGCACTCATTAACGAGAATAGACGATTTGTACATATACGTCTCGTTACATGATTTATAATTATTTCGCCGTTCCGAGTATACAACAATACACAGCGCGTGGTACGGCAACTGTGATTTAGTGTTCGCACTGAGCACGCTGCCGACAATAGGGAATATGCATGTAAATTTAACGCATTTTCTAATGCACTCAATGAAAGATTAATACAAACAAACCAAGGAGGAGGAGGATCACGGTCTTAGGGGAAAAAAAAAAATCGAAAAATTACCTGGAAAATTCAGGAAAATTACAAGTGCATTTTCTATGGGAATTTGGACAGGACAACTGTCGGGTTTAGCTAGTAATTATATTTTACAAAATGTAATAATATTTTAATTTAATAGTGTCCATGTAGTACTCTACTCCTACTACTCTTTGGAATGGACAACGAGCTTCACCGTTTTTTTTAAAATTGGTTTATTTGAAATAAACTATTTGAGTTTAAATATTTAAATAATGAAAAAGTTTTAATTTACCTCCAGTAAGCAAATAATTCAAAACTTTTTCATTATTTGTAACTTGCATATTCCCTACTAGAGTACGTTGAAGGAGTTTCGCTAGCAAAAAAAATATCCGCTCGTTCAGTCACTTGGAAACTGTGAGGCTGTAAACCATGTTAGTACTTAGGTAGGTACTTCTATCGAAAAAAAATTATTAAAGATATCATGCCTGTATGCCAAGTAGGTACCTATATTTTTTTTAAATAAAATATTTTGAGTTTTTGTAATTATGAAATAGATAAAATAATTGTATAACATTACAATAGCCTATCTTTTACTGTTGAGTAGGCGGTTGGAACCCATATCCCGGATAAGGTTGTGGAGCTCCGGGAGGCGGGGCTCCAGGTGTTGGTGCACGAGCATATGGGTACGGAGACGGGGGATATTGAGCTGGCGGATATCCTTGCTGATAAGCATGTGGGGGATAACCACCTCCAGCTGGAGGATAGTTTTGCGGATTTTGTGGGTATGACGCTTGTGGAGGTGGCGCTGTAGACCCAGATGGCGCAGGGCTTCCAGGTTGAGATGATGTGTTAGAGTAGGGAGGCTGAGACGCTGGAGGGTAAGGTGACGACTGTCCAGGAGGGGGATATTGTTGGCCAGGTGGGCCACTCGATGATGGTGCCCCAGACGTCACGGAAGTAGGAGGTGCATTATTTCCATGAGAACTAGAATTGTATGTTGGGGATTGCGCAGATGGCGATCCATAACCGGAAGTGGGCGGATTTTGCGATGAATAACCAGTAGGCGGAGGTTGAGGAGAACGATTTGGCTGTGATGTGGGAGTCGTACTATAAGCTGATGTAGGTGTAGTATTCGGGAAAGGTTGTGATTGGTAGGGTTGAGGTTGCGATCCAGTAGAATTGTTATAAGTACTAACTCCAACATTAGAGTAATTTGATCCAGTTTGCGATGGTGGATAAGCTGAATTCCCAGTATAAGCTGGTTGCGTTGCTCCACGTACGGGGTAAGGGGTTCCAGCAGCACCAGGACTGCCAGGGGGCGGGGCGTAGGGCTGTTGTGCGGACGATGGAGGATAACCAGGGCCTGGGTGTGTTGATGGTGGATAGTTACTAGGTGAAGTTGTTATAGGGGGACCATAGTTTGAGTTTGGAGGGTAACCCTGTGGTTGTTGAGGAGGATTAGGAGGCCCATATCCTTGACTCGGTGGTCCGTACCCTGGTTGTGGAGGGTAAACACCTGGTGCGCCTTGATACTGCCCTTGATACTGATTCTGTGGGTATGGTCGTTGACCATAAGATTGTGTTGGTCTTGTTGGTGTAGTCGAGACCCCAGGCGGCCTGTAAGATGGTTGAGCTCCCCCAGAAACCTCACCACCACTTGGAGATGGTGAATTGATAGGAGGTGCTTGCGAGTTTCCAGCAGCTAGCTGATGAGGAGGCTGTAACAAGCAATTATTTTAGTGTTCCGCGCATGAAAAAACCCACTTTCGTCACTTACTTATCTATTCGTGACTATCAAAGGACCTACAGTTTTCGTGGTGCTACACCATTCGTGTCAATCACAGGACCTGTTAGTTGCATCATTTTTGCGCTGTCAAAAATATGGTTTATAGTTTATACAGGTTGGTTTATAGTTTATACAGGTATTTTTAAAGGTTATCTTAAATTGAATACAACCAGGATTAATATACCGGTTATCATGCCGTCGGCATCAATCAAAGGGCGCGCATCGCCTGTGTGTGTAACCGGTATTAAAACGGTAACCTAAAAGAGGTAACCTTAGTCGTAGAAGTAACCAAAATTCTTCGATACCTGTTCCGTAATTTTAATTTATAAAGGTCCCTGCTTATCAGCCACACTATTGGTTGGTGGAATAAAACAGGGTGCTGTTTTTGTAAAAGAAAAATGAATTGGAGTTCTGGCTCAGGCAGAAGATTTTTCGAATTTAAAATTCATATTTTCCTCCAAAATCGTAACATGACAAAGTAAATTTAAAAAATCAGGCCATACAGAGTTATATCAGTTATAAGGCTGCGTTTCCATTGAAGCGGAGACGTGAGGACCTCAGCGGAGACTTGCAGGAATGGACCAATCACAATGGTTGAAATTCTCATCGCGTCTCTCGTCTCGTCTGTAATTGGACGATTCCTGCACGTCTCCGCTCAGCTCCGCTCGTCTCCGCTTCAGTGGAAACTCACCCTAATAGGTGATTTTTGCGTTGGCACTTCAGGGTTTAATTCAAACCTATAGGTAGAAGAGCAAACCGGTCATAGGAACCATGCCATATATTGGGGTAAAATAAACAAATTTAAGATTTTGGAAAAAAAAAAAAACCTGCACCTGGAATTGAACACATTTTTACAAAAACGTCACTGTATTATTGCACTAACCAATAGCGTAGGAATAAAATGATTACTGGTTATGATTATTTCGTAAGTGAAAAATCACTGTTTACGACAGTGCACTATTTAACATTCGACACCGCATTTCGAAAACACTCCCACCTTCATTTCGAAACCGTTCCTAAACAAAAAAACTAAATTTTACAGGAGAGCTAATTTACGATTTTTGCATGACTATTTACCTCTTAATAAAAAAGTAATGAACACTTAAGAGATATTTCTGGCATTATTTGTTAAATTATTTTTTGCTGTTATAAGTAAGATGGCGTTATTATCTCAATTTCGTGAAAATTTCGTTAAATAATGGTTTCGAAATGAAGGTGCGATTGGTTGAGTGTATAAGTCTGAAATCGCCCACCCGTCTTGTGCCTTATCTGTATGAGAAGAGTCTTTTGCTTTGCAGTGCCTCAATAATAGGTACCCCACTCACCACAGTCCCACAATCAAAACTTATCAGGGAATTTTGAGCTTAAGATAGAAACACTGGAAACTAATATAAAACCAGCCAAATGCATGTTGGACCACACACAGTAAAGAACTCTTTAGTCAAGATCAATATTTAGTCAAGTACATTGGTGCTAATCAATTTAATCGGCTGAAAAAATAAGTTTGTTTCATCATTTGTATTTCTGGAAAAATCAAGGAAAAGCAAAAGTTATTCCTGCGGTTGTAACCTAAAATATTCCTTATCTCAAATAATCTATTGGCTTCTATCTATCATCTTTGTAATATTATAGGATTCTAAAAAAACACAAACAAAAAAATTATTAAATATTTTCATTCCTCAGTTACATGCATGGGGACTACCACCTGTAATATCAATACACCATTGTTTAGCGGTAAGTGCACAGAATACACAGCCAATTTTGTTATTGATATAGTGCTGATCATCACAAAATTCCATGGATTCCATTTTCGCCATTTGGCTACAGAACCTTAAAAATGAGGTTTGTTTGTCCATGCTATATACCTACACTACACTCAGACATTCTCACTCATTTTCTTTGTATGAACATGAAACCATAATATTAGTTGTAGCTAATAGAGGTACGTATTTTATAAGTAAATAAAACTTACGGAATATAAATAATTTTCTGTAAGCTTTGACCATTTATTATTCATGTAATAATTGGAGACTTCCAAGTCAAAACTATCATCAGAAATAAGTTGTGAATTTATATATTTACCGGAAGTATGCTTTGAATATTTTGGTTGACATCTGCAACCGAAGCCAAATAGACCAAATTCCTGTGTAATACTTGTTGATACTGATGGCACTCCATAAGTTGACCTTTGGCTTGATATTCTTGAATGGTTTGAATGAGATGAGCGTTTTCATCTAACATCTTTTGGATTTGTGCCGGGCTCAAAGGAGGCCGATTACCGCGTGCTGCAAATGCTACAGACATGTCGCTCTAGTTTCCCACACAAATATTTCAATGATGAAACAGATAGGTAATTTCGAAACTACTAATATTGTCTGAATGTACAAAATTTCGGCAAATACGAAGGAAACACTTTAACAACAACAAAAATCAGCGCAATAAACAAAACAACGCGGATTAAACTGAAAACACATCAGTTCTCATAAACATTAACAACAAAACACAATTTAATAATACATCTATGAGCAAACTGGTCACAGATTCGATTAATACCACAGACTATATAGAGAACTAACGTTGATTAATACCAACTCTACTAGTCCCACAGAACACATATACTCCTAATCTATAGTACAACCTATGGTACTTTACTCTTTGCTCCTAACGGAGACCGACTAGTCCACTCTCAGTCCACTGTTGCGGCGCGACCCAGGCGCGACCACAGACTAGTAGACTACTTAGGGATACTGGCTGGCGCGACACGCACAAAAATCTACGATTAGGGGGTTTATTTATAAACGTTGCTTAAAGTTAAGTAATGATTAGCGACTGTTTAACCATACATTTGTGACGTTTGAACGTCACTTAACTTTAAGCAACGTTTATAAATAAACTCCTAAATGTTAGATGCGATGGCTGCTTTGACATCATAAAAATGTTGCCACCTTACTTTTTGAAGAGGGACTTATGAAGTTGAAACGGGCTAAAACTGCTAAATAATGTAAAAAATATCGTGAGAGCAACAAGTTTGTTTTAAACGTTATCTCTATTATGACGAGTTGCATTTTTATTACGTTTCTTGTTTTATCAAGTTCATGAAACTGAAGACACGTTCTACATCAGTATTTTAATGTGGCAAAGATAAAATGATTTTTGCGAAATTGCGAATTTTCTGATATAGTTTATTTCCTGCTACACCACTACAGCTGCTTTTTACCAGTATTAGACGCTTCCCTTTTCCTTAGCGCGTCTTGTAATATTGCAATAGTCCAAGTTCCATACATATTTATTTAGTTTTCGTTTATTAGTGATCGACACAAAAATAAAACAATGAGGTTTGTAGACGAGAAACAGTGCTGCCACCTATTAGAACTTTCAGTTTTAACGCCATTCCTCGCAAACGTCTATTTTTCATCAAATTGTCTTACAATCCAAACAAAAATACATCTAGAATGATGATTAAATGATTGTTATTCTGTAAATATATTTCAATACGGGTAATTTTTTTATATCACCATGCAATCTGTCACCGAGCTGCAAATTGCAATAAACGTAAGAAATTTTTCATTCCTCCGTTTGCAGGCGCTTGTAACTTCATTCTTTTTTCTCCGGACCGTAAAACCGGTAGGAAGTTATGTTGGCCATGCGGGCCATTCGGCAGCGACTCAATGCACCTTGCCACCAGCGACTAAATATTTGTCGGGCGCGATTGTTTTTTTTATTTTCCATACAGCCAGATACCGGCACGGTTCTTGAGCGCTCGGCGGAAGAGTGGGGATCGCTTTGCACATCGTACACTTATGACAAAATACGTAAAGGGACCCAATAATTCACTTCTGCGCAGGTGAATGAAGGTCAGCGCTCAAGAATCGTGCCGATGATTATAACTGCGACAACTCGCAGAAAATCGTAACTATCGCTTGAACGCTTGAATATCATTGACAGAGGGCGTTGTTACAAATAAAATGATATTTTGTTTGACGCCTGAATGACATTATCTTCTATCTGGGGGGCGTTGACTAATTTTTCAATCGTCAGATAACTTTTATCTGGGGTATATGCTTCGATCAACTGATCGAATGGGTATATGTATGACGTTTTGACAGCTATTGTATATAACATAAATGTCAAACTGCCTTATTTATTCCTCAGATACAAATTATCTGACGATTGAAAAATCAGCCCTTAGAAAAAAAAACACAAGAACAAGATGGCGTCATTGGTTCCGATTTTGGCCTCGCCCGAGAAGATTATTGTTTGACCGTTGCTTTGTAAACATTAGTGAAATTGTCACAGAAATTGTATTGAAAAAAAAAAACACGTTCCCCCCCCTCACCCGACTCCTACTCCTATGATTGATCGATCCTACCCTGTATAACCTTGTACTGCTGGACACGTGTCATTTGTGCGAATATGAATAAAACAAAAAGTACTCTGTGATGGTGATCCGAACTTCTGTGTAATTATAATTAGGTACCTACCAAAATTTTGAGAAACTGCTTCGAAACAATCTATCAAATTATGTCTCCACCTAATACGATTTAAAGTAACTAAATGTTTTAGTTTACGCCGATTGTAAGAGATGTCGCTTCATATCACAGAGTACATACTCTACATAGTAGGTACCTAAATGCTTTTAAATATCCGATAATGACTGATTTATGATTTATTCAGTTTGTAGACTTTAACCTGAGGAATAAATTTGGAAGTCCGATGGTGCAACGTAGACTTTAAAAATCAATAAGTACCTACACCTTTTCGTGGTAAACAACACCTTAGAAGTTAAGTCTGGGTAAGTAACTACTCAACATTCTGTTCAATTAAACTCTAGGCCTCTAGGGACTTCATTCTTGAACAATATATTCTCAAGCAAATTCAATAATCAGCTGAGGGGCTATAAAAAAAAGAAGGAAATTTGAATATTTACATAGATATGCGTTTAGCATAGCTGATTGTTCTAGATTGCCTAAATTTATGGAATTTTAATTGTGTAGATTTTGTATGTACCTAATGTAGGTACATAGAAAGTCTACACAATGTTACTTAACTATATTTTAATAGTTAAGTAACAAAAAGTGATCGTACTTGATGAACTTTACTTAGGGACATTTTTTTTCGTTTTTTAATTATTCAAACTTCCTCATTGTTGCCCGCGACTTCGTCTGTGTGTATTTAGCACTCAGATGAAATAATACTTACAATTATAAGTTCCTACCTATTTTGAAACAGTTCAACGACATTCACTTCTCCATTGAACTTGGCCGACATAAACGATTCACTTGATGAGTGTTTCGCTGACACAACAAGCTTAGTAACAGGTAATAAAGTACCTAGTAAGTAGTACGTTTCCTAATAACAAGTGTTTAAATAAAAACATCGACTTTTCTTTTTTCTGTAATTTTTATACTTACTGTATTGTTCCAGTATAAACGTTTTTATAAATGGCACTTAAAGGCGTAAGAGTCGTAGAAATGATGGGGTTAGCTCCAGGCCCTTTATGCGGAACCTTATTAGCGGACTTCGGGGCGAGTGTCACTGTCGTTCAAAAGGTTAGTAGTAACCACCACTCATCTAAGTCACCACATTAGGTAAGGTATCTAAATTGGAAGCAGTTGTATCTTCTACAGAAACAGAATTGTATCTGCAGTTGAATCTTCTACAAAAACAGAATTGTATCTTAACTTTACATAAGTAAATAATAATTTAAAGTAAATATTTATTTTACAGATGAATCCAAGTCCATTCGACGTAATGTCTAACGGAAAAAGAATGATATCAGTGAATTTAAAAACCAAAGATGGAGTCAATGTGTTAAAAAGGCTTTGTGCTGATTCGGATGTTCTTTTGGATACTTTTCGACCAGGCGTAATGGAAAAACTGGGTCTAGGACCTGAACAACTGATGAAAGGAAACTCTGGCCTCATCTATGCAAGATTAACTGGATACGGGCAAAATGGATTCTACAAAAACAAAGCTGGACATGATATAAACTATGTTGCAATTTCTGGTATACTTTCATTACTTAGCAAAAATAAACAACCACCAACACCACCTCTTAATCTCTTGAGCGATTTTGCTGGAGGTGGAGTACTATGTGCTTTAGGTATATTATTAGCCTTATTTGAAAGAACCAAATCAGGGAAAGGGCAAATTATAGATACCAGTATGACAGATGGAGCTGCTTACATAGGTAAGTGGTTATTTAAATCAAGACACTTGCCAATCTGGTCAGGCGAATCTGGAACAAATGTTTTAGATGGGGGATTTGCATGTTATCAAACATACAAAACTAAAGATGGCAAGTTTATGGCGGTTGGAGCACTTGAACCACAATTTTATTCAAATTTTTTGAAAGGGTTGCAGCTTGATGAAGATGAATATGCTCAAGTGGGTAATAATGAACATTGTATGAAAAAATTTCAAGAAGTTTTTTTGAAGAAAACCCAAGATGAATGGTGTCAGATATTTGAAAATCTTGATGCATGTGTCACTCCCGTGTTAAATATCGACGAAGTTGATAAACATAAATTTCGCGTATCTGATTCGGCTTTTCATAGAGATATAAATGATATGGTTGTACCTGAACCGGCTCCAAAAATGTCCCGCACTCCAGGAATATCCAGTGGTCATGAACCTTTACCACTGCCAGGACAGCATACAATAGAAATATTATATGAGTTGGGATACAGCAAGATTGAAATTGACGAACTTATTAAAAATGACCATGTATATGCAATTATAAAGTCCAAGTTGTAGTAACTTTTTAATTAAATATAGGGAAAACAGCTCTCAGTTCCTTTCTTAGTTGTATAAATTCTTCCTGTTTTGAGGACAATATATCTGTATTTAAGAATACTGGATGTACATAAATTGAGTTCAAAACTTTTAATATATTTTTTAAATCAAACTTGATTATACTTATTCCAAGAGAGTATTGGTTACAACTATCTTGTTTATTCCCTTGTAATTGTGATAGCCTTTTCTTGGCAATATAACACAGAAATGTCACAAATGACTCAAAATCCATGCCAAAATGGGATTTTAGTATCAGCTGGCATTCAGCAGGAAATTCAGGTGTGTCTTTGCACTCTTCTATTTGATGTTCTACTATTAACAAGGACTTTTCCAATGCCTTCCATACTATATCTATATTACAAGCATTTATCCAATTATGATTAACCGAAATTGTTTGAGCTTCATTCATTACTTGGTGATGCCAACCAGATGGGACAAATAGAGCATCTCCTGCTTCTTGTGTGATCTCACAGTACTTGATATTTTGATACTTCTCTGGTTCAAATACTAAAGGGAGATTACCCCATCTATCTTTTAATTTGTCCTCTTCTCCAGGAGGAAACAAAACCCATTTTTTTCTCCCAACAACATTAACTGACCAACTATAAGAACAGTACACATCTTCATGCAAAGGGGTCCTGGAACAATTCATTCATCTTTATAATAATATGCATTATAATAAAATAAAACATTCGTAAACCCAGAAAAACTTGAAACTAGTGTGCGACCTGGAAAACCTAGAGATTCCCTAGGTTCCGCAGCTAAATGACAAAATTTTACACTTATAATTTCATCGAAGACAACTAGATTGACAGGCAAAACATATTTGGCATTATTATTAAGCAGTAAGTTTAGCTTAGTCCAGGGTCTGATTTACAAATGAGAATTAGCATGGTTTTGTTGTTTTGCCAGTAAAACTTGCTGGTGTTTCATTGGAAGATCACAATTTTGTAAGTTAATGAGCCAGGCTTGGTATTGTCAGAGCGCTGTGTTTAATAATGTGGATCATCACACAAACATTTAAGAAAATAATAGTGTGGCTCACTCGTAATATAAGTAAAGTCATATTAAGTATATTATAATTTCTTACCATGATCCTTTAGGACCAATGTACACAAACATAAAATCGTCTTCTTGATTATCTATTGCAAATTCATTAAGCCAGTCCAATATAAAATACTGTGGGATCTCATAAAATTTGTCACCAGGTCTACTTCTTCTTAGGTGCCAGTCTTTTAAATATAATATTCTGCAATCTGTTGTGCTCTGCAAATACTCTATGTACTGATGTACCTTCATATCAGATTTGCATTGAGCATTGAACTGTATGTTTTTACAATCGGCAACAGGAGCAATTAGATCACCATATTCTTCAATTAAATTGTCATAATTGATTTGGTCATCTTTTACCCACTGACTGGCACATTTCCAGTTGTCTGTTACATTTTTAATCAGGCAAGGTAAATTCTTTAACATGTAATTATTAAAAAAGTCTATGAAATCCAAGCTATACTGCTGAAAGTTCGCACTATCAATACTCCAGTCACTATAATCGTACTCTGGAATTTCAGTATTAATTGGACACTGAATTTCAATTTTTCTCTGCGTCATTATGTTGTAATGATGATATTGCTTTATAACTTTCATTGTTTCTTGTACAACATAGGTAAAACGATGTTCTTTCTATGTTTTAGAATATCTCTAGATCTAGCTTCCGATGAAAAAGTTTGTTTGTACATAATATGCATTGTTAGGTTTGAGATTTTGATTTCAACAAAACTTATTCCACAGTAGTAATCTCTGCAGCCGTTAACTGTTTTGCAACAAAATTTATAAAAAATCTCAAATTCCGAAATATTCGGAATTTGACTGCCTTATACTTTCGTAGCAGTCAGTCAGCCGTAAACTAAAGCCAGGAATTTTCAATCAATTAAAATCGAATAGAAATTTCACTGACTAGAATTATTATTGACATTAGTAACAGGACCACAGATTACTATAAATAAGTCGGAAACAGGACTGAGTGACTGACCTCCCTAGAGTAAGTATGTTCCTTGGGACTGACTACTGACCGAAGACTAATCGACTCGAATCGATTTTCAACTGACTAGAAATAATGACATTAGTAACAGGACTGACCTGACCAAAGTAGTGGTGGGTCGTTGTCGAATTTTTCGCGGACGAAACGCAACCGTTTTCGAGACGACGAAAACGGTTGCAAGAAACGGTCGTCGTTGCAACTGGTTTGAAGACGAAGAATAATTGCGTTGCCGTCTTTTCGACGTTCTCGTCGATGTCGTCTTTTCGACGTTCCCGACGTTCTCGTCGAGTGAAATAGTTGCAGTTTCTTAGATTCAACTTCAACTAGTGAAGTGAACTTTATATCAGTGATATAAAGTTCACTTTTTATTGTAAGGACTGTTTTGCAAACAAACGGAACGAGACGCATTGACAACTGGTAATATATTATCGACTCTATATCATTGGTATAAAGTTCACTTTTTATTGCAACGACTGTTTTGTAAACGACGACGACGAACGACGAGTGACTCGTCGTCTGTCCGTCTACTACTTGTCGCGTTCCGTTCGGTCGTTCGAAGACGACGACTCGTCTACTCGTGTTGTTCCGTTCGTTGAATCATTTATCATTGCGTTCTCGACTGTATTTTCAAAGACGTAAAATAAAGAATCGCACTGAATAATTCGAAGACTGGTTTGTGCAACGAAGACTGTTTGAACCCAGGACGTAAAACGGTTCCATCGTCGCAGAACATAAAACGGTCTTTGGAAACGGTTCGTCGTCGCAACGCCCACTCCTAGACCAAAGACTTGAATAGGTATAATGAGTTGATTGAGGAATTGACTAATTCAATGGACTTGGACTGACACTCTGTGACACCTCTGACTGTAGATGTTTCTTTTTGTTTGCGCCGAAAGTGAGCGGAACGGTCGCTCTAGGCGTTAAGAGGGTGCTTTATGAAAGTGGGCAACGTTACGGCAACGGCAATATTACTGTATGAAAATATGAAATATGGCTAACTAGTGAACTTGAATATTGACTATGAAATGTAATAATAAATATCTTAACACTGAATATTTAGTTTTAGATGTACAGTGGCCAGCACATCAAGCTACTAAAATCTGTCAAATTTCTTTAGTAGATTTTAAACTTTATCGCTAAAGCATTAGGTTCAAGTTTGATTGGGAAAGTTTGACAGTTTTGGGTAGCTTGATGTGCTGGCCACTGTACAAAAAGTATATGGAAACGTTCCAAATGACTTTTTTACACCTAAAACGGTTACAACATCAAATTCATATGCTAGTTCACTAGGTAAATATTTGACAGCTATTTGCGACGTTGTAGTCTTTCAAGACCGTCTTTTCGCTGCCTTTTGAAAGCATTCCACTTGTACTAAAAAGTATATACTAATTCCATACCCAGGAGTCACGCGTGCGACTATTAGGGGATTGGCAATGGCATAAATAACTTTGCTGAACTAAAGTCGGGTCTGCTGGGCCATGTTTGGATGTTTTAAAAACATCAAACATCAAACACGAACCAATCAAATCGCTTCGTTTTTGATTTACGGATGCCTGAAAACTTTAAAACATCCGAACATGGCGCAGCAGACCCGGCTTTAGCCGCTGTGTCTTTTCCAAACATTTAGCTACATATACGATATTACCGCCTTGCTGTGCTAATTAATGCCAGCACTTTCACTTCCAATTTCAGCGATAGGCTACAAACTAGATGTTGACATAATATCGATTGTTTCTATTCGGAGGTGAAATGAGTACAACTGAGTACACTACAACATACTATATTGGTACAACCTTTCCTATATGGGTACAACCCTAGCGCCAAATTCAGTTCAGTTGTCATTTTGTGATGGCGGCGCTTGGGGAGTTACGCTACGGTTCTTAAATCTTATGCCGCGGTGTTTTCTTAGTTTTGATAATGTGATTTTTGTTTATTTTGAATTATTTTGTATAAGCGATTTTTTAATATGTGTTATCATGTGCGCCGTTTAACTCAACAGCATTTTTCTGTGTTCATTACTTGGTGGTATCAATACTGTGTTTCCAAATAAAAAGTATACTTACCTATTGGAACCTTATTGGCCTCTTTATGGTTTTCTACTTCTTAGTTTAATTAATATACTAAGAAGAGGAAGTATTTATTAATATACAATTGCGTTGAAAACTTTACATAGTCGTACAAATAAACAGTCAACATGAATGATGTTCGTGACAAAGTAGTCGCTGGAACCTCGACGTGGGAGAGTAATGCAACTCAGAGTGACTCCTCACCAGAACTCCAGTCGTCGCCGAGTGGAAGTGGTGAGACACCCCAAACACCAGGAGCACCAGTGCCCTTAGCCCCACACCTAGCTGCTGACTTGCATCCAGATCTATTACAACAAGGCTGGCGGAAGTACTGGTCCAAAAGAGAGAACAGACCATACTTTTGGAACAAGCTGTCAGGTGAATCGATGTGGGAATTACCAGCAGTTAAGAGAGATTTTGATCCTATAACTGACCCATTAGGTATTTGTCACACTGGGCCATCCAATGCGGGTAATATGACTCCTGGAGCAAATAAACGTCGTCCATCTGAGGATAATGGACCTCCACCAAAGAAATTTGTTCTGGCTGGCCCATGGGACATAGAAGTGCCAACTAATGTTGTAATATATGAGAGGCCTCCTACTATTTGTCCACATCCTCATCCAGAAATAGAGGGATTTAGATTTACTTTGGCTAATAAATTAAGACAGTGCTACCAAGAGCTTTGCCACACAAGAGAAGGCATTGATGCTCCTAAAGACTCTTTTAATAGATGGTTGATGGAGAGAAAAGTAAATGATCAGGGTGGTTCAGACCCGCTGCTTCCTAGTCATTGTTTTCCAGAAATATCCCATTCAATGTATGAGGAAATCATGAATGACATTCCAATTAAGCTGACTCATCCAAAGTTTACGGGCGATGCAAGAAAACAGTTATCAAGATATGCAGAAGCAGCAAAGAAAATGATTGAATCAAGAAATGCATCACCAGAAAGTCGCAAGGTAGTAAAATGGAATGCTGAAGATACATTTCAATGGTTGAGGCGAACTGTAGGAGCTACATATGATGACTTCCAAGATAGACTGGCACATTTGAGAGTAAGTAATTATACTAGTTTTATGCATTGTTTATTATTGCTCAGTTTTTGACTATATGTGTATAGTCAAAAACTGGTGATTTTTGGTATTTAACAAGAAAAAGTAGCTACATTATAGCCTGACTACCATTTTATAATGTGTTCATTAATATGTTCTTGCAATGATAAAAATACAAGTTTTGGTATGTTATAGAAGCTTTTGATTTTTTTTGTTAATTAATTTCAGAGACAGTGTCAACCTCACCTTGCCGAGACTGTGAAGGCATCAGTTGAAGGAATCTGCCTCAAAATCTACCACCTGTCAGCTGAATATGCTCGGAAAATAAGGGAAAAACATAGTGGTTTACTCAAAGAAAATGGAATACAGGTATAAATAGGTATATGCAAATAACATACAAAGTTATTTGTGTATTTACAATTTCAAATGGTTTGAACTGTCAAAATGCTGGCTTAAAAGATTATCTACACACCTTTTGGGTTTGCCGCAGTCAGGTCAACCCATAACATTGCATCATTAAAGTAATTGTTTTGAACTAAACAATTTTTTTACTGAGTGTTATGTGGTAACTCACATAACACTCAATAAAAAAAAATTATAATTCTGAATCAATTTAAATAGAAAAATGGTTTAGTAGTAGTAGTAATATATAACGGAAAAACTATCAAAATATGTTGAAAAAAAAATATGTTTTTCAGTCCTGTAGCTAACTTTAAGGGTAGTTTTTCGTGACACGACTTTGCTTTCACAATATCGTCAGACAATCGCCATACGCAGCCCGGTCTTTTATAAATGTAGGTAGTAGCAACCTGCCCCGGGTTCGGCACGGGTTTTACGACACAAAGCATAGAGATTTCTTTATTACAAGTTAATGCAATAAACGCAAAACCCTTCCGTAATGAATTCTCTAACTCCGTTGCGTAATTTAGAAGAACGACGCCGTCACACAGAGAGACACGCGAACAGAGACTTTAATTTATAATATGTATAGATTTGTAATGACTATAGGAACTTCAAGCACCGTTGCAGCAGGCAGCCCTACGCAAGGTGTGGTGCTACCCAGTGCAGTTCGCGGTGCCGGCGCCCCGGCCACCGCTCGTAGAGCACTTTCTCGACCGTGATCAGACGATGTTGCGCTATCTTGGCGAAACGCAGGTTCTCAATGCCGTGTATTTACAGAAGCTGGTAAGTTTTGTTTGCTATAATGAATTATATGATTAACTAGCTAACCAGATAGACCTCCTGTCCACATTTCAATAGTTAATACAAAAATCCCATTAAAAAAAAGGACGTTCAGATTATTCCGAATGAGAAAAATTTCCAGTTTTTTTTTTTCCATATTTCTTTTCTGACAAACCTAATTGGGAATAATATGAATATTTTAAAACAAACAGTAATCAAATCGGTGCCACCGTTCTCAATTGATGCGCTTACCAACGAACAGCATTCCATTTTTAACCGACTTCCAAAGAGGAAGAGGTTCTTTGTTCGTGCGTATGTATGTTTTTTTTTTGTATATCTACCGATTTCTCCGCCAATTGTGGACCGGTTTTTTTAATTTATTTTGGTCGGTCCAGAAAGCTTCAAATCCTTATACGAGACTGCATCAATTGGCATTGTGGCTGCATCTACAACGCCACATAAGAACTACGCATCAAAGAAAAAAATACTGCATCGCGCAGTTAGAGTTTACTGCGCGATAAACATATACAAGAATATCCGACATCAATTGTTGGGCAGTTGCCCGCCAGACACAATACCCGTCTGGTCGGAAGATTCTCCCTTTTCTATAGAGGATGAGTGAACTTTACACCCAATTTCTCGTACCTACCTCTAAATTGGTGACCCCGAGTATGAACGTCAGCGCAGACTTCGTGCAACTACTTCAGCGTGACATCATCAACATCCGTTTTAGATCTAGTCCTTTTCTTCTTCATCATCGTCATCATTGGCAGTTTTGTTATTTGTTATTATGCGAAATAAGAGGCACAACCAAAAATAATCAATCCTTTTTCCCCTCAAGTACCTACTAAATAATGTCGACACCGCAGCAGTTTCATGACGTGAGTGCACACTGCGCGAGGATGTCCGTGCACGATTTGCGAGATTGTGCGCGAACGGTGTGCGAAGTTCTGCGTCGAGCGCTTTGAGGTGTCTCGGTGAACAATGCTCCGCGGACTTATTGTACGCCTCGCAGACTTGTTGTGCACCGCTTGCCCAGCTCCAATAATATCAGCCAGTCAAACCATACAAAATAAACAGTAATCACGATGATTGCTCGTGCCGCAGGAGTGTCTGTACCGCTACAGCTGCTTCGACGACAAGAAGTTCGAGCAGTTCCTGTCGCGCGTGTGGTGCCTGCTGCGGCGCTACGCGGCGTGGGTGGGCGCGGGCGGCGAGGCGCAGCTCACACAGATGTCGCTGCCCGTGCCGGTGCTCGAGTGCCTGCACCGCTGCTTTGGCGTCACCTTCGAGTGCTTCGCCAGTCCGCTCGACTGCTACTTTAGACAGTACTGTTCAGCTTTCGCCGATACTGACTCCTACTTTGGATCTCGAGGGTATGTATTGATTTCATAATCTAATCCTTGGCTTGGTGATTTGGAGGAATCACTCTTCATGCAAGTTTGTAATCGAATATTAATGACTACTCTATTATAAATGTGCCTCTTTTTGTGATCCTCAAATAATTCCCATTTTAGTAAAAAATACCAAAAAAGCCCTAATTTAGTTACTGCGCCCAATATAGAAATAGCTAGAAAGTAAAAACGAGGCTCTTAAAAAAAAGGAAGTCATTAGAATACCAATAAGTTTTAGAGCACTTATTTAAATTAAATTAATATAAAATAATATAAAAAAAACAGCCCAATGCATGTCGGACCACGCACAATGAAGCTGAGATGAATTTATCCCAACAACAAGCTTAAGCATTGTAGTTAAAAAATATGTTCATACATCGATATACCTACGCCACGGTCAATTCTCCAACTGCAAATTTAAGTTTGTAATCGAAAAAAATATTTTTTTATGTGATGAAACTACAAATTAACAATGTTCGAACTTTTTCCTTTAAGTATTTCATTATTTGAGGTGTGAGACCTTGCTTCTTGCCAAATTTCATGATTCTAGGTCAATGGGAAGTTTGAATGGGGAATGGAATTTTGACTTTTTGCGAGTATCATAATTTATCGCATAATAAATGGCCGTATTTTTTTAAATCGCGTTCCCTTGAAGCTTTAGAGCTCCAAGGGTCCGTAGTCCTACGTATTTGATATAAATTTCTACTTAATACGTCGACGCGTCCCTGAGTTTCGCTCTTGACAGACAGACGGACAACGAAGAAATCCTATAAGGTTTCCGTTTTTCTCCTTGAGGTACGGAACCCTAAAAAGCGACCATCATTAATAAGTTGTTAGAGGTATATTTATTTTAAAAAGCGTACATCATTACAAGGGCAATAATTTTTTAAAGGATCAATAAAGACTTCCTTTCTATAGGTGAACGCGAATAAGTAAGTTTATTACGTCCATTAAGGCGAAAGCGCCAGGGTATTCCGCGAAATTCAAATTTTCTTACGTTTTATGCAGTAATGTAACAAATCTCTTTAGAGAATTATAATAATTACAATCTATACATACAGGGTGGTGCAAACTTCTCCAGTGAATTCTGCACATGATTCTAGAACCCCGAGCGTAGAAAATTTTCGTCGGTTATCAATAAAAAAAAAAAACTGTTTCATAGAAAAAATGCAATACCTACGCGGTAACTTGTGCAGGTACGCTCCACTTTTCACTGTTTCCCGCCATTCCGGGTAAACTGACAGTTGACATTAGTGACAGCGACCTTACTGGCTGATGTGCATGAGATAGTGTTTACATATCTATTAAATAGATACACTACAGTATGGAAAAGGTAAAATGTATCAAAAAAGTTCAACACAGGTTTCAATATCATGTACTGAATTCGTAGTAAGAGGTTGCGTGTCGATGTCCCTGCCACCCTGTATAATATAATCAATAAAACTCTCTTAGTTCAAGTTACCCTAAATAAAAAAATCCTAAATTAAATCATGATATTCGCGGCCAATTCTACCTTAAAAAGTTGTATTTTTGCATTAGATATTTATGAGGTATTTTATTATAAATGACAGGTCCCATTGTCATAATATGTTTCCTTAACAGTGCTGTTTTGTAATTATTATGTATTTCTTATTTCAAAATTAGTAAATATTTTTAGATTACTACTTATGTAACCATTAGGTTGGGTTTAACCATTTGTCCTTTAAATTTAACGTTAGAAGATTTGTTTTAAGATTAAATTAAATTGTACATCCGTATCCATCAGACATCGACATTCGATAGTTTAAGCTGTTATAAATAAATAATAATAGCCCCACCACGACGTCAACGTCGTGGTGGGGCTTGCGCGCTCCGAACTCTAGCTCTGTGCCGGTAGAGTTTACTTTGCCGGAACGGGTCTAGGATGCGGAGCCAGACTAAGAGAGATACAGAAACCTGCAGGGCAGCATGTGGCGAGTTGTTGGGCAGTAATTGGGCGACCCCACGGACCCTATCTCCCGGTAGAAGTCTAATTCCACACCTCTGGCTTGCCTTTATTGGCCGGCTTGAGTGAACACTGACGAGGAACAGAGCTCCAACCTCATTCTTGCCTTTATTGGCCGGCTTGAGTGGAGATTCGCAAGAGCAAATGTGCTCGGAGGAAGGAAGTATTCCAGTAAGATGCTGGTAGGGATCTTGACCGTAGTTCCGGGATTGTCCTGATAGCTGTGGAATACCGCTCCACTCCTCAAGCACCTCAGGAAGTGTTGCCCCCCATGTCGCTACGACACTTTGTGCTAGCGACCGTTTTCGGGGGCCCATTATTGAGTGTGCAAGTCACCCCCTGCCATTTTATCTGTGTATTTATACAGTGTGATTCTTCATAATGTGCACATATCGAAATGAGGGATTCTATGCTTAATTTGACAAACGGTAAAAATATTTAAAAAAATCTATTTTTATTTTTTTATTTGTTTTGTATTTTTTACCCCAATGTAAAAAAACGGTGTAACTTTTAAATGATCTAGCGCGATGAAACAAACTCCATACCTAAAGACTGGTAGTAATTAAGTGTTCTTATAAAATGAAAATTGTGGGAAAAACCCCTCCCAATTAAAACCAAAAAACCCTCAATTGAAAATAAACAGGTATTTCGTCCAAAAATCTCTTTTTTTAAATCAATTTTGACAATATTTGTAAAAAAAATTAAATAAGACGAATTTTTTTAAATAAATAAAAAATGGAAAAAAAATCGATAAAATTAAGCATAGATTCCCCCATTTCGATATGTGCACATTATGAAGAATCACACTGTATAAAACATTGGTCAGGCAGGGGCCATAGTATTTCCATAGTTCTAAGTTACCAATCCACTATAGCCACCCAAACCCATAGCCCAATATGTATTGTTTCCATGTTCAGGAATCGTCCTGCACCAACGGGGATTGTCCTTGGGTGCATTTGCATAGTACATACAGGTATATCGTCGGTTGGTGCCTCAACACCTAGAATTGTCTATGGGGCCTCTGCGAGTTGGCTTCGGCCCCTCGTACGCCTTCCAAAGGTCCTGGATCCAAGGGTCCCGAGATATGTCAAAAACAATATAATAATAGTTTTGGAAAATAATAAATAAGCGTTCAACCAAAGTCGATTTAAAATATTAGTAACCAATTATTGCATTGTTTTCTGGAGTGTACAATTAAAATGCAAGTATGCGAGTTCGGCGACAATGGTTCTCGTACTAAGGAAATATAGGGGTGCAACACTCACTAATTGAGTTGATCAACTGCAAATTTATATTTTTACTAGCTTCCACCCGCGGATTCGCCCGCGTTGTGTGTCGATAAAAAGAATCCTATGTATTTCCCCAGGGTTCAAAGTATTCCCGTACCAAATTTCATCAAAATCGGTTCCGCCGTTTTAACGTGATGCGCGATCAAATAAACAGACATACAGATAAACAGACAAAAAATCTAAAAACTGTTGTCAACATGTTCTGTTATCGATTCTAAGTAACCCCAGCCAACTTTTTTTCGAATATCTTCCATGTAGACTTGACCCTCTTCAGCTTTATTATATGTAGGTATGTATAGAGTAGAGTTTCAAATGCCTGCAGGCCCGAATAACCTAGCCTGAAATTGAACACTTAATTATTCATAGCTATGGATGATAAACATTGTGCTCGTCGCATAAAATAAAACTATAGAATCTATACAACTTTCGTTTAAAAATTACTTGCATTAACTTTACATTCGTTTATTCGCACTAGGCCTACTTTACTCGCATTCGTAAAATGAGCTTTCGTTGCATCACATTAATCATAAAATATTTTCTTAGGCCATTTCTAGAGCTGCGTCCAGTGTCCGGGTCGATGGTGGCGCACCCGCCGTATTGCGAGGAACTATTGGAAGCGGCGCTGCGGCATATGGAGCGGCTACTGCAGGACTCCGCCGAGCCGCTGAGCTTCGTCGTCATCCTGCCCGAGTGGCCCGACAGGCAGACGCACGCCTTACACAAGCTTCAAGCCAGCCACTTCAAAAGAAAACAGGTCCCTACTTAAAATGATTATGGGCTATTCATAAAATTTAAAAAACATAAATATGATCACCATAACACGCGAAAAAAAGCTCTATACCTACATATGTGCTTCCACGCGACTAGTGGGCGCGGTAAGAGCGCGCTTGCACCGTGAAAACGCGGCTCAAACAATGCTAAAAAAACATTTCTAAATGATGTCAATTCGCATAAGTTTCTAAATATTTATGTGAAAGTAACGTGAGGCAGCACTTCGCGGTGGCCCTATATTCTGAAGTGAACGGACCAGACAGACATGTTTGAGTTGCTGTTGCTGGTGAAAAAGATCAACAGAATGTCAAAGATAGATAAAATAGCACTATTCGTATGAAGATGACCGGAACAATATTTAGATGAAAAAGAATTTTATTGTGATAGTATTTTTTTTATTTTAGGTTGTTATTCCAGCTTTCGAGCACGAGTACCGCCACGGATTTCAACATGTCCTTACCAAGTGAGTCATTTAAATCTGCATACACATAACATACAATATACATTCAGCGGCAGAAAATGTGGCCCAAGCCCGAAACGCGAATTTGTTAATGACAACAGAAGCCAAGTAGCTTCTTTAGTTGGTTTGAGTGAATAATTACACATTTTAAAATGAATTATGTAAAAAAAATATGCCAGAGCTGTTTATAAAGTTCGCCAGGAATGTTAAAATTATAAAAGGATATTTTTACATTCAAGCTATGAGGCATCACGCGACATTTGGGAGGTTAAATTTAGTTTTTCACTTTATTTATTGATGTGTGTAAGTTATGCCGATCTCAGAAAAAAAATTGAACGTGCCACACAGCGCTAAGTAGGCCACTTGGGCCTGCTTGATAATTGTCGAAGGACGAACACCGTGTCAAGCGGCTTTAATTCTCAATTAATCTCGTAAATCTTGAAACATTGCTGTAAAAAGGAATCATGAGTCTTTTATTACACGCGGCAACCAAAAATTTACACAATTCAATTTTAATGTAACCTTATGTGAAATTAGTCACTCAAACTGACTAAAGAAGCTACTTGACATCTATTCTCATTAAATATCCCTAAGATAAAACCTATCCTATGTTTGTTTACAAATTCACATGTAGGCCTTGGGCCACACTTGCCGCCGCTGAGTGTATTTTCGCACATTGGCAAGTTTATCGTAATTAGACTATTACATAATCAGATTTTAAATAAATGTTTAAGTTTTGAATAAGTTATGCCCGTTTTCATTAACACTAGGCGACACCTAAATGTAGTCTATACTTCTACACTAATAAGTGCTCCAAAAGTTAGTCGAAGATACCTCACTTCAGCTGTAATGTCACATTATCATTTAAAATCTTAGTCTCAAATGTTAGAACTCTACATAACGTTTAAATTGACTAATCCAACTATCTATGGTATGGGGTTACCTAACATATAAAGGTTTTTGGTTGTTAAATACTGTTGTTGGCAGTTATTTTAGTTTGAACTCAGATTGATGCCACCAACTGCATCAGACTGCTTAAAACGTGAACTTGTTTAAACATTTAGTTGATCCCAGAACACCAGTTTGGATTTAGAAGTAATCACTCGACAACAGAACAAAGCTATAGAGTAGTTACCAAAATAAGAAATGCAATGGAGAAAAAGGAATATTGCTCAGCGGTCTTCTTGGATGTCCAACAAGTCTTTGACAAAGTTTGGCACCCAGGACTTCTGTTTAAGCTTAAAAGTAATCTTCCATACAATATTTACCTGCTTTTGGATTCGTACCTAAACCATCGTATATTCAGAGTAAAGATTAACGAGTCGTACTCCACCTGCTACGACATAAAAGCAGGAGTGCCACAAGGCTCGGTATCGGGCCCGATACTGTACTTGATATACCCAGCAGACCTACCACATACCGATAATATCCTCCCCGCAACATTCGCTGACGATACCGCAGCCCTTAGTAACGACCAAAATCCAACTAAAGCATCGGAAATGCTACAGGTACACCTCTATAAAATTAACACTTGGATGGAGAAATGGCGCATTAAAGCGAGTGCCAGTAAATCGGTACATGTAACGTTCACTCTTCAAAAGGGAAATTGTGCACCAGTAAAACTCGGAAACGATGTATTGCCCCAACATGACACAGCCAAATACCTCGGTAGTCGGTATGCACCTGGACAGGAAAAACGAGATGAGCTGAACCATCGTCTGCAAGCACTGAAATGGCTACTAGGAAGACATTCACAAGTGTCTCTCGACAACAAAATACTTATTTATAAAACAATTTTGAAGCCTCTGTGGACATATGGAATTGAACTCTGGGGAACAGCGAAAAACTCCAATATAGAGATCTTGCAAAGATACCAAAATAAAGTTCTGAAAACCATAACAAATGCTCCATGGTTCACCAAAATGTCTGAGCGACATGACTGCCTCAATATCAATACTAATTGATATTGAAGAGGTAACATGTTTCTTCATCTTGGGTTACCCAGATAGCGGTAACCTTAGTCGTAGAATTAACCAAAATTCTTTGATACCTGGTATCATATTTTTTTAAGGTTTTCGGTCCTTGTTTTCTAGTAACGACTTTCTATTTTGTTTTATAATATTTAGGTGTCGTATAAACTCCATTTATTTTAGCATTAGACAAATAACGGCTAAATAACGACAATTATAATGTGTAATATTGCTGAAATAACTGCACTATATAGTTATACATACATTTATTTTATACATTTATATCGAAATAACGAAAGGGTGATAACCGTTAATTGTCTAATGTTATAATAAATGGAGTGTAGTGTAAGTGAAAACGGGCATTACAGTTTTAAATAAAGTTAACCCCTTTGTGAAGAACCGAACTTGAAAGTAAGCGTCCAACATGACAACCTGGTAAATGTGCCGCAAAATAATTTTCAGTACCTACCTATGTTGTTTGTTTTGCGCGAACTGTATAAACTAGTAAAATACTTATAATTACAGGTCTATACTTAGTTTTGTTGTGTACCTACGTGGAATATAATGAGATTACGAAAACAAATCCATTGAACCGGATACCCGCTGTGAAGCGAAGACAATAGAACATGTAATTAATGCGTTTGATTATTACGTATTACTATTGTAAATTGTACTCCTGTCTATATTTATTGCCCTTAGCTAAGTATATCATCGCTTATCATTTCTTGAGAATATTAGGTATCTTCTTGACCAACGTAATCATAATCGTGATCAGTTCAGTCAGTGACCTAATTGCTTATTTCGGATTAATGCGAAAGCAAAAGGCAACATAATTATTTCGGATGGCAATAAAGGGACAAAATACCACAGTGTACTTCTGACAGTGGTTCATTGTCTATCATTATTACACTTGGACTTTCAATCGTATCAGTAACTTGACAGTTTGAGAGATACCAGTTTTTGACAAAAAAAAAAAACCCGCCAAGAGCGAGTCGGGCTGACACAATTAAGGTTCCAAACCACACACGCTGAGCATTGAGAAGTCTATGGAATGGTCGCTGGCGTGCTTGTTACTGTACCTATATGCACGAATACGATTAAGTCTGTATACAGTTATATATAATTTATGGTATCTGTATAAGGTGTAAAATTTTAATTTATTTTGGTCATAAAACGCCATTATGACCATGAAAACGATAGTAACGATTTTATTTTTAATGCACCCCAGTTTTGTTTTACTAATCTAACTATCGTCATCAGAACCCCCAAAAACTGATTCTTTTGAGGCTGGAAAGTGGAATTCTCATAAGAATTTCTTTGATTTGTAAAGGAACTTCTAACATCCTGACTTTTTTATGAATCTTAAAGCTCTTAAAATGATAACCAAATGCGGTACCTACTTAAGCTAAGCTGAAAAATCTTGCAGAAGGTGGGCTTGTGCAAGATAGTTCTGCGAAAAACACGAAGTAAATATACCATTTTATAGTACATTTTCCTAAACCCTGCATTTAAAAATCGTCATCAGCCTGTTACTGTCCCACTGCAGGGCAAAGACCTGTTCTCATACAGAGAAAGTATGAGCATTGATCACCACGCTTGCTCAAGACAGGTGCCCGGGCAATTTCAAACTTATATTATAACTATATAAGGCCCTGGTTTCCTCACGATGTTTGCCTTCACCAATGTCCAAGATAAATTCCGAAAGTAAACAATGGGTTAATCCGTAAAAGTGGCAACATTGGTAACAACAGCAGATAACTTTCTCTAAGATAAGGTTCTCGTTTTACTTTCAACTTTGTGACACGCACGGTTCATTAGGAAAATTCGGCTACGCCATAAAGATGGACCAGAGAAGTCTGGTATATTTACTTCGGGGCGGAAACAGTCATTTTGATGTTGGTGTTTCATATATTTTATTTAGATACCACATTCTAATAATAAGTGCAGTATTATACAGTAATCGTAATAAGTTGATAATTCATTTATTGTGCAGGGCTTTTATCACTCGAAAATTAGCTTTTATTCCGAAATATTTGTAAACGCCCAAACACGAAGTATAATTTAGATAGCAACTTTTATTTGCAATGTCAAGTCTCATACTTATCCAAAAATCTAAATCAGGCGGCAGAAGTGTAATTTAACGGCAATAACTTATTAAGCCTAGCGACAATACAGAAAAAAGTTTGGCGTGCTTATGCCTGCAAATCTTGTTGAATTAGGCACACACTATTTATAGACCGAAATCTCGCATTGTAGGCGTAAGCACAACCCTTCCAGTGTCGCTAGACTGAAAGAGGTCACTAAGTAGAAGCGGGAGATACGCTTATAGCCCACGTAACACGTGACATGTCACAGGAACGAGGTGTACTTCAGATGGGGCGGCGGCACGGTGGTGGTGTGGCTGCAGAACGCGGCCGGCCACGCGCGCTGGGGGCCCACCGAGGAGCGCGTGGAGGCGCTGCTAGACGCGTGGCGGCCGCGCGCCAAGCTCAGGGACCCCGCGCCAGCCCCGCAGGCCCCGCCAGACCCCGAGCCCGCGCCGCCGCCTGCTGCCGAGAAGCGCTAGCAAAGCGCTTTGTAAATATTCATCGTGTACATACATATTATACATAGCTAGATATATTATTATATGGACGATACGTACGGTATCATTTTATTTTTAAATCTCCCATCTCTGTTGTATAGTTCGATAAAAGTTTATTATGTTTTGATTGTTTATTATATTTTCTGAAAAAAATAGTTTTTTTTTTTAACGTGGTTTTCCTTTCGGGCTGAAGTAGTGTTTTTATTTTATTATAGCTGCTTCTCTAAAAGACGTAATCTCCGTCGTTATCAAATTTTCCGAAGATGTAAACAACAATGGCCGCTCTAAATTGTCTATGGTTTAGTGATGCCGTGGAATGAATTTTAAGTTATGGTACTATCGATGTTACAAATAATTTCCGCGTATTGAATAGATTCAATCATCTGAATTTTGATATTTTTATTATTTTAGTATGAAAAGTTTAGTTCAGATTTTTATTTTTATTGACAGATTCATTTATATGTAAAATACATTTTTACCCGACTACGGAGAATCAAAAAGGAGGGTTATGATTTTGACCGGTATGTATGTTCATGTTCCCGCATAACTTCTAAACTACTCATAATAATTTGACAAATGGGGTATCTTTTTTGGGAAGCGTCTCGGTCATCCGCTGAGCCATGTGACGTTACATTAAAATGAATATGGCGCCCCCTAGAGGACAGTCATGAACTAAAAAAATGAATTTATAAGCAGTGCCATGTTGGGTATCCAATGAAAGGCCTTAATTGGCACATTTCAAAAATATATACATATACCCCAAAAAAAAAAAAAAAAAAACTAGAACCCAACTAAAAAGGTATAAAAACACAACAAAAAGTCATTAAAGAGTCTACGCCTTATACTTTTTTTTAAAATTTGTATTTGATTGTAATATTTGGGTCCTTTTTGAATAAAATAATAAAAAGTCGATGAAAAAAAATCCACAAATCCACAGGGCATGAGAGATGTTAAGGGGTCTGAAAGGACAGCAGATCACCCTTCAGTCGACCATTTCAATTTGGCACACGATGCACCAAACACCTGTATATCTTCTTGGATACTTGTCTATTAGTCGTCATCTCAGTAGTCACCCCCGTTCTAGGCATATCATCTTTCAAAATCCATCATTTCTTTGGTCTTCCCCTACCCTTAAACTCCCCAAAACTTTTCTCACGACATTTTCCACATTCCTCCGCATCACATGCCCACTTTCAGACTTCCTTTTCTATACTCATTTTTTAATTAATAAAAAATGAGTAGATACATATCCAGACCAAACCATTTAGCTGGCAGGAGGGGACACACACACACACACACACACTTGACTCTAACAAAAATTTCGCGGTTTTTAGTCACAAATATTTTTGAACGAACTTTCCAACGACACCCCACACCATGGAATAGATAAGAAAAAAAAAGAAAGAAAAGAAGTACAGTGGCCAGCACATCAAGCTACTAAAATCTGTCAAATTTCTTTAGTAGATTTTAAACTTTATCGCTTAAGCATTAGGTTCAAGTTTGATTGGGAAAGTTTGACAGTTTTGGGTAGCTTGATGTGCTGGCCACTGTACCTACTGATTTAGGACGGATAACAGACGGTCATGGCGAAACTATAAGGGTTCCTTGTTGACTACGGAACCCTAAAAACGATGTGCGGTTATACTGGTATAAAAATGGCGTAGCGCGCGAATAAGTCCATTCCTACAGGCTTCCCTTCGGACGATCGGAAGAGCAACTTCACCCTACCATTGAAAAATAGCACATTCAGTACTGTCTACGATTCCAAATAATATATCTCTACTCAAACAATAAAAACACCTATTCTTAGCTTTAAATTCCAATTCCAACAACAATACAAATTGTTCTAAATAAGCCGGCGCCGCGACGAGATAATCGCGAACTAAAAATTTATACAATAGCCATGACTCACTAAGGTCACGTGACACAGCTTGATATTGACGTCAGTAAGGCCTCCCCCACATTTGGCGTGCGCGATCCACGGGCGTGCGAGTAGCGCGAGCGGCAACACATGACGCGCGCGCGCGCTGCGTCAGGCTGCGTGAGCGTCGAGGTACCTCTGAATATTCTCGATGTTTTGAAATGTCACCACCTCGGTAGATTGTAAGTCTAGTGTAGGTATGGTAGATCTAGATTGCTCCCGTGCGACGAATAGGCCAGTCGCTAGTTACCTATATAGAAGTTACCTGGCGATTAAGCGACGGTCTTGCTGCAGGTGTCGATTTATTCCTGGAAAGGAATGTTATGTGGAAAATCATAAGAAAAGGCTCTTTTTCGCAATGTATATTAATTTTTTACATTTTTGTTCAGTGTCCTTTTTATTACATACATAAAAATTGTTTGAAATTTTTATGTGTGATGCTAAAATAATAATCGTCTTAACATTGAACGATTCGAAACTAATAGACGCGAAAATTGTATAAACTACCTAAATTAAATCACCGTTCTATGCCTAAGTTTTTTAATAAACATGGTTTCAGTGTTAAACGCTCATTATTATCTTGCGCCGTCATGACCATCTTAGACGACAAATTAATGGCGTTTAAAGAACCTAGTCGTTTGGCCATCACAAGACGACGATTTCGTCCGTATAAATGCGATTAGTATCGCCCACTCCGGCAGGCGATAACACCCGAGCGCACGCGGCCGTAGCCGAGCGGAACAGACCAAATGCGACGGCAGCCGAACTCAGCCTCCCGCGCACGCGAGGAGCCAACCGGCTACCACGGCTTGTGCACGGATCGGACCTGGTGAATTCCACGCAATTCCAAGCTGTGTGAATTCCACGCAAATATGACTTGCGTGGAATTAAAAAACTACTTCATTAACTCTTCAATTTCCTTTTAAAACTCTCAGTGTAAATCGTACATTATGCCTAGTCGTAATCATTAAAACATTTATTACGTATATTCTATGGGTTAGTTACTATGTGCAATGCAAATAGTCGGCGAATGCCCGAAGTGCAGATAATGCGCATAAAATAATAATCAAACTGTTTTAACTCTCAATTTTCTATTTTACATTCTTAGAATAGGTACATACATTAGGAGGATTGATTCAAGAGGACGTTAAGTAACAATACACATATTTTTCCATATCTAATCAAATTAAAATAGTACTTACTTAGCTACTACCTGTTTCTGAAAACGTGTCAAAATAAGTCGGAGAGCTACGACAAATGATTAATGATGTACAGGACGCCATCGATTATTGCGAAACCACCAATTTTTATTCTTTCGTTTGAGCATAATGAATAAGCATTGAATACGCTTAGTTTGTACAATGACGAATACACATGGGCGAGATAATATACCAAGGAGACATTGCGCCCCAAAACAAAAAAAAACGCGTAAGAAATACAGCTTGGCAGCTTAGGACAGAGAGAGGCGGAGAGTAGGGAGACCTTTGCCCAGCAGGGGTACAATAATGGCTAATAAAAATAAAAAAGATTAAAGTAAGTACTAAAAATAATTACACAATATTAATTTTCTGCGGAAAATGCGTATTCGGATGACAAAAGGCTTTAAAGGCAGCGCCGTAACGTAGTAGAGCAATGCACATCGGAACAGGTCCTGCGCCCGCACCGCACTGAGTTTCGTGTGAAGCTTCTCAAAATGCTGTTAATTGTACTTATAATATTTCACGTGAACTTGCATAAATCATATATAGACATAGCAATACGTTTTGGAACGCAATGTTTCAAGGATAGACAATTTCAACATTCACATCACATGCTATAGTATAACCGACTGTATGAGTTCTTGAGCCTGACAAAAGTCAATTCATCATCATCATCTTTGTGCCCTTGTCTAAGTAAAAAGATTTAACACTGTTAATTTTCCATATAAACTCCCACACAGGTTACATGTTTACGTCTACATAAAAAACAGTTTATTTTATTATATACGTATAAGCGAGGGCAATCGTGGTCAGCGGGCAATGGTGTTTAAGCACACAACTAAGGTAATAACAGTCCTTTACGAGTGTGAAGTGAATCAACGTCTCGTTCTTCACCGACGTGTCGAGTGTTTTTTGTTTTCGCGCTTGATCATAATTATTGACGTCGTAATAAATTATCAAGGTAAAATATTCGTTAATTCATTTAAAGGCTTTGATGTTAGTTGAGATGTTACACCATTAATATGTAGTAGGTACTTAATGCTCATTTCGAATCAAAATATGTATTTGTTTTTATTTATTTTCTATGACATCTATTACGGGTAATCGTGGTCAACTGACTAACATTGGTCGCAATATTTTTGTAACTGTCGTATTGTGAATAAATCTAATTTGGGTTTGACGCAGAATGTTCACTTCGCAAAATGAGTACTTCGCAAAATACGCACTTCGCAAAATGTGCAATTCTCAAAATGGCACTTCTCAAAATGAGCACTTCTCAGAATGTGCCAACCAATGCCAACAAATCGACCAATTAAAACGCAGAAAGCTGCATGGTCTTCTGAGACGTTGAACACTAAAGCTTATGGAATCCCATTTTCCAAGCCACAAATTCGAAACCAGAATCAATTATATGGGAACCCATGTTTGGGGCGAAAAGCAGTATTCTTCCATCATTATCAGCATCATGACTAACATTGCCCTCACGTGCGTACAATGCTATTTTTTTTAATATCTATTGGATGATAATTCCAAAGTTGATTATACTGATCTCAATTAATAGTCCTTTAACGCACAATTGCTATGTTATGTTCCTAATATAGCTGTTATTTATCATTTGAGTTTTATTCCAAAAAGTGCTTAACTGACCGCCATTATCCCCATTACACTACGTACTTTAAAAATAACAAAGTAGGAAAACCAATAAAATAATTAATAAACAACTTTCATTAATAAGCTTCACAATATTTATCGATATCTATTGTCGACATTTCATGTCTCTGTCCATCACTTCCGTAGTGCAACAGAACGTTCTTTATTTGAAATAGCTGATCACAATGCAGCTACATATTTCCCCACACATATTCCGCTACTCGAAACTGAACAAAATTTTCAACAAGTGGAATCTAGAGGTTATCTGTGTGTTTGAGCTCCATTTGCTTTCTTTAAGATTTGAAATAGTTTTCCTGGTTTTTGTTTTTTCCAACCTGTATCATAGAAATTGAGTCATTAATATTGCTGGCTTTTATCAAACTTAAGTTTTATAACAAACTTTAACATTAGAATACATGGATACCTTCTTTACATACGATTATAGTATATACACTGTTAAGTAGTTCTAAATAGGAGCGGTGTTTTTGTGATTATCGTGACAGCAAATAGTAGGTATTACAGTATAATACCTACCATTGCCTGTCATTATATAATTATACATATATTTATACAATAACCAATGGTCATAAAAATGTTTTGATTTGTTCTCATTATCATTCCAAATGTTTGTTAGAGCTTAAATAAATACTTTTTTCCACTAAGCATGATCTCAATAGTCGACGAATGATGAACTTACTTTGATGTAAGTAAATCAACATTATGTTTACTAAACATTAATCTAAATAAAAATACACTATAATTGAACAGTATATAGAAAATTGAATAAATTATCTATGGAAAGTGAACTGCTTTTGCAATGACAGGATAGCAATTATTTATCTTCTGTTTAAAAATCTTATTTGCATGTTTTTTTTTACTTGCTGGTAGGTAATGGGGAAGGTAACTGACAACATTGGCCATGGTAGTGGCTAGTATTTATTGAATCACAGAAAATGTCATTAGCGATCAAATAACATACAAAATTTGTTTACAAAAAACTTTGGACAGCATCTGATAAAGATTTTTTTTTAAATAAAGTTTATGTTGATATTGGTTGAAATAACAATAGAAATCATTCACTTCCTAAAGATTTAAAAGCGACGGGAGTGAGCGACTAACAGCCTCCAAAAAATTAAGAATAAATAGGAATGAAAGCTATTTATAACACAGGGTACTTGGCTTCTATTATTAACAAGAAAATAGGCAATAAATACCTGCAAACCAGATCTGCTTTATGGCCTCATTATAATCTAGTTCAGCTTTAAACTGAGGTACATTTCACATTGAATACATTGTTCGTTAACATAATAAAAAACACACTGTTCCTGCATTGGATAATTCATGAAAATCCGAGATAAATTGAGAGGTAAAACTGAGAGTGCGATATTATGAGTCAAAAGATAGAAGCCACAGCCACCTGTTCAGAACTTTGCGGTTTCTTCCCCATGAGGCGTTCCCCCTGATGGTAAGTATTCACCCAGTCATCCCAAGTTGGCATCTAGAGAGGACTATTAAGCAGAAACATTATCCTGTCTTGATATTTTCTATATTTGACATGTCAAGTTGAGTTTTAAACAAGTAAATATGTATACTTAGACCTTATAATTGGTTCAGCAAACCTATTCACAACCATTCCATACGCTGCCGAATTGACATTAAGTATAAGGTTTTTGTAAAACATTAGTGGTTTCCTTTTCTAATTAATCACCCAATGTATATTTTGTAATAGCACGTTATGTTGTGAAATACATAATAATAATTTATTTACCACATAAACAGTTTCTACCATAACAGTCACCATTTTGTAACGAACCTCCCAATGTGGATTCGGCAGCGTATCGAATGATTGTAAATAGGTGTGCAGATTTACTGTGCTAGATAGTTTTAAAACCTAAATATGTTTAAGTGTCTTACGATTAGTATGGTTTTTTCTTTCTTCATTTAGTTGTATTCGTCATCTTCATCCATAGCAAAATCGACGCCAGAGTCGACAGCACACACAGGGCTGAAAAACAAGATTAGTATCAAAATTTTGTGTTGTTTGAATCAGTTTTATGCTAATGAAAATGCTTGCTTTATACAAATTACTTAGATACCTCATTGCTCTACATGTGAAAAAGACAATCCGTTTCAACTTTCTGTTGTAAAAGAAATAGTTGAATGCCCACAGACAGCCTGGTTCTCCGAAAGGGTCACTGGCAAGATCCGGGTTGTAGCTGTATATGCGACACTCAGGCAACACCACCTCCTCATCGACGGCAGTCCACAGCGTCGGCCGCAGCTGGCGCCAGCGCACGCCGCCTACTGCCGACAAGGCCGCATCCACTGCGCTTTGTACCCAACTAAGTGATGGCTCCGCACTGAATTCACTGCTCTGTGAAATTCAACAGTCATAGGTTCAAAAGTTATTCATAGATATTTCCAGAATATGGGTATTTATTAGAACAGTCGTTAGCCAGAATATTGTACATAAAATTAAACAAGATTTTTTTCAACAACCAAAAACACTTTATACATTGTAATTTATTAATTAGGATAAACCCTGGCCATTAAACCTGGCAAATAGTTTTTGTTGTTATGTTTGATATGCTGCGTACCACCCAAATTTTGTTAAGGTTTCGTAGCCAAATGGTAAAACCGGAAACCGTATAATTTCATCCTGTCCGTCGACCGTCTGTCCGCCCTTATTACACAGAGCCATTTTACTCGGAGACTATTGACACTATATAGATTAGAGGAACCCTATTTGTAGCCCAACTTGTGGACACTTCAATAAGACTTGTAAGAACTGTGCATTCCTTTAAAATAAAAAAACCGGCCAAGTGTGTGTCGGACTACGCACAATGAAGGGTTCCGTAGCTGGGATGAATTTATCCCAAGAACAAACTTAACATTGTAGTTGAAAAATATGTTCTCCCATACATGTATGTGAGAACATGTTTTTGCAACTGCAAATGGAGGTGCCCGTTCTTCACCATAGGTACCTTGGGCTTTTAGGCTTTGGAATGGACAACTAGCTTCATCTTTCTTACTGACTGACCCCTTGAAAATTGAAATTGCATGATAGTGTTACACGCAATACTGTCTGGCTCTATCATGTCGGGATTGCGGTAGTCCTCGAATCATACATAAATCAGTTTGCTGTAACTCTGTCAGGTGAGATTGATAGATCTCAGGCACTTACAAAACTTGCTAAATATCTTTAAATAACCTGCGCCCAGCAGTGGGGCCGAATAGATATGTTAAATCTTAGGCCAAGTATGTTAAATCTGGTGTTCCTTGACTGATTTTGCATCAATTCTCAAAATGTTGAACATACAGTAGAAATCATAATTGTTAAGTGTTTTAGATTGAGGCCCGCTTGCTAATCAAATATACAAATCACTAAATATCTTTAGCGCTAAACAAATTTTATACATAATCCAGTAAAAAAAAAAAACAATAGACATAGATATATTTAGTAACTATTCCTAGAGTACAAAAAACTAAAAATTTACTGCAATTATTCGCCCCTCATCGCGCTGATAACGATCCGGGCTGAGGTGGCCCGCAGTTATCCTATATAATTAAGGTTGTCAGGTGGTGTGGGTCACTCAGCGAGGCAACACGTAGAGTTTGGGTCAAGTCACACAGACAAGTCAATCGTCACCCTGAGGATGCCTCGTTGAGAGGTGAAACACTAGTAGTACACTAGTAATAGTTACTAAATATCATCTATTGTATTTTATAATGGATTTCCACCAAGTATCGCCTGAATCAATTAACCATTTTGCAGCTTTCAATAAGTTTAGCACTAAATGCATTTGGTCCTGCGTTCTATTCCCAGGTCGGGCAAAGTGTTATTGCATTTTGCTATCTGGAATTTCTCAGTATCAGCCCAGAGTATGGATTTGTACCCGGTTGATGGCAATAGGCTTGCCCCGTATTACATGGGACTTAAATATAACTAGCGAAATGTGGGTGGTGTACTATGGGTACACCCCTGCACAACCCTTCCGGGAAACAAGGCATGATGTTGTTATGTATTTAGCTATTTATGGTGCAAGCAGGACTAAGTATTACTGCGTTCAAATCGAATTTCTTCACTTACCTTTGCCATTGAAAAATCATAATCTGGAAAAGCAGCATTCAGTGTAGCAATCAAGTAAAACAAAGTTTTACGAGATATGGTATCACAGAGCACACCGTCTTCATCACCAGACAAACTTCGGCTGTAGATTTAAAAATAAGAAATTAATATGTTTGTCCGCTTAATAGATGTGAGGGAAAAAAAAACATGGTTCTACCTGTACATAACACTCTCTGGTGGTGACAATGCTTGGAGTGTTGTTTCTCCGATAGCTGTGAATCTCTTATAGAAAGACTTCTCAGCCCCAGCCATTTTGCAGCTGTAGCTTTCCACACGACCCTGTACGGCACTATCTCCATTCAAGATCGAGAGAGCTCTGCTCAATGCCTCTAAGCGGCCACTCTCTAGTAGTTTCATTTTCTCTAATGATATGTCTCCCTCAGTTTACCCACTAAAATTACTTGTGGTAAACGGTGCCTGTATTATAGTGCAGCACGGAACACTATTTCTGTACATAGCCGAGGGGTGTATGAATATTCCTTTTCTTTTTGAGTGTAGCAAGTTTACACTCGGAATCAGTTTCGTCTTCTGTTCTTCTTCCGCGCTGATGGAATGCGGGAACATCACAAATAAGAAGAAAAAATAGATCTACCAAATTGCTGAACGGATGCAAATTATTTATAGCTTGTTTTGCCCTAATACAAGGGGATCGCGTCACTTCACTTGTCGTCCCACAAAAATGTATAGTATTAAACACCAAAGCAATGTACAATTACAGATCAATATCCATAGAAGACATGGTTACGAAAAACAGTAAACCAGAAGTCACAATTTACGAACACAGATCGATATTCGAAATTAAATATCTCAAAACTAAGATTAGGTACACAACCACAACAATAATTTACTTCAACAATCGTCAATGGCGGATCAACTCGCTCACCGCTCACGGTAACCAGTAGTGTTGCCAAAAATCAACTTTGCCTAGGCTTTAGTAGTGTTGCCAACTGTACCATATACTTGTATCGAGTGAATTCGAGTGTATTCTTTTCTCTTTTATTACGAATGGACAGGATTATTTATTCTCTCTAGCAAGACTATTCTGTCTTGCTAGAGAGAATAAATAAAATTCCTTATTTATCTAAATTATTCCGATTAGCATAGGAATTTCGAGACAAGATGATGCCTTTTTTTGTTGTAAGTGGTCGAATCGTATCGTATAAAATCTTTCCATAGGTAGTAATTTTTTAAAGTCTCAGGTCGCAAACGCCACTGCTCAGCGTGGGTTCCTGTGTAGGGCAATGTTATTGGGTTTTTCTATAAGGAATTTGTAATAGCCCGGAGTTTAGAAGTTGGCAGTGTGATACCCCCTTGCATCAGCAAGCACGTTAAGCTGTTGGTCCTGCGCCTGATCCCTCTAGGTCGTGTTGGATAGCCGTCCCATCGTTTTATGAGAGAGAGCGCTCCTGTGTCTGCGCACACCCTTGTGCACTTTAATGTCTATAATATCTTCCGCGTATATGGCTATAGTTCGACCGAAACTGCTGTACCGCGTCTTAGGTATGTGAGTGGCGAGATGGGGCAGTGCGGGCCGCTCATTCGTCAGCCCAAGCCGCTCATTCGTCAACGCTCACGGCGTCCCGCCCCCCGCTTCACCAATTCCTAAGGCGCGGTGCAGCGCGGCGTCGCCAGTGACGTGAGAGAGGATTTTTCAATAAATAAATATAGAACAACAGCCTCCTGCAACCCTCCTGTCAATGTCATTCGAGCGCCAAAAGATACATGTAGCAGTGTAGTGGTATTACATAATTATGCCGAAATCGATCGCCGCTTCGAAAATGCCTGGAAAAGCTGATGGTCCATGAAGACGAAAATGAAAGGCGATCTACCGATCTTCCTGAGGTGAAAACTCATCGAAATGTGTATTCTGCTCGTCCTAACCCACGGTGCTCAAACCGGTCGCTCACTGAGTCGGTAAAAAGGCTGCCAAACTACGACGACCGGGTGCTGGACGCTCTTCAAACGCAGCAAGATTTGAACATTTTGTTTATTACTGATGCAGAGAATACGACAAGGAAAAATAGTTAAAAAGGAACTTGCGTCCACGCGTTGAGGGTGCGCAGCGTAAAAAACGCGCGCCTCCCTCGGGCGTCTGTTATAACTAGGGTTTAAGTCGCGGCGCTAGTATCTATGAAATTGCATTGCAAAAATGTAGTTCCACAATTTTCCGTGGGCTTCATACGTGGTGCGCATTTAACGTTTTATTTTTGTCTTTGACATTCGACAAATTATGGCCATGAGACCTTGTCATGACCATCAGCCTGACATAAGGCTGTGGTCCCTAGTTACGATGTAATCGATTTGAGCGTGCTAGCACCCGTTCCGAATAAGCGTTAGCGCGATAACGTCGTCCCATGAATCGTCATAGATGCCATCATGACATGCGCCATCTTGCGATAACGCCGACCATGCTATAAATTGTTAACACCGTGAGCGCTGTCAAAAATGACAGTTGGCTGTATTGTTAAATATTCTAAGACCGCATTCCGAGTGAGGAGTTAATCGCTCATAGAATTTGCGTTTCGATTTAGATATTACGATTATAACAGCTAAGGGCTGTCATCAATTCGGAACGCTTGTGAACGCGCCAACCAGTGCTCACCCAACGTCAAAACTTATAACATTAGGTACTTATTTCTTCGTGTACACAAATCGGATCGGATTCAAATTTATTGTGCGCTGTGGAGTCTGCTCGGAGTCTGTCTGTGAGCGCCCTCGGACGGAAAGTCGAACGTTAGTTCTCTATATAGTCTGTGGAAAGTCGCTACTGACACTGACAGACAGACTGACACGGTGACAGGCTAGTGACAGGTCTGCCGTCTGACTTTGACAGGCCATGCCATGCATCGAAGTCCCAAAGTAAAGTAATATTCTAAATTTTGGAATCCGTCGGACGATAATTCAAATATTATTACATTATGTTACTTTTATCGCCAACTGTTACAGGATTACTAAGAACTGGCTGTACTAGGTGCTTTAGGTATCAAAATTATGGTAAGCTGTAAATAACACTGGTACCCATGCATATGTAAATAACACTTATTTTACTATTTAAAAGTTTATTTACTCATGAAGTACCGAATGGTCCATGAAGACGCAAATGAAAGGCGATCTACCGATCTCCCTGAAGTGAAAAGTACCTTCCCCCCTTTTTTTTTAAGTTTCGATAAATACTTGTACATACTATATTTAATTTTTTATTTAATTTAATATTATTATGTTAATAAATCAACAATTGTACCATTAAGAAACAATAAAATAGTACCGAAATATTGTTGTGTTCTTTAATTTTATTGTCTTGTCTTTCCAGCTACACGTAAGAGGTTTTACCGTGGTACGGGTATTGTACAAAGTGACAACAAATGGGAGGTCACTTTGGATCATCGTCGTTTGAAAACACCCAATGGCCATGTATTGGCAGTAAACAGTGAGCCGCTAGCTCGTGCTATAGCCGCTGAGTGGGATGCTCAAACTGAAGTAATAACACAGCCAACTATGCACCTGGTTTGTATTTGTTTTATATAAGTCCTTCTTGTCCCACGAAGGGGCAAAGGCCTCCTTAAGCCCATCACAGACGTAGCTATAATTTATATTAATATAAATCAGCATCGCATACTCAAGAATTTAAAATTTTTACTAGTTCTGAATGAAAGCTTGAATGTGCTTACATACAATTTTCACTGTACATGGCAGATGATTTTTTATAAAAATATAATTATGTATGTATATTATCCAAATTACAAGCAGATTTTGCAGATTATTGAATATTAAGCATAACTTTTTCGTTTGTTTTTAGACTGCCCTATGCAACACTGCTTTGGACAACCCTGGGAAGTTGACTTCACATGATGTTGCTATGTATTTCCTAGAGTACTTTTCTACAGACACTCTTCTTTTTTATTCCGAGGTAAGTAAGTGTAATATTATGCACAATGAATGTGTGAATTTTAATTATTGTATTAATTGATTGCCTAGTCATGACTAAACAGTCATAAGTTAATTTAATACTAACAAAATATGGACAAAAATTGTCTGAAATTAAATTATTTTATTTATTTATGAACTGTTCAAATTTTCCCATTTTCGATTTTAGAAATAAAAACATTTTTTAGTAGCACTTATGAAATAGCTAAAAATAATTATTTATTTATTTTCTATACAAGTCACCCTCTGCCGTTTTTTCCGTGTATCACATAAAATTGATAGGGCAGGGGACATAGTCTTTCTATAGTTGTAAGTTACCAATCCACTATAGCAACCCAAACCCCTATATACCCCAATATATTTTGTTTCCATATTCTGCAATAGTCCTGCACCAATCGGCGATTGTGCTTGGGTGTATTTGCATAGTGCATACAGGGATAATCGTCAGTTGCTGCCTCAACCCCTTGAATTGTCTAAGGGGCCTCTGTGAGTTGGCTTCGGCCCCTCGTACGCTTTCCAAAGGTCCGGGACCCATGGGTTCCGAGATATTTAAACACATACAAATAATAATTTATTAACCATGTAAACATTATACAATTGAATCCGATAGTGAATCAAATGGATATGAATAGCTCTACAGATAATAAGTACATATTGTGCCAAGTGTCAGACAGTGTGGCCATAGACATTACGGGCTAGGGAGACCAAAATCAATGCTTTTGCACATGTTTAAATTTAATTTTAGCTGTCGTTATTATAGTATGTAGTAGTAATTGTTGTTGTAATTGAACATCTTTGACTAACAACATGTTTTTTTTAGGAAGACGAAGAGTTAAGAAGCCTACAGGAACAGGAATGGGGCTCTATATTGGAATGGTTTCAGAAGAGGTTCAATATAATTCAAGAGGTAGCCAAAGGACTCGAACCACCGCCGGTAACTGCCGACACTAGAGCAGTATTAGCGCGATACTATTTATCGTATGACTTTCCTGCACTTAGTGGTATGTATCTCACATAACTTTGCAAAAAATTGCAATTAATTTTTGGTAAATCGTGCGTGACCGAGGGAGATATTCACAGACCCGGCATTTGCACATTGTAAAATGTCCGACTCGCTCTTTGCCAGAATTTTTGGTAATAGCATACGTTAACAAACCCGTCGTCGGTCGTAAGTCTTACCACTAGCAGTATTATTACAAGAAATTATATTTTACTAAATCCTGCCAGGATAATCTTAACCTAATCCAGCCCCCGCACGGAATGTTGCAGTGCGCAAGCAGTGTCATGTCGTAGTGTTAAATGCATATAATGATTGCTTTTATTAATTGGTAAACAGCAATGACGTTCGGCGTAGATGCCCTCAAATCGCCACTACTAATGTTGGCCTGCGTGGAGCGACGACTAGAACCAAAGCAAGCTGTTTTTTTGGCGCGACTTGAGGAAGAATACCAGGTTGGTAAATCTTGCAAAAGTTGATAATACAAATAAAAAAATATTGCAGTGTGAGTGGTATAAGTATAACCTAACTGCGGTGTGTCTTTATTATTCAAACACTGTTTTTTTTGACAATATTATGGCTACCGTATTCCGAGAGATCGGCATCAGCACCCTGATTGCGTAATACACGATCAATCACAATCAGAATACTTTATTTGCTATGAATGTAGGTACAGGTTTATGATGTTGTACATAAATCGAATTGATTGAAGCATTTTGAAACAGATTGCTAATCCATTGCTTGGTAAAAATGAAACAACCTTCATTTACGAAAATGTGTGACGCAATTAGATAGCAGATTAGTCTTTAAAATAAGTGCCATACAAAAGCGGCCTAGGTACTATAGGAATATGTAGGTATTGTGTATTGGAATCACGCTATGAAAATGATATTGAACAAGATTTCTTTATTTTCGGGAACCACGCACGACCCACATAAAAAGCATAACATATAGAATCGAATACTTTACAGAATACTTTTATTTTCAGACAAAGTCCATAGGCTTAGTAATAATTTTACTTGTGCTACTAAGCATAGATATCCGTGGTTAGTAGGTACAGACACAGATAACATACAATTAAAATTCAGAATGGAGCTGCATTCACCTCCGTAATATTGGGGAATCCCACCGATCTATGAACACACTGAGAATACTGTTGATGCTGCCGGGAGCAGGCGTCATCCGGGATAAACATAATAATTTGAAGAAAAAAACTTCAATATTATTAGGTATCCGCAAACATACCTGAGTCCCTACAACGTTATGCAAGGCAGTCGCAGCAGTACTCGCAGTGCATTATTATTATACGCGTAGGTCGGTGTATGTGTTGACACCACAGGCTGCTCATGTAGAAGGACTCGACAGAAAGCTTTGCGTTGCCTTCGTATATCGTACAAACCTGCAGGTATATGTTAAGTATATGTTTATCACATATCTGCAGTCACAATAAGCGTATAGCTATGTGGCTTCTAATGCGGTATCGGTCGGACTAACTAAGCTGACCAATTCATGTAGGTTAGGTTATAACTGCGACCAACCGCGGCAGCGGCCGGCTAGCGCTACTTCCGAGTTGGTCGCAGTTACTTGACTATTTAGTATTTTTTGGACAGTCTTTCATGAAACTCTGATCACTTTTTGACTGAATGTTTTCACTCATATTACTCATTTCTTTTTCGGAGGCCAGTACATTTAGGACTCTAATCTACAATCTGACGTTTATTTCACGCTGTTCATAACATCTCATCGTTGATTCGCGACATTAATAAATGCAAAATGTTTATGCAATACTGCGGGTTTTCGCTAAACGTCGTTCAGGTGTTTTACATAACGGAGCTGATTTGTAAAAGCTCGCGGATGTAAAATTCAACAATTCATCTGCGACATCAATATTATCTTTAAGGTCTTCAGTTACCGAGTGCAGTGGCCCAGATACTTAAACTTTTCCACAGTTCCCTTTTTTTTACCTTCGATCAAGAATACACTAGATTCAGGGATAGCACCATGATAACGGCCCGAAATATAAGACATCGTGGCCCTACGTTGTGCGATCAAAAATAGAAACCTAATTGCTTGTGTGTGTTTGTACTTTAAAATAATTTTATTTTAAAGCTTCAAGCAAATATTTTTTACATTTTCTGAACATATCAGACAGTCCTGTACATTAATATCGCAAACATAATTTAATACTAAATAACTTTAATTTCTGAAGTCGGTGTCTTTGGTTTTGCAGTTTCGTTATTTGCCACCGACTTCCGAAATTAAAGTTATTTTTCACTTTGTAATGTCTTTTTGGAAGGCGGTAGTGTTTTATTGGAAAAAAGTTTTTATTTAGGTATGTCTTTTTAGTGGGTCGGTTCGTAATTTATCTAAGTTACAATAGCATAATGGCAACTACCTACTCATCACCTTTTACAAAATATTGCTTTTCTCGATGCAGGAACGTTAATTTGTGAGGAGTTCTCCTGGTACCTGAGTATCAGCTCCACTTCACCATAATACTATGCATTGTGACTAGCATAAATTGCTTGGTATCTAACCATATTAAAGTAATCGAATCGCAACCCGTGAAATACTTTTTAGTATTGAGTAGTTCCGGTGGTCTTCATCATCAGTTCCACTTCACCAAATGGTGCTTTTCAAGAGCAAATGCACGAGTTACCTACTATAAAAATACCCAAATCGCTATAGGTGTGCCTATAATATTTGAAGAGTTCCCTCGATTTCTCCAGGATCCCATGATTAGATCCTGACTTGATGACAATGGGACCACCTGGGAGGTATATACCCTTTCAAACCAAAAAATAATTTACCAAGTCGGTTCATAAATGACAGAGTTCTGAGGTAATAAACATAAAAAAATTAATATAAAAAAATTAACCTCCTCCTTTTTGCGAAGTCGGTTAAAAATTAATGCTGCTGTGTTTTCGGTATAACTGAGGATCATGCTAAACAATTTGAGGTAGGTATTGTTACAGAACCGAATACATAATAGTCTTGTAGACTCTTAAAAATTCTTCCTGTATAAATATTACTACTTACCATTATGTGAATTTCATAATATTTCATCATTTGTGGACACATCAAGAAAGGTGCTGCTGAATTTTCTTAAATGCGCATTATTTTGCTCGTGTATGCTCAGTAGGTACCTACTACGTTATTGAGATACAAAATCTCATTTTATTTTTTGTTATAGTTAAGGCAGTGGGGGCGCGTCGAGTGGGCTCATGAGTTAAATCAAGCGGAGCTAACTGCACGTGTGGCCGCCTCTTTGTTAGTCATCCATAGCTCTGTCGAAAGACACTCTGCGAAAGCAAAAGCGGCGCCTGAAGAAATAAGTCAATAAATACCGTACACCACTTTTGGGTATCAGTTTTGTTCCAACCGGAGAATAATCTTTGGTTATCCTTGGTTCTTGGCTGGTCCTTGACTTGCTGTATCTGTTTCGAAGACGGAAAGAGAAATAAAATGATTGCAACAATATTGAAAAATATTATTTAACCATGTTTGATGTAAGAATAAAAACCGTTTAAGTGGGTGTTTCTTTCATTGATAATATTTTATTTTATTGTATAAAACTCCCTATATCGCTGCGCTGCGTGTGGGTAGTTGGACCAAGGTACTCGTGCATAGGTACCTATATCTTACCGATGATGATTCAATCAATTTATTATAGGTCACAATCTGTATTGATTTGACCTATTAAGCAAATGATATTACAATAAAATAGTTTCAATAAGATAATTGATTAAATAACGCCAGGAAGTTCACATTTAAAAGAAGTGAGGTCGGAGCACCTTTAGTGTAAGAATGAAATGAAAATAGCAAAAACGAAGTCGCGAAGTTCCTCTAAATATAGCTGGGCGGGCGGAGTGCGGCGCAGTCGCAGCTAATCGCCAGTGCCCGAGTGCGACCTCGCTTTGTTCACAGTCGCGAACCGAGTGCGATCACTGTTTATCCGTTTAGTCCACAAATCAACGTTCGGTTCCATTTATTGATAGTCTTAGTTGATACATAGAGAAGATTCTTACTTATTTCTATCTAACCTAGTTACCTAAACCTATGGATATTTTCAGAAAAAAAATCATCAAGTGAATAAGTCTAATTTTCGCTCAATAAAATGCTGAAATGAGGTTAATATGTTCTAGTTTGCAGTAGACACGAAACTTATGAACCCGATTTGATTCACCACTACGTAAGTACCCACTATCTAATTGGTGTTGATGCATACTTAACCTATCTAGCAGTGTCGTCATACAGACAGACTAGTCATCAAACTGCGGTAGATAATCTTAGAAGGTAACTAGCTATGTAGACCTGAAATATCAAACAAGTATACAGCTTCTTTTATTTGGTACGTTCGTTTTGGGAATAACTACGTATATTTTGTTTCAAATTAAGGCGAAAGCGCCACGGTTACTCGCGAAATAAAAAATTTCTTACGTTCTTGCAAATTGAAGATCAGTATCAGGTTGTACCTATTATACTAATTGATCAAATTATGATTCGCGACCGTAACATATAGGTACTTATGTATTTATAGAATGATGAAGTGAAGTGATTAAAATCATCAAAACAGTTCAAAAATGACATTTGAGGCCAATTGTAACTTAGAGAGCTAACATGCTATTTATTATGTTTGTAAGTAATTAGTTTCTGTGCACCTAGGTTCCCCATACAGGGATAGCCTATTAGTTACACGGAAACTTACCGACCTGACCATCTCAGGTCTTGAGGTGCATTGAGTCAGTTAATCCATCCAAGTTTTAGCGTATTTTTGGGACAAAGTATTTTTGATTTAGTACTTAGGCGACACTCCCTTGAGGCGAAAGGGGAAAATGAAGCAAAAGATTATCCTGGTGATTCTGAAAAAGTAATACATTTTATTTACAGTGCATCTAAAAATAAATAAAACATTGCAAAGCCGATTGAAACAGGATAAAACGTTTATTTCCGAATGCATTTCATTTCAGGGGTGATGAACAACGACGTAGAGGTAGAGGGTCGCCCTCGTCCACTGTCTACGGGCTTGTGGACGTTATTCTCTTGGCTCCGTCGCGACGATCGCTCCGTTTCCAGCGAAAGCCTCTCCAGCGCCGGCTCTGACAGAACAGTGGCCAGCTTCGCATTCCTGACACCAGCCCGCTATCAACCTTCGAGAGGACCACTAGTTGTGCCACCGCCAGGTCCTCCAACAGACTCGTACAAAAAAAGAGTGCATGATAGAAACCTACGACGTCACCACGACCGTGATATCACGATTCACCGCAAATACGGTTTATTCAAGAGTGAAGGAAATTTCGGTTACGACGCTTTTAGTTTACCGCCAGCACGAAGAATAAACGCTGATTCTGGTAGTAGATGGGATCGCGACAGGAGGGCTACGAGTGAGTGTTATCAACGTCGGTTAGCACACGTTCCTGGTAAGCGGCGCGCACCTCTGCCCCCTGTATCAGCAGTGGGCCCATCTGCATCTCTACCGCGCCGTTATACAAGAAAACGACCTGCACCACAACCACCTGTAAAGCTATTGGAAAAGAACAAAGATATCTTGAAAAACGTCGAAGTAAACACTAGTGCTGCTCAAATGAGTTCTAACGCTTATCAAGATAAATCAAAAACAAGAAATAACGATGTAACGATGGGTTGTAAATCAGAAAAGTATAGTAAGAAAGATGCAAGCACTAAAGATACAAAAACGAAACCTGAAAAAAGTTTTTTGAAACAAATATTTGATAGTAAGAAAAGAAATTCACATATAGATACCTCTGCTGTGAAACTACTTCCGAGTATTAGTGAATTAGACAAACAGGCAGCTGAAATAATTGAAACATGTAAATTAAAGGCAGCGGAACAAAATAACAATACTACATTTCACAAGCTTGGCGCACACACTTCTAATCAAGCCGAGGCTTGGTTTTGTGTTCGTTGTTTACGAAAATATGACTCGACAGTAGTTACTTGCGTCTATTGCTTATCAAAACATAAAGTGCAGTCTTCTGAAATTGTTAAAGATAACAAAGAAGCACTAGCTAAAACTTCTAATAAAGCTTACACACAAACGGGAAAAGATTTGTTACCGAACAGAAATTATGATGCAGAAGACCAACAAAAACTGAAAGAAATGTTAAAAGAAATGAAAGATTCACTTCCTAAACGACCGAAACATGATTTATTCAACAAATCAGAAAAACAAACTTCCGTGGAACCAAGAAGCTCAGGGAAGAAATCTTACTCTACAGAATCTCCTACTCTTCGAGTCGGATCAACAACGCGCGATGAAAGCAAAACAAATTCTGTTTCTCAGCCATTTACGTCAAACGTCGATTTAAAATCTGTGCCGGAATCAAGGTGTTCACGAAAAAACCACCCAGTCTCTGCACAAGCTGCATTAGTAGCACAAGTTATATCAGCGTATAAGAAAAGTACGAACAATCATTTGAACCTGCCAAATTTGGCAGTCAAGCTTACAACTGAGAATGAAAGTATCCCGCAAGGTGAAGTTGTTGGTAGTCCTGTTAAGGTAAGAGAACCTGAAAAAGCGCCACAAAAACAAGATATGAAGATTTTGAATACGCCACTAAAAATATCATCGCTATTGAATCCAATGTATGTACCTAAGAGTTCTGTCCTAGATAAAACGCAGTCAACAAATATTGCGCAAAAAGAATTAAAAAAAGAATTACTCAATCCTGATAAAGTAAATTCAGGCAAAGTACATCGAATCTCCCAAAGCACAAGCGTTTCAACCCCGTCGCCTGATGTCCTGGCTGTTCCTTCTACATCTCAAACATGTGTAGTATCCTTAGAAAATATTATTAAAATTGAAAACAAGCCTAAAACCAATATAGAGCAATGCACCAAAGGAGGCCTAATTTCATCACAAAAAGACAAACCGCCAATTATATTATCTGAAGGTAGAAAAGTCCCAGAGTCAAATAAACCTCAAGAAATAATATCAAAGTTGCCGTCGTTAGCAAAAGAACATAATTCGACGAACATTACGGAGACACAAGATCAGCATTCTAGACGTAGAGATCTAATAAATCAACTTGAAAAATCGATAGCTCGAGGAGACGAGCGTGCAGCAGCAGAAGCAGCCGCTAAACTAGCACAATTGCGTTTATCATGTTCAGTTCTGTCATTTTCATCTCAAATATTATCTCAACCATCGACATCATCAACCAATAACGAAGAGTTAAAGGGAAGCAATGGCGAACCTAAAAATATTGGCATAACTTCTACAAAAAACGATCCTAACCAAAAAGAACACAATGCGCCTCAAGGCCCAGCGTCAAACTCGGTTAAAGACAGATCATCAAGAGTTCCAGTTATTAAACTTAACTCAAGTTCTGTTGTCGTACCAAATAAGGTAACTACATCGCTAGTTTCTAAGGCAGAAACCTCTAAATTAAAACCTGTTCATAATAAAACAGATGGAGACATACAGCGCAAAGAAAAGGATCCCAAAAAAGAAACCCCTAATAAGCACGATGACAATAAAGTTACGTAAGTATAACATTAATTATTACTTTCTGGCTATGGCTCATATAGCTTCAGAAAAAGACGCATCTATGAGCACGGATATGAGCGACAGACACAATGATGATGACGTCGAACTTCTCATACTCGAACACTCCATATGCCATATTAAGGTTGCCCCTTGATATCGCAGACATTATGTTCACAGAATACGCAGGAATAAAAAATACTATTTAGAATTTAGCAGGAATTTAGCATTTTTACGCAGGAATTTAGAACAAAGAATCTATTATTATACAGTGTGAGTCTTCATAATGTGCACATATCGAAATGAGGGATTCTATGCTTAATTTGACAAACGGAAAAAATATTTAAAAACATCATTTTTTTTTGTATTTTTTACCCCAATGTAAAAAAACGGTGTAACTTTTAAATGATCTATCGCGATGAAACAAACTCAACTCCATAATGATTGGTAGTAATTAAGTGTTCTTATAAAATGAAAATTGTGGGAAAAACCCCTCCCAATTAAACCCAAAAAACCCTCAATTGAAAATAAACAGGTATTTCGTCCAAAAATCTGTTTTTTTAATCAATTTTTACAATAATCGTAAAAAAAAATCAATAAGACGAATTGTTTTAAATAAAAAAAAATGGAAAAAAAAATGTATTTAGATTTTATTTTTATTTTTTCCGTCAATAAAATTAAGCATAGATTCCCCCATTTCGATATGTGCACATTATGAAGACTCACACTGTATAGAGAAAGAATAAGTGGTTACTTTCACACACTTGCTTATTGTTCGATTTAACAATTATTTAGACCAGTGTTTTTCAACCTTTTTCATGGCGCGACCCCCTTAGTATGGAAAAATATTTCGCGACCCTCGACCTTCCGCTGTTTCTTACTTGGAATAGTCAAGTCTGTCACTTTGGATACCTTTTGGTTAAACAGAATACCCAAAATTAAACACAGAAGCTTTGTAGTGTTTGATTCCATTTGGAACCTCCTACCTGTAGGAGTTAACCATTTCGTCGATGGCTCAAATAGGTAAAGGCAAACAGAGAAATCGCCGAAATTTTGATGTGTAGCAAAAACGGATCCGCGATGGGTAAAATTGGGTAACGAGAAACAGGCGCAACCATCACATGAATGTTTGCGTTTGTTCCTCGTCACTTGTAGGTATTTGTTGGTTTGTGTTTAAATAATAAATAGGTATTATAAATGGCTAACCATATATAAAAATAATTAAGTAGGTACATGGTTAGGGCATATAATTATTTTTTTCTTAAACAATATAAGTATAACATTTTGAATTTGTATGGTTTTATATATTTATGAGTTTTCAATTTTAAAGTACCGGCGACACCCTTAAACAGGCTTAGCGACATTGAAAAACACTGATTTAGACCAATCTACGTTTTCTTAAATTCTAAAATCAATATTACTTTTTTCGCTCATTCTGTTCCCGCTGTCCGCTGTCCCTATAATTTATTGTAGCTATATCTAAAAAATATATTTTAGAATAGCAGTATTGGTCGAGGACCGAGAAGCAACAAGGGGCCCTGTACACCTGCGTATAAACCGCCAAGCGTGTATAGGAGACCTTCGCCGAGAAGCCGAGACATCACTTGGCCTAGCAACCAATCTTCAACGCTGGATTGTTGGTCGTGCTCTATGTGTTAATGACACCACATCCATCATATCGCTCGCTGGCCCGGACTTCAGCGCACCATTTTATTTATGTGTAGTAGAATCAGGTAGGTACGTAATTTAGTTGTTTTCTTACAGAATAGCTACTGACATCTAACTTTAGATAGACCATTAGGTAAATGGTGTTAGTTCCTAACTTACACTTATTCGCAGATTTTCTGCACACTTTTTGTTAACCGGGCGTGAGCACGGGGCTTTCAAGTCTAAAAAGAAAAAATAACTGTACGTTCATACCTATGTTTTATGCTACACAGTACACCGGTGGGTATAGTAGGCAGGGACCCAAACCGGTATGATCAATAAGGGTATTTTTTCGGTTACAACATGAATATATTTACAGGTATTTTTAAAGGTTACCTAAATTGAATATAACCAGTATTAAATACCGGTTATCGAAATAAAAATTACTTCAATCTTACAGTGCTGTCGGCATTAGTCAAAGGGCGTTAGGGCGCATCGCCTGTGTGTGTAACCGGTATTAAAACGGTAACCTAAAAGAGATAACATATATCCATGTCTCTTCTTGGGTTAACCAGATAGCGGTAATCGTAGTCGTAGAAGTAACAATTTTTTTTAGGTAATTAGGGTTCCGTAGTAAACAAGGAACCCTTATAGTTTCGCCATGTCCGTCTGTCTGTCTATCCCCCGCTTAGCGCAGAGACTGTTAGTACTAGAGAGCTGTAATTTGGCATGAGTATACATACTAATGAAACCGACAAAGTGGTAAAATAAAATCATGAAAAATATATTTTTTTGGGTACCTCCCCCACATGTAAAGTGGGGATATCTTTTTTTTTTCGTCTATCCTATGGTGTGGGGTATCGTTAGAAAGCTCGTTCAAAAATATTGTGAGCTTGTTCAAACCATTTTTGGATTGAAGGATCCGTCTGCGAGATATTAAGCTTTAAAGTGCTAATTTTTGCCAGAGTCAAGTGTCCCCCCCCTGCCAGCTAAACTGTAAGTTCTGGATATGGGGAATTCACAGTAGTAGTAGATATAAAGAAATTAAAAGGAAATCTATCACAGCTAAGTAGGCTCTACTAGTTAACGAGTAATTATCGAGCAACTTAAATTTGCAGTTGCAAAAACATGTTCTACCATACATTTTGTATGGGAGAACGTGTTTTTCAACTACAATGTTAAGTTTGTTCTTGTTTATAAAGGTTTTCGGTCCCTAATAGTAGGTACCTAATATCATTGATATTAGGCTACACATCACACTAACTCATTACCCGACTACGGCGAAGCAAAAAGGAGGGTTATGATTTTGACCGGTATGTATGTATGTATGTATGTATGTATGTATGTATGTATGTATGTATGTTCATTTGTTCCCTCATAACTTCAAAACTACTCATCATAGTTTGACTAATGGGGTATCGTTGGAAGCGTCTCGGTCGTCCGATGGTTATAGGCTATGTGATGTCACATTAAATTGAATATAGCGCCCTCTAGAGGACAAAAAGTCATGAACTAAAAAAAAAAGTTTTTTTAATGGGGTCGTGTTGGGTATCAAATGAAAGGGCTTAATTAGCACATTTCAAATATATATATATTATAACCCTAAAAAAAAAAAAAAAACAATAAAAGTACCTAATAGAAACTAAAACTCAACTACGGCAAAAGAAATGGGGTACCGTTGGAAGCGTCTCGGTAGTCCGATGGTTATAGGCTATGTGACGTCACATTAAATTCAATATGGCGCCATCTAAAGGACAAAAGTCAAGAACTAAAAAAAAAAGTTTTTTTAATGGTGTCATATTGGGTATCAAATGAAAGGGCTTAATTAGCACATTTCAAAAATATATATATTATAACCCCAAAATAAATTAAATAAAAATAAAAGTAATGAAAAATCCGGAGTCACACGTAATCTATTCGATTTATCCCCTAAACACGTGTGACTCCGGATTTTTAATTTGTCTGTCTGTGAAGACTTGTTTATACCTTTTTAGTTGACTTTTGCCGTAGTTGGGTTTTAGTTTTCATTACTTTTTTTAATTATTTTGTCTTCGCACTAAGTACAGGTTGCTACGTTGTCGAGCACCTGTTGAAATAATGAACCAAATTCATTTGCCTTATTTGTAATTTCAGAAACTAAATTGGAAACCAACTCACAAAAGCAAAATGACAAAGCGAATAAGGACACAAACGACCATCAGAAAAAAACAGGCGACGTTTATACAGAACTTGTGCTGCTGGAGCAACAAGCACTAGTTTCTAATGCAGAAAACTTTGAGTGTGGAGTTTGTATGGAAGAGTATCCACCCGGGCAAGGAGTAGTGTTGCGCGAATGCGTACACATTTTCTGCAAAGATTGTTTGTGCGATGTGGTGCGTCATTGTGAAGAACCAGATGTCCCTTGCCCGGCTATGGGTTGCCGGGGAATGTTGCAAGAACGAGAAATCCGCGCCCTCGTGCCTTCTCAGGACTACGAGCGCTGGCTGGCGCGGGGCCTAGCTGCGGCAGAAAGCGGAACTCGAAATGCCTTTCATTGTCGTACTCGTGATTGTAAAGGTTGGGCCCTTTGCGAACCGGGCGTCCAACGTTTTCCGTGCCCCGTGTGCAAATGCATCAATTGTGTGCCATGCCAGGTAAAATATATTATACTAATTTGGTTTGATAAACATATTACTACACAGCAAAATATTGTACCTACATATTGCAATAATATTCGTAACATACAACTAAACCTTGAGCAAGCGTGGTGATCAATGCTCGTACGATGTATGAAAAGAGGCCTTTGCCTTGCAGTGGGACAATATCAGGCTGGTAATCTTCGTGATTCCGAATTAGCACGAACGTCCCTTCACAGAGTAACCGCTCACAGAAGCTGAGCTTCTAAGTATACTATACTGCCGCTTTGTAGTAGTGCACCTCTATCATTGCGCGTTTGTATGAAGTTTTTTCTCTGTCGGATTACCTTCTCCGGTCGCAGATCGCCGTCGGTCACTCAAAAGTTTCGTTTTTTTTTTTAAATTGCATATTTATGTTAGATATTCTATAATTTTAATCACGGTAATAAATAGCCAAGTAGGTACTTCCATGGTTGTAACAACTTTAAAAATTATATCTCAACATCGCTCTTTCGTATTTCCGAAGATTGGCGATTATTTCCGAATCGCATACTTCTCTTGGGATATCTGTAGGTAGGTACCTCATAAATATTATTGTTTCCTAACTGGTCGGACACATTTTGTGTCGAAAATCTTCAGTCCAAAAGATATAAAGGAGAATACTAAAACCGGGCCTTAAGTACTTAAAAACATAGCCGGCAATATGTTGCAGCCACGCATTGCTGGGAAAATATGGCCCATTAGGAGTGCCTTTGTTCGGCAAACGTCTCATAATGTGTGATTTCTGATTACCCAGTAATACTTACTAGTTTCTATGTTTGTTTTAGGCTATTCACGATGGACACACTTGTGAGCAGCATCGCGCTAAACTTAAGCAAGCGGCGAGTAAGAGCCCCAATGCAAACGAAACTGACGATGGTACACGAACACTACTCAATTCCTTAATTAGCAAAGGAGAAGCTCTTGAATGCCCTCAATGCAGTGCCATAATAACAAAAAAATGGGGCTGTGATTGGGTGAAGTGCTCAGCGTGCAAAACGGAGATATGTTGGGTGACACGTGGACGGCGCTGGGGGCCGGGCGGCAAAGGGGACACCAGCGGCGGCTGTCGTTGTGGCGTTGACGGCAAACGGTGCCATCCATCTTGCGGTTATTGTCATTAGGGAAAGTCCTTTTCTCTTCAGACCTCTTGTAACTGGTGCTGAAGCCAATCCATTGTAAAAGCCCCTTCAATTCAACCCAAGCAAATGAAGATTTCGTAGTCGAATATCTGTTAGTGATTGTTATGTAATGTATCTAGGTATCAGTACTCTTACTTTAAGTAAGTGTATTATGAATGTATTATACACATAATACCTTCCGGAATTAATTGTCTCAATGATAGTGAAAACCGCATCAAAATCCGTCGCGTAGTTTAGAGGAATAACACGAAAAGCGATTTTATTTAATGATAAATGTAGCTACCTACGTATCGTAGATGAATATATTGGCTTTTGTTGTTAGCTTACTGGTAATAATGCTTATACGCATTTGCATTAGATGCGTACTGTAATTTTTATATTCATTTCACAATGTATCGCTACCGCAAATACCTACTTACATTTTATTCAACATACATATACCCCATTCACCACAAGATTAGACATTTAGACTAACCTTTTTTACTGTCCGTTCAACCGATTTTGACTTCTATTGCGTTGGTGGCATGACAAATGGCAGCTGCAGTTAACAGTTCGATTCAAACTTAATGGCGGCTCGGAAGTTAGCTACTCGCTGCGCAGTACCCCACCCCGCACCCCCGCCGCTGACAAATGAAATTGTTACTGCGCAGCCACTCGACTCATGTTCCGAGCCGCCATTAGTTTGAATCGAACTGTATTTAAATCCGGTTTTCCTTTCAATGCCATCGTTATGCCTACGGAATAGAAGTCAAAATCGGTTGAACGGACTTTAAAACGTTTTGTTTAAATGTCTAATCTTATTGTGAATGGGGTATACATGTATCAAACCAAACCTACTAAATCCACGAAACTATCGATTGACTTACAATTGAAAGATGAAGGTACCATCAACGATAGGTAGTAGTACTGTTGATGAATGTTTTATAATATTTCTAATTAGCTAGGTTTATAAAAATAGTCGATTCCAATTAGACCAAAAAATACTCATAAACTGGAGCGGTCGGACGTGGGTCATTTTTCTTTTTTTCTGAATAACTTCTATTTCGACGTTCCACTTATTTGGTCTGTCTGCTAGTCTATCGGTTTCGAAGAATTGCGACTTTCGAGTTCTTTTTAAAATCTCTTTCTTTCAAGATTGCAATTAGAGTTCTGTAAAGCCGTAGGCTGACATCTATAAACGTTACTTAGATTTAAGTAGGTATTAATCCCGAATTCGAAACTCTTCACTGTGCGTGGTCCGAAACCCACTTGGCTGGTTTTAAGCTAATTGCACTGGACTAGAAGATCAGTTTTGTAATTTTAGTGTGAGGTGCGTAAGTATAATAATATTGTAATATGTATTTCATAATTATTTATAACATTAATTATTGTTTTTTTTTTTCACCTCTGACACATAAAGCAGCGACAGCAGCAGGTCATACAAAATTAGAAAAAAGGTCCAAATAAAAAAACATAGGCAGATGAAAAAACATACTTAGGGGACTGCCTGACTTCGATCCAGCCTGACCTTGCTGCCCGCAGCGACGCCCTGAGCCGAGGTCCCTACCCCTACCCACAGGGGGTATTCGCTTAGTTTTTAAGTTTTACGCCCTGGCTGCAGGTTAATTCATTGAGGTACCCACAAGCAAGCCCGAGCTAGATTGACCTGCGAGACGCCAAGTATAAAAAAACCGGCCAAGTGCGTGTCGGACCACGCACAATCAATGAAGGGTTCCGTAGCTGGGATGAATTTATCCTCAGAACCAACTTAACATTGTAGTTAAAAAACATTTGCAGTTACAGCAGTTACAAAAACATGTTCTCCCGTACATTTCCTGTGGGAGAACATGTTTTTCAAGTACAATGTTAAGTTTGTTCTTGGGATCAATTCATCCCAGCTACGGAACCCTTCATTGCGCGTGGTCCGATACGCACTTGGCCAGTTTTTAACATTATACACGGATGGTCCTGACTGACACTCATTATTTTAGGACATTTGAGGCCAATTCATAACATAACAACACACCTTGTTTCCCCAAAGGATTGGGCAAAAAAGACAGTATGCTAAAAACCAGAACAAAGCCCGCAGGCCTCAGAAGTTAAGGTTCAAATAAAAACAAATTGAATTGCTTAAAAACTATAATAAGTGTTAATGAATTTGAATTTAGCTCAGACCATCTTAACATATTATGGTTCTCATTAGACATTATTAATCACGAGATACATTCTTAATGTCTGATTGTCATTAGACATTATTAAAGACTACATACATTAATTGATTATTGTTACTACAATATCTACCTGTCTGAGGATTGTTTTATTGCTAGGCACCTCGAGAAACATGACTTATCCTATTGCTAACAAGCTTTTTAGCAAGATTTTTTAGCTCATTATCTTAAGACATACATTGAGGACCCAATCTGAACAGGACTGGATTTGTGCACAACCGCAAAAAAATCAGGCTTATTAGTCAGAGGGTTGTGGAATGAATACCTAAGGCCATGATGCACATTCAGCTGTTGCAGCAAAACAGCCGAAGGTATTGACATTCATTCCCACCCTGCAGAGTTTTTTATGAGTTGAGGTGGATTTGAAGTTTTAACCGATAATGTTTAGGGTAGCCTTTAGTTTTATGCAAAATGTTATCACAAATGAACAACACATAAAGGATACAGTTCATACGCAAAATACTCGCATTGACGTGGAGTTGCGGACACCAGCCCGTATTACCATAGGATACAGTTTTCGTATCGTGATTATTTAACTTGATAGTGGTATCACTCATCACTGCACTGATTTTAATACCGTCGCATTCCAGGAGGCCCACGGCCACCAGGCCCACCACGGCCCATTCCGGGAGGAGCTCCCATCATCCCTGGAGGTGGTCCTCCCATCATGGGTCCTCCACGCATTTGTGGTGGGGCAGACAACTGTCCTCGAGAGCCAGGGGCCATATGTTGTTGCGACGGACCACCAACGCCTCTGGCAGGTCCTTGCAAGCCAGGTGGAGCGCCCGCAGGCCCAGCCCCACGCCCTGCTGCACGACCACCGCCGGGCCCTCCGATAGCACCCGGAATTGGCACACGAGGCAAACCTTCTTCTGGTGGAGGTGGACCTTCAATTGTTAATGACACAATATTTTCACCACGTAGCAAAACAAAGCCCAATGTTCTTTTCTCCTCTCTATCTGCAGTTTTGCTATTTTTGGATTTAATTTTTCTGAATTCTTCGCAGTCTCCCAAAATTAAATTCATGTGTTTATCAAACGCCTTGAAAGTCCCAATGAATGTTCGTGAATCTTGTAGTATTACTCTAACCCTATAGTTTATATGCTGTTGCATTTTATTATTCTTCCCGATCGTCTGAAAATAAACATGGCTAGTGTTATTTATATTACACTTGATTACATTCATACATTTCTTATTATTATTACAATATTCGTGTCATCTTGTACGGTATATTTTGCCGGCTTTCCCGGTATCAAGCGCAAGCTTGGGAATTTGTACGGTAAAAACAATTTCTAATCTTAAAAATAACGTTTATGAATTAGTTAGAAGAAATCAAACAATAAAACGCAATAATTACATACCATTTTGGACGATTGATTTTGAAACAAATCCTTGATTAAAAACTGAAAGAAATCCCTTTCAAAATACAAGACACCTCCGTCAGAAAAAAACTACCAAACAACAAACCATAGACAATTCCATCAATGTTTCTATGGAATGCAGAGAATTCTCAACTCCATTTTATAAACATTACCACAGATAAACTAAACATTCAAAACCAAAGACTAAATATACCACAGGCAAAATATATACAGACGCAAGGTTGCTATTGTACTAGACGGCTACAAATAATAATATAATACAAAGGCAGTGTTGCTGAAATCCGATTGGTTATTTAGTTTAGTTTAGTCGGATAAACTATAAAACATACCCTAGGACGCTTCGTTCAGATGTCGCTACTGTAAGGTATATATTATAATATGTATTAGTCGATTGATATGCCCAGGAAGTCATGCACTTATGAATTTATTCGTTATAAATGTTTTTATTCTTGTAATATGAATTGATTTGTTTGTTAAATTATTTTAGTTGATTTATTTATTCTTTTTGGTCAGCAATTTCATTAAAACCTCCGTTTATTCGGTCGTCAGCCACATTTATACATACAGTGTGATTCTTCATAATGTGCACATATCGAAATGGGGGAATCTATGCTTAATTTTATCGACGGAAAAAATAAAAATAAAAAATTCCATATTTTTTTATTTAAAAAAATTCGTCTTATTCAATTTTTTTACAAATATTGTAAAAATTGATTTAAAAAAAGGGATTTTTGGACGAAATACCTGTTTATTTTCAATTGAGGGTTTTTTGGTTTTAATTGGGAGGGGTTTTTCCCACAATTTTCATTTTATAAGAACACTTAATTACTACCAATCATTAGGTATGGAGTTTGTTTCATCGCGATAGATCATTTTAAAAGTTACACCGTTTTTTTACATTGGGGTAAAAAATACAAAAAAAATAAAAAAATAAAAAAAGATTTTTTTAAATATTTTTTCCGTTTTTCAAATAAATCCCTCATTTCGATATGTGCACATTATGAAGAATCACACTGTATACTAGTCTATGGTCAGCCATTATGTATGAGCAGCCGCTATGAGGATAAGATAGATAAAAGGTAACAAGTTTATACTTTACTGTACTGGAGAATAAAATTAAAAGTTTACTTTTGCGTTAGCTACGCGACCTACTGTGTTTTACCTACGCGTTTTATTCCTAGTCAAAACGAATAGCCAAGAATTTGACAGCTACTTGTCACTATTAATTTAGATTTTTTGTAAACAAACGACTTATTTTACGCTATAGGTACTACCTAGTTGCTATGCTCCTTTGGGCATCTGTTGACTGCAAAATTATATGGAATATGGCAAACACATGGGGTATTTGCCGGCCAGTAAAGGCAAATAAGAGGTGGAAGCTCTGTTCCTCGTCAGTGTTCACTCCAGCCGGCCAATAAAGGCAAGCCAGAGGTGAGGAACAAGACTTCTCCCGGGAGAGGGCCGGTGGGGTCGCTACTGCCCAATAGCTAGCCACATGTTGCCCTACGGCTTTATGTATCTCTTTCTGTGTGATAGGTAGGTATTGTCTGTGTAATATTGATAAAAAGTACCTATAGATACTTTGAGAGTAGTGGTGGCCCAGTGGTAACGGCTCCGACTTACGAGTTGAAGGTCGTGGGTTCAACTCTTGGCAGACACTTTACTTTGTGTAATTTAGGTATATCATCACCACAGCTCTAAAAACGGTGAAGGGAAATATCGTGAGGAAACCGGCATGTCCTAGAACGGAAAAATTCGAAGACATGACATTCACCAACCCGCACTGGACCCGCGTGGTGGATCCCCCACTCCCACTGACATTCCTGTACTGGTATGGCCAAAAGTGCAATGACCAGTCTAGGGAAAATTTGGAAGAACCTTGGCATCCGTCGGAATACCAAAATACGACTGACCCGTGCTCTAATAATATCCATCGTTTTATATGGTTCAGCTCTATAATACATACATACATACATAACTTGGTGCATTAAGAGCCGCGAAAGCAGAAAGATTGATGCTTTCGAGATTTGGCGTTTGCGGAGGCTACTTCGTATCGTATACCATGGACCGCCATGAAAGCGAATGAATCCATACTGGAGGAACTCAAAATCACCAAGCGGCTATCAATAAGCCAGAAGCGTGTCCTAAGCTTTTTCGGACATATTATGCGTTCCCCTAAGCATGATCTGGAAAGGCTTATGATACTGGGCCGGGTGGAAGGAAAACGCGCTCAAGGCAGAGCACCGGCAATGTGGTCAGACGCGATCAAGAAGGCTGTTGGAATTGGAAGCAGCATTTACCAAGCGGTCCACACAGCAGAAGACCGCATAGCTTGGAGACGCGTCGTATATGGTCGCGCTCCTCAGCATTGAGGGAACGAAAGAGAAGAGAAGAAGTCTTGACATTTTCTGGGAGTCAAGCGAGACTAGAATAGTGACACAGCCGTGACAAAGGTTGTCAGTTTTCTTCCCCATTTAGATGATTAAGGCTTGACCCGGCCAGGCATTTAGAGGGAACGCAATTTTATAGTGCATACAATGGTCCACCTTAGGGACTAAGTGCGGAGCCGGAAACCAAATCTTAAACATAAAACAGATCAAGTGCGTGTCGGACCAAGCACAGTGCAGCTATCTAATTGCATAAAACGTTTTCGTAAACGATTCCGATGAATTTGTTTCATTTTGACAGTTCAACAACATTCATTGCGTTTGTTTTTGTATTTACGTTGTTGAGCAGATTTTTTTTCCAACTTATGAAGCAATGGATTAGCAATTTGTTTCAAACCGATACAAATTGTGATAGATCGTGTATTACGCAATTAGGGTGCTGGGTTCTGCCGCTCGATTCTGTAAAAATCTTACCGTGAAAACTGAGGTGAAGCGAGCTTAAAGTGAGCTGTCATTCCACCCTTTATTAGGGATTGACACTATTGACAGCTCACTTCACCTAAGTTTTCACGGTGAGATCTTACAGAATAGATCGGCTGTAGTTGGGATTATATACGTATCCACAGTACTGTTTTTTTTTAAAATTATTTTTAGATAAAACCGCAATTCGTATGACAGTCCCATCTACAGAATAGATTATCTGTTCTGTGGTCCCATCGTACCCTAAATACGTCGGTCGCAAAAATAAGTTTGTATTTCATTAGGTACATTAACTATTTGTCGAAAAAAGTAAGTAAGTAGGTATGAAAAACAAAGTTATTTCTGTGATTGTAACCATTGTAGGTCCCGTGTAAGTAATAGAGATACTTTTATACTAATAATTGATAACACACTACTCACACCGCTTCGCCGGCGAGTGGGTCACTCGTTTGTCGCAGCTGATTGGAGCTATCAAAGAATATGTCGAATACTCGAATGTCGCTGACTGAGCGAATACTTTTCGCTCAGTCAGCGACATTCGCTTGGCGTGCAGAACACTCGCTGAGAGACTCGCTTGGCAGCGAGTAATCGGTGCTCGTTGCTCACACATTCATTTTTAGTTGGTTGCTTTACTCGATTTTTACTTTAATCGCGGACGCGGCTCTTATATACCATTGAATTTTCTTTTTTCTTCCCGCGTTTACATGTATGAAGTGTCAATTTTTTTCGTAATTTCACTACCCCATGGTTTCGCAGTGCACTTATCACACCTTTCAGATTCTCATCGATATAGTGCTAATAGTCTCCGAGTAAAAGGGCTGTCAGCTGTGGGTAATCCTGACTGACAGATGTACAGTCGGACAATAAAGACTCCTGCAGACTGCCGTGAAATTTTCATAGAAATTGTGCCGTGTCACTCACGCCTGTCTGCGGGAGCCTTAAGGGTCCCATTTAGCATCGGAAACCTAATAAGGGGAAAAAATTAATGAATATTCGACATAATTAAATTCATTATTGTACTTTAATGTAAGTAACCTAAATATAATAATCTTAAAAAATACCTACAAGATTAAATATAAAAACTTATTTAACAATAACAGCACAAATGCACTTACCTACCTATTAAGTAGCTTTTAGTCTTTTCCTCAACTATTAAATATTAACATTTTCTCATTCCATTGGTTACAGATATTCGTGTTTCAATCTTTCAATAGACATAACTGCCTCTACTGTAGGTGTACACTCCGCACTCTACAGGTAATACATACTCAATTACTTACTTAAACAACACAATTTACCTTAAACTACCGCTACAATCTCATTCAGAGACAACAAACAGCCAATGATTAAAATTGAAAGAAGCCTTGGAAAATTACACTTAGAAAATACTACATTCAGGATGTAATACGATACATTTAGTAAGCATTAAATTAGGTACCTAATTATAGTACAAAAGTATACTACATTGCCTATTATAAATCAGATGCTGCGGCTGGAGCAAATTGTATTACCGAAGTATGCCGGACAGCCGGCACCTCTGTATCAGGTTGGGGAATAAGTTTCCGTTTCCGTGGCGGCAATGAGGATGGCGCAAAGGTATATTGGACTGAGGTTGTAGGTGCCGGCGAGGGAGAAGGTGACGGGGAGGCAGACGGTGACGGAGAAGCCGCCACGGCGGTGGAGGCAGCCGGGGCCGCAGGACACTGTGGAGACGGTGGAGAACTAGGAGGAGTCGGAGGTAATTGCTGTAAAGCAGCTTCTACCAAATCACACATAACATTACCATTAACCACTAGTGAACCCGTAGATGACATTTGCTGAGTGCGCGGTGTGTCTGCACCATGTTCTTTATAAATATGTGCTTCCATTTGTTTTTTAGTGTTGAAGGTGCCATCGCAAACAGTACAACGATAACATCGCTCGCCGTAATGTTGAAAACGGTGTAATTTTAACACATGATTGTAGCCAAAATCGCGGAGACATATATCACAAGTGTATGGACGTTCGCCGGTGTGTGTACGCGAGTGTACTTTGAGTTGTTTCGAGCAGGTGAACCCTTTCCCGCAGCCGGGCGCCGGACATCGATATGGCTTTTCACCAGTGTGGGTCCGGAGATGGATGACCAACTGTCCTGATTGGATAAAAGTCTTGTGGCAATGGGGGCAGGCATGCGGCCGTTCTCCGGTATGTATGCGAGCATGGCGGTGCAATTTTCCCGAGTGCTCGAAAGCCGCGTTGCACACTCCGCATCGGTACGGTCGTTCTTTAGTATGGATCCGACGATGCACTTGCAGGTTCTCCTTCACACTAAACATCTTGTGGCAATATTCACATTCAAAAGGTCGTTCACCAGTATGGGTCCGATAATGACGCACAAGTCTTGCGGGCACAGCGAAAGTCTTATGGCAAACGTCGCAACGATGAGCATCGGCAGTGGCACGGTGAGAGCGCGCGTGAGCTGTAAGCGCACTGCGAGTCGACAGCGTTAGTCCACATTCGCCACATTGATGGACCCGTTCCTCCTCACCTGTCGAACGATATTGGTTTATTTTAATAGGTGATAAAGATTCCATTATTGTATGTTGACCGCAATTCGTTTAGCGCCCCGAGTCAAACGCGACGACCGTTCACAGTACAGTGTCTGTTGTGTATGGCATGCAGCGACCAGGAATATCAGGATGCACCAACATAATACGGCCACGCAGGGGTGCGAGCGGTAAGAGACGAGCGAAGCATAAGCCGAGTGAATGTCCTCTGACAGCACGTGGAGGCCTGCACCGCGGCACTATCGCGTCGAAACCGCGGTGCAGGCCTCCACGTGTTTGGGCCGCCGACCCCGCTGTTCGCACTCACTCAAGAAGATATCCCTGTCTCGCTCGCCCCACCCCGCCCCATTTAGAAGCGTAATATTATATTTATGTAGGTAGGTATTTCTTGGTAATTTTTCAGAAGATTACATTTTATGTTACATACTTCCAAAGATTCGAAAGTACTATTTTAATAATACGTATATCGGACCCATAAAAAAATCAAGATTTTTATTTAAATAAAAATGTTTTAAAGGTTAGAATCATCGATGTCGATGATGATAAAGACAAAATGTAACTGACCTTAACACTCAAGTATTATTTATGTTTAGATTTATCTAATTATACAATAAATAAAAGTGTTTACCGATAAGTAAAAAGAAAAATCAGGAAACTGTGTTGGGGTACTAGTGGCAAAGTAGGAAGAGTTACTGACACTACACTCTGTGAGCGAAATGGGTTTACATTATGTAAATTGAGGAAAGATTCACATAAAATAATAAGTAAGTAAGTACCTAATTAAGAAATTGTTCTTGCCCCTGATATTTTCAGACAACAATTCGGTATAAATAGGGTACACAGACTAAGTACCTAAAAAACGGTGGTTCACGGTTGAACTATTTAACAGGGTGTGTTTTGATTATTAACTGAAATATTATACCGACCCATCTAAGAATAATAAAAAATATTATAAAAAAATCACTTGCACTAGGTACTTAAGTACTTAAACAGAATGTGAAATTATACAGTAATTATTCATGAAATAAAAATGCTTACCTATCATGTTATCAACGATGATGATTTTTCTAGCGCGGTCAATGTTGTTAATGTTGGCGTAGGTTGTGTACAAAGGTCTCACAGCGAGTAACTCGGTTATAACGACACACTCACTCGACCGACAGCAGCCGAATGCCGCGCTGCGGAGCTGGCCGGATCGGAATAGGTCGCGTTATAAGACATGAGCGCGAGCGGGGACAATAAACAAACGCCATCCTACGCTTAATTAAACAAAACATCACTAAGTACCAAGTTAGGTTTTTTCTATTATTTCTGTGTTATGCAATGATATTCTAATAAACTAAATTAACTAAAACATCATTGATGTTATGCCCTTTCCCTGGTGCAGGGAGGTTTATGTCACTGACAGTTTCAGTATATAACAATATCATACCTGAATTAATCAAACAAAAATCTTCATGAAAATAAAATCGGTATTTAGGTAGGTACCTACCTAATTACCTGTAGACTGTTAAAACCTGCGGGGTAATTGTGTTAAGATACACAATGCCTTTCATTTTGACAATTCAACAACATTAATTGCGTTATTTACGGTTTTGAGCTGCTATCTAATTGCGGAAAACGTTTTCGTAAACGATTCCGACTAATCTGTTTCATTTTGACAGTTCAACAACATTCATTGCGTTAATCACGTTGTTGAGCAGATTTTGTTTTCGAACTTATGAAGCAATGGATTAGCAATCTGTTTCAAACCGATCCAGATTTTGATAGATCGTGTATTACGAAATTAGGGAGTAGGTATATTTTTCAGCAATGGGTTAGGAAATTCTTACAAAATCTTTCGGATTGTGAAAGAAAGTGTGTACCGCAATTTGGGTACTGTTTAACAAGCCTATGATTACGGCAAGACCCGCAAGACATAAAGTCTTTCGTCATGAAAATCTTCTCCCTAGTTAATCAACACGGATTAATTTAGTAGGTAACACTGAGTTGCGGTTTTAATTTCTACAAACCTAACCTAACTTATAAAATGCGAAAACTAGGTGCCCGCTACTAGGTTGCTACTTGGGACCAAGTGCCCACCCAGCCTAAACTGAGGTCTGCACTTCACGAGCGCCGTTTTTTTAAAGGTTAAAAACCTTTGCTGGATAAGGTAGGCAGGCAGGCACTTGTATCCTGACAGTAGGGTACACAATAAATAAAAACAAACTGTTTATTGAAAAAAAATATGTTCCTAACTTTATTCAGTAGAAATAGGTAGGTACATCCGTCGGTATCTATGTAGGTATCTACCTACCTAATTGTGTCTATACTTTTTGGGTTCCTTCTATTTTAACTCTACGCCACTATTCTGAATTATCAATTGTTTTCATACATAAGTAAGTACTTATTTTATGGTATTTGTAATTGTTACACAAGCATAACGCTATTATAACGTATATACATATACCTACCACGCGATAGACTGCGCGTTTGTTGAAGGTTGGTTGGAATGTCCGAACGAACCGCGCGCGGGACGCGGTGAGCGGGTGAAGGAGGGCAACGTTAGCGTACACGTGGAGGCCCACCGCGGTTTCGAAGCGCGCGTGTGAACTCTCGACAACACTGCGCGTGCGTAGCTCCCTTACCCCGCTGTCCTCTCTGCCTTCCGCACTCTCCCTCTCGCCGATACGATATCTGTCTGTCTAGCTAGGACAACAACATAACGCGAACTATGTTAGGTGGGTCTGGTGACCCGTGAAATTATTTTCAAAAATAGTTATTTCCTCGAGTTAGGTACTTACCTAGTTATAATAAAATTGTAGGTAAAAATATTTACTTAAGTACTTTAAGTTGTAGGTAGGTTCGTTCCTCCTACCTATTACCTACGGGTAGAACTTTTTCATACTTTTTAATAAGTAGGCAACCCATTTAATTATGTAGGTAAATCTACTTACACTTTATTTATTATTACTAGATCCCGAACGTTAGTCGACGAGAATAGTCGAGATTTAGTGGATTTAGGATTTAGCACACTATGCTTAATCATAATATATCAATACCTACTTAATGAATTTTAAGTTGGTACCTACTTAATGGATTTATAGTTTGCGTGAGACATGTGTGCTGATTTTGTTGCGTTATGTAGGTAGGTAGGTAAGTACTTACGTGTGCGTAGTATTTACAAATGATAATAACAAACAAAGAAACAAAACGTTAATTGTTTGTAGGTACTACCCAGCTACCTATCTAATTGCGTACCTAACACCTTTTCGTAAGTAAACGAATGATCCTATACCTACTTACTTACTGTTAAATGAGCATGCTCTATTTTCACCCGAGCAGAGATGTGCGCTTTATTATTTCATCAAAGATACTTCATGTCTTTATATGCCTACTGTGTAAATAAATAAAATATGGTAAATTAACATAATATTTCATCAAATTGTATATTTTTCACTACATAAGACTACGACTTTATAATGTATCATCTCTGTCTAATTACGTTATTGTAGCATAAATTCCTACAACAAGTCTGGTTTTTTAACCGACTTCCAAAAAGGAGGAGGTTCTATGCTTAAAACATACGCTACGAGCGTGTGGAGGGTAGGAACAGGAACCACAACTAAAAAGTGAAAAGTAAAAACTTTTTACAAAAAAAAAACCACCCTTTTGTCAAAAAAAAAAACAATACTTAGGTACAAATTGAAAAATAATTTAATTTCGGAAGGCGGTGTCTTTTGAATTTTCGTTTTTTGCCACCGACTTCCGAAATTAAAGTTATTTTTCACTTTCTAGTGTATTTATTAAAAAGTTTTTATTTCCACGACGAAATAAAACAACACACTTGTGAAAGTGTGAAACGAAAAACGTCGTATGAAACGCGTTATTTATGAACCAACGTAATACACTTGTATCATAATCATAATGTACTATACTAGCGACCCGCCCCAGCTTCGGACGGTTTTTATGAGTTTACAAAACATCAGGATTTCTTTATTACTTATACATAGTATGTAAATTTTATAATATTAAGTAAATTATTATAAATTAATGATGGTCAAAACCCATCTAAACCGCGTTCAAGTGGTGTCAGTGTAAAAATTGAAAATACCTATTGACACTGTCATAGACTCCATAGACTATTATTATGTTAGCTGTTCAGTTTCATTTGTGAAATTCGCACTAAATAGTTAAGTATACCTACATACTTTATCACAACAAATGCTCAATGTTTTATACGAGTTTACTCAAATAACATTTATAATATTTATATCTACTGTAGGCCTACGTCACTTTGACCTTGAGCAGGCCTAGCGAGCGAGCGTAGCGTAGTACAAAAAAAACCTACCTTTTGCTGTGCCCTACTACAGGCTACAGGGTCCATAATGATCTAAATTATATAGTTAAGTACCACCTAAGTACAGATTATGGTAAAGTAATAAAGATAACTATTGAGCAAGTATTATTACTTATATTCGTTTCCAGTTTTTTTTAAGTTTTTTATTCTCATGTCGCAGGTCAAGTTGGAGATGTGGACTTTCCTTTAGGCGCCTCAATATAGTTAGGCCTCAGGCAGGGCATAAAACTTATAAAGTTATAAGCTAAGCGACTTCACGCTAAAGGCACCCCCTGTGGGGTACTTACGGTCTACGGACGGACCTCGGCTTAGGGCGGCGCTGGGGGAGGACAGAAAGGGACAGGAGTAAGAGGCTAGCATAAATAGGTTTTTTTGCCACTGACCTGCGGCCTCCTACCGCTACCGTACCAAACATAGACAAGTAGGTAGGTACTTCCTTTAGAATTTCGTTGAAAGAAAATGATTGATCAATACGTTGATACTTACTTGGAAGATACCTTCCTAGGAACCTACCTACTAAATATCAAAATCATCACAACATCACAACATAGACGCATCTTAATTAAGTAGGTACCAATGAGTAGGTATTTGTAAATGATTCTAATAATTTTAATAGGTACTTAACGTGTAGCTAGAATATCGCAAGGTGACCCATTTCAGTTAGGTACTTAGTACATTTCCAATCCAACTACTTAGTACCTAATTAAGTAGTAAGTAAGTATACATATTATAAGACTGATGTAGATATGAACCTTATGTATTTTTAGTAGATAAACCTATAAAAGTAAGTAAGTATAAATGTATATCGTACCTACTGTGTCAACTCAGAGGAAAGGAAAGGTTCGTAGTTCACAAAGTGAACAGTGAGGCGGGCGGGCGCAAGCATTAGGTAAGTGAGGCGGGCGCGCGGGGAGGAGTACCGACACGCGCTGCACGGTCACCGAACGTTTGAAACCGCGGTACTGAGGCCACACGGCTCGTGCGCCCGATTCAACCTTCCTCAACGCGACCGCAACTGACCCGCGCCACGGGCCGCGCCGCGCCTCCCTCGCCCCGCCGCCACCACCGCCGTGGCCTGCCGTCGCCCGCCGCGCCGCGCCGCCCGTGGAACCTCGCTCAAAGCAAACCCGATTCTTTCATAAGTATAAAATTATATTGTTATGTTTTAGTAAGTACTATGTCCGCTTTGTAGAGTCGTATATTTTGTACCTGGTGACAAAATTCTACCTGCCTAGTACTGTAGGTACTGCCTAGTAATAATATAAACAATGGTTTCAGTGAATTACATTTTACTTAAGTATACCTACTTACCGACTACTTAATTGTTAATTTCTTTCCGTTTTTCTGCGAGGTAAGTAAGAGTAGGAAGGTACCTAGTACCACTAGTCACTACCTACCTACTCTCCTGACACTGCGACTGCGAAACGTTAGTAAGTAGGTAGGTAGGTGGGCATTTTCATTTCTAAGTGCCACCCGTTCTTAATATTGAGTGTAATAATAAATTGTGATTTTCTTATTATTTTATTTATTCATATAGTATAACAACTATCAAGTTGTCTTAACAGATGTTATATTATATTATAATCCTACAATGTTTGACTAAAAGCATATGAAAAGTTAACTAGAGTCATAAAATTATTTCCATTTCGTTACCAAATTGACATGTGAAAAAGGAAATTAAAAGACATTTGTTTTTTGTCATCCTTATTTTTATCCAATTAAACAAATAGCATTCTTCAAAAAATCAATTTAATTTGGCATGTTAGGCTTAAAATAATGTTACTAAAAAGATTTGCAACCAATTTCGTTACCATTATGTGTGAAACTAACATTCATTTTCTTATTTTTTATTACAATAGTACAAATAGCCGTAATCTAAAATAGGAATACAAAAGACAATCTTGCGTAGTTCGCAAACCAAATGATTAAATTACAGAATGTGTGGGAATTATTTTAAATTTTAAAGTATTTATGTGTGTCGTTTGGAGGACAGTAACGAAACCGAAACATAAGGCAGTGTCTACAAAGTGGTCTACAAAGTCCTTTAAGATTATGGAAAATTGAATTTGTTCTTAAATTACAAAAAAAAAAAAACCCTATTACATGAATGTTATAATCAATAACTTAGTTTTAATTTTTACCGAAAAATTTAAATAGCCTTTTTTAAGTCTTTAATTCTTTGGTAAGTATCAGCTATTAACAATTACAAGAGATCAATTAAATTGGCAAAATTATACAGGGTGGAAAGTTTTTAAGGGCCCTAGAAGAAAACTACTTTAAATGGTTTAGATATATTGTTTTATTTAAAGAAAACAATTCTTTAGTTACTAAAAATAAAGGAATGTTCCCTTTAAGTAAAATAATCTATCTTAACTATTTAAGGTAGTTTTCTTCCAGGGTCCTTGAAAACTTTCCACCCTAGATGATCAACAAGTTATACATAACATATCTATCAAATCGATATTTTGGTTAACAGTGTCTTCTTTAACGAGGTCCTGAATGTAATTTTTACTGCCGCAGCGAATGGGTGAACTTCTGAAATCAAAAGATGAATTTAACCGTCGACATCGTCGTTCAATTAAAATAATAAGATTTAAAGTAGTTTTCTTCCAGGGTCCATAAAAACTTTCCAACCTGTGTATATTTTGTTTATTTAACACAGTTTCTGTATAAAATCTTTGAGCGTGCGGACCATGTTAACGAAGAAACAGAAAAAAACCCAAAAGTAGACCAAATTAAGTAATCAAGTAATCCGCAAAGATTTCATTTTTTCTTATACATTATTTCAATATATTATTATCCTATACATTATTAGTTTAACAATAATAATGTATAGGTACCTATATTATAAAAATAACTATTATAACCCCAGCTTTATGATTCGGTTTCGTTACTTTTGATGTTCGGCTTATACGTTACTTTAAGCGAAGTAACGAAACCGAAGTGATGGACAACTACTTTCATAAATAAAAATATTTCTTGTAATTCAACTAATTCTTATATAGTACGTATTTCTTGGCAAATCACTTCATAATCTAATTAAGAAAATATTAAAACGATCTGTTAGCTACAAGTTTAGATTTGTAAACGTAAATTTGTAGTAACTCACCTGGACAAGTTTTAACATACACTTTTACCACACGGCGGATGCGACCTCACTGATACAGTCTGGACAAAATAGCCGAAACTCTAACACAGATTTGACATTATACGAATAGTGTAGTATTTAAAAAATATTTCGATACCATTCGAAAAATTTGAAAAGGCAAAAACTCGGTAACTGAATGGACACTGTCCGAATGCCGATAAAATAGGTGTTACGATTTATTAAAAAAAAATGATTAGATTACTTAAAAAGCTGTTTTTTTTTTGCTTTATCGATAGTTTATATTGTAAGCTTCTAATTTAATGCAAAAACAATACCCCCAAGTCGACTAAAAATGTTGAAAAAATATAAATTTAGTTAAATAGTTGGTTGGGGACAGTGAATTATACGGGGTCATTTTGAAAATGAATCTATTTTTTTATTATTTTCTTGACTAAGTATTGTTATATTAGGTTACTATCTTAAGCTAAGGGTGTAGTGCTATCCTCAGCATTAAAATCATTTTGATAAATTCTACCGAAATCATATAATAATTAATTTAATACGAGGGACAGTCAAAAAGCGGGGGTGGTCTTTAAAAATGAAAATGCCCAGGTAATAAGTATTTACCTACCTATATTTAGACAAAGTGTAGGTATACTTGCAATATTTATTTAAGTACCTACCTAGGTACCTAATAATTTATGTACATAAGTACTAGGTACTAGGTTAGAAATAGGTAGGTAAAAATAAAAAGGGCACTTAAAATAAGTACCTACCTAATCATGGTCATTTTACTTCCTCATTTTTAGGGTTCCGTAGCCTGAAACCCTAATAATTTCGCTATGTGAGTATGTTCGTCCGTCCGCAATGGCTATTTTACTAGGAGACTATGTCGATCAAAATTGGAATAAAAGCTTTTTAAAAATGAAAAAAAAAGCTTATAACATGCATTGTCACGAGAACCAAACACGTATGCCAAATTTCAGCCCGATAGCTTCAGTGGAAGTGGGTGAAATATTGATTGCAATATTCCAGGACATACATACAAGTGAAGTTAAATAAATTTTAAAAAGGTGTCTCTGTCTACGGTGTACGATACCTTTTTAGAGCAGTGAAAACACGAAAGAAACAACAGGGTTCTTCCCACACTTGTTACCGAGGGATGAAAAATAAAATTCAATGCACCTACGCGTGTGGGTTAGGTATTGTTGAATCCCATACTTACTTAATTAAAAAGAATACGATGTATATGTATGACTTTTTAAAAGTAAAATACTTACGTATCTAGTTTTTGAGGTAAGAGATCTTTTCAGTGACAACCGCAGTGTTAACTTTCTTTTTCTTAGTTTTTTTACAGAAATACAAATTACAAACCAACTTATAATTTCGGTGGATAAAATCGATACTGTGCATGCGTAAATATTTAGCCCTTCCCTGTGCTGTGCGTGGTCTTATTTCTTTACACGCACTATTTTTTTTTCTCCAACAACGTCGATGCAGATTTATACAGAGCGGTTTGTTACATGGCTACAGAAAAACGTTTTAAGGCTCGTTCACACCGGCGCGACTTGTCGCGCGACGCGACACGGGCAATTGTTCAATCGTGAAGTTTTATTAGAAATTGTATTGTTAAAGTCGCGCCGGTGTGAACGAGCCTTTAGGAGACCCTCGTAACTTTCGGAGTAGGTTTTTGTAAAAATTATACCTACAGTACAGTCAGCAGCTAAGAAAGTCAAAAAGGCCTTTGGATTTGGATTGATTAATATTTTATAGTTATCGTAGGTACTTCTAAGGTGGATGCTCAAAGGTAGCCCGCGAAATTCAAATTTTCTTACGTTTTTTGCAATTTGCAGCTCAGTATCAGGTTGTATGTTGCTAAATATGATTCGCGGCCATAACAGATATTTATTTATAGAATTACAGTCATAAAAATAATTACAATACAACTCTCTCTTCATCTTGCCAAGATACGTCAATTGAGCTACATTTCATGTCTGTTGATGGGTGGGGACGTTTCCGCCCACATGGTCCTTTGTTAAACTTCCCCTAGTTCCAAGTTCATATAATCCTATTGAATGACTATTTCATGAAATCATATCATTTGAGGATTATTCTAAGTTTAGGAGTTGTATTGCTGATTCTAATTATTATAATTCTGTAGAACCATATTTGTTACGGTCGCGAATCATATTTTATTCAACATACAACCTAACACTGGCCTGCAAATTGTAAAAAACGTAAGAAAATTTGAATTTCGCGGGCTACCTTGGAGCCTTCACCTTAAGATGTATTAAAACAGTTTTTCAGTGCACTTGCTCATAAAGTGGGTCTTACTTAGATTTTGTTCCATTGAATGATTATTTCATGCAATCATGACATTAAAGAACAAATCCAACTTAGAGAGATGTATTAATGATTCTAATGATTATTTCTGTATATTACTAATTCTGTAAATAGGTACATATTTGTTACGGCCTGCAAATTGCAAAAAAAAAAAACAAACGCAGAGATTAAATTATATAAAAAAATAAAAAACAAACAAAGCATTCTCCTCATTGGACGAAAATATAACACACCAATACTGAATGCTCGTGTAAGTAATCCTATTTCTATCAACGAGTCATCAACAAATCATAGATATTGAAGGGTAACTGATTTTTTTTGTTGATGTAGGTACTTAAAATAAAACTTTGATTTTCAACCTTATTTGTATTTTTACTCAACCAAACGTTACCCTTTCGGTCGATGTCGGCGGTACGGTACCTAACCAAAGCTAACGAAAGCTAGTGAGTAAGGTACAACCACAGACTACTTAGGGATACTACGTATGGTACAACCATAGAGGAAAGTAATATACGGGTACAACATTCACGGTTAATGAATGACGTAAAACCATTCGTAGTAGGTCATTGCAATGTAACTCCAAATAAATGATAAATTCGAATGATTGATTGATTGCCGTGAGTTTACAGATAACCTTGTTACAAAGTACTTAACGATTAAGTTACAAATCTTTGAGACCCATAGAAATATAAATAACAGAAAACCTGTGACTTGGGAGTATAGTTGTAAATAAACCGTTTTAAATCAAAATCAATGGTTTAAAACCCGTTTTAAATTTGTTTGAAACGGTATAAAACCACGATCACGTAGGGCCGTACATTGATTACGTACTATAAAACAACGTACAACCGTCTTTACTTCATGACTGTTTAGCTAATTAATTTGGATGTAATTTTTTCTATAAATAAGGGAACTTACCACGTAGGTAAAGCTACTGATGTGCGTGTGGTTTTGGTAGGATCTGGTAAAGGGCCTGCCTATGAGCCCGGAGCGTGGCTTGGAGCACGAAGAGTTGCCTCACAGTATCACACCTTGCATTCCGCATATAACTCGGTAGTGGGAAACCTATACGGTCTGCCGAGCATCACTTTCAGTACAGCTCTTTGTGCTTGTTCTAACCCAAGCAACCTTGTTTTATAAGTGCCACCCCAGACTGGGATGCAATAGTTGATAACGGACTCGCAAAGTGCAAGATACACCATTTTTTGTGTTTTTGAATCAGAGCATTGGCGTAAGTAGTGACTTAAAAATGTAAATTAATTTCCTGACTTTTGAAGTTAGTGTCAACCATTACACCATAGAGGAAAGTAAATTACACCCAGGTATTTGGCTGTGAGTGACACGGGATAACGTTGCACATGAGCACGTAGACGAGTTTATACAATATGTATGTGCCGATAAGGTAAATTCCGATGGGGCTTTGGTCCTCGGACTAATAGAAAAGGGAATGTAGTTAGTTTTAGCCAAGTTTAGGGAAAGTAGATTATTCTTGAGCCACCCAAAAACCATTCGTAACTCCGCATGGTGTTTCACATCAGTCCATGTATCCCCATAAACAACAATTGCTGTTTCGTCATCGTATGTGAACATCTTGAAGTTGGGAAGAGGCAGTGTGCAAAAGGTCATTTATATAGATTAGGAACATTGTAGGGCTAACCACACTACCTTGCCGAACTCCGAATGTGGTGATTTATTCGTCACTGATGCACGTGTCAATCCTGACACTGAGTTTCTTGCTTTATAATTGCGTAAAATGTTCTCGACTAATCTGCACCCTAATTGCGTAATACACGATCTATCACAATTTGTATCGGTTTGAAACAAATTGCTAATCCATTGCTTCATACGTTGGAAAAAAAAATCTGCTCAACAACGTAAATACAAAAACAAACGCAATGAATGTTGTTGAACTGTCAAAATGAAACAAATTCATCGGAATCGTTTACGAAAATGTTTTACGCAATTAGATAGCTGCTTCATTTTGACAGTTCAACAATATTCATTGCTTTATTTACGTTGTAGAGCAGATTTTTACGCAAGTCGCGTATGATTTCCATTTGCTTCTACTCCGGTCACTTATTATACCCATTTTTTTTCGAGACGGTAAAAAAAAGTCAGTGTTACTTTATTTTATGTATCAACAATAATAGTTATCGCAGCGCACGCAAAATAATGCATTTTAGGCAAATTCTTGAGTTACAAAGTTTAGAAGACGTTTATTTTAATAGGTTAATATTATCTAAGGCCGGCCACATACATACGTTACGAAACGGAATAACAATAATTCGGAAACCTTTGGCACAGACGGAATTCCGTTTCTGAATTTCGTATTGGACAAAATTTCAAACGGAGAACGCGTGTGATAGATCCTTGATTTAGTATGGGATTGTTGCCTTCGGTATTCCGAATCGTTATTCGTGTATGTGGACAGTACTCAAGTACATAATAATAAATATTGTCAGAAATGAGATAATGTTCGTACATACTAATTCCATGGGTTACTCCGATTTTAGTTGGCAGTAGTATCTCTTTATTCTATATGTAGTCTGTGGTTGTCAGTTTACATTTTGTGGTTGTTACATTTTTGCAAAGTTTAGAAGACGTTTATTTTATTATGTTAATATTATCTAAGGCCGGCCACATACATACGTTACGAAACGGAATAACAATTCGGAAACCTTTGGCACAGACGGAATTCCGTTTCTGAATTTCGTATTGGACAAAATTTCAAACGGAGGACGCGTGTGATAGATCCTTGATTTAGTATGGGATTGTTGCCTTCGGTATTCCGAATCGTTATTCATGTATGTGGATAGTACTCAAGTACAGTGGCCAGCACATCAAGCTACTAAAATCTGTCAAATTTCTTTAGTAGATTTTAAACTTTATCGCTAAAGCATTAGGTTCAAGTTTGATTGGGAAAGTTTGACAGTTTTGGGTAGCTTGATGTGCTGGCCACTGTACATAATAATATTGTCAGAAATGAGATAATGTTGGTACATACTAATTCCATGGGTTACTCTGATTTTAGTTGGCAGTAGTATCTCTTTATTCTATATGTAGTCTGTGGTTGTCAGTTTACAGTTTACATTGAGGTTTACATTAATTTGTGGCTGTGATCAACATGCAAGATCTGTGGACCACACAGCAGCACAGAACATAATATTATAATATTTAGTTATTGTTCTGAGGGTTCTGAGCTGAGGTTCTGAGATTATTATATACCTACCCTGACGGGAGTGTCAACCATAGAGTCAATAGAGTATAGTAGGTAACTAAAAAGGTGTCAACAGTGTGCCAGTGTTTCAGCTATGCAAAAGTCATGGAAAAAATAAAGTTATAATTTTGTAGAATACCTTTATTAGCATATTTGCTATCTCTCTCACAGAAAACTTAATCGGATTTTGCCTAAGTAGTTATTATGATTTTGTTCGATTCAGAGAGTTAATGTTAATAATATAACATTGTGTAGGTGTGTGGTTTTGTTGTAAACAAACGTATTATTTACTTCCTGTGTCACAAGGGGAAGTTTGTACCATATTTGAAGTATTTATTATTGACTCTCTCTCTTGAATTAGACTATAAACAGAAATTACCCCTATATTCTTAATAATAGGCACATTTTCAAAATGGGAGGTGGAGATTTGGTAAGGTTTTTTATTAATTATTTGATCTAGGTCATAGTGTTATACCGTACAGACATGTTTTGCTAGGTACTTACTTATTAAAGTTAAAGTTACAAATATACGCAACAAATATATACTATATAATACTAGAAGTGTGTTACATAAGCTACTTATTTTCCACTGAGTCCTGTAGTGACTGAATAGCACTTTGTTAATACCTAACAATTTCTGTGTTCTAGAATTCTAAGAAGTCATGGCATCCAAATACAATGAAAAATCAGGAGCGTGTGTGGAAAGCGGAACAAGCTGTGGCCGAGGAGAAAAAGCGGATGGTGGAGTTACAACGTGAACGTGCAGAAGAACGGGATCGTGCTGAATTGAACAGTCTCATGAAGCATAGCAGTAACTCCCCTGCCAATGATAACCGTTTGTCTTGGATGTATGATGTAGGTAACTTCATTTATTAGCAATTAATAATTTGATATTGCTATATTACAAGATTCTATCTGTGTGACAGATATTCAAAACCAGATATTCAATCTGGTTTTTACTTTACTTTGTGGCTATATGATTGTATTTGTGATAGCCAGCTTATCTTGACTACCCGGGAGAACATACAATAATTTAGTAATTTTTTATTAAAATTATGTTACAACTGCATTAATGGGACATTAAAACATCAAAAAAATTGTTTCAGAAACCTGATAAGAAAGTTGATCAAGAAGCATATTTGCTTGGTAAATCAATTGATAAAAATGCTGAACAATCAGATAAACTGGAACAAGATGTGATCCCAGCTGTATCAAGAAGAGTAGTGGGCTCCAGTATGTTAACTTCAGGTGGCGACACACAAGTAGACATGTCTCGAAAGATTCGCGAAGATCCCTTACTATTGATTAAAGAACGGGAGCGGGCCGCTCGTGCTGCCTTGTTGAACAATCCCTTACAACGTCGCCGGCTAGCCGAGTTGCTGAGAAAAGAACAGGTAGAGGTCCTCTTAAATGCTTTGTCTCAAGGACGGAAAACCTTTATAAATTACCGTACAGGTATTAAAGAATTTTAGTTACAATTACTATGGTTACCGCTTCCTGGGTTACCAAGAAGAAGAAACATGTTACCTTTATTTAGGTTACCGTTTTAATACCGGTTACATAAAAATTACCTTGATTAGTTTAATTACCTTGATTAGATTAGATTAATTACTGAGACTAGCTTCAGCCCGCGACTTCGTCTGCGTGTAGCTATTTGAACCCCGACCCACCGCGTCGCATCGCATCGCCAACCCGCTCTATTCATTCGTTTTTGCATAGCTTTCTTTATGACTTTTTTTCTTTTTGTCCGGCTTAATCTAATCTATATAATTGATTTAGTTTCTATAGTCATCCTTACATATGATAGAACAAAGTCCCCCGCCGCGTCTCGTCTCTCTGTCTGAACGCGATAAACTCTACCGGACGGAGTGTTTCATTAGGAAGGCAAAGGTGTATAATTAATTAATGTTTAGTGGAAATTGGCTGAAATATGACGGTGGTTGTTGAAGATGTCGGAAAAAATCATGTGGACTGGAACTTTTACAGGCGTGCCTCGCGTAAACTGTAGGATATACATGAAATTAATGCTCTACAGGATTGTACATAAGCTCAACAAAAAAGTCCGCGATAGCATAATTATGTCTATCTTCTAAGAGTGACCATTTATATCTTTATTAATATTATTTTTTAAATTTATTTATTTATATTTTATTAATTTATTAAATACAACAATATATTTATTTTGTAGGATTTAAGAAAAGAAAGCAAATCCAAGAAATCACCCAAAAAGAAAGACAAAAATCTTGATAATCTACTTGCAGCCAAACTCAATGCTCTAGGGGGACAGAAAAGTTTAGATTTGGCAACTCTTCTAAACTCTGACGATTCCTCGCCAGACTCATCCCCAGATAACAAAAAACAAAGTAAAAAGAAGAAAAAGAAATCAAAACAGAAAAAGAAGAAAAAAGAACGTAAACATTCATCAGATAGTGATAGCGAAGATGAAAAATCTTCAAAATATAAAAAAGAAAGGAGGGTTGACGTTACAAAAAGCAGTAAAAGATCGTCCGAGCATCGAGGTGACAAGAAGGAATCCCGAAAAAGGAAAACTCCTGAAAATGAAAAGTATTCAGACGGTGAAGTTACACCAAAGAAATATAAAGGAGATACTCCAGAACGGCATGTTTCGAGGCGTGATTATGAGACAGATTACAAGAAAATGCGTTACAATGATAAGAACAATTATGGGACTGGACATTATTCTGGAAGGCAGTACAATAGAGATGAAGAAAGGCAAAGTAAAGATGTCGACAAAAAAGAAAATAGAAAACGTGGAGGCATGACTGGGGACGAGAGAGCCGCTAGATTAGCAGAGATGGCTGCAGCGGGAGCAGAGCGGGAGGTGCAGCGCGGGCGCCGCGTGGCCTCGCAGCGCGCCGCCGAAGCCGCGGCTGAGCGCGCCCCGCCCGCGCCCCGCTCTGCGCAGCCTCGCGCGCTGCCCGACTCGCTCGAGAGCCGCCTGCACTCCACCAGGCATTACATACAACGTGACAAGCGCCATATGAATGAACATTTCGCTCGACGATAAAAAATTTATACATAAGGATAATTATAAGTATAAGTAAAAAGAGGTGAATAGGTTATACGCGCTCCGCAAGTGGCACGTTAAAACGTGGCTAGTTTGCAAACCTGTACTGAGTGTCGCGCCGCGCCGGACTCAACGGAAGCAACATCAACATTGTCAACGGAAGCAACATTGTCTCTTTTTCTCTCCCGTTAATTACGAAATGCCTTCCTAATTCCACGTGTCAACTAAAGGCGAAGACTGACTTGCAACGTTTGTTTGTATTTGTACAGCGAGCCGAGCCACTCGATGCGAGCGCCGGCGCCGGATCCTCCACTCTACTGTCGGCTTTTTCGTGAATTTATTTTAAAAATGTCATGTGCTCGAAGCAGCTTTCGCCGCGTCTTGCGTATCGCCGTTTTGTAACCAAACTCGCCTCGAATGAATTATACATTAAAAACAAACGTTGCAAGTCATCGCCGCCATAATACTGCATAAGGATGCGTATATAATTTTTAAATAACGAATGTTGCGTAGGTAACCTATCTACCTCATTTTACTTTAGGAAAATAAATGTAAGCCCTCAATAAAAGCATATTGTGTTTAATTATTTTAATGATAATATAATATACAATATATTAATACAATTTGTATTGGCTCAGTAATGTTAATCCATTATATTTTGAAGCAACCGACATTTCGTCATTTTATATCTTGTCAATCCAGTGGTATCTTCTCTCTTACAATCTGTAACAATTTATTAAATATTTAAGTAACTGAACTCTTAGTACAAAAAGTAAAATGAATTTGACACTTTGGATCTAGTTGTTTTACAAGACTGAGCTTTGTTTTAGCAATTTTGTAGCTTGTCCAGTTGTACTTTTTACATTTATTGTTTATTGTGTATTATAGAAAGGAAAACTAAAGCCGGGTCTGCTGCGCCATGTTTGGATGTTTTAAAAACATCAAACACGAACCAATCAGGCATCTGCAAATCAAACACGAAGCGATTTGATTGGTTCGTGTTTGATGTTTGATGTTTTTAAAACATCCAAACATGGCGCAGCAGACCCGGCTTTAAAGGCTATACTGATATTTTCAAATAATCCCAACTTTACGGAGAAGATACTATGGTAGTACAAAAATCTTTTGATTCCCATAATATGATACTTATTCCCCAAATATGCCTTTCCCAAAACTTTCACAATTCTCAAAAGTTCAGTAAAACCTGTATATTTTTAAAATGTAAAATATTTTTTGAATGTACCTAATAAATAAGAAAGAAAATATTTTGTATAACTTTTCCCTTTTTGGGGTTCGTAGCCAAATGGCAAACGAGCTTCTGGAGCCGCCTCCACGAGCGAGAGAATCGCGATGGATCCGCGCTTCTACATCGTGGAATCTCCACGAACGACCGATTATTCCGCCAGCGCATCGAATGTATAGAAATACGTGGCACTTGGCAGGACGATAATATTGCCGCGATTCTCTCTCGTGGAGGCGGCCCCTTACCTCGCGTCCTATTTAAAAGCGATCGTCGAGCGAATACGCGATCGTTCGAATTTTTTGTTCGGTGAGTCCGAATGCGCCCTCTGTCGGGGCGACCACGCGTTCACGCGTTTGTACAACAAGGTACCTACCTAATATTTTTTTGTTCTGGGATCGGTAGAACTGTACCTACCTGAGGGGTATGACTCACATTCATGACTTCATGTTGTGAACAGTCTTTTTGCCACAATGCGGAATTAAAAGATTAGATTCGTTTAGATGTACTTTTTATCTTGTAGGTAGGTAAGTAATTAGCTATCCATGGTTAGGTAACGAAGGCACTCGGTGCCTGTACCTCCGCGCACATCCCGGCATAGATGGGGTCAGTGTCCCAGGGCCCGCGCTCGGGCAGCGGCAGCGCGCGGCGCCGCAGCTCGGCTACGAGCTCGCTCACGTCCATGATGGGGATGGGGTCGAGCCCGCGCGCCAGCCCCGCCAGGTACTCCACGTAGTGCGCCCTGCAAGTACAGCCGTGGTCAACACACCTCGACGAGGCCCCGCTTGTAGAGGCCCTCTAGCGTGCCGTAGGGCCGAGGCGGCGGCCGGAGCGCAGCGCGCTTCACCAGCGTCTCGAGGTCGTCCACCCCCAGGATCGGAAGCGGGTCGATGCTGCAACGACGAACCAACCGACTCAGGTATTCCAGGTAATGGTTCCTGCAAGCACATGCTTCACTCACCGCCTCGCTCGCCTGGACCAACATAGACGTTGAAATCACCTTAGCTCAACCTAGGTGACTGTTATCATCAACATTCAGCCGTAAGACGTCCACTGTTTGACATAGGCCTCCCATTGTCGCATGTGTCTGCAACTATAGCTTATTATAACGTCAACCTTGAGGTTTTGGTTACGGTTAGCAAGTTTGATATATACCTAGTGTGATGTTCACCACGTTATAGGAAGTATTTGTCTATTTGAGTAGGTTAATGAATCAATAATACACTGTACAACAGCAGAGGTCGTTCGGGCGCCAGCAAGCAAGTGACCGCTGAGGCCGTTTTATGACGTATTAATGTCACCATTTTTCCAGTGTGATAGAGAGACGGAGCTATACAAGGCCGATAGCACCATCCTTTTTTCGCTATTATGACGTATTAATGTCACCATTTTTCCAGTGTGATAGAGAGACGGAGCTATACAAGGCCGATAGCACCATCCTTTTTTCGCACTAGAATAATGATGGCATTAATACTTCATAATAAGGCCCCTAAAACGGCAAGTGACTAGTGTGACCAACCGACCACTTTTATTATGTCAGTCGCTACGTTACACCTAGTAACGTAGTTACCTATAGGTACATAACTACCAGACAGTTAATTGATTATTATCACGAAGTAAGTATGGACATACCTACATCTGTATGGTGTCGTTGAAATAAAAATTTGCTGTTCCCCGAACATAAATTTATGGAACAACTGATTTTATTTTCGTGATTGCAGGGTTAGTCCCTTAGTAAAGAACTACCTACCAAAAAGTTGTTTATTAGGGTGGTCGCACATCTGACGGAAGATGCGTCGCGTATCGTCGGTCGTGTAATGCCAGAACAGACAAGTAGATAATAAAACATTCAACTTTACACACTCAACCGATGATGTGACAAATATCTTTGAAGCCGATGCAGCATCCTATATATTTTGACGTTACTTGTCTCGTCAGATAGTTTTGGTGTTCCTTCGATGTCACATTATATAGTATACATATGCCTTCCACAAATGAGCACATATGAAGAACAAGAATGTAATTTGTGGAGATAAATAAACATAATTTAATTTAATAAATTTTTTTATGTTTTCTGACGAAATCACATGTTACTACCTAGCTGCCCATAGTAATATATTTATGCTCGTGACTTTAAGATGTAAGTACCACTGTTTGTCGACAATCATCAATTTTGATGCTCAAGTCAGAAATGTGACCACTGAATTTTAACATACACGCAGTCCGTACCTACTATGTACCTATACCTATTGTACGTAAATATTCACACACTGCAAGTATTTGTTCGAAAAACAAGATTGATACACCTACCTACTGATATTTTTCAATAAACATATGGCATGTAGGTAGGTAGTATTTAATCGGTCGCCAAATAATTCCTATTTAATAGCCCGTATTGTCTCACTGCTGCGCAAAGGCTTCCCTACTCCTCACCTTTCCACCTCTTTGCAAAATATTTACTAAGTAATTAATTTATTGAAACTATATGAACAATTAAAAAATAAACTGTAAAATGCCTTAGGCTTAGGGAATCGCTCTGCCCCGGTGCTTTGGGAGACCCCTTTTGTTGGTTCGTTTCTACTTCTACCTACCTTGTCCCACATACGTTTTATACTCACTTGCAGAGCCCTGCGTAATTTTTGGGTGCTTCAGTGCCACACGTGCCGTCTACGAGCCCTGTTGGTGTTTCTCGTTGTAACTGCACGGGACATCGCCCCGCACTGCCTTCCGCTGCGTTTGTTTCAAACGTGACATTGTTCATCTAAAAAAAAGAAAGAAAGTACGGTATTGATTACTTACATAAAGCCAGCAAATAATATAACATAGGTAGTGTTTTTATTTTCTTTTTTACTTCTTCATATTCAGTGTAAGCAGTGGTAAATCTCACTTATTTATTTTCGTGTATTAAGTACCTACCTGAAGTAAAGTTTGCAAGTCATGTGGTTCTTTGTCTCTTAAATAAAACAGACAGTTTCGGGGGTGATGCGCATGTAGTCCTAACTTTGCGCAGTATTCGCTCAGCCCGCACCGTGCGCCCATTGTGAACGGCTTTCCGCAGCCATAGCAGAACTCGTATTTGCATTGAGTGCATGTGAAATGCATGCAGCCTCCCCTGAAATTAATTGCAATTTCAAACATATAGTTATACATAATGAACTACAGCACTATCTACTCGCAAAATAGGTAATATTTTAAGAAACTCAAATTGAAAAAATAAAATTAATTCATCAGTACCTGGAGAGGGAGTACTTAAAATGACACCGTGGACACTCGAGTCCATTGTCTCGTAAATGTTGCTGTATTGCAGTGACCGACCGCTCAGGATCGTTGTCCTCTAGCCACGCAGTATATTGTTCACAATTAAGTCCTTCGTGATTAGTATTCCACTGTAAAATTATATGAATATGGTTACTATACCTAGATGTTAAAATAGGTATCTATTTTTTAAATTAAAATTACCATATTTTAATTAAGCTTACCGGTTTCCTACATGACGCGCAACTTATAGAACGACATTCCGGGCAGCGTATTTTCTTTTGTTTCGGATGAACAAAAAATCCTGAAGAACATTCCATACACCACCTGAAGTTTGGGTCTCGAGCTAAGGTTCGGTCTCGTAACTGTCAACAATTCATAATTAAAATGTTCAATATCATGTCCATCCATTCATCTAATGATCCAAGTGTAAGAAGGTACCTAGACCTCAATGTTTTGCCTTAAAAACAAAATGAAAAGTAGTACAAGTACCTATGCCTGCAGGACCAGGACATTTTAAACCGCATTCATCAATTAGAGGGAAAGTCCGTCTTTACCTTCTGCGGTTATTGCTATCTACTTTGGGTACCTATTTAACTGGCTTTGGGTATTTAATATATTGCAGAACTTGAGCGTTGAAAATCCAATAGTTCGTGTTAAAAAAAAGCTCGCGTGCGAAATTTGTTCGATTCGAGTGTAATGTTTTACGTCCGTTAGTTAAGCGCCCGTGCTTCAGAGGGCTACAATAATATATATACATTATTTTTTTACCACAATGTGGAAACTCTTGGCTTGCATCTCACCTGATGGTAAGTGATGATCAGGTCGAAGGTATAAGCGAGTTTCAACCGGAATCCTCAACCACAGAGTAACTCTATCTTACCTCTAACTGTCGAAACACTACAATTGTTAACATTGTTGTTATGGTTTCGTAGACAGACAGAAATAGATGTATTTAAAACTTTCTCTTCATCTGGCAAAATGAATAATCAATGACAATAGGACCGGTTATTTTACTTTACTATGATAATGATTTCTATACTACGGTAGGTAGGTACGACTTAAAATACTAAATTTTAAAATAGGTTCATAGGTTCTCCATTTACCTTTCTTTGAAACAACTCATGCACATCTATTTCAAGCAGAGTTTTTAAAAGTATGTCCAAATGAGCAAAATATTCAAGCCAGGCATCTTCAGGTAGACTTTCCAATTCTGGAAGTTTACAATAGGGACATACGCAGTCAGCGATACTTCTCTCCGTTATTTGTACGGTGAAATAATGGTGTGCGCATTCCCGACAGCATCGATGAGTGCAACGTAACATTGACACCATCTGTAAAATAATCAAGTGCGCATTTTTTAATTACTGAACTCAGATTACGATTAAAAATATGATTTTTCTTTCTCACCTCATGCTCCGGTAGTCGAGATGCACACAGTTCACAGTCTTGATATAAATAAGCTAGAGCAGATGATAGGTCAACGCACTCAAGTGCAGCTAGCAGCGCAGCCGGCGTGTCTGCGCCTTGCGTTATCAACTCTACTGCGAGCTGCGCTTGCTCCCATGTTTCTGTTGCACCCTCTGCAAGCAGCATTCGCGCTTGCCTCTAAAAGATGATTTACTTATTAATATTTTCAATCGTTTCTAATTATCGTAACTTGTAAGTAGTATGTAAGTAACAGAACTTACCTCTGGTGAACCTTCCGGAAGTCGGACTTTAGCCAAATCTATGATTTGACCAGACACCCTTCGGACAGTAATAGGTGGAGGAGGCGATGGCGGTGAATTTATTGATTCTTCATTTGGTTTTATGATTAGTAACTGTGAGTCTTCCGAATCACTATCGGTCCATTCGTCTTCTGTACGACAGGTTTCGCGGAAAAATGGCTTCTTTTCTTTCGGTGGCGTAGTTGTTTTAGGAGGCGAGAGCTGTTTTTCCTCTTTATGTTTTAACGGCGGGGGAGGAGCTGTTTTTTTCTTATTTAATGTTGAAGTGGTTGCTTTTACCTCGGGCATCTCAGATGTTGTAGGGATAGGTTGGGAAGGAATTGCCTTGGTATTGAAAAGTCTAGTTTGTAATTGCTTTACATGACCACTTCGAATGTTACCAAAGTGAGATTTAGGGGGAGCAGGGGCAGGATATTGTTTAATTGATGTTCGACGTACTGGGACCTTTGAAACAATTAGTTTTGGGGAATTATCATTCTTTGACTTAATATTATTAGGTATGATTCTTATCAATTTAGGTATATTAGACTTATTGGCTATAGAATTTTTAATACTGCTGTTATCACTAGGTGAATCAACTGAAAACTGATCAGGTATGTTTTTTTTATCATTATTGGAACTATCTGCTTGTTCTGAATCTGAATGGTTCTCTCCTACAGAGTTTGCATTGCTTCTGACGTTTTCTTCAATCTTTAATATTACAAGTGGACCGTCTTGACTATCGGCTGGAAGTTGTTGTTGTTGGTTGGGTTCTTTAACAAGTAATATTTGCTTAGAATCGTTAACAGAATAATTATTTTCATCAAGTTCTCCTTGATCTAAACCTGATTCAGATTCAGGTGTGACCTCTTCTTGTGATTCAATATCTTTGGTATTAATAGAATTATCATTCTGTTTTTGCTCTACAGTTTCTAGTATAGCATTCAAAACAGGGTGTATATTTTCAGAAAACACTAATTTTGTGGGAGCCAGAGTTTTCATTGCGGATAAAATTATTGCCTCTCTTGCAAATAATTCAAGATTTTTAGGAGTGAAATTGTTGTATTCTGCGTTATTTTTTACTGTTTGTTCATTATTAACAACTCTTATTCGATCGACATCGACATTATTTTGAGTATTAAGTTCTTCATAAATTTCTTCAAAACTGTTAACGCTTCTAAACACATTGTTATTTACATCTTCTTTTCTTGAGGATATTAAAACATGTTGTGTCTGTGGTTCGTTTACTTCTACTGTAAAAGTATGTTCTTCTTGTAATGTACGTGCTATAGAATCGAGCATTTCAATGTTTGCATGCTTGAAATCTTCTAACTGATTTTCTACATGGTCTAAAGCTTCTTCAAAATTCTCATTTTCCTCGGAACTTGTTATATACTGTAACGCCTGCCGTTTTTCAGATGGATCCTCATCTTCGGAACTTGTAACTTCCTTTTCATCTGATGTAAGGTTATCCGTTCTTTCTTCAGTGTCACTATAGCTCGATTCTTGTTCATCATTTGTTTCATCGCTGCTAGATTCAGCTTCACTTTGTGATACAGTTCTGCCATCGATGGAATTTATATCAGAATTAATTTCTTCTTTCATCTGTTGTATAAGTCTTTGCGTGTTATCCACAATATCTGTTAGATTATTGGATTTTTCTTCTATTTGTCTGTGATTTCTACTGTCTGAAATATTTTCTTCAGATTTATTTAAGTTTTTAGGAAGATTGTTACCATTACTTTCTAAAATACTTTCACTATAATTATTTTGATTTTCTAAATTTAATACGGGGCTGTCAGTTTGTGTGTTTATTGGTGGACCGAGTTCATTGCCCGAATCTACTAAATTGTTAACTGTTTCTTCGTTTTGAAGATGTATATTATTTTCTTGTTTAACTTCAGGTGATTGTTCAATTTTAACGGTCTGACGATTTTCATTTTGGTTTGTGGATTCTGGCTTATGATTATTAGATCTATTATTCGCTTTTATAATTTGCTTTTTCTTTAAGTCATTCTGCGAGACTAATTTATTTCCATTTAAAACGTCAGTGTTGTTGTTTTTTTCGTTAATATTAGGTAATGGACTTGACCTTGTTAAGGCATTGTAGGCATCTATAAAATCATTTTCAGATTGGATTAAATCAATCGGTTGGTTCTTTGCACTAACATTAAGATTCGCTTCTGGTTCGAATGAAGTATTGCCAGATAGCAGTCCTTGTAATAGCAAGTTTTCATCAATTGAAGGAACTCCGGCTTCTTGGAGAAGCATTTTTAATTTTTTTGCAACATCACCAGTTTTCTCAACAATTTTCCGGTCGGTAATTTTATTTTCTGAAATGCTTGCTTCTCTTTCGTATTCATTCAAATTTATGTTAAGTGGTAAATACATCCAGTCGTCGTCTTGAAATCTAGGCGGTGTCGGTGCTTCAAACTCATCTGAGCTATCTTCTGCTGAAATGTAAAGTGAAGGTTATGACGTGGTACGATGATGATGTGATCTTGTAATGCAACGATATTTTTATTGGTTTGTTGTTCGTTTTAGATTACCGCGCATGCGGTGAGAGTGGCGGGATGAGGAGCGAGGAGGAGCTGCGTCGTCGTCAGCACCCACAGGGGAGCCCCAAACATGCCCGCGTAGCCTTCCTTCCTCTCCGACGCCCATAAGCTCCGTCTGAAAAGAAACGTTGTGATTGAACTTGAACTCTTTGGTAGCTAAAGCGTAAGCTGTCTCACCCAAAGTCCTGAGTAAGCGACAAGCACGATGATTTATACCGAAATTAATTATAAAACTTAATGCACAGACTTTTGGGTGTGGGGACTGTGAAAAATAAAATACAAAAACTACTGAATGCAGAACGTATTCATTCAGAATAAAGTTATTCGGACTCTTGAATAATTGAACTTACGCACTTTTGACGTAGGTACGATGTTAAACAACGCCTCGTAACGTTTGTATGAAAAAAAAGCGGCCACGAAGGGTTCCATACCAACGGATCCATACAAAAAAGATTTTAAATTATATGTTGTCATAGCAACAGTAGTAGTACTCACTCTGTGAACATTTCAAGTATCTATCTATTGCGGTTCAATGATTCAACCCTGTGACACACGGACGGACGGACGGATGGACAGCGGAGCGTTAGTAATACGGTCCCTTTGGGTAAGGAACCTTATATCCTACATACATACATACATAAACTCACGCCTTTTTCCCATGGAGATAGGCAGAAACTACAGAACGCCACCTACTACGATACTTACAAACTCCTTTTCCTCGTTAAAGTTCATACATCTGGTCATACGCGCACGCCGGTTGCGAGTACTACGCACGTGACCTTTCTGAAGAACATCACCAATACCAATATATGTCCTCCTAGGGCGTCCCCTCCCGCCGTTTCCACTCACATTTGCCTTGTAAAAACATTTTGTTAGTCGCCGTTCTTTCATCCTCTCAACATGACTAAACCATCTAAGCATACTCTTTTAAATTTTTGAGATAACCGCGCATGCGGCTTCTTTTCAATCACACCGTTGTCTTATCACATCATTCCTCTGCCTATCATAGCATTTCCACAGCATTTATTCTAATTTCATGCTTCTTTTGCCACACCCAGTATCACTTACATACATAACCATGGGCACTCAAACACCATGAACTTCGACTTATTCACATTTATATTCATCCCTTTCTTCTTATAATTATGCTGCATCCATTAAAGTCACCATGTCTTGCAACTGTTCTGCTGACGATGCAAGTAGAACTTGATCATCTGCACATAGAAGCCATTTGACAGGCAACTCATTCCTCCTCAAACCGCACTCACCCTCTTTCAAATCTGACGGACAAATCCATGTACAAGTTGAACAGCCACGGTGACGCTACACAACCCTGTCGTACACCCCTCGAGATGAAGAAACACGATGTGTATGCCCCATTTATCCTGTCACAAGCACTGGAATCTTGTATAAAGATTTCAGTGCCCGTACCAAGCGCCAGTCCCGCCATAAGAACTGTGGTCGATACTATCCATGTACGGGGGTACATGGATAGTGTCGACCACAGTTCTTATATTTCGAAAATGTAATAGTTAATGAAAATGTGAAACATTTAAAATAGATTTCTGGTGTACCTGTCGTTTGTGTCTATCGACACATTCTGTCACAGCCGGCCACATAGCTCCTCTATGTCTAGCGAGAGCGGCTCTCGCTTCCAACTCTGTGATAGCAGCGGTGGGCGCGAGTCGTGCGGCGGCAGCGCGCACACCGGCGCAGAGACTTGGCCAGCGTTCTCGCAACCATGCTAATGGTGATGCCGGACTTTGTGTTAGTGCTGCTTGCACTTCGGCAGCGCTAAAGCCCAGTCTTTCAGCTTCACCCATCAATTGAGCTAACTCCATTCCTCGTTCTGCTTCTCGCATAGCGCCAGCTCCGGCTAGAGCTTCAAGTGAAATCGCCCGAGTGGACGGTCGTTCCGGAGATGCCGCCTGAGAAGAAAAAGAATAATCGGGCGAGTTAAAAGTACTACGGTCGATGTATAACATATCTAAAATTGTTTAAGAACGGATTTAGATATAAAGTAAAAGATTTTTACCTCAGAACCATAATAGGTAGATCGGCGATTAGGGCGAGTACGACGTAGATCTAAATGTGATGCGCGACGGGATAGGCGACTGTAATTATCTCCCCATTCGCCTCCAGGGCTGCAATCACGTTCGCGCCATTCCCATCTGTTGGACCCAGCTGGACCAGCTGTACGGACGCTTCGATCGCTTTCCTGTGGATGATATTAAACGTTTAGTTTTGTTGCAATACTGAACTAATAACTTTCGAATAATACTTTTAAACTTTAATACATCCGACAGAAAGATTTATTCTGAGCGACTTACACGGGTATCACTGGACATTGAATGTCTGCTTTGAGATCTTTCTCTCCTGCCATCATCTCGAAATCGTCTCCGCGGCCGTGATCGTGAAACCGATGGCGCGCGTTCGCGTTCCCAAGCATTGGAGTTCGGAACTTCATAGGTCTGCAAACGTTTCATTAAAAATCAAAATCAAAAGTCATTTAATCAAACTAGGCTAGAATCAGCACTTTTCGAACGTCAAAATTATATAAGACAGTCCCCCAAAACGCCCACCCTTCCTTCACCACTTCCATGATTTAGCTGGGAAATAGAAGTGGCTCAACAAACTCCCCAGCAGCACAGCTGTCTGATCAGTTAGAAAAGATGAATCAATACAACATTTTTAATTAATGTTAATTATTTTACATACTATTGCAAAATAATTAACATTACGCAATACAAAACATTAATAGTTATTTGTTATACAAGAGTGCAAAGTTGCTTTTTAACCGCGTGTTCAATTTTGATGACCGAGCAAGCGAAGGATTCTAAAATTTAATCACGAGCGTAGCGAGTGATTCAAAATTAGAATCCTGAGCGTTAGCGAGGGAATCAAAAGAGCACGAGGTGAAAAATCTTTGCACTCGAGTGCAACACGTAACTTTTCATTCCACCTCAGCGAGGAAATGACTAAATGCAAAAAAAAAAACGTTTACAATCACAAGATAGGTACACTTTTATTTCAGTTTAGGTATTAATTACTACATTATGACAGGTAAGTAATATAGAATAATCTTTAAATTATAACAAAATATTACTAAGGTATAATTAAGAAAATTTTAAAGTAACGTTGCTACAGTTATTTAAATTGAGTGTAATATTTTTGTTTGGTACTGTAATATTGGTGTTAGTCACTTGTGTACTGTTTTTCGGTAAACTATCTGTCATACTTAATAGTTGTACCGATTCATCGGATTCCCTTGGCGTGAATGTTGGAGAGAGAGGGAGATGGTTAGGTGTTTCATAACGGCTTATTTTTGATGTAGAAGGGCCAGTCCAAGGATCCGATTGAGGCTCTTTCAGTGTAATGGCTCCTACGATGCCTTCACATATTTTAGACTTATTTTGGATGGAATCCTCTATGTATCCCTCTACAACTGCATTGGACTTCCAGCCTCCGTGGCGCTTAAGGGACAGGAGATCAGCTCCGGAATCAGCCAAAAGTGTGGCTGAAGTTCGTCGGAAACAATGACCCGTGTACAACAGGGGTTCTGGAAGTTCAAGAAATGTTGCTATTTCTCGTGGGATACTGCCAATTTTATTAGTACCCATAGGCACACACTTTCCATTGCGATACTGTAGAAAAAATCGATTGATTGGAGTGTTAGGCGGGCGTAAGGCTTGATATTTCTCAACAATCGTTACGTATTCCTTGCGAATGACGAAGTTGCGGTCTCTTTTTGTCTTTGTATTAGGTAAATTAATTAATAGTAAGTCATCTGAATGTTTCTCAATGTTTTTGACATTAAGTTGTGTTAGTTCATTAGTTCGACATGCTCCGTTTATTCCAATAATAAGAACAACCTGTAACGTAAAGAGTATTGTAGTAGATAAATGAATAAAATTGATATGAACGCATAATTATGCCTATCAACATCTACTAAGTATACTATTTAATTGAGATTAATATACTTAAGTAGATACTGAATGTGCAACTGACTTACTTTTGCCGCCAAATATACGGAATCGGGTGCTTCGTTAAGAAACTTTTCAATATCAGATACTGTGAAAACCTTCGATTTTTTTGGTTGATGACCAGATGAGGCTCTTTTTAAAAATGCCACTAATTTAGGATAGGTATCGATATGTTTGTCTTTTTTCATCTTTATTGTTGCTTTTAGCATCGAATACGTACTCCATAGAGTGCTTGCTTTCTTGTTCTCGGATAATTCTATAAAATATGCCAGCAAAACGTTTTCTGAGAAAGTTTTGGCTCCTTTTGCTAGTCGCCACGTGTTGAACATATCGTACTGTTTTAAATACTTCTCGCGTGATTGTTGAGGGAGAAAGCTCATTTGCGCATTATTAACAGTTTCAGTTAATTCTGTTGGCGTCAAGCAAACTTCCTCGTCGCTAGAATCACTCATTTTAGTTTTTTCACTTGTTTTCAAGTTTCTTGTTTTTAATATAAGGTTTAACAATGACGTGAAAAAATGCCGCGTAAAGAACCGCGTACAAAGCAAATTGAAAAAAGAACACCAAGAAGGTTCCGAGTCTGAGTTTTTAACAAATTAAAAAAAAGTTGTATGATATATTCGGCACCATAGAGGTAGCAGTAAATAGGTTTAATGTTTTTTTTAATTCACAAACTTAGTGCACACGATGTTCTAAATTCAATTTACTTTATCCTCTAGAGAATAAAAACGGCTTTTCCACTCAGATATTGAAGATTAAAAATACTCTTTCCGAGATGGTGGGATGAAAATTAAATTATTTGCCATTATAAGTCAAATTATTTGCCATATTATGACAGCTAGCACACGCCAATAAATATAATATAGCGAGAACAAAGTTATATGTAATTATTAGAGACTAGAGCGCAGACAGAGTTGTCGAAACAATCACTCGAAGATTATACATAATTATACCTATTTAATTCTGAATTGAAATTAATACAAGTTTTATAATATAAATTAATTGGCATTCAACGTAAAAGCATGTGCAAGAAAATGTACGTTACTTAAACTTATGACTATGTGTGTGTCGTTGTCAAGTGTAATTCACGAGTCGGACTGTGTCTAAATTGCGAATTTAGCTACGCTGAATGTAAGACGTAGCTTGCTCTGAGAGCTCAGTAATTAGAAAAGCAGCTCAGTACAGTTCTGTTTAAGAGCACTCTGAGCCTATGATTAGAGGAGGCACATATGCAAAAACGACCTGTAAGGAGAAGATATCTGCTTCATAGTGCTTATTTCTATGATATATGACCTAAATTCTTCTATTCTGAGCTTATTAAATTGATAGAGTGTGATACAATGAAGGCTCACCTGCGTAGAGATACTTTGAGGAGGTGGAGATGTACCGGTATTGGACACGTTACTCTTACTGTTCGCTAACGATGAGGAGCGCTGCTCAACAACGGCGTCTCGAGGTGGAGATGTCCCAGTGGACTTTTTTTGGACATTTGCCGAATGGGATTTCAGCGGTGCATTAACATAAGCATTGTCTCGGGGCGGTGAAGGTCCTACAGATATATTGTGCTGCTTTGGAGCTTCAGGCCGTGGCAGTTCTTTGCTGTCGCGAAAGGGGGAAACTCGCATTGTTTTATTAGTATCTCGTGACGGAGATATCTCTGTAGTCATGTCCGTTCTAGTGCCATTTCGAACCTCTCGAGGTGGTGAAGGACCAACGGCCATATCATGCCTTTGCCTTCCTTGTAACATGTCGTTGTGATTATTGGTATTTGATTCTCTTGTAGGCGTAACGAGACGGTTTATTGTTTTCTTAGAAGTATTTCCTTCTCGAGGTGGTGACGGCCCACATCCAGTTGATTTTCGTTCTTTTTTAGAATGATTTTTCGGTTTTTCGGTCTCTGAAAATAAATATAATTCTAAGCAGTTCCAAGGAATGTGGCATGAATTATGTAGGTATCTCTCTTGGAGTCCCACAATAAAATACAGAGTGACACTATTACAAGAAAAATATATAAATAAAATCAATAACCTCGTTCAAAACGGGGCTCCTCCGCAACACGTGCAGGTGACGGGGATTGTTTATGAGAGATTTTCAGTCTCTCAAAATTCTCGTTAATATCCTTTGTAATCGGTTTAGGAACAGTTACGGGTGTACGGCAGCAGATGGCGCAAACTCGAACTCCGGCCTCGTTCACATAGGTGCAGTGTTCGCACTGCCATGTCGAGCTCGGTGGCGGAGGGGCAGGTCCAAGAGAATCTTCCTCCTTTTCTTGTGGTTTACTAGGAGGGCCATGATCACTTTCGCTTTCGCTCTCCGAATCGGCATCACTTGATGGAAGTGGTGGCGGTGAAGGAGTACGGTGCTTCATTCGCCTAGACGTACGGGATCGCACGCTCATAGCCGGAGACGCTGCCCGTGACCCAGCGCGTGATGCAGCACGAGAAACTGTACGACTATCAGCTGAAAATATAAGTTCAGTGTCTGACTTAATTCTTAATTCGTAGTAGTTGTATTTTCATTATATTAAAATACATAGTGCCTACCTCTCCTGTAAGGTTGTGGTGTTTGTGGTGGATGTATATGTGGATGCGGTTGCATGTGAGTGGGGTGCCCTGGAGTACAGCATGTGGGCGCCCATCCTGGGTTTGTGTTGGCCCAGGGGTGGTCGAGGCTGGCGCAGCTGCCGTACCGCCACGGCATTGGGGCGCAGTGCGCACAGCCGGCGCAACCAGTGGCTGCACCACCGCTAAGTTCGAGTACCGACGCACCCCGACGCATAGGTCGGCCCCAACCTTGCATCGTCGGTGCCATATTGTCTGAATTTTCCCATTGCTCGGCTGGTACAGCCTATAAATATATGAGCGTGGAATCTTAAGTTTGTAAACAAGTTAACATTTTAATTATAAATACATAAAGTCAGATTTACCATGTTCGGATGTACTCCAAAACCTTGTAGTGATCCCCGATTCCAAGCTGCATTCATGTGCGACAAAGTATTAGACTGTCCCTGGGCAGGTACAGCATGCCGAGCCGTGGTAACATGCATGTTTGTTGGTAGAAATGGCATACTGCCCAGGCGGTTTGCTGTGGGTGTCGTAGTCATTTTAGTTTGAAGATGTAGGGGCATCTGTTGATGCATGCCATGCTGGGCGTGTTGAGGTGGTATATGATTGCCGGGTGGCAGAGTGGGGGCCTGGCCGTGTGTGCCCATCATCATAGCCACATGATGCGGTGAGCTGAGAGTAGCTCGCCGTTGGTCCATTACGGGTGGTTTGGGACTCGCGCTCATTCTGTCGCCGCTCATCTATAACACGACAATTTTAAGTAAGTATTAAAAATACTGCATTAATAAACCTACACATCAAGTTACGCCATACCTTGTGTTTTCGTGGCGGCGGCACAGGGGGCGCTGCCTTTGGCGGAAGTGGCGGCCGTTCCTCGCGTAACTGAGATGGCGATAAAGCCTGCAACACGATTTTTTTTATTCACTTTTAAGCATGGCCTGTCAAACCTATCAAAGTATCATGTTTCTCATCATCGATACAAAGCGAACATGCGGGACGTTATAGGTACGACCGTACCGAGCGGGACTGCAAATATTGTTGATATGGAATTTATTATCTGACCTGCCGTTGATGATGTCTTCGTTTGGGGTGTCGGTGGTACATGTCGTCGCAGGAGGCGCACAGCGCTCGGCGGCCGCACTCGGCACAGCGCACGCGGGCGCCGCCTCCTCCGCACAGCCCGCATGATGCGCCTGCGTCGACCGGGTGACCTAGGGGCAGGTAACCATTGCACTCTTAACTCTTATAGCAGGTTGCAATGTTGCACCATGTGCCGTGCAGCTATCAACAGCCCTCTTGTTGTTGTGGTTTGCAGGACAGATGATAAGGTATGATATCTGGGCCTGTATATACAGGTAGAAGCACAGCTTTTGTAAAGAGAATGTCGAGGATACAGTATCTTTTCTCAACCACAGAGATTTCTTAATAAATTATGAAACTTGTTGATTGTGAGTATTATCATAGGTGAGTAGGAGTGTTTTTCTGTGATCAAAAGGGAGCTTACAAAATGTAACCAATCTAAAGCCGTAAAGAGATCGTCTTTATCGTGCTAATTTGGTTGATACCAAAACAGGCCAAAGCAGGCAGATGAAGGTACATCTGCCAACCTATAAAAATAATTAGGCACATACACTTGATATTTAACCCTGTTAGTCTGGATACTTCTAGGACAGGTACCTTTATTACACAAAGACCAAAAAAGCTTATTAAGTTTCGAATTTCGGATTATAGGTACCATCATGCAACCTTCGACTATTGAACCCAGAAATAAATTCTCAAGTGATTCTATTCTATACTCCCGGACACCTGAATCGAGCCGCTCTGCCTATTTTTGTTTAAAGGTTTTTTTTTCTAAACGCTCTCCCTGTTTTCGGTAAACTTTCCTACTCACATAATTGCCATACAGCATAGCCTTGGTTTCATCCGTAAAAAGAACCTGGCTCCATTGACGTTGTGTCCATGCAATGCAAATGTTCGCGTGCAAACCTGTAGGCGCGCCATTCTGTGAGCTCGTGTCAGTTTGGGACCATTGGCTGGTTAAGAGGTTTCATGACGGTGCACGAAGCCGCCAGTCTCCCGGTATAGATGGTAAATTCTTTGAACGGTAGAATGACTCACATGAAGTTGTGCACTTACGTTTCGCTGACTAAGGTCAGCATGAAGAAGTGGCACAGCTTGCGCGGCTACTTCAGGTGCAGTATCCATAATTTGAACGTCAAAATGGATAAAAAATAAGGAAATACGATTTCGATACTCTTTTTATGCAAAACAAAGCAAATAACGAAACAACTATTAACTTAGGCCGAATTTCACCAATAAAACAACGCGATCTTAAATGCGTTCAAGAGCTGTCAGTGTCAAATATTCCATAGCTAAGATGACATTGGAGCCGATTCCCTTGTTCACAAACTAAACTAAATTTAAGTTCAGTGCATCTTTTTCTTTCTATTTCATTAAGAAAGGACAGAAGATAAAATTGAGTTTAGTCCTGTCAAATGAATCAGCGCCTGACGTAAATTGACGTAATTTTAGTAGGCAAGTTTTTAATCACGTCTAAACTTGTATGGAGTAGTGACAGGTTTGACAGGACTAAACTAAAATTTATCTTCTGTCCTTTTCTTAATGAAATACAAAGAAAAAGATGCACTGAACTTAAATTTAGTTAAGTTTGTGAACTAGGGAATCGACACCACTGACAGCTTTTGAACGCGTTTTAGATGTGCTGATCACGTTCAGTTTCATTGGTGACATCCGGCCTTAATTAAAGATATCATCTAATGCTAATGTTGCTTCTCTAAGAGCGACAATCCGATTCTCTTAGAACGAAATAACGATTGACTTAATGATGCAATAATCAAATAAAAGTTTGTTGTGCCCATTGAGGTATTATGTAGTACGTTAGTACATACAATAATTCCTCAATGGTTGTGCCTATGGGATTTTAAACACCGATTTTCTTCTGGTTTTCAAATTCGTAAATTCAAATTTGGAACAATCGCGATACCGAAAATAGGGCCAGTATGTCAGCTCCAAAAATGCATAAAAACTTTTTCTCAGATATATCATTCGTTTTGAAGTTTTAGTGTAAACATAAAAAATGCACGGTGGCTCGATTTAGGAGTCCGGGAGTGTAAAAGCATTTATAGGTACCTGAAATTTCTTAAGACAATGGCTTGACTTAAAACAAAAGGCTGGTGGGTTCCTCTTCGATTAAGTTTTTTTATGAATTTGAGTGGACATGAAGCATAACATATTATCACCCCAATCTTGCCCAAAGGGTTAGGCGGACATTTTTCCAGTTATTTTTAGTCCCATGTAATAGGGGGCGTACCTATATTGTCATCAACCGGTCACAATACCCAGACTTGATGTTGAGTGGAGTCGAATAATTTTTGAGGCAATATGTGCAAGACTTTGAACAGGTATGCAATTTTACAGAATCTCTGACCTTCACTATTGCCACACCCGTCCCTAGGCCAGGTGGTCTTTCGAAACCAACCATAGGTTTAAGAAAAACTTTAGATTTTACAAACCTGTTGGAGGTCGCGGCGGTGGCGGTGGTGGCGGCTGTATTTTAGCATTGACGTATTGATCACTTGGAAACTCCACGACCTCGTAGTCAGGCTCAGGCCTGGCTAGAGGTGCGCGGTGCATAGACGGCGTGGAGGGGCGCAGCGCGGGCGCACGCAAGCCCACTGGCGCCGGCGCCCTCCCGATGTGCGCGAGGTGCGCCGGCGGCGGCGACGTCACACTGCGCGGATCGCGACCGCGACCCTTCAGCATCTCTGTAAATGCACGGTATAGTTGTACCTTATCTACGGAAGGTTTACTGGGTACACAACGCTGTGAATGGTGTAAATAGTCTAAGAGTCACAGAGTGTTTATGTTTTACCGTATTGTAGTTTATTTTCGATTCTTCTTATGGAATTAAGAGATTGCTTTCTCACTGCATTTTAAGTGTTGATTTTATAGTCAACCCAGTTAATTGCTGCTATTGATGAGGCAAACTTATACGTAGTTTGCGGCAAAAATAGTATTGTAGCTTTACAAAACGTGCACAGTGCAACCATACCTACCACTTATATAAATTTTCTTGGCTAACTGCACCAAATATTTGTTCCTTCTGCCTAAACTATACAACGATTTCTTGCAATATTAAAGTGATATTTAGGAATTAAGTTTAATATATTATAATACCGATATTATTAACATTTGCAAACGGCAGCTGTGACCGGGATAGAGCGGGCGTTGCCGCGTCGTCGACGCCTTGCCGACCTATATTCCGCCACTCATATCCCAAAATATCGAAAGTGTGTTCACTCTATGTAAATAACAATTAGTAAGTGTATATTTGCGAACATTATCTGCGTATTGTCTTCCTATAAGAGCTCACCGTTCTAATAACATTGTGTTTAGATAACTTTTGCATCTTACCTTATCCGTTGTCTCGCTTTACTGAAAACTGAGTTTGTTGCAACAACACTTCAATTATTCACTAAATTAAGTTCCACAATTCATTTTTTACAATTATGCAACTGCGCACAGTTCCTCATCACTGCACTCGCGGCGGCATGCGGCAGGTCGGCGGCTCCGCGCTACACTTTCCTCGCGGCTCGAGTGGCCGGTGCTGCTAATCGTGCTCCCTATGCGGACGAAATTGACAGCGGGAAGACGCGTGTGCCGCCGCCTCTATTTCTGTCCGCGGCCGCGTTGCCCCGATTCTACTAAAATTACGACGCGCTGCTATTTCCGCACTCATCCCAATGCCCCCTCTAGCCAGAGTCAAATACCTTGCGAAATTGTTTCTCAATATTGAACTTTTATATGTTTTGATTAAAGAAGAAGTTCGGATTGGCTGGTAACTATTATCTATAAGTAGTTCAATAATCTTATGATGTTGATTGTGTCATAGGTATCCACATAATTATTCGTCTTATTGCAGGGCACCTCCCCTCGCCACATGACGCTGACTTTTGTCAATACTAAACTTGTTTGCGGTATATTAAACTCGATCTTTCAATGTGATGTCTATTAAATGGCGAGCTCCATGCATGGGCTATAGTTTGACCCTCATGTGCGGTACCGCGGCACCGTAATTAGTCGGCAAGACACATTTATTTTAGCATAATAGTCGCCAAAGCCTGAAATCTTTGATCAGTTTTTTTAAAATTTGATTTTCTTCGATATTCTACAATATTAGGGCCCTCAACTACAGGTATACCTATTATAATTGGATTCACCTGAACTAGGAATAAACCTGTAGGTATCTCACTGAAGTCCATACATAAATATTATCTAATAGGATAGCTATTATCTATTAGCCTATAAAATAGGTTTTATAATCTACCCTATACGATACAACAACCCTATCTGTATCATAGTTATACATATTTTGCAACTTTGTTTTATTTAAATTTTTGCATTGAAATGTATAAAATGGTTAAGAGTGTCCTTGAAAACATTCAGTTACAGAGCATTCAACAGACAGGCAGCTGCAGCTGCCTGTTAGCTGCGAGAGTGGCGTCATCTGTAATTGACTTTGCTTGTTCCTCCCCATTGTCAGACGAGCCCTGCTAACCTCGTGGTAATAAGGAGTTTAAATAGGTTAGTCTAGAGAGTTTCAAGGTTCAAGTTTGTATAGAACCTATTGTTCCACCCTCTGTGGTTTGAGCGTTCGAACTTATTTCAAATATGAGAAACCACCGTTTCTATGTAAACAATTTTGTGTCATTTCAATGTGTAGTTTGAATATTGCAGTATGGAAATATTGCATAGTTTTAAACAAAATGGTTATTTTACTTCGGAACTGTACCACTTACTTACTAAAAAGAAGTTGGTTCATGCTTCAACTGAGGTACCGTACCATCTATCAAGGAAGTAGCTAGACGAAGTTTGCATTTTACAAGTAGGCCCACTTGTAAAATGCAAACTTCGATCAGACTTCGGTTATCAAAAATGCTTACCTACTGCAAGTCACAACATATTACATAATAGTATGCCCGTTTTCCACGAAGGCTTAGGCAGAGGTTGACTGACTCTTGCACATGGGTGTAGAAACATCGCCAGTTATGTTTTTAGGTCCCATATAACATGGGGCGAGCCTACTGCGATCAACCGAGCACACAGCCAACAGGTTGCTTCTGAGAAATTCCCGATGGAAAAACCCAATAACATTTAGTCCGACCTGGGAATCAAAGCCAAACCTCCTGCTCAGCGGTATCGCACTTATTGCAAGAAGCTTCAAATCCTGTATTATTTGTGTACACCATTATCTTCCTTGACAGATCACTCCGTCGGATTATGCGAGAGAAATGCAAATGTCGACGCAGCAGCGACTGCAGAATTTGGATAATATAGAAATAGACAACATTATAAGCATTTCCGGCAAGAAACCTAACAAGATTACGTTATCTTTCACACCCAAGCTCCTTGTGTTTCAAAACTTTAAGCCAAATGATAAAATAGTCTCTAAATTTTCTGTTAAAAATATAAGCAAGGTTACAAACTTGTTATTTTGTGCTATTTTAGTTTAGAAAGCTTCAATTCTGCTCTCTCTGGTGAATGTTTTTTTTCAACAGAAACCAACATATCTTAACATGGTATTCAAAGAGTCTTCGTACTTCTTCATCAAGCCTTGTGGTGGACAGTTACTATCCAGGTTAGCTCCAGGAATCAGCGTCTCCTTCGCCATTACCTTCACGCCTGTTCAGTTTGAGGATTATATTCACCGAGTATCGTTTTTTACTGATGTGGACCAATATATTTTACCATTGATTGGTAAGCTTCTGATTTTAGTTACGAGTAATTTTTATTATTATCTCAAATCCTTTATTGCAATCCCTAATGTACACTAAAAGGTGGTAAATAAAAAATAATAGAAACAATTATGGGCCCTGTGTGGACACAGCAAATTTTTAAATAAGTAGATAGAGGAAGAGCGCTTAATTCATTTTCCTAGTTTGAATCATTTTATATCCTATTATGTATTTTATATTTCCATTCACTATTTACTTATTCTATTAATATTGTATATGCAATTCTATTATTTATTTATATTTAATATTGCTTATTTGTTTACTCGCATAAAATTTGTTCATTATTATTAGTAACTGGCTTTTGCCCGTGGCTTCGCTCGCGTGATGGAAGGAAAATATCTCACAGGAACGTACTACCGGGATTAAAAGTACCCTGTGTTAACTCAGGTTATAACGGGTGTTGTTTTCAAAGGTATTCAAATTCAACATGAAATAAAACACCTAAAAATAAATTTCATTAAATGTATATAAAGATTATTTAATTTATCCGTTAGATATTCGGGTACTGTGTAATGCTTTTTTTAATTAACTGTTGCTTTAATATATTAAAAAATATACTGGTTTTGTTTCGTTGTTTTATGTCTTCTGGTAATTTATTGTATATTTTTATTGACATTGAATATGGACTAGATGAGTGTATTAGGACTCTTCAACAATGAGTACACTACTATACAACACTTACACACTTACTTTACTTTACAATTTGTATATTGCAAAATAAGGCAAAGCGCCTCATTACTTAAAGAAAAGCACAGCATGCACATTTTTTTAAAATAAATGCTAAACCTTAATACAATTTTTTTTTAAGCTATGGGCCCGAGACCGATTTTTGATTTTCCCGATAAACTAGAGATTCCAAAGATTCCTCTGAAAGTCGAAAACCATGTTTTGGTGACAATCCACAACATTGGCCAGGTGCCTGCTGGCTTTACACTCAATTGTAAATGGTACGTCAACGGATTTTATAATTATCAGTGAATTACTGAATGCAATGAAATATACAAATACTTCAATTTTTTTTGCAGCCCATTTTCAGCGCAACCAAAGTCGGCTTATTTAAATAAAGGTCAAAAAATCGATATCACTGTAGCTTTTAAAACGATGCATTTGGGCGATACGAGTGGTTTATTATATGCAATGTTTGAAACCGGTAAGACCTGCCTGCTAAAAAGCCTTTGCGTTAATAATTGATGATTTTACTTTAAGGCAACTTACATGTGTGATTATTATTGTCAGGAGAAAATTTTAGAATAACAATGTCAGGCAGTACGCATACTGTGAGCGTTGCGCTGGAGAAGCAAGTGGTGAGGTTCTTCGACACTTACAACACCATGATGCGGCAACAGACTTACCAAGTAATCAATAGATCTGATCACGAACTCACATACATGTGTATGAAGAACGACTGTGTGTATTACGGTACGTATTAAGTACAAAGTGCTTCATTAGTTTTGTTAGCGAACTCTAATTTGCCAGACCAGTTTTCGATTGGGTATTTTTAATGGGCCTGACTTTACTCGCAGATTTTGAAGAGAAAGTGAAATTAGCGACTATATTTTACAATATGAAAGATAGTGAATCTGCGAAGTGTATGAAGTTGGTGCAGTACGATGTGTTGAGCAGCAACGAGCACGAACGAGTCTACACTCGGATCTTCTATGACGAGATCCAGGCGCTCGTGGCGGACGAGTCGTTACATTACCAGAATACACACTTCTCGATAGAACCAATTGTGAGTGAATACCATTGAATATACAAAAATTAAGATTGGATCTCTTTAAATACTTAATAAATTTTGTTTTACAGAAAGGAAAACTGTGGCCTAATAAAGTGACTGAATTGACAATAACGTTTTGTCCGAAACAAATAGGAGAATTCCACACAACTGCGTACCTTGACATCGATGGAGTCGTGAACCGCGTGCCGCTGGAAATGGTGGGCGTCTCGCTGCCGCCTTCCATCTGCCTCAACGTCGAGACGCTGGACATGGATCGCGTTTATATTAACAAACCTTATCATTATGAGATCGTTGCTATCAATAAAGGTATATTTGAATAAAGTAACATAAGTACATTGTTATACAATTTATGAAAAAAAAAATTAATTTATTTTAGGTCACATAAACGGGGTCATAATATATAAAGACTTACCTCCGTTGTTTGGTAGCATAATATCGTGTACTCCAGAAATACACTGCTTAAAACCTGGAGATAAAGAAATTTTCGTAATATCATTCTGTAATTCCAATCAGGGACCGTATTTTGAAGAAATAAACTTTAGCATTCGCGACACGGATGTCGTTTTAAAGCTTTATTTGAAGTAAGTTTACTTACGTTTACTAACCTTTGTGTATTCCTGTGATTAATTGGATAAAAATATTTCTTTTGTTATTTCCAGAGGCGAAGTAATATATCCATCACTCACGTTTAGCATTCCGTGTTTAGATTTTGGAATGATTAGTTTAGGTAAGATGCGTGATGGTGAAATAATAAGGTAATACATAGCGTATGAATATCGCAAGAGATATACGAATCTCCGACGGCGACGATTGCCACTACGTTCGTAGCACTAAGCGAGATTTTACCATTTTTATTATTGCATGAGACTACGACCGTAGCAGGGTCTACTGTTCCCTCCAAACATCGCTACGTTCTTAAAAAAACGTAGGCCTTGCTACGAGCGTAGCAGGTTTTTATGTAGCATGTTCTACATAAATTCTACGGGCGCGCTACGATCGTAGCGGAATGCGTTCCTATTGTAGGAAGGTCTACACAATTACCACAATAATGCGCTACGATCGTAGCGAGAACTAATCATTTTATAACTGCGAGAAGTAACGATTGTAGCAGGGGCTACAAAATACCCTAAGAACATCGCTTCCTTTGTAAATAGAAGGACGAGGGACTTCGACAACGGACAATCTCCTAGAAGTTCAATTCGACGGAGTTGCGCTACGTGCTACGATCGTAGCATACCACGATTTACAATGACTTTCTTTGCGATGGTTTATACTTTAAGAACTTAAAAAAAAAAGTAATGTTATTATTACGGACATATTGAACAGAAGAATGTATATTACATGATTAATATAAAACTTCTAAATAAATTTTAATATGTGCTTGAATAGGTGTTCCTAAAACTATGGAGTTGTATGTTATCAATGAGTCAGTAGTGCATGTCAGCGGATCTTTAAAAATCTCGTCGGATGGCCCTGAAATCAGCAGCATTACACTAACTGACTACGCAGTCGCTGGTTATCCTAAACCGCAAATACCTCAATGGCCTAGAGAGTTCAATATTGAGCCTTGCAAAATTGACATAGAGCCTGAGTCGAGGATAGCGATCATGGTAATTGAACATTCGATTATTTGAGATTGTAAACACTTACTATTCACTATCAATAACAAAGCAACGATTTGAAACAAAAAGTAAAAAGTTGTTGTAACCCCGGAGAACACCGTCCAGCACCATAATTGCGTAATACATGATCTATCACAATCTGGATTGGTTTGAAACAGATTGCTAATCCATAGCTTCATATGTTCGAAAAAAAAATCTGCTCAACAACGTAAATAACGCAATGAATGTTGTTGAACTGTCAAAATGAAACAGATTAGTCGGAATCGTTTACGAAAACGTTTTACGCAATTATGTAGCTAGTCTTTACTGGTTTCCAATTTTCCATGTTCATTATATTGTCACAGTTTTATCTGACCCGTTGACGCGCGAGCTAACGAAACAACAATTAAAATGACTATGTCTTGAATGTTATGTTTATCGATAGCGCTGCCGTCACCGTGCCAGGTGGGGTAGTCGTAGTAGAGGGTCTCTTGTTTCCCATTTCGTTTACCGAACAATACGGAACATTAGAATCTTGCCAGCAACACTGCGACATTCCATGCGGCCACAAATATTGTTTCCTGCAACACTTAAACATGTTGCTGAAACAATGTTGCTCAACTTATTTCCGCTGTATTACCACACGGCAGCGCGCACCGCCGCGGCAGGCGGTGAAGCGGATCTCTTGTCGCATTGGTCTCTAAGAAATCCGTTGATGTCATACACGGGCGGTGCCGCTCCGCGCTGCCGTCTGCGTGGAGGGGCGGCACACACGGGGCGCCGTACACTCGCGCGGATCATTGTGATTGCTCGTGTTGCAACACGTCAAAACGTAACGTTATATCAATTTAAAATACCGACCAAGGGCGTGTCGGACCACACACAATGAATGAAGGGTCCGTAGCTGGGATGAACTTATCCCAAGAACAAACTTAACATTGTATTTGAAAAAAATGTTCTCCCATACTAAATGTATGGGAGAACATGTTTTTGCAACTGCAAATGTAAGTTGGTCGATAATTACTCGTTAACTTGTAGAGCCTACTAGCTGTGATAGTTTTCCTTTTAATTTCGTTAAGTATATATACTACTGCTGTAAATTTTTCCACATATCCGGAACTTACCATTTGCCTTGGTTGCACTTGACTCTAACAAAAATTTGCACTTTAAAGCTTAATATTTCGCAAACGGATCCTTCAATGCAAAAATGTTTTTACAAACTTACTATATTTTTGAACGACCTTTCTAAAGATACTCCACACCATGAGATAGCCGAAAAAAAAAAACCCCACTTTACGTGTACCCTAAAAAAATATTTTTCATGATTTCATTTTACCACTTTCGGCGTAATTAATATGTATACTCATGCCAAATTACAGCTTTCTAGTACAAACAGTAGCTCTGAGCTAACTCGGGGACAGACAGACAGACGGACATGGCGAAACTATAACGGTTCCTTGTTGATTACGGAACTCTAAAAATGGATTTCGATGTCGAAAAGTTTATTTCGTAAAAATGGATGAACCCAATATCTTCTTTTTTTTTTCTACGCCATAAAAGCCAGATTGCTGCCACCACCACTTCAGCGTCCATTCTTGTCAGTGTTTGTGATCGAACTGATCCAAACCGCGTTAAAGCACCGCTACGAAATCGACTATACCGTCACCGCCCTCCGCGGTGCGCGGTGCCATGTGTTAATCGCTTTATGGGCTTAATTTTTCTTGCATTTTTGGGACTTAAACAAGTTACACCAAACTTGAACTGCTATTTTTCACAGGTCACTTTAACGGCGAACTTAGTGAGAGCTAATCAAACCTCACTTGAACTGGAACTGGAGAAGTCCGATAGTCCTCCGATAGTCCTCCCGGTGATGTACAACGCCATGGTTCCCGAGATAACGCCGGCACCGGAAATCAAACAGCGAGCCTGTTTCTTAGATTTCTGTTATAATAGTGAAATAATTATTACTTCGAACGCTTTTCGAGGTTATTTCACATTGGAAAAATCAAAGGTAAGCGAGGAAGTAGACGACCCCTCTTTCTCGGTGATTCATTTTTGACAGACTTTTATAGGACTTCTGTGTTGAATGTAAAATACATATTATTCAGTTCTATTCGCACCCACTGTCTACTTCTCCGATGGTTTATTATAAAAAGGTTTTGTTTTATCATAATAGGCCTAATTTTCCACCTCAGAGACGTCACTTTACGTCACTTAACAAAAAGGTTAGTTGAGTAGCTACTATAAGCGACCTATAGTGTAACCAATTTTAATCACCATGGCAACAAGGCGGTCAACTTCAAATTTTACTCTTCATTAATGACTTTCATACGAGATATTGGCAAAATTGTGGCGTCTCTTTGATAAAAGTCATTAATGAAGAGTAAAATTTGAAGTTGACCACCTTGTTGCCATGGTGATTAAAATTGGTTACACTATAGGTCGCTTATAGTAGCTACTCAACTAACCTTTTTGTGGTAAGAATAACTGATACATTAGCTGTTTAAGAGCATTTGGAGAACCTAAGGTCGTATATAGGCACTAACATTTGGTAATATAGCGCGTTTTAACTCTCTTATAACCCCGATTTGGGCCCACAATTTTAGAGTTGAAGTGACATAATGTATAGAGTAGTGCTAATTGAGTGACAATAAAGAGGTTCAATAGTGCAATTGAAGCAGTGCTTACCACTTTAAGTGTAATGTGAGCTATACACAGGTTACAATTGCAAGCTAAAGTAGTAATTTATGAAATCTAATATTTCTTTTAGTAACATTTTCGTGTTTCCTCGATACAATAAATATACCTTGAGAATATATTGGAGGTATTTAATTCAAGATATTAGTTCACAAAAAGGTGCAATTTTATATTTGCCTTATCATCTATCATACGATAAGCGTAATATAAAAATAAAAAGAAAGAAACGAAATGGAGAACTGAGGGCCCGAATTTTATCAAGGTCATAACTTCCAAACAACATGAAGTGGTGACCTGTTCATGCTTTCACAAATTTTCACAATTTATTTAGTAGTATATAGGATTTCAAACAGTAGCTGTAAGTTAATGATTTCAGTTTATTTGCATAATAAACTTTGACGTGTATGAGAATTGAGGGCCCATTTTGAACGAAGTTATACAAAGTAGGACAGTGTTTTAGGATAAAATCTTGTTTTCACAAATTTTGTTGGGCATTAGCTTAGATTTTGGCATACCTATAGACATAATTTTCTGTAGTGTCCATAATATAGTTTATGAGGTACTGGTGGGCCCTCAATCGTCCATGTGAGAACTGAGGGCCCAACTTTACAGTCCATAACTCACTTATTTGACCTTCACAAAATCTGATTCCAACTTTCACACATTCTTTGGGAATGTTCACTAAATCCTAAGCACATTTTCAAAGAGTTTTGACAAAGTGGTCTTCACACCACGCGCACATTTGAAATCTCCTATAGTAATCGTAACGACCCAGAGTACATTTTTTATCAATGAGTTATTTATTTATTAAAACTTCCAGCACAGTAGTGGGTAGTGGACCATAAGTATTAATTATTAATTTATTTTTAGGAAGAATCCGATTTAAATGTCAATGTTGGGGTAAGAGAAGGTTTCATCGAATCAAACACTACGATGTGCTTCCCAGTCAGTATGAAAACAAGCGTGCTCGGCGTTCAGGAATATAGTGTGAGGTGTGCAAGTAAATGGTATTCGTAGTATCTTATTCATGGTTTGTTCTTGACCTGCCTAGCCGTTGTCTGTAACTATCTCTATTTTCATTATTAAGGTATCCGTAGTTTAGGATACCCGTTGCTCAGTTAGAAAATAGACAGGTTCTTTTTAAATCTTCTCTTTGTTACAATAGGATGAATTTATTTGGGCAGTCCAAACCACTTGAAATTTGTCACATCACGGGCTGCGGTGTCCGACCAATCGTGACGTGCACTCCTATGGCACTACATTGGGGCCAATGCAAATTACTGACGAAAACGGAGAAATTTCTAACGCTGTTCAATGATTCTCCAGTCAATGTTTACTTCAACGCGTCTCTGGTAAGCCCTTGTTTACAATGAAATTAATTTTCTTTTAAATTAAAAGTTATTTTCTGATTTTTAGTTCGATTTGCTATAAAACCGTCTTCACTATGTTCAGATGTGCAAAATTACGTGATTTTTTTTCTTTTACGCTTTTTTTTACGCATTTTTTTCCCCATAAACTTAACAAAATATTGTATTGTCGTCGGTCATTGATAAGTCAACAACGTTTAAAGTTAATCTGATCGCTTAAAGTGGGGCAAAATCGAGCCCAAACGAGTCAGTTACATACATACAAACAAACATACAGGTGAAACTAATAAAACCGTGTTAATAATAAAAATAATCATGTAGACCGAATTCCGGCCATGACGGCCAATCTCAACGGAGACTATAGCCCACGCGGCGAGAGATATTATAGTATACAAGTGTCTGCGCAGACACTCTCTTCCCTCTGTCATAGATCAGGCGCAGGACCAACGTGTTAACAATTTAAAAAAAAAACGAACAACCCGCTCTGCATCAGAAGCAAAATTTTCCAAACAAAGTAGGTACAGCTGTTGTTGTTCCATAGGATACTGGTTGTCGTTTATACGGTAGTTAGAGTAGTTACAGTAGGTAAAATGAACATGAAACATCGTTTTTAAATTTTTTCTAGATGAGCAAAGATGGAAGATGGCAAATATCACCGTCGGAAGGCTACGTAGAGCCTGAAGCAGAAAAAGATTTAACATTAACTTTGTATTTGATCGACGCCGCCACCTATACTAATAAAGTGGTGTTACATTTAGATAAAGTAAAGGATATCGTGAGTAGAATCTCGTACTATTAATAGAACTTTAGGTATAACTAAAAAGCAATAAAAGGATCAACAAGATCAACTAGAATTAGATGATAAGTTAATAGTTAAGAATGACACACGCCATTCAAATTTTCACATGTGACTAATATTTTTGTATCCGTACACTTGAGATTGACTGACAGTACAGTCATAAGCACAAATATATTACTAGGTATAACACTGCAATGAAATAATATCTGAGAAGAGAAGAGAAGCATTGCCAAAATATAGGATGTTGCATCAATGCAACATCTTATATTTTGGCGTCGCTTCTCTCGCCATAATTATAATTGTGGTGTTCCTTTAATGTCACTGATATTTATGCTGACATTTGTGTATATGCCTTCCACAAATGATGACATATATTTGCCGTCATATATTAAGGATGGATCATGAAAACATATATTATTGCCGAGTTGGTATATTTAGTAATTAGATAATATATTATATGCTCGTGACTGTATATATTTTAGAATCGAGTTTGCCAACCTGCCTAGTCGAACACATCTTAATAACGATTACGATCATTAAACTTTCGCAGGTACTACTAATAAACATATTTTGTTTTGTCAATCTAGTTAGTGCCTCTATCTGCAACCGGTTTCGGCACGAGCATATTAGTCGGTGAGCTACGGGACCAAATAGTTCTCGGCCGACATTTTACTAAAATACCTTTGGAATGCAAAGTTATTGTGGAAAACTGTGGGACACGGATGCATGCGCTAGAGTGGAGCGAATATTACAAACCGCCTAAAACTAAACAAGCAACAACGTATGTATGGTGGAGTATGGTCAATTCTAAATCACTTGCACGAGAAACCATGAAAAACGAACGGTGTCGTGGGAGACCCGATCGGAACGAAGTTTCTTTCACTTTTGCAAAAAAAATGTGACATTTGTCGCGACATTTTTGTTACGTGACAAAAGTGTCGACGGGACACTCGACACTTTAGTTATGCAACAAAAGTGTCGGTCAAAATGATGCACTTTTTCGGTGTAGCTCGAGCGTTGGGGCCAACGTGTGGAGCCGGCCTCAAGAGTGCAGAGTATAACAGAAAAACATTAAATCATTATTCCGCTTTCAGAGGATTCTTCAATTTGGAACCACGATCGTTTAAAGTTTCTGCTGGGGAAAAATTTGAATTAACAGTAACGGGATGTTCTTATAAAGTGACAACTATAAGGGAAACGTGGTATTTAATTGGCAGTGTAGAAGGCATAAATAAAAAAGAGCTGTTATTGGAGTGCCCGATCATAGCGGAGTTCGTCGATCCGAAAATAGAAGTGTCTTCTTCAGTTGTAGAATTACAATATGACTACGGGCCGTACAGTGAATTCTATAAGTTAACAGGTGTGAAACTTTGTAAAACAAAAACAAAACTGTTTGTTATTGAAGTCAATAGTAATACTCAATAGTACCTACATTTTTATGCAAGTGTGCAATTCAAATGTTCACGCGCAGGGCCGTAGCCAGGAATTAATTTTAGGGGGATATCTTTAACCTTTAAGGCCACTTTAGCATAATGGGACCGCAATGGAGTACACATTACGTAACAAATTTTGTGAAAATTGCTCGGGGTTTTTTGTTCGAACGCCTGTACCTTTTTAATTTGAAGAACCGATGGCACCAACTGAAGCCGCGAAACAGCCTAATGTCTTCTAATAGGTAGGTATATAAAATTCTTTGTTTGTTCATATTTCATGCGCTGCCTTATCGTTAATCCGATTGCGATAAAAGTTGGCAACTTATTGCTAGCACTTGCGCGAAGGTTATAAGCATAAATAAATATATACCTGGAAATATATAAGGTGCTATAAAAATATCTGCCACGGCTGCAATGGGAGACAGTATTGTGTTTATAGATTACAATAGTAACGATAAATTATTGATCATGTGTCATATTTTTTTTCATACAAAAAATTTTACGTATAAATTTGCATTGATTTATTGGCATAAAACCATCCCGTAGACTTAATAAGCTGTTGCCGCACCGCACCGAATTCAATTCGCAAAACGCCGGCGCCGTTCATACACTGTTGCCATTCTTATCAAACAATGCCGCTGCGCGCCGGCCACTCGCTCGTCAGAGCGCAGCCCCGCGCGCCCCCACACTCCCCCGCACTACCCCGTTCGTCGCACGCGCTAGCTGACCCGCCAGTCGCCCGCCTGCCCGCTCGGAAGTCAGTTTTTAGCGATCTGCGGTAAGCGTCGGGAATATCGCGCGCGCTTTCTTTAAAAATGCCTCCTAGACGACGGTATTCCAATCAAGAATATCTTGAAATGGTATTGTGCTACCGCGAGTGTAACTTCATAACTGCGCATGCAGTAAACTTATACCCGCAGAGGTTTGGTGTGCGAGTGAGTCATCATACCATTCTGGATGCAGTGTACAGATTTAGAGAACACGGCCGCTTTGGCCCGCCTCCGGTTGACGCAGGCAGGCCTCCATATTCTGCCGAACTCGAAGAGGAAGTGTTGGACTTCTTCCGGCGTCATCCTCTTGCGAGCACCAGGGATGCTGCTCGAGTCTTCGACGTACAATTTATCGTTATTTAGGTACCTACCTATTGTTTAAAAATAATAAGAAAAAAATTGCGATTCTTACACTAACTTGACAGTCCAAAGCCTGTTTTAAGTGTGGTGGGAAGTTTATCATTTTATTTACGTCAGTTTTTTGGAAGAATGCGGTAGCTGGTAAGTAATTGCACTTTAAAACACTTGTTTGCCTGCGTATTATTGCGTACCTAGTACATTAGATAGTCGATAGTGACGAACTAGTCAGCTGATTTCAGTTTTCATTCACAGAACAGATGGAAAGAGATAGCAGTTGTTTTCATTGACGAAGTGCACTTCGCGCGTAATTTGTGAACCACGTTATGCAGAGTAGAGTCAATGTTTACTTAACTACTTTATTTTCTCAAATTGATTTAACTGTGCCGGGGTACGAAATTTCTTCACTATTGTTATCTTTAAATACAATACTACCTCTCATTAAAGCCGTGGCAGATATTTTTATAGCACCTTATATATAATAATTACGCAGGTGAAGTCAAGGGCAGAAGCTAGTTGAAAATATAAAAAATGAATATTTTTATTTATAGAACACTTCTAAATTTAATTTGACAACAATAAATAAATTTATGAAATAAAATGATTATTTATTCAAGTAGTTTATGATAATCATTTTTCAAGCAAAGTGTGTTGAAAAATAAATTTAAAATAACGGTAATTTCCTATAGTAAAATAAAGATAGGAGCATAGCGGGTATAATCTCTGTAGGTAGGTATCAGTTGATATTAAATTTACAGCACTACTATTCGAGAGAAATGAAAAACGTACTTCTGTTACCTAATAAAACAATACTTTTGCAGATATTATCACTATTAAAAATGTTTCTAAACTACCATTGGACTTCGAAATTTGTGTTAAACCTCCGTTTGCAATCATTCAGAAGGCAAACACATATAAAATACCACATGACGAAGAAAGTATGACGTGTTGTTGTATACAATACAGAAAGTCGGATTTAAATCTTCAAAACATACTAAAGAAAATAGGTCCGCACCAGTCACGAATATTTATTGACTACCTAACATCAAACCCCGTGGAATCACTGAGAGTTAAATCATTAGACTTTTTTCAAGATATTCGTAAAATAAAAATGGCTTTCAATCTCACACATGTGGTGGAGGAGCGATTAGAAGACCAGGAGTATATGAAACTGCAGATATTGTTCGATACTAGTAAACACTTAAATCTCAAATCTAGAGTTTATTGTGATTTAATGAGGATCAAATTTAAAGGACACAAAAATAAAGTAATTACTTTGACATATAATTATTGTCATACAAATATCCTTTAAACGGTATACCTATCTAAAACGTTATAATTATGAATTTATTTTCGTTTTTAGGATGCCATAAAACTAATCGGAACAATTAACTTCCCAAATATATTTATTTTATCACCGAGACTCGATTTTCAATGTATTTTGAATGGGAGTATACACAGCAAAACCATAAAAGTACAAAATGTAACACCCGTCATAGTTTGTTATAGATTTCAATGGAAAAAATGTTTAATTACAAATCTTGCCACAGTAAGTATTTAACATCTAAATAATTAACTTGAAGATGATAATTTTGTCAATACCTAGTTTAATTCAGTATTTTTATGAGGAAAGAGTCAGACTGAAACACAGTGACACTTGATACAATTATTAAAACATGCATCTGCTAATAATAATAGTCTTATTTTTAAACACAGCCTGAGGTTCCAGTCGGCTTCCAGTATAGTCGAGATCGGACCCCTACCGAAGACACTGACGCCAGCAGTGAGTATTTTTGTAAATAAATGATTACGTGTAAGTATGTAGGGTAAGTCCAGGATAGATGCCCCACTTTTTGATAAGTAACCATAACTTATTAATTAAAAACCTATTGGCTATGCGTCTTTTGCATATGGTAACTTTGATCTTTAATCTATGAGGGTGTACCTTTTGTTTGTACATAAGATCATCATAGATTTTGAGAAAACTATGTCTTTATTACCCTCTCAAAAGTAGGTAAGATGCCGACCGTGAGGGATAGACGACTCGTAGTAAAAATGCGTCAAGGGATAGATGCCCACCGTGTGAGATAGAAGACTCGCTGTATGAATACTTCAATATAAGGTGCTAATTGATATAAAACTGACTAGTTTCAGTGTAATCATTTTGTATTCAATATTTTAACAATAATTTGTGACATCTTTTACACTTAATTATAATTATATCTTTATAGAATTTTCCAAAGAAACCTTTTTACCCGACTACGGCGAAGCAAAAAGGAGGGTTATGATTTTGACCGGTATGTATGTATGTATGTATGTATGTATGTTCATTTGTTCCCTCATAACTTCTAATCTACTCAACATATTTTGACAAATGGGGTATCGTTGGAAGCGTCTCGGTCGTCCGATGGTTATAGGCTATGTGACGTCACATTAAATTGAATATGGCGCCCTCTAGAGGACAAAAAGTCATGAACAAAAAAAAAGTTTTTTTTTATGGTGCCATGTTGGGTATCAAATGAAAGGGCTTAATTAGCACATTTCAAATATATACATATATATTATTACCCCAAAATAATTTAAATAAAAATAAAAGTATAAAAACTAAAACCCAACTACGGCAAAAAAGTCAACTAAAAAGGTATAAACAAGTCATCTCAGACAGACAAATAAAAAATCCGGAGTCACACGTAATCTATTCGATTTATCCCCTAACAAGTGTGGCTCCGGATTTTTTATTTGTCTGTCTGAGATGACTTGTTTATACCTTTTTAGTTGACTTTTTTGCCGTAGTTGGGTTTTAGTTTTTATACTTTTATTTTTATTGTTTTAATTGTTGTTAAATAATTATCATCTTACTCTTGCAAGATTTTTTCTGTCCAACTAATATGACGGGGGACCACGCCCTGTTTTCTTTTATATTTCCGAGGCATTTCTTCCACCTGCGATGTGAAAACATTAATAGAATAATATTTAGGGATATCTAAGGGCATCTATCCCTAACAGCAGATGGGGCTACTATACTTTTAGCACAGGATAGATGCCTTTTCAGCACAAAAATTAAAAAAATATAGAATTTATAACGGAGTAAAAAGATATACGATCGTAAGTACATACGATTTTAATTCCAACGCTTGCTGAGGTCTCGCCGAGGAAGATTTTTAACACTCATGGCGAGACGCGTGCACTTACCCCTGCGGTTGGCATGGCCCTGAGGTCTGCGTGGGGGGCGCTTCCTATTATACAAGTACGATTTTGGGGTACGATATTTCTAACATTGAGTATTGAAAGTCACGGCACCTATCCCGTTGGGGCAACTATCCTGGAATTAGGTACCCTATATGTTTTAAAGTGCCTTCTTAGAATTAGAAGTGTTTACAATTGGTTTAATGATTTACAAAGTTCTTCCAGTACCAATTTTATATTCTAGGAAGCATTCTGTGTGGCGTTTTATCTAATTATACGTCAGGCGGATCAGTGCACGAGAAATGCGTCGCTAGTAATAAAGAATTGGATAAAACTTTCGATAATGATGACATGATGAGAATACAAACGATTAGAAAAATAACACCCATGATAAAAAGTGATTATGACAAGGAGTTTGAATGGATCCACAAGTTTGCCAAGCTTTCTAAGACTTTAAACAAAACCGATATTAACGACGTACTGCAATTAGTTTTACATCGCGGACAGCTTAAACCCGGCGAGGTTCAGTACGTGCACGTGATATTTAGACCGACATATAATATTAGCGTCCGCGCCATTCTGGAATGTGAAGTTCTGGGTGGGCCACCTGAGTCGGTCATTGTAACCGGCCAAAGCTGTGATTTAAGATATAAATTAAGTGCTGAAAGGATCAATTTCAGAATTAGATCATTTCATGAGCATGCCATTGAAGAGTTAAAAATATCTAATACTGCGCTACTAAACTTTGAATACAAAACATACCTAAATGAGCCAATATTTAAAACTGAACAAGAGGGAACTATTCTTGAATTAATCCCTTCTGAGAAATTATTAGAACCCGAGGAAGAAATTGAAATGAAAATCAGAATGCGACCTGGCGTGGTGGGCTACTTCCATAGAGTATTTTTGTTAGAAATTGGACATCTTCCTCATATTCCTATAGAAGTATTTGGTTGGGGTGTAATACCTCAAATATATATAACGTTACTCAAACCCGCTGCGGAAAAAGTAAGTTTTTTCTTATAATCGTATTTTTGTAGAAAAAATTGAACAGACATGAAATCGTTTAATGAACGGCATTCAATTAACGGGCCATTGACGTCTATCTGATGACGTTTGTTGCGTGTGACGGTTTATCGTTTGTTTGTTTTGCTTGTGACGGCCGATCGACATAGCAGCACATCACGCCTGTTTTCCTCGAAGGGTAAGGCCCTAATAAGTACCTAAGTGTTTTACCTGCACCCACATTTCGAATCGGATGTGAGTAGCGGAACATGACGCGAGTCAGTTCAATGGAACTACTGCGGTTTCACCGCTATGGTTTCTCGCGTAAGTCCCATGGAATTAGGGGCGAGCCTATTGTCATCAACCGGGCACATAATCAGAATCCGGGCAGCTGCTGCCAAATTCCTGATGGGAAATCTCAATAAAAGTTTGCCCTTCGTAGGAATCGAACCCAGAGCGAACGCGCGATGTAAACGAAGGTAGGTACCGTAAATTCAAACGATTTTTGAATGTAAAAAACAACTATCCTATAGTCCATTTTGGTTTAAATGTTTGCGACAAGCACATTAGTATCACCATAGAAATATTTATAATAGGAGAAGTGGCATGGGGGCGTGTGTGTCCGCGCGACATGAACCAGATGATCATGTCATAGGTAAATGGCCGTAAAAATAAATGTTAATGGTAAAATAAATATCAATGGTAATGTTAATCAGTTTTGTGGGGCAATGTACCTAGCGTTAAGAAATCATTTATTTGTTTAGATTAGATTGTATAGAAGACGCCCTTTCCTTTTAAATCTGCGTTAAAAGAGCCAAAACCATTATTCATGTTGTCTACTGTCCTCCCACTGTTGATTACTTCACTGAATTCGAATCAGTACTTGAATCTTTGGGTTTGGAGTATGCACATCACATTATCATGCGTGATTTCAATACAAACCTCCTTGCCCACTACTCCCCTCAATCCCAAAAGCTCCTCCATCTTGTCTAGTCAGCTAGTCTGTACGTGTTGCTTCTCCAACTTAAGACACCTGGTTCGACCTGATCCTCACCTCGACTCCTTCCTTCGTTTCCTCCTATGGTCTACATGACGCTCCTGGCTTTTCTCATCACGACATGATTTTCTAAAGGATAATCTATCCTGAAACCTCCGAAACCCAAACCCATGATTCTAAACAGGCGTTGTTTTGCGCGGATGGATGTTGAGAAACTCAAGGAAGATGCGTCTGTGGTCGATTGGGAATTTGTGAGCCTATGCCGGAAACTATTTCAATTGACGACAAGGTTGCGACCTTGTCGTTAATTGAAATAGTTTCCGTTAACCTTGTTTTCAATGATGTTGTGGTCAAACTTCATGACATTCATGCTCACGTCGAATGGTGTCACCCGTGGTATGATCATTACTATATAGGCACAGCACCAGTGGCGAAGGGTCATTTTTTGGGATAGGTAAGCCGCCTTTTCAAATTCTAATTTCGATTTACTTTTCTAATATGAGCTTCATGCGAATTACCGAAAAATGATTCTGTCCTACTAGTCCCGAACTCATGTACTTACCTAACTCTAAAAGTTACAAATATGTTTTTCATTCTGAACATGTTTTTGGGATGAAATCGTCACATTATCTGTAAAAGCCCCTTTATTCCACAAACTACTAGAATCGGATAAAAGTAGACACGGGACGCAATACATTTTATTTAATTTACAACTGCCAATGAACCATTGATATTTATCGTAAAGAGATAGGTACTTACATAAAATGTTTAATCACGTACGCAAAACGTACTAAGTACTTACTTTTCAAATCTACTCTAAATAAGTAATTTCAACATATAAACTATCTACTTACCCCAAATACCTAATTACAACGCACACTCTCACTAAACTCAACACTAACTATAATCACTGTTTTATACTAACAAATAAATACTACTAACTAATACAGATAAACTAATTAATTCAACGAATAAAAATAAATAGTTGCAAATTAACTGCAAGTGTAAACAAACATCACACAACGAAAACTACCGAAGGCGAATCGTGATATCGGTCGTTCGCTCCATCTCGTTCACGCGCACGCAATTTCGAGTACAATCTTCACAGCAAGCCGTTGCAGACCGGCTTGCCTCGCGCATACGAAACCGGGGAGTCACGTGACCGAAGTGACGTAATGACCTTAAGAATTTTGAATGAATAGCAAGCCGGCGGCCGGTCGGGTTATTAGAGAGAAAAATGTTTTGCTGTTGGGCGACAACAAAGACAAAACATTGAATTTAGGCGTTTTGTAGTTTTAATTTAAGGTGTTTACCCATAGTGTGATTATTGTACAGGCATTTTAAAAATACTACTGAATGTGTTATTTTATTTATTTTAATGACGAAAGAGTGGTTTTATTCCGAATGTCGTAAGGGAAGCCGGTAGGAATCGGCTTATAGGCTATCCTCGCCACTGCACAGCACTGTTTCCACCCTCCATAAAGCGACTGGCGATACAAGGGCAGGACTGGAAGACACCAAACTTACTGCACTAGTGTTGGGCAATTTTTTGAATGCCTTTAATACCGTCCGTCACAATATCCTATTAGTCATTCTGTCCTATGTTATGGTCTCTCCTGAGGCACTGGAATGATTCTCCTCTTACCTTCAGGAACATCAGCAGTCCGTTCATGTTGGGGATTCTTCGTCATGCTGGCGTGATTTGGAAATTGGCGTTAATCAAGGCGGTATACTTTCTCTTCTTCTGTTTTCTAAATTTATTAATGTTATAGCTTCCGAGCTTCAGTGTGAGTATTATCTGTATGCAGATGACTTGCAGTTGTATTGTCAAGGAAGGGTTGAAGAAATACCAGACGCTATCGACAACTTAAATAGGGAATGACCATACTATAGTGTTTGTTTCGGCATCATCTGAAGGTAGACTGTACATTTTTGTGCTTGAAGTAATAAATAAATAAATACTTCGCGCGTTGACGCTAGGCTCACAGGATCTCATGCTCAACCGTAGTGCTTGCGTGTTGCGACCACTACTAGACCAACGAGGACGATCGAAGTATGGTGTCAATCGCTGTTTTTGTGTAGTGTAGTATTTATCAATTGGTGTTACCACACCACCAACGTCAGGTATCGTTTTCAATAGATCTATGTAGATTGACTGGGTCTGTTATATTAAAACTGCGAATTGACGTGAGTTGTTTGCTTTTTATCGATCGTTGAAACGATAGAAGTTGGTGATGAGAGCGTGGTTACACCATAATTTATGTAGTGTAACTAACTTGTTATAAATCCATAAAGGCGAATGTGTCATTAATGGCATGCATGGTAAAATTTATTTTCTCAGCCCCGGATCTAGGGGGGCCAAGCCGGGGCCTACGCCGCGGGCTGCAAGTTCAGAGGGCGGCCAAATTCACATTTTACAGACGAATGGACAACTCATCATTTACTTAACTTTGACCACAGCATAAATAATAGTACAAGTACAGAAATTTTACTCTTGTTTTACTACCCAGAAACCCAGGGGTACAGCACACATGACCACTTGACCAGGCGCGGAGTGTGACGCGCTACACAAACATTATTATTCGCGAGGTACGTAGGCATAGTTCAATTCACAAATACAATAATATATTTGATTTTTAGTTTTATTTTAAATCCTATCCTGTGCTGTGTATAAATTATATGTATATCCTACACGTTCATGTCAATAAATCTGTAAATAAATAGTCTTAACACAGAAACAACAGCGATGGATGCATTATTTCCGGAAGGCCTATGACCAAATTTCAATCAATTATATCTGATAGCTGAAATTATAAACATGATAAAGGTAAAAATAAATATAAGGTGCTATAAAAATATCTGCCACGGCTTTAATGAGAGGTAGTATTGTGTTTAAAGATAACAATAGTGAAGAAATTTCGTACCCCGGCACAGTTAAATCAATTTGAGAAAATAAAGTAGTTAAATAAACATTGACTCTACTCTGCATAACGTGGTTCACAAATTACGCGCGAAGTGCACTTCGTCAATGAAAACAACTGCTATCTCTTTCCATCTGTTCTGTGAATGAATTTTTTTCAGTTTTTGCCCCGCCTAAAAAAAATTGAAGATCCGAGGCTGACTATTTTCTCGAAACTAGTTTCAATAACAGTGCAACGGAGAACCACATTTACTCGTAAAATAAATAGGCTCGTGAAATACAGTATCACCGAAATCATGGCCTCGTCAGCATCAAAGCATTATTTCGCTATGTACAATATTATCGTACAAATGTACTTTCGCGACACTATTTCCACGTTGCATTTGACAGTGAAATTAGTTGCGCAACATTAATTTTATCATATTATAACACGCTTGGCACAAAAAAAAATTGATTTCAAGAAAATAATGCATGCCTCATGAAAGAAGTTATTTTATTTATTTATTTTTAATTACCTATATTAATATAATGAAATTAATTTTTATGCTACTAATTTCGTAATGTAATTTTGGCTTTACAAACGAGTTATAACATTATTAAAAAATTTGCATTAAGAATTTTACTTTTGTAACGGAATTTGTTTAGTGTTTATGAATAGACGTGATGAAGCTAACGCCATATCATAACTATAAACAATTTAGCATTGTGTGTATTGCGGACTATTATTAAAACTATGATAATCTAATTTGGCTATGGTAATATCATGACTATGCCAAAAATCATTCTCATATTGTGTTCATAAAATACCTACCTAGAGTGCGGGCAAAATAAGTCTGCACGCGAATGGTGGCGCTCGGTTCGTGCAGACCGGCACGACATCGCGGGCGCGACAGGCGGCGGCACAGCGACCCTTGTCGCTCCCGCGATGTCGCGACAGTCTGCACGAGCCTTAATTCTATATTGTAATATTTAAAATATTAATGTTATGTTAATCATTACTAATCTTAATTAATATTAAATAGAATTAGGTACCTACCTACTTAATTTGATCAGATCATGGTCTACCCATGTGCAAAATTTCATCCAAATCCGTTAAGCCGTTTTAGCGCGAAGATGTAACAAACAAACTCATTTCGCATTTATAATATTAGTTAGGATTTATGATTTCAATAGATGTAAATTGTTTCAGTTGAATCCGGAAATAGGGTACAGGGCCATTCCAGCTTTGACGCCACCATATTTGGCAGTCATCAGTGAAATGTTTAGTAAAGGCAAAGAGGAACATTTAAATTCACCTTTTATTGAGAAATGTTTTGAAGATCCTGATTTTCAAGAAGATTGGCACATATGCTCATCTTTGGTAAGTATACTATACTTCCATACCGCCTTATCTACTTATTAACCGTTATGATTTAGTCCCATGTAATAGGGGGCGAGCCTATTGCCATCAACCGGGCACAAATCTACACTCTGGGCCGCTAATGAGAAATGAATTAATTATCAAATACTTATAACCATGAAATATGTATTTTTTTAATGTTTCCAGGATGACTATCCTTCTACTTTGGATATAGACTTGGCAATAGAAAGACTAATGGTTATAGATCATATACAGACCCGTCCAGAAATATTGACCGCATACTCTACAACGCCAAAAGTTGGACCAATACCCGGATTTCATACTGTACCCTACGTCATAGACTACGGAGTAGTTATTACTGGAAGCACGGTAAGCAGAAAAGTCCTGGTTTGTCGGCCGTCACTTTGAAAAAAATCGCACGTGCATTTCAATTAATTTTAATCAACAGGTGCAATGCACGGCTGAAGTGGTTAATTATGGACCAATTGCGACAAAGATGCATTTTGCAAAAGGTACAAATGTTCCCTCGTGGCTAGGAATGAAACTATGTGGAAAATTAAGTCCCGGTGAGACTGGGAAAATGGAAGTTACGTTCATGCCCACTTCTAACGACTTTACCGAACTAGAACAGCATATAGAAACATCTTTCAACCTAGAGGTTAAGTATACCTACTTAAAATTAACGTTAGCTCGAATAACATTCTTAATATAATAACTTTCGAACTAACGAATAACTTTCTTAATAATAAATTGTTTGAAAACGTAACCTCAAATTGATAGTTCTATTTGAAATCGATAGGTAAATGATGGACGCTCAAAAAATGATGTTTCAGGCTCCAGGATATGGGCTTCCACTCTGCCGATGATTTGAGCTTATTGGTAGAACTATTAGAGATTTTGATGTATCTAGGCATTAAACTGACACGAATTCATAATTTATCGATTTCAAGACTCAAGTACTTTCGAGTTAAGGCCCCTGTAGACAGGCGCAACAATTTCCATAAAGTTTCAGAAATTGTTCCACCAGAATAGCGTCGCACCTGTCTGCAGGAGTCTAAAAATGGTATTAAATATTATATGTACCTACGTATATAGTAACCCGCCCAAGATTTTGTATTTCCAATAATGTGGTCTTTGTTAATTAGATACCCTATGGGGTGACGATTCCAATTCAAATCAAAGCCCTCTGCGCGGTCCCTTACTTGGCCTCTAATGTTACATCGATTGATTTTGGATCTGTGAGGTGTGGGGATAAAATAATATGTTCAATTCCATTAAAAAACGTGTAAGTAAATTCATTATGTATAAAGAGAAAATTATTAGAATCATTGTAATACCTACAGGACAATTTTTAGCAGAGTGTTATTTAAAGTTTCTTTTTAGGGGTAAACCTACATGTATTTGGTATGTTACTTTGAAGCTGAAGGCGCCAGGTTCTCTTCCTATGATAGTGCTCGACAGTTCAGGAAAATATGAACCAGGGGAAGGAGGGTGGCTCAGCGTCGCTTTTAAACCGACGACGGAGGTTGGTCACTCTGTTATTTTACCCCTAATGCGAATTTCGTAGACATACGCTGTTCTCACGTTGCAGTTGAGAATACGGAAAAGTCAGTTTTTTTTTTGGTCGGAATAATTTGATTAAAAGCTATTTTAATCAAGGTCATTTTGAATTTTAACACAACTTATGCCTTTTTTTCGACGATTAACGGACCCATAAACAAAATATAGTTAGGTATATTAATATATTTTGTATGGCGGTGAAGCTTCAAACTCAATCCGAGCCGAGTTAATCAGTTTATACTTACAGAATGATTTTTGAGATGGAACTTCAGTGCATATAGGTCTAGTACCTACCTACCTAGAAATTAGTCACAGGAATAATGACCTCGATTTTGGGGGAAAATAAAACAGATTTCATTTTTTTTAAAGCTTCTGCTTGCGACAGGAACATAAACTAATCCCTTTTGTAACATAGCACCCTGCCTGCCCTTCTGATAAATCATAAATATGTAAATAAATCATAAACATCATGTTAAATCAGGAACATGATATTTATTATTTTCGGTTGTACAATATTTCGTTAATTAGCCAAATTATTTTATTTTCATTAATGTCTGCGAGCAACATTTTGGTTATACTTAGTCTTTTTTTTCGTATCCGTTTTCTCGACATTATCTTGTTAGTGCATGAACTTCATTTGTATTCAAATTCTTTTTAAATTAATTCATAAGTGTGTTGAAAAACCTCGTCCGGTTCCAGTTGATTGTAAAATAAAAACCTAACCTGTTTTCACTATGCAGATGTTGTACGAAGGCGTATTAATATTCAGATTTCACATGAACCCAAATAAAATGACGATTCCAGTAAGAGGACAAGGCATAGTCCCTCACGTGCTTATCGTCGGTCCCAACGTCAACTTCCCGCCAACACTGCCGTGGGCAGAAACAACTGACATTTACTTCGGACTTACGAATCCTTGTCCCTTTCCTATAGAGCTTATTATAGCTCATACTGATAAGTAAGTATAAGTAATAAATAATATAATTTAACTAGCTGTGACCCGCGGTTTCACCCGCATAAGTCTCGATCCCGTGGGAATATCGAGATAAAAATCCAGTCCAGTCCTAGCAGTCCAGGCCAGCTCATGATCTACTCATGTGCCAAATTTCATCCAAAGCATAACAAACAAATAAACAAACTCATTTTATTGTATATGAAATTACATTCGAATGCATTGATTCCTGGACCTCACACTAGGATTCCCTGTGTCGTGAGATCTAGGCACCTGCGTTCCGTTTACATTCATCGCCATTACGAGTATGTACATGTAATGGGTATTTAAACGTTACAATAAATTTCTTAATTTCATATAATCTACTCGTAATCTACTAGAAAAAGTAAGTACATATAATAAACACAAATACACAAAGAAAAAAGTAGATAACCAAGTGTGTATGTAGGTACGTTGTGTGTGATTGTGATGTACGAGTGATATGGTGTGTTACGTGGGTGTATGAATTAAGATAGTTGTGTTGGTGTTGAGAATGTGTCAGGATGATATACCTGAGGATGTACCATAGAAAATATGTACATATTATTATAAGTTTTATTAAGATAACATTACTTAATAAAAAATAAAAGCATTTTCATTTGTAACAGAACTTATGGCCAGACTAGATATAGGTAATATTATAAATGCGAAAAAAAATAACTCTTTTCGAAATGACAACGCGGATTTTGCGATTAATTCGGTCGTATAGCGATCGGTATCTATGTCGAGACTGCAGCCCCTGCATTTATCGATCGTGTTCATAACCTGCCCGATTTTATCACCTGTAAAATTGTGAACCGTCTTGATTCTTACCTCGAACCGTCCTTTGAGGTATTTGGCGGTAGCCGAATTGCGGTCGCAGTAATTAGGCCCCCCCGACCAAAATGGGTTAGGTTACGTTAGAACTGTGACCAGCCGCGCTTATTCCAAGTTGGTTCCAGTTACTTGGCTATTTAGAGCAGCGCAAGCAATACTCTAGGTGCGTTCGTCGCATGCAAGTTTGATAATTACGTATCGAAAAATAATGCGTTAAATTTTTTTTATATTAATTTTTCCATAGTTTATAATCTCCCTAGATATATTATAAACTAACGATGTTCATAATCATACGGTGACTTAAACATTTCGTACTGATCATACCTCATATACTTACACGACCATTTACAACTTATGCGAATAAAAAAATAAAACTTTTTTGAAGACAACTTTTTTTCGGGTTACTTCAAGGAAAAATCAAGGGGTATTAGATTACGTGTTCATAATTATACCTATACGGTGATTTACTCGTTAAAGTACTCATGATTATGAGCAACTTTTACTATGAGACCAACTTTGAAATATCGAAAAAATATCTGCTGTTTCTGAATACAAATGAAAATGTATGAAACAAATGTTTTTTTTTGTTAATTCATGAGTACTTTCAGCTCACTGAAAGGTCAACGGTGAATTAAAAATCACCGGGCGTGTATAGCGTGTGTATGTCAGTATTTTCTTCTAGTGAATTGCCAATTCGAACTTCTTCATTTTTGTAGGTACTCTAACCTCAGCTGGCCCAAAAGAGACATTTAATATTATATGAAATTGCATGAATTAGCATCATAAAAATAAAACGTAACAATTAACGTTTTTCTTGACGACTGTAGAATTTTTCCGAAATCTGTGAATGCAGTTAGCAATTACACAAAAGTCAAGGACAGTCTCCTAACATTTTCCTGTAGCTACAACTGTAAACCTGCTCTTACAGCCCCGGCTCAAAAATCTACCCATATATAGAACTATGTATAGATATTACGCCCATTGAGCTGTTCATGAAATATATTACCTACTATACTTTTATATATTTAAATGTTGTTCTACAAATATGATTAATATGAATGCGGTGTCGCTTAACTGTTATAGCAAATGGAAAGAAGAAGAGGAAATATTTCAGTTACTTTATAGATACTACAACAGGCCAGAAGAAATGTTAGTTCCAGCTATTACACCAGGAGTTGGACTGCCACAAGAAGTTGTGAACTTTTACAATCATTTTCAGGATCAAGTCAAGAAGTACGTAATATTTTTATCGTTCCGTACCCGAAGAGTACCAAACACGCTTTTACTAAGCCTCCTCTGTCCGTCCTTCCGTCTGACTGTCAGCGGGCTGTATCTCATGAACCGTAATAGGTAGACAGTTGATATTTTCAAAGATTCTGTATTTCTATTGCCTATTAATAAAAAAACTAAAACCCAACTACGGCAAAAGTCAACTAAAAAGGTATAAACAAGTCATCACAGACAGACTAATTAAAAATCCGGAGTCACACGTGTTAGGGGATAAGTCGGATAGATTACGTGTGACTCCGGATTTTTAATTAGTCTGTCTGTGATGACTTGTTTATACCTTTTTAGTTGACTTTTGCCGTACTTAGTTGGGTTTTAGTTTTTATTAGATACTTTTATTTTTATTTAAATTATTTTGGGGTTATAATATATATATTTTTGAAATGTGCTCATTAAGCCCTTTCATTTGATACCCAACATGACACCATTAAAAAACTTTTTTTTTTAGTTCATGACTTTTTGTCCTCTAGAGGGCGCCATATTCAATTTAATGTGACGTCACATAGCCTATAACCATCGGACGACCGAGACGCTTCCATCGATACGCCATTTGTCCAATTATGTTGAGTAGTTTAGAAGTTATGAGGGAACAAATGAACATACATACATACATACATACATACATACATACATACCGGTCAAAATCATAACCCTCCTTTTTGCTTCGCCGTAGTCGGGTAAAAAATAAATAAAGTTAATAATTAAAGGTGGTCCCGATACAAGAAACGTGTTTTTTTCGGCGTTTATTGCTCAATCTTAATACGGTACGGAATACTTCGAGTGCAAGTCCGACTCGCACTTGGCCAGTTTTTGCATGCTGTAGAGCCTGTCAAAACAAGACGTTTTGCGCGCAACAATTTATGAGCGTACAGAGTAGGAGACGAGCCAATATTCTGTCCACATGCGCGATTCCTGACACTTGTCGTGTCGCCTCGTTGCGTTCTGTATACTGCGCGTAGGTACTACGTGCGTAAAGGCGCGTGAAACTTCATATTTGAACAGGCACATTCTAAGACTAATGCTCATAACTGGTTAGTTTCACCGCCATGTTGATATCGGTCGATTTAACTTTAAAAATAAAACTAGTAACTCTACTGATCATGTATTATTTAGAGGCTCTTCAAATGGCAGAGCATTTCACTAAAGATATCGCTGGTTTCATCTAAAGGTTTTCTACTAAATTTCTTTCAGGACTAAAGAGACAGAACTGGCCCAAAGTAAAGTGTCCGCAAAAGCTGCAGCAGCTGCAACAAAGTATGTATTCTGTTGTTAACATACTACACTAGCGTCTGCCCACGGCTTCGCCCTCGTGGAGATCGGAAACAAACAAACCTATAAAAACACTATCCTTGAAGAAATACATAGGTATGTGCCAGCTTTCATGGTGACTGCCCAAACGGTGTCGAAGTCTATAATATCACACAGATACATATATACTTACAGAAATATGTATATTCCAACATTAATTTTATATACCTACGTACTAACTTCTGCCTGCGACTTCGTTCGCGTGGTTTAAGATTAACCCGATTATCGGGGTTTATGTAACCCGAAAAAATCACCTGCCATTGAGAGACTTTATCACACCTGGTAGTGTGATAAAGTAAGGCAACGTATTAAAGCTAGCTCAAATTAGCCAAGGAAGGATTTTTATAAGACAAGTTAGGTATTTTTACCGAAACATGAAAATCGCGTAGGTATAAATCTCTGTGAAAAAATTCTCAGACTGAAATACTATCTGTGTATGTACGTATGTATTAGTTACAATAGGTAAGTATAGGCATCCACATTTTTTCTATTTTGTTTTTTTTTCGATTTGAGACATACTCCAAATTAGACTTTTATTTTGCAACTAGCTGCTGCCCGCGGCTTCGCCCGCGTGAGCGTCGGAAATTACCCCATAAATCCCCATGGGTTTTAAGTATAAATATTGAGTTTCGAGTTAATCGGACAGCGCGTTAAAATTCTTCCATACACTGACACCCCCCAACCTAGGGGGGTAATTTAGAAAAACTACAAACTTTATAATTTATTTAGATAACTATTCGTGCGAAGTTTCATGTTTATTACCTCAAGGAATAAGATTTTTCATACAAACTTTCATCCCTTATTTTACCCCCTTAGGGGTTGAATTTCGAAAAATCCTGATTCACGTTATTCTTCATTTTTGGGTTTAAGTATAAATATTGAGTTTCCAGTTAATCGGACAGCGCGTTAAAATTCTTCCATACAAACTTTGACACCCCCCAACCGTAGGATAGGATACTTTTCCGGGATAAAAAGTACCCAGTGTGGTGCCCAGGATATTAAAGAATAATTATACAAAGTTTCATCGTAATCGAACCGGTAGTTTTTGCGTGATGCCTGAACAAACAGACAGACAGACAGACAGACAGACAGACAGACAGACAGACAGACAGACAGACAAAAAAATTTGTAATCAAATTTTTGGGTTCGGTGTCGGTCTAGTAACACCCCCTGCCATTTATTTTTTTGATATTTTCAATGTACAGAATTTTCACTTCTACAGATTTATTATAAGTATAGATATAACTTTTACTGAAAAATTGGTCTGCAAATTTTTATTTTTATGACTTTATTTCCATAATTATATAGTTTTGTTAAGCTATCAAAAGGTTTTCCTTTAGAACATTTTTGTTTTAATTTTTACTTAAGTAGTAGGTACGACATTGGAACTGAACCCTCCGGGAGGGTTACCGGCGTTACGTTTGCGCTAAAGTTAACCCTCGCGGACGTTCAACGGCATTAGGATTGAAACTGTGTTATAAAACACTGTAAAACGAAGTAAAATAGTGCTGAAAACACTATTTTACTTCGTTTTACAGTGGGTTCTTGTCGCTACGCAGAATCTCTGGAGGTATTTTCGTGTACTAGTGGGGTAGGGACGTGAAATAATAAAAAATAAGAAAAGTATAATAAACTCGCTCTGAAAAATGCTTTTGTTTTAAAACCAACGCATTTAGTAATAAATCTTGTTAAATATTCAAGAGATTTTATTTTCACAGTTTATTATGCTATATTCGCTAAAAAAAACCTATATTTTAAATGAGCACTTCCCGTGGGCACCCGCCATCTCAAATGCGACTAGAGTGGGCCCTCCATCTCAACATCATCCTCCATGGGCTCCCGGCACTGAACTTCTGAACTTGTTAAGGTCTCTAGTCTTTAGTACTGTGTCGATAATCAAATAGTTACATGGAGAGGAACGACATAAATTAAAAGAGAGCGAATGAGAACGTACCGATGGGAGAACAGAAGAGAAAAATCTCATAGCGCGGCCCAACATTCAAGGGCAGGCAGTAAACTATGATAAATGAAATACTTATTGGCTTTATTGTAATACATTAAAGGTAGAGAAGCGGCTGAATGAGTCAGAGAGCATGTACTTCCGGACTTCTGCTCCTCGCAAACTTTAGGTTCGTCTCATCAGCTGCCAAGTCCTTTCCAAACTATGTTCGGGTCGGTTTGCGGGTAGTTGCAACTGATTACCAGTATTATACATGGAGCGACTGCCTATCTGACCTCCACAACCCAGTTGCTAGGTAACAAGATACCCCTTGGAAGACTTTCTGTCATAATATAGGGCTTCCGACTACTCGTAATTGTCAAAGATCTATACGAATGACAGCCGGGACCAGCGGCTTAACAACGTGCTTTTCGAGGCACGGAGATGTTTCGGTATATAAGTAAGTAGTTCCTATAGTTAATTTGGCTTTATTCCTGGTGTAACTTGCTTCCACCTTTACTAACAGGGATGTTATAGAGTGCGTGTTTATAGATAGACCACTTAACTAATTCAATATCAAATGACTGGATCATTATGTTTTGTTACTAATTTTGAATAATTGGTTTTAGAAAATCAAAAAGCCCCAAAGGTACTCAGAAATCGACCGTACAAGCCAAAGCTCAAGCACTCGCACATCCTACAAAAACACGCACTGATGCTGAAATAATTGCAGGTTTGTTAATTAATTGCAGACCGTCGGACGGGCCTTTACGTCTCAGAACAAAATTTGCAGATGCCCATTTAAAGAACCGCGTGGGAACAGCACGATTCTGCGACTGCCTGATTATCGCCGAGCCGTCTTATAAGAACGTACACTTTAGTCAGTGAAGAAACATAAAAGCGTCGTCAATGAAAATGCTTCGGTCATGAAAATTTATAATAATGATGTAATTACGTATATGAACGACATTGCGTAATTAACCTTCCTATGTAATGGGTCTACCTTTTATAGCAGAACTTTCATAACAGCGGATAGCATAAAATTCATTTCGCAGAAAATCGTTTGGCAGACACTCATTTAGCATAAAATTCATTTCGCAGAAAATCGTTTGGCAGACACTCATTTAGCATAAAATTGCTTTCGCAGAAAATCGATTGGCAGACATCATTTAGCATTCATTCAAAACTCATAATTTTGTAATTCAGAATAATCTTTAGCCATAAATTTCATATCCATAATATTTTTTATTATTTAATGATATAATATTATAATACAGAGGTGTTACTTAATTCTAAACTCGCCAAACTTAAAAAAAAACATAAACATTTTTTTATAGCAAAACCATCATATCGCAGAGAGTGTGCCAAAAGACGATTCTGACTGTGAAGTCAGAATCGTCTTTTGGCATACATTTCATATTGATAGTCATTAAAAGGCAGAACTACTATATCGCAGAAAGTTTGCAGTTAGTATCACCTTCATACATTTCATATCCATAATAATTGAAAGACTCATCTATCACCTGTAAGAAGCATTAAAACATGCAGACAACATAAACCATGCTATGCAAGCAAGCATCCAGCATGCAAGCGAGCACGCAACATGCAGCAGGCATGGTTTCTGTTTGCAGGGCTCGCCGTTAGTTAGTGACAGAAACGAATCTCTGCAAAACCTACTTCACGTAGTCTTGTCTGCCCTATACCTAGAGTGTAATTTAAGCCCGCGTAGGCACGGAGGGGCGAGGTGGTCCGCGAGCTTATCGTCACAGACTTCGGCTTGCAGCCTCAGCCGCGGCGGCGAGCGTTACAACCACCTGCTCCTCAGCTGCAACGCGGGTTTAAATTACACTCTAGGGGTAGGTCAGACAAGACTACGTGAAGTAGGCTTTGCAGCGATTCGTTTCTGTCACTAACTTTTGTAGAACATAGTGAGACAACATTGTAATTTAAGGTTAAAAATGCTATTTTATGGAAATGGCAATATGCCTATTATAATTATTCCAAATGAAAATCTGCGATCTTCATAGCATGTCAAGTGAAATTCTACCAAATCAACGTTATGCTAAACGAAATTATGCGAAATAAAATTCTACCATCTTAAAAGTATACCATTGTTAATTCGGATAATAATCGGACCGTCGTAAATCGTATTATCCGATAACCTTTAGGTTTCCACTCACAATACACAACCGTAACCGGACCGTACCGTATCAGTAGATGCAAGAAAATATAGTTTGTAGAATTACGAGTTGCGGTTACCTAGCACTTAGCACCCACTACACCGTCGCAGGTCATACACAGGCAATTCGATGGCGTATTTGCAAATGCTTATGAGCCCATGAACTCAGACGCAACTTCTGTACGTTACGATCCGGTTACGGAACGGTATAAGGAGGACCTTAAATTAATTATTCCAGACGAAATTAAAGATATGAAGGCTAAAGGTATGGACCCGTTAAAGGAATGTATACACGAAACTGAAAATAGCGACTACTCGGAATCGTCCAGCGAGAAACAATCGAAAGGCATTCTCATATTTTTTCATGGCTCTCCGTGTGAAGGTAGAGAGAGCAGTTCTGATTGTGAACATCAGAATGACTGGCCAAAATGACCGAACAGCTTTAAAATACAGGGTGTCTCAAAACGATCCAACTATTTCAAGAGTGAGCGAGAAGCAAACCAGGCGCGGGGGAGTGGTGGGGCGGGCGTCGTTTACTAGAGCGTTCCTTAAATTAAAAATAAATAAATAACAAAGGCATCAAATAGTAGCAAATCGGTATTAGATTTCAGTAATATTTTAAAGCTGATCGGTTATTTTGGCCAGTCATTCTGATGTTCACGTTCTGATATTCTTGATATTGTAGACTATGTAGATCGTATTAGTTCTATACTGACATGTAGGTTTTTAATCGAGCCCCAAATATTTCCCATTTCATACTCACTGATCGCCTTTTTGTGATGTCCCCGTGGTTAGTTACGATTTGGAAAAAGGATTCATAAAAGATTAAAGAATTCGAAGATTATCTAGAAAGTGGAATTAAATACCCTTACTTATTATTGTTGTGGTAATCGTTATGAATTTACGCCCTCGCTACATCCATCGTTGAAATGTCTGATTGTTTTAGAAATACATTGTCAAGAAATGGCTTATTCAGTAGCTAAAGATCTAAAACTACCCATAGTAAATGTGGATCACAGTATAGTTCAAGCGTTATGTGACACTGACATCCCAGCAAAGCAAACGCTTCTTACTGCCATTGCCGAGAATTATGAGATGATGAAGAGAAATATGAAAAACGATTCAGATCCCAGTCCTGAACACGATGAAGGTAAAATGCAGTTTTTGCACGACCTGTCTTCAATTCGACATTATAGAATTTAATAATTAAAATATTAACTAATAAATAAAAATAAAAAAAACAATTAATATTGACTTTCCACAGATGAATTCGACGAACATAAAGATAACTTTGAAATTCTTTTGATGAAAATTAAATATTTAGCCACGACAAGAAACGTGGCTACGCCTCGTTCCAGAGGTAGCGATAAGAAGAAAAAGAAGTCTCCCTCCTCGTCGGTCGTATCACACACAGCTGTGGAAGCTATGGGGTCGACGACTTTATTTCAGATGGTTATATACACATTATATCATTTTAACGTGTCATAACGTACAGTGGGCCACATAAATGTAATAAGTAAGTTTGGTAAATTGAAATATCCGCAGAAAATACAATTCTACCAATTTTTCCTTGTTGACAGGATTTTGTTGAACAACTGCTTACCGAGTTATTCCTACAGCCCAAATACCATCACGGTTTTGTGGTGGAATCATTGACAAGTATCGTTATAAAGAATCCTCCTTTAGTACTGAGCACGTTAATAAAATGTAAACGCAGTATTCGGAACCTGCATCTCGTACTCTGCCATTCGGATTTCTCTAAATGGGCCCAAACATACGACGAAGCCCAACGAGAAGCTGAGAACCTACTCGTCGAGTGAGTACTTTTGATTATTACACACTATTCTTTTGGCTTGTCCGTGTCCGTCACAAGTTGCGGCCGGAACATTTTTCATACATTTTATATAAATTCGTGTACCGAACATTCTGGCCGCGTGTTGTGTACTTGCACGCCCGAATACAGGCGCCTTTATCCCAAATCCGTCAGCTGTTGAAAATTGCTTTTGAATTGAAAAAGTGCGTAGCTGTAGAAGTGAAGATGTCTGTTTACTATAAGCATTCAACAGGGTTCGGGAAAAAGCGGAATTTCAATGCTTTGCTCCAATTTTTTTGACTTCCAGAAATCTTAGGTATAGGTACAATTACATGTTCTCCTAAAATTCGTAAATATCTACAGACCCCAATCAAAGGTGTATGAAGAGACGGAAATAGACGGGATCGTAACCTCAGTGGAAAACATGGATGCAGAAGAATATGATAACGTTTCTCCAGAATTAAAGGCAATATACATTACTTACGGATTAGAACACAGAAGGAATAAATTTTTAGAACATGTTGGAGTGTAAGTTTTCCTATTTAGTTTAACTCGATAGAGTAAGCTCGACATTTTGTTAATCACATGAATCAATTATTGGAAAACATGTTAGAAAATGAAAAAGATGTCGACTTCACGACCATCTTCAGTGGAACTTGTCATAAAGTTATTTACTGCATGTTACATAATAATATACGCACTACTAAACCAAAGCAGGTATTCACATACTGCTGTCATCAGGTACTCCTTGTGCTTGATGTTTGCGGCAATGCGCTGCTCGTCCTTATGTAGTCCCTTACATACGAACGAACAGAACCTAACACCCACCTTATCATAACTTAAGTACCCACTCAAAGACAGCTAATAAAATTGAATTGAACTCCAACATATGTCCGTTTCAGAGAATCAATAATAGAAAGCGCTAAGAAAGAAAAGATAGGAAAAGGTAGGTACGGAATCCGGACATAATATGACACATCGGTTTATAAAGAAAAACAACTCGGACGCTGTAGACTGTATAAACAAACCTTTTCTAAAACTCGATGTATCATATTATATAGAACTAGTACAGTACTTTTATCTCAAGAAGCGACGAGCGCTGTGAATATGTGTTTAAGCGCAGGACCTCTACGTAGTACCGTCTACGTACCGCTCTAAGTAAAGTTACGTTGCGTGCATTAATTTAAAATTAATTTCTTAGTCTCTGCCTAGTTAACCAACTTTATTCTTTCTTTCGTAGTAAATAATAGTACATTAATGGCGCAGCCTGCAAAAGGAGCGTTGATGGACAAACGTGAAAATATGGGCCGAGGCACACATACGTGAGTCCATCAATGCCTGATTGCGGCCAAGGTTTGTATAGTACTTTTCTCAAATAATGCGCGGAAATTCAAACTAAGTAAATTAATTATACATTCCTGAATCAATGACGAACAACGATAATTTTTCACGCGCCAATATGTTCATTTTTCTTTTTTTTTACTTTAAAACTAATTAATAGTAATTCTATGAAGACGACGTGTCGCTCGCTAGCTAATGAAGTTATTTCATAAAAATTCATAGAAACCAATCATGTCGGGACGACACGTCAGCTGCAGTTGCCGCCTGCGGTCGGCTACGGAATTTTACCTTTAAACAGCTCTATTTGCAAGCTGAGTCGAAATTTAAACCTCCTTCGTGCCGCCATGTAAAAAGTTCGTTCCATTTTTAAAGTACACGACAGATATGAGTTAGTAATTTATTCGGCCGCCTGCTCGCATGAGTTTGACCAGTAGGACAGCATTTTCGATTTATCTCGAATAAGGTTGTCAAAATAATGCTTGAATTTCCAAGCATGTTTGAGAAAAGTTGTTTATATTCGGAGTATATATATCTGCGTAGTTTCAGTGCCAGAAGTCACATTTATATTTTTTGTTCCATTAAATTTCAATAGTATTTCGTAAGTTATGTCAGATAAATAAATTAAAAAAACAGAGAGACTAGAAACTGCTAGTTATAGAAAACTCACTCTACTTTATTTGAGCATTACAAATTGAATAGGTACAGTGAAAAATCCATCGTCATTAATTGAAACTTCAATCAGGTTGAAACTACACTCCCGGACTCTTAAATCGGGCCACCGTGCATTTTTATGTGTTTAGGCCTAAAACATCAAAATAATGTTGTCAGAGGAAAGATTTTATGCATTTCTGAAGGTGACATACTGGCCATAATTTCGGTATCACCATTCTTCCTTTGAATTAACGAATTGAAAACGAGAAGAAAATTGGAGTTTATAGTCCTATAGACACAACAAACTTATATTTTATTAGGGCATCTATAAGTCAGTTATTTCGTTATTTGTTTTTTTTTGCTTAGAGTATCGAAATCGTTTTTCTTTATTTTTAACCGACTTCCCAAAAAGGAGGAGGTCAATTCGGTTGTATTTTCGAGCTTGCTTTGCTCGCTCTTTCCATTCTACATTCTCTTGATTCTTCAGCTTTTTCTGTACGAATGGTCAAAGGAAATGTTACAAATCCAAAATTGTACAACATTTTTCGAACTCGCTTTTAGATTATGCATTCTCATATTTCTTGAGTTTTTCTGCAACACTCGACAAAGTACTAAAAGTTTACAAGTTACTAAAATAATTACTAATTGAAGGTTTTCTCTATGTAAGCCATTGTTTTCTTTAAAAATTCCACGCTCATTTTGCCCCTGAGAAACGCCAAAAGACAACTTATTGTATTTAAAACTGTTTTTTTAAATTCCAATTTCAAATTTGGAACAATGACAAACGGAAATTATAGTAAGTGACTTTAAAATCACTTTTTTCTTTCTTTGTTCTACCGGTATTTAAAAAGATAGAGACTGCAGCGACATCTACATTGACACATGTGACCTGCGCGTCACACATGGTGACGGGTGATGACAGGTAATGTGTCTGGTGGGCAACTGCCCAACGATTGATGTCGGAAAGTTATATATATGCTGACTGACGTGTCGAAATCGAAATCGAAATCCTGCATCGCGAAAGCTAAGTTTACCGCGCGAACAGCATATCATATATAACTTTCCGATATCTATCGTTGGGCAGTTGCCCACCAGACACATCACCAGTCTGGTTGGAAGATCCTTCCTTTTCTATAGAGGATGAGTGAACTTTACACAAAGGTGTAACGTTCACTCATCCTTTATAGAAAAGGGAGGATCCTCACTTATTTGCAGAGTGGCTCGATTCAGGTGTCCGGGAGTATATCTAACTGTCTCATTGTTCAATGAAAAATACACCTTGACGTTTTATGACGTGCAAGGTCTGCGCGTGCAAGTAATATTTTACTTAGTCTAGGGTTGTAAAGCAATCACGAGATCGAAAATCTGCAAAAAAGTGTGCATGGAGAAATCTTCACAGCTAAGGGTTTTTTTTAGCAGACATGTGAACTGGACCCTCTAGTAGCACTAGTTCGGTTGTTAGTCCGGTTGACCGAACTACTGAGACTTTCAGTTGCGATAGTTCGGTTCTAACAAAGCACCGAACTACTGAAACTTAAATACATGTACCCATAGATATAAGAAAGAAGTTTTTATTTATATTTCTATGCCTGTACCTATAGCAATAGTTCGGCAAAATTGTGCTTCTCTAATAAAATCGTCTCTTTCAACATACTTCTTGCTTCTTTTTGGCAATGTCTTCTTTCCAAATGTTTTGAACTGGTCGACTTTGAAATTTGCAAGAGTCGACCAGTACAAAACATTTACAGAGAAACATTATTGGAGAAGCACAAGTACAATTAACTTGTGGGGAAATTTCTACAGAGATATTCTTATACAAAGTCGCTCTTTTTACGTATACCTACTTTAAAAAATGTAAATAGTTTGTACATACGAGTATTATATAGTTTATTTGCCGAACTGTTGCTATAGGTACAGGCATAGAAATATAAATAAGAACTTCTTTCTTATAACTATGCTACTAGAGGACAGGTATCTGTTTCAGTAGTTCGGTGCTTTGTTAGAACCGAACTATCGCAACTGAAAGTCTCAGTAGTTCGGTCAGCCGGACTAACAACCGAACTAGTGCTACTAGAGGAACTGGACTTGTCTGGTAAAAAAATATATTTTTATTTCAATTATCAACTCTGTTTTATTTAGTGGAATTGCGCAGTGTAAATTCAATACCAACAGAAGTAGGGGACTCTAAAGACCCTAAGAAAAAAGCAAGAAAGGACGAAACTAGAGGTACGCATAGTATATAATGTTTATTGTTTGATTTTAATTAGGTAAGTATAAGTATTGCCTACATTTTCTTGGCGATAATCATGTTAGTTATAATAATGTGATCTGAATGACTTTCTAAATTTAAGGAAGACCAACCAGTGAATTTGCTGCAATGAATACAAAATACACCGAATATATTAAAACTACATATGAGAATCTCATAAATATCGCAAATAATTGGATCATAGATGAACATGACGTGGGGAACCCATTATACACCTTTGCCGGTCAGATCGTAGGCGCACCTCAAAAGAAAAGCAGGAAAAGATCTGATATACAACTTCAGGTTTGTAACACAGCAAAAATATTTATAACTAGCTGCTGCCCGCGGCTTCGCCCGCGTGAGTGTCGGAAATTACCCCATACATCCCCATGGGTTTTAAGTATAAATATTGAGTTTCGAGTTAATCGGACAGCGCGTTAAAATTCTTCCATACAAACACTGACACCCCCCAACCCCCCTTTAGGGGGTAATTTAGAAAAACTACAAACTTTATAATTTATTTAGATAACTCTTCGTGCGAAGTTTCATGTTTATTACCTCAAGGAATAAGATTTTTCATACAAACTTTCATCCCTTATTTTACCCCTTTAGGGGTTGAATTTCGAAAAATCCTGATACACGTTATTCTTAATTTTTGGGTTTAAGTATAAATATTGAGTTTCGAGTTAATCGGACAGCGCGTTAAAATTCTTCCATACAAACTTTGACACCCCCCAACCGTAGGATAGGATACTTTTCCGGGATAAAAAGTACCCAGTGTTGTGCCCAGGATATTAAAGAATAATTATACCAAGTTTCATCGTAATCGAACCGGTAGTTTTTGCGTGATGCCTGAACAAACAGACAGACAGACAGACAAAAAAAAAAAAAAACAAATTTTTGGGGTCGGTGTCGGTCTAGTAACACCCCCTGCTATTTTTTTTTTTGATATTTTCAATGTACAGAATTTTCACTTCTACAGATTTATTATAAGTATAGATAAGTCACTACTTACCGTGTTTTCATAAAGCATAAACTTTTTATTATTTCAGGTGTCTGAAATCTGCTTGGAGGACAGAGGCTTCCCAATGACACTAATTATGTGTCCTTGTTTGCGTTACAAGGAAGGTTTAAAATATATGTTTGAGCATTCGGTCGTGGTTACTGACGCTTTAAAAGAAGAAGTGGAAAATGATTTACTTAAATGTCCTGTGAAAAGAAAAGAATTCACTGTTTTGTTGCCAAAAACTTTCCCCACGATAAATCATGAGCTACCACTTCAATGGTGGTACTTAGATGAAAAGCCGGTAATCTTCTTAGTTATAAGCGTAGGCTGTATAAACGAATATCATGCAATTATACACACGAGTATCCAATGACAGTTTTACACTTACAAGGATTTTGTAAATGAATTATGTACAGTATTGCCGCAGCCTGTAAAAGGGGCATTGATGGATGATCGTGAAAATGTGGGCCGAGGCACAGATACGTGAGTCCATCAATGCCTGGTTGCGGACGTTGCGGCCAAGGCTTGTATAGTCGGTACTATTCTTCTATTTTACTTTAAACAGCTATCTAATTGCGTAAAACGTTTTCGTAAACGATTCCGACTAATCTTTTTCATTTTGACAGTTCAACAACATTCATTGCGTTATTTACGTTGTTGAGCAGATATTGTATTCGAACTTATGAAGCAATGGATTAGCAATCTGTTTCATACTGATCCAGATTGTGATAGATCGTGTATTACGCAATTAGGGTGCAGCTCTTATTTGCAAGGCAAATCTAAATTTAAATTCAATCTTTATCTCGAAGAAGGTCAAAATAATGACGAATTTCCAGCGTGGTTGAGTAAAATAGTTTAATTGAAATAAATGCTTTGGGTTTGGGGAAATAAATAAATTAAACACGTAATCATATATGAAAATTGAAAGAAGATTGGGATTCAATATTTAATCTAGAATGGATCTTGCCCTACCTACCCTACCTAAAAACCTTCTCCTGAGAATAAGGAACCTAACAAAAAAAGAATTATCCAATTTGGTCCAGCCGTTTTCATGTTATGTATGACAACGGAAAACGGGTTTCATTTTTATATATATTTTTCATTTAAAAACACAGTTTAAGTAGGTATTGTAGGGGAGCCCAGAGGGTTTTCAAGCAAGCATACGCGAGGCGAAAAGTTGATAGTAGCTGATTAGGTGCGCGGCATGACGAGACACCACCGACAATATATTTGAAAAGTTTCAGATAGGAGCTTCGTCGTCAGGAATCCACTTTCAGATTTCGAAAATAGGCAAATCTGATGAACAAATTGTAGGCTTTCCCTAAATTTGAATATTTTTTCAAAGGATATTCAGGGCGAATAAAAGTTATTCTGTGCAATAGTGTAAACTATCCTGATACTACCAACTTATCCGGATCCGATTTCGCAGCGCAGCTACCTTTTTTACCATTCAGAACCATAGAAAACAGTATGCATTATTGGGCAGACCTGCTTCATAAATAGTGAGGTTAAATACACACAGCTTCCGAGAATAATACAAAAGGTTCACTTTGCAGTGAGGGATTTGAAGTACAGCCTGTAGATCAAACCAAACTGAAATAAAATTAGGCTCGTGGTTAGCTATCTCCTTGTATTTTTCCTTTACCACATTACATTTATTTTTTCTGTGGTTATGCTCCTGTATATATTTTTCTAATAATGTCTTCTTCTCTTCGTCAACATTTTCATAATTTGTACAAATTGTGCTCACAGTCTTTATCAGACTTATCAATCTCGATGAATTAATATAACACGTGCACACGTACCGACAACCTTGAAGTGAGACTAAAAATGTTAACAAGCAGTACCGACTAAATGAGCCTCTTCTCTGCTTTTGAGACCGAGACACCATGAGATTACTTAATATATCACTTTTTGCTGTTAAGTTTAAAGGAAAAAAAAATAGTTTGAACTTTGCACTGAAAAAAAATCCGTAGTAAAAGCTACTGCAGTTAGGTAGGTATACCGTTTTGCTGGACAAAACACCAGTAAAAACGAAGTATGCCATAGGCATACTTACTTTTTTCTCGTCTGGTCTTTTTTTAGTAACTATTTTTTTTTTTTTTTTACTTATCCGGTTCTGCCAGAATAACCTCGGTATGGGTTATCAAAGAAGCTATCATAATTAAAAAAAGAAATCACTGGTGCCTGTCAATTATTTGCTATAGTTAGCAAAGATGGCAAACCACAATAACTAAAATTAACGAAAACATTAAACTAACGCCTTACTTACGTCGTAACACTTTTCTATTCAAGGTTTTATTGTAACTACGAACCTCTGCACTCGATATCGTTACTGGTATCGCCCCTAATAAAATTCTTAGTGATAGTGTTCGTTTTATGAGTTTTGTTAAATAATCTTCAACACTTATGCTAAGGCTAAGATTAAATGAAAGATCGTGATGTAGAAATGTATCCATTCGTCTGTATATGGGTACCAAATCCGAAACTTAAAGGAGTCTTGGCCCAACATCGAGAGATCAAGATCTTTGGTTCATGAAATGTCACACTCACTTAATCAATGACTCACTTATTATTTGTTATCACCATATAACGTTGACATTGTATTTTATTCCAGATAAAAAAATGTGAATGTAACCAACTAACCAATCTTAATTTGTTGGATGACTCCAACCAAGATAATGTGTTAAACATTCTTTCCAAATGGCATTGCATTTGTGGCCAAAAGGTAGGTATATGATATCATGTCAAATTTTATTTTATTTTATTGGAGTTAAATGAGGTTCGGGGTGGCGGCGTCCTGGGAAAAGAGTAGGATTTGGGGGCACCATTGCCCAGCGGTGGGACATTATGATCCGGATAAAAAACTAATTAAACGTGTATTTCCAGGTGACTTCGTCGCAAACATCGACAGGTGATATTCCCTCAGTGTCTATTGAGACGACTCCCTACGAGTCCATTGGTGAAGAAAAGGAGATACTTCCACTTCCACTACGCAGCGTCCAACCTATTCCTAGTAAATACTTCTTTATAATAAACATTAACAGTTTTAGTAAGTCGTTTTTGTCTGGCCTCTACTTGCAGCCATATCTATACTTATAATAAATCTGTAGAAGTGAAAATTCTGTACATTGAAAATATCAAAAAAATAAATGGCAGGGGGTGTTACTAGACCGACACCGAACCCAAAAATGTGATTAAATTTTTTTTTGTCTGTCTGTCTGTCTGTCTGTCTGTCTGTCTGTTTGTTCAGGTATCACGCAAAAACTACCGGTTCGATTGCGATGAAACTTGGTATAATTATTCTTTAGTATCCTGGGCACCACACTGGGTACTTTTTATCCCGGAAAAGTATCCTATCCTACGGTTGGGGAGTGTCAAAGTTTGTATGGAAGAATTTTAACGCGCTGTCCGATTAACTCGAAACTCAATATTTATACTTAAACCCAAAAATTAAGAATAACGTGTATCAGGATTTTTCGAAATTCAACCCCTAAGGGATAGGGGATAAGGGATGAAAGTTTGTATGAAAAATCTTATTCCTTGAGGTAATAAACATGAAACTTCGCACGAATAGTTATCTAAATAAATAAAAAAGTATGTAGTTTTTTGTTTTTCTAAATTACCCCCTAAAGGGGGATTGGGGGGTGTCAGTGTTTGTATGGAAGAATTTTAACGCGCTGTCCGATTAACTCGAAACTCAATATTTATACCTACTTAAAACCCATGGGGATGTATGGGGTAATTTCCGACACTCACGCGGGCGAAGCCGCGGGCAGCAGCTAGTAGTCAATAAAAGTGTAATATTAGAAGATAAACTGATGGGTTTGGTAGTACGGAACCCTAAGTGCGCAATTCTGACTCGCATTTATCTTTGCTCAATATAAGCGATGCATATTTCAGCGACTGGATCACGTTTAGTACTACAACCTGGTGATCTAGTAAGGTGCAAATATTCTTTTAGTCCTCAAGACGAAGGAAACTATAGCGTCAAACGGTTTATCGAAGTTAGTGGATGGCCTGAATCAAGAGTTGATATTAACGTTAACGGGATATGTGATTTACCGAGGTATTCTCAACATTTACCAATTGTTTTAAATAATTTTGACGCGACTTTTGAAAGGCTTTTTTTAATTCTTGTATATATGGGGCTACGTTATTATTTCAGATTGGATAGCCGCCCAAAAAAGATGTTCGAAAATTTTGTGAGGAGAACTCATGAAGAGAACGTCTATAAGCTAACATATTTAGATGATTTGAAAGTGTTTGAATTCGGACCAATATTTGTAGGCAGTAACAGGTATCGTGATAAATGAACATAAAATTACTTATCTTGTTATTTATTGATTAACTCATATTAAACTATTAAGGCTGGATTCGACCAAACAATAATACATTTTATCCGCGGAATAAGCCTTCTCTTCCGAGTAAATTTTGAATTTTTGACAGTTTCTCCATACGAAAACTGTCAGAGTAAATCTTATTCCGCGGGTAAAATTTATTCGTGTTTGGTCGAATCCGCCCTAAATGAAAAAATATTTTTAGAATTTATGAAGAAGATTATACGATTGATTTAAAGAATTGCTCCCTTGTGACTGCAGATGTTGTAATCGAGTTTCTAGAAGAGACTCAAGTATTTCAAATAGACAAAACCTTTATAAAATTGGAAGTAAGTACCTACGCATCAAATTCACTGTATTTCTTTCGGTTTCTTTGAAGTTCTAAGTTTCATGCTGCTTCGGCAACTCAGCATGGTGCTTATTAAATGGCATTTTTTTCTCATGATAGCCCGGATGTCGCGACAAACTTTCAATTTCGGCGGCTCCTGCAGTAGTGGGTGCGCACACGAGTGTGTTATTGTTTTGCGTCAAAGACAATCCTGAAATAGTAACGGTCAACATCGCATGTAGCGGAGTTTTGCCGATTGTTGAAATATTACCGCTGACTAAGACGATTGGTAAGATTTAAATATACAGGGTAGATTTTTGAGATGGGGCAGCAAGAACAGCTACCTAAAGCGTTGTAGCTACAGGAAAATAGTCTTAGGACACTGTCCTTAACTTTTTGAGAAATATTGATCTGCATTCACTGATTTTAAAAATACGTACAGTCGTCAGCAGGAAAATGTGCAATGTTCGTAAAAACTTTTTTTTATGCCTATCGATCCTGTTTCATATAAGGATCAAAAACGTCTATTGGACCAACTGAGGTTTGAGTACCTACTAGAAAAGTCAAAAATCGAAAAAACTTTCCTATACATTTAATAGGAAATGAAACTCCAACTTACATTAATTTATACCATCGATAAACTGGCCGAAGACTGATCGAATAACTTCTACTTTGGGTATTATTTCAGCTTAAAATTAAACACTTGAAACTTTACATTTGGATCACCTAGAAATTTTCCTTTTTAGGGTTCCGTAGTAAACAAGGAACCCTTAGGGCGTTTGTGCACTACACGGAATTTTACGGTCCGGCAGTCCGATTCTCAAGTAAATATCACGTGATCCGGAAATATAAGTATGAGATTTTACATCCGGACCGTAAAATTCCTTGTAGTGCACAAACGCCCTTATAGTTTCGCCATGTCCGTCTGTCTGTCTGTCCCCGGCTTAGCGCAGAGACTGTTAGTACTAGAAAGCTGTAATTTGGCATGAGTATACATATCAACTACGCCGACAAAGTGGTAAAATAAAATCATGAAAAATATATATTTTTAGGGTACCTACCTCCCCTACCCGTAAAGTGGGTTTTTTTTTCCGTCTATCCCATGGTGTGGGGTATCTTTGGAAAGGTCGTTCAAAAATATTGTGAGTTTGTTAAACCATTTTTGGATTGAAAGATCCAAAAATCACGTATTTAGGGGATAAAACGAATAGATTACGTGTGACTTCGGATTTTTTATTTGTCTGTCTGTGATGACTTGTTTATACCTTTTTAGTTGACTTTTGCCGTAGTTGGGTTGGCAAATTGCATACAACTTGAACAAACTTGCATACAAGCTTCAACTTGTGTGAGGTAGTTTGAACTTTAAATTTTGAACTTTAAATTTCATACATAACATTACATATCTCAAAAACATGTTTCCAATGCAAGCAACTTGTACGCAAATGTAACGTCATACTTGCATGCAAAACTTGCCTAATGGAATTGCGGCTTTAAGGACAATAATTATGTTCCTATTCCCCTGCCTTACGTATTGCCGGTTCAAATAAGAACCGGTATGGTGGCTGTTGCGCGGAGCGCCATCTTGTTGGAAATAGGTACACTCTCCGTATTCGTTCGAAATTCGAAGTTTAATTTGTTTGTTTATTTTCGTCAGTCAGTTGCGAGTCTCAAACTTTTTCCATACACGAAATGTATGGAAAAAGTTTTTTTGCGATTTCTGACTTTTCTAGCACTCAAAGCTCAGTTCGTCCAATAGATTTTTGGTTTTTGAGGTTTTTGATCCTTTTATAAAACAGGATCGATTGGCATCAAAAAAGTTTTTGTGAAAACTACCTATTTTCTTGCTGACTATTTTCAAAATCTGTGAATGCAGATCAAAATTTCTAAGGCCGTTTTCCTGTAGCTACAACGTTTAAGGTAGCTGCCCTTGCTGCCCCATCTCAAAAATCCATCCTGTGTGTATGTACTTTTATCATTTTGAACAAAAAGTCTTCAATCGTCATCGTTAACTTTTCTGTCTTACGACTTTCCTCTGAACGAGTTATTCTTACTTATAATAACGTATTTTATTTCATACGTCCTATTTAATATATTATATGTATACCTATAGATACGTGTTGCTATAGTGTAGATTCGACGATTTATAATAAATTGAACTTTATTTCAAAAGATTCATGGTTTATAATTAACATTTATTTGACGTGTAACTATGCAGAATACGGAAAGCTTCTACTCTATCGTCGAGCAGATGATAGATTTATTATAAAGAACGATTCTATTCTACCAATAATGTGGAAGATACAAAACGCCGAAGACTTCATCGAAGATTTTATAATAGCACAGACATCCGGCATCGTGCTGAGACAAGACAATCAAGTGATTCCTGTTACATATATCGCGTGCCGAGTTGGTGTTATATCCCAAAAAGTCCTAACTATCGATGTATGTTTCAACTTTCTTGACCCAATATTGATTGTATTTATTTAAGGTATAATAGTTACATTTTGATGTAAGTGTGCCCAGTTTGTCATAGTAGTTAAGGATTGCAGCCTGAGCCGAAGGTGAGGGCGCAATGGAGTGCAATGGGAAATGCTCACGCGTATCGTAACGACGTTTTTCAACACACTTGCGAGACTAAAAATAAATAAAGTTTCATAAATTACGAATTATCTAAGTATGTAAAAAAAATACATACTCGCCCTTATCGTAATAATACCGTCTCGAGTGTAATGACCAACACCGCACACTTGTATCATAATGTACTATTATGACGCACTTTCCCGCACTAGTGCGGAAATGCAAAGTAAAAAGCACGCTTGTTGAATATATTGCACTATGCGACCAAAACGCGGTGTTGAAAAATAACTTTTAGCACATTGATCTCTGTAAGTATGTATTAGCAAATTATCTGATTTGATCTAATAATAATTTACAGATATTTGACGCAGAAGGGCGTGGAGAGCCAATGTTGGTGGAAAATTTGTCATTATTCGCGGAATGCTACGATGTTACGGTTGAATGCGCTCATGAAAATCCAAGCGAGAACTATCTTAATTATGGCAACGTCAAAGTTAATTCTACAGTTGTCCGAGAATTGTACCTGCTCAATCGAGGCAAATATAACATTTATTACAGGTTAGTTGAAAAAATATGATTACAATATTACGATTCATAAATTATTAGTATTTATTGTTAAATAGTGCATTATGATACAAGTGTGCGGTGTTGGTCATTACACTCGAGACGGTACTATCCGCGCGAGCCGCAGGCGAGCGCGATATGGTAGCCGAGAGTGTAATGATCAACGCACTCGCGTTTCATACGACGTTTTTCAACACACTCGCGAGGAAATAAACAGGTCCACCGTTATATCGGAACTACTGCAGCATTAATTTTGAAATAAATATATGTTAAAGTTGAGGATTAATGTTAGCGTTAGCCGCCCAGGACCCCTCATCCCTCAGCATGGCGTTAACCAAGCCGGGGAGCGAGAGGTCCGGTCCGATCACCGCGATGAGACTGCGGCGCGGCTCGGACCACGACGGGCACACCTCGAGGGTGTGCTGCGCCACGTCCTCCGCCGCACCACAGTCGGGGCACGACGGCGTCCTCTCCCGTCCGATTCGGTGCAGGTACAATCCGAAACAACCGTGTTCGGATAGCACCTGCACCAGACGGAAGGAGAGGAACCCACGCGACCGCTCGAGCCAGTCTCGCAGGACCGGCCCAATCGCGTCGAGGGCTCGGCGGCCGAAGACTGCGGTAGCGAGGTCCCTCGTCCAATGGACGACGATGGCGTCCCTCGCCTCCCGCCGGACGGCCTCCCGCTCTTCCGGGGCCGAGCGTTGACCTCTCGCAAGTAAGATGGAGTGTGTAGCCGGGCCATTATATAAATTACGGTTAAAGATATTTATTTTTCAAAGCACATCTACACGGAAATTAAAGCGTAGCGTAAGAATATGTATCAATATTACGGTTACACAAAAATGAATAATATAAAACTCTAACAATCAGGTTAAAAAAGGTGAAGAGCTTTCCGGAGCCGTCACTGCTGCGGTCGTTCGAGTGCATGCCGGAGTGCGGGGTGATCCCTGCCACGCTGAAGCTCATCGCTATCGAGTTCGAGTGCACGCCCACCACCTCCATGAACCTGGTCAACGTGCCCGCGTACATCTGCTCGCTGCTCGACGGCAGCAAGAACCAGGTCGTCGTCGCCAAGTTCCCAGTCTGTGTTACCATTGCTTCGTTTTACAACACGTGAGTGCTTGTTCATTGTTTACGTTAACATAGGTGAAGGAAAACATCGCGAGAAAACCTGACTTATAGTTATTATGTCTGAAATCGAATCGAAAGGGTCCTGTGTGGGACAGTATTAGGCTGGTATTAAATTAATCACAATCCAATCACAAGAAGGTACAATAACAGGTTATTCGTTTATTCACTGCGACGTTTACCTAAGTGACGGTATTGTATCATAATTAGGTAACTGATACAATTTTCCTATGAAACCCATTGCAAGATTCTATACTTAGATTTGTTTCATGAATTACGTAAAACGGATTTTTCACGGATTTTATGTATCCTACCTGTGTAATGCCTATGAATATATTTGTCAGAATAAAACATTGCTTAAAGGTAAAATAAAAAAATACTTATTTATATTTCAAGGTTTACCTTGTTCCCGTTGGGCGAATTGAATTTCCACATAATAGCAGTCGGTACTGGAATCACGAGAGACGTTATTTTGAATAATACAAGCAAGTGCCCCGTGACCTACGAGATAGTGTTGCCAGTTGCATACCAGGAGACACGTGACCCTTATCTCCCTCCTCCACCTCCACCAAAAGAAAAAACAACTAAGTAAGTATATGACTGACATGACTCATAAATATATTTTAGGTTTTACTTCTTTTTTAGGGCTCCGTAACTCAAAAGGAAAACACGATAACCCTGCCCAAATAATGAACTAAAAAGTTGTATAAGTATTAATCTTTATAATCTGTATATTTATGTCTCCGTATGATTATGAACATCGTTAGTTTATAATCTATTTAGTGCGTTTATAAACTATCGAAAAATTGTGAACTTCAACAAACCATAATTTAGCGCATTATTTTTCGATAGTTTTTAATCTATCCAGGGCAAACCGACAAATTGTGAACTGATATCAAACTTGCATGCGACGTATCTTGCGCTAATGCTACATAGCCAAGTAACTGCGACCAACTTGGAAGAAGCGTTCGAAGCTGGCTGCTGCCGCGGCACCGCTCGCTCCACTCGCTCGGCTCGCTCGGATCGCATGCGGTCGGTCATAGTCGGTCGGTTTAACCTAACTTAACCCATTTAGTTGGGGTGTACGGGCTTAGTTACTGCGACAAATTCGGCTACCACCATGACCAATCAGGGACGGTTTACAATTTTACGGATGATAAAATCGGACAGATTATGAACCCTGTCGATAAGTGCAGGTTCGTTCACAATTTGACGATTTGACATTGATATATTATAAACCACCGAAAATGAATGCGTTGTAATTGTAATGTATGTAACAGTTCACATTAACGATAGTTATGTTTAATAAAATCATGCAGTCTTTATCTTATTGAATATTCAACAGAATTAAAAACCCTCCGTTAAAATGTGGCAACTTCCTTATAATGAACGAAGACAACCTTCTTCCTCCCGGAACCAGCCGGACTATACAGATACAATTCTTCGCGACACGAGCGCTGAAGTTTGAGGAAACAATTAACTTTATTATAAGCGACACGTGCCCTGCTGAGGCTCAAGGAGTGCCACTCAAGCTGGTGGGCACGGGGGCTATGCCAACTTTGGATCTGTGGAATATTGAGACCACATTTAGAGAGCATTTGATTGTTAAAAACCTATCAGAGTATAAAGTACCAGAGGTAAAGTTTGTAACTGGCATCACGATTAGATATTACGTAAAGTAAAAAGTTAGATATTGCATGTTTGTTTCTGACATTTTTCTTATTTACAGTCATCGCCACATTGTGTTTTTGCGGAGAATTCGGTGACATTGCATTTTTTCTGCGTCACAATCCATTCCAGTCACACGGGATTTATTGATCTTTATAATAATGGACTTGTTGCATGTGCACTCACCATGAAACTTCACCATCAGACTAATTCCAATCCAAAGATATTCTCTTTGGACAAGTTTGATACACATATAGAACCTTTGTTGCATAAGAATCTGGGAATCATTTTCAGTCCAGATGCGCTAGAGGTACGTGCGATGATTCCTACAATAGTCAATACGCACTGTTCACTATCACTACAATAGACTTAATACGAGTAAGTTATTGGGCGACATATACAGGGTGCGGCGCGGAAATTTGCTGATTTGTATTTCGCGCCAAGCGTCGAGGTGGGGCCGGGAAAGGGCGGGAAACGTCTCATTCTAAATGCGAAATCATGAAGTTTTGTTACCCGTCTAGTTAGTTCGCGCCAAGCGTTGGACCAACGAGCAGCGCGCGTTTGAATTGGCTTCTAAAAAATGAACGCGCAATCACAGTGACTGTGGCTCGCTACACAGAAATGATTAGAACTGGTTTTCTGCCTAACCTGGCTGAGATGGTTCTTGGACATATCTGACTCCAACAGGAGCTATGGACCACACCGCGCGATGTTCAATGGAATTTTTGTGAACACTTCGCCTCATCTCTTTGAGAGACGACCAGGGGGCCTACCACAAGCTCTTAAAGCAGTATTATTACAATCTTACTTTGACTTTTCGTACCATGACGTCCTTAAAATAAGCTTATTGAATTAATGTTGTTTTCTTAGCGGTTTCGGTGACGTCACCTCTAAAACTTCATTCAATTCGTACCACGAAGTGTCTTTTGACAGCTAGCAGGAATGTTTTTACGTCAAATTTAGCCATCATAAAAAAGTTCCTCGGACTCGACGGAAATATTATTATTTTGCAAAGGAGGACCGGACAAAATGGTCCCCACGACCAATAACAACCTAACGTATGTCATTAGATAGGCATTTTAATATAGAGCAATAATTTCTATGGCGGTTCATTTCAAATCGCTGTGTGAAAAAAGTTATTGCCATGTTTCGTAGGACTGACCTGGACGCTAGATAACGGAACACTTGAAAAGTTAATCATTTCTAGTGGTCTTAGTTAACTTACTTGTATGCTTTTCGATGGTAATACAATAACTTGGTACTATCGAGCTGGTCTGATTATGGACCTGGACGCTGGATAACGGAACTCTTGAATGACTTCTAGTAAATCCACCGAGTTTGGGCTCATTAGATGTGTCTCAACGAGTCCTGTTCATTTTACCTGATGACGAGGACCTGATGACTAACCTGGACGGTAGATACCGGAACTCTTCAATGGCTACTAGTAAACCCATCGAGTTTGGGCTCATTAGATGTGTCTCAACGAGTCCGGTTCATTTTACCTGATGACGAGGACCTGATGACTGACCTGGACGCTAGATAACGGAACTCTTCAATGGCTACTAGTAAACCCATCGAGTTTGGGCTCATTAGATGTGTCTCAACGAGTCCGGTTCATTTTACCTGATGACGAGGACCTGATGACTGTCCTGGACGGATAACGGAACTCTTCAATGGCTATTAGTAAACCCATCGAGTGTGAGCTCTTTTAAGGTGTCTCAACTAGTCCTGTTTATTTTAATATTGTTTGAAAAAAGTTATGGAAATGAAGTTGCGTAATTTAGATTTATTTTGTTGTTTTTCTGTAAATATATATTTAGGATATCAAAAACAAGTCAGTATAAAGAGTAAACAGTGATTATATACCGTCATAGAAAGAAAGAAAAGAAAGAAAGAATAACGTTTATTTGGACACAGTTCGTGAAACACAAATACAAAAAGACAAAGTAAAAAGTGAAAACAATGTCAACAATTTATAGTGTGTGCCTCACGGATGCGCCAAAAAGGTTCATTTCAGCATTAAGGCGAGGACTCCCAGAATCGACCTATTTTTGATTCAACATTAAACAATCAAATATTATTTGTTTTGATCTGATAAAAATACATGTTGTAGGTTAATAAATATTCTTGATTATTCTATGATTCAAAACACGATATTTACAACTCCACTCGATCAAAAAAAATCGCGAAAACTCCCTGTTTTCGCGATTTTTTTATCGTTTTTTAAGTCGTACTTGAAGTAGACCCAACTTTTACTCCTGAAAAACATGTCAAAAAATAGGCAATGAAATTACGAAGAATATTCTACGATTCATTTTTTTCAAAACAGTTTTTTATTGTTTTAACAAGATATTATATAACAAGGCGGCCCGCGCGCTTCGTTTCAGTAGCCGGCCAGGCGTCTTTGAGGTAGGACCTGTGTCGCTGTTGCTAGCTCGCTGCGTTCCCCGCAAAATAGACGATAAATTATTGTTATTTTCTGTGTGTGTTAGTTTTTAAAATCAGTCTGTATAATAAATAGTTTTAGGTTCTAGTATTAATAATTTAACTGTAGATATTAGTTTAAGTTGTAATATAAGAGGTATTTAAGATTAAATTATGGGGAATAAGAACAGAAAGAAGAAAAAAATTACAGGATAGAACTACGGAAGCTTAAAAAAAATATTTAGTAAGTGTGATTATAACTTTTTACGTATATTATAACTACCTACTCGTTTTTAATATTACAGTTTACAGAAAGAACAGTACCGCAACTACCTACACCAAAGATCATTTTTGCAAATAAAGTTTTTATCTTTGCAGTTCATCGATACCAAGATACAAAGGCGTATTTACAAAAAAGTGCACAGGCGAACAGTAAGTGCCTACCCTACAACTCGATTTTTTGAATGGGATTTAGAATGGCGATGACGCGACGGCAGTATTTGCTTCTCGCTCAGGCGCAATAGGTAGGTTCTACTACGTGAGCGTCAGACATGTACCTAGTGTACCTACTGCATCAATTCAACTCGCGCGCCTACTGTAGGTATCTATTGTACAAATTATAATAATAATGCAAGGTTGTTGATGTTGTTGTACTTTCACACAAAATAATGACTAGTGTAGATATCTGTTATCTCCTGAAATATCATATCTGTGTATCAAATCTCCTAAATGTCATATACAGGGTGTCAGGGACATCGACGCAAAGCCTGTAACCATGGATTCAGTACATGATTCTGAACCCCCCTGCGTTGAAATATTTCGTCGGTATTTTTTTTTAAATCAGCTGTTTCATAGAATAGTGCAATACCTACGTGGTCAAAATTTCAACGCAGGGGGGGTTCAGAATCATGTACTGAATCCATGGTATCAGTTTTCGCGTCGATGTCCCTGACACCCTGTATATAACTTCCCCGCCATCAATTGTTGGGCAGTTGCCCGCCAGACACGACACCTATCTGGTCGGAGTATCGTCCCTTTCTTATAGAGGATGAGTGACCATCACACCCTGTTCGTCATACCCCTAAAACTTATTGGAGAAAAAAGTGTTTACTTTTATTTGCATAACTATTTGATTAAAAAATATTTATATGATTATATTTTTTTCATTGAGTGCCCAACCTTCACATTAAGTCTTCTTGAATTACAATATTGATATTGTAATTCAAGAATTGTAATACATTTATCCTAAATGTGCCTACTTGATTTTTTATACTTTAGCACGAAGATTTCGCATCCTTATGGAAAGTCGAAATTCAGATTTTAAATCCACCTTATTCACAAAAAATTATAAGTACGATATACCTATCTTTAACTATTATTCATTAGGTTCAAGTTTATATAATAACTATCTAATCTATATCTATCCTTAAAAAATATTTAATAGAAAAATAAAAGAAAGTAAACTTATACAATACAAGTTGACCTACTGCATTGGTCTATTCTGTGACCCAACTTACTAGCTCGAGTTCATGAACTCATGAGCGATGCGCTTGGCGCGCGCGTCTCCCGCGCATCGGGATTTGTTACGTATCGCTACTCGTTGCGGGGGCTGGGGTAAGCGTTGAATGCCTACTGCGCTCGGGCTATGCCCGCCTTAATGCCACGCAAATGCAGTCTGAGGCTGGTTTTCTAATTAACCTTAAGGGACAAATGAGGGGAATACAAACAGTTTCAACATACCTAATGACATCCACAATGATATCCAATAAGTTCATAGCAGGACCCCTGGAAGGGCGATGTCAGGCAAATCCTAAATACCACACAACTACTGGTCTGATTATGGACCTGGACGCTAGATAACGGAACATAGCAAGCACATATGAATAGTTAAGCACTTCGAGTGGTCTTAGTTTGAACATTCGCAAATGTATGCATACCGATGACAACTGACTGCACAACAGAAGATTTCAGCGACATCTTTTGAGTCATCCATCAAAATCTACCTTCGTTTGCAGCTTATGTACTAGAAAACGCAGTATTGGAGGTTTGCTTAAGTTCCATTCATTTAGCCATCACGCCTATATATCAAATTCCTATTTATGGGGTAGATATAACTGAAGTAATCAAAGGAGAGTTCCGTTATCTAGCGTCCAGGTCAGTCATCAGGTCCTCGTTATCAGGTAAAATGAACACGACTCGTTGAGACACATTTAATGAGCCCAAACTAGATGAGTTTAATAGTAGCCATTGAAGAGTTCCGCTATCTAGCGTCCAGGTCAGTCATCAGGTCCTCGTTATCAGGTAAAATGAACCGGACTCGTTGAGACACATCTAATGAGCCCAAACTAGATGAGTTTACTAGTAGCCATTGAAGAGTTCCGTTATCTGGCGTCCAGGTCAGTCATCGGGTCCTCGTCATCAAGTAAAATGAACAGCACTCGTTTAGACACATCTAATGAGCCCAAACTCGATGGGTTTACTAGTAGCCATTGAAGAGTTCCGTTATCTAGCATCCAGGTTAGTCATCAGGTCATCCTCACAAGGTTAAATGATCAGCACTCTTTAAGACATATCTAATGAGCCCAAACTCGGTGGATTTACTAGAAGCCATTCAAGAGTTCCGTTATCTAGCATCCAGGTCCTTAATCACACCAGCTCGATTGTACCAAGTTATTATTATAATCATCGAAAGGCACGCAAGTAAGTTAACTAAGACCACTGGAAGTGACTAACTATTCAAGTATTCCGTTATCTAGCGTCCAGGTCAGTCCTACGAACCATGGCAATAACTTTTTTCACACAGCGATTTGAAATGAACCGCCATAGAAGTTATTGCTCTATATTAAAATGCCTATCTAATGAGATATGTGTGATCGCTATTGGTGCTTAGACCAGCTTCCCTATATATTTGCCGATTCTCCTTTATAATTAAGAAATCATTATCGTGTCCTTTAAAGTAAGTCAAATGTATTTATTTACGTAAACTTGCCGAATGAATTGTGTACCTAGTGATTTTAGTCCATGGGTAATTCATTTCGTGTTTGATTGTAGATGGCAAATATGTATACGAAATGTTTTGTAAAAAACGCAGAAGCCAACAGTACTAGAAAGCGGCGTCGCGGTCGTATGCAGCTACGTCAGGAAGCAACCCCTTCAATTTTATTTCAAAACACTAATCACTGAGTCTGACCATACATATTGTTTTGAACTATCTTCGTCAAAACATTACAGAAAAAATGTTTCTTTGTTTTAAAACTTTCACTGAGTAACCGTGTTTAACCTTACCTTGATTCCATGTCGACTTTGTAGCCAGTTAAATCTTATTCCATTATAATAAAATAAGTTCAACCACTTAGAGTATAGCACTTGAAAACAAAAAATATCACTACATCGAGTTTCAAATTTCATTCTGCTATAAACACATTTTGTTCCGAATCATATAATGTCACAACCTCGTCACAACTTAGTCATAGCTTATTTTTAATTGTTTCAATTGTTTTTCTCAGTTTGCAAAGCAAAATCTTTAATATTTGCGTTCATTTCATGGAAATTACTCATAAAAATTAGATTGTAATGCAAAGTAACATTTTTTAAATAAAAAAATATAATATTTAGCTTCAAGACTTATTTCGACGTACTTCGTAATAGCGATTCGGACCAACGTGTGAAAGGGACAGCGCTATACAGTTCGTATAGCGTTGTTTCTCTTCGACTATCAGCAGGGAATAGACAAATCTTACAAATTGTTAATTCTTTCCCAGCACTAAGCAGGAATAAAACAATATTGAATGATGAAGGTCATGGTACGAATAGGAGTAATGTTATTGTAAGCTTGAAACAAAACTCTCTTGAAATAAGATTGTTTCGTAAAAGATTGTGGTAAGCCCCCTGGTTTGGGTGTGCGTGTGGATTGAGTGCTCCTTTTTAAAAGTTAATTATATTTTTACGAAATCAAGGAAGGATTTAGGAAATAATTGTGAAAACTTCACGGTGAAGATAAAAAAATTGTGAAATGTATGGTGAGAGAGTCGTGGTCAATTAACTAGAACACTCAATCTGCTAACCTGAGAAAATACTGTAACTCGTATCTCATAACATACATGATATATGTTTAACATTTTAATGTGGAATATTTGTACTGAATTTGTGAAAGCTATTCACAAATATTCAATTGAGTTGAACGGTTTAGTTGGATTTTATAAAGGTTTATTTAGAACACTCAATCCTCCTATGGTGCAGACGGAGTGTTCCAAAACTGTGCAACTTTGGCTAAATAAATTCTTAATATTCTTACTATATTTTACGAGTATAATTCAGAATCAATTTGTGAAACAAAAACCTAGACGTAAAACGTATTAGTTAGAGAGTAAATAAAAAAAATACTTCCTGTTCAACGTCCCGTTTGAGTGTTCCATGTTGTAGCGTTTATTTTTTCAACCCGAGCTTTTATATAAAAGGCGACCTCATCAGAAATTGTGAAAATGTTGTCACTAAAGTTTACAACGATTTCTTTTTTTGTGAACGCTATAGTTTATCAATAATCAACGTTATTATATTTCTAAGTGACAAATTTGTATAGGGTGACCATGCATAGGTAGGTACATAAATGAAAAAATATTTTTGTACCTACATATTAACATTTTATTACAACAAACTAGATATGAGCGCCGATAGTCAATCTGTCGGCAGCGGCGCGCTGATTTTTTGAAGTCGGCGGCGGCGGCGGCGTCAGCGTCGGCGACTTGACCTTCATACAACCTTAATTTAAGAAAAGAAATAAAACAAGAATTTACGTATAATTAAGATTTATTATATGTATAATTTTGACGTGAAAAAATGAATTTTAAAAGAGAAAACAAAATTAAAATAATCTGATATTCACTAACTTAGCTTATAAAAACGTAGCTTAACAAAAACTGTGTTTTTTTGTTGATAACTTGGATAACCCAGAAATTGTAATGTCCAAGAGTTTCGTTTTATAAACGTCTACGTCTAGTGCCGCTTTTTGTCAGCATTCGCGCAGACGTGCGTTCGGTTCGGTTCGTGTGTTGGGTTAAACTGAATGCTGCCGCTCGGGCTTGGCGCGCCGTCGCCTATGGTACACTGTATCAGTCGCAAATTGTTGGGGGCAGAGAGTTTCAAGTCTTCCATTTAAAAATAGTGAAATATCACCTGGCCACCTCTTCTCAACCGATAGCCTACACCTGAATCCTTCAGCAGTGTGCTTAGAGGATTCAACGCCAAGTAAAACCAAAGCGGACTCAAACTATTGCCCTGAAATATTCCCCGTTCAATCCTGATCGGTTCATCAATCCCCCGGGTCTGTCGACATCCTGGATAGAGAAGGACCGTCCTCCATTGCCCCATACACGACATCAGGAAGGTGCGCAGAGTTGCATCTATTTTGTACAATTCCAGCATCCTCGTGAGCCATGTTTGTGGACCTGAATCATAGGCCTTATTATTATTATTTCACTCTTCTCTTAACATTGACGTAAACGAATCCGCGGGCAGACTTTGTATGAAATAAATTATCTTCACACTATTAAAAGTTAACTTCTATATCCCTTTTCTAATTTATAATAAAATAGGTACTTACGTATACTTACTTATTATCAATGAGCGGAAACACTGACGGTAATTTATCAACACAGTAATTTCAAAAAAATCTATAATTGCGTGGCTCAAATGCTCTAGCATAAAATGTTGTTGCGTCTAACAGGCATCAAACTATGAGTATAAAGTAAATAGCGCGTAATGAGGTTAGATGAAAAATGTGTCCGACAAAATTATGTCCACCCTACACAGTTTTGTCGCTTAGAAATATAATAACGTTGATTATAGTTAAACTATAGCGTTCACAAAAAAAGAAATCGTTGTAAACTTTAGTGACAACATTTTCACAATTTCTGATGAGGCCGCCTTTTATATAAAAGCTCGGGTTGAAAAAATAAACTCTACAACATGGAACACTCAAACGGGACGTTGAACAGGAAGTATTTTTTTTATTTACTCTCTAACTAATACGTTTTACGTCTAGGTTTTTGTTTCACAAATTGACTCTGAATTATACTCGTAAAATAGAGTAAGAATATTAAGAATTTATTTAGCCAAAGTTGCAGACTTTTGGAACACTCCGTCTGCACCATAGGAGGATTGAGTGTTCTAAATAAACCTTTATAAAATCCAACTAAACCGTTCAAGTCAATTGAATATTTGTGAATAGCTTTCACAAATTCAGTACAAATATTCCACATTAAAATATTAAACATATATCTAGTATGTTATGAGATACGAGTTACAGTATTTTCGCAGGTTAGCAGATTGAGTGTTCTAGTTAATTGACCACGACTCTCTCACCATACATTTCACAATTTTTTTATCTTCACCATGAAGTTTTCACAATTTTTTCCTAAATCCTTCCTTGATTTCGTAAAAATATAATTAACTTTTAAAAAGGAGCACTCAATCCACACGCACACCTGGTTTGGCCGGTCCGCTCGCCCAATATGGCTTTTTTTTATGGGGTTATTTGAAATCGATTGTTTACAATGACCGTCCAAGGAGCCTACCTCACCTGAAAAACAATGTACGCCAAGCCATCAACAAAATACCCGTCGATAAGAGTTCAAAGAAACTTCAGACATCGGGTAACTCAATGCATTGACAATGAGGGCCGTCATTTGGCCGAATGCCATCTTCAAAACTATTTAATAAAAAAAAATGATAATGTATCTATACTTATAATAAATCTGTAGAAGTGAAAATTCTGTACATTGAAAATATCAAAAAAATAAATGGCAGGGGGTGTTACTAGACCGACACCTGTTCCAAAAATGTGATTAAAAAAAAAATTGTCTGTCTGTCTGTCTGTTTGTTCAGGCATCACGCAAAAACTACCGGTTCGATTACGATGAAACTTGGTATAATTAATCTTTAATATCCTGGGCACCACACTGGGTACTTTTTATCCCGGAAAAGTATCCTACTATCCTACTAATATTATAAATGCCAGAGTTTGGATGGATGGATGTTTCTTACTCTTTCACGCAAAAACTACTGAACGGATTTTGATGAAACTTTACAGTGATATAGCTTATACATCAGAACAACACATAGGCTACAATTTATAAAGATTTTGTTTGATTTTGCCATGATATAACGATAAGTATCAAGTATGTCGGAAAAATTTCTGCCCTCTGAGAGCTAAGTTGGAGTGCGCTGCCTAAACCGTTAAAGTTACGCGAAGATAATGTATCGTGGGATTGTATGGCTAAAACAGTTCTAAATAAAAGTCCGCGCAGCATATATCTATCTTTTATGTGGAAGCCATTATACCTAAAATAGTGAGCCATAAATACATTTAAAATGAAGACCTTTTTACGTTGCAAATTTTGTAGTATTTAGTTACTCTTATCAAAATTAATACCTTAGTTTACATATCGTCTCGTCAGTCTCGAACATATTATGAATCTGAATGATTTTGATAGATATTTCTAATCCATTGCGATTAGAAATATCTATCAAAATCATTCAGATTGTGATTGATAGTGTGTTACGCAATTCGTTTTTAGCTTAATTACTTAGATATTATTATTATTATAAATGAAACCACATGACACACGACATGTAACACGTTCCTGTGGGATAATATCCGACATCCACGCGGGCGAAGCCGCGGGCAGAAGCTAGTTTTATAATAAAAATGAATGATTTGATTTTTTTATGACCTTTCAAATAAGCATTTTTCCGCGCCGCACCCTGTACAAGGTGTAATTAAAATAACTGAAAGCCTCGTATGGGCTTATAATATTATTATTGTACTCATCATTATGAAAACAACTTAAAAAAAAAACATTTTGGATCTGCTGTTCACTTAATAAGCAAAGTTTCATGATCTAATTTGAAGTATTTTTTTAATACCAGCGGTTTATTGTTCGGTTTGAAAGTAACATTGTTTTTTTCTGTCGAGTAAATTTTATGGAATACCTAGTGTTTTGTCAAACATAGTACTTAACATTAACCCTCAACTTTATCATAAATTTATTTCAAAATTAATGCTGCAGTATTTTCGATATAACGGAGGATAATGCTAAGCAATTTGAGGTAGTATTCTTGGGCGAATTGACTAAGCAACTTTGTCAAAATATATTTTCAGGAATATCGTGCGGTGTTGGAAATAAGATTAAAATTACTAGACAACCAACAAATGTCATTCAAGATATGTCTTATAGGTGAAGGTGTTATTCCTAGAATAGACTTGGTTTCACCTCGGCTGAAAAGCCAAAGGATTGCCATGCTCCGCTTTGCAGTCACTTGTCTGGGTTCCATCAGCAACAAAGCTATTCGCTTTAAAAATATATGTACTGTGAATACTGAAGTCGATTTACAAGTTGCACAGTCAATGGATGAAGTAAGACCTATATTTTGGTTGTCTCCAGTGCCAGACAATGAACAGGCGGTTCAAGATGGCCATAATGGTAAATGAAACAACAACTAGTATAAAATATAAAAATGTGCTCATTCGGAAAATGAATTATATGTCTGTATCTAAAACTTTTCAGTTGAAACTAATATAAGAATGAAAGTTACTTTGAAACCAAATGAAATAATTACATTAAATGTTTATTACAATCCAATAAGGAAAGACCGAACTAGGTGTGAAGTAAATATGACGATTAAAAACAATCCTTACGAATATTTTACCGTAAGTATACCTAACCGATGTTTTTAATTACTTAGTTACATTATTTTCAAGCATTTGGGAAACCTATTTTTAAATATTCGAAGTTAACCTAGGAGAACATAATATTATTATTTTTAACATATTATTACACAATATTTTGAATCACAGTCTAGATAATTCAATGAATCTGCCTAGCCTTTTCCAAACTATGTTGGGGTCGGCTTCCAGTCTAACCGGGTGCAGCTGAATACCAGCATTTTTCATGGAGTGACTACCACCTGACCTGCACAACCCAGTTACTGGATAACATACCCTTGGTAACGACTGTTAAAGATCTACGAATAACAGGCTAGATAATTATTAGTTTTATTTTGAAACCTAACTATAGATACTCGTTTCTTTTTATTTCCTTTAGGTAATGTGTGAAGGTGAATCATTCATAGAAGACGTCATATTAATGGGTCTAGAAATGCTTTCCATGGATACAGATATTGATGCGTATAAGACATCTGCAGAAGGGTTAGTTTTCTTTAAAAAAAATACTTATGTATGTGTTCTGAAGGACTTCTTGTGTTCTGGTTTCAAAACCTTGTCTTTTATTAAATCTGGAACATTTCCACATTCATTTCAAATCGCCGGTTATTAAGTTTGTTTGTATGAAAACAGGACCGTGTCTTCCGTGTCTACAGTAGACAAAAAAAGTAAAAGCTCCATCGATAAGAAAAAACTAAAAGGAGACGCCAAGAAGTCGAAACGGTTGTCCGCCAGTTCAATCAGGGATTCAAGCTCAAAATCAGAATCCACTCTTTTAAAATACGTATTAAATTTTGGTAAAGTGTAATTTTATTCATAAGTTAGTCAACCGCACGTCCGTGGTATCAATTTGACGTTGACAACACCCTTTTGTAGGGTTCCGTAGTCAACAAGAAACCCTTATAGTTTCGCCATGTCCGTCTGTCTGTCCACGGCTTAGCTCAGAGACTGTTAGTACTAGAAAGCTGTTATTTAGCATGAGTATACATATTAATTACGCCGACAAAGTGGTAACATAAAATCATGGTAAACAATTGTTTTTAGTGTACCTCCCCTACAAAACCCTACGTAAAGTGGTTTTTTTTTTCGTCCATCTCAATGTGTGGGTTATCTTTGGAAAGGTCGTTCAAAAATATTGTGAGTTTGTTGAAACCATTTGAAGGATTGAAGGATACGTTTGCGAAATATTAAGCTTTAAAGTGCTATTTTTTTTTGGAATCAAGTCGTTTTGATAAGTTCTGGATATGTGGTAAAAATTCACAGCAGTACAGGGTGTAAGGGACAGCCCTCTGCAAACTTACAGGGTGCATTCAGCTCCTTATTTTGAATCATATTCCACCGGAAAAATATCAAGGTTTTTTTTGTGTTAAAATTTAAAAATTACATTATCTGTACGCAGCACTCAATTTGTGTAAATGAAACAGCTGAAATAAAAAAAACAGCAATTGATGTTGAAATACTCTACGTGCGCTGCCGTTCGGTAACGATACATTGCGTGTGAGGTAATTAAACAAATCAGGTTTATTGGGTTCCCATAACGTTCCTGAAATAATTTTATGTACCGGTCATCTTAGTATGATATACTGAATTCACCCCAACAGTCTGCGGAGGGCTGTCCCTTACACCCTGTATATAACGAAATTAAAAGGAAAACTAACACAGCTAAATAGGCGAGTATAATTACCGCCCAACTTACATTTGCAGTTGCAAAAACATGTTCTCCCATACAATGTTAGTAAATGCTGTATTTTTTATTTCAGAGGGTTGTGAGCTATGTTGCTTACAAAAGAGATCAGTTGTAATGGTCAATAATTCTGAAAAGTTATACAAGTTTACCTGGACTGAAGTAGACTGTTTAGTCATAAAACCATCTATGGGGTACATTTCCCCAGGTGAAGAGAAGGACCTAGAAATTATTTTTTTCTCTGCCCATCCTATTACGTTACGAAAAGTAAGAATTATGGTGCTTTAATTTTTTCAACCATAACTACAAAGTATTTCAATTAATACAGTATTTTATTTAAAGGAATTGTTATCTTGTGCCTTAGTGGCAATTAGTGATGATTCTCTCACACTTGATGTGAAAGGAACTACTTGGGACAATCGTCAAATAGTTACCCTGTTTGATCACAATAAGTAAGTTATATTGATACAGCAAACCTTTATGTTATACAATCATCGACATAGACTTAGTGCAATATATCTATTATCATAATATCCTTTGGTAATCAGCTCCGCTTAGAACGCGGAGCATCGTAGCATCTGAGCCTAAAACACTTGCAAGATCTCCGATGTGACAATAAACACAATACAAGAATATTTTATTATACTATACATATATAACCATGTACAGCAAAATAAAACATTCTTACGATGACTAAAATTATTTTCAGCCGTGAAACTAAATTCCTTAATCAAATGTTTTCAGGGATTTGAGCCTTAATCAGAGATGCGAAACAATTATTGACGAACAAACTATTTCACCAGTAGATTATTTCCTAGGAAAAATAAACATGGTTATAGTTTATTCAGCACAAACGGAATATACCAAATACGTTTCTACATTGCCTGAGAGTAAAGAATTACTCGATACGTTTATATATCAGGTGAACTATTACTCGTTTTAATAATTATCACTAGATATTATAATCTCAGCATTTTTTATTTTAATATTCAGACAAGATATTTCGACTTCACTGTGGAAAACGTTGGTCATGTTCCGATGAAAATAACCTGGATTTTTCAAATTGACGATGAATTTCCAGCCAGAATAGATAAATACGGAATGAAACAGTTACAGGTATTGTTCTTTTTAGATCAAGGTTCCTCACACTGTATGTATAGGTAACTTAGTAATAAACTCAAACATACATTTTAATCTAAGCCCATAAGGTTAAAATTGTTGGATATAAAGAAAATGAGCATGAGTTTTAATTTAACTGCAAAGCCAGTTTACTTTATTGTTTCAAATAAGTAGTTCAGGGTAGCACATGCGACTTACTCATGTATGAAGAGAGTTTAATCAGGAAGAAAAAATGGAGTGAAAATCAATAGAAAAGAAGGCAAGTGCAATTATGTCAAAAATATTTGAAATCAAACTCAAGGAGAGTAGGTTCATTAAAAAGTTCATTTTTACGAAAAAAAATGAGTTAAAATCGTCTTAAAATTACATAATATAATATCAGATCAGTTTCATGCTAGAAAAGGAAATCTCGCCATTTATTTTGTAGCTTTAACACATCTTATTTAACCAAAAAAATCATACATTAAAAACTGGCGCTGTTACGTTAGACACGAATGCTTCCGGGGGCGTGAAGTGCTCTGATTTTAGACGGCGTTGACGCGTAGCGGACCAGTGGCTACGCGAGGCATCTCTGCTACGACTGCTACGAGGTTTCAACGCAACCAGCACCGCGGCTGCGTACCTACAAGTCTACGGCCGGCGTAGTTGTACTAGTTTCATTAAATTATATTACTTCCCGTTTTTAACAATATTTCGTAAATCAACATGAATTTATTAGGTATCGCCGGAGGATCGCAATGACGTGGGCTCAAATGATGCGTGCGCAGTTTCTATAACAAACGGAAATGAGCTCGTGCCTGACGTCCCTGTTGAAAAAGGTAAACTTAATCATTATACAGAATACCAACAAAGAAACGCAAAAATATAAATTTTTGCATTTCTAAGAGTTGATAAGTTTATAATCAGTATTTCATAAACTTATTATGTTTAAATAAAACCAAGTTACCTTTTTTATTCATATACCTGAATTTCTCACTATCAGATCCTAGCAATGTAACGCTGTTCAGTAATAGTCAGGGCAGAGACAGCGTCGACACATGGTTTGAGGTAGACCTGCCGTTCTCAATAGAGCCTGTTAAAGATTGCTTGAAGCCTGGGGACAGCAGAGTTTTCAGAGTCACATTTACACCTCTTGATGCATTTGACTATAGAGTGAGGCTCAAAAGTACTATAGGTAACTGATTATCTAAAACGATTATTAGTTTTCAATACCTACTTTGTATATAGTGATATAGAATTATATAAATTGTTTTTTTTTGTATGTTTTTTTTCTTTGCGTCTTTTTTTTCTTTCTATTGTTAACTATTAATAACACTTTTATTCAGATAATCTAGATCCGTACGATCAAAACATAGCGTGCAAGCTAACGGTGCGCTCACTGATACCTTACGTCCACTTAGACATCGAGGAGAGCAGTTATTTAACTTCAGGCAGAAGACGGATCACAGGAGTTGCGCTACCTCCATATTTAACTGTTTTGGAGTTCAATGTTTTGGGATCAGGATGTTACAAAAAGTTTGTATTGCTATCCTAATTTCTTGACAGTTCGAAAAATAACGTAGGTAAGGAAGGTACTGGTAACCGCACGTCCATGGTAACAATGTGACATAGACAGCACCTTTATGTCGTAGAAATAAGGACGGTTTTACAGTGGCCCTTACCAGTGTCGTGCGGTTGTCCGTAGTAGATACCAATCTAATTTAACAAATTGTTGTTCACGCGATGACGATGCACGCTTCGGCTTTAAATCACGATCACCATTTTCTGTTATTTTATCATTTTAGAACATTCAATGTGATAAACCCAACTAGCGAAGCGTATGAATTCATATTTGAAATGATATTATCTGATAAGCCGGAGCTCATACCAGTTCATTGCAACAAGTTGAAGGGATTCGTGGAAGGAGGCACGTCCACCGAAGTTACCTTTACGTTTTCTCCTACTGCCCCTGGGGTAGGTAATCAATTTACTTATTTTTAAAAGGCTTGTTCTTGCTGTAAACTTGAAGATAAATATACTTAACTTTGTAGGATTACGAGTCGCAATGGAAGTTCGAAATACCAAGTCATAACCTACTCATTAATATATTAGTTGTTGGTTTGGTAAGAGAGCCTGAAGTAATATTTGTTCCGACAATTCTTATCATAAGGAACTCTCTAGTCGGCTTCACGTCGACGAACATCGTTGTATTGAAGAACAATGAGACCGAAGATCTCAAATTTGAATTCAAGGGCAATTCATTGTGTAACGAATCTGGGAAGACGCCTGTTATTTGCCACCCAAATAACGGAACATTGAAAGCAAGAACTGAAACACCAATTAAGTAAGAATTTTTCCTTATGAACTTATATTCTTTTGCCGTTTTATTTCTTAACTACATTGGTGTTAAATTTTCTTTTTCTAGAATAATATACACTCCAATCCAAGATGGCCCACTGTCATTTAAAATATTCTGTAATGTAACGTATTTGACCAAGTTTCTGACGCTGTGCGTCAATGCGCTTAGCTTTTCCATTAAGCCTAAAGTGACCTACTATTTAATAGGCCATGAACATATACTTAACAGTGAAGCTCTTACCAATATACATTTAGATCAGGTTTGTTTTGATACTCCTTTATTACCAACAATCTAAAGATGAAAGCAGATAAAATTATAAAAATTCGTATAATACTTACTAGCACTTTGCCAGCGACTTTCTCGATCTTGTGGGAATTTCGAATATTCCCGCCGTATTCCTTGTCTACATCTTAAAGAAAACGTCTGTGAAAAAGTTCATCTGGGATGGGCGATGATGAGTCAGATAGTGAGTGTCAGGTCTTTAATTTTTATATGTAGGTATTGATGAAATCTTACGATTGCAATTAATGTACTTATACAATTTTAGACTGCTTCAACATATGAAAGAACAATACCGTTTATTATAAAAAACGATGGTTCGGCGACGTTTTTCTTCGACTGGAGTTACAACTGCTCTCACGTCAAAAAGTACATGCAGCTGAGAGTGGAGCCGAAGAGCGGGCACGTCACGCCCGCTAACAAAGTGGAATGTACTTTGTACTTCACTGTCACGCAAGTGCCGGTCCAAGCGTTCCCCGTCACCTTATCTGTACGTACCAGGTTATATCTTTTAATCATTTCGTGAAGCACTTGCGATTTCTTGGAAATTGCAATCCGACCGTTAAACATTCGACACAGATATTTTCTTGCTAAGTATAAGGGCTGATTTACGTTTTGCATTAGATAAGTACACAAGTGCCGGATCTTAATTTTTTTTTAGGCGGGGCGAAAATTGAAAAATGCCGCCCCCACTTATATTTATATTGACCTTTATCTTTATACTGGATGAATTTTTCTACCGTCTCAAATAAAAATGGGTATAATAGGTGAACGGAGGTGAGTAGAAGCAAATGGCATAATTAGTTTAGAATTTTTATGACTTTTCTTTCGAAAAAAAAAATCCAAAAAACGATATGCGACTTGCATATGATTTGAAATTGGATATTATTTATCTTTTTTTTTTTTTATAAATTCTCTTTCTTTGTTCGAATATGAAAAGTTTACTTGAAAGAAGCGTTTTTTGATGACAGATATTTTTTTTTTCTAAGTTGCGGAAAAAAGAAAAAAAAAACTAGGTATACCAAGGTTCTACTCCGTTCTCCTAATATACCCATTTTTTTTCGAGACGGTAAAAAAAGTCATCCGCTGTCAGATGTCCACTAATTGATTGACATTTGGACATAGGCCTTCCGGAAATAATGCATCCATCGCTGTTGTTTCTGTGTTAAGACTACTATATTAATAAAAAACACCGGCCAAGTGCGTGTCGGACCACGCACAATGAAGGGTTCCGTAGCTGGGATGAACTTATCCCAAGAACAAACTTAACGTTGTAGTTGAAAAACATGTTCTCCCATACAAAATGTATGGTAGAACATGTTTTTGCAACCGCAAATTTAAGTTGGTCGATAATTACTCGTTAACTAGTAGAGCCTACTTAGCTGTGATAGTTTTCCTTTTAATTTCGTTATATATATACTACTGCTGTGAATTTTTCCACATATCCAGAACTTAGCGTTTGGCTGGCAGGGGGGGGGGGGACACTTGACTCTAACAAAAATTAGCACTTTAAAGCTTAATATTTCGCAAATGGATCTGTCAATCCAAAAATGGCTTTAACATACTCACAATATTTTTAAACGACCTTTACAAAGATACCCCACACCATAGGATAGACGAAAAAAAAAAAACCACTTTACGTGTAGGGGAGGTATCAGGTACCCTAAAAAATTTTTTTTTCATGGTTTTATTTTATTTATTTATTATTTATTTAATACTTCAAGCACACAAATGCACCGAGGCGGACTTAATGCCTTAGGCATTTTCTACCAGTCAACCTTTGGGTGATGCAGAGACAAACAGTGGTAGGTGGTAGGTTTACCACTTTGTCGGCGTAGTTAATATGTATACTCATGGCAAATTCCAGCTTTCTAGTACACAGACAGACAGACAGACAGACGGACATGGCGAAACTATAAGGGTTCCTTGTTTACTACGGAACCCTAAAAAACTGACTGACTGACTCATCCACGCCCCGCCCAAACCCTTGGACCTAGGAAGCTGAAATTTTGCACAGAGATTCCTTTTATAATGTAGGAATGGAATAAGGAACCATTTTTCGAAATTCAACCCCTAAGGGGGTCAAATAGGGGATGAAAATTTTGGATGAAACATCTTATTCCTTGAGGTAATAAATATGAAACTTCGCACGAATATTTATCAAAATAAATTATATATCGTTTGTTATTTTTTGTTTTCTAAATTATCCCCTAAAGGGGGGTTGGGGGGTGTCAAAGTTTGTATGGAAGAATTTTAACGCGCTGTCCGATTAACTTGAAACTCAATATTTATACTTAAACCAGAAAATAAAGAATAACGTGTATCAGGATTTTTCGAAATTCACCCCCTAAGGGGTTCAAATAGGGGATGAAAGTTTGTATGAAAAATCTTATTCCTTGAGGTAATAAACATGAAACTTCGCACGAATAGTTATCTAAATAAATAATAAAGTTGTAATTTTTTGTTTTTCTAAATTACCCCCTAACGGGGGTTGGGGGTGTCAATGTTTGTATGGAAGAATTTTAACGCGCTGTCCGATTAACTCGAAACTCAAAACCGAAGACTTTATACTTAAAACCGAAAATAAAGAATAACGTGTATCAGGGTTTTTCGAAAATCTACCCCTAACGTGGTGAAAAGGAGTAACCAATTGTACAGGAGAGGATTTTACTGCGTGAGAGTGATGTACTTGTACTATTATTATTATTCTGTGGTCAAAGTTAAGTAAATGAGGAGTTGTCCATTCGTCTGTAAAGTGTGAATTTGACCGCCCTCTAAACTTGCCGCCCGGGGCGTAGGCCCCGGCTGCCCCCCCCCCCCCCCCCCTAGATCCGGCACTCACTACGTTTATTCGTGATACTTTCTAAACAATGAAAAACAGATACTTTTAGGGCGGATTCGACCAAACACGAATAAATTTTATCCGCGGAATAAGATTTAAGCTGACAGTTTTCGTATGGATAAACTGTCAGAAATTCAATTTTCTCCTTAAATTATGTATAAATGTAATAAAAATGCGTGGTGACTATTTTTTTCTTTGTTTAGATTTCAGATGGACCAGAATACAGTATTTACATTCATGCAGAAATTGAAAAGCGTTTATATCATTTTTCGTGCATGGAATTTGATTTTTCCAGGTGCTTTATCAATGCACCGGATCCTACCTACAAGAAAAACATTGCATTTACTAACGATGATAGAGTGCCCATAATGTAAGGAAGTCCTTTATTTTATTATTTGCTTTATGCCAAACACTCACTGTGGTAATAATGGAGCCTATGAGTAGAGTGTACATTTTCTTCTTAATTACAGTATCGACTTAAACTTTCCAAGTATACCGGAACTGTTCGTAGATTACGAAAAAGTATCAAGTGTCAAACCTGGGAAGCGTCTGAAAATAGCGATCTACTTCCGACCGAAGCAAGTAAAAACATATGAATTCACTTTACAGTTTTGGGTGAACTCGCTCTGCGAAGAAAATGTTATTATTAAAGGAGAAGGTTCGTCTTGTTCTTAATAAAGGATATTTTACCATTATGATAATATTCCCCATTTACCAATGGGGAATATTATCATAATTTTTTTGTTGTTTTTTTTTCCAGGAGTTCCTCTTCTGTTTGATCTTTACGAAGGTTGCCAAAAGAGCTTTGACTTAGGGCACGTAAAAGTGGGAGAAAAGTTTATTCGCACAATAGAAGTGATGAATCATAGTAAAATACCAATTGAAGCCGAATACATATTTAGAGAAATGTACCCTGTAGTAGAAGATACGACCAAGTCTGACGCTACCAGTGTTTGTCTTAGTCCTGTGAAGGTAGTTCAGCAGTCTGATAGTGGGCCATCGAGGTAGAAGTCCTTCGTTGTTATTAGTAAATAAGTAATTCTAATATTAATGAAATTATTTACCTAGTTTTCTAAAATTATTGTAACGATGCTGAAGGTTCTCCAATCCGGACACCAATTTGAGTTTTTCAAGTCATTTGTACTTTCTGAGTGCATCTTGGACATTAGGTACTGTCATAGATAAAGGAAAAACTTCGTGGACTGGACTTATAGGTAGTTAATATAAGTCTGAAATCGGATCTCGTCTTACGCAAGCGTGGTGATAAATGCTGGATGCCTCTCTCTCTGTCTGAGTGAGACCGTTACCCTGCAGTGGGACAATAATAAGCCGCTCTTATTATACAGGGTGGCCGGAACGTAGCAACCAAAAATAAAATTTAGTTCCCTAGTATCGTGGGGTATCCGAATCACCCCCATGATGTATGTTCCGCGATTTTTCATAGTTTTCGAGGTATGATTTTTTTTCTGAATTTTTGAGAATTTTGGATTGGGTGATTCGGATACCTCACGATACGAGGGAACTAAATTTTATTTTTGGACGTGAACGTTCCGGCCACCCTGTATATAGTACCTAAAGGACGCTTAGGTAGACAATTTACTGTGTTCTAAGTAGTACCTACATAGTATGGATCTAATACTCATTTTTGGTATAACTTCTCAGAGTACAAATGTTGCAAAAGTACAAAAATGATAAAATTCGGCACCAAATCTCCATGGACATACAAAACGCGTTGTCCTCTTTGAAGGTAATACCGAATAAAAGCTTAATAAATCCGTACGGGAAAAGCCCTGTGAAGATACAATTCAAGCCGGTCGGCTTGATAAGCACGCTCAACATTCAGGTATATCGACGTTTCGATGTTCTTTAGATTGTAACTTTTAGTATATATTCTCGGTAAAAATGATTGATACCCGAAAGTCAAAAGATCATACTAACCTTTTACATAGTGAGCCGCACATCAGTGGTAATAAAACCAGTAGGTATAAGCTAGCCTCTCAAGGTCAGTGTTTCTACTGACTCACATCGACGTCCAGTCAACTATACCTACTGAAATGTATTCATGAGTAAAACTACGTGTAGCTAGTAATACGGTTTATTCGGAACGGCCATGACAGACCATCCCGTGACAGACCAAAGACAAAACAGATCATAAACAAGAATAAGGTTACACAACTCGGTTTTCAATCAGGATCCTAAGAAAATTGTTGTACCTTAGCTTTATAGCAGCACGATGCAAACTACAAGCTTTGTTGTGCGAGCAGTGCATGTCGTTTTTTTACAAGCTTTTATAAAAACTTATTGACGGTTGATGAGTTTAACTAATTTTCTGAACTGTTCAGAATATCCTAGCTTTTATTTTTTTTAATGATAGGCGGATCCCTTCACTTTACCTCATTTGCCTTTGGACCACTACGTTAGAGACGACACCCTGTGTAATACTTTGGGAAAAGAAAATTGCTGGCGAAGAGAACATGGTACGATTAGGTGCTTTGAGTCAAAACTTTGACCCATCTAACAGCACACAAATCGTTTGACTTGAAACATAATATATGTACCTAGATCTAGATACTTAAAACTACTAACTATAACTACTAAATCTATTTTAGTTAAATATGAAAGTGTTAAACTTTGAGCGGCCTCTGGTCAGTCTGAGCGGTTGCGCCACGGGTATGAGTCTGGTGTTCAGTCAGAACTCGCTTCAATTTGGCCGCGTGCGCAAAAGCGGATGCAAGAAACTCAAAGTAATGCTACTGAATAAAGGCGATTTTGGGGCTAGGTAAACATAATTTCAATATTGGATAGAGTAGATAAGTACCTCCCTAGATGAGTATAGAGATTGTGTTTTACCTTGATTGCTGTCTGATTTTTTTTTCTTGTTTCGTAGCTCTTAAATAATTATTTATTCATATACATATATCATGTATTTTTCCGACGTCGGGTTATAGTTTTTTAAAATTTATTATTTATTTTTCCGTTTTAACGCTTGATAAACGTTACGACAGCGTAAATACAATACAATAGGTCAGTATTTAGCCTATTTACTATTCACTTGACGACACGAATGTCAGTGGTAACGGGAATGAAAGCGAGTTGTGTGTGTGTAGTATTATGTAATAATTATAATTTATTCACCAATAATAAATAGGATCAAAACCTTATGGGACGATTTTTGAGATCATCTTAGACCCAAAAAAGTTATAAAAACTAAAACCCAACTACGACCAAAAAGTCAACTAAAAAGGACACTAAAGAAGACATCACAGGCAGCCAAATTAAAAATCCGGAGTCACACGTGTGACGTGGGCGTGAATCAAACAAATTACATGGGATTTTTATATTATAATATACTTTGTTTATATTTTGTTGTTATAATATACTTACATATTTTTGAAATTTGCTATGAAAGAAATGAGAGAAATGATGATCTGTAAATAGGATATCGGAATCACTTTTACAGGTCACATAAAAAAAAAAAAAAAATAAGATAGATGGGGTCGACGTTTCCTAACTGACTACTCTGAGAAGAAAGGCCGATACCTACAAACTCAGAGGTCATAGTCTATTTTAAAGTCCAGACATAATCTTGGTCAGGCCATATGAGGACTACGATCAGTGCCTCCAATCCCTGAGAAGAAATAGGTACATAAAACAAACTCAGAGGCCATGGTCTCTTTTAAAGTTTAACATTTTATCTGAGTCTAAAGGCTCGTACACACTGGCGCAACTTGTCGCGCGACGCGACTTAAAAATACAATTTCTAATAAAACTTCACGATTGAACAATTGCCGGTGTCGCGTCGCGCGACAAGTCGCGCCAGTGTGTACGAGCCTTAACAATGCAGGGCCATGTCTGGAAGGGCCTTTTGAAGAAAGGACCATTGCAACTTTGAATTGACCTATCTCGACAGACGGCATGCATGCATCAGTCATCCTGTAGCTTAACCCTACTTTAACGACACACGTTTTTTTACACGTGTGACGAGTCGTTGAGCTCCTTCAGATCCGCAGGACATTTGCGTAAGCCATATAAAAAACACTCAAAACCACCAGACAGTTAATACGTCAACTATTCTATCTAGCCTGCATGGTACTCACATTCACAGTCAGTTTTCTCTTTACATGTCATACAAAATATCATAACTTATTACAATTAACTTTAAAACACTCTTTATAATAGTTTGTTCATTGGGGGTACAGGGGAAGTCGGCGTTTTTTTTTAAAGGTTGTATTTTCATTATTTTTGTAAATTCCTGGTTCATATTTAGCTTATTTGAACAAATCTCTGATATAACCACTTGCCCAGGTTTTGGTGGCAACCATTGATATCGGATGAGTTCACGATAGCCCCACAGTACGGCACAATAGCTGCTCACACCAACGTCACCTTTACCATAACGTTCAGGCCGCTCAATCATAACCCGTTCATTAAAGTATGGGTACGTATTATGAATGTCTATCCTTCATGATAGTCCTGTAAATTTTGTTCTTTCTTCTTTGCAATACCTTAGATATTTTTTAAGAAGTAGTTGTGCGCACGCTCGCGAATTTGAGTTGGTAAAGTCAATACAGTGATCCTCCACGCGAGCTTAGCGCGGGTGAAAGCTACTTAGCTATAAATAAAACTCACGTTGTACAAAATAATGTTTCTTCTATAAACTTATCTGTTTTGTTGATTGAAACTACACATGTTCCAGGCAAGTTGCAATTTAGAAAACTACATGCCCCTGGAATTAGCCCTTTATGGGACGTGCATCGATATGGGTAACGTTGAAAATAAAACTCTGTACATGGAATGTCCTGTCCGTGACGAACATACCGACTATATTGTAATCACCAATCCGTAAGTATGAATGCATGAGTGATTAAAGCCGGTTCCCACTTTGTCGTGACGTGTCAAAAATATAATAGATAAAAGATAAAATATATACGCCAATCGTTAACTAAAACCAAAGTATGTTTATTACCGTTTCCAGAACTGACGATCTCTGGTTAATTCTTTCTGAAATATCGGGTGGACCATTCGAAACTTGGAAAGAATTTCATGTTGAACCCAATTCTACATTAGAAGTGCCTCTTACTTTCAAACCGAGATTTATCGGCAGGCATGATGTAAGTAACCTTTTGCCTATCTTAATTTGTATGTGTCTAAAACTGTAGATCAGATATTATTTTTATTGAAATAATGTTACTTTCCGTTTCGTAGAGTCAAGTTTTGTACTCGCCTCTTGGTGAAACTGCATTAATCGTCGCATTAGTCGGAAATGCTGGAGCACCTAATCCTAATGGCACCATTAACATAAGTGTACCCGCCCAGGAAGTTCACACTGAAAAATTACTTGTTTATAATATTACTGAGGTATTTACAATCTGCGCAAAGTATGTACTTATCCTTACTTTCATAAAAACGTAGGTACAAACATAGATAATATATTTCTCAGTACATTTCAGAAATTCCTAACTTTGTTTATCAGTGAGGTAATTGCGTAACACACTTACAATGGCAATGCCTTTTATTTTGATAATTTAAAGGCACGTACAGACATCGCGATGCAGCGTGCGTTGCGAATGGTTCGTCTCGCATGCCTCAGGCTGTGTGGACGTGTGTGCTCACTGAGCATTCGCGTCATACGATCGTTGCGAACGCCGCCTCAGTGCGAGGTGCGAGCCGTGCGCTCCGTGTGGACAGACGGGTGTTATTTTCTTTTTTCTACAGACGAACACCGTGCGTGGTTGTTTGCGTGCTCAGCTTGAACATGTGTCGTTCGGGACGCATGCATTGATGTACCGTCGTATGCCTCAGGTTGAGGCATGCGTGCCGAACCATTCGCGACGCACGCCTCGCGATGTCTGTGCCTCAACATATGAGCAATGGATTAGCAATTTCCTTCAAAATCCTTTGGATAATGATTGTTACTCAATTGGGGTGCTGGTTAATTGGTACCTACTGATTGATTGAATTACCTACTCAATAATCATTTAAAGAAAAAAATAAGGAAAGAAGGAAAAATGTTTTATTGTCACAGAAACAGAAAGCAAAAGCTATCGGCAGTTTAGGTTATCCTAATAATAGATAAATGTTTTCAGAAACCCGAGTCGTATGTAGTCTCTACGGAGGTGATGAAGGTAATTCCTGATAAATTCGATGGGTATTTCGAAATCAAATGCCCAGAAACTATTAAAACATGGGGTGAGGCAGCTGCCACTTGCCGGTGGAACTTCGTTTGTTATGAGGAGTGTCAAATGATATTCAAAGTCAGTACAATACCTACCTGTACTTAATGTTATTACAAGCTTTTATTTAACTTGCTTCATTCGTATAAGTAAGTATATGTTTCCGGTTAGACATTTGTAATACATTTTTCAAGCACTGGCTGGCATCCGATTGAGGTGAAAGGCTATTCAAAAGGCAACTTCAGTGCTAATGCAATAATACGGTACCATTACCATGGAGCTGGCCTGTTGATGCAGTCGGTAGGTAGCCATCATAGGAACTCGTGAACGAAACTGATAGCTCCGTTTTGTTCAGACAAAAACAGCTTGATTATAAAAAGTTTATGTATAACAAGAAGCTTTCAATAATAAAGGCTCGTGCATACTGGCGCGAATATTCGCGCCAGTATGACACCGGCACCGGTAATTGTTCTACCGTGAAGTTTTCTTAGAAATTGTATGACTACTCGTCTTCACGCACACATTCACATCGTTTTTGTACACTTTTTTACCACAAGTAAAGCGTGAGTTGCTAAGATAAAGATAAAAAAAATACTATACCTACCTACTTACTACTTTTTAGTTCAGTAGGTAGGTAGTTAATAATTAAAACTTTCTAAGATATAGGTAGATATTAAAAATGATTCCTAAAAAAAATCAAGGTACCTATTCTACCGTAAAGTTACCTAATATATTTGATTGTAGAGAGATTGTACCGTAAAGTTACCTAATAATATTTGATTGTTTGTAGGTGTTGTTTACAAACGAAATAAGTCGTGAGTATCAATTCTACAACATCAGCGTGTCGGTAACTCCGAGTCCTGTGGTAGACACCTTGACTTTCGAATGTCGTGCACGGGAGATGGCTCAAAATGAACTAATCATTAAAAATCCGCTTGCCGACGATGCTGAATATTACATCAGTTGTCAGAAACTACAATGTCCTGAAGTTTTAAAAGTCAATGGAAATTCAGAGGTAAGTTCTAAATACTCCCCTAACATACGGATTTAATATAAGTAAGTACCTACCTAATGAGTAGCGACTGTTTATAACCATAAATTTTTGACGTTTGAAAGTAACTTAACCAACGGTTATAAATAAACCCCTTTGTTTAAGATATGATTAATATTAATGCCAGTAGAATGAACGAATCAATAGGTAATAGATCCTACCTAACTACAGATAAATTATAAATGCGAAAGTTACTCTGTCCGCCTGTTAGGTACCTTTTCACGCTTAACGACTGAACAGATTTCAATGAAATTAGGCACACAGGGAGGACCTTCATGGGTCGGCGTTATCGCGCTAACGTTTATTCGGAACGGGTGTTAACACGCTCTAATCGATAACATCGTAACTGGAACGCAGCCATAATGGTTAGTTTTTGACAGTTTTTGTATGGCAAATCTGTCAAAAACTAACCATTATGACGTTTATAAATTAGTAGACTTAGGCCCCAGGACATAATTTTTATCCCGGTCATAAATTCCCCTGGACTAATTTCCAATTTCAATATTCGGTAAAAAAACCGGGCAAATGCGAGTCGGACTTCCACACGAAGTGTTCCATACCACCGTACATTAGCCGAAAATAACTGATTGGAACATGTCGGAGGACACAGTATCAATTTGAGACTACAAACCTATCTGGCCCGGTGATGGCGCCCTGTCGGCGAACAAAAGATTACATGCCTTTTAATAATATAATATCTTTAGTCCTAATGATAGCCACTAAGCTTGTGACAGTATGTTCTACCTACTTCGATTATATCAAGAACTAGATTATTTACACCCCGTATCTACCCCCCTCCCTACTTGATTTAAATAATATATATGTCTCATAGAGTATGTAAGTAACTTTATACCGGCCATATTTATTTCAGGCTCCATTAACTATGACATATTCACCTTTAGTGGTTGGCGATACCGCGGACTTTTTAGAGGTGACTAACTTTTTAGTCGGCACATTTGTCTACAAAGTTATATTAAAATGTCTGCCTGCTAAAGAGAAGGATGTGGAACATGAAACTTCACTGGGAACTAGAATTCCGATCCGCCTCAGAGTGCAGAATAAGACTGACGCCAGGGCTGATTTCATTTGCACGGTTATTATCTTGGTTTTATTAAATACAGATCCAATTTCATTTTTGTTCCACCGCCCTCCAGCAACTACGCCTCGCAACCTTTGAAGGCAAGGAGGGTCAGGATAAGTAGGTACACTACGTCCCTACAGGTCCCCTACAGGTTGCCAGTTTGTATAGTGTGGCGCCAAATTCAAACGTACCTACTGGCGCCGTACGAGTCATTTTCCGTAAACCTGCTGATTCCACGTAATTTTTAATTTTACTGCATAGTCGCAAAGGTTATGTGACATAAAAAAAAAAAAAATGTAAATGTATGTTTTAAATGTATTTTATTTCTTTCTTTCTTTTAGGGTTATTCATTTTATCTACCCCAAAAAATCCACCCTAAGGTGAAGACTCGGAAATATATCCGAGAATCCATCCTAAGTTAGAAATTCCGATTATCCAACTAGACCTAGGGAGGATTCTAGGACATACGTTTCCGAGTATCCACCATAGGGTGGATGAATGAAAAGGGAAATTAAATGTGGATGAATAACCCACTAATTTATTTTATTTTATTTTACAGGTGTCTCATCCATCAGTAATAGCAGTAGGGGACTTCGTGCTAGGACCTTTTGAGAAAGGGAAGTTTTTAGTATGGTTCGAACCAACGGAGCTCGGTGTTCAACAATGTATAATTTCTTTTAATTCTCCGGCTGCTGGTGAATTTATGTAAGTTAGCGATATTGAAAGTAATAGTAACGCCGTACACGGGCAGCTTGAAGCAGACTTGATTAACCACTTCAAGCAGCGACTACACACGTAGGGTACTACAATGATACAATCTTCATCATTCCGAGCGGTCAGCAAACATTCATATGTCGAGCAGTTGCAAGGCTGCTGCTCTAGACTGCTCTGGAGCAGTTATATGGGCTCTGTCTCGTTTGCCCTCCGTATTGTTATCCAATGGTTGAAAACGGTTCGTGTTCTGCTCGAGCTGCCCTTATGCGGCCGCCCATAATAGCTCAATAAAGTAAACTTTAGATTAGGTACCTACCTAGTTTTACACAATTCTTACTTTTTATGTTCAGTGTCTTGTGATAAATCCAGACTTAGAGGGGCCAATTGCATTTTCAAATCAACGGCGATAGACGCAGCTGCGGTCCCAAGCATAGACGATCATGGACTTCCTTGCCTGTTCTACAATGACCTTTACTTTGATCATCACTGTTCGGCCTTCTTACGTTAATTAGTATGTCATTTTATAGATACAACTTAAAAGGAACTGGAACAGTACCAAAACCTCGAGGGCCATACGTTATAAAAGCAGGCGGGTTCACACATATCCAGTTTAAAAACGTTTTCGATAATACGAGAATGTTCAAAATATACGTAGACAGAGAAGAATTTTATGTGAAGGCTCAATATGAACCGATCAGATCTAAGCAGGTAATTACATTAAAAGTAGCGACCCAATCCTATCAGTGTAATAATAATACATATTTCCGGTGAATGACTGCTGTGGTCGAACTTATTTTGCCAATAACATGGATGTCCTGAAGCGAAACCGCCTTCGTTACTCAGCGCACGGGCTACCTTAGTGCAACCCCCTATGCGCTAAGGTAACCTGCGAAATCCTTACGTTTTTTGCAATTTGCAGGTCAGTGCCAGGTTGTATGTTGATTTAAGATTCGCGACCGTAACAATTATGACTTTACAGAATTATAATCATTAGAATCAGCTCCATAAGTTTTTATACTTGAGTTGTATTGATGATTTATTATAACTCTATAAATATTTGATAAGGCCGCGAATCACATTTAGATCAACATACAACCTGATATTGACGTGCATATTGCAAAAAACGTAAGAATTTTTTTATTTCGCGGGCTTCCCTGACGCTTTTTAGATCAAACGAGCGCAGGCACATTTTATCCTCAAATTCTTTTTGTGTAAACAGGGACCGAGCATTCTTTCCATAATAAAACGCCAAGTATAAAGAAAGAAAAGTAGTAGTAGTAGTAAGAAAATAATGGCTTTGGTTTTGTACTGGTTCAATCACATATAAACATTATGTGATTATTTACTCTACAGGACATCAAGATACAAGTGTATCTAGCAGAAACGCCGTCAGCAGGATGGAAAGAAATTCCCACTGGTACTCTCACTATTGAGAACTGCGAGCCATCAACACCAAAGCTGCACTGGACTTACTTTCTGCAGGGGATAGTTTGATCTGTTTGATGTTTTATGTTGTGTTTCATTATTTTATTATTTATCGTTACTTGTTATTGTATTGTATAGTTTACACAGATTTATTAACTCAATAATTTAATAAAATGATAAATTTATTACCAGTCACTAACACTAAATTCTTGTACAATATCATCTTTATCGTCAACTGTATTGTCGTTAATTTCTACCGTTTTCTTCTTGGCTGGGTTTTTCTTATCATTCTTCTTTTCCTTCTTCTTTATTATTTTTACTTTCGGAGCAGGGGTTTCATCATCTTCCATGTTGAAGGGATTGTCCTGGTCCTCGTCGTCAGATGGGAACAGTTCCACTGGCCCCTTATCTTCTGATTGAACATTCTGCATTGCAGTATCAGACAACTTAGCCCTTTTTATCTTAGGCAGCTCACCAGCAATCTCGTCGTTCTTGGTAATCTTCTTACGTTTTTGGATTCTGTTTATCTTACTCCAGTTCTCGAAGAATGTTTGTAGAGGTGTTCCTTTTGTCCTAATACTGGTTTCCCAGGCTGCAACCATTTTATCTTCACTCAAAGAGAAACTAATTTTAGCTCTCTCACGTTCTATAAATTTGGAGTTTTCCTCGATTTTTTCAAGCAACTGGCGCATCCTTTTTGTGTAATTTGACACAGAACATGTCTTTAAGAACTGTTTTATCTGCAACAATAAATAAATTATGAAATATATATATTGGTTTTTATATAAGCAGCACAAGTTAACATACATTATACAGTTGTCTGACGAAAGCAAAACATACCTGTATAGCAGCTAACAGTGTTACATCTGGGAAGGCAATTGTGTGTGACTCATTGGCTGTATATTCTAACATGAGACCATACAGCCGTTCTATAACTGAGTCTTTAAACCCATTCTCCATCAGTTGAGACTTTGCTAGTCTAAGAATGCATGAAAAGTCTAATGGTTTCATTGAAACTTTCTTATGCTTCTTATTAAAGTCGAAAGTTGTTAAAACCTAGAAATTAAAATGTTATATTTTTAATATACCATTCATTCAAAAGTTAGTTCATTCAAAATTCATTTAGAATATTTACCTCAACGAGGAATGGTAAAATAGGCATGAAAGTATTTGATTCTTTGGAAAGATTTACCAATATCTCAACACAGTGGAATCTCAGAGGATAATATTGGTGTGTTGGCACAAGTTTAATTGTATTAGTAATGATCATGACCAGAGGGTAGATCAATGGCTGTAATTGTGCTTTATTTGAAGTGGCTCCCAATAAGTCTGCCCACAAATGCAATGAATTCACAAACTGCCAGTTATAAACAGCTTGACGGTTTTCAATTTTTTGTACAACAATAGCATTTCTCAAGTGAATAGCCAGCTGTCGAATGTAAAGGAAGACATGCTGATATGACACATTTAGATCCAGTGAGAACATTTCCACAAGTGATCTTCTCATGAAATTAATTCCTGGCCAAGTAGAAGGGCTGACAAATTTACAGTTTTTAACATAAGTCAAGTACATGGCCTTCAAAACCTGATCAAGTAATGCTGGTTGCTGGTTTCGGGTTATCCTCAAAATACAGAGAAAAGCTAACACTCTCACAGTCTCTTCACCTGTGCTCCAGAATGTTAACAGTTTCTTCAATGCTTGTTTTGCTATTCTTATGAAGCAAGCTACATAAATAGACATTTGATGTAGATGCTTGAGTAACACAGTCAATATGTTCTCTGAAGTTACTCCTCCAAGCAACTTCAATAAATCACCAAGATATGAAATCAAGTGAGTTTTAACTTTAATGAAGTGTTTGCATTTCTGAGGGTCTTTACCAGACTGTTCCATGCCTAAATATTTTCTAATGCCACCCGGCAAATATAGGACACACATCTGTATGACGGCATTGAAAACAGATGAACCTGTAAACAAAAAAGTACTATAATTTATTAAACCACCTCCCAACTTCCTTAAACCCCATGAACATTTGATTCCCAGACGTGATCTGGAGTGGCCTACATGGAAAGCTCTCAATCTATTGCATACCCAAGTAGGCTGCTGTAGACACAATTTGTCAAAGGGGGAGATCACTGACCAATCCAACAAGTGTGGTGCTTCTGATCAGACCACTCCCAACTAGCTGGAGTGTCCTGTCCTAAGTGCCTGTTCAACTAAATCTCGAACGATCTAAAGAATGCCACTAATGCTGCAATTAACGTGGCCACCAACTGGGCTCATACAATAAAAATAAAAAACAATGAAGAAGAGTACCATCGAAACGAAAAGAAGCAGAAGAATTTGTTAAACTGGTCACCACATATAAAAAGTCAACAATGTATTTCTAATTGTATGTTATGAAGGGTAACATACAATTTAAATAGATTGCTTCCTTTCCTTTCTTTTCAGGATTACTCTATATAAAAATCTAATTAAATTAGCTAGCAACACTCGCGTTTAAGAGTATTAAGTGGGTCACAAAGGGGCAGTGTGGAAATTACCGGGCCATGGCTAGAGAACATAAGGTTGTGAACTAAAAAAAAAAAAGTTTTTTTTTATGGTGCTGTGTTGGCATTTTACAAATATTTTCATTAAAACCTTTTAAGTTGACTTTTTTGCCATAGTTCGGTTTTAGATTTTATTACTTTTATTTTTAATATTTTATCATGTTTAGATATTGATACTCATCATGTCTGTGGAGTTCCACTAGCTAATTTAATTTGATCCAGTAAAATACTAAATCTAGTATCACACCCTACTGAACCTGTAACAACCTGTATCACCATTCAAATATATTTTGTTCCTAGCAAGAATCAAACTGCACTCCAACATACAGCAGCAAGTCATTCAGCTATTCAATAAACTGTGTTATCTAATACATAAAAGGTTAGAATTGCTTCTGCAGGAAAAATATAACATACCTTCAACTTTATATTCTCCCTCTGAGGCTCCATCTTCACTGGTAGCCCTGACCATGGCTGCATTGAAAGCCTTTATGACAGTAGTCAGTGTTGTAAGTTTCACTTTGACTTCACTTTGCAGTTCGGCTTGCCATTGTGCAACCATTTTCAGGGTGATTTTTCCTTGAACTGGTTTTGCATCTTCATCCTGAAAGGGTAAGAATAAATTTGTATAAGGCAAATTTATTAACGAAGGGAGGCCTTTGGCCCGGCAGTGGCACACAACAGGCTCATTATAGTAATAACAATAAGGCCCATGAATGTTGCACAATAAAACAAAATACTTTACAAAATATTGTGAAGATACATAAAAGAAAGAAAAAGAAGATATGTATAATTCCCGTAAACATGACACAAAGAAAGAACACAAAACAAAAAGAATATCCAAAAGGAACATGCCTCAAAGTCACTTTCATCACTGTCCCCCCTAAGTGGGCCTGGTTTGTGAACTCTGTTATCATCATCCTCATCACCATCTTCTTTATCTGATGCATCATCACCAGAATCCACATCAAAATTTAATAGATTTTCATCATTTTCTTCTAAGAAGTTGTAAAAGTCAGGATCTGTTTTTTTAAGCTTTTCCAAGGATTTCTTGTGAATTTCAGGACTAAGCTCTTCTTCAGAATCTGTAATACATAAACATATTCGTTAATATCATGCGCTACTGACATACCTGATCACAAACATGTAACTTGAATCCGTAGGTCAGGACCTACAAGTTGGTTTTAACAACAAGTCGCTTATTAAAAGTATAAGACTACCCATTAGTTAGACTAAAACAGCAGTTCATTAAATAATCGCGGTCAGTCAGGTTAGCAGTTATAAACGTACAGCTAGTGGTGCTGATAGTGGTTTTTAGCAGAGGTTCGAACACGTTATGACTTATTCAACTATAGCCAAACTTATAAAAAATAACCTGAGTTTTCAGCAGTTTTTACTGGGGCTTTGACTTTCTTCATTCTCTTTATTTATTTACACTCACGATGTTAAAAAAAAGATTTTTTTCTATAAAAATATTTTCCACGTGCTCTCCGATCAACAATTTGAATTTGTTGTGGCCATGGCCGCCACTCTGCCACTGTCAGTCAGTAGTGACAGTGACAAGACAAGTGTCACAAGTGGTGTCAGTCTTGCAGTCTTGCAGCAAAGCCACAGAACACTAATAATTTAGCGGCAAATGAATCACTCCGTCCATTGGTGAAAACCTCAGAACAATAACTAAAGGTGAAAACCGTTATGAAAAATGTTTGGTAGGTAGGTAATTAGTTTAACGTGTTCAGACCTCCGTTAGGAGTATATGTGTTCTGTGGTTCAGACATACAGACAGACATACGTGGCGCGGGGGGACTTTGTTTTTTATTAATTATTACTAATATGTAGGTAGTGATAACCTCGTATTCCACACCAAGTACCTATCGTATTACCCAGTTACTGGGTTGTAGAGGTCAGATAGGCAGTCGCTCCATGTAAAATACTGTTAGTCAGCTGCATCCGGTTATACTAGAATCCGACCCTAACATGGTTGGGAAAAGGCTAGGCAGAATGGAGGTAGGTAGTGATTATGATTTTTAGTTAGATTCTATGTAACCTGTACTTAATTTTTGTTAGTGGTACAAGAGACATAAATAATGAATTATACCGTATACGTAAACAGCACAACATGAAGTTTAGGACAAAGAATTTTTTAAGATTTTATGAATCAATGATTTCAACATCTTGTGACTGTGCTACAATGTGAATGTTTCACCAGTGCAAACGCACAGTAACAGGAACTGGCTAATGCAAAATCATGGAGAAAGGTACAGAACATAATTATATACCCTGGAGAAAGGCGTTGAGGGTTGGCTTTTGTAATAATGTTGCTAAAATACAATAGACGTAGATATATTTAGTAACCTATTCCGCTTAACTATTCTTAAAGAGTCTTAAAAAACCCAACACACGACACGTGTTTCACCTCTCAACGAGGCATCCTCAGGATGCCGGGACGCCTGAATCAATTAACTATAATGTTGCTAACCATTGCTAACTATATGTATAATTAACCACCATGAGACTCTAACTGTGCGTTTGCACTGGTGAAACATGTTGAAATCTCTATTTTCTGTCCATGTTCCCAAAAATATTTGACAAAAAATAGAGATACTTAAAAATTTTATGTTTCGCCAGTGCCACACAGTACTTGGCCAGTGCAAATGCACAGTATGTCCCAGTCCCAGTACTCTTGCTAACGTTTTTTGGCAAGTCTCATGTTTTTCTAAATCTCCGTTTTGCAACACCGTGTATTGGCAAATTGGTATACCATACCACAGAATATAATAATTATGTAGCAGCTTGCTACATATTAGTAATCTGTGCAAATATGTTTCCAATGTTTCCATTCCAGAATATTACCGAAAATTCAGTAAAATTCGAATCTAATTTTCTATCGTTTCGATCATCGTGTCGTGTTAGTAGTTATTGTTCTGAGGTTGTACGATACGAACTGTGATTGACTGATTGACGTGATTGTAACCGGCCGGCTGATCCAGTGGTTAGTCACTTTAGTTTTCATTTTCACTTTAGTTTTCGTTTCGTTCGATCAAGTCATTGAAATCAAACCATAAAATTTAATTTTGATGCTCTGTGCGTATTACCGTATTACTCAGTGTTCTGTGGTATTACTGTTCTGTGAATCAAACGCAATATCATAAATTTTCACAAATTTTTACTGTTTTGACATCTCGAAAAATTGCAGAAACTAATCAATCCCAGCCGTAAAAATTGTGAGTTTAGTTCTCAATTTACTAATTATTTCTAACAAATTTTTAAATTTCGGTCATTCTAGCATTTTTTTATACCGCAATCCATTGGTAAGGGTATCTTTTGGCTTTGATTTCTAATAAATTGTGTTTATATTTCTTATTATAGATTGCATCATGTTGTCGCGTATGTGCCTTGCGCGTTCCGCGTTAAACGTAGGCCAAAACCTAAAAACTCCAGTACCAAAGAACTTTGTTCCCAAAAACTATGTTATCCGGAACTATGCCCGAGAACCTCGTTCCAGAGTTGCTTCTCCAGCCTCAAGCCCCTCAATATGGGCGAAACTGATGGCTCCTGCTAGTCCCAATGGTAATTCTAACTTTTATACAGTTTAATATTTAGAAGTCTGATCTCTGTTAGGCTGATGTAATCTGCTGAATACAATAATATTAAATTTTGGCTTTTGGTTGTTTTACTGAATATCTTTAAAAATCTAGTTAATTTCCGTAAAAGATGCTGAAATTAAACATGTAAAATAGTTTGTAACTTTTTATGTACCTACTAAGCCCAACAACTTATTGTTATCTCAGTGAGAGAGAGTTGTCTTAGTTTCTATCAAATTCCGCCTTCATTATTTTCAGCCTTCAGCTTAGGAAAAGGTGCTGTGGCAGGAGCTTCAGCCATGAGCTTGGCAGCACTCTGTTATTATGGTTCAGGAGTGAGGCCCGGCGTGTGCACAGAAGCACAGTAAGTTATGATACTAATAGGTACTTAAAATACTTAGAAGCTGCATTTTATTGTTTTATTAGTATTTACCTAGAAATCCCTTAAATACTTCTATAGTTTTTCTAAATATGAAACTACCTGGTTTTGAACATTTTTAGAACTTCATTATAAAATATACTTGAGAATAATTCGGAATTTTGTTAAACATCTAAAGTATGTTGAAAGTAGAGTTATATTATGTTAGTGAAACAAACATTTTTAAACTATGCTCTTCAATCATTTTGCTCTAGTTCCTTGTTGAATGATAACTGTCTATGAGTAGGAATATTTCCATATTTCTTACAGAAATGTTTGTACATGATAATAATATGATGATGTATGGAATATGGAAATTTTCTTATTTATTTCTTTACCTTTTTTGCAGTCTCTGGCCGAAATATGTTAAAGAACGAATCAGGGCAACATATGGATACATTGCCGGTTCGATTTTATTGACTGCTGGCAGTGCCTACACAGTATTTAGAACACCTGCATTGCTAAATTTAGTTGCAAGAAATGGCTGGATGGTAAGTTAACAATCACAATAACTCACCATTGCTGACTGGCAGTAGACTACTTCTCAACCTTATAAGTAAAGGTATTAGGGTGAAAAGTGGTCAACTTCCATTGTATGCATACACAGGGCTGATAAGCATACGATGTTTATACTCTCTCATAATCCTCAACAGCAGTATAAACTTATAATATTGTGCTTAGTCTATGTAAGATTTATGTTTATGTTTTATTTCAGTCAATAATAATAACAATGGGCTTAATGATCGGCTCCGGCATGGTGGTGCGAGGCATGGACTACTCGCCAGGTTTTGGTGCTAAGCAGCTAGCATGGATGGTACACACTGGCATCATGGGGGCTGTCATCGCACCCATGTGCTTCCTCGGCGGCGCGGTGCTGATTAGAGCTGCTTGGTAAAACCATTTTGTTAAAGTTTCCTGTGGTTGATTAAAAGAATAAAAAATAAATAATGCTAAGTTCAGAAGCGAAGCTCCCGCTCCGAACGTATTCTGAATCGCGATATTAGCCTACAGCTTTGGCCTGGGGCGTATCACACGCCGTTTCATTTTCATACAAAGAAGTATTTAATTCCTTATATAGTTATTATGATAATAGTATTTTTTTTTTGACTGCATTAAAGGTTTCTTAATATGTCTTTTCATTTATCTATACTAATATTATAAAGATGTTAAATTTGTTTGTAAGTTCGTGTGTAGGGGGTAATCTCCGGAACTACCAGTCGGATTTGAAAGATTATTTTTGCATTGGATAACCGAATTCTTGAGGAAGGTTATAAACTATGTAACATCGACATTATATAATCAAAGGTAACATCACGCTGTGACCCTAAGAAGCTGAGCAAAAATGAAAAGAAAAAAACAAGAAAGAATGCTAAGCTAAAACGAAGTAACAGGGCGGGCGGGCGATGGGATGTGACGCGGTGGGTCGGGGGCCAAAATTTCATTATTCATTTATGAAAGTGGGCATACATAGTTGACACGATTTTCTTTCTAGGTACACGGCCGGTGTCGTGGGCGGTTTAAGCACGATTGCGATCTGCGCGCCTTCGGGTGAGTTCCTGAACATGCGTGCGCCGCTTGCGATGGGCTTGGGCGCCGTGTTGGCCGCCTCACTGGCCAGCATGTTCGTGCCACATACTACTGCACTTGGAGCAGGTACTTGACCTACCATTTTTATCCTTGCACGATAAATAATTATAATGAAAAAATATGAGAATAATCTGTGAATCTTGGCCAACAAATATCTGTTAGATGAGACAGATCATCTAATAAACACGTACCTATGTACAGTATCCGGGCGTCAATCGAGATTTAGGGAGAGACTCGTAAAAGTATGAGTGGCAGACGACACTACAAAGCCAAAACCTTTTTCTAAAAACTTGTATGCGCCTTCTATAAAATGGAGCTTAGAACGGGCTTTTGACATTCCAAAAGTGCCCATTTTAGAATGTGTAATAAAATCTCGTCTTTACTATTAATGAAAATATAATTGTTTGTTTCAGGACTGTATTCACTCAGTTTATACGGAGGTCTGATAGTATTCGGCGGTTTCCTGTTATACGACACACAGGGTATCATAAAACGCGCCGAGGTACATCCGATGTATTCATTACAGCCTTACGACCCGATAAACTCGTAAGTACTTTTGAAAAAAAAATGTTTTTTTTGTGCCAACAGTCCACAATGAACTGAATTGATTGATTAGGCGTCGCTACACCTACAATAAGTTTGCACAATATTTTAATTGCGTTATGTAATTTTTCTATGATTTTTTAATCAGATTCATCCATACTGCTATAATCACTCAATCTAACTGTCTTCGCTACTATCATATCTTAAATAATTATAATTACACATCTATTATATCACGCCTCCCCCTTAAGACCTAGGCCAAATATTTATTGATATTCGAATAGCTTATAACCTAAAGATGTGCCATCTATTATACATTGTAACAGCGAATCAATTTTCACGCCTCCCCCTTAAGACCTAGGCCAAATATTCATTGATATTCGAATAGCTCATGACCTAAAGAGGTGCCATAAAGAATATGAATTAAAAATCTCGACTAATTCAAAAGTTTTGCAAAAAATGCGAAATTTCGCGGGTATTCTGGTAATATACAATGTTACCGGTTGTCGTATGTTATAAGCAACTTTCACTCTGGCAACAACAATGAAAATTAGAAATAATAGCTATTTCAAACAGTATAGTACTTTATTTACTCACTTTCTAATTTAATTTTGTAATATGCTACAAGTATTGGCTTGTGACATTGCTGCAGAGGGACACTGCTCTCTAAGATACAGGGACATCCATAGTTTGGAGATCAGGGTTTCAATGTTTTGTGCATAGCAAAAACCAATTATAAAAAAAAAGTGATTTAATAACACGATCAAATGTATATAATACGATAAAAATCGTAATGATATTTTCTAATAGCGGAGCTAGCAACACATTGTTTTAATTCTCGAATCCATTAATTTAATAATTATGACTTAACGGCAATCGAATTGGTGTCGTTATCTAATAATCTGAAAACGCCCATTAGGTAGACAGGACATTTTAAGCAATAATTTTAGGGCGAATTTCACCAATAAACACTGAACACGATCAGCACATAACAAGTTTAAGACCTGTCTAGTGTCATTTTTTCTTTGTAATATTGACACTGACAGCTCTTGAACGAGTTTTAGATGTGCTGATCGCGTTCAGTTTCATTGGTGAAATTCGCCCTAGTTCACTACACCGTAGGTACCATAAAATGTAAACCTAAGGGATAAAAATCGAACCTAAGAAAAACGAATTCAGTTGTTCAACTGCAAATTTTTATGCTGTGGCATGGATTTTCTGCGAAATTGCCGGCGGTGCATCCTAACTAATATTATAAATGCAAAAGTGAGTTTGTTCGTTTGTTTCGCTTTCACGCCAAAACGGCTGAATGGATTTGGATGAAATTTGGCACATGGGTAGACCATCACCTGGGTTAGGACGTAGGATACTTTTTTATCCCGAATTTCCCAAGGGATCGAGGCTTATGCGGGTGAAACCGCGGGGCGCAGCTAGTCGTAAATAAAAACGTCGCTCTGCATTTGGGGGGAGGCGGAGGTAGCGTTTCAAAGGCCGTCCTACAGGTCCGGAAAACCTCGCATTAAGCTGTAGGATACTAGTATTATACCAGACGGGTTTCGAATGGCAATTTTGCTATTACATTCTTAGTTTTAGTTTAGTATTATATATTTTTCTCAACGACGACAGCATACCAGTACTTGTATCGTGTCTAATATAGTATTTTGTTACAGTGCTATTTCGGTATACTTGGACATCCTGAACATCTTTATGCGCATTGCTATCATCCTATCTGGGGGCGGCGGCAACAAGAGGAAGTAAACAAAAAAAAACCGGTTTAGAGCTTTCACTTTATTATGTTGCTGTATTAGAATCGATAAAACAAAAATAGATGTAGGCAGCAGAAAAAAATGGAAAACATGTCGACTGATAAAAAGGAATATTTAATGTGATATTATTGTTGTGTAGTCAGTAAGTTAGTGAATGTCGTGTTAAGGATTTGGCGTTAATAAAATTAACCAGTATTATAGATTTTATGGCTTTTTTTGTCCCTATAGAAAAAAATTGAAACTTTTCTAAACGCTTTACGAACTCAACATGAGAACGAGAAACCGACAATTATCAGTTAAAAATGTAAAGTTAAGTTTGGATTAGCAATAAAACATCGCTACATAATTTATAATACGCTACTACATAATTTATAATACGCTATAGTGAACGGAAGATTTACTAGCAAAGGATGAGTTAATTTCTTTTGTTACTTTTTGTACGGTTTACTTACACTAATTATACTGATTACACAACTGGAATTTCAAGCTGTAGCATGTTTATGATATGTATAATAAATAGAGTCCACAATACCAATTCTGTACTTGTAAGTTTTTCTTTTCATGCCCTAATTAAACTGCGATATCAAAAGGAAACAGAATACTCCTTTTATTTCTTGGTAAAACCTAAGCGTAGCCTGCCGAAAATTACGCGACGGATATTCCGCGTCCTAACCAAAAGCGATCGCGTACTCGCGCATTCTCGTCACTCATTATGTTCGGAAAACCAAAATGAACGCTACAGTCGCTCGATTCCCACGACGATCGCGTTGGTTAGGATTATGACACCACAGTGCCGTAATTTCGACTTGAATTGGTAAGGTAACGAGGGTTGGACCAAGCTAATTACAGATGACCACACGCTCAAATAACAAATATAAATGAAATGTATTTCATTGGTAAGCGCATCAGGATCTTTCTGGATAATCACATCGCATCAAGTTGAATGCCATATCTGGGTCTTATAAGACTTATAAAAACTGAACGCGATCAGTAGGTACTTAAACCAAGTTTTAGAGCGTGAAAACGCTCTTAAACGTGGTCTATGTGCTAATCGCGTTCAGTTTCATTGGTGAAATTTGGCCTTAGTGATAGGTTCTACATACGATAACTAAATACATACATACTGGTCAAAATCATAACCCTCCTTTTTGCTTCGCCGTAGTCGGGTAAGAAATACTAGGCAACACACACATTATAGTCTGTTCCAAAAGTATCTGATAAAAATTTAAACATATGCTGTTCAGGTTAACTTCATATGCAATTACTCACTAAAGGGAATTAGTAACACATTCATTTGTATCTAATTAAGGTACCTACCTCCCTAAGGTTTCAACTTTATATCCCACCACTTTTTGTCGGGGGCTTGTAGTAATAACAGCCGTACGGATCGAACGATTAGGTTAAGTTACGCCTGCCGAGGTCGGTCCCTCGATGGGTGACACTTATTATTCTTACTTAGTCAATCACACGATAGTTTTGACCCTATTCTTTCTGGTCCACCATCAACAATCGACACTATATCCTAACTCATCCTTGTACTCCGACAACGGGGACGCTAAGTTGCTGTTATTTGCACCTATCACACATCCCACACCAAACAGACAAGTCTTATGTGTAGCATGTTGGTCACTTTTTTGAGAGAGTTGTTGGAGTGTTGTTACAGGTTCCCACGCAGGTTCAGGGCACACATTGCAAAAAATACAAGTAGGCGTTTTCATTAGATTGTTTATTTACATGACTAAATTGCAGCAATTTACAATATTCATTTAAAATGGAATATGCACTTGGAATTTAATGATTTTATTAAATATAAGTACAAATAATATAAATGCATAGGCCAGCAAGCAACTTTTCTGTAGAGCATTTGCATATTATTGAAAAAGGACTAGAATTCTGATCTAATATTATCCGATTCGATTGAAGATTAAAAATATAATAAAAAATAATACTTTTTAGGATCATAAATTATAATTATCCAATACATAAAATAATGATTATGCATCACGGAATGCAATTAAACATATATTAGCTGCATAATAATGCAAAAGCTTGTTTATTGTCGTAACGTAAGTACATAATAAGAAAAATAAAATATCACAATTATTTATTAAATAAAGGCTCTTTGGAATTATCATTAACATAATTATTATGTAAGACTAAACACTACAGATTCAATAATAATATTGCTGCTCTCTTGTTATATTATTATAATGCAGGGTAAATTGATTTTAAATGCACATCATTTTGGTAGTCAATACATTATAACGAAATGTTATTGATCAGGACAATTGAGACAGTAGGATACAATAGAATAATAAAATGAGCTAGCTGCTTTTTCATTGGTGGTGGTAGTGGTCCAAATTTAATATAATTTCTACCAAAGGACCCGTGAATTAAAATTTACTTGCAATATTTTACAGAAAATTGGGATTACATAGGTCGTTACTAATAGTGTAATACTTACCCTAATGGTGTTTTAATACATACATAATATAATGACCAAAATTATATCTTATGAGCAATAAAATTATTACAAGAGATCTTCCCATCCTTAAATTAAGTAGTTATATCGCCAGTCTTATGTGCTTGCTGTTTCAAATAAATAGCATACATTTGTCGCGCCTGGTTCAGTACCCTGTTTACGTTGTGTTTACGAACCATTTTGTCAAAATGCATCGCGAGCTCGTTGTAATCCATACGATTCCTCATAATGTAGTCTCTATGTTGTAACAAGACAGTTAAACAAAGAAACATCAAAAATGGATTCCCACCTCCAAACACAGTGGGCGGTGGAAGACTGCTTATACATGTTTTAGCTGAACCGTCACTGGTTACTGAAGAAACACTAGCAGTTTTTTGAACCGGAGGTTTAAATACCTCGTATTTCTTCTGAAAGCTATTAATAGTTGACGCAACACTGTGTAGATTAGTTTGTTTGGCATTTAAAAGGGACTCGCAGTTCTTTTTTGCGTTTTCCAATTCTTGCGACATACTTGAGAAGAACTTTTGCGACCTCGATGTGTTGGAATTATGTAGTTGATTACTTTTAATGGTGTCTACGTTTGTCGATTCACCAACGTCTTTCTCAGAAGATTCTGATCCACTAGAATGGGTATTAGATTGTTTTGTATCTCGGCCTAAGTCTTGGGGCTCTAATGACTGGTTTTTTCTTAACAATCTTATTGGTGTAATGGATTTTTTACCAGAATGTTCTTCAAATATTTCGCCAGTGTCTCCATCGAAATCCAGTTCCGCCTGTTCGTCGGGTGTCTGCGGACAGCTCGCTGTCGTTCGTGTCGTCGGTGTATTTCTGTGCAATGGATTTTCCCATAAATAAATATCTTCAGCGCTTCTGGCATTCGACCTAACAGTTTCAAGTAAGGGCGACTTTTTTATGGTTTCTAATAATTGTGGTCGAGTTTCTTTAGGTTCAATGATTTTAAGGTCTTGTTTTATTTCAGTACAATCATGTGTTGGTTTGTCGTCAGTACTAGTTGAGTCCGAAGGAGAGTCATACATCATGCTACACCTGTTTATATATGAAGGGCCAAAAACTTGACGGTCCAAATGTTCTAATTCAAGTCTTAATTCTCTAGTCATAGATGTTGTCATGGGGTAGTACTCTTGTGAGTCATCAGGACTGCTGCCTTCATTTGTATCTGAATAAATGTTTTTATTTAATTTATTAGCTTTTTCTGTTTTATTATGCACCCTCACATCGTCAAGAGATGTTTTACTGAGAGTTATTCTTGGACATTCCTTAGAACTTCTCTCTATAACCGAATGTGTTCTTTGTAATTTCTCTTGTGTAACAGCGCATACTTTACTTCCGGTGGCAAAATTAAGAAACTCGTTTAAATTTTTAATCATTTTCACTTTCGGTTTACTAGAGGAGGAGTCTATGCTAACAACTGAGTCCGAGTCAAGCTTGTCGAGTGAAGAAAAGAATTTGTTATTATGTACGGATATTTTGTCTCGTAATAATCTGATTTGGTTTCCCAGAGGCGTGTCTTTCACGTCTCCGTGTGAGGTCCCGTTCATCAAATTTCCAGTACTGGACCACGCGGGGGCATGAGCCTCTTGTATCGATGGAGATTTCTCATGCTCTGGAACACTTTTCATACTTCTTCTAGTGTGCAGCTTGGAGTCTTTTGGTGATAAATTGTTTTCTTTATTTTTCTCTGTCTCATATCTACCTAAATTCGGTTTCTGCATTTGTAAACTGGCATCATCTAAACTTTGAAACTCCTTTGCGTGTCGTAGCGACGGGTTGGTTACTACTTTACGTGTTGCGTTTTCGTCTAAGCTGTGATTCATTTGCTTGCAAGTGGCAAGTTTGGGAGCTTTCACGTTCGCGAGGCTAAAGCTAGAGCTCTGTCTTCTCATAGCGCATACTTTAGTGTAAGCATTTTCTCTGGGAGCTTTTATCAGTGGACTCAAAGGTGGCGGATCGTCATCTATTTCCATCGCAGGATCAAATTCTTTTTCCTTGAGGCATAATTCAGCTGTTGGAGTTTTATGAGGCAAGGATGCCCATAAAACTTCGAGCATTCTGAGAGCGTCATCAAAGGCGAATTCTCGTTTCATTTCTAAGAGTAACCATCGATAGCAAAAGAGTAAGTCGTCAGCCTGTTGTGATTTTAAGTAGTTGTAGAAATCAGGGTCGTAAACTTGTAGGGACTCAGTCAAGTGTGTGAACTTTACAGTCATGGCTTCTCCGTCTAGTAGGAAGTTCGGGTATAACCGTGTCATGAGAGCACACAGACAAATGTACGCATGCGCCTCGTCGCCCATCGTCACAAGTAACGGCGATGCTAGATCAGACATGCCTTGGCAATAACTTACTGTGGGATGGTTCAGGGCGTACCTGCGAAAGGAAACAGTTTATTAGTCAGCATCAGATTTTAGCCTCAAAGGGCTAGCGATATTCAACAACAGCGATAACAACTTACGTAGTTAATATATTGAAGAGAGAAGCGATATTTTGGTTATCATCACTGCCAGCATAGAAGTTATGATGTCTGTCAGTTCTTAAGACGTCTTTTCGAACCATACCAGTTACATAAGCTAAGTCAGCATTTACCTGTAAATGAACACTATTTACTTTGATCCTAATGAAATAATAGGTCAATATAGTCATATTACATTAATAGTATATTTTCTACTGACCATTCCTTTTTGAATACAGTCTTTCCATCTGGTTCTTAGTGCATAATATTCATTTGCTTTCCGTTTAATGTAGTCCATTCTCTCTTTGCCAGTCATTCCCTCAGGATAAACATTGAGGATATGTTTCCAAACAACTTTTCTAAAATAAAATACCTCACCATTACTTATATTGCATACACAATGGTGATAGCGACTGATGTTTTTGTGAGTAAGTTGAACGATGTATGATAAATGCACGCTGTGTTTGATAGGATACATGACATGTTTCTTAAGTTCTTTTTTAAATATGTGTACACTATCACACTTCTTTAAATTCTGGTAAATTATGGAAGAGCTGTGCTCCCTAAACCAATCTTGTTTTTTTTCTGTAATTAGTCTGTGCCCATGCAGCCATTAGTTTAAAGTAAACTTGTTTATACTTGGGTTGTATGTTAATTTTCAGGAGATAGCCTAATATTTGTACAAATAAGTTTAATTTACCAACCTGAGGCTGGGATCGATGCCTCCACAATATATGACTTCCCTGAGCTTGGAGGTATTAGTGATCTGTCCAACAGCATCCAGGAATGCTCTAAACTCGATGTCACTCAGTGGCGGCCGCGGTGCGTTGTTCGGGTCATCATACAGGTTCAGAGCTCTAGTCACCATGTTAAATGTTTTTTCAACCTACCAATAAAATAGTTTGTCAAAAAGATATCAAGCATTTTTCAATGTAATTTTTATAACTTTTAATTAGGGTTGCCAACTTGTTTATAAGATAAATTATAAAGTATTTCTGATTATAGACTTAAAAGAATGAGTATTACTTACGGTAAAAAAAAAAAAATATGTTATTTTTAAAACCGTTTTTTTTTCTTTATGTGTAACATTTTTTTTTTTGTTATTCTAAAAGAATAACAAAAAAAAAAATGTTACTAATAATTGTACGATAATAAACATTCTAATTCTGAGTTTAAATTGATGAGCTCAGTTATTATCAATTTCAATGAAGCCCTGTCTCTTCCCGCCGCTTTGCAATCTAACCGAAAACAAGGCCGTGTCTAACGAATTATACAGAAAAGCGAGAGAATTAAAAGAATGTAATGTTTTATTTTGACGATTCAAACAGAAATTGGAGTTACTTTCGAATTTCACTAAAAAGTTGTGAGAACTAAGAAAATGCAGACTGTAGGAGCAGAATGAATTTATGAATTATGCATACTAGCATGCACTACAAGACCAATAAAAATCAATGGTGTCACCAATTTTAGGTGGTCAAGGCTACGTACTTTTTTTTTTTTAAATAGATGGTAGCCGTTATATTAAGGTAGTTAGTCAGTTAGTCTTGGAATCTCGCTTAGTACGAGCCTGTTGTAGTTTCCACGGAATATTTTATTGTAAGTATGCCAAAGAGAAGGTGAAGATGTGGCAGTGCTAGTTACGTTAAATAACTATCTAGGCCCTTCACTAACCAGCAGAATAAAGACGTGGCATGGATCTTAGTTGTGTACCACCACTCAACTCAAGGAATGATGAGTACCACTGAGTCTGCCACTGTCTCCCACCCACTAATGAGAATGAGATAATCAGACTGATTTAGTTACTGATAACACAATACTATTTTCAGTAGGTGTCCTTGCTATTATAATCACAACAGATATCAGCCAGGATACAAAACATTATCATCCATCCTTTCATTTATTTAAGTATGATTGCTAACTGCCTGTTGCAAAATGGATATGCATGCACTGACAAGAGCCTTATTTTAGTTTCCTCATTATGGAATTTTCAAATCCTGGCAATGTTTACAAAAAATATAACAGGTCAGTGGGACAAAATGGAATGTTATAAATTTACATATCCACTTAATCCTACTGACCTAAAACTTGTAATTAACAACCTAAATGTCTAGTAATAAGAATTTAAAAAATCTGTAAGAAACGTACATGGTTCATGATCATTCCTTGAAAGCCTGTTTGTATTTCCTGTTTCTCAGTCTGATGCTGTGCCGGAGCCACGGTAGGCTGCTCCTTGTGGTTCTGGCTAACCATTGGAGCAGATTGGCTCACACTTGGTGGCTCCCAGTCCTCTGAGGCCTCCGCAAATGGTCTCATATCCACTTTTAGCTGCACACATGGTTCTGACCTCTGATTGAGGGCTATATTATGTGCCCTGAAATTGGTAGCAAAATAATTGTTGAAAATGTGAGTGAAGTGTTTAAATTAATTGGCAGTCAATGCAAATATTGATAATTATTCTTTACTATTATTTCGATTATTTGATTCTTTCTAGTAGGTACTTAAAAAATCATTTATAAGTAATAAGTAAAATATAGCTATTCTGCAAAACTTTATTTTGTTTTAACATTTTTTTACCATTACCACGATCTGCACCTTATTATGAATTTAATCACTATGCAGTAAATTCATTATTGCTATCCAACATTTATACATGTATTATAAGTAATTACTAATGTATGTAATATAACTTACTTAAGAAAAGCAGCATCCAGATCCCAGTCAGAGAGAAGAGATAAATAGATTTCTTGTCCATAATCATCAGCAGTTCGGTAAGACAGTGTAAAATCTGACTTGATATCAAATGCTTTCACCAAAATGCTTTGTAACACTTCCAGAGATGTTATTTGAGGGTCAACTGAAAACTTCCTTAACTCAGGCTGAAGCTTACCCTCACATTTCTGTGAAAAAATAAATTATTAATTCACACAGATAATGGGAAGACCTTTGCTTAGCAGTGGGTCAACACACATGAATTAATAAGCAACATACACAGACTCACTTTAATAAAAACTTTCATAATTTTGTTCCAAACAATGGGTTCTTCTGACATACTTTTACTAGTGGAATTCCCAGTTATTGATTACAGATACTCAAGTTAAATAGAAACATAGAACCTGTCTATGTAGTAAACGGAGTAGTAATATTTGTATTATATTAAAATGATGAACACGAAACGAAACAGATGTTCCAGTTTTAATTTATTAAAAGTAATTGATCAACACAATACAAACCTTGACTTTCACTCTGACTGCCTCTTTACTGTATCCAAACATGATTTCACATTACTCTATTGCGAAAGCGAAGTTAAGAAATGTAGTAATAATTGTAAAACATCTTTGGCAGAAACACATAGATCACAGAAATCTAAAATAAAACACTTTTTTACAAAAAATCATCTCGACTAATCTGACAAGAATGGCATTTACTCATTTATTACTGACACCACAGAGGTAGAAACAGAAACCACAGACTGAGATACCGTTGTACGGTAGAAACTAAAACCGTCCACGTCCAGTCACACTGACACATACAAGACCAAGACCACAGAACACATATACTTGACCAAGACCTTGGATTGGATTGACGTTTATATAGCGCAAAACGACTATGGAATTAGTAAGTACTAATAACACTTGTTTATTGACTGACTAGTAATAAAATTATGATCTAGAAAGAGATCTACACTCAGCGGCACTAAACGTGACACAAACATAAAGCCGGGTCTGCTGCGCCATGTTTTAATGTTTTAAAAACATGAAACATGGCGCAGCAGACCCGACTTAAACGCGAATTAGTTTCCAACCGCGAATTAAACCTATTCTATGGGATGTTTGCGGTAGAAGTTAACTGATAGAAATCGTCACGTAAGGAAAAAGCGTAAGTCTCTTTCTATTATAAACGAGTGTGTGTGTGCATGTAAGTATTGCGTAACTATGTGTTTGCACCAGAAAACATTCAACATATAGATATTTCGAAACTTGTCACATGAAACAAATCACGTAACTTGTTTTGTTGAATTTGCGTTCACACTGCATGAAACATATTCAATAGACATGTTTTCTATAGAGATTAGTCACGTTTGTGTACTTTGTGTTCGCACTGTTGTTGGTTTGTGTCTCAAAACTTGTCGATAGCTTGTATTTAGTGCAAGGTTTAGTGTTAGAAACATTTGATATGTTTTTATTATGTGAATGTTTCGCCAACGAAAATGCAAAGTAATGACCTTCGTTCCTGACGGGGATCCCCCGAACGCACACGATTTTGTAATATTCAATGCTTTTTACCGGACTACGGCGAAGCAAAAAGGAGGGTTATGATTTTGACCGGTATGTATGTATGTATGTTCATTTGTTCCCTCATAACTTCTAATCTACTCAACATATTTTGTGACAAATGGGGTATCGTTGGAAGCGTCTCGGCCGTCCGATGGTTATAGGCTATGTGACGTCACATTAAATTGAATATGGCGCCCTCTAGAGGACAAAAAGTCATGAACTTAAAAAAAAAGTTTTTTTAATGGGTCATGTTGGGTATCAAATGAAAGGGCTTAATTAGCACATTTCAAAAATATATATATTATAACCCCAAAATAATTTAAATAAAAATAAAAGTAATAAAAACTAAAACCCAACTACGGCAAAAAAGTCAGCTGAAAAGGTATACAAATCAAATCAAATCAAAATATTTTATTTCACATAAACCTACATGGGCACTTATGAAACGTCAGAATCTAGGTGCACGGTTCCAATTGGTCGTTTCCTATGGAGAAGAGCCGGCAAGAAACTCCACGGTTACTCTTATAAACAAGTCATCTCAGACGGACAAATTAAAAATCCGGAGTCACACGTAATCTATTCGATTTATTCTCTAAAACGTGTGACTCCAGATTTTTAATTTGTCCGTCTGAGATGACTTGTTTATACCTTTTCAGCTGACTTTTTTGCCGTAGTTGGGTTTTAGTTTTTATACTTTTATTTTTATTAGTCTAATGGTTTTACAATTTGAAAATCTTTTATTTGCTACTTATTTATCATGAGATTATGCGGTTAGCATTGCCTGCTATTTAATTTTGAATTTAATAAACTCGAGTAAAACTTTAGAAAAAGTATGGACATCTAAAGGAACCTATAAAAGAACCACAATCTAGCAATAGACATTGTCAACTCCTCTACAAAAGTTTACTCTGTGGTCAACTTGTCAACTTCTCCACCTCAATGTCAAGTCAAGCTGTCAACTTGTCAAGAAGGAAAAAATTGCAAAACTTTGTCAAGTCCTAGCTGGTCGACTCAATTATTATTATAATCATTTTTTAACAGGAAAGTAAAAGGTGCAACATAAAAATGACTACTCCACCTGCTGTTCCCCATATAGACCGTGAATTGGACTTATCAAACACAGGCCGGGGAGTTTGGCTCGTTAAAGTTCCTAAATACATAGCCAACAAATGGGAAAAAGCAACCGGAAATATCGAAGTAGGCAAGTTAAAAATCTCACGAGCGCCAGGACAGAGAGCTCAGGTGCAATTATCATTGTCTGAGGCTGTACTTTGCCTCAAGGAGCCTGGAGAACAAAACATACCAAAGGAACATCGTCTTGACGTGTCGAATGTAACAAGACAATCCCTAGGAGTATTCTCTCATGCAATTCGTACGTATATTGTAATACTTGGCAAAACTACAATAAATACATTTATTATTGTTATGTTTGCATTTATGTAAAACTACAGATTGATGATATAACTAATAACTTATCAAGGTAGCGAATGACTAGCAAAGAACAGACATCCTCTAAACTTGATGACGTTTTATTTCAGCATCTAACACGGATGCAGTGGTACCTGAATCAGAAAAGCTTTACATGGAGGGCAGAATTGTACAGAAATTAGAATGTAGGCCATATGCTGACAATACTTATTACAAGTTGAAATCAGAGTCTATAAGGAAGGCCTCTATGCCTCAGAGGCAGGTGCAACAATTAGACAGGATAGTGCAGAACTTCAAGCCAATTTCTGACCACAAACACAATGTAAGACAAAACCCATTTATAATCTAAATAAATCTAGATATAATTTTGTTATAGTTTGCGAGGCAAAAGCTTGCTACATGTGGTTAATGTCATGATAAAAATAGTTTAAATTTCGATTATTGACCTCGTGCAAATATGTCACAGTATTTTTTTTTATTCTCATGATATTTTAATGCATTTATAGAAGCTGCTGTACATCACAAGCAGCTCATGGCAATCCATTGCTCAACATAGGCCTCTCCAATTGCATGCTACCAAGCTTGGACATTAGTCTTTCTGTATCATAAGTGATACATTCACTGTGGCTGGGATTGGTGTAGAAGAATTTTATTGAAAGTCTTGAAGCTTTTCTTGAGAGTTGTTTATTCTTGTGAGGCCTGGCCCAAGAAGCAAGACTTCCTTTTGGTTGGCCAATCAGTTACAAATATTTTTAACAGATAAATTTAATATTTTTAAGAAATTAGGTTGATTATTGTGAAATATGAGGTACAAACTACTATAAAATGCTTTAATTATTTTATGTAGCCACTGTACTATTCAATCGCATTACTTATTGCACATTGTCATTCCCCAGTGCTGAACTGCTAGCACATTGTGGTGCTGTGATGAAGTTCTAGCAGATTAACAGCACGGAGTTGCTGGTAATCTGAATGAACTTGTGCTGGTGAACTTTATCACAGATGTATTATTTGTTACAGATTGACTACATGAAGAAGAAGACTGCTGAAGGAAAGAAAGCCAGAGATGACAAAGATGCAGTTCTCAACATGCTGTTTGCTGCATTTGAGAAGCATCAGTATTACAACATTAAAGACTTACAAAAGGTATGTAGCTTCCACAAAATATATGCAGAAAGAAGTTTTGTTTTTGTCTCATTATTATGTGACCCAGTCATGCAAACAATAGGCATAAAGTATAATATGTGTTCAAATGCAAGATAACCCAGATTAGATTAGATTTTTTAAATGTGGCAAATATAAAAAAAATATAAAAAAAACAAGTCATTTATTCAAACGATGCTGAGAATCAGCTCTACTAGAGTATTTTTTACATGAAAAATATAAAAAAGGGTTTAAATTTTTAATAATTCATAAGCAATATTGTGCATTAAAAAGCTGTGAAACCTCTTTTCTGTTTCAGATTACCAGACAACCTATTGTGTACCTAAAAGAGATTTTGAAAGAAGTATGTAATTATAACTTGAAGAACCCACACAAGAACATGTGGGAGTTAAAGCCAGAATACCGGCATTATAAGCAGGAACAGGCTGCTGAAGCCAAGGATGATAAAAATAGCTCTGATAGTGACTAAACTGACAATAATAAATCAATAAATCAATGAATAAGTTACCACATTGTTGTCTGCAATATGCACACAAGTTATTATTATGTTTCAAACTAGTTCCTAGTTTTGTAACAGATACTTACATACTTATTAATAATTTTATTATGTTTTTTTGTTATGTAAGGTGTACACTACCCAAGTGTACATAATTATCATAAGACTGTATACTCTGATAAATATAAGATTATCGGAAAATAAATATTTTCGTATTAATCCCTTGGGTTTTTATTGAAGTTTTAGAAATAAAACAATGAAATGCTTGCTTCAAGTTTAATAACGTTTAAAAATTGACTATGCTTATAATATTTGTCGAATACATCGATTTTAAATACAATATTAAAGATGTAAACATAAATTATAGTAAATATTTAATTTAAGTACCTATATAATTTTAATATGAATAAAAATGCAAATATGTCCAACATGGATAGCGTCAGTCGAGAAGAGATTAGAAAAATTGAGATTCGAGTACAAGTCGTAATCGTTGAGTATTCAAGTCGTTAGTTGACCACGTCGTATTTAGATTTCTTGATGTAACTGGCTAGGAAACACGACAGTAATGTGCCGACGAGCGGGAGGAGTGCGGTGCCGATGGCGACGCCTATCACTAGGTCGATGTTGTTTTCCAAGTATTCCGAGATCACCGCATAACAGCCCTGACACACAAAGTATTAGGTAGAAACAACACATTAGGTACAGAAAACATTGCACTTTGCAAGAGTTTTTGCTTACCTATATACTTAGGTTACCTACAGTTTATACACATTGATGGTGAGGACTGATGGACAGCAATCGCTAAGAAAATTGCAGTGAGCAAGCGTGGTCATCATTGTCTTTTATTTCCTACTAGCTGCGCCCCGCGGTTCACTTGTTTATACAGGTGAAACGGGAATACCAGGATAAAAGGTACCTACTTATATCCTTTTCCAGGTTATGGTTTACCCATACCCATGTGCCAAATTAAATTCAAATCCGTTCAGTTTTAGCGGGAAAGCGTAACAAACAAAATCACTTTCGCATTTATACTATTAGATAAGATAATTAGGTTAGAAAAAGTATTTGGCCTAGTGGGACGTGGGATAATTATCTACAGGCCGGTGGGGATATTTTATCGTAACCTGCTGTCTAATTGCGTTACACATTTTCGTAAATCCGTTTCATTTTGACAGTTCAACAACATTCATTGCTTTGTTGAGCAGTTTTTTTTTCGAAATTATGAATTACTTAATGGATTAGCAATTTGTTTCAAAACGATTCAGATTGTGATTGATCGTGTATTACGCTATTAGGGTGCTGTTAGAAAGAGGCATGATTCTCAATGGGGAGCATTCAGGTGAATATAGATACCTACGGCTTATTAATCTAATGAATGCCGGTCGAGAAGCTGTGTATGGGCATTCTCAGGTACCTACACCTCTGTCTAACTTATCAGAGAAAAGTGCCGTGATATTATACCTAAGTCATCCAAAACTACAGTTATTGGTTATAAAACATTTTCAAACATCGCTTACTTGTTGGAAGACATCGCTGTAATTAGCCGTGACGCAGTCGTTGGGGTCGAGGCAGCACGAGATAGGGATCACCTTCTGTGGTGACAGTCTTATCCAGTCCGTGTAGTTAGATACGCCACAGCAGCGCAACTGTTAGACACGCGCACGGAATTGTTAATTAGCCGCTGAATACAAGAGAGAGGCAATTAACTAAGGATGAGGAGAGAAGTGATAAAAATAACGTTAGGGATAAATCTACGTAGATTACTTTTTACCGTACCTACAGAAGTAGTTTAATGGACTTATTTAATGGAGATTTAGGGGATCGAATCATCCCCTAAATTTCCACTGGTGGATCATAATTAGAGGTGGATCCGATTTGGGCATCAAACAGAAATAATTCGCAAAATGACAAACTCACGTTCTTTTGTGCGAAGTCGAAGTTGGCTTTGTGCGGATAATTGTTGGTGATCGTTTGTGTGAGGCCATCGTGGAGACTCTTGGCGAAGGTGTCCCGGTAGCACGCCGCTGCGGCGCCCACGCCCGCGTCCATCATGAAGATACACGCCAGGAATCCACCATACTGGAAGAATATAGAATAATAATAATATTTGAATACGAGATTTCCACAGGATTTCACCAAGCAGATTGACTATGCAACATAAGATAATAGGTACCTATTATCTGGCCAGACAAAGAAAATAACGCTTACAATGTAAAGCAGTACTGGTTGGCCCTTGATGATGCAGGAGAATGCGATCGAGCTAACGAGGATGATCAGGCAGGCGATACCGATCAATACGTGAGGAGCAGTCCCCGAGAATTCTGGCGACAGTTCCATGTACTTGTGCAGGTCGAACTCGGCCCATAGCCCCACCAGCAGCAGTAGGAGCCCTGTGAACTGAAAGGCACATGTTTTGTCAAGCAATACTCAACGGATTAAATATTTCATGCACGTTCTGATTTCACTTTGGATTTCTATCGAAATACCTACCAAACATTTGCGCTTTTTAAATTTCTTTTTTGGTTATTACTTATTCGTGTTTTTATTTTTAGGTAGGTAGTACCTTTCATCTATACTTATAATAAATCTGTAGAAGTGAAAATTCTGTACATTGAAAATATCAAAAAAATAAATGGCAGGGGGTGTTACTAGAGCGACACCGAACCCAAATATGTGATTAAATTTTTTTTTGTCTGTCTGTCTGTCTGTCTGTCTGTCTGTCTGTCTGTTTGTTCAGGTATCACGCAAAAACTACCGGTTCGATTACGATGAAACTTGGTATAATTATTCTTTAATATCCTGGGCACCACACTGGGTACTTTTTATCCCGGAAAAGTATCCTATCCTACGGTTGGGGGGTGTCAAAGTTTGTATGGAAGAATTTTAACGCGCTGTCCGATTAACTCGAAACTCAATGTTTATACTTAAACCCAAAAATTAAGAATAACGTGTATCAGGATTTTTCGAAATTCAACCCCTAAGGGGGTAAAATAAGGGATGAAAGTTTGTATGAAAAATCTTATTCCTTGAGGTAATAAACATGAAACTTCGCACGAATAGTTATCTAAATAAATTATAAAGTTTGTAGTTTTTTGTTTTTCTAAATTACGCCCTAAAGGGGGATTGGGGGGTGTCAGTGTTTGTATGGAAGAATTTTAACGCGCTGTCCGATTAACTCGAAACTCAATATTTATACTTAAAACCCATGGGGATGTATGGGGTAATTTCCGACACTCACGCGGGCGAAGCCGCGGGCAGCAGCTAGTTTCATTAATAAACGTGTCCAACTTGGATGTAAAGTTGGGAATACCTAAGGGTAGGGCAATAGGGAATACTTAGATAGGTACGTAGGTATACTTATTGAATTTGAATAATTTAATTTTAGTTAGGTAAGCACCCACCTACCTATAACAAGCTTAAACTATCAAAAGATACCTAGATAAATGATACTTAGATAAACTTGTCGGTAGGTGAAAACAGAAAAAAACATCTACTCTCCATGAATAACAGCTGGATGCAATAATAAGTCTGAAAAGAGATGAATGAATAACAGGCGTTTTCCAATTTTTTTATGGCATGCACAACATAGTGGGTGAGTAGGGAAAAACTTTAAAAAAGAATCTAATAGGTATGGTAAAAATCAAATAAACATTTTAAATTAAAACTTACCCAAAACACGACGTTGAAAACAAAAAGAAATGTTTTCAGGCAGGCTATGACCGCCACGTTTTTGAACTGGTTACCCATTACCTATTTATTTTTGAGCTTTTAATTCACGATTTCCTGTTTGTTTATCCATATGTTGCTAAAGATGTTGCTGAGCATTGAATGTCAGAGGGGAACTACCACGCATGCGCAAAATAATCGGCGTCTCTACATCAGTCTTGTTAATAAATATAAAGCGTCATGCAATAATCTCTTTATCCTACACAGTACAGGCTGCATGTTGTAGAAACTGTAATAGTTAAGTGTCAGTAAGTTTATATAACACTACTATTATCACATTCTAAAAACAATCGACGTAACGCCTTATGAAAATTAAATACCTACCTATAAAAATAAAATAAATCTATTTCTTAGTCACGTTTTTTTGTGGTTTTGTGGGTTCATATTAATCGGTTGAATGTTTACATACTCTGTTTTATGAAGAACATTAGGTATAATTATGGCCGTGTGTATGTTTTGCAAGCCTCCGCAACCTTTAGGTAAAAAAATTACACAGAGGCCTGAAACATGTACCTACCTAAACAAACTTACACTTGAGGAGGCGTTCGCACCTCGGAGTCCCCTTCTCTACTAAGTACAAACGTATTTTTCATATTTACGCATTTCTCTACACATACAACCACTTAGATAGCTACTTACTTCGTAGCTTCGTACAGACCTACTCAGGCACAATGCGAGGTCTCGCAAATATTTAATGAAAGTGGGTAACTACCTACTTAGGGTTTGCTGAGGAATAAACAATTCATACTATCCATTGCCGTAGCTGTGCAAATCGAAGCATTTTCCAATAACATATACTTACTTACTAACTTATCAAAACATTAATTTTTCGCAGGACCTGTAAATTTTTCAGTTTTTCAGTAAAACCATCATAAAAGTTGTTTTGAACTTCAAATCCTTTCAAGCACGGAGGTCGCGACGAGTAACTGTGCCCATCCAAAAGCGTAGCTTGTCTCAACGATGTTATTGGTTAGTCGCTCGGTGGCCACTGTAGCGCAAACGCATGTACGCTCATAGCGCCGGCGCCTGCGCAACCGCGAAAGCCTACACGTAAACGCGAACTTTTTTCATACCGGTCTATTCATTATAAATTAATGTGTTGCTATACTTTTATAATCGGGACATGATGGTTTGCCGTACACATTTATTTTTGATTGGAATTATTTTTCGAATTTCTGTTGTGTCTCCTATCGATGAAATTGATGCAAATGAAGGTGAGATGTATTTTGTAACTAATATTTTATAATGATAAAATTAGAGCATCAGAATTATATTTTCGCCTGATCATGAGAGCTCGGATATAAATTCGAAAATCACGGCTGTAGCCTCGCAACTGACCATTTATTCCTAAGTAGATTCGTCTCCGCCCTTATTTGGGCCCTTATAAATGCATAAAAATCTACTATATTCTTCGAATGCCCAATTTATTTACGTGGTTCTGTATCATAAATACTTAAGGGCGGATTCGACCAAACAGGAATAAATTTTACCCGCGGAATAAGCCTTCTCTTCCGAATAAATTTTGAATTTTTGACAGATTCTCCATACGAAAACTGTCAGAGTAAATCTTATTCCGCGGATAAAATTTATTCTTGTTTGGTCGAATCTTATATATGTTATTCTACACTTGCGCATCTGTACGTGTTTAAGCGCAATAAGTGTAGCGGATCTTCTTCCTGATTTCATGAAAATAACTCTGAAGCGTAGTGTAACATGAAGTTACAATAAATATTGTACGTGAAGTGTGCGTGTCATCATATATGCTCTAGCTAGCGCGACCAATGGACCAATTTCGATGATTCAGATCATATAAGTACATCCAACTTATGGTCTTTCATTCAGATTTTTATTAGCCAAGCAATAAATTGTTATGTGGATGGCTGTCGATAAGAAATGAGGCAAACCATAGAAAAGGTGGATAAATGTGTGAAAGGAAGATGTTGGCAAATAAAGGCTTGTTTATTCCTTACAACTCATTATTAACTGCCTTATATTGGCTAGTTCTATATCTACTTAGGTACCTATATTAGACTTGGAGAGTATAGATAGAATTTATTTAAAAAAACACAGCTCAGGCTCTGATCACTTTACTCCAAAGGCTGGACTTCAGACTCTGGAATGAAGTAAACAGAAACTAAGCGGTTTTTTTCTATCACTGCCCTTCGTTTTACTTCTGCGCCCCCTAATTTTATTTTAAAACCACTATGCGCCCCGAGTTACTTTGTTGTACACTTATGTAGAAAAGACAAAATAGAACTCGAAATTTTTTGCACCCTCTCGGATAGGTTAGATTTTCTTTTAATCATTTATTTATACCTACTTATGGCAGAAAAACTGAAGAAAGAGAATGTTGGGCCTCTCTACGTCCCCCAAATGAGGCGCGCCCCAATGGTTGGGAACCCATGCTCTGGTTGCAATCCCAGCACTGAATACAACCCCAGCATTGTGCATGGCAAGTCTTTTCGCCTTGCTGACGCTGCTGCACGTCCTTAGGTGTGCAAGCATGAGCCTTTGTTTAACGAAATTATGTAGACAGAAAAAAATATAATGCGTGCTGTCTTCCAGCGGGGATTTTAATGAAAATCATCTTAGCTCTGAGACGAACGAAAGCTTGTTTTTTTTTTAAGATGATGGTAATGAAAATATTAAACAATTTGATCCAGTAGACTTGAAGTGAAATCATTGCACTTCCTAATTTCTGTATGCAGGTAGATAGCTTAGTTGCTGTTGATCTGCACCCTAATTGTGGAACACACGATCAATGCACTATGTGTGGTATATATTCATATACCTACCTACCTAAGTACTCATCTTCATCTGCTTAGCATTTTCCCAACTTTGTTGGGGTCGGCTTACAGTCTAACCTGCTCCAGCTCCAGCTGATTAGCAGTATCAAAGCATACATGTGCCAATTTTTTCAAATTTTTATCACTTCCGAGCCAGTAGGAAGTGATTGCTGAGCTCTGTAGGAAAATATACCTATTGTTGAAAAATCTAAGTTCGCGTGTCGATCGGTCCGGCCGGCCTGTACAACGTACAACCTACCTACCTACTTTTAATTTGCATTCTCATTTCATCACACTCCATTTAGACAATTTGAATTGAAATAGATGTTAGAATGTAAGAAATAAATAAGTACCGTTCATACTTCACTGTTGGCAGCGTTTGAAGCAAAAATGCTGCATTTGGCGCTTTTATAGACTAGTATTTTGAACTAGGTACAGACGGTTCAGTACGCGGGCGCGGTCGTTGCTAAAGTCAGGTTCACACTGTAGGCTTACGTGTCGTTTCGCGTGCTCATGAGTCGTACGATACATCAGAAGATAGATAGGTACATCAGACGCCTATCGGAGTCATATATTTTGTAAATATAGAGGTATTTGAATCAGAATAGTACACGTATGTGCACAGACTCTCCTGAAGACGCTCTAGCTCATCTTGACAACCCTTTACTTACCACTTGGCGCGAACCCAGGACCTACCATAAGTGGTCACAAACACAGCAAGAGCATACTCTTGCTGTGTTTGTGACCACTTATCCTATCCACTTCCGCCTAACCTATCGCACAAAAGAGGTGTATACGTGCGATTTGTAATAAATCTTTGGGTTTGACTTTTAACCCTTCGGAAATAACAGGCATACCTAATGATAGTTAAAAGTGTGTGTTTTATTGTTTATTTGTAACAAAAAAATATAACTTTGCGCACATTGAACGATTTCGTCGCGTGCGTTCGACTTTAGCTAAAATTGCAACTGTCGCCGTCAGCCGTAAATAATTTCTGAGTTCGAAATCACGACCAAAAAAGAAAACACCTTATTTGTCGAATCGCACCGTGGCGATTTGATGCAGGCGACACAGAATTGAACCAGAACTGATCGCTTTGAAAATCTGTGGACCAGCCAGATCTATTTTCATTGCTCTGTATCATTAGCAGTTAGAAGTCTTAGTTAGCGGAATTATACTTTTAGTGTTATCTTCTTTGATAACAAGAAGGTGACTATTATAGGTCCCTATAATAATATAAATAAATCACAGCACATCGAGCCAACAAAAAAATGAACTGCAATGAGAACGCAGCTGCGTGTCGAGTTATGAGACTATTATATTATCTGTCGCATACACAAGTTTACGCAACATTGGTCCGATACAGCTCATAAGGCTACAACAATGTTCGCTTACCGCAAACTATCGATGTTTCACACTTTTCCCACATTATTGCAGCCATAACCTTAACGGCACTCATGTAATTCACGTCAGCCGCAAAGATGAACGTGTGATAAACCTCTGTCGATATTCTTTGTGGAGCTAACGAACGAGACTATACATCTATACCATATTACCTATAGATACACGGCTAGAATTGGTAAAGGGTTTATCGTAACGGTTTAGCAACATTCTACATAACTACCATGTAACCGTATCCCAGTGTGCTGGGACATATTCAAACCTAGCAGGAAACGTTCGTCTAATGTTATCTATGTCACGGATCGTAGCCGCAGCGGGAACGCGGCCCATCTGCACGGCTTATCTCACCATCTTCGAGATTGCCTCGTTCAAATTAACTGCACAACAGAACAATTGGTACCAGCAAAATTTATTGTAGTACCTACTCGTCTATTTCTGATTATGCCTCTGTAAACGGTAATCTAGATTATTTCCATTGTTTACATGACATGGACTGATTCGATTGATACCTATTTACCTAAATCTTTGAGCAATTGTATTTATGCCGCGGACAATGACAGATGATTTGTAACGAATAGAATTCTTCTATTTTCTGATTTTTAGGCAGGTACGATAGGGAACAGAAAGGTGGCAGTAGAGCTAGCGTCGACTACGACTAGCAACAAAGTGGTCTACGATAACAAGAGACAATCGCCGCGGGCTAACCGACCGCGCTCAGCCAAATCACAGATAGGTACCGTCAGGTCGGTCCAGGTAATGCCCGCTGCTCGCCAACTTGCATTATGATGGATTACCCGTGTCCAGTGCAAACTATGGCAAAAACGATGCACCAACAAGCTGTGATTTAGATACATCACATTTATTCTGCCCTTATTTTTAGAATTAAATAGAGACTATTAGAGATGATGCAATATAGAGAGCCGCTAAGATTTTTTTGGGTTAGTGAGTTGTCTATGGGCGAAGATTCACTTGTCTCGGTTTTATTGGTTAATAAGTATTTCAGTTCAAAATCTACATTCCTACTTAGATCTACCTATTTCTATTTTACCAAAACAATATTAATCATATTCACGCACACATACCTACATCTACATTTTACTGTTTATTCCGTGGTCTACAAAAGTTGTACCGGTACGGTACAGTATGGCTTAGCCGCAAAACATTTGATCCATTCCATAACACATTAAATCGCGGAAATACCGAAGACGCTCATCAAAAATTTAGCCAGAGCAATTTTTACCGGTCAATCAATTTTGGCGTATCTATCGTTATGGCTTGGTAACGCTATACGTGTATTGGGTGAGCAGGCGCGGTTCCATAGTGTGCAATGTGTGCATGTCATTACATCGGTGTGGAACACTTCGCGGTCGGCATTAGCATACGATAACGGTAGCGTGTGAGTCGCGAACTCGCGGCGACAACCCCGACCCGACGTGATGCTGATGCCGCTCTAATAACCTCTCCGCCACATTGGATGTAATCCTCCATGAAACGAGCTTTTTAGATCTCTATGGTCTAACGAGGAAAATGTCGCGCCGAAACGCATGATCGTTTTGCTCTTGTTTTGTGACGGTGAACCGCTAAATGGGCCAAGTGTGAAACTGCTTTCACTGAACGTGTTTGACTGCACGTCACTTTAATTAGCTGATAATTTTATTTTAGATGTGTCGATAACATTTGTCGTAATATTAAAATTAAAAGTGCCGGTTTCGTTCTTCAAACGTGCTAAGTCATTGAATAGTATACTATGTATACGTATAGTTAACAGAAGTGTTCTAACACGGCTACTTACTTATTATCATAATAAGTTTTCGATTTCTCATGTGAGCTAAATGTCACTAAAGTCGGTCAGATTATTCTGTTTTTTAGGAATACCTACTTAAAGTAACGTTGCACCAACGCTGACAACACCTGTAGCAATAGGTACAATAGTTAGAGGTATCCTAAAACGATCTGGGATTTTTTTCAAATTAGATTCGAGGACCTTAGAACAGGTCCTCGAATCTAATTTGAAAAAAATCCCAGTACATTTGGTCTCGCACTCTACCACAAAGGCTTTTCCAGTTATTAAATTTTTACGAAATCGTGCGCTCCGTTTGTTTTTCTGAAGCCATTGCTCTATGAACACGTATAAATCGATGCTTAGTGCTTACGGACCTACATCTTAATAATATCCGGAAGATAAATTAAATTAGCTGCAAACTTTTATTTAAAACGAAATAAGTAATAATCGAACAATATGATAAGCAATTGAACAGTAGGTAAAGCTCATAATAGATAATGATAGGCTACAATTTGGCTATCAATAGAGCCTAGTCATTAGCGGACACAGAATGGGGAACATAACGTGCTGAGCGGCGGATAAGGTCCCAACCAAAGTGAACGATCGCCGCGGGCCTTTTCTGCGCAGCCACGACGCAATAGAGAATATTTTCAAGTCTAGCGCATTTCTTAGACAAATTAAATTACTTTCTTTAATCTTATTTGATACATTTGGTTTTCTTTGACCTCGCCTAAATATTCCATGAATTTTACAGGTTGTTCAATTTTTGTTTCTTCGTTTTTCTGCATGCTCCTGTCTCATCATCCCATGTTACTTGTGGTCCGCGTAATTTTTTTCTTCCATTCTACTCTGTTATTCATCACATTTTCTTTTACTTTTAGTGATGAGTTTATGCCCAGACATATTGGGCATATTCAAAACAGTTCACAGACGCTCTGGAACTCCACAGGGCTCCCATATTGGCCCAGTTTTGTTTTTAGTATACGTAAAAACAAAACGAATGTATAAAATGATTATGTTGGCTGTAGGGTTAATGTTGCATAAAAAAGACACGCATTTTTTGTTTTATTGGCAAAATAACTACAAAAAAACCTACCAATAAATTGAGTTTAATAAATATTCCTCTCCAAATTTTTAGCCTAATTTGCCTAGTTATAATACAGTCTCGTCTCTACTCCCTTTATCATCTATCATACAATCTATCCATAATATTTGGTATTCTTTTCCGGTTCCTTCCTTCAACCATTATTCCGTACATTCTTAGGCACATGGACTGTGTTTCTTCAGATTGTCTTTACGGAACCTACATTTGGTTGACCTGTTTTCTCATAAAGTGGCATAATCAGATTTTTATATTATTAAACAAAAGGCCAGTTGTAGAAACTGTCATTGTGCGCACCTTCTGTCGGAATTCATCAATCTAACCATACCGTCAATCATCCCAATGTTCTGGCAAATAAGGTTGCGGGCAAAGTAAATAAATAATTTTATAGAGAGGCGTTCGATGTCCGTGTACTATTTATAATGTAGATATACCGTTGCACACGGATGCATGTATGCCTCTAATATAAATCTGGTGGGTACAGCGTGGCTTGGTAACTTGCAAGTAGGTCTGAGTCCTGAGCGTTCGTTGGTCGTCGACCGAGCCTTCTGTGGATACACGCTCAGCCAAAACAGAAAATCACCACCCACATTCATCTACCACATTAAGTAATTTAGGTTCCTCCTAGTCATCGCGGAATACCGATTTGCAATCGATAACGGCTCTTCGGCCTTATTAAAGTTTGCCATTTTCGATTAGGTACCTTAGCCACTTAAATTGCCTTTTGCAGACAGTGAATCAACGTTTAGATCTTATTAATTAGATATTTATTCCGTGTATAAAAACTCTAGACTAGATTTTAGTCGTGTAATAGCTGGCACTGGCTTAACAGGTCCGTTACCTACTACGTTGTGGCTTTACAATACCACAGGGATTTAAGTACCTTCAGTATCTCAGTGGTTATCCATAAAAGTTCTTGGCAACAGGAGGTAACCACTTCGCCTCCTCCAGTTGCACAACCATAAACGGTTATTCGTTTTATTGGCGATCGAGCTGGCCGTTAACCACGGCTATTTCACGATGGCGCCCGCACATAGCTCACGTGCAAATCTACATAATTCCTGTAATATGTCTTTAACCTTTATTTAAAGCCTTGCAGCTTTAGGTTTACACAATTGCATCCAATTTTTATGATTCTTAGAGTTTAATAACAAAAGCTTAATTAAATCAGGTTCTTTTCCAGGATCATTCATTAGCTACCTAGCTACTTAGGTATAAGTATTTTATTATGTTAAGCGTTTCTTTTTAAACTAATTTAAAAGCATATTCCTCCAGAGCCGTGTTGTCAAGTTAAGTGATCTCGAAGATATTTGAGCTTTTTATACCTAATCACTAGTAAACGAGATAAATAATTGTGTACCTACCAAAGAGAAAACTCATGTAAGATCTATGTGCATTAAGGCCATAGCGCCTTACATTAACAGGTAGATACCTAAGCTTAGAGTATCTAAGCGCACATCATTGCAATTGATATCATTTTCTAACAAAGTATAAATAAGTTCCTAGCAGGCACTAAGGTCTAAGATAATTTGGGCTTGGGTAGTATTTTAGGACTTATAAGGTGATCAATCGGAGATGCCATACATGGAATGCCCTCAATTATATACCTACCCACTAAAAGAGCAATGTATATGTGTTGTCACGTTTGTCTTGTAAGTAGACTATCGGTATGTTACGCAGGGTCAACAAAGGGCACGAATCTCAGCGGTCGCATTCAGTAATTGTGCAAACATAACGGACACAGCTGCTCAAATGCCAACTGTCAAGTGCTGACCCCTGTCGCCTTTACAATGTTCAACGAATAAAAATAATTCACGTAGTATAACTTAACTACATCTTGTAAGAAGACCTAAAACATTTTACCCGAATACAGGGCGCCATGCCATTGCATTAGTGCTGCCGGTGCCGGCTAAGGCAACTATTTTTCCAAGTATTCCAGACACTTCACGCTCCTTCTCGCTCTAATGCCCACACAATTAAATAATTACAAAAGCTTTACTTTGAGTAAACAAGTAATTAGACGGTTAAGATAAAAAAGAAAAATGAAAATGCACTACGCTACGCTACTTAGGTAAGTCGGGCCAATTTTCGTAGCAACAACATTATAAAAGACTCGTCACCTCAATTTCTAGCTATTTAGTAGCGTAGGCATTATGTAAGTACACTAAATTAATATAAATACAAACTTTTGGGCAGTTATACCACTGAGCAACTGCAATACGATGCATATAAATTACAAGAAAATGTTACAGTTGGCATTCAAAATTAATCTTTCTTAGCGTGTGTTTCCATTTCATCTGCCCTCGATTTCGTCAGTAGCCAAGCACCATTGTGACAAAGTGTTGGACTTGTTATGTTGTCTGTTTTGTTCGAGAACTACCACGTAGGTAGACTGTTTTGTTCTGCTCGCGCGTCTTCGCCAGTGGGTCACTTTTAATTGAATTCGGTAAAAACGGTGATTATACACGCACGCCTAACAATGGAATATAGGTTTACGTCGTTTCTCCGACTTTGAAGGGTCTCGAGACTCTCGTTGGACATGCCACCCAAACGAGTCTCCAGACCCTTCAGAGTTTCTTGTAATAAGCATCTCAGTCGTTACTATGATCTATTTTTAATTTATAGAAGAAATTCTTTTCTGTGCTGTAATATAAAGAAATTGCTACAAATCGCAAATTACACACTTATACTTGTTGACGGTGGAACGCAACAGAGTAATGTCAGAGATCCTTCAGATTGCTTGGCATATTTACAGGCTACTTAAATAACGCCCGGCGGCTGCTGGAATCTCGGTGGACGCACTATGTAGGTACTACAATGTCATCAAGATAACTTGTTTTATGTCCACACTGTGATTTATTTCTAAGTATTCTTAGCAGTTAATTTATACGTATCTAAGTATTTAAACCCATAAAATACCAATAGAATTTATATTATAGTCGAATAAAAAATATGCGTATTTTATCAACCCTAAACGGTGGCAGTTGAATAGTCGCTATTCTCGTCGTTGCATCGCAAACCAAAAACAATCGGATCTCGGAATTCTTGAACGTGCGCGCAACGATGCATATCATTGACCATGGTGTATTTTTATTGCTTTTGTATGCATTGCAGACATAATAGTACGCTGAATTGAATTAAGGGACATTTAGTTTACTCCGTTATGCTATGTGGAACACCTTGACAGAAATATAAATCAATTCAGTATTCTGTATTGTAGTATAGTCTGGAGAAGGTAACAGTAACATCAGTAACTTAACAGCCTATGTGGGGGATTGGTTTTGCTAATTCGAGCAATGCTGCTGCAGTTTGATGTTAATTAAATCTCCCCGCTTCTACCGGACTGCCCCTCGAATATTATTATGATTTTTGTAACATTGAGAAGTCGGACAGCAGGAAGTCGCACTAACTGCGTGTATGATAAGTAGACCTTATGAACTCCAGTCGGTTGGCAAAAAATCTCTAATGATCATTATTTCGTACAGTTTCCATTTGTTCCGATGTATATTCACGTCTGTGTTAGCGGTGCCGCATTGACACCATGAAATCAGATGGCCCCATAAAGCTCGGCAGGAAGAGCATCACGCGTGAAACACGTTATTGTTTGGATGGAGCCGTTTCGCGCCACTCGCTCGTCACAATGACGATTCACTGTTACGAATTCATCAACATGTAAAACCACTCGAAAGCAATGTAGATTTTTATGAAAGTGATAAACTTTATTTACATTTACGTAAAATAAATAAAAACTTTAACTGCCTCATTCGTCTAGTGGTTGCAAGCGCTATCGCTGAGCAAGAGGTTCGTGGGTCAATTCCCGGGTCGGGCAGATTGTTATTACGCGGAGTCTGGATTTCTGCCCGGTTGATGGCAATAGGCTCGCCCCTTACGAGTATTACATAGGACTTAAACATAACTTGCGAAATGTGCAGGGGTGTACTATAGGTACCTACACCTCTGCCTTACCCTTTGGGGAATGCAGGCGTGATGATATAAAAGAAAAACAAACCTTAGTCGGTGTCATTTAGCCCGTAAGAGTTAAGTTCGCGGAAACAGATTGTGGTAAAAACTGCCACCAATTTCAAACTATTGTTAAAGAGCGTTGAAGATAAAACATCAACTTCGAGAGCTTACATAATGAACAAGTCCCTCACGCATTTCCTATAAATACTGTACTATACAGAAGCGTGTAAAAATAGAGCTAGAAGATGCTCCGTTCGCTCATTCTACGTGTACAGTATACATACACATGACAAAAAGTCGCAAAGTATTATGCATTGAATAGGAGTCGCAAAAAACGCGGTGATGATTACAACCGCTTTCAGAAGAAAGCTGAGACGTTTCGCTAATTACTAGCGTAACTGCATTTTTACTTTCGATTCTTTACACTTGCTACTTAAAGATTACGTCGTTATAGATAATAAAATAAGTACTTAAAATATAATTATGCTAAAGTTAGTTGTAGCCCATAATTTACATACGTTATTGATTATTGTTAGGTATAGGAAGTTCGGAAGTTAAAGAGCATTTTAATAATTTTTTTAACTTGATTGTTTGAAAACTGAGTTGATTCCATTGGTTGTAGGTAGCCAGGTATTGTACTGTCCGGCAATCACAATGGTGGTTCTGGTCCAGTCGTTGGGTCATGCTTGCCGCCTGCGCATCCGTCACACCATCAAATCTGTGCCATTATACTCACCACATAACATTATTTCATAAAATGGTGTAGGTACCTACGAGTCACGACATGCAGATTTATGTAATGTAGGCAATTACCTACCGATTATTACGCATACTTAGTAGGTACGAAATGTGCTTCGTAAAGAAATATTGTCAATGAGTTCATTGATTCATTCATGCTTCTGGCAAAATTTTATGGTTGTTGTTTTCGCCCTTTCTTTCCTTTTAACAAGTCATTCTATTGATTTTATTACTTCACTGAATCCTTCGTTAGCAAATGCTGATGATTACCTTTATTTATTTATGCTACCTACTAGGTTTTTTTTTACTTTTAAACACGTTAAAGCCTCGTGCAGACTGGCGCGACGCGACCCTGGTAATTATTCTACAGTGAAGTTTTCTTAGAAATGGTATCGTCAGAGTCGCGTCGCGCCAGTTTGCACGAGGCTTAATATTATTATTTTTAATAGATGAGGTTGGAGTTACATAACATTAATGCAGAGGTCACTGTCTCTTTTAAAGTCCAGGGCCCTAAGTCTACTAATTTATAAACATTACAATGGTCTCGCAATGGTGAGTTTTTGACAGTTTTTGTATGGCAAATCTGTCAAAAACTCACCATTAAGAGACCATTGTAACGTTTATAAATTAGTAGACTTAGGCCCCGGACATAGTGTTGTTCTTTTGAGAAAAGAACCACACGGATTTGAGTGGACCTGACCAGTCAGTGCAAGCATTATGACTACTACTACTTATCAGTCATCAACATCATACACTGATCATGAATATAGATTATGTTTTGATTATCTACCTATAATACCTACTGATGTTACCGGGCGCTTCCTCTCAGAGCGTCGCGAGGCCACATCCGTTTTCAAATATTCTAGTAAAATAAAAATGTTAATTACATTGCAATTCCATTTCGAGGCCTGAACAATTTCTGGTTTTGTTGCGATCGAGGGCGATGCGTCCATTTATGTTAAACACATTATTTGAACCATTCTTTGTTTCGTTGCTCGAAACTTTTCCTTGTATGGATAAAGATGACGTAAAGTCAACCTAAATATACGATATGATTTTGATTTCTTTTTTCTTCTATGACTTGTATCTCGAACACGTTCTTTTTGTGCGTTTGAGTATTTAAAATGAGGCTAAGATTATAATATTAATGAATCCACGAAGGGTTATGCGGTCGTTGCCTTAATTAATACCAATACCATACATTATGTATCTTCATTTAATATTTGTGCGTCTTGTTTATTAATACAGTAGGTATACAATCCGTATCAGAAGATTCTAATTACGAATCAACACCAATACAAAAAGCTTGCGGTTTTTCGCTATGGTACCATAATATCAACATATTTCTATGATACCAACAGTTTCCCTGGACGTTGTTAGAAGCGCACACCGCATATTTACCTAAATTAAATCAGAAATACCTACGCCATTTTATGATTTAATCTAGAAACTGCGGGGTAATAGCGTAACACACTTACAATTGCAATGGTTTTCATTTTGGCTGTTCAAAAACATTCATTGTGTTATTAACGTTGTAGAGAAGACACATTTTTCGAACACAAGTAGCAATGGATTTATAGCAATATCCTTCAAAATCATTCAGATTGTGATTGAAAGTGGGTTACGCAATTAAGCTGCAGGACTTCATGCAAAGCTATTATAGGATAAAATAACTAAACCGGTAGTTATTATAGGTGCCTCTACCCTGAACTCTCTAAGGCCCGTATTACAGAACCTCACTCAAAACTCAAGTATTACTTAAAACTCGTTTAAAGCCTTTTGATTTGTTGAAACTAGTTTTAAGTAAGTTATGCTTGAGGCTTGAGTGAGATTCTGTAATACAAGCCTTAGTCCAACTCAAGCGTAGGAATGCGATTGGGCGATTCGTCTAATAGTCGATATAAATGCTATCGTTTTACTTTTATGACCACTTCTTACCCTAGAAGTCTAGTTACTAGGTCAAAATAACTCATTTGATTATTCTCAATCTAGATTAATATTGACAGTAGGTACATATGTACCTACTTGTAAAATCTAGCCGTAAAAAAACACAAGTACGCTTTCCAGCTTGGTACCCTTCATAAAGTCACGTATAACACAGACCTGCATACATACATAAAAACCCGCCTGTATTTCTAGAGGGGTAGTGCTGAACGTAGTGGCGACGTGCAGCTCGTGTACATGAGCACTTATTAGTAATGTCAAGTCCAATGTAATGGGGGGCGAGCTTATTTCCATCAACCAGGCACAAATACAGGCTCCCGGCTGCTACTGAGAAATTCCCAATAACACTTTGCCCGAACTGAGAATCGAAGCCATGACCTCATGCTCACCAGTAGCCCATGCGACCACTAGACCAACGAGGCAGTTAAAACACACAGACCTATTAACCAATATTTCAGAATCGCTCTAAACTTGTTCCTGCGTTGATTGATAGGTCCTCGATCATATCGATTTGATTATATTAACACTCATTAATTATTTTGACTTCGATATCATGAAACTATGTCGAGTTACAACTTACAACAAAAAAAGTCGTTAGTGAATGTAGACTTCGTCAAAATTCTTATAGATAGGTATACTTAGCTGCCTCAATAGGAGATCGTCTATTTGCGAATGGTTATTTCTGTGTGTCTGTTTATTTATTTTCGGACTCTCAAATTAGTAGGTATTCCAGAGCATGTTTATTCAATAATCATAAGTGTAGACGCGTTTCCTTCAAGTAGAAATTATTTACGTAGTCGCTTAGAGCGCACTTACTCTTTCACTCGGTGACGAGTAAACTAATTCCATATATTATGATGCGCCACACGCCCGGGGCCTGAATATGATTAAACTAATCGTAATGTGAGATATTTCGCTATACACGCACTGGTTTCAAGTCGGCTTGTAAAACTAGCGCAAGGGAGATCCCATTACATCGATGAGACTATAATTATTGGAAGCAACAACGGCTCAGTGAGCAAGTCATTGGGTTAATGGCACGCCCGGATCGCTGCATTGCTGATCCATCCGAGCGTAACGTTAAACACCCCTATATTTGTTATCGGAACGGAATGTCTAGATTTTTTATTTTTGCGGTTTACAGAAGTGCTGCATCTGATTGGTGAGCCTGACTTTCGCGACGTGAGACTACGATGGGAGTACGGCAAGCCTGATGAAGAAGACAGACCGAAAGTGTTGGCGTTTCAAGTACATTACTGCGAATTGCAAGCTTGGGGTCAATATCGCTGCAGGACCAAGGTATTGAATTAGAAATTGTTGTCGTTGAACTTATATGACCAATAAGGCACTGTCGTGTGAAATATAAGTCGTTAAAATCTATGACATGCTACAGTGTTATAATATACGTTGGCAATGAGTTGGCACTCCGAAACGGGAGATAATGGGCCGGGGTTTGCGCGCCGAGCGTGACTGCGGCGTGACTGTGACAAGGAACATGCCCGCCAGTCATTACTGTATTTACGTGTTAATATAGCACCGCTGCCAGTGTTTGTAGCCTTTCTCTTTTATTGAATCAGATTATATTTAAACATTGAGCTTAGCGTTGACATCATTATCCGCGCTGCTAAGCTACAATAAACTTTATTGGAGGCAATCTTGCCGTTGCCATAATCACGACCGACGCTTGGCAAAGCTGTTTCTTGGTCGTAGTAAAATGTCTGAAAGGGCTGCTGGTTTTTGGTTTTCGACTGTCCTGACATAATCCTTGGGGATAATTTGCCTAGCGAAATAATCATATTATTTTGGTCTTCAAGGTGATCGACACAGAAGAAGAAAAATCCACCAAACTGTCGCCCAGTACTACAGAAGCGTCAACGACCACGAGCCAGCCATCCGGAATGAGGCGCGGGCGCATGTACAGCACGCGTATCATCGGCTTGCGAATGGCTACAACATATTCCTTCGAAGTCAGACCAGTCCGGCGAGATGCGCGAGATTTGGCTGACCCGCAATCGATTAGCTCGAAAATTATCATCGTACCTACGAAAGGATGTAAGGGATCTTTTAAAGTTTCTCCTTGGTAACCACTGTTCTCTACAAAGACATGACAATCCATATTTATGAACACCCAAGATGTCAATTAATTTCCACATCAATTGCGTAACACACTTTGTTTCACAATCCGAAGGATTTTGAAGGAAATTCGTAGGTACTTGATTACTTCATAGTTACGAATTTTTCACAAATTCGTCCGCTCGACAACGTAAATAACGCAATGAATGTTGTCGAATTATCAAATTGAAGGACATTACAATTGCTATGTGTTACGCAATTACCGCACTGAATGAATTAGTCGCAATACTCAAAGCGGCCATGATAGCGAAGTCAGATACGTTCAGGTCCTATTGCAAGGACATATAAATAGGGTTTATGTCCTTGCAATAGGTTATATGACCAAACGCTAAACAATATTCCTTTTCCAGTTTCAGCTCGCGCCACACAATGCCTGCCACACGCGAGTGAAGTTGAAGTATCTACGGGTCCGTTCTTTGGGGGTCGCATCGCTGTGGAAGCAGCCGATGGCGGCCCGGAGCGTTGTTCTATCCAGGGCAATCCGAATAGCGCCCAAGATGCGTACATCTTGCGGATACATCACGACGAGTGCGGGTCCGAAGTGAACGACACTACAGTCGCTACCTACGTCATTGTGCAAGAGAATCTACCCATTCTTACGCATAGCACAAGACGGTAAGTTATAAGTATATCAAAGGCTAAAAAAGGTCGTGTTTTCACGACAACTCAGCCTCAGGTGTTATTTCGATTATTTATTTTCTGTTTCTTTCAGGTTCTTGGTGCTCTGTACCTACAAACCCGAGACACTGACAGTCAGAGCCGGCATCAACTTGCCAAAATCCAACCCTGGGGACGTGCTGCATCAGAATAAACCTTCGAGTGGATCTGTCGAACCCTACGAGAACCAGGACATGGACTACAACGAGCTACAACCTGCCAGACTCGAAGCGACAAAAGAGGAGTCGCAGCAAAGTATGTATTGTAGTCTAAACAGTTCTTCAATAATTCGGTTATGATTCATTACCGGCCTCCTTACATTTGATTTATTATTCCAGGCGCGTTCGGTGAGGTCACATTGGTTATGTTCCTAGTTGTGGCTGCGTTTGGCGGCATTGCGCTATTAATATGGAAGGTGGTCCCGCAAGCTGACAGAGACAACATCTCTATCGCAACGGTCTCGTCGCTGGCGCGCAGTGGGATCTTCAGCAGACGGAATAGGGACAGATTCTCAGACAAAAGCTCTGTATATTCAATTTCGCTGTCGGAAAAAGACGAAGGAACCCCTAAAAAGCCTAACGACGGTGATAATACGTCCGAAGCGTGATTATTTTAAAATACTATTGTGATTGATCTAACTTAAATTGATAGGTGTAAGAGCACGTTTTATCCGAACTGAAAATATCGTAGTTGGTCAAGTTGAATAAGAAACAGGGCGAATACGACGAAACTTTTATACCTAATAGGAATAAGCGATGATGCGATGATTTTGAGTTATTGATAGTTTTTCCATACAAATACTGTCAGACGTCAATATTATTTCGCGGATAATAGATATCTGACTTTGGTACATCAGCCCTAAGTAATGTAAATAAAAATATGAAGACCCCAGACAAGATGTGAACACTTGAAATTTGGGGCCGATAACCTACTGGTTTTCTATTGTATAGGAACGAAAAAAAAGTTTAAAAGTATTGATAAGTTTATTTCGAAGAAACTATTGGCATTTTAATTCAACGTGGCCAGTATTTGCTTTGCACTTGGATCACTAACATCAATGCTATGATTGCCATAGATATTATCGACTATCCTTTATTTAAGACTTGTGCGGAGCGGGCATACGGAATCCTATGACTTTGGAATTAATTTCGGTACATATTTATGTTCAATTATTTGTTAATGGCAGTCAAAGTATGTAGTCAAACAAAATTCCATGTTTTTCGTATGTCCGCTTGTGTTGAATTTAATTTTAAGTTAACAAATAGAGAAATGAGTGTGAATAAAACAAATAATGTGAAACTTACGGTTTTTTTATTTGAACACATCTTGTGATTCGTCCAGTACAAATATTTGTTTTTCCATCTTCACTTCTGGGAAAAGGAACTGGTTCACAATATCATTTAGGTCTTCTAAAGCTATTTGCGCGTGAAGACGAACAGTAGTGTCCTCATTATTGTCTCTATAGAGGTTTTTTAGTGTTCTGTAGATAGGGAGTAGATTATCTTTTAGTTGGAGTAAGGTCTCCTTGCCTAAACCTTTTATTAAGCTTGATATGACCATGACAGCTGCTCGTCGACACTCTATTGCTTTGTCAGTTTCTATGATACTCCAAATGCAATACAGCAGCTAAAACAAAATGGAAACAAATTGTATAATAGTTAGTTGGTGCTCTAATTAGTGGGTTTCAGGCTCCGAGCAGAGCAGACGATTTTTTGATGATATTGACCAACAGCGACTTTATACTTTGCCATAAAGTTAAAAGTCGTACGAACATCGGAGCAGTCGTCAAACACCTCTTCGTGTAGACTCGAGTGCGCATATGCGTTGTCTTTTGCACTTTAAACCGCTTACAATAAGGTTGATTTTTGAACAGCTAAAAAAGTTTTCTGCTCTGACCTAGTCTTTGTTTTGCATTGAGCCTTATAACCATTTTTTGATAAAGATTTTTACCTCATATATAATACTTCCTATTCTGTAGTGCAGCACCAGCGCGATTTCAGCCAGGTTCGATAAGGCTGATGTTCTGATCAGAGGATCTCCATCATTTACTCCACAGAGCATCGTGTTAAGTAGGATAGTCTTGTGGACTACGGCCATTTCACCTGAAATAACATAACAAAACATCACGTATTGTTTCCCCGAAGGATTAGGCAGAGGTGTACCCATAGTGCACCCACGCTTCGCTATTTATGTTTAAGTCCCATGTAATAGGCAATAAAAATATTGCCATCATCAAGCACAAATTCCAGACTCCAGGCTACTACTTAGAAATTCCAGATGGAAGAACCCAATAACACTTCCCAACCTAGGAATCGAACCTAGGATCTCATGCTCAGCAGCGCTACTGCTGAGCATGACATCCTAGGTTCGATTCTTGCGACCACTAGACAAACGAGGCAGTCATAATAATAATGAATTTAAAAAAAATTGTGAATGGAATGATTTTATAAATATCTTCCCCTATTTCAGAGTTTTCAACGAATAACACACAAATCCAGACAGAATCAGATCTCCATTTGTTCACAAATAAGGCCTACTGTATTTTGAAATATTGCCTATAAATAAGTAAACTTACATTGAAGGGGGTGTAGGGGCTGAAAACTCAGATATAGAAAGGGACTCTCACATAATTGTAAATCATGATAACTTGTACGTATTTACCTAGTCTCTTGGTAACTTTTACAATTACATCTCCAATCTTCATCCTCAACTCAGCATCTTTATTTTGACTGTCATTTGTTGGAACGTTGCCCTGTTCCATAGTTCTCTGCTCTTGTAAGAACTCTTTACATAATATTTGCAATACATCTTCAGGCCAGTGTGTGCAGAGCGATGCAAGACCATTGACAGCTGATAGGTAGATATAGGAGTCTGGATCTTTTAGCTGTTCCTGCAAAAATATCGAAAATGAAATCTAGTAAGTATACAATAAAATAAAATTAAAGTGTCTCTTTGTAATGTCAAAATAATAGTTTTGTAGTAAATGCGTAAGGCACACAAGGTACTTATAACAAAAAGCTGATGTTATAGGTAGTAACTTAGGCTACTTTTATTTTAGATAAATAATTACGGTCCACGCGGGCGTAGCCGCGGGCAGCAGCTAGTATTAAGTAAAATCTCTCTAAGGCACCTGTCCCACCGCCGCCGACGAGGAAGTGACTAGCTATCAACGATAAACGTAAAAGATTTTAGATCCCGTGTAAGTCAAAGAGATTTATTTATTTACTTAAGGTTCACCCACCTACATACCTATATAAAAGATATAAAAGAAAATACAAACTTACTTATAAGAGATAATTATTATTAATAGTTGATCGCCATATGCCACCATCGTTAGTACAAACGAGTACTCGCCGGCGGTGTAAACAGTAGTTCACAACGCAGGCGAGTACTCGTTTGTCGTAGCTACAAGAGCTATCAAAGACAATACTAGCTCAGCGACGCTCGCTTGGCGGGCAGAACAGTCGCTGAGAGATTCACGCTTGGTACATACGCATACCAGCGATCGTCGCCATCGCGCACTCTATGCTCGTTCCTCACCAACTCGTTTACGGGCGCTAGCTCTACACGCTTCTCGTTAATCGCGGCGGTGTGACAGGTGCGGTAACCTCTCAAGAACTTAGTTTGCATTGCAATAAATGAAAAAAATCTTAAAGCCGAAGTAAAGCAGTTGCATATTACATAATACACAATAAACTTTAAACATATTTACCTGGAAGATGCAAAATATATAATGTTTCTTACAAATAGTTTCAGCATCTCCAGCATCAATGAGTTTTGTTAGTTTGATGATTCCATGTGCTCTAACAGGCAGCAGTTCATCAAATGTATCAGATATTGCCTTCTCACAAGCTGTATCCTTCTTCAGAGGTGCATCTTCAGATATCAGGGACAGTGCTTCTTTGCACAGAATACTGTTCAAGCTTGAATCATTCTCACCTATTCTTCTCAAGACAGGTATTAAGTTTCTGAACCTTACATCTATTTTTTTATTTGAATTCGACAGAATAGTGTTCAGTAATACCAGAGCTATAGTGACACATTCATCATCCTTATCTGAATTCTGTTTTACAATAAAATGTTCAATGAAATCAAACACAACCATGGGGTTTGTTTTTAAAACATTCACTATTTTAGGTGATGTGGATATTTCTGAGAGTAACTGAAGAATGATTGCATACTGTTGATCAGTTTCGTCAATTAAAACAGGATCATTTTCACTGAATAGTATTTCTCTATTTCCTATTTTTCGTCTTCTATCATTTAGGTCTATTAATACTTTTAAAGCTATTGAAAATATATTTGTAACAAGTTCATTATCAGTTGTACTTTTAAATAAGTCCATAAAGTATATCACAGCTTCATCTTTTACATAATCATCACAACATGCCACTGATTTAACAACAATACCAGCATCAAACTCTTCAACAAAAATTCCTGAAGTTTCCAGAACTTCTTTACCATATAAAAATGTTTTAACCATATCAAATAATTCTTCTTTTCTTAGTTTCTCTAAACTTTTTAATATAATATCTTTCAATTTGATTTTCAATTCATCATTCTTTGTACACTTAACTCCAATGGAATAAATTAAATATAAGTTTGGTATCAAAAGTTGAATAGGCCAGTGTAACTTGGTAGTACACACACAAGCATGTAAAACATTTATGTTTTGTTCAACTTCTTGAGGGGATAGTATGACAGTACCAGGCAGATTACAATTTGTGGTTAAATAATTGTAATCAAAGGTCTGGAATACCTTACTCACTAACAAATCCACAGGATCTGCCTGAGGGAACTTATCATTTAAGTTCAAGACACATGCTACTGCTGCCGCTAGGTAATGTGTGTTGTTCACAGACAGTATCTCTTGTAACTGAGAACAAATATTGGCAAGATACTCACTTTCTGAACTGCTTCCATGTCTTGCTGCTATGATTCTGCAAATCATGTCAATTTTCTTCCATTCAAATCCTGTGTCTATATCATAGCTTTCTATAAAACATCTAATCAGGCTCAGTACACCTCCTGGAGCTATTAACCTTTGGCTCAACTCCTTTGCTATGACTCTTTTAGCAAATGCTGGGGGAGCTGGCTCTGTACCGCTCTGTAGCACCATTAGCTCCTTCATAAGAATAGGTTGAAAACAATTATTGACAAGAAGATTAAAAACACTTACATACTTTTTTCTGTCTTCACTGAGCTTATCATATATTTCTTGAGTCATAGTAAAATTATTATATGTGCCAGGTTTTTTAAATGGTGCAAATGACAACTGTATCAATGCTGCCAAATAATCTGAGAGATGCAAACTTATGATTATTGTTTTAAGAGCTGATACACTGTAACTTCTTGTGATAAAATCTGTGCAGTCTACAAGCATTTCATACTTTTGTTCATCAGTTAAGGAAACTCTTGGGAGTATGGTCCCAGTGAGACATCTCTTTGACAACTTTATACCAAGACCTGGTATCAGACATGGTGAAATACCAAGAGATGTCATTAGTTGAAAACAGGTTCGTAAAAGTTTTTGGTTCTTCACACTTATTAGAATAGTTTCGTCGTTTTTTAGCTCAGTAGCAAGTTCGTCTATAGCACTGGATATATTTTGTAAAAACAATTTTAATACTCTAAACGAGTCATGTGATATCAATTGATTTTCATTTATGGAGATATCTTTGAGTATCGAAACAAATTCGCTATGCCCTTCTGAAATAGCAAGAAAAGAAAATTTATATTTAATGCACAAATAACAACGAAAAATTAACAACACTATGTGACAACAAATTACCTGTATGGGTAAATTTTTCTATACGGTTAAATATTGGCTGGAGCTGTGACATATTTTACCGCAACTTCGTTTGCTAAACAAGTAAAAATGTATTTTGGAAACTAACAAGAAAATACAAAACACAGCAGATTAGATAGAAACAATTAAAAGCACAGATTACTATATAAGTCAGAGAATTAAAAGTAATGGAGCAGAGAGCTGCTGGAGCCAGCCAATTGACATTCGACATTGACAATTTGTCGTCTTTGCTTTGATGATTTCCCTCAGTGATTTCCGAACGGATCCAGCTAGGGTTGAAAGTAAATTAACCGATTCATGATTAAAATCTGTAATCGCCTAAAAGTTTAAAACCTTTTGCTAAATAAATTCGGTGGCTAACATTGTTTCTTTGCCCGGTGAAGTTAGATGTAAAAACATCTGTGTTCTGACTAATCGGGATCACTGATTTGACTAATCGGGGCGCCAGCGCCCTGGTTCACGGTTACAAAAATTCACTAAAAATATAAATTTTGAAAATATACTTTGAAAATATGAGGAAGGATTTATCAAGCTCTTGACTCCGTGTCAAAATGATAAAAAGGAACACAAGGCGCGAACTTCCGTCGTCTTTCAGTCCATTAGTCTGTCGGCAGCTGCTTATTTCAGGAACTACTAATGCTATAGACTTGATATTTGGAATAAATATAAATAATGCTTGTCCATCTTTAACGAAAGAATTGAAAAAATATTGTTAATTTCATTGCAACCGGGTCTCTAATGGGGGGTTTAAATTTTAACCGTAGTAGGGTAATTAGGTCAAATGGGGTATCTTATGAAAGGGCTTCATTTGTTTATTACACATTTTATTTTTATAGATGCCGCATGTTATGAAAACTTATTCACTATTGCATAGACTGTCTGTTTAGGCCTCGTAGGTGGCAACGTTGATTGCGGCGTCAGGGGCGTAATTCAGATCGACATTAGGGTGCGGGTGAACGGACATTATTGGGACATTCTAGCAGATGAGCCAGATATATGAGGGGGGGGGGGTTCGAAAGTGGCGCAAGTAACAGAAAAGTTGAAAGGAATTCCTTTGCCTTGGTATGGGGCATGTGATGATGAGGGAGAAGATGCATGTGACCTAATGAGAGATATGTAGATGGAGAAGGCGAGGGAGGCCAAAGAAAATACGAATGGATTGTGTGAAAAATGATATGAAAGAAAATGGAATGAATGATAGCATGACGGTTGATATGGGAGAATGGAAGAGGTAAATCGTGAATGGTAGAAGTAAGTCGTGTTGCGCCGACCCCAGTAACATGGGATTAGGACAGGAAGATGATGATGTTGTTTACTGTTTGTGCTGCTGGCACTATTAGTGGCGAAACTTGTCAATTTAGTCTCCCATTTCCAATCGAAAACTTTCTTTACTTTCGTCAGTACTACATAATCTGTACTTTCGTCTTGGCACAACTCTAAACTCAATTAATTTGACGGTTTACACTTTACACTGACAGTGTCAAACGTCAAATGTGCCAAGCAAAATGTCAAAGGATTAACTAGCAAAAACTGACTAAATATTTTACCGTACGGAAATAGCGCATTATTTGCTAAGAACACTGATTTTAGTGGTTTAGTTAGTGATATCAACAAAGAACTCCATCAAAATGTTGATTAAAGTGAAGGTAAGACAGATTACAAGCGATTTAATTGGTTGAAGGTATTATTATTTACAATTCATAACCTTGTTTCTTTCTCAGACGCTTACGGGAAAGGAGATTGAGATAGACATAGAACCTACAGATAAAGTAGAAAGGATCAAAGAGAGAGTGGAAGAAAAAGAAGGCATTCCACCACAGCAACAACGTCTTATATTTTCCGGAAAACAAATGTAAGTATTCTAGTAACCTTGTTTCTTTGTTGCCCATTTGGGCATTACATAGTTTCGTCAGTTTAGGTGTGGAAATACAATAAGTACTCCTATCACTCGGCGTAGACTTAGTTCAGATTCCAGATAAAAGTATTGATCGAATATCATGCTTTCTTGTCTGCCATCATATCAGCCATGAAAACAAGTGGGATGTGCTAGACTTTAATTAATTAAATTTACAATATGACTACCACTTATTTTAAGAGTGTTCATTCTGAAAGTGCGCAAAGTGCAAATAGCTGTCAAATATTTGGCTGTTTAGATTAATTTGTCAATATTATTATAAGGAAATCTTCTATAGAATAAAAATGAATTGCTGTTCGTTAGTCTCGCTAAAGCTCGGGAACGGCTGGACTGATTTGGCAAATTTTGGTTTTGAAATATAAGTCCAGGGAAGGTTTAAACTGTGAGGCAATATGCAAAAATTTCTGTAGGTAGGGTAGATAGGTGTAGGTATGGTAGGTATGTAGGTAGGCGGGTAGATAGGTGTAGGTATGTCAGTAGGTAAGTAGGGTAGGGTAGGTAGGTACGCCATAGATACGTGCTTAGTGCTTAACCGTGTGAAGCCAAGGCAAGGCAGCTAGTATGAAATATTGCCAACTAGAGAACTAAAATATTGATTATGAAATGCAACCATTAATGTCGTAACTCCGAATATTTAGTTTTAGATGTAAAAAAAAGTATTTGGGAACTTTACAAATGCCCTTTTGACACCCTAAAACTGTTACAACATCAAATTCAGTGTTATAATTGCAATTCAATTTATTAATATTTTAGTTCACTAGTTAGTATTATTTCATATTTCCCTATAGTAATATTAACAAATTAATAAAAACAGGTAAATATTTGACTATTTGCAACATTGCAAACTTTTAGAATGCATTTGTTTACTCATAGTTCCTTCAAAACAGTGATCAGAGAGGTTTCAAAATCACATTCATGACTATGTTGGTTATAGTTGAAGCAACAAGATAACCTTCTGGAGTCATTCTGAATAAAGTCAGCTTCATTTAGAACTATGTAACCTTTTTTTTAGAATGTGTACTTATCATCATTCATACAACCCAAGTTCGCCCACTGATAGGCCTGTCTTTGTTTTTGCCAATTTTAACATTCCTGTGCCAAGCTTATCAGGGGTGTATGTTTGTTAGGTATTTTAGCAACTATGTTGTACATCCAAAATTTTCTTTTTGTTTCTTAATAAAATATGATTGTTTCTTTTTCCAGGAATGATGAGAAGACAGCACAAGACTACAAAGTTCAAGGAGGGTCAGTCCTCCACTTAGTGCTGGCACTGCGAGGGGGGCTCTGATCTGGCTTGTGATAGTTTCCATCTTGTATTTATATCTACTAATTTTATTTTTCATTTCTTGTATAAAGTGATTACACTGTACAACATTTCTTTCAATTTATGCCAAGGTCAATTACATTAGTTAAAGACACAAACACATTAGTTAAGTACAATAACGATAAGTATACAACTACCTGACAGTTGTACGCTCATCTCTCAAGATCTTCTTCTATTCATCTGCGAACACTTCAGAGTCAGGCGTTGTGTCCAAAAGAGCATTATCTGGGCTCGAGTAACAGTTCGACTCCGAACCACAGTGAACAATCTGTGCCTCCTGTTGCAGCTATTGCTTTCTGGAGCAAAAAGATGGGACAGGTCTTCGTGCAGTTCAGGAGCATCTGCATTTCTATCTATCTGGATCTTACACATATTACTAATTTGGTCATTTCAAAGGATACGTAAACGGATATTGGTGCCGATTCCCTTGTTCACAAACTAAACTAAATTTAAATTCAGTGCATCTTAATGAAATAGAAAGAAAAAGTTCTTTAAATTTCATTAAGAAAAGGACAGAAGATACATTTTAGTTTAGTCCTGTCAAATCTGTCACTACTCCATTACAAGTTTACGACGTGATTAAAAACTTGTCTACTAAAATTACGTCAATTTACGTCAGGCGCTGATTAATTTGACAGGACTAAACTAAAATATATCTTCTGTCCTTTTCTTAATGAAATTGAAAGAAAAAGATGCACTTAAATTTAGTTTAGTTTGTGAACAAGGGAATCGGCACCAATATCCATTCAAACGTTAATATAGATACCTAAGATAAGCTTTTTGTACCTTTTCTAAGAGTAAAGTATACTTCTTTTCGTATGGGTTCCAGACGCATGCACTGGACTCCAGTTTGATGTGAACAAGTACATAAAGTACATTTTATTTATTTATATTTATTATGTGATTTGACATTATAATTTTGTATCAAGTATTTGACAATTCATGAGATGCATCTTAGAGATGCATAATTAAAGTATAAAGGTTGCTGCTAGAAGGTCTTATAAATTAAAATCAAGCCATCATTTGAGCAGGTATTTATTATTACACCTATAACATTGTACATATAGTCAAAGTATAATTTACACATATTTGCGCTGAATGTAGTTTACATAAAAATAAAACATCTTTGGTTCACCACACAAATCAACAACATCAATTTTCTATTTTTTTTTTCCTAATTTACATTAATTTTACCACAAGCCTTTCATTTCACAATTTAAAATTATTAACTAATTTGAGTATAACACTACTCATGAAATAGCTGCAGTGTTACTACTACAGACTTTACACAAAGCATGCAGAGCCTAGACTGTTTCATTATGTATTAATTACAACAAGTACACTTAAATATTTCAGGTATTGTATAGGTAAATACAAAGAATAGATCAAAGATGAAATGACAAACTACCATACTTTAGAATCATTTTGGTGAATTTTAAAAACTACAAATTTCTAATATTATCAAAATGATTAAATGACTTTGGGACGGAAACATTTCCTTTAAAACACCAATATTTTTGATCAGCAAAATATTTTATTTTCAACTTTAATTCAAGATTTAGAGATTAGAGCACTTCTTATAGAATTGAAAATTTAAAAAAAAAATATGGGAACATTCGAAAAAATTGAGCTTTACAAAGTAGGCAATGAGCATTCGAGTTTGGCACAACATAATAAGTTACACACATAGACGGGAAATGCATGAAAAGACCACATTTATTATCTAAAGATTGTTTTCAAACATTGTCTGTAGGTAACAGTATCACTCCCAAACTCCACTGCTGTTGGCTCCAAGTCTGCTTTATGATTGGTCACGAACAACCGCGGCAGTCGTGACCTTGTTTATAGGAAGAGTGTTTTAATACCACACATTTTGAGAATACCGTAGAAGGTTGGCGTCATTGGCGTGTTTAGGTGCTTGTGTAACCAGTATAACATGCACTTTATGACAATTTTGTGTTAGTATGGACCTATTATAATAAACTTCTTTAAGAAGATCGAATTGCATCGCCCCTATTTTCACCCTAGACAATATTGAATGTTTTTTTTCGACTTTCCAATAAAACACCCCACTGATTTTAGACAAGATGATATAGACTAATTACACAGAGCAGAGCAATATCAAAATTTGCACTAGTTACGACTAAAAATTGTTCTTGAAAAATAACTAAAGGAGATCCGTTCTGCATTTAAGTTGATCAGCTCAAACTGCGAAAAGAAAACATTAACGTTAGTATGAATTAAAATAACTGTCTAGCATATAACTTATAACACTAGGTATTTGTGAAGTAATTCAATCAAGAGCCCTCCAATTCATCGACGTCGTCGTCTAAATTGATAAATGATGCTCTTACGAAATGTAGCTCGTGCTCGGTCATGAGGACTCGTATTTGGGTCAATGTTACGAACCACTGCACATAGAGTAGTACCTACCTAATGGTGTGAATGGACCTACAGAAGAAATGTGTAGGTTCTATAATTATGTATATGGAGAAGATATGGATCGAGTACCTTAGCAGCTCAACCATCGGAGAGTGCCGGCGTGACCCAACCGTATTTGTCATGTGTTTTGACGACCGAGCGGAATGCTTCTTCGGCGCGGCGGCGTGTGAACTCGCAGGAGGGTCTCGGCGGCGCCCGCGCCACTCGGCCCTGCCCCTTCACCACAGATGCAGCGAACTGCATCACCACAGCTTCTACTGTGTACGCGGACGCCCAGCCGCGTGGGGTTAGCAGTTCCATACAAATTGCACCACCTTAAGAAACGATTAATAAAATAACATGAATGGTCGAAAGCATTAAGGCTACAAGAGAGAGGTTCCGAGCTCGATTCCCCGTCGGGCAAAGTTAGGGTTGCCAACCCTAACTATAATTTAAGTATCCTGCTATGCTATAGGTATCAGAGGCGGAATTAGTAGGTATATATTTTCATTTCAATACAAAACGGCGAGATGACCGCAATAGGGCCAGTATTAATCTCATAAAAGCTGAAAGGTGTTTTGTAATGAGTGTAATAATTATTAGATACTTAAAGGACATAATTGTAAAAAATAAGTAACGTCAATAAAGGCCCAAAGTAGCTGAAAAGAAAAAAATAAAATATGTTTCAAACATAGGTATGTAGGTTTTTTTTTTTTTCGCTGTTTACTATATTTTTCAAGCAATGGCTTCGAAAATACTGTATTTGATTTAAAAAAAATTGGCAACCCTAGGCAAAGTACCTATTACTTGTGAAGGTAGGCATAGCTCGGAGTTTACCTTCATTGGAGTCCTAGCAATGGCGAGACTCTTGACTTGGGCCTGATATTTGTGAACGTAGTCTGATGCCATTAAAAGATAAGAGCCCTCACCTTCCATGACGAAACCCTTCTCTATCCTGGGTTCGATAACCCGCATGAAAGGCGGTGCGAAGGGGAAGTTCTCTGGGAATATCAGATGAAGTAGTATGTTAGGAATGTGAAGTTCGCGGAGGTCGCTCGACAGTTCGCTCTCAGGGTCGATCTGGTGCAGGCGCACGTGCCATTCGAACAGGTTGTCGTTTACCAGTTCCACCTGAAACAAACATTGAAATTAGACTCATCATCATCCACAGCCCGACTTCACCCATTACTGGGCATAGGCGTATCTTAACTTGTGCCAATCCTCACGCTCCTGTGCCAGCCTCATCCAGGTTTTACCTGATGACGACAATGTCGTTACTCATTTCGCCCCTTAGATTCTGACTAGATCTATTATACCAGGTTACTCAGGAAGATTTGCGAATAACAGTTTTTGTCTATGAGACACTGGCTGGTTTTGATGCCAACTATGAATATTTATTATAAAAAACAACATTCAAATTCGAAATTCCCTCCACATTTTTTTACGAGCAAAATTAAACTCGGCAAACCAAAGGACTTTCTGATGCGGATTGGAAAATGTGTTATGAAAATTGGTTTAGACGTATGAAACTGTGTATGAACGGCAATGTAGAGTTCTTTGAAAAGATATACCTAATAAAATATATTTTTTATCTCGTATCGCAAAACTTTCTGAGTGCCTCATGTACCTATACCTACAAGGTTTTTGTAAACAGGTTTTTAGCAACCCTGGTAAGTAAAAATTAAAAAAAAAACAGTTGAGGCCAGGTTGCAATTATGCGCTCAGGACTGTGTAATATCAAACCTATTGTGATGAAACCGAGTCGGGTTCAATCTTCAAATAACATCTTCAAAAATCATCTAAACTAACAATCATTTTGGAACAGAAGTGAACTTACGTAGGTACCTATAATGTAAGAGGCACCGAACTGTCGTTGGCACCTATCAATGCTACGTTTAATCAGTTTAATTCAATAAAGTTACCTGCTCTTTAATACTGAAATACTGAGAAGATACTAACTGCAGGATAAACTAAGATTTTCGTAATAATATGTGCGTTTGGACGGTTGGACTCGTTGAATCTAAGCGTGCCGTGATACTGTAGATAATCCTTGAGTTTTATTTGATTGAAGTGAAGGCACCAAGCAAATTTAATGTAAACGAAACGGTTGAGTAACTTACCCAATTAACAAAGAGAAATCATTTCATAATCACGGAGATAGACTCGATAACATAAATATTATTATGAGAGTCATAACATCGTGAATTCCTACGGCTTTTTATTTTCCACCTGTCATTACCGCTCCATTTGATAATTTACTGAGTGATATTTTACACAAAAAATTTGAAAAGGGGACTGTATCTTTCTTAAAAAAATACAAATAAGGGGTGCAACGTGCAACACATTTTTTCGGGTCGGCACATTTGTTTCGGCACTAATTGTTGAACAACAAAGCCGAATCGATGTAATATCTAAAAACACACATCCGCTCCGTTCGGATCACGGCACAATTCGAGCTAAGCCGAGCCGAGCGGCTGTTTTTCTAATAAAATATAGGACTGTGCCGAATCATACCGACCTGAACATGTCTGTGTAGTACGCCTAATAATGGTAGGATACAGGACTAGCACCAATGACCTAATACATTGACTAGCACCGGGTTCCTGAAATTTAAAACGAACGTGTTTTGCAAAGAAGTGTCGAATTTCGCGGGTAAGTGTCTCACCGTGAATACAGGATCAGGCCGGCTGTTCTGTATCCGCTGGATCTCTTTCAATTCTTTCATGAGCCTGCGTGTACGCACGGCTGCAGCGCGCTCGCGCACCTCGTTGGCTCCTCCTGCCTTCTTCTTCACGAGTGTTGTGGCCGAGGGACTGGCCGGCAGACTTGCAGCTGCCGCTTCTGCTGGACTTACGCCGTCTCTGTGAATTAAGATAATCATTTATTTTAAAAACTAAGGCAGTAGGTGTAGGTGTCAATTTAATTATCTATCATTAAGTATGTTAATTTTGCTTCTTGGCACACTACGTAAAACGAAAACAATGTTAGATGGGTATCTAATTAGTGGGCATTCAAACGTTTTTAGTGGGCCTTCAAACGTTTTTAGTGGGTAGGTAGGTATAGTATAGTAGGTACAGATTTCAATGAACTCATCTGTCAACCAGTTCAAGAGATGTGAACGTGTTCTTTGGTAAACAAGTCGTGATTGTGGTCACACGTGAACCTGCATCGTTTACACTGTAGGTACACTCTTGAGTTTATTTATATCAGTGACCTACATGTATTCCTATGTATTCTTTAGATAGCAGGTACCTACGAGTTACTGTTTTGTTTATGAGTTAAGTAAGTAGGTAGGTACCTACTTCATCATCCAACTCTATTAAACTTGAGTAAGCTAACATAATTAATATCATTTGTTACCGGTTAAATAACCTAGGTATATAACAAGTAAGGAGTCGAATTTTGTAATTATAATAAGTGCGTACCGGTGTTTAAAGTTAGGTCGGTATCTACGTAGGCGCGACGCGACTCTTATGAAATAATTTCTATGAAAACTTCACGGAAATTGTTCTACCGGGTGTCGCGTCGCGCCTGTCTGTGGGAGTCTTTATGCTTATTGAGTATGTATAGATTGTATTGAAGGACAATTTCAGCCAAAATTTGACACTTCGTTAGGCACGGGAAGTTTGATTGAAAATAAAATACAAGGGGGTTACCATTGTCACAATACAATATACGTACACGTAAATTTCAGGTAGGTACCTACTGTACAGCTACCTGCCTATAGAATCCCAGTATTTGGCAATATATTCACAGCCTTGGGTAATGACCGCCACACGGTGATAAATGTCACGTAAATTGCCAACAGTCGGAATGAGTTACTTCTAGTAAATACCGGAGCAGGTAACAGTAGCCAACTCGTTGTTCTGTGAGTGCTATTACGTTCATAAACGCCTTGGATATCGCAACCTGGGCAGGGATTTTACACAAAGAGCTGTGTCAGGCAAGATTTAGCTCCCTGGGCCAATAAGTTTGGCCGCCCCGTGAATTACCGAATATAGTACATTGTAAGACCTCCATTTATTCATTTATGCTATAAATCCTCTATAAAAGTTTCTGAAACAATTAGCTTACCTATTGCGAACATTAAAACGACCAGTGTCATAATAACCATTACTAAACTATTTATTATATACTTGAGACACTCACAGTAAGCCCTTTAATTTGATAAGTATGTCACACGGTACAGTGCGCAATACTTTATTTTTTATTTACTAATTTGGCTCCCAAAAAGTGACCCCTATATTAAAAATTAGATAATTTATTTACGTAACACGACCGTGTTTGGGAAATTGATTGTGTACCTTTCAACTTAATCGGTCCATTGGACTGGAGAAAATTGGCTGTCACAGACGGACATATGCGAGTGATCCTTTATGGGTTCAGTTTTGTCATTTGGACATACGGAACCTTAAAATTGTGGTGGGGTTTAAATTTCTCAAACATCTGATAGCCAAAAGACACATTGTTCTATTGGAGCAAAAAAAGTAAAGGAATCATTATGCAAAAAACTTTCTAAACTGTAGCACAGAATAGTGAAAGAAGTATTTATTTTTTTTACTACAGGGGATGTTGAAGCTTGTAGGGGAAAATGGATACGAAATCCAAGTGGATTAAGTCGCTTGCGAAACTTGCAAAGTGCTAGAAGATAGCATAGTGCTACAATCAATATTACATGCGACGGCAGGCCAGATAGATAGATCGTTTATTTGGTGCACACAAAAGACATATCACAACATACCACTGCGCGATTAAATAATAAGAAGAGAGCAGAGTGCTTGTATTATAAAGGACATATGCCGCCCCCCGAGCCATGACCCCCCCATATGTCCATAGGGTAAATATACGCTACTGTAAGCAGCATTGTTCTTAAAGTGATCCTTTCGTTATCCGCCGGCTGATTGTGCAATTTGAATATGATAACTTGCATTACATAATCACGATTTTGTCCCAGTCTTGTTACTGCATCGCGCATGATTCAAATTCAAAATCATAATGCTAAGAATTTGCACTTTTTGAATTTTTTTAGTAGGTATAGGTAGGTAGGTTACCTATTTAATTTTAAGATGTTTAAGATATGGATGGATACTCTGATATGGATGGTACTCTACTTTTTCTATTCTACCGTCATTCTGTAATTGTTTTTGGCCGATTCATGGAGTTAACTGCAACGACCTCTATGATACTTAATGTTGCCATAATGCCACCGATCTGTACACGAAACCTACTGTAGGTTCCATCGCGGACACTGGTGGTGAACCACTTTTCACCCTTATTACTAATGGCCAGTAGAGCAGTGGTGGTAACGGCCCGAAATACCAGTTGTAGCACTTGTAGGTAGTGGGTTCGAACACAGGCAGGCGCTTTCCTTTTGTAAATTTATCATAACCACTGCTCTCAAACCGGTGAAGGAAAACATTGTGAGTAAAAGGCATGTCTTAGAACCAAAATTCAAAGACATCTACCAACTCGCACCGGGCCCGCGTGGTAGAAAACAGCTCACTGCCCCTCGAAGAGGCCTATGTCCTATAGCAGTTGGAACATTATAGGCTGATTATGCAATAATTAGTAAAAAACTGGTTCACCACAAATGTCCGCGCTTGTACCTATGTCTTCTTGGCTTTGTAGGTAGACCGGTAGGGATCTCGATTCTAATATAATTACTTTGCAGACTTAGGTCCCTAATGTCAGATATAACATACTCCTGACTTCCAGTTGCAGTTAAACCTTCGTGCAGACTTCCGCGACGACGACGGCGCGGTGCGACACTGGTAGGTAATAGTTCTACCGTGAAGTTTTCTTAGAAATTGTATTGTTAGAGTCACGTCGCGCCAATCTGCACGAGGCTTTATGATGAAGGTACATTATTCAGTTATGCCTTCAACGTTGTTTGTTTACCTGTTCCAAAAGATTTAACGACCTTAGCCACGCACAAGCACATAGGTAGGTAGGTAGCAGCCATATATTTCTATGGTAGCAGCTATTAGTAAGGCGCTTATTATAAGACCTTTATGTTTAGTTATATATCTGTAATAACAACAAAGAGCTGCACGGGAATCTTGCAAATTCAATTCATTGAATGCCCTAGCACAGAATAAATAATATAATGGTAGTATCGGCCCTAGGGGTCAGCGCACACCAAGAGCAGAGCAGAGAAGATCATTTTCTGAGACTACTGAAAAATGAATCTTATGACTCTTTCATAGATTGCAAAATTAAATACACGTCAACCAAGAGCAGAGCAGAGCAGAGCATTTTCTGAAACTACTGAAAAATGAATCTTATGACTCTTTCATAGATTGCAAAATTAAATACACGTCAACCAAGAGCAGAGCATTTTCTGAGACTACTGAAAAATGAGCATTTTGCAGTTCGGTGTGCGCTGATCCTAGTTAGTCAGTATGCGACAGATCCTAAGGTATTCTCGCTGTGAATACGCTATGTGTGGAATGCTGTCTGCCTGCAATTCTCACAATGAACGCTGTCAATGCGTCAAGAAAAGAATCACAAGTTGGCAACACTAGTCTATGAAACCACGTTGTTGGTATGTAAATAAACGTTCAATAATAATGACATCAAACCACGAACGAACTACCTAAGCGTTACGTATCTAATACAGACATACTTACCAGGAAAACGCTGACTGAAATGAAGAAGATTTATTATTTCTACAGAGTCATTTTAAAATAATCCTGATCCTAATTGTTTAAAGAAACGGCAGAATAGATTGCTCTACTTATGGTTTTTTAGTAATGAGTTCTTCTAGCTTACTCATTTATCACTCATGACTCATAAGTCGGATGCTATTAGTATCAACTTGCAACCTACATAAAAACTTGCCAAAAAGGTTACCTACTAAAGGCAACCGCGACTACAAACCCGGCCTAAAAACACGCGCGACGCAACAGCGCGACGCGACTTTAATGATAGGTACAATTTATAAGAAATCTTCACGGTAGAACAATTACTGGTGTCGCGTCGCGCGACAAGTCGCGCCAGTTTGCACGAGCCCTTAGTCAAGAAACGTTTTTAGTTAATCATGTTTTTGTGTAAGTAGTACATATCTACATAATTGAAAAGCAACAAACCAGTGAATGGTTATAACGAAACTGGGGCGACCGCATACCATTACTGATTTTGATTAATCACCGGGGTTTATACATAAATAGCTCAACGGTAAAGTATAGTTACTATACTATAGTATAACAAATTAATGTACAATAAGTATACAATTATTGTAACCTGCAGTCTTGCCAAGGGGTATCGTGTGTAACTGGGCTGTGGAGGTCAGATAGGCATCAGTCGGTCCATGTAAAATGCTGGAATTCAGCTGCATCCGATAAGACTGGATGCCGACCCCAACATAGTTGTGAAAAGGCTACTCAGATGATGACATTATTTATTTCACCAGTGAAAATGAATTAAATAATGCCTTTAGGTTTTGGATTGACTCCAATAATGTGGCGAGAGTAATGCGCCTCGGACAGGTCAATGACTTCCAGGAGATTTATTCAAAGTATATACATACATAAGCGTAAAGGTACACGCACAGATTACGTAAACAACTTCCAACCCAGCGATAAGCTGCAGTTTCGATCTAAAAATAGTTTCTGCATAATTTATTAGCTCCTACATTAAAAGTGTGTTATTGAAACAATAAATGACCAGCAATAGCTATCCACAAACATTCGATAGGTACGCTTCCGTGCCAAATCGAACATTAGGTAATCCATGTTAACGAAGGAAGTCCTCTAAACCAGTGTTTTTCAACGTGTGGGTCACGACCCCCTAAGGGGTCGCCAAGCCTCTTTAAGGGGGTCGCCGGTACTTTAAAATTTAAAACGCATAGGTAAATATAAAACCATTCTAATTCAAAATGTTATATTTATTAAGAAAAAAATAGGTACTTATATGCCTAACCATATACGTACCTAATTATTTTTATATAAGTATGGTTAGGCCATATAATATTAGCACAAACCAACAAATGCCTACAAGTCGCATGAAATATTAAAGTGACGAGGAAAAACATTCACATTCACGTGATGGTTGCGCCTGTTTCTCGTTACCCAATTTTTCCCATCGCGGATCCGTTTTTGCTACACATATGATTAAATCGTTTTCTAAATTTCGGTGATTTCTTTGTTTGCCTTTTATATGAGCCATCGACGAAAACGTTAACTCCCACAGGTTGGAGGTTCCAAATGGAATCACACACTACAAAGCTTCTGTTTTTAATTTAGGGTATTCCAATAAGTTTACACAAAAGCTATCCAAAGTGACAGACTTGAATTCCAAGTAATAAATAGCGGTAGCTCGGGGGTCGCGAAATATTTTTCCATATTAAGGGTCGGGGGTCGCACCTTGAAAAAGTTTGAAATAAACGCTTTTAACGCCGATTTTTTGTACAGTTTAAACCAATTAAATGACCAATATTTTTCCGACTGCTATTTTCAGTCGGGGAATAGGCAAATCAGAACACTAATAGCGTAACACACGATCAATCACAATCTGTTTCATTCTGACAGTTCAACAACATTCATTGTGTTATTTACGTTGTTGAGCAGATTTTTTGGAACATATGATTAGCAATATTCTTCTTCAAAATGATTCAGATTGTGAATGATCGTTTGTTAGGCAATTAGGGTGCTGGTTTCGGAAGCCTGTCGAATGGTTGTGTGTTGTGTGCAGGACCGCATTATTTATCAGTATCGTATAAGTATACTTACATACCAAGTTATGTTTATTTTGAACATTTAAGTTTGAAATTCTAAGTAATTTACCTACATAATGGACACATACTGTAACTTATCTCTGTGTTATTCCACGTAGGTATAACCCTTTTCAGCCTTCAGAGCAATGGTGAACAGGCATCTTCTGTGCTCGCTCGTTCCATCGTAGACTTCATCCATCGCTTTCCACCAGGCGAGGTCGTGGTCAAGAGCTAGCCAATTTCGCAACAAAAAACTTGAAATGCTGTCCGATGGTAAGCGCATCACATGAGAACGGCAGGACCGATTTGAACTGTTCGTAAAAGTATTTTTGGCTTGAATTAGGTTTTTAGGGAAATAAAAATTGGAAAAGATTCCCGGAAAATTAAAAAAATCAGGCAAAACTGGACGTCTTTTTTTCTGTGGGACATTTGTATGAATTATTGGACAGAACAACGTCCGTCGGGACAGCTAATTTATACCATCAAATTTCATTGTTAAGCCTAAGATAATGATGGGAGTTCAAAATATTCAAAGAGTCTGCACTGAACTAAGGGCGTCTAAAGGTTGACTATAAATGTCGACCTTGCACGACTAACATTTATTAACAATTCACATAAAATCGATAGACTAGATAGAAACTAGTCAGCATAATGACATAAACGGCTCAGGGAAATTTTCTATAAACTTAGTATATTTTTAGATTTGAAAGTGAAGTGGGCGACGGGCGTGCATGTCACCTAGGAGCTAGCTCCTGTTTGTCTGGTTCAACCGGAGTTTGTACTAGATAGTTAATGCCGTTTCTGAGAATAAAGTAACGTTTTCATCCTAGACCTACCGACTAGTACCCGTCTAACAGTTTCTAAGGAAATAAAATACTTTGGGTCGCAGACTTGGCGTTTGACCAGTCCCGAGATACAATACACAGCAAAACATGGCGGGGCTTTAGAAAAAAGGTGTATGAGAACAACATCAATTAATTACGTCATATTGCAAAAATGCGAGATCCACATACAAACAGAATTAGGTACCTACAGCTGGACCAAGAGCAATTCCAAAAGGACTTCACCAAGGGACTGTTTTAGGACCTTCCTGAATCTAGAAGGTCTATAACTAGAATCTTGATTTTAATTTGGATTGGATGCACTGACGGATGGCAAAACCGGATCCTCCAGAGCACGTACGAGAAAGGTATTCCTTTTTTTTTAAATACTTCCTATCCTACAATAGAATACCGGTGAAGATGATATATTTAAATTGTAAACACCGGTGAACTTAACAGTCGTTACATACAATTGGACAATTTGATACACCGCTCTGGCGATCTAAAGCATAATATTTAGCAGCTACTGAGCAAGAACTCGTGTTACATAATGTTAAGACACCGTTAGACTCAAGACAGAGAATTGTCACCCGAGATAAGATCATTCCAGACGAACGTCGAAATAAGATCATTCCATTAAAGACGCAGAAAATAGAATGTTTACAGTCGCACCCGATTGACTCCACAGTGCATAGTTTGGAGTCCTTGGAGGACTTAAGGCGAAAAGGAGTCTGTGATAATGAGGAACCCAGCTAAATAAGTGGATGTGATTCGTCCAGGAGGAGTAAGATGCACTGGCATAAAATACCAGCGCCATTTACCACATTTTATGCGTATTCATGATACCTACTTTCAGAATCTCTTTAGGTGTCCATATAAAATACCTACGTACTAACAGGATGCTATGACTATGAGTCAATTTGATCGTCATCAGAAACATGTTATTGCCCATTTCCGCAGTCATTTAAATGTTATTTAATTCACCATTCATAATCAAACGCAATTAGCGGAGACCATTAAGTAAATGTAATTAAGACTTCTGCATTTTTGCACTGGGTGTTATGTACTAACTAATTACATTTTGTGCTGTTATTGGAAGGATTAATCTGTTGTTGGACGATAACAATTTGTTAGAGAAATTACTCATAACAGCTAAACACAGTGAGTGACAGAGTTAATTAATCTAATGACCGGTACCGAATATCATTGGCGTAATGTAATAATAATGAAAAACAATAATACTCAAGCCTAGTAAAGTCTACACTAATGTGTTCACTCCACATTATTGAATGTCTAATTGTCTATAAGTAATGATAATGGAACAAAATATTCAAAGATTCGTCTGATTAACTATGTTAGTATGTTCATATGTTTATCTATTAATATCAAGCTCTATCTAATCAAGTGACATGCACCTAATGGATCGCTAATGTTTTTTTATTCTTCCATCACTGTTTATATTGGTGTGTCATAATAATTAACAATGGTTGGATAAACAGACGGTGCGTTGCGGTTGCGTGTGGCCTTTTGCTTGAGACTCCTTTGTTGCGATATTCCGCATTGATACGTCAGTCATTGTAGCTGTAGCGTCAATAACGGGTACAATATATCGCGATGCCCGTGAGCTTCTGAATGTAAACAATGCCTTTGTTTGTGTCGGCCACTGGAGACGGAATGTGACGTAGAATCTGATCCGCACTTCCAAGTGGTGGCCAACTAATTATATATTGTTTCTTGAATTAAAGTGAAAGGAAAATAGGGCGCGCTGGTGCTTCACTATCAACGTTTAATATATTGTGTTACCGTTGAGTTTTCAGTCGTTCAAAAGTTTGATACGTTAACCATCCCTGACTTTGTCTAACATACGAGTATTATCTTAAAGGTAGAAATCGAATCAATGTTATGATGGACAATATTACCGACCTCCTTCGTCCCTCTAGAGATCTTTCAAATATTTATCGACCAAGTGCAGCTTGCCAAGTTTATGCGGCATTGACGTGTTATATTTGTTTTAACATTTGGTCGTCACTCAAGCGTGTATACATATAAGTACCCAGTTAGTTAGTGTTGACCTTAAATGAATGTGTTACTAACGCTTGCGTGTTTCAAATTAATGCCTTGATCTTAAAACACTGTATAATTTATAGGAAACCTTATAACGGTTTTTTCTGGACCGTTATTGTACTTCTGTCTATTTAGATGATTTGTAGCATTACTTAGCTATAGGTAGTAGGTTTTGCAATATTTACGGAATTATCTAGTGTAATGCAAGTAGGTCATTGCATCGTATCTAAAAATATTTTTGATCTGAATCTGTGGATAAGCATAACGGCTCGTACACACTGGCGCGATATCACGGGCGCGACAGGCAGCGCTATCCTTGTCGCGTGTGTGGACGAGCCTTAAAACTTATTCAAAGGCTGGCTGAATGACTTGGAGCATTTGGTGTGGAAAGTAGATTATAAAATGAAATGAGTTTTAAACATTTCGACATGAGTCTGTTCACAACCCTGTGAACATGTTCTTTGTGATATTATTATGATGATACCTTTTACAGATTTAGGTAATGAAAGTTACATTACACACACAAACGCTTCAGAGGGAAATGATGTGTTAGCTTAGAAATTAGCAAGCATTGCCAAAGGGTGATAAGACAGGATAGAATTCTCCCCTTTCGGAAGCCCATCGCATCGTTATAGACAGCTGAACACGTAAAACCTCGTCGTGTTCTGTAAACTCGGGTAGGCTAGGGTTAGGAAGGTTCATTACGACCGCGTAGTATTTTCAAAATATTTGAATAATAGAATGGATTTGTAGGGCTCATGTTTGTGGAAACGTTTAGCGATCTTACCGAATCATCATCAACTGTATAAAATTATGGAATTATTAACTTATTAAAAAAAATAACAAGCGAAATCGATGTATTTACGATAATTACGCTTATCTACCCACATTCTAGCACTAAAATCACTATAATGTAATTATATAACGTTGTTTACAAATAGTTTACTTTTATGCTTGTTTGAGTTTAGTCTATAATTATGCAAATGGAGAAGATAATGTTTTCCTGAAAGCATAACCCTCATCACATAACGTGCGTCCGTGCTCCATGTGTGTTATTTACCAATAGCTGTTTGTTATGAATCAACTGAAGAGGTTACCAAGAAGTGATTGTGTGAATGTTCGACATGATAATGATAGTCCTCTGGCGGAGGCGGTGGGTACCGTGAATGAGTGACTACGTGACCACCCGTCACTTGTGTTATCAAACATCTACCTACTTCAGACTGATGCTACGACAGCTCGCAACATCGGTGTCGCTGACTCATTTGCACATTTTATGCTGTTTATTTATGAAATTCTTCACTTTCGAATATTCTATCAATTTCGAATTACTATGCTCCACAATACTAGTAACAGTTTGGATGTTGAATGATGTGTATTAATGGGTAGTGTACCTGTGTCGCCGCAGCAGACCTCGTCGTGCTGGTGAGCCACTCGGGCCTGCGCCATCATTGTCCAGCTTCTCGGGAGAGCGGAACAGCTTGCGGAAGGCTGCCGCCACCTTCTCCTTTGACCGGGACGTCATATTGCACTAATTGAACTACACTTCCAATAGATGCACTCAACTCTCCGAAACGATAATTTAACTTTCACACGATGTTTATTTTTTTTCCGCACGTCTGTCGTGACGTCCACGCGGCATGTCACGAAAACGTCAAAATATTTTATTCATATGAGGAGTCCGTGGAGATTGTATGCAGGCAGTTATTTTTCAAGTGCTCAGCATGTGTTACATCACTCGTGCCGTCTCGCACGGCGAGGGTCCGTGATGTGCGGCGTCTGCTGCAACGCACGTGCGACTACGAAGCGAGAGCGTCGATGAAATCGAAACTTGGCTCGCTGGAGGAGGTCGGTTATCGCACCTCGGCGGATGCGTGGCGGAGCGCGCGCATATGTGTCACAGTGCGTCGCCGCGTGAGTCGCATGTCCGTATGCCCGCACGACCGCCGGCCGACGCTGCACACCCACAATGAACGTATCGCCGTAGTTCAGCCAGCTGCGCCGGCGCAACACGAACTTTTGTAGTGCCCAAAGCTCGCTCATCCAGTTGCCCCACCTTTAATTCCTCAAAAGTTCGTCATCGCTTTGTCTCGTCACTCTCTGTAAAAGAAGGAAACAAGTTGAGATTTCAATGACTCGTCAGCAAAATATTTGTTTCTCTGACAAATTTTTAAGAATCAATACTTAATCATTATTTCTTAGATTTCTCTGTGATTAGTTAAGGCTCGTACACACTGGCGCGATATCGCATTGGTCTGCACGAGCCGTTAAATGAAAACAAAAAACCGACCAGTGCGTTTCGGACCACACACAATGAAGGATTACGTAGTTTGGATGAATTTAGTCCAAGAACAAACATAACGTTTTATAATTGAAAAACATGTTCTCCCATACATTGCAACTGCAAATGTAAGTTTGTACGCACAATATTGGGAGATTTACTATGTTATTTTGAGACCATAGACTTCTTATAGGTTTCAGGTCTAACCGGATGCAGCCAATAATACCAGTATTTTACGTGGAGCTACTGCCTATCTGACCTCATATCATAACCCAGCTTCTGTGTAACACTATGCCCCTTGGTAAGACTTATTGTCAGACTTTTGGCCTTCTGACTACCCGTAACGACTAGCGAATATCTATAACAGCCGGGACCAAGACTGAACGTGCTTTCCGAGGCACGGAGTGGTCTCGGTATGTAATGGATGGTTACCCATCCACGAACCGACCGCGGATAGAGTAGCTTAACCTAACCTTCGATCGACCCGTACGGCTGTTATTATTAAGCCACATAATGAACCGTGCAGCATAAAATAATATGACATTTATTCATTTGAATAGTATACCTACCTACATAGGCTACATACACGTACCTAGGTGCCTATTTTTATGATTGTATAGAATTCATAATGTGTACTATAGTATTTTATATTAGTTAACTGGTAGATTTATAGACAGTGGTGTCCTCGCGTTGACCTTGGCCCTGGGTGAGGATGAAGAATAACAGCTGTAGCCTTCCAAGCCTACTTGTTATTGGCAAGTTGCCCGATATCATTATGTCCCTGAGGACTAAAAGGATCATTGTGAACGCAGCTAATAAATTCACCCGATCAATACGTGCTCAAAATATACCTATGACACTTTTTAGAACATCGCTGATTTATACATAGAACATTACTAAAAGGCCCCGTAGACAGGCTCGACGAGACGGCGCGATGCGAAACCGGTAGAACAATTTCCGTAAATTTTTGCATGTGCGCCGTGTGCCCTTATTTTTGTAACAAAGCTGAAATATTCTCAATTTTTTTATAAAAGATTTATTCCTAGAATCTTATTAAGTATTATTCAATGACAACTGAACAATGTAAGCTCTTTCGGAGGAAAACATAATTGTTATTATATTCTAAAGTTCTATTTCACTAATATTCTAAGTATGTACAGCACAGACATCATAAAACGGTGAGTTTAATCATTTAAGTAATGGAAACCACTCTACTATGTCAATTATATTATGTTTCTAGTCTTTGAACTCGCACCATAATTAGATCTTATCATCACTTTGTCATTTGCTAGGTACCGCCCACTTTTCTAGAGAGTTCTATCTTGAGGAATTCCTAAAATAAAATAAGAAAATAGATCACTTAGGTGCGTAGGTGTCTTAGGTCGTAACTAATCTTACATAGTCAACAGAGGCCAATTCTTGTCGCAATCTGTCAAACTTGTCTAAAATGTTGAAATGGACTTTATTATATTGTCGGGATTTTAGAAATTTAGAAATGGTAACCCTAGATGCACATGTCTACGTCAGAAACCGCATTCATGTAGGTACTAGAGTGCGATCAAGATTAGTCTGCGCGCGATTGGTGGCGCAGCCGTGCATATACTGTAATATCTATACTTATAATAAATCTGTAGAAGTGAAAATTCTGTACAATGAAAATATAAAAAAAAAAAATGGCAGGGGGTGTTACTAGACCGACACCGAACCCAAAAATGTGAATAAAAAAATTTTTGTCTGTCTGTCTGTCTGTCTGTCTGTCGGTCTGTCTGTCTGTCTGTTTGTTCAGGCATCACGCAAAAACTACCGGTTCGATTACGGTGAAACTTGGTATAATTATTCTTTAATATCCTGGGCACCACACTGGGTACTTTTTATCCCGGAAAAGTATCCTATACTACGGTTGGGGGGTGTCAAAGTTTGTATGGAAGAATTTTAACGCGCTGTCCGATTAACTCGAAACTCAATATTTATACTTAAACCCAAAAATTAAGAATAAAGTGTATCAGGATTTTTCGAAATTCAACCCCTAAGGGGGTAAAATAAGGGATGAAAGTTTGTATGAAAAACCTTATTCCTTGAGGTAATAAACATGAAACTTTGCACGAATAGTTATCTAAATAAATTATAAAGTTTGTAGTTTTTGTTTTTCTAAATTACCCCCCAAAGGGGGGTTGGGGGGTGTCAGTGTTTGTATGGAAGAATTTTAACGCTGTGTCCGATTAACTCGATATTTATACTTAAAACCCATGGGGATGTATGGGGTAATTTCCGACACTCACGCGGGCGAAGCCGCGGGCAGCAGCTAGTAAAAAATAAAATAAAAAAACTTGATTTATTTAAGGATTTTTGTACACATATGCGACGATGTCAATCCCATCGTGCTTTTACAAATAACGACTAACTTTAATAATTCTATACTTAATTTGACCTTACCTACAAGACGGTGCGCTGCCAGTGCTGCGACATACGATTAAGTTCCGATTTCAGCCGCGCTGATCTTGCGCGCCGTCTACTTGTTATTTGACTGTGTCTACAATATCAAGAGCTACCTGCGTAGGTAGGTGCACTGGAGCTGAGTGGAGCTAGTCTGCGTGCCAGGTACAAGTACTTAGTTCCATTTATTAAAATATAATCACTAAGCCATAGCCCATATTTCTGTACGAAGCAGAGACGTGGACATTACGAGAACTGGAAAAGAAAAAAGTAGATGCTCTTTAAACGTAGTGCTAGGGAAGAATGCTTGGGGTATCATCATAGATATTATTTATATTTCTATGGGTATCATGGACAGAATTCCACACAAACGTCTCCATTCTCCAAGAACTCGGCTTTGTGTATGTGAGTTTAAATGTTTGTAAACGCTCCCACAATACAGGAGAAAATCCTAGAGTGCGGCAAAGTTTAAAAAAAATAATATTGAAACGGCTTCTAACAGCACTGGTAGTCTCGAATACTGAAGATTTTTGGTCATGTCTCCAGGTGCAATGATGTCTGCATAGAGCGTCTAGTGGACGGATCAAATAAAATCCGTGGTTGGAAGCCCTGTTATGCGCTAGACTGTCATGTAACAGAACCAGATGGAGAGAGATCGTGAGGCGGGCTCGTCACCTCTAACTGGACAAAATCCATCGTGACCACGACCGCTCTGTCAAGAGCGAAGCGAAATAGAAGAAATTACTAACCCTGGCAGAACGGGTCTACTGACTGACTCAATCCTTGATGTTATTAACATTATACTTGAAGCACCCCAAGCCACCATGGTTCATGATGGTCTATTTATGATTCTTGAACTTTTAGTTTATTGAAAAGTTCCAAAAGCCTTTAAAATTTTGGAATCGTTACTTCTATTGAAATAACATCAAAAGTTGAGTATTTAAACTAGAGCATTTACTTGTCACAAAACATCGAGCCGCTCTCATATGTCACTTTTACATGAACCAAACAATGAGCACGACGCTCGACGCTTTGTTACAACTTGATTTTGCAAACAAACGAGCGGATTTGTGTAACATTTCATCGAGCAAGATAAACGCATCACACGCGACCTGAAGATCCGACTATTCAACGTCGAGTTAACGCAAAATAGAAAGCAATGTTACAGGTAAATGCTGCACACTCGCTGTGAGCATTACTTCGAACACCGTGTCGAGCATTCGCAGGAACGTTACTATACAATCAATCAATGATCTTTTGAATGAATTATCTTTATCTTTAATGCTTTTTTAAAATTGAGCGCTTGCTTGTATTAACGTAACATTACATGGAAATGCTCGAGAAACTGCTCCAGTGTGTACTCAACTTACGTGGATAGGTATAAGTTAACCGGTATCTTCGTTTAATTAACTCTGAATTATTTTTGGAAACCAATAATAATTACGTAATCATAAAACATGCAATTAATGCGGTAGCAACTAGCGATTCAAAAAAAGTATTTAATACAGCCCTCTAAACCATTTTGATCATGTAATGTGAGATGTAGAAGAAGGCATGGCTATTGGCCAGTAATATAGGCCGTCTATGACGGCAAAAAGACGCTTGATTGGGACAAAATTGGGGTAACATCAACGGCGTGTCGGGGTCCTACGGGGTCACACAGCGGTTCGCTGATAATTTGATTCTTTTCATGAAATACTAAATCTCGCATGAATGCTGCAAGATCAAGATCATATAAATCCTCACTAAAGGTGGGCCTTAAGATGAACATGTCCAAGACCAAGATGATGACAAACATAATGATACTCGGCAGTGGGTAGAACAAGGCTGCCAATGGACGTCAACAAAGACAAACTTACTTATACATACCTAGATGATAGAATCCAAGGATAGAGAAAATATTTTTGATCTGGAACAGACCTTCCAATAGACAGTGTCTATATATTATAAGTACAAGGCCAGTAGGTAGGTCCACCCTTCACCCTGCCCTGTCTAATGAATCTCAATAAAATCGTTTCATTAGGCGCGTTCTCAAGTGTGCGACCCCTTGTAGAATTTATAACTGCGCTCCCCTCGAGTTCTGACTACTAGAACTATGACCAAACTACTTGTTTCGTTCCGGAGCCCTATTTCCTAATTCGAATGTTTTGCCAATAGTGTCTACGACGGTTCAGAAATGGTTACATAAAAAAATTGATTCAATACGACAAAACTGAGCTTAGCAACGACTGAAAGAATATAGCGCGAAAAAGAAAATTAAAGCCTGTGTAGAGAAGTTACATGGTTTCATTAAGGTCAATAATTATAACGATGATATTGCACCCGAGGAGAGAGTAATGCAAACGGAAATCTAAAAGTTCAAACATCTTGCTGCTCATAAGATGTAGTTGTTGGTAACCGGACGAAAGCTCGGGAACCGTTGATGAATTCGGAAGTAATTGATGTTGAACTTCAGCAACATTGAGTTCAAGAAACCTTGTATTCGCTCGTAAACAATGTAGAAATAATAAAGGGAGGGTTAATGCTCGTGTACAAGTTCTGCGTAAATTCCTAATGTCTCGAAACATTCCTAGAGCTTGCTTGTGAACTTGTGATGCGCCGTCGTAGTACCCATTCCACGTAAAATGTTATTTAATATGAATCAAAGTTGTTTTTGGAATCAAGCATTAAGTAAATTGCACTGAAATGCCAAGGTTGTTCTTGCTTGTGTGCTGAGTGTGGAAATGGTATACAGTCGTCCGATGAACTGGGATCTGAAGCTAGCGGCTCGCCTTGACTTGGCATTAAGTATATTACACAGTTTATAGGTTGGAGTAAGCAATAAAAAAATACTTTAGTTATTAACCAGATTATCGACAGATTTAAAAATATTCCCGCAGACAGGCGCAACGCGACAGCGCGACGATGCGAGTGATGCGACTCTAGTAGAACAATACATTTCTTTGAAAACTTTATGGAAATTGTTCTACCAGAATCGCGCGTCGCACCATTGCGGGCATTATCCATTAAATAAATCGCCAATCATAACTACATTCAGCACAAAACCTTAACCGTATTCGCTGAAGTAGTAGCAAGGTAACCCGCTTCAAATCGAATTCTAAATGCCAGAGGTCTTTCAATAATTGGAAACAGCACCAGCAATTAATACGAATTCATTAACGGAACTCCGATAACAGCACTGCGTTCAAGAGATGAGGGTAGTTAGGGGTGGCAGGGTGCAAGAGAGCGGAGAGGGGGAGACAGCCGGCGACCTCCACCTCCACAAATGACGTCAGAGCCGACCCCTAACGCACACGTATAGCACTCAGATGAATTCAGATGGATGCTTTTGATGATAACAAGCTGTATAAAACAACACTTTTGTGCTACAATTACTGTGAATGATACGATACAAAGATAAAATCTCCATAGGAAATACTGTGATGAAAATAACTTGTTGTATTGCGCAAGATAAGTATATGCTTGTGACAAGAAGGACCTCCTACGTCATATAATTACTTAACATGGACATAATGCGTTAGACTACTCTCGCAGTTATTTCCTGGTTGATGAGAATAATAATATTATTATGTACATACTACAGTTCCAGATGCTAATTGGACAGCTTAACTAAGAACTTGCAACAAAGTAGGAAGAGTACCAGGTAGGTACAAATGTTGAAACAAATGTTTTGTTCTCAACGACAAAAATTGTGTAAGCGACGCGCAAAGGTATCTACCTAGTGTTACATAGGTGTCGGTGTATTGCTTCTTGCTGTTTACAATGAGCTGGAGGAGTTTGGGCTCCCGCAGACAGGCGCGACGCGACTTCGGTAGGACAATTTACATTAGGCTTTTCATAGAATAAAAATAGAGCCTTTATCAACTATAAGTCTATAACACAAGCGAATCTTCGAACCTCTTCTTTTTTGGCATTGTTGGCGACATAAACAGCGTTGTCGAAGACAACCAACTATTGATTGGACTTTAAAGAAACACTATTCATTACTTACATTATAGAGGGATGAGGAACAGGGTGCAAAACTCACTCATCCTCTATAGAAAAGGGAGGATCCTCTGACCAGACGGCTGTCGTGTCTGGCAGGCAACTGCCCGACGATTGATGTCGGGAGGTCGTATACTCGTCGCGTGGTAAACTCTGCTTGTGCGTTGCAGGATTTCTGTGACGTCAGGTCTTTGTGATGCGTAGTTCGCATGTGGCGTTGTAGATTGGTACAACATTGGTAGCTCTTCTTGGTTCTCATTTTAATAGCCTAGTTCGTGATTTTATTGTCTTCAATTCAACATGCGATTCTAGGAATTATAATAGATTAGGTACTTAGGTACGTGTTTTTCAAAGATCTTTGATTGAGAAACTACATAGGTAGGTAGGTACCTATCTATTATGCGACCGAGACTGAATCACTTTGTTTGAAACTCAAATAAATCTTGCTGTAAACTGCTTCTGCACTCAATTTTGAATACTACCTAGTGTGCAACAGCTTCACATACTTAGATCCCATTATGTATCTACTTAAACACCATAAGCTACGTCTTGTTCGCAAATGTAGACGATTTTATGTGACCGCCGAGAGCTTTTACGACTTAATCTAGTAACAGGATGAGGAACGCGAGATTTCAGGGAAATTTACACCACCCAAGGAAGGTCCGGGCCTTGCTCAAAGCTCTTTGTTGCCTTGTCTATAAGATAGCAACACTTAACATTGAGACGAGTATATTTCAACGTCGTGGCGAGAATTTCGAAAGTAGGTAGATACTGAACCTCTGTCCGGAAGTTTTAATATCATCCGTGGAAGTTTCGTGCAGTAAAACTCATAACATTTTGTTTTTATGATAATAAACAAGCTTCCTTTGTCGTGTGTATAATATTAGTACAATAAGAGTTTAATAATAAATAGGTACTTACTTAGTAATGCAACTGAAGATGCCATGAAATGCTTTTGTTAGAATAGAATATTTTTCAGTTTAAAAAACTAAGTTCGCAAGATGGAAATAATTCTTAAAATACTGTGCATTTAGGTACGGTATGTGGATGTGCGGTTGACTGTACAAAAGTGATAGAGATAGGTACTGGTATCGTGTGTATTTATTCCAATAACAGCCACACGTGTTATACACATAATACAGGAAAATATTTTTCTGGAACGTTAATAAAAGATAGGATTGTGGGTAGATATAAAATATGCGTTCATCGGAAAATCCTGTCGAGACGTGGTCCGGCACAAATGACGGTAGGGGAGGCCGGGAGGGTCACCCTGTTCGATGTTATGAGCTGTCGGCGACGCGCCACGTTGCAAGGCCTCGGCAGCCGTGGGGAATGACACCCCCCGCCACTTATGTCCCTCCACAACCACAACACAGACAGAATGAGTTACGATTTTATATTTACTTTTAGTACTTACGTGTCATCTCGTTTATTTGCATTTTAATTGGTTTTTTGAAAGGGACAATTTACAAAATACTTGCCTCAATATGAAATTGGGGCAGAAAAAACCTCGAACTCATTTTAGTCAGGAAATAGAACGTTTTTTGCCGTTAAATTAGAAAATTCGTTCATAGAAAATTGACTTTGTTTGAAAAAAGAAAAAACAACCCGCCTCCCTCCCCTGAAATGCGGTGGATCCTCCTATCCGACGAGCTTTTAACGTCAATGGGAATATTGACGTGATTCCCATACAGAAGTAACACCTCAAGTTAAATTGCAGCCAGGTGTAAAAACTCACTGTGATAATAACAACAGAGCAAGTATGCGAACCAGTTTTACAGGTACGCACAGACTCAGATGTCCTGGCACGATTAAAGGTAGCTTGGCACAAATACGAATACCTACAGGTACAGCTAGGTAGCTAAATAATTTGCCAAATAAAATTTACTTTTCGATTTGTCAGTATAGTCATGATCAAAAAGATATATCTCTGAAATTCACGACTATAGAAATGAGAATAGGATTAGCTAAGCTTAGGTAAGTACTGAGATATAGAAACATATTATGTGCTTGTATGTATATAGGTATATTATATGAGATGTAGTGTCAAGCGTGTGCTATATGAAAATGTGCGTTCGTCGTGAGATCTGCACCCCTGGAATGTCAACCCTCTTCTTAATAGTGGGCGTTCCAAAGACATAATAAACATGTAAAATATATGTCGCAGATACGTGCCGTCAAAATACATATAGTGCTTGCAGGATTCACTGAAGTTCATTGTTCGTTTACAGTATTTTATACACATTCTCGTAACGAGAACCATTGTTATGATTTCTTTGTTTGAAAATATTTGATTATTGAAGAAATTCGAGATTGGAGGCATACCTACATAATTATCAATGCATTATTTGCAACCTATGGTAAACGTAACACCCAGTAAGATTTCGAGATCTTTACCTTAAATATGAACTTACAGTTACTCAAAATATTCTAATATGACATGATATAAAAGATTTCAAGCAATTAAATTCAATGCTGCTGTGAGTAAATTAAAAAACTCGTATTACAACAACGCTCTCAATGGACGCTGCATTCTCAACAGTTTTAAATATCTTAGGTGTTTTCTGTTTTAATCTCTAAGTATGTAATCTCGGGATATGTTTCGAAGACAATGATTTCAAAGGCTTCAGTATATACCTTACCTACTTACTTTATTTCATTCTTTTTCTCCAGCCTTAGCATTCCTCGGCGAAATGAGAGTTTCAAGATAATATACCTAAGTATCTCAGTTTTGCTGTCAATTACTATGACTAAAGTGGCGCTTCCATGTTGTTATAGGTATGTATGAAAACATGATGATTTTGTTTGTTATTCACCTCAGCTTGTTATGCTTCGTAAAGTTTACATACCTGCCTACTTATTTGTCTTCACGATATAAGACGTAATACCTATTATTTTATCGTAAATAAAACTATTCCACTATTTCAGCTTTATCGATTAGACATTTTTCAACAGATTATATAGTCTAGACTTGGTCAGTAAAAAGTATTATAAGTAGTCTCGCTCGACTCAATTTCAGGTTCAATCTTTTAGAATTTATACGATGCCATCATGTTTGGTACGTTTTATTTTCTTTTGCGTAGGTACCTACCGATATAAAATTCATCTTGAAAGGTCACCCTTACACGCAAGTAGACGCAAGAGACGCAAGTTTATAAATCAAAGGGATATTCTCATTAAATATCATATCGTAGCCTTCGTGGGCAAAGTTAAGGAGTTATTAGAATATTTAACTATCAAACCATTTATGTACTTGAACTCGATTTCAAGTTTAGTTGATTGTCTAAGGACAGTAGTGTGGACAGTACCTGCAGTTGAATACAATATTCCTATCTACCTTCTTTATAATTAAAAGTAACTGAGGAAATCGAGAATCTCTCATGAAATTACTTAAACCCAAAATATGATCTTGGGTTTATTGCTTTTATGGCTTTAAAATAATAATTAAATAAGTCTTTGAAAGATGTGATAGGTTACTAACTTTTATAAAACCACATGCTTCTTGTCAGCAACTTTTTCCCGCGACAGATTTTCCCATTCAAACTTTCATACCCATTTTCGTGTAGGTATTTTATCGAAACTCTAAATTTAAAACTTTCATATTTTAGGTACCCTCTTAGGACTTAGGAGTAAACTTTCCTAAAATACGGATTTCCATTAAAAAAAAACATAAATATTTTAGGGGAAGAATTTTCCAAAACCCTTTCTTAGTGGATGCCTTCGTCGTCACAAAAGGAACCTACCGGCCTTTCATGTTTCAGGTTCCTTCAGTGGCTTAGGCTATGTGTTGATGAATCAGTCATGCAGTCAGTCAAAAATCAGGGGGCATCGACTCCGTGGGTGCTGGAACCCCGAAAACCCACGTTATTAACCGACTACGGCGAAGACAAAAGGAAGGGTTATGATTTGAGTTTACGTTGGTTGCGTTGCGTTATAATCTATTATACTTACTTACATTTGATTTTTTTGATATTGGTGCCATAAAGAAAATGAATTAAAAATCTAAAAACATATTAACCCATTTTCGCGGGTATTCTGAAAGCGGAGTGCAAAAAATTTCGCTCGCTCTTGCATCGTGAGTTTTCTCTATTCAAATTCATCTTTTCTGCATTATTTGATCATAATAATAATTATAGTAACTCCTAAGAAAACTAAACCTATCCGAGGTGCTAAAAGATTCGCCAGCACAAACTACTTTCCGTCAGACACTAATATAGGTAATATCTATGATGGTCGGTAATGCACTTAGAGACAATGTACAACAATAAAACTAAGAGTAAAAAAAACCGTTTTATAAAAAAATTGGGTTAGGTACGTTTGATTAGATTGTTTTCATTATACAGAGTGGATTTTTAAGATGGGGCAGCAAGGACAGATACCTTAGTCGTTGTCGCTACAAGAAAACGGTCTTAGGAACTTTTTGAGACATTTTGATCTTCATTCACAGATTTGGAAAAACAATTACAGTCAGCCAGAAAATAAGCAGTTTTCACAAAATCTTTTTTTGATGGCAATCGATCCTGTTTCATAAAAGGATTAAAAAACTCTAGGTATTGGACTCACTTATTTGAGTACCTACGTACTAGAAAAGTCAAAAATCTGAAAAAACTTTTCCTTCATCTTACATCTTTTTTCGAAATTTGTGAATGCAGCTCAAAATGTTTCAAAAGGTTTAGGACAGTCTCCTAAGACCGTTTTCCTGTAGCTATAAAGGTTGAGGTAGCTGCCCTTACTGCCCCATCTCAAAAATCCACCCTGTATATTTTGTATCGTAAGGGGTGTGTGTGTAGGTCTGTAGGTATAGATGGTTGAGAAGTTAATATCGTTGAATAAGTAGGTAGCTGCTGTGTTTTTGTATCTATGTTTTTTGTTTTGGCACCAAAACAAAAATACTTACGATGTTTTATCGTAATAAGCAATTACTATTCACTTGACATAATATTGTCCTTGGGTAGGATGTGTCACTTTTTGACCAATATTTGTACTAACTAATTTCGTTATTTATTCCTACCATTGTTGTTATGTAATAATGCGTAGGTACTATAAAACCGGCCATCATTGCCCTTTGCGGCCTAAGGATATCTTTGCCGGTTTAAGATACTGTATAATAATATTATAGAGGAACTTTGTGTTCCGGTCTTTTTTGTCTTTCGCCTGCAGAGAGATATGTTTTTTAGGGTTCCGTAGTCAACAAGGAACCCTTATAGTTTCGCAATATCCGTGTGTCTGTCTGTCCCCGGCTTAGCGCAGAGACTGCTTGTACTAGAAAGCTGTAATTTGGCATGAGTATACAAACTAATCACGCCGACAAAGTGGTAAAATAAAATCTTTTTTTTTTTATAGTACCCCCTACACGTAAAGTGGGGAAGTGTCTCCCCCCCGCCAGCTAAATGGTAAGTTCTGGATATGTGGAAAAATTCACAGCAGTAGCATATATAACGAAATTAAAAGGAAATTATCACAGCCAAGTAAGCTCTACAAGTTAAAGAGTAATTATCGACCAACTTATATTTTTAAGTTTGTTCTTGGGTTAAATTCATCCCAGCTACGGAACACTTCATTGTGCGTCCGACACGCACTTGGCCGGTTTTTTGAGCTTTTGTTTATAATCGCACTGATAACTAACTGTCTGCTGCATTCGTTTTGTATTGCCACTGCCCCACTGCAGTAGGTAAATATTTAATGGTTTATCACATCATAGGTACTTGCGCCAGTTACCTACTTATAATATGACTATGCTGGTTTAATAAACATAGGTACCTAAGTACATAGGGTAGGTACCTACCTACTACCTACATATTATATTCCAAACGTGTGTACCCTGACAATAGCAATACGTTGTGCTACCTGTCTCGTTGAGCATAAATTGCTATTGCAATGCGAATATAGGTAACGTGTAACCAACATTAGTCACGATTTAGCTTAGCTGTCTTGATTTAGTGATGTTGGTCGTCCCGGAAGAACTGTTAGCACGCAATAATACTAATAGTAATTATTTTTATTATTGTCACGTTGGCACGTAATGCGAATACAAGAATTGTCACTTTTTATACTGACTGTACTTTTATGCAAATCAGCCGGTAAGCCTGTGGGCGGCGTTGCGGCCTATAGGTACAAGAACGAGTGTCGATTACTTACATTCCGTTTCTGATTTAATATAAATCTGTTTTGTGGTTTTATCGAATCTGCATTGAAACTGTGTATAACAATAATATTGGAACAATTAAATCAATACTGATATGTCATGTTAGATTTAACTTACGGTAGGTATCTACCTATTCTTATAGTGCCTTAAATTATACCTTACCAACATAAACTTTAGAAGTATCGGTAGTAGGTACAGAGTCTAATAATGTGTCCAGTTGTATCAGTAGGTCTGTACCTACATTTAAGGCTCGTACATACTGGCGCGACAAGGATTGCGCTGTCTGTCGCGCCGGTCTGCACGAGCCGCTATGTGTCACCTTGACGACCGTAGCAGTGTAGGTAACACCTGTTCAATAAGTTGGAAAAATAAAGGAAGGTCCCTGCGTGTTTGGAATATGAATGCGGCGATAAAAAAGCTACGCTTTATCAAAATCAATTCGTCGGAGAATATAAAATCCTCGCTCTCATAAAATCATTTCTTATCTTATCATCGGCGCAAGAAACAGAGCTCATAAACTCCCCACGGTTTAGTTGCTACAATAAATAAATTGGGCGCGGAGAATAAACCTACTTAACGCGATTTATAGCGGCTTACGAACTTTGTAGGAAGTTGAAACGAACCGTTCAAGTGATTGGAAATAAATAGGAATAAAACTAAGCGATGAAGATCACGAGGAAGACCTGGGGGCCTAGTCTACTAATTTATAAACGTTACAATGGTCTCTCAATGGTGAGTTTTTGACAGTTTTTGTATAGCATATCTGTCAAAAACTCACCATTGAGAGACCATTGTAACGTTTATAAATTAGTAGACTAAGGCCCCTGGATGAGACTTGCACGGACCAGGGATGAACAAAAGGGAAGAGGCCTTTACTCAGCAGTACGTGGAATAAGGCTGCCAATGATGGAACAAATTGCAAAAATATTGCAAGCTCCTACGAGAACCTACCTCTTGCTACTCCCATACTTAAAATAATTAATGTCTTATCCAATTACCTACTAAGTAAAATTTTAATTACGACGTTTGAGATTTCACCCGCAGTGTTATTTACTTACTTAGCGCGACCAACAGCCTTTCTCGGAATGAACACTAGTGTAAGCTTATTACAGTCTGTCTACTCCCAGGAGCTTTGTAACGGCATGAGTAGGTACCGAGTAGATACGAACTATATCATTGTTGATTACTTGGAAAAAACGTATTACCTGTGTCTGCGGGCGTATAGGTACCAAAAGTAGTAAAGCTAGTATACAATATGTCTATATCCGCACAACTATAATTTTACAATTAAAAAAAATTGAGGCACTTGATCACATATATAATCAATCAATATGATGCGCAAACTAGGTGTAGGTGGGTATGTGTATGCGAGTGATTTAGGTGGTTGACGTTATCAAGTGGTGCACTTTCCTCACCTCGAGTGTCGGAGGCTGCAGCACGAGCCCGGAGCACAGAGAACACGGCCGCGCGCCGCCCGCCTGCCGGCACACTGCCGCCGCCGCGCCGCGCCGCCAGAGGGCGCGCTACGCACTACTGCCTCCCGTTCCCATCGATCCACCCTTCACTCCACCACCGCAACCCTATACCCCGTAACGCTCTATCCCCCACAATATAGAGCTCCAAACGCCAATTACCAACTCGCAGTGTAGGGTTAGATGCTATCGGCATCCTTCGATGACGTGGGTGAGCTCCGTTGTGATGATTGCAGAGCTTACTTTCTTAACATAGCTTATTAAATTTATATTAACGCATTTAAAATTCGGTACTTAGCTCGTTTAGCTACCTAATTACTCACTTAATCCTTTGATTGTTTGTTACTTATTGCGTTATCTATATTATTGATATTTTGCTGAGTAGGTATAGTTAGAGACCATTCAAATAATATTAAATCACTTGAATGCACCTTCGAAAACAAGCAAAGAAGTATTTTAATGGGGAGAAATACAAAGGTTTTAACAAATAATATAACTTTATTTCATTTAAGAAAATGTAACTCATAAAATCACAACAAATACATGTACATTTGTCATCACAACATACGATGGTTACTTTACATTTCATTCATTTACAATATCTACTTAATATTAATTGACAAATATATTCATATATTTATAAACAACAGAAATTATAATATGTATATCATTATAAATATGATATGTTCCATCACATTTATATACTTATCTCTCTCTCTCTCAACTTCATGTTTCATAGTTATTTTTATACCTTCATATATATTGTATATTTTTATATTTAAGTGTCTTCCACTTTATATCGTAACCATTAAATAAGAATAAGTATATACAAATAAATAGGTGTGATGTTGTAACAATTGGCGGAAGCATTAGTATTAATATTTTAGCATTTTGAATCCAATAATATTTACAATTAAGATGTTAATGTATTAAATTATTCCTACAAAATATGGTAATTATTTATGTAAAGAGGGAACACAAATATTGGTGTTGTTGTATCGTTGTGAAACCAACAATTACACCTATTTTAGGAATAAGAAGCTATTTTATTCGTAAATAAACACTTTTTCCGATGTAGGGAAAATCACTTACAATAGTTAACAATCCAAGTATCAAATGCGTACATAACAAGAACTTCAAAGTTTCATGGAAATACTTTTTTATAATTTTATTCCATAAACAGACTTAGTTTTTTCGTTACCTACCGTTTTTGTTAACTATAGAAAATGGATTTTTGAAATGGTGTTTTACATACTTAGCTAAGTAAAAAAGAGAAAAAATATGTCTTCATAATGACAATGTATGCAGTAACTATATTATTATTAAATACAGAATGGATTTATAATAATCATAAATGAAGAGCGATTAATTTTATTTTAATAAAACAGAGCACCCTTCAATTATATATCTCCTTACACAGTACGTATTAAATACTCAGGAATATGTTCCCACAAAAACTCTATGCACTTTGTTTTTTTCTACTACATTTTGCTAAATATAAACACATTTGTACATAACGGTGACTTCAATGACTGTCAATACTAACAATCGGTTTCTGAAACTTTATAACACAAAAATTTGCAGACAGACTGTCAAGCTAATTAGTACTGTGATTGGCTGCAATAACAACAGCCAATCAAATCAGTTGACAGTCTTAGCAAATGTTTGCATCGACAATAATACTTTATATTTTACTTAAATAAACATTACAGTGCCTATTATGCATTGCTATACTCAAATTGATGAGAGTATAATTTCATCTCAATAATAGGTACATTTTTTAAGATATAAAAAACATTATCACTAGAACTCATAATTAATAATAAGTAATCCATCTATTTACTTACATACAACCCTTCAAGTGGTAGACACGTGTACAAGAGAAAAACTTTCGAGTAAATATTAAGATATAAGATTTTTTTTCTAATTTTTCTAAAAATAACTCAGAATTTAATTAATATTAGATTAAAACTAATATTAGATTAGTAATAAAAACACATTCCTATAAAGCCAAAAAATGCAATTTACGATACACAAACACTAAACACAATAATTTAGGAAGAAGCTTTACAGTCATGGCTATTTTTATACGTTATTAAATAGTAAGTTTTTAGAAGCATTATCAGAAGATTTTTTGGAACACTTTTTCATTTAAACAGTCAGAATTATCATTGTTACAAACTTTCGAGTACATGTACCAAAAAAGGTTAAATGGAATAAAATATCGAGGAATGTAAATATTTTATAATACTTCATTATCAAAGCAGAAATTGTAGACGCATTTAAATTGATGAGGCCAGGCACTCAAACTGTTATAATTATATTTTTGAAAATCTTTCTATAAATATTTTATTCACTGCAATTTATGTCAGTAATAATCCCCGATTATTATAATACCGAACGTGGAACCATACTCAAATATTTTGGTTCTTTGGGGATACATAAATTGCCTTAATATATTATATTGTATAGTAGGTATAGTTTATAATATTATACATAATAATATATCGTAGTGTATAATTAATTTATGTACTTTTATCTAAATTGGCAATTTTACGGAAGTTACGTAACCACTATTGTACCCCATAACTCTCGAAGCTATGAAATGCAGTACTGATTGTTTGACTTTTTGGGATAAACAATTATAATATGTATATTATTTACAAGTTATAGTATACACTAGTATATTGATAAAGCCCATGGGAAGTTAAGAACAATGCTCATTTGAGTTCTTTCATTGGGGCAGTTTTACCTGTTTAATATTTTCTTTAATTATTAGAAGACATGTGTTTAAAAATCAGCAGTCCATAAAGTCAAACATATTATAAAAAATAACATAATATATAATATTGTACTTTTCTAATAACAGCAACAAATTAAGAATTATTGCTGTAGTCGACAACCCGTCTTGCTACGCTAAAAATGCTTGCTTGTACTCTACTTTATTATACTTGTGATAATTATTAGTATGTTCCGATTTTTGTTCTAGGTTTATGTTTTTTTGGGGTGTGAATAACATATTAATTATTACTCATACCATTTAAAACCTACCAAGCATTTTTAGTCTTACAATGCGCCTAATTGTTAGGACTAGTTAAATCACCTTAAAAAGACAGGAATTCTTTTGGTCACTAATTTTAAATCAGCTATCGATGACTATTTTCACTTTTATAATAACAATAGATCAAACATCATCATTAGACTTCTTTCATGAACGTCGTTGATATATATTTAGGCACAAACCTATAGCACCGTCTACCTAAGGAATTATTGCAACCACTAGAACGTAATAAAAATGTCCAATTTCGATTTACAGGTTTCATTTGAAATGTCAATTAATTTCGCACCATATATAATTTGGTCATCGTTTGGGTTACTTAAATACGTTTCAACGTTCTTGAATTTCAGATGTTGAAGAATTTAATTTTCACACAACCCACAGCAATGTCGTAGAAAATATTGTCATAATATGTAGGGAAGGCAAATTAATTGTACCGTGTAAGGTGCACAGAACGCAATAGTAGCGCTGATCGCGATGGAGGCGCTGCGTGCGCCCGGGGGCGGCGCCTCGGCCGGCGCGTGCTATAACTCCGTCTCTACCCATTGCTAGTCGCCCCGACGCAGCCGCCTCGCCGCCGCGGTTTTGACGCGGTACAGCCATACCTGCAATATGAAATGAACAGTATTACAAAATTGTACATTATAAAATACTACTAAGTACTTTCGTTGCCATCTATTGTAACTGTAATCGGTAAATAATCGCTTTTTTTTTTTCTATTCACAGATAAAGCTTCAGCTACACTGCGGCGGTTATTTTAGACACCATTGCCGTCACTGCCATGTTGCATTTGAGCATAATGTAATGATCGATATACGTCACTACTGTTTATGTTTATCGCAGCGCGACGCATCTGTGTGACGTAGTTCTCATATGACCATGTCGCGTGTTATCGGCACGCCCGGCGTCGATATCGATTACTCACACCAGCTTAGTGTATGTGTAATCGTAATCATAGTGCAGTGTATTTACACTAAAAAGAGTGTAATGTGCCTAAAATCCGCAGTGGTTGGAAAAAACTACCTACGGTGAATAGGCAGCCACCGCTATACCGACTTTTTAGTAAAGGATCATTTGAAAGATGCTGTAGCTTAGTTTAAGGAAGAGGGCTGTGTTATGTGGTGCAAATTAGGAGAGTTCTATATCGCCGTAGACGCGATAGGCCAATTTGATTCATTGATGCAACTAATTTCAATTATTTTCTAGATGAGTATGTTGAGATTGTGTGAGGCCCTTGGTTATTGAAAATGTGATTGGCGAATGACCATATTGTTATTAAAGAGCTCCCACGCAAAATGTGTTGTAGATATACCTACCATTTTTTCCGCTATGGAAAATGCGGTGGCTGCGCGATTGATTTCTACGCTACTGGTCACAGATTCGATTTCCCCTCGGAACAAATATTTGTGTGGCTTACAGATAGTTGTTCCGGGTTTGGTTGTATGTGCATGTAAGATTTGAGTTTGTAAACCCACGATGTAGGAGAAATTCCCAGTGGAAACGTTAAGAAAAAATAAAACATGCACCTTATATGGGGCTTAATGTTAAAAACAACAAGACCTATAAAACAAAATAATATTTTGCAAATAAAATAAAGAAGCAGCACAAAAGCGATAGGATGACATTCATAAAATCCCGCCGACTACACCCGTTTGCAAATGTATGGAAGTTGTCTAGTGATCGTCGATCCCGTTTCGTTGTACGTCACTCACCCCTTACAGGTAGGTAACCCGGTGTTAAAGCGAGGACTGATTATCGGAAGGCTGGGCACCCACATGCGAACCGATATCGTCAGAGTGTCATCACCTGACCATCTGTAAGCCAACCGTGGGTATTACGGCTAGTTCGCCCTTCGTGCAACGTAGTTATATCATCTTAGGCGATATGACCAGATAATCCCTGCGTTTCCTGTACGCAAGTCAGCCATAAAAACATCGTTTGGTGTAGGTATTACAAAGTATAATAATTAATTTGCTCAAGTGTTATAAGTAATTCCTTTGTCAAGGCACGAGTTTGGCTGAAGACTATATCAGCGGTGTATTGACGAGCTTGCCAAATTATATTTTTACTGGTAGAAAATAAACCGAGACAAAGTCTTGAGCCGTGGCGGAAAGCTTGTTTTAAGACTTCATAGTGTACCTATTTTGAAAACAGTACTCACTTGGAAGAGAATAACGACGTCTAATGAGACTTGAAGGCTGCCACATAGCCAAAACTGAGGAGGCGCATCTCTTAAAACGAAGTATGCAGTCTTGAATACGTCACCACACGTCCACATTATCACCATGCTTACGCTGAAACATAATAAACAAATAAGCTTGATTCAAAGGTACATTAAAAATATGAAGTTGTTACAATAATTATTCTATACATAGTTAAATATATGAAATGCAGTAAGATGCAAAGTTTGCATCTTTTGGCTGGCGTTGTTACATGGTAATCCCATGATTTCTAAGGACTGCTAAGTAAGGGCACATGAGTGCCGTAATAAACTGAGAGTGATCAGCGCGAGTTATTGTTGCGTTTTCCAAAACATTTGCCTTCCTATATTTAGTCACAGCTGAATAGACACTTAAGAGGCCTAAGACCATCAGTGGACTCGGACTGGAGGCTGATGTAAAGATGTTATTAAGTGATGTTTACCTCATGCCCTCAGTACTTTTGTTTTTGTAATTTTTGGCTATCTGAGGTGCACCAAGCATGGCTTCGGTGAACAGAGCGAGGAACCCGATCATTTCCACGAACGGCGCGAACTCTATCAACAAGTAGGTGATCGCCGCACCCAGCACCGAGAACACCAACATACAGTCTACATAGCTCTGGAAGTCTGTCCAGGCCCAGAAATACTTTCTTTCCATATCTGAAACAGATACAACATCATCTTATTGAGACGCTACATTAAATGATGGCATATAATTTGTATATCAACCACACCATAATAACAATGCACAAAGTACAAATATTTTAATCTTGTTAGTAGTGTAATTTGTTAATACATTTATAAATACCACGATGCTTATATTGAAATAGGAAATCATGCCAAAGTAAATGACATCAATACATAGATAAGATATCTGTCACGAATTTGACCCAGTCGTGACTCCTTAGATACGAAATAACTTGTACAATTAAAAGAGCATTGAACCGAGGTTAGCTTAACATTCGTATAATGTAAAAATGTATTATTATGGTATGACATTTGACCTTAATGATAAAGAGCTGCTATCAATGTATACTACAACTACAAAATTTGACTTGATTATTATTTATTACATACATACGCCATTTCCTTTCATTATATGAAACACTGAAAACATGCAATGAAACGATGAAAGCATATAAAAGCAAGTGATAATCAAAAAGAAAGTTATATCCCAGATCATGTAACAAACACTGTAAACTCCACATATTATTGTCAAAGCATGGGGTTGCTGAAACATAAACAGTAATCATGACTTGCACATGGAACAAACTGCAGCAATCCTTATGACATGGAGGAGAGAGCTGGCACTCACCATAGAAGCGATGAGGCTTGTCGCCGCCGGCGATGCCGCTGCGTTGGTCCAGCCAGCTTGCCGTTTGATCCGGCTGGGCTGAGCCGTTCACACAACACAACAGTATATATAACATGAAAATTGCACCTAATTTCACCATCAATCACACCAACCACCAAACAGAACATAAAATAATGTTAAAGTAAAATAATCCATAGCAAATAAAAATAATATACAGGGAAGTTAGTGGGTTATCAGATGTCTCTCATATCTTGATATGATTGAGGAGAAATAAAAAGAAAGCAAATGTATACCAAGAAACAAAACTAAAAGGGTTAAAATATACTGCTGTTTAACTACAGGGTTTGTAAAACATATGTTTAATTAGCAATAAATAATAGGTTGCATATAGTAATAACAGTGCAATGTATTATCACAGATTACTATAATTTTGAAAATAAAACCATAATCACACTTGTAGGGGTCACTTATAAATACCAACCTGTGAATATTCTCTCCCTTGCCCTTATAATTTGGTTCTTTTTTCGTACATTTACACACAGATGTATCATGACAAACATTGTGATATTCATTACTATGCTTTGGATCAAAAGAGGTAATTCATAGCGTTTACCAAACCTGAAATATAATTAGTTACACATTTTAAACATTTTTTTTAATCATGTTTTGTTATTGTTTAGAACAGCAGTGAATCATGATGGCTGGCAATTCTTAAGAACCTTTTAAATCTTAAGGATTTGCTATAAAGGGCTAATTTATCAATCAAAGGAAACAGATCTAATAATTCCTTCTTTCGGTTCGCAAAAACTTTTATCTTGATATCAAAATATCTGTTACTATTAAAACATGAGCTGATAAAATATAACTACATACATCATTAATGCTAACATGCGTAACAGTTTGGCACTGCAAAAGAGAGCCTGTGGGATAATGATATTGACAATCATAGGTACAAATAACATGGAACTTGGGATGGGTAGGTTTGCAGCAGCATCCGTCTTACGGTTCCTGTAGCAACATGATGTAATATAATCCCTATTCTTGTTTTTTTGTAGTTTAGGAAACTGAACAATAATACTACCAACTGGATAAACATGATGGTAGGGGTGATATTATGTTATTTGATATTAGAAGGGGATAGCATGAAGGATGATATGATGATTATAATGAAACATACCAAAACAATATCCTTAGAGTATTTGCTATGAGCAATGCTAAACAAACGTATAAAGAGAACCCTTCGGCATCTTGTGTCCTCTTGATTTGTCTATACTGTGGGATGTATGGGGCGACGCCACCAATTATCATAGCACCAGCTGCTCCCCATCCCACCAGATGGCCCACAGTGAGCCCTAGCTCGTCCGAAATTATCCAATCCATTGTTTCGTGGAATAATATAAACAGTCGAATATCAAACTATCACGTTAATATTCTCTGATATATATTGCGAGGGTACCACATGAATCACAAACTTCATATTTATTATTACTTTACATTACATCCGATGAATTTACAGACTATTCATAGGTCGGCCAAGTTAGCGCTCGCAACGCAAATCGATCGATAAAAATGAAACGCGTTTCTGGTAAATCTATGCTATTATTTACATGATGTGGCTTTTCCTTGAGTAGAAAGAGACAAAATCCGTCTTAAAGCTTCAAATGCTTGAATTTTTTAACGGAATTTTGGAACGCGTCATGAATTGTCAATGTTGTTATGACACAAAAAGTTCCGTTCATAAATTTAGACATTTGCGGAATGGTTGACATATTATCGGCTTTGCTTGCCTGAATAAAATGGTTCAACGTCAGTCCCTAATAGTGTATATGACTAAGCCTTGAACATTTAGAACAATAAGAATTTATCGTGTGAATGTGAATTACCAAATTATCAGCAGTAAAGTAAAACAACAACAACGAAAAAAGTCCCGGTGAAATCGTGAATGAAAATGGTGAAAGCATGAAATCCTATGAAATCTTATCAGCTGATGATGACATTAGCTGTCATCTGTCACGATGAAATTGACCATTTTATTTTTACAAAAATATTTACAACCTCAAAGTCCTCTGAGGATTTTTTTCCCGTAAACAAACCTAGTAGTGTGGAGTGTAAATTATGACTTTAATATCCAAATTGTTTACAGTTTTGCGTACTACCAGCACAGTCGAATGTGTCCCTGCAATTTTACAATCATCAAAGATTAGTTATGTCCGCTGTTATTCAACCCGAAGGGAAAGCGGCTTGGCTAGGAGTCAAGAGAGAAGTGAAGTGACTACAGATGTACGACCTCTAGGGGAGAAAATCAAAGAGACGACTAAGACTGCTACATATACTGGAATCATTTTATTGGGCGCTGGTGTGACTAGCGTCATATTTTACTATGTGTTCCGAGAGTTGTTTTCAAGTAATAGCCCCAACAGCATTTACTCAGAGGCTCTAGCAAAATGTAAAAATGTGAGTAGAACATATACATAATAATTTCACCTCTACACTGTCGTTCATTACCTACCTTTTTTTAAATTTGGTTTATAATGGTAAATTATCAGTAGGAGTGTAATATATATCTTAATCAGGTAGTTAATCATTTGGACAGTACTGCTGAACCTCTTTACATTGGAATGATGTTTTATACTTTATAATTTCAGGATCCTAGAGTGGAAGATGCCTTAGGAGCTCCTATCAAAGGTTATGGAGAAGAAACCACCAGGAGGAGACGCACACATGTCAGTCATGCAGTGTATGAGAAGGAAGGGGTTAGACACATGAGGATGCGGTTTTACATCAAAGGAATTAGGAACAAAGCTATTGTTGAACTTGATATGAAGCAGGTGAGTCCACAAAAATCCTTCCTTACACATCTTCAGTAGTTCAGCCTGACTTTGTCCCATGTTATTTGGGGACAGCTTATAAGGTTTTTCTATTCCATTCTCCCCTTTAAGGTAGGTATTTCTTACAAATATGATGGACATTGTTAAATAAATGACAACTTATTATGTACATAATATGTTATGCACACATACTTACATCTGCCATACATATAAGATTGTTTTTGTTGCAGAATGAATATGGAAATTATTTATGCCGTTACTTGCTAGTGCAACTAGATGACTACTCTGCCAAAACCTTTATTATTGAAGATAATAGGGCAGAACTGGACAGCAAACAGGACTTGGGAAGTGTTTTTTCAACACTCTCATTAAACCAGTGAAAACCTTGGCCAAAGTTGTAAATTGTAAAATAAACTTAGAGGTTTAAGTAGTATTTTGTTAAAGGTTTAAATTGAATAAAAGTAACATACTTTTAGAAAAATCTTTAATTTATATTTTATGGAACTTTGGACGATCATTCAACATTTAGGATAAACTGGACATTTCATGAATTGGACAAAACTTAGTAACCAATATCAGCTGCACACACAACACTCATACATTTATTCAGGAAGACAATTGTTCGACTATCAGGCAGAATAATTATAAAAAGAACTTTCTTTTCACTGCTATTTTCTCTTTTTTCCAAGGTTGTATTTCCCAAGCCATAACTAAACGGTTATTGAATACAAACATTTTGATTTGATTAAATATCCAATAGAAGACAAGAACCAGGGAAAGATATTGGGGCCATGCCCATTTTAGTTCTTGAATTAAACTTGGAATATATTTGATTTCCATTTCTGGCACTCTGAGACTTATCTGTATTTGCATTGAGCCAGTACGTCCATTCTGACTTCTTGAATATAGTGTTTTGGTATGTGTTGTAACTGCAAAATTAATAACATATTATTTTGTTGTCATCACAAAGGTGTCTTCATAATATTATGTAACTATAGAATCAATATTAATTTATCTTACCATCTCTCATAAAATAGTTGTCCAGTATGTGATCAATTGCATTCTCATGAGTTTTTTTATCAAAATTAAATATGGAATAGTTATATTTAGTATGTACTAGGTTTTGTTTGCAGGGCAAATGAGATGTTTGGTAGAATTGAAGATCAGCAAAATATTTGAACCCAGAAGGTGGAATCGCAAACTCTTTGTTAACTACAGCTAAGCTTTGCATGTGCATGGGACAAATTGACTGAAACAAAAAAAAATGATGGTTTCATAGGTATTTAGTTGACTTAATTGGTTGCAGTCATACTAAATCAAAAAGTAATTTCAAGTTCTTTCTAAGTGAGTGAATAACATGACAAAAGATAATAAATACCTTTAATTGAAAGTCTAGATTTAAGATAAACATTAAAGATGTTAATTTCCTCTCCTGTGGCAAATTGATATTGAATTTGAAATCTAATAAATCAATCTTGCCATTGCCACTCATATCATATTCCTGCACCTAAAAAAGAAGATATTTTTAATTATTTACGAATATTAATGATACACGGCTACATAACAAGCTGTATAAACACTTCCAGTATAAGTAAGCTAATCTCGTATTGTATAGGATTTCTGTACCTACGATGAGAGGTCAGCTATACTGGAAATGTATAAGTAGCTTGTTATGTATGTAGTCGTGAGTAGGTACCTATTTAAAAATAAAAAAAACCGGCCAAGTGCGTGTCGGACCACGCACAAAGTAGGGTTCCGTAGCTGGGATGAATTTTTGCCAAGAACAAACTTAACATTGTAGTTGCAAAACATGTTCTCATTCTCGTTCATACGAAATGTATGGAAGAACATGTTTTTGCAACTGCAAATGTAAGTTGGTCGATAATTACCTAATCGTTAACCTGTAGAGCCTACTTAGCTGTGATAGTTTTCCTTTTAATTTCGTTATATATACCACTGCTGTGAATTTTTCCACATATCCAGAACTTACCATTTAGCTGGCAGAGGGGGGGGGGGGGCCCTTGACTCTAACAAAAAGTTGCACTTATTTCGCAAACGGATCCAAATGAACCCAAAAATGGTTTTCACAAACCCACAATATTTTTGAACGACCTTTCCAAAGAAACCCCACACTATGGGATAGACGAAAAAAAAAAAATCCCCTGTTTACTCGGGTAGGGGTCAGGTAGGTACTCAAAATTTTTTTTTTCATTATTTTATTTTACCACTTTGTCGGCGTAATTAATATGTATACTCATGCCAAATTATAGCTTTCTAATAATAACAGTCTCTGAGCTAAGCCGCGGATAGACAGACAGACGGACATGGCGAAACCATAAGGGTTCCTTGTTGACTACGGAACCCTAAAAGTTGAATGCACACTGTACATTACTTGGAATTCCGCACAGTTCTCTTCATTTTTCATAACATTTGCATACTTTCCAATAGTTTCACCGCATGCAATAAGTTTACTGGGGTCATCAGATTCTGCTTCCAGCAGGTACTCATATGAGAAGTGTATTAATGGCTGCTCATAAAAGCTGTGTGATTGTAGCCAAAACCCTAAAAAACGCACAAGAATAAAGAAACTCGTCGATAAATGAGACACCTTAGAATTAATATTGCTTAAATGCTTACCTCTGCCTCTATAAGCTATTATAAACGGTAAAATGAGGTTTAGTACTGTGGTCGCCAAAGTAAAAAACGTTGCTATAGAAAAAAAGCAACTCACATAATGCACTTTGACATTATAACTGAACAGGTTATAGAAACCCATTCTCTATCCATTTATGAGCTAGAAAATGTACCAAACATTACAAACAGCTATGGATTACGGGAATCGTAAAATATTGAGATTATAACACAAGCATTTGAAATTTTGGTTTATTGATCAACAACCTGTTGCTAAGCAACGACTCACAAGTGTTGGTTACACCAAATAATTTGTGTGGTTTCGAGCTACGGTTTTGAAAAAGATTGAACCATGGGATTAGTAAGTAGGTAACGGGTTCCCTCTAGTTGGCAGAATCTTGATGTTCCGAAACTCATTTGGCAGAACATCACTTGGCAGAATCTTCTTTAGACGAATATTTATATGGCTTAACATCATTTAGCAGAATTAGGGACTACTCATACTTATTCAGCTCTATTCAGCGTTTGCCCGTTTTCTATGGGGAAACGCTGAATAGAGGTGAATAAGTGTGAGTAGTCCCTTATTGTTTGGCGGAATGCGTTTATATGTCCGAATTTACAATGGCATACTCTTCAGATGGCAGAATTTTATTTCGCATAATTTCGTTTAGCATAACGTTTATTTGGTAGAATTTCACGTGCCATACTATGAAGATGGAAGAATTTAATTTGGAATCATTTTATTAGGCACTAGCTTCTGCCCGCGGCTTCGTCCGCGTGTATGTCGGATATTATCCCACAGGAACGTGTTGCATGTCGTGTGTCATGTGGTTTCATTTATAATAATAATAATATAGTAATTAAGTTAAAAACGAATTGCGTAACACACTATCAATAACAATCGGAATGATTTTGATAGATATTGCTAATCCATTGCTTCATAATATGTTCGAGAAATAAATTGAATTTGGATTTTAAAACTATCCTTTATTCTTAAATTAACAAAAAGATAAACACTTTTAATAAATAATTAATATGAAAACTAAGTACCTACTCTCTATTATTTCTACTTAAAATACTACCAAAAAATTATTATTAGACCATATCGCGTCATTATCTGGCCCGTCGCGCACCCCCGCTTCATTCTTATTGTTGTAACTTTTAAACTATTCTTTCAAATGTTTTAGTGTAAAAGACAAAGTTTTTCTACATTAAATACCGAAAGCGATGAAGGTATTAATTTTGATAAGAAGTAGATAACTAAATACTACAAAAAAGGTCTTCATTTTAAATGTATTTATGGCTCACTATTTTAGGTATAATGGCTTCCACATAAAAGATAGATTTATGCTGTCGCGGACTTTTATTTAGAACTTCTTTTATTTTCATCTTCGCGTAACTTTAACGGTTTAGGCAGCGCACTCCAAGATAGCTCTCAGAGGGCAGAAATTTTTCCGACATACTTGATACTTATCGTTATATCATGGCAAAATCAAACAAAATCTTTATAAATTGTAGCCTATGTGTTATTCTGATGTTTCATCAAAAATCCGTTCAGTCGTTTTTTTCCATCCATCCTCACAAACTTTCGCATTTATAATATTATTATATAGTAGTATAGGATACTTTTCCGGGATAAAAAGTACCCAGTGTGGTGCCCAGGATATTACTTAAGTAAAGAATAATTATACCAAGTTTCATCGTAATCGAACCGGTAGTTTTTGCGTGATGCCTGAACAAACAGACAGACAGACAAAACATTTTTTTATCACATTTTTTTATTCACCATTTATTTTTTTGATATTTTCAATGTACAACATTTTCACTTCTACAGATTTATTATAAGTATATAATTATTGCCATTTCTTCAAAATAGCATTTTTAACCTTAAATAACAATTAAATTGCTGTCTTAAAAAGTAGTTAGTAACAGAAACGAATCGCTGCAAAACCGACTCCCGTAGTCTTAACGCCGCACCCCCTACCCCTAGAGTCTAATTTAAGCCCACGTAGGTGCGGAGGGGCGAGGCGGCCCGCGAGCTGAGGAGCAGGTGGTTGTAACGCTCCCCGCTGCGGCTGAGGCTGGCCGGCGAGGCCGGCGAGGCAAGCCGAAGCTCTGGTGGTGAGCATTAAAACCATCTGCGACGATAAGCTCACGTGGGACGTCGCTTACAGTGAGAGTGCCGTGATCGTAACGGATTACATTTGGATGATGTAATTTTCAAAAAATAATTCCCATTTATAAAGATTATAAACGAAATAAAAAGATATTTCTTATTTTTATTAGTTTTTTATTTATTAATTATTTACATGTCCAAGGACTTATGGGTCACCCTGTATCATTTAACATATTTATGTAAGCAGACTTACCATGATACTTGGAATTATAAGTAAGGTATGTCATGATATTATTGAGACAATCGTTAGTTGTTTTTGGTAGATGGGTAGATAGTTAGGTATCTAAAAAAGTTTTCGCCTGTAAGTTATTGTTCCAGAAATAGAACGATTCTCACGAACACCCTCCAGGTTGCCTCCAAGGCAAGTTGTTGTACAGAAAATTTAGCTTTCGTACCTACTCTTACCTAGTTGTTAACTGGTCAAGTCAAACTGAATACAATAGGCAACTCGTGCATTTGGTAGCAGTGTCCGTTACCTTGTTTTATGTAAAACAATAGATGAACATAGAATAGTGCGTGTTGTATTTTAAAACGTGTTGTCTGCATAAAATATAGAGATGTCCTATAGTTAAGAACAAAAGTGTTCTAACCTGATTTAGGTAATACTTTATAAATTGTCCCGTTGTTGGACGATCTTAAAGGACATGAAGGGGTGGACGGAGAACGATGTGGGATAAGGCGCAAGTTAGGAAGTCCATATCCGGAAGTGGGTGGCGAAACGCTAAGGCCGTTTATTTGCCGTTTTATCCGATTTGGCTGCCCATGCATTTGAATTGTCATCTGTCCACGCAACCTCTGACGGCCGATATTCAAATGTATGGCCGCCTATCGGACCGACCGTGTCGGTTTTCGTCATCGGGTCAAACGACGTAAGTCTAGAAATGCAATAATATTACGATTCACGGACAAACTTTCCACGTTCCCCCTAACAGCACTTTAAAAGGTGCAGGGCACAGGGACATTACTTATAGAGTACTACAGATGTATAAAAAAGAGTGCGTATTATTTATTGTTATTATGAAAACATACTTTTTTCTTTTTGGTCGTTTTGCGGAATAATTTTACGTTCTTACATAGGTATTCTAAGTAGATACCAAAAACAGGGACATTTAACAGGACAGGTTTAACGTTAGCTGAGAGTATAGGATGCAATTAAAGCGAGCTCGAAATTTTTAAGCATTCCGCTTCCAATAAGTTAGATTTTCTATTTCTTACACCGTTCATATAGAAATAGAAGTATGTTTATGGACATAAATGTAATAAAGTTTGACATTTTAGCCGATAGGTGAATCTCTCAGAGAATGCTGAAGTTGCAGGAATTCATTTAAGTAATACAAATACAGTATTTTAGCGTACCTACTCCTACTTTTGTAGATTATAAAGTACCTACGCCTATGCGAAATAGATTACAATTATTACATGTATTATGGTACGTTGGTACCCCAGTGGGGTCGATCTCTGGATTGAGATTCGAGATGAATTACTTAACAACATCGATAGAACGGCAGAAAAAGACCGCACCGCTTAAAAAATTAAGAATAAAATAGTTAAAGAGAGAAAATTAAGAGTAAGAACACTAAAGTGTTCTTTCTATCTATCTTTCATTGTGAGACATATTTCTTTTTTCTTGAGTAACGCAATGTGCCTAAACGTGAGCCATCCTTGAAATTTCACTCTCAAATTTCGTGCAATTAGGTATAGAATCGCCCGTCTAAGAACTATCACTTCAAAAAAAAGTTTTTAGTAGGTAATAAAATATGTACATAATATACCTATATTTGAATTTATAGGTTAGCCATCTTATCTAAATAACCAGCAAAGCTACTGCTAAAGTGCTAAGGATTAAGCTCCTGCATGATACTTTTATCTGATACCCATAACTAATACTTATAATTAAATTAGTAAGTAAACAATTCTCGACACGAGTGTACATCGTAACACCCCGAGTGTTAGTTAGCGTAGCAACTAGTTCTATGTAAGAGAGGTGTTCTTGTTTTAACTACGAGTCAGTGAACATAGACAATAGCACTCCCAGAAGCTAGTGAGTCCGGCGCCTGCGTTGTCAACTGACACCTAAGGGCGGTGAACGATCTTTTATGCCCACTAGCACTATATAAAGGTCCCAAATCTTTCCAACGACATCATTCGCTCTGGTGTCATCCCGGAGCACAGTGAGGTCCTACATCGGGACTTGGAATATTTGGATACACGTACAACTTCTACTCAAGGATGTCTATGGTCAGAAGATCTAGTATGGACAGAATGTCCTCAAGCATGACATCCAGCATGACTGGAATGGGTTTGGGTGGAATAACTGGACTGACATCGGGTATGAGTACGCTGAGCTGCATGAGGGACCAGCAGATGACGATCGGCGGAATGGCCTCGAACTATGTTCCTGGGTTATCTGCGTATTACAATATCTCCAGCTTCTGCCAGCGCCCTGGGCAATCTCGTCGTTGGCCAATGCAACGTGCCGGGCCTACCGCTCAGGATCGCCCGGGACGCTCGCACAGCACCGGCTCGCTGCACCGCATGAAGTACTCGATGAGGAACAGCCCAAACACGCAGTATACTCACAATTTGATTTGCAAGATGGCGGATCAAAACGAACGCCGCCGCCGCCAGGACACCATGGAGATGATTCCACAAAGTTATTATTCACAGCAGCCACTGAAGGTGGAGCTTACTGAATTCTATTCCCGTGACAACTCCAAAGACCATCACACTGAACAATATGACTTGGTGAACGACAATATCCTCCCGAACCCAGTTCTAAGGAGGGGCCAGAATTTCTTCTTTGCCGTACGTTTTGACAGGACCTACGACAAGCAACAAGATATGATTCGCATCGTCTTTTGCTTTGGTAAGTTATTCTTAAAAATTTAAATCACGAACTACTTTGACTGTAGTACATACCACTACAAACTTTGTATGCTAAAATATGGCACAAAAATCCTAAAGCATTCAATTAACCTCTTTTCTCAGGTCCTAAGCCAAGCGTTACGAAAGGAACACGAGTAGTTCTGCCCGTGAACTGGAGCAACCAGCAGGGCGTCTTCCAACATTCCCGTGACATGATGGGAATGGGCATGGGAATGGGAATGTCTCGCATGCAGGATACAAGTACCAGTATGGCTCCTATGGGATCTATGGCTCCTATGGGATCTATGGGAACTATGGGCACTATGGGCACTATGGGCACCATGGGTTCCATGGGGCCAATGGGAACCATGAGCACAATGGGAACCATGGGAACAATGGGCTCGATGGGTCCGATGAGTGGAATGAGAGAGACCACGACTTATGGAGTCCGCCGCAGTTCGTTCAGCAACGAGCCGTTGCCCTTGCAACACAGCCCTCTCAGCCCGCATGGACCTATGGATCGCCCGATGATGGATCGCTATGGAGGCACAGCTCAGCATTCTACATTTGGTCGTGGATACGGCTCGCGCCATGGCTCCATGCAGAACTTGGCGTCTCTTGCTCATGATATGGACAGATGGGACATTAGCATTCAGCGTCAAGATGGCAACACAATTACATTCCAAGTGCACGTACCGGCTACTGTTCCGGTTGGCGTATGGAACTGCTGGGTACAAACCAATCGCTTTGGCCAACGCGATAACCGCCACGACTACAAATGCGATGAAGACATCTACATGCTATTCAATCCTTGGTGCCGTGAGGACCCCGTCTACATGGATAATGAATCATCCAGGAAGGAATATCTGCTCAACGAGCAAGGAAAGATCTGGTGTGGCACCTGGCGTCAACCGAAGGGCCGCAAATGGATTTACGGGCAATTTGATGACGTGGTGTTGCCTGCTTGCATGTACTTGTTGGAGCGAAGTGGCCTGGAGCATTCTGAACGCGGTAACCCAATTCGTGTTTGCAGGGCGATTTCTTCGATGGTAAGTTGATCAACGATCAATCAAATCATTTAGATGAATAGTATCTACACGATGATTTTTAATTTAATGTTAACCTTTCAGGAGGTGAAAGTACTCATGATTATAAACAACTTTCACTATGGTACCAACAAAGAAATAGCAAAAAAAAAAACTGTTTAATACATTTTCATCGGGTAAATATTGCATCAACAAACAGCTGATATTTTTTGGATATTTCAGAGTTGGTCTCATAGTGAAAGTTGCTCATAATCATGTCTATTTTCATGCCCCGAAAGGCATCGACAACAGTGAATTAAAAATTACCGTGTTTAATAAAAATTTAATTCTGTTCGTTGGTAAACGCATCACTTGAGAACGGCTGGACCAATTTGGATATTTCTTGTTTTAAAATGTTCGTAATAGTCCGAATCAGTTTCATCAGAAAAGAAAAAAATTAAAATTTGTCGGGAAAATTAGAAAATTCGGGAAAACTGGAAGTGTGAATTATTGAAGTTGGTCAGGACAAAGTCTGTTGGGTCAGCTAGTTATAAATAAAAGTGTCATTTCACTAAACTTTGACGCATTATTTTGTGTTATAGATAAACGCGAACCACGACGATGACGGGCTGATGGTTGGCCGTTACGACGGCGAATATAAAGACGGCGTTGCGCCCCATGCCTGGACCGGCTCTGTGGCTATAATGGAACGTTACCTCACCGATGGAGGCAGGCCGGTCGAATACGGCCAGTGCTGGGTATACTCCGGGCTTGTGGTTACAATTTGCCGTGCTCTTGGTACTAAAATTTTGTATGCTTTGTTCTTGATTAGTATTTCAAGAGTAGCAGGCACTTCGTTACATAATTCAAACTTGCTTTTAGGTATTCCTTGCCGTTCGGTCACCAACTACGTGTCAGCCCATGATACGAACCGAACATTCACTGTGGACAAATATTTCGATCGCGATGGTAACGAAGTACCAAATGGACCTGATGAAGATTGCTACGATTCCTGCTGGAACTTCCACGTATGGAATGATGTATGGATGCAGCGACCAGATTTGCCTCAAGGTATCAAAAATACAAACTTTACAAAGATGTGTTCGTAAACTTGTCGCGAAGGTTAACGATATTTACTTTTTCTACTTTTATTTCAGGCTACAGTGGCTGGCAGATCATTGATTCCACGCCTCAAGAGGAAGCTGAAGCTGTGTACCACTGCGGACCAGCTAGCGTTGAGGCTGTCCGCCGCGGTGAGGTTGGCTTCCAATATGATACGCCCTTCATGTATTGTCAGCTCAACGCAGAACTCTGCCACTTCCAAGAAGAGGAGAATTCTGAATGGGGTTTCATTAGGATGGCTTCAAACCAGTATCAGTGAGTACATACAACTGAAATTCTTCTACATTAGTATGAACGTATGGTATTTGTCAATACCTGCTTTAAATGTTATAGAGTTGGCCGCAAGATTCTTACGAAGAACCCGAACCGTGACGATGATGAAGGTGACAGTGACATGTTGGAGATAACCCACGAATACAAGACGGTAGATAGCTCGTCTCCTGAACGCCTGGCTGTTATTGCTTCGTGTCGCGGCTATCAGCGCCTGCAACAATACTACGAATACCCTGATCGCAATTTCGAAGATGTTTACTTCGATCTTATGGACATTGACCTCGTGCCTTATGGACAGCCGTTTGACTGCACGATGAATATTCAGGTACTTATTTATACACTTAATGCAGTGAATTGATGTGCCTTCTGAATTGTTTAAATATCATCCATGAAACTATTTACAATTTGGCGATTTTCAACAGAACAAATCGCATGAAGATCGCACCATCTGGTGCGTGCTGACAGCTTCGTCATGCTACTACACCGGCGCCATCGCCTCACGTCTGCGAAGGGCTCAGGGAGAGTTCATCGTACGCGCTGGGCAGCGTGAAGTGCTGAAACTACACGTCACACCTCAGGAATATATGGACAAACTAGTAGACCACTCCATGGTGAAGGTGCACGCCATGGCCTACGTGAAGCAGACTCGTCAGGCTTGGTCAGATGAGGACGACTTCCCACTACACAAACCAAGGATGCAAGTGCAGGTGGTTATATGTACTATACAATCGGTTGTATTCTATATTTTTACATACATACAATTTCTAATCACCGATGATAATGTAGGTGAGGGGCCAGCCATGCATAGGACAAGAATGCGCTGTAACATTCAGCTTCCAGAACCCACTGAATGTTCACCTGACCGACTGCTACTTCACCTTCGAGGGCCCTGGTGTGCAGAGGCCAAGACAGGTAAAATACAAGTTGCCCTGTAACAATTAGAAATGAAAGAAAGAAAAAGAACGGGACTCACAAAAGGGTTTCATTTTCCAGATAAGATTCCGCGACGTGAAGCCGGGCGAGTTCGTGAACTACCAGGACAAATTCGTGCCTCGGCGACATGGGGAGCGCCGCATCGTGGTGACGTTCTCGTCGCGGCAGCTGGACGAGATCTTCGGCTGCACCACGGTGAATGTGCGCGGCTAGCTAGCCCCCGGGCCCCGCGCACCCTCGCCGCGCACCTCGCCGGGGCCTGCTTCTCCTCCCGCGCTGCAGATGGACCGATCCTACGTATCTTACGTAGCGCCAGAACAGCATTTGTATGTTCAAGAAGAAGAGGTGGTCATTATAAAGACCACCTCTTAAACGTCCACTCGACGCCATGCTTTGTTGGCTATTTTAAGTAGTTATTCCTTATTTATGACAAAACAATTTTTGTGAGTTTTTTAATTGAATGTACGAATGTTGCATCTAGAATACTTTTGTTAACTAACGAACAACTCGATACCTTATAACGATGACTTGGCAAGTTTTAATGGATTTATTAATTTAGTATTATGTACTGATGTATATCGTTTGTATCACCAGCACATTTCAAATGAAAAATAACAAAAAAAGTAATTTTATAATCATTCACGATTTTCACTGTGTGATATTAATGTTATTTTATTAACATAATCTTAATTTTAAGGAAACCGATGCTTCATGTGCCATTGTTTTGATATGTATGAATTGCTCTGTACGAAAGAGTATAGTGTTAAGAAATTATTATGATCTTTAGTATAACTTTTTATATATTTGCCTATTGCATATTTTTTTAAGTTTTTATAAAATTATTGTAATCATTATATAACAAAAACTTTATAACACTTAACTATAATAATTTGCACGGTGTTTGTGTGTTTTTGGGATCTCAAAAATAAAGAGCATTCACTGCAAATGACAAGATTTCATTCAAAGTTCCTACGCCAATTTCAATTAATATTGCGTAATTTTTATTTATGTAGAGTACGTAGACCAATCATTTGATTACAACTCATCTTTAGTGATAATCTATTATATAATATTACACAAAGTAGTATGAAGTCCAATTTGAGTGAGTTAGCATAAAACATAGCTGCAGCCTATAGAGATAGCTGGGAGGATTACATCACCATTCGGTACCTAGTAAAGTCCCTACATTACAGTTCATTGACCTAATAGAGGGACAAGGGTATTCCCGTTATGAAACATTTCAAATGACTACAACAATTCGAAAACAAATGCCACACAAACAAATGCTCTTTTAGTTGCCTTTAGTAATTAATACAGTCATAATGATAATTCGCACCGTTTTGTGTTCAAGAAATAATTCTCCATCAAATAGTAGTTACATAAATAACTGCTGTAATTTCTGGCTGAAGTCAGTTAACGGCAGTGCCTCATTGATTAAAAACATTGTAAGGGAAAAAAAGTTAACTTTATTATTGTTCTACTCGAAAGCATACATAATTGCAATCACTGGTTTTTTTGTTGTTTTTTAATGAGAATAGAGGCCAATAAGCTTAAATCTAGTTAGTTATAGTAAATACACCTATATGTGAATAATTTCACATTAGGTTCGTTGAAAATCATGTCTAAAAGATTTTTTTTATTTCAACCTTTAATTTTTTTATTCTTACGAGTTTATAATTAACTAGCTTCCTCCCGTGGCTTTGCCCGCGTTGTTTGTCGATAAAAAGTTTTTCAAAATCGGTTCAGCCGTTTTAACGTGATGCGCGATCAAATAAACAGACATACCTACAGATAAACAGACAAACAGACTAAGAGGCTAAGTGGGGAATACGTATTATTGAAGCTAACTCAAAAATTACCCAAGCAAAGTTACTAAAATTTATATGGGACCAACTTCGAGGTATACCCCCTCCCCAATAAAAAAATAATCGTTAAAATCGGACTATTCTGTAAAAAGATATGCGTGTCGAATTGAGAACCTCCTCCTTTTTTTTTCGTCGAATATAAATATGAATATATATTTTGTAACAATTAAGGAAGATGTGTTTCATTACTTATCTGTACCTATGTACTTACTTGTGGTTGCAGTTGCACACAAAGTTGAATCAGACAACAAAGGCAACAAAGGAAAAGTATTTCGGTTATTATTACATATAATGTAAAATAATAAATAAGTATAGGTAATATTATTTATTGTTGCAACTGGTGTTTACAAATAAAACTGGTCAAATTAAAAAAAGAGTCTGTGTAATAATATTCCCTTAAAGTATAAAATAACAAGAAAAAAAAAATAACTTAGCTTTCTAATAAACAAAAAACTAAGCTAAGTAATATGAGGTGAAAAATATATAGACATTCACAAAAGACTTCGAATAAGTAGTAAACAAGAAAGTAAAAGTCTACTACCATTCCAGAGTCTTCAAAATATTCACTAACCGAGTAACATCTCTGTAACAGTCATTTACGTAGGTACTTGTTTTTAAATAACTAAATAATTTAAAAATAAACTTCATTTTTATTCAAATTAAGTTTTTTCCTAAGTCCTGTGTTCCATTGATGAAATGTTGACAAAATGATTAGTTTGCCAACATTTCATCCATGGAATACAGGAATCCCCCGCAAGTTGTGAAATTGCTCTTCACAGACTTTTAGACAGCATCCGGCGTTGTTAATCCTCTGTTAGTCACACACAACTCCACATACCTCTTTCATGATCAGTAAAATATCATCAAGTTATGAAACACTAAATGATGCATCATTACAAGTGCACTGCAGTCACCTGGAAAAGCCCTCACCTACGCGATTTACGACACGTTTCCATAATTTCCTTATTTGCCTAGAACAGATTGTGCTCATCTCTGTAAGCGCTATAAAAAAGTAAATAATGATCTTGCTCAATGATAATCCAGATAAAAGTGTATGTTTCCCAATTCTACTTAGGTACTTTCGAACCTTCACTAAAGCCTCATTGTCATTTATGCCTGTAGTTGGTGTATTATGTTACCGTTAGAATACGGAATACGTAATTATGCGCATTATGTAATCTTATCTGCGCTTTACCTAGTTAATCTGCATATTAACGGATGCTGCACCGTCCAATCAATCAATCAAAATATTTTATTTTACGTATACATACATGGGCACTTATGAAACGTCAGAAGCTAGGTGCACGGTTCCAATTGTTCGTTTCCTATGGAGAAGAGCCGGCAAGAAACTCCAATGTTACTCTTTTATGAGCTTTACAATATTTTCAAATAACAATGTAGAACAGTGGGTATGAAAATGAAAAATATTTATTGGCATAAACAAGTAATATACATAATCGTGAATCACTGGTGCCTGTGGTAGGTAGTGAAACACCTGTATTACAGGTCACCAGGTTTCCACTCAGAGAGCATTTTACAGAATCATTGTTAGGTACCATTGTTAAGGGTTGATTAGCAAATTAAAAATAAGTTTCATACGGAAAATAAAAGTAAAAAGTATTAAAGGAACAAAAAGAGTTTAAACGAACATAATAATGTAGTGTAGGTGTGTGTGGGACAGGACAGTGTAGAAGGTCTTTCAACACAGCCGTGGCGCCCATTATGCCCGAAATCATTTTGAAGCACTAATGGCATAAGAATATCTTTTAAATAAAACCAATATCATGATAATAAAATTTATTTTTAGGTGTTTTATTTCATTTTGAATTTGTATACCTCTAAAAAACACCCGTTACTTTCTAAGGTATAAAGGGAAGGCAGGGTCAGTATATTAATTTCTTTGAATTTGTTTCTAAGGAACTCGCGAGGACCCACAAGGGACCCACCCAAAATTGAATCTACGTCGTACGTTAAATCGCGGAGGCCAGTAAGCGAAACACTTTCGTCTCGTTTTCTATCTAATTTCATCGGTTATATTTCATGCAAGCAAAGAACCCGTTTTATTAACATAGCCATAGGCTTAGTCGTTAGTCTGCAGATTACCTAGGAAGTCTGCAGATTATGTAGTTAATGTAAGAACTGAAACTGAACAGATTTTTTTTTCCACTCAACACGGACTCAATGAGATAATCTGCAGATTAACCAGTTAATCACTCTAACTGATTTACGCAAATTCGGTTTAAAGAAATGTATTTCTCTTAAGAACTTACAGTTCGCTTATAAAATACAAAGTAATAAGTATGATAATACAGTACCTACAATACAGTTTACTCCAGAGTATTAGAAGTTATAATGTATGTACATGTTTCTTAAGCTTATTTTTAAATGTATTCACGATATCGCACTCTGTTATATCGCGGTAACCTAAACAGTATACGACTAGTGGAAATGGGCTTCTTTACTTCCCAACCACTAACTGGAAGCGGTAACTCTCCAAGTCTCATTTATCCATTCTAGGCACCGTCATAATATGACACCAGGACCACGAGAGCTTCATTGTCAATCAATATAAAGCAAAATTATAAACGATTATATGAACAGGAAGATCTTGAAGGTTCGTAATTATATCTAATCAAACTCATTAATCTTGAAAACTGATAAAAAAATCAAACTTGTATCTCTGTGATTGTTAGCACATATTGCAATGCAGATGTTCGTCTGCATGAAAGCATCGTTTTTTCTTTTTAATGTGTTATTCCTAAAGATTTGTTTGGCATTTCTATTTTTTGCCTGGATATTGAATGTTAGTTTTACTTTGTGGAATCGGAACGTGCTTTGGCGAACGTTGCTCGGTATGGATTCCGATGCATGTTTTAATAACTCGAAAACTGTTATGGTTAATATGTTTTCACGGTTAATAACAAAGTCATAAAATAACAAGAATGTAATTCTGTATTGCAGACAGCATTTTTTTTGTGCAAAATACGTCTTCTCAGAAATTAATAACGATGTAATAGGCAAGTCATCCATATTCTTACATTCTTCAAAGTAATTCAAGTATTTCAATGTCTCTTCATGACTATTGACTTGTTGCAAGAAATATATGAAGTAATTTTGCCTTAAAAGTTATCCCTAAGGAGGAAAATAACACCTCTTGAAATAAGATTGTTTCGTAAAAGATTGTGGTAAGCCCCCTGGGGGCTTACCACAATCTTTTACGAAACAATCTTATTTCAAGAGAGTTTTGTTTCAAGCTTACAATAACATTACTCCTATTCGTACCATGACCTTCATCATTCAATATTGTTTTATTCCTGCTTAGTGCTGGGAAAGAATGAACAATTTGTAAGATTTGTCTATTCCCTGCTGATAGTCGAAGAGAAACAACGCTATACGAACTGTATAGCGCTGTCCCTTTCACACGTTGGTCCGAATCGCTATTACGAAGTACGTCGAAATAAGTCTTGAAGCTAAATATTATATTTTTTTATTTAAAAAATGTTACTTTGAATTACAATCTAATTTTTATGAGTAATTTCCATGAAATGAACGCAAATATTAAAGATTTTGCTTTGCAAACTGAGAAAAACAATTGAAACAATTAAAAATAAGCTATGACTAAGTTGTGACGAGGTTGTGACATTATATGATTCGGAACAAAATGTGTTTATAGCAGAATGAAATTTGAAACTCGATGTAGTAATATTTTTTGTTTTCAAGTGCTATACTCTAAGTGGTTGAACTTATTTTATTATAATGGAATAAGATTTAACTGGCTACAAAGTCGACATGGAATCAAGGTAAGGTTAAACACGGTTACTCAGTGAATAAGTTTTAAAACAAAGAAACATTTTTTCTGTAATGTTTTGACGAAGATAGTTCAAAACAATATGTATGGTCAGACTCAGTGATTAGTGTTTTGAAATAAAATTGAAGGGGTTGCTTCCTGACGTAGCTGCATACGACGCCGCTTTCTTGTACTGTTGGCTTCTGCGTTATCAGCTTCCAAAAAATCAAACATTTCGTATACATATTTGCCATCTACAATCAAACACGAAATGAATTACCCATGGACTAAAATCACTAGGTACACAATTCATTCGGCAAGTTTACGTAAATAAATACATTTGACTTACTTTAAAGGACACGATAATGATTTCTTAATTATAAATTTGCAAAATAATAATATTTCCGTCGAGTCCGAGGAACTTTTTTATGATGGCTAAATTTGACGTAAAAACATTCCTGCTAGCTGTCAAAAGACACTTCGTGGTACGAATTGAATGAAGTTTTAGAGGTGACGTCACCGAAACCGCTAAGAAAACAACATTAATTCAATATCATAATAAGCTTATTTTAAGGACGTCATGGTACGAAAAGTCAAAGTAAGATTGTAATAATACTGCTTTAAGAGCTTGTGGTAGGCCCCCAGTTTGGAGTTAAACCTTGTCCGAATCCATTTCTTATGTATGCGTATTTGTTTGTAGATCAGTGTTATTATAGCACCATATCTATTAAATATGTACATTGTAACAGCGAATCAATTTTCACGCCTGCCCCTTAAGACCTAGACCAAATATTTTTTAATATTCGTATAGCTCATTACCTAAAGAGATGCCGTAAGAATATGAACTAAAAATCTCAAAAATAAATAAAAATCGCGAAATTTCGCGGGTTGAAACTAGTAATGTTACAATAAAATTTATCTATTTCTCTGTAATAGGTGCTTCGATCACATTTATTGACGGCAACCGGCTGTTGATACATATGCTTCTCGAAACAGTACCTCGTATGGCATTCTAGAAGGTCGCCTTATCTCGGTGACTCAGAGTCAGAAGCCGTTTTTAGATAATGTTAAACCTGTCTTTTTGTCTTAAACACTTCTTAAATTAAGTTTTAATTTATGATATTTGTGTTTGTGCACTCAAACTGAAGAAAAACTGAAAATTGCAATGCAATACTGCAGTGTAATAGCTTATTTGCGAATAATAATTCATTCTAGTCATTAATAAATAAATAATTGTGCAATAAATTAAGAACAAATACTGAACAACTGGAATAACTAACTTCTATGTTATAACTTACTAAAACTGTATAGTAGTTATAACATAAAAAAGACCTACTTACTGCAGCAGGTATTATTTTTATAAATTATGTTGAAAGAAATAAAGCTAAAACATTGCTTAAAATAAATTAAATATTAGAAGAAGAAAAGTAGTAATTAAATAAAAATATAATTTCCAGAATACATAATAATATAAACACAAATAAGCGCTCTTCCTCCTCTCACCTACTATGCTGTGCTAGACAGGGTCCATAATTGTTTAATTAATTTTAAGCCTCCAACAGTTTTACCAACATTATTGAATGCAATAAAGAATTGAGAATTTAATTGAATTGATCTTCCATTATTCTCTGAAATTAATCACTTTTCTTGGGGAAATAATAGGTCAAAGTCAACTGGTATTGGTACAGATGCGTCAATGTCTGGGCTCTCTGAAACGTCTTTTTAACCGCAACGCAACTATGGTATAATAACGGATTCTTGGAAAATTACTAACAATACTGAATAATACGATTCATTGTATATTCCTATGTATATATGTATTATTGTATATTGCTATATAATTCTTTAATTAAAGAGTGGGACCTTCATCAGCCAAGTACAAGGAAGATCTCGAGTGTCGAGACTTGGGCGATGATGTCACCTATGTAGTAAATTAACATAATCATGTGCAACTTTATTTTGTCAAACGTTTACTATCTATTATGTTTGTTCACGGTATATGATGTACAAACAAAGCGAGTCTGCAAAACACACGTGCATGACTGCCTATTACGAGATCAAGTTGAATGTTAAATAAATCGAGGTATTGTAATCAGTTTATCGTTAGTAAAATAGGAGGAAAACGAATGATACCTAATTGAATGGAATTGACTAGGAAAATGATCGATTTGATGACTGCTGTTTGGCTAAACTGATTATATATATACATATAACTGGAATGATATGATATGGACAAAAGTCTTCAAAGTTCTTTCGTGCCCAAGTTTCATTATCAAATTAGTTAAAATGATAATGTAACCTTTTAACTAACATATGACAGTTAGATAGCTGAAAACTGACTACTGCGGATCAAGATCTCAATCAGATGCCGTTAAGAGTTTCTTTTTGTATTTATTTTTGTAACGTATGGCTATTTTTCATGTAAAACAGCCTGTATGTACCTACTTTTAACAGTGCAACGCAACATTTTTGATTTTTGTACTTTTTCTAGTCCATAATTTTACTATCAGATCTACATGATTATTTATCAGAATATTGGACCAACACATTATACAACCTTTTACAGAATAGAATAGAATAGAATAAGATACTCTTTAAAACCAACGATGAATTTATGTTTTAAAGTTAGCAAAATCAGGTGCATTTACCTACTTACCTACTAAAGTTTATTTCTAAGTATCATGTCATGTTTGCTGTCTGTGAAGAATAGTGACTAAAAAGTTTCAGCTAATCAGGTAGCTGCGACCTGTTGACCATCATGTGTATAGAAGCGGTACTTTCCATATTTTGTGTAGGTATGTACTCATTGAAACTTATGGGGTTTTTTATTACCTATTCACCCTTGCGTAGTTATGATTTAGGTTTAATTGTGATTCATGAGTAGTGATTCCTGTGAAAGAGTGACGTTGACGTGACGTGACCCTACATTCCGCGGTTGTGATAAGAGGTCACGCGAGCGAAGGTAGCGAGGATGCCCAGCAGAGACTGAGCACAGACCAACTGATCTCGCGCCGAGGTGCGCACGCGCAAGAGACAACGTTCAAACAAGTTTTTAATTTCATAAGAGCTACGCAAGTGACTGTTTATCCGATCTATAAACCATTAATTCAAATAACAGCTGATAATTTGTTTACATTGTGGCAAACTGTGCAAACTGTGCTTACTTAGGATATTTTTAAGCGGTTATGATCTAATAGCGTTTTTAGTGCGTTAATTGATATTAGAGTGGTCTATTAAACGAGTTGAAAGAGATTATAGTTCATTATATTATATGTGGTTGTTAGTGAGTGATTAGTTATAGTGAAATGGGTGCTGTAAAGAGCAAGTTGGCCCACTGTTGCCCGCCGCAGTGTTTATGCTGCGGGTTCCGCAAATCGGACTCCTATGACCTCAAAGAGTTGCCGCGACCTCCTCAATGGGACTCCTCTTACGCTAACGGTAAGCCAAGGTCACCTTAAATAAATATTGAACAAACATTTGAGTGATGATATAAACTCTAAATATAAATACAATACCTATATTCTGTTGATGATAAAAATTCTTCCATGTTCACATTTAAGATAATGAGTTTACCTACGTATGTGTTTTGATTAACTTGCAAGACATAGTGTTACCTCATGTTTTATAATAGATAACACGTGTTGGTAATTAATCACTAACATAATTCTAATAAAATATTATTAGTTACGATGAAACCGAAAGGTAGAGGTATCGACTCAGCTGAGACAACAACATGTACAGTTACCTATATAATATACCTACATTAGTATTTTGGTGTATAGTGTATAGGTACTGAACTGAAACGATCTCCATTACGAATGGAAATTAATTAAAATTAAGCTAATAAGTATCTGCTAAAGTAGGTACTAACATTCTTACACACAACGAAATACAGACCAATATCCGTAGAAAAAAACTCTGAAACTTAGGTACAGCTGGAACTGAAATATCGAACGCGTTTTAAAACAAAATTATTTGTCCATGAAAATGAAAATGGTTGGAAAAAAAAGGAAAACAAAAATAATGAAAATTTCGACCCCCTTTATACCGCCCTTGAAACTCAACAATAAGTAATATTTTTTCATATTTTCCTTAAAAAAGAATCCATAAAAACACGTCGAAGATAATTTTGACATAATTAAAATCGAAAATTTTTTTTTTAGGGACTTTTTGTGGCAGAAAAGCTTTAAGATTCTCATAGCCAAATGTATTATAGTTTTTTTTTTGTGATAGTTTAGTTAGTTTAGATCAGTGCAAAAGAGAATCGGCACCAGTGTAGGTGTAGGTACTACAAATTAACTTGTCTAGATTTTAGGTGTAGACTTGGGTGTTAGTTTATTTTTTGTTTGATTCTAATGAATCACTGTTTACGTGTAGTTATGCTGTGATTCCTAACTGCTGTAAAACCTACAGATATATTATAATAATAACAGAAATATTGTATTTCGCAGTCTTTTTCTTATTTACGAGTTACTTATTTACTATTAAGTTACGAAGATTATCAATGTTAAGAAGAACGAAGTTAGGTATTAGCAGTCCATTCCACTTTTTCCCACTAATCAAATCTTCCCATATCCAATTACATATGTTTTAAGAAAACTTTTAATGTGGTTATATTTTAGTTAACTTTTCAAATTATTAGCTAACTTATCAGTACCTACTCACCTATGTAATAAGAAAATTAAGCCTCATTTTAGTAGTAACTGTGTTTACATAGTAGCTCTGTACTAGTTGAGAGCTAATGCGATCATTATTAAAACGTGAATGAAAGCGCAAGTAAAATTTTTGAACATGGTCCAATTTTCGGTCGGAAACTTATTGTGACCTATATTTTCCTGTCAGTCATAAAGAATTCGAAATTTAAATATGACAGAAACAAACAAGGCTGATTCCAAACACAGTTTAATTTATGGCTTTCCATCGTTTTGAAGTGGGTTTAAAATATAACTTGTGGCTTTTAGCACAGCTGGTATCGTGGCGAGAACTGTACCAACATTGTTAGTATATTTGAGAGACAACGAGGACATTCGAAATTGAAATGCATAGACACGCGCTTCCTAATAAAGATGTAGGTATATATTCTTTCAAAATATTTAATATTTCTTAAGGTGTTCCGAGGTAGCCCGCAAAATTCAAATTTTCTTACGTTTTTTGCAATTTGCAGGTCAGTGTCAGGTTGTATGTTTAAAAGCTTCCCAGAAAATTTTCAAATTCGCAAAAAACTGAACGTCTTGTTTCTATAGGATTTTTGTATGAACTTTTGAAAAGGACAACGTCTGTCTAGTCAGGTAGTTTTAAATAAAAAGAACAAATTTATGATGCATATGATAAAATATTTATTATCAACGATAACAGTCGTTTTCTATGTGCTTTATAGAAACACATTTTGCGTTCCAAACATCGCGACGTCACTACCTTGATGTGAGTAGAGCGACTATTAGTTTTACCATTTATCACTTTGCGCCTAACCTGTTCTGTCCCTCGAGGTCTCTCGATATTCGAACGCTACTGTTTATGAACTGGTTCTGGCAACTGGCACTTCACGCAGGTACCTATTGGTATGTCAGTAGTGCTATTCTGTAAAAATCTCACGGTGAAAACATAGGTGAAGTGAGCATTCAATTGTGTCAGTTTTCACGGTGAGATTTTACAGAATCGAGCGGCAGTACTTGTACTGGTATGGGGATTTTTATTAAGATTATAGTACAGTTAAAAAATGAGTCCTAGCTACACAAAGTGATAAGCAAAGGATAATATTGTTCTGGATTAGATGACTCTATATATTTTTATACGGACTTTTACAAGAATTTTGATGTTTTTTTATAGTCTTAGGTTTTCTAGGTATTCTGCTTTTTGTGAAGAAAATATAGAAAATACACTGGAAAATGTCTTGCAATGTATGTAGCAATCAAATAGCATTATAAACATATATTTAGGAATATTTCTTTAAATGAATTGGACATAGATACGTCATTGTATTGGCGCCATGCATAAACCTACGCTTAATAGTAGTGTACCTATTAATTGCCTACAAGTCGTTACGATAAGACAATTAAGTCTGTCAAGTCAGTTGTGTTTTATCATAATACTTAAGTTTTGTTTTCTTATTCGATTTAGAACTTTTAAATATATTAGTCTACACTATCCCACTGCTAAGCAAAGGCCTCCCCCAAATCCTTCCAAGTATCCTTTTCAGAGCCACCTCGGTCGAACCCTTGCGGTGCGCGTCTAGGTCGTCTCACCACCTCTTCCTGGGCCGGCCTCGGCGGCGCCGTCCATCCTCAAACATCCACCGTGTTGAGAACTTATAAAGCCTCAATTTTATAAGCCTAGGAAACTATTCGAAACTTTTTGATCTACCAACTCATTCGTTAGTTCGTAACTAATATATAAACAGTTTCAGTTGTGCGTAATACATCTGCTGGTAATGTGTTAGCATTCATTCCTAAACTAGGAATTTGACTTCAGAAAATACCCGTTACAATCACATTATCTTACATGCATTGCCTAAAGTATAGGAACAATAGGTAAACAATACGACATGGTAAATCTTATACCTATGTAGTACGTATTTCCTTCCTACTGGACTTATATGGAAATGTTACGCGTATCTTATAGGTATTCAATTGAGTGGTCATAGGCATCAACTCATTGCGTTTTCCCCATTGTGAAATACCTAATAATAATAACATAGGTATGATTACGGTGGGCTACTATTTTTTATATTTTTAAATGTATTTATTTTAATATTTTTATAAATTATATGTTTGAAACTGAAATAAAGGAAATAACATAAGTATGATTATTCTTTCATGTTATTATACCTATAGCTTTGTGTTTTTTATTAGTTAAACCTACGTTCTTTGGTCCTTCTTAACAACCTATTTGTTACTAATTTTATTACAGTAGGTAATTGCCGTCATCCGCACCGCAATAAGACTAGTCAAAGTCTGAGAACATTCAATAAAAATCACCTGTCATAAAAAAATAACATAAAATGTGTTGTACAATATTATGTTCTAAGATTACTATTGTCGTTATTTACTTTAATATAATAATAATATTGTATAAAAGAGGTACTTAACCTTTTTGAGTTTGGAACTATTGATTCGATTCCGAAAATCTTTCAGTAATTACTTATCTACAGTATTACCGAGTGCCATATATCATAATATATGTATTGTATGTTAAACCAGTAAATTTCACGCGGACGAACTCGCGGACAGAAGCTAGTTATAAATAAATAAACAATGGCTGTGTCAATAACAGCATGCAAAACTCTTTAAAGATCGAAAGTACAGTCACACACAACGTTGTTTATATATAAGAATGTTTCTTAAACAAGTTGACGAATAAGAAGTAGAGGCTGTACGCTTATGTCATGACATGCAATTTCAAGGTGAACTGGCGCGCGTAGATCCGTCCGTCCATATTGCTTCGTCCATACACTACATAACATTCGTAAACTTTAAGGTTCGGTTAAGATTGACAGTTGTAAACATCCACAAATAAAATATCATCAAATAAGACCATGTTAATTAACTTTTTGATTACTAATACTAAAGACAAATGTAATTAACGTAGGTACAATACTTACTTACCTCAATCGGTTTCCGATTGGTCACGCACGAATTCCTAATGTGTGAAGATACGACTGCATCGACAATGTGTGAACTACAGTACTACCTTATTGTCATTCGTAATATTAAGTAGGTACAAACCTGGACTTGAACATTCAAATCATCTCATTAAAACTGTCTCCTTTAGCTGTGTAAATCCGTTAATAGTTTCGTACTTAGTCACCAAAAACCTTTCGGAATAAATAAAATGCAATGGGATCTCGAGGAGTAAAGGCGAGCCTTAGAGAAACCCATTCATTCATAGAAATGTAAGTCTTGTCATAGATTATATCATCGTATATCTTCAGAAAAATACTATCTGTATGAATACCAAGAACATGAATGTAACCATACAATAAGTAACTTACTTGTTTTACTGGAAACTTTTCCTTCTGACCTACTGAAGCGTGGACAGGAATCTTCCTAAAATTGTGACTAAGTTAATGACTAAACTGGCTGCCTCGAAAGAATGCATTACTCAGTGGGAACTTAGGACCTTCAAAAAGGTTGAGGATGTGCGATATTCTCCACATTTGTCAAAGTCAACAGTTAGTTGCCAAAATATCCGGACATCACGGCGTTTTCTTAACTAAGCAAGTAAATAAAAATATCCAAATGTCGTAGACGACCGTCTTCCGTTCTTACGTAATTCTTTGGTAGTAAGTGAGTCAGTGAAACTGAGATTCGTTCCTGAAATAGACTGAAATAATAAAAAAGTTCGTGTTTCGTGCGCGCGATCATAATTCTAGCTCGTAAGGGAGTTAGTGTCGGCAGGTGTTGATGCAACAGTCAAATAAAAGTAGGTCAGGTTGAAAAATACAAATCGATTTTTCTGAAGAATCTAGCGATTATATTTTTATTTAGATCTAATTAAAAGTATCGTAAGTAATTGCTAAAGTTCTGTTTTTTTTTCCGGTGGAAAATAATAAGTAGCGGTAGTAAATTATCAGAACACACAATAAATATCCCGAATACAGGAAAGACAAAGACTTAATTAGGATACAAAGTTGTGAAGCTCTAAAACTATTTAGCACACAATTTTCGTTAAAAGAATCTGCATCAAGAAATGTTGAACATAATATGATATGAAGCAGGACTAAAATATTCAGCCTTGATTTAACAGCCAAAACGCGCGAATTTCCTCTGCATACTGAAAACTCTGTAAATTATTGCTTTCATGTTTATAACACAATCAATAATTTACTACTAATTACTCAAGATAGGGACATGAGTAATTAGTAGTAAATTATTGAATCCAATTAATATTCTTGTTTACTTTAAGAGTGGAATGCCCTCATATAACAACTGACTATCTAGCAATGAAGAAGCCATACAAATGACTTTAGAAATTTCGAATGCCTCTCAAAACGAACACAACAATAATGTCACATGCCGTAGTAAAGATAGGTAACGCTCTTCAGTTGTCCAGTTTTATAGGATGAATTAGTCCACTTTGATTGCACATCAAAGTGGGCCCTAATTTATGTCCCCTGGCCCTATACCCCATTCACAATAAGATAAGACATTTAAACCAACCTTTTTTACTGTCCGTTCAGCCGATTTAGACTTCTATTGCGTTGGTGGCACGACAAATGGCAGCTGCAGTAAACAGTTGGTATTATAATCACGTTTTTGCTTTCAATGCCATCCTTATGCCTACGGAATAGAAGTCAAAATCGGTTGAACGGACTGCAAAACGTTTTGTTTAAATGTCTAATCTTATTGTGAATGGGGTAAAATTTGTGCGAATAGTTATCGAGTTTGAATTCTTTCGTTCATCAGCTTGGCATTGTAAAGTGTATTGTTCATCTTATTTTAATTAGATGAAGAAAATGAGCACGAAAAAGAAGAAAAATATTTTTTTATTTTTTTGATGGAAGCACAGAGAACTTCTACGAAGTTTTTAAGCAGAAACTATTGTCCAGTTCGACCAACCATGGATCAGAGCCGATATAGGCTGATATACGATATAGAATGAATCTGATGAATGTAAAGCGCTGGTCAAGATATCACATGTGCACATACCATTTGAATAATCTACAAGATAAGATCTCATTCATAAATTAAAATCAAGTGTTCATCTTAATATGGTCTCAATTAATAGTTATCTAAACGCATCTTCCATCGCTTCCTAATCGCGAGCCTACGCGATTGCCGTGTGCGATGTGTGTGGGACCAAGCATTATTCGCTGATTATTCCGAAGGCCGACATAATATCCCGGTATAGCAGGTCTAGCGTCCCACGTGGTAATTAATACCAAATAAGTTATTTACCAGACGGGTGATGAAAGGAATCGACCGGCCTTGTTTAGTGTTTATTATGCTCAAGTTGTTTCTTAGCGACCCAGCTCTAAAACTTTGTGAGGTCAATGGTATTGAGTTGTCTAACTCCAATTTAGATAATACGTTGACTGCATTAAGAACTATTTGCAGGATCATTTTGAAGGACGAGGCTTAACCAGATATGTTCAGGTAAATCGCTAGTTGAGCATGCACAGAAAATCTGTGGACCACTAAAATGTCCATCAAATTCCATTTAATTTAATGATCTGCCGTACATTTTGACCTTTATAGGCAATCAAAATCTTTTCTTTAAATATACATTCGTGATGAATTACTCAATGGTTATCAAATGAAGAGGGAACGCACTGCTTCAATTGACCCTCATTAAAGGGTCAAATGTCGTGTTAATTAATAGATATCTACAATGTATACTGATAGAGAGTAATATTTTTATAGGTGTTGCAGAGTAGATAATTGGAAAGATTTATTCATAAGAACAAAGTAGCAGATATTTATAGAATTTCAAAGCACTGACATGGGTTATTACACTTATTAGTTATTAGAGCAGCATCTCAGTAGGTAAATTTACATACATACAAGATAATCTCAAGATGTATACAAGAGCCGTCTATTTTCCTCAAGTAGTAGGTACGTAACTATTACCTATATCTATTGAATTACCTGGGTGACTCCATAGTGCATGGCGATTTAACAAATGGTTATTAAATTCAAATTTTATGGATATTTTAATAAGTTATAACTATGTCTTTATTCTTGACTAATCATTGATTTAGTACCCGAGCTTACCTACTTCGTTAGTGTCTAATAGAAAATTGCTTGGCAATGAATTCATAGTTAATTAAGTTGACATTCTCATGATATCACCTCTCTATCGAAGGCATGATTTTGTCAGATACTAATGAAATGAGTAACACTGACTAGCCTTGGTTTTGTCAATGAACAAAATCGGTTTCTCAGTAACTGGATGAAGCTTTTCATGTTGACTATGACATCACCATCCGTCTTGGATGTAGGAGTAGATGCTGAGTTTCACACTGCAGCTCGCAGTCCATGACGGCATGCAAAAAGAACTACACGCTTGTTCGAATAATTAGCAGCGTACGAACTGTGCTCGATTGTGAACGAGTCTGGCGGATGTTTATGTGTGGATAACTAGTGATTCTGTAATGTTTAAATTATCTGGGAGTTTAGTGTGATCGTAAATTATGGAGTATTTTAAAAGTTTGTGGCGACGGTATTTTGGGAGGCATGAAAGACATGTTATTGTGAATGTGCCGTTTCAACCAGGTAATAAACGATAAAATAGATAAACAGTTATAATTAAAAATATAGTGATGATCATAAACATTTAGCTCCCTATTTAGGTACACTAGAAGTAATGAATATCAAAATAAAATCAAATCATTTACATTTCAGGAATATACATATAAAATTTACACCAGATTAAAATATATTAGTGAGAAATATGGAGGAGAAATAATGATCGCGAGTGACCATATTCAACGATAGTTATAAGATCATGAAGAATTTGTACAAATAAAATCTAACAACAAAATCAAAATGTAGTCCACTATTATTTAGGAAATTACGATAGGTGCATAATGTATTATTGTTAGATTGACGTCTTGGCTGGATGCCAGTTCTTGGGCGCGAAAATTTTTGACCATGACAAATAGTGGTTGAGAAGTTTTCATTCATAACGATCCATTAGCGTTAGTTTTATATTTACGATATGGGCATTAAAACTTAATGAGTTCGGTGTGGTTGCACTCATTTTATTTAGAATTTAAATAATAATAGTAGCTACCTACCTTTATTTTGTGGATGATGTTTTTTTTACATTCTGATATGCTTCTAAGCTGGTTTGATGCATTGAGGTATTATTGTACTCACGTACAGTACAATAATACCTCAATGGTTTGATGTAGTCAAAAATTAATCGTAATTTTTTCAAGGTCTCAAATGAGTCATCTCAATTATTCTGCAACAGGTCCTATACTCGTGAGATATTATTCAATAACTGTGTTATTGAATGCATTGTAACATAGTTTCTGTTTGTTTATTCAGATGTCGTCGACGCGACACGCCAGGGCGTGCTTGCGGTGCAGGGAATTGATTTCTGTGTCGACACAAATGGCGAGAACCACCACACGAACAAGTTTAACCTAATGACAAGGAGCGTCGACAGATGCCTGGTCGTGCGAAGAGGACAGGCCTTCAAACTAGATATATTACTGAACAGGCCGTACGATGCCAGTAGAGATGCCGTCTCCTTTATTTTCTACGTTGCAGGTCTGTATATTTATTCATTAAGTCGTGGGTACGTCCAAGACAGGTTTGCTTGACCCAAAGTTATGTCTAGATGTAATCTCATAAATCTGTGTTACTTAAAGGAAGTCTTGTGTACCTATACGAATTGAACTAAGTCAACTTTTAGTTACACACACATTTTTCTCATCTTAAAATAAACAAGGTTTTTTAGATAAGCCCTCTGTGTCTGTTGATGAGCATTACCACGTAAAAAAAGGATTCCGTAAAAGGATGTCCATTTAGTTTAAGATTATATGATCGCAAATACCCATAAGTACTAGCATTCAACATGTTAATGTTCAAGGTCCCATTTTAAAACATTTGTGGCCTGATTTATCTTGCCAATTAATTACGTGTTGGATCCCCGAGACAAATGGGATATTACGTAAACCTTTGGGCATTACGGCGACACGACGTAAGTGATAAAAATAATCCCATGACATGACCATAATTCTGTTGCGTAGATGTTGAAACACGAGGACCATCAGACGAAACGTCTGCCGCCGTTCCTTTACTGGAGAAAGGTTCTGAGACCTTCGGAGCATGGAGCGCGACGTACGAGGGTCAGGTGGACTCTCACCTCATGGTAGCTGTGACTCCTGCCGCTGACTGCATTGTGGCCGCCTGGAGGCTCGATGTGGACACAAGACTTAGTGGGGGCAGTTCTCTCAGCTATAGACATCCTTTGCCGATCTACGTACTCTTCAACCCTTGGTGCTTGACTGATACCGTTTATATGCCAGGTACGTAATTCGCTATTACATTCGTAAAATAGTAATTCGCTTAGGATGATGAAGACTCTTGTGATTGGTGTCCGGTTACACAACCGGAAAGTTTAAATCAACTGCTTCTCTAATATTTGTCTAGAGAAATGAGGAATGACACTACTGTAACAAGAAAACAAACCAAAATAAAACGGTATAATTGGATTTTTTTTCAGGTCACAGCCATCGTGACGAATATGTGCTAGAAGATGGAGGCCTGATGTTCAGAGGAGTATACAACCGTATCAAACCGACACCCTGGAACTACGCACAATACGAGAAAGATATATTGGACTGTGCACTTTATCTAGTCAGAGAAATTGGAAAGGTATTTGCTTTGAGATTTCCACTTAGAAACTAGTTTTGCCTCAACTTTCCAGATAAGAAAAGCGGAGAGATCCGTTATCTTAACGTTTACAAGTAATCATGATTTGTTGTTTTACTAGAGTTATTAACCGAGCCTTTGTTTTTAGGTAAAAGGCCGCGCCAGAAGTGATCCGATCCGGACATGCAGGGCGTTGTCCGCTGCAGTGAACGCTCAAGACGACAACGGTGTTATCATCGGCAACTGGGCCACCGAGGTGTCGGACTACAGCGGAGGTACACATCCACTCAAGTGGGTCGGTTCACTGGCCATCCTGCAGAAGTATTTTGAGAAGAAGAAGCCCGTCAAATATGGACAGTGTTGGGTGTACGCCGGTGTGCTGACTACCAGTAAGTGTGATTACAATATTCAACAAAATAAGCAAAAGATGTGCAATCAGTCGCCAAAGGACTTTAAAATGGGAAATATATAACAAAGGGTAAAAAAAATGTTTGCCCTTTTAACGACGCACACTTTTTTCAATAATTGAGCCTCCTTTTAATTTTTCGGGCTTTTGCTCACAGTTGCTCGCAGTAACTAAGCTAGGGAACCCCGATTAAACCTCAGTTAGGTTAGGTTGGAACTGTGCCCAAACACGCGAGCCGGATTGGTCGCAATAACTAAGTTAGGGCATCCTGACCAAATGGGTTTGGTTAGGTCAGAACTGTGTACAAACGCGCGCGAGCCGAGCGAGCGCTACTTTCAAGATGGTCGCAGTTATTTGGCTATTTAGTATTTTTTTATAATATTATATTATTATTATTTAGGAACAGTTTTCGGTTCACAAAAAGAGGCGCTGTCATTATATAAGAAGATTTGATAATCTATTTAGGAGCGCAAAATGGGAATGATTAGAGGTTAATTACTCATACTACTAGCAGATCACTATTAACGGTGATAAGGGTCTTTTATTTATAAAAAGAAATTACACGAAAAAAGCCCCTACAGATTTTTTTTGGTTGGTTTAATTGAAATAAATGCTTTGAGTTTTTAAATATTGATATAATGTTTTACAGTTTGCCGAGCTCTTGGTATTCCTTGCCGACCAGTCTCAGGATACGATGCAGCTCACGACAGTCAAGGAAGTCTCACCATCGATATCATCAAGGATGACGAAGGAAACACTCTTGAGGAGTTCACCAGGGACTCAGTGTGGAACTACCACGTTTGGAATGAGGTGAGAAGAACAACTATGCCGAGTTTTGTTGCTGACTGTGGCTGCTTTGGTGTAGCGTTACTTGCTTCATTAAATATTTAGTGTATTCTCGAGCGTTTTACACTATTGAGATTTTTTATGATGCAACAAATCGTGGACTACTGCTACTACGAGCATTATATTGAAGCTTAAAATAGTCTCTAAGTGTATGCGTTTGCGTCCTACGCAAAATCAGATCGATTGATGACTCATTTCGTTAATGGTATAAATAACTTAACCCAGATAACCTTTGAATGCTATTAACTTTCAATCTTTATTACCTTATGGTGTTCGTATTTAGGCTTTAGGCTTTTATTACGGAATGTGTAGTAGCTGCTTTGTGTGATTCTGTCGATATAACAGATGCCACTTACATCTGAATATTGCTTCTGACCATATGAACCAATCTCAATATATGAACAAAATACCACTTTTCTTAGAAAATAATTATGCTGCCATTTTACAGGTTTGGATGGACCGTCCAGATTTGGGCCCAGAGTACGGCGGCTGGCAAGCCCTGGACTCGACACCGCAAGAGACCTCTGAGGATATGTTCCGTTGTGGACCAGCTTCACTGCGAGCAGTTAGAGATGGAGAACTGCAGAGACCTTACGATGCCGCCTACGTTTTCGCTGAAGTCAATGCTGATAAGGTACTTTATGATACATCCTTCAATTGGTAGGCTCAGACAGAAGGCGTTATTCTTATAAATAAGTACTTAACCGCCGATTGCTAGAGGTGGAAAATAATACAAGACAGTTCTTAACTGACTTTGATGTTTGTAATTATAATTTTCAGGTATTATGGAAATATTCCGGCGAGATCCAACCACTGAAACTGATGGCTCGTGACACAGTCTCGATCGGACAGAATATTTCAACAAAAACCATTGGCAAAATGGAACGTGAGGTATGAGGGATTTTTCTAGTAATGACAACTGCATAATTTTTGATCAAGAAAGCTTTGTCCTAGTTTTGACTGGGTTTTTAAATATTTCAATTGAGCAGGAATATCATTACGATGAATGATTAACAACACTTTATCGAAATTGCAGGACATTACAAACACATACAAGTACCCAGAGCGATCACGTGAAGAACGCATGACGATGGAGAAGGCGCTGCGCAAGTCGGAGAGCATTTTTGCGCGGTACTACCTCAACGACGCCTTCAATGACGTCACATTTGAGTTCGAGTTACATGACGACATCAAGATTGGACAAGACTTCAATGTGGTATGTTTATATTTGAAAAATATTTCATACCAATTTAATCAAGATATGGTAGTTGTACATATATTATTATTCCTGTAATTATCAGTCTGGCCATTATAAGTAAAGATTTTATTTAAACGAAATTTTCGATTTCTCCAGGTCCTACACATCAGGAATCGTTCAAGTACGAACTCACATCAAGTGAAAGGTATTCTCCGTGTAGACACAGTTACGTACACGGGAGTGACCGGTGAAGGAGTGAAGAGGACCGAGTTCGATCTCAAGATGGAACCAGAAGGCAAAGAGCTCATCAAGATGCTAGTCACCTTCGATGACTATTATAAGAAGCTGGTTGATCAGGTAATTATGATATTTTTATGGAAACTGTAAGGATTTTAGGACGTGGCGTTCTGTATCTTCCGCCTGGGCCCCATTGGCAATGAAAGCGTATCTTTAGTAGTCTAGAAGTAAAGCAATACCTATTCATAATTATGATAGTATCCATATAATGGAATTTAAAATACCTTATAATGATTTTTTTGTTCATAGACATAATGGTAACTGTTTTGTGTATGTGAAGAGTTTCTATCTACGTATTACTTGTACCTACTGCATGAATGAACTAGTATCTTACCTATCTACTTTACTTGAATCTTATACGCTTCATTAAAATTTAACTTATAATTTTACAGGCTTCCTTCAACATCGCCTGCTTAGCATCAATCGTGGATAGAAAATTCGACTTCTTCGCTCAAGATGACTTCAGAGTCCGCAACCCTGATATCAAGATCAGCATTGATGGAAAACCGGTGTCACGCCAGGAGTTCACCGTCTCCATTAAGGTGGAGAACCCACTCCCCATCCCACTCACCAAGGGCAAGTTCTACATTCAAGGACCTGGTCTTGAGGAGCAGCTAAAGATTCAATTAGATGAGGTATACATTTTTATTAATATGATTTTTTTAAGGATTGTTACGTTAGGTTAAAAAAAAACGTGTGAATAACGGAAAACGTGAAATGGTATGGCATTTCACGTTTTCCGTTATTCACACGTTTTTTTTTAAAGTAAACAAATTGAAACCATGTTTGATTGGTTAACACTGATTAACGACTGATTAACAGTAAACTCTAGTTTGTCATACCTAACATTCAATTTAAATTAGTTTTTACGTAATCATACAGTAGTATCTGTAAAAAATCTGTGTTGTACAATAGGTTATTTTTTTTAACGATACTGCCAGCGCCATCTGTCTTAAAATAAGTGAACTACTACGCGTTCGAGTAGTGCAACCGGGAGTGCCGCAAGGCATCAACTTTGGATTCATGCGAAGCTTACTTACCGTTGTAACTTTCCGTTTTCCCAGAATGTGGCGCCAGGAGAGTTTGCCACTGCTCAATATAAGTTGACGCCGCCATGGGCTGGTCGCCACCAGATTTCTGCCAAGTTTACGTCCAAGGAAATGCGAGACGTTGATGGGTTCCTGTCGTTCATGGTCGCGCCGCCATCTGCGACCAACGGCCTACCGCCTGACGCTGTTGAGAGTCATCAAATCTAGATATAAACTTAGAAAGATAATTATTTAATGTGAAGTATAATTTTATGAGTCGCAACAAGTCAGCTGTATTTCACATATATATGTGCAAATTATCTGTTTTGTGTTTGTCAGGTCATTCTAAACTGAATAATATAATTGAATGACTATATTATTATAATCCTTAGAAGTTATTATGTTAAGCATTCTTGTAGCTTTAACTTTATTAATAAGCGAAGCATTAACCTCATATTTTCTTTGCAAAATAGAGATATTGATGATATTGATTTTACTCCATGAATTTCCTCATTGCCCGTCTTTAATAGTCAATAATTAATTTGTGCAGTCTCAACAATGTTATTATTTAAGTTATTTATTCAGTTCCTAATTTAAGATATCTAATGGATCTACTTAAATTATAAAAATAAGTCACTTGCGCTAATAATATACCTTAGTTTATTTTCCAACCTGTTACACATTATTATTCCAGTACAACTAAAGTACAACACTATAAATACAGTAACCAGGTATTTATGTAAATTGGTGCTCTAATAAATTACAGAAATGAAAAAAATAAAAGATTATACAAACAAAACTGTCTTCTTTTTCTAACCTTTTTGCTTGTATAAGTTTTGTCCATAAATGAGTTAATCGTTAAATGAGGTCAGGAACCTCTGGGTTATCAACAAAGTCTGGTGAAGGCTGTTTTCCAACTAATTTCATTCTAGGATCAATGTAATCAGGCGTCGGTCTCGGCTGAGTTATTTTACTAAAATCTAAAACATTGTCTGCTGGACCTATTTCTAAATATTCTCTTGTTGTTTGGCCACTGTGATCATGACAATCTTTTGCTGTATGTTCCGAGAATAGCTGGGCTTTTTTCTTACTATCTTGTTTAGGATCAGGAGGCATTTTAACAACAGCGTTACATCTTGGCATGGTTACAAGCAAGTGTCCTGTGATCTGTGATCGCTTGGCGTTAGAGTTGGTAGTGTCGACCTCCGTCGGTAGATGGAGTTGGAATATCTTATCTTTTATCATAACTCTTACGTAGTTAGGCTGGACATCAACATCAACAAGATTTGAATCCATGTGTTTATACACTGCTAAGTCCAAAACATAGTTTTCAGGATCATCGTCACTAAAAGCAAAGTTTATTTTTGCTTGGTTTATATTGTATGGTCTACCGTCCGGAGCAAAAAACTTGTACACTCGTTTTTCCTCCTTCTTTTCCACAGTTTCATAACTTTTTAATTTTAATTGACGCATTTTTTCTATTTCGTAGCGCACTTCAGGAGCATGTTCACATTTTTCAGCGTAAAATTTCTTGTTCCGTTCGTCCGGATCCATGCCTTTGTATTCATTATCCCATTTCTCTTGTATATCCCGTTCAAGACGGGATTTCTGCTTCTGTCTCTGATGCCTATAGTTTTCTTGTTCAAACAGTATGTCTGACCTTATGATTGGAAGGTTCTGTAATGCTTTAATTCGTTCAGACCTGTCGATATCATGGCCGTCAAGGTAATTGAGTTGGGGTAAAGTACCAATTACAAAATCACGGTAGTTTTCATAATCAGTGCAAGGATTCCCTGTTAGATACAAGTTGTATAGGTTGTAGTTGCCTGTAAGACTTTCCACGCTGACGATTTCACCGATAAAGTTGAGAGTTAGATCTAGTTTTTCTAATGATTCACATCGTTCCAAGTTTTCAATGACTTCTATATTATTGATAGCCAAGTTTAAGTAAACAAGATGTTTTAACTTATTAAAATTTTCAATCTTGGCGATGAGGTTGCTTTGCATTAACAGTATCTTGAGTTTTGGACACCAGTCCTGAATGTATTCTATTTTCTCAATGTTCTCTTGATGCAGTGCGATCTCTTCCAGCGGCGCTAGCAAGCAGTCATGATGCTCAGCCTTTTTACGAACCATGTCTACAGTGATCCGCACCATTATAATAAAAATATGAAAAACTATGCTGATTTTTATACCTTTGCTAGACTTGCTAAAAAACAGACATCGACTCAGTAGGTAGTCATGACTACCGTTGCCAAGCAACGCACAGTCACATGCTGTTTGATACAGATAAAATAAGTTTAGTGCTCTATGTTTGGTTGGAATGCCTGTAGTCTTTTATTAGTTATGTAAGTTCTTGGGCATTATTCGTCCGTTTTTGCTTAGGTGTTGAACTTTTAATGTTTGTTTTCAGTTTGATTTTACTTAGAGGTATGCTATCCATGTCTAAACGTAAGGTATTGTAGAGTAAAAGAAAGCTTACGAGATGTGGCAATGATAGAATCTCCAACATTTCGAGTGGTTGGTTATCTTTCAATCTCGGCGGTCGGTAATCCGTCATTTAACATTCCATCGGTGGCACCGCGACCGCTCAACTCAAGCGTACTAAATTAATATCGCCGTGATGTAGAGGGTATTAAAATATTTTAAACGACGCCATTTATAATATGACGTTCAGATATCAAGTCGCGAGAGCACAACATATATTATTCCACGAAACTGCCAAAAGACAATGAGGATGAAGGATTACTATCATCAGGAACTCGTTTTATTGTTAATGTTCCAAGTGGGCTCACAGCTCGAAAAAACGACAATATGGAAAAAACAAGAGATGGTTGGATGAAATAAGGCATGACAGAGGAAAAGACGGTGTTATTAGTGTGCAGGGCGCGGGCAGGGTGCGGCGCCCCGCGGTCTGTGTGTGTTTAGGGGACTCCGCGGGGCGCCGGCTCGGCGTGCCCACTTATTGAAAGCAGTCAATTTAACATTTTGTTGTTCAAACAAACACAGTGGTCCCAAGTACCCTTCTCAATTTATTAATTTTAAAAGATTAAGAAAACAATATCATGTGTGAGATTCATAGCACACTGGGCCTTCCTCAACATCTACTCACTTAGGTAGCCACTAGCCACATATTTTTTTAGTTTCTATTTGTATCCCCAGATGGCATTGAATGAACTTTAATACCATGACCGTGTATCGTGAGCTACGTCATTATGAATACCTACCGGCATAATTTAATGATACAAGATAACAAGATGTACAGCTTCATATTCTTTGTGATTTTAATTTCAATTTAAATCGCGGGGCGTTGGTCTGTAATCTGTTTATATTCTTTTTTGTTAATATTATAAGTAGATATTAATATTGTCCTCTTCAGTGCAATTTCTGCAACAACTTTATTAATTTTATTATTGTTTTTAATATGCGGAAATTTAATACCTTTATCGTCGGTGTTACTCTGTTACTGTAACTTGAAAGAGATCAACGCATGTAGGTAGTCATTTCGAAAATTAATTCAGGTTAGATTTTAGTCGGTCGAGTGGGCCAATATCGTCGGAGTCTGCACGGGACTCGAACACGCAAATGTCAGGACAAGTCAAAACAACCGTCATCACTCCAACGCGAGGTTTCTCGAAAAAATTAAAAAAATACTCGTTCTGAGATCGGTATTCGCTTATACTGTCGTCTCGTGCTAAATTGCCGTGCTAATGTGATGTGATTTATCTGTTTTAAATGAGACATTTTTGATACGCCATACGAGTTTTTCTTTTAGCGTCCGCGTCGTGTGGGAACGTGCCTATAGGTAGTTTCCAAGATGTATTCATTTTGAATATTTCGTATAGAGCTAGTTGATTTAATACTCCCTTATATTTTAGCGTCTGGTTCAGGTAGTCCAGAAACCTGTAAAGTGGGGCATTTATAACGGTTGTATATTTTTCCAATGAAGCTGGTTTTTTGCTTGTCGCAGCTTGTACGTTAAGTGTTGCGTATCAGGTATAGCAACATAACAAGTGAGGCTCTGTTGGAGCGGGCAGTCGTCGCGTCTGCGCGGGCGCAGCTCTGGCCACCGGAGCGTGAGCAGCAATCTGGCGGCGGCATCTCAACTCGCGCGCAATCAACGATTCGTTCCGGTGAGAGGGGCTGAGCGGGGAGGGTGTGGGGCGGCGGGGGCGCTGGCTCGGGCCCATTCTCACGTAAATAATTACCGGCGAGTCTCAAATTACAAGGCGCCGCTACAGCCTGCCGATACATATTCATCACGTGTTCGCGCCGCGCGTGACAGCTTCCTCAGGGCAGCGGCCAGCGCAGTCCGTGATCCACTCTCCCGCGCAAGCCTTCTACAGCACGAATGAAACATGTGATTTCACATCAATCAAAAATATGTAATATAATTTGTAGGTAACGGACGAAATATCAATTTAATTCATAAAATTCACAAGTATTCCAGTCATATTACTGCTTCCGGCTTTTCATCTTGCAAGAAATTTTTATCTGACCCTTTACAGTAACTTGATATCATCAAAACCTTCTCAGCGATAATTTACAGTTAGTTACCATAAGCCGCTTGACGCTTTATCGAGATATGGATCGTTAGGAAATTATTGAGCTTATACAAAGTGGTGATTAAAATTAACAGGATTCTGGGAATTAATTTGACTTCTAATACTTTATAACTCAGTAGCTACAATCACAAATAACATAATTATCGTAAGAGATGACTACTCTTCTGTGGCTATCTATAGTGAACTATAGCGTCAATAAGTGAGTTACCTAATAATGAAGTGACTGGGAATCCATTTAGGTTCCACTATGACGTTAGAAGCTCGAGATCATCAACGTCAATGAATTTCTAATTAGAAATATCGCGCTCGCGCCGGATGCGACCTAAGCGATAAATTATGCACTTCGAGAGGAGTACTAATTTCGATGCCGACAAATTTTCCACAACCGCGATTTTAATGCGTTTCAAATAATGTCTGTAGGGAACGCTAAATGATAAATTGTCAGAGGTACGCCCCCGAGTCGAGTTTAGTATAAACGAGCGGAGCTCTCGCTCGGTCGGCGAGGGAACGAAGAAGATGGAGGCGTTTGTTAAAAAAGGAATGGGTGAGGTGAGAGCGCGATGGTGTTGAGATAATAACAGTGCAGGCACCGCGGCCTGCTCGCCTTTGAGTCGCCCGCTGCCGAATATCACCATTAGCCGCAATTTGAATATTAGCCTCGAGCGAAATAGTTTTCAATTTCACCAAGGGCCGCCATCGATGAGATCGCTTAAAAGCGAACCGAAAAGGTAGGTCTTGTTTGGGGTTTCGATATGGAATGTGAATGTCGCTGAAGGTCAGTTCACCAGCCAGGGGCGCGAGGGCTGGATAAAACAAACAAGTTAATTGTATTTATTCAAATGCGGTGGGGAGCACAGCGAGCACAGCGCAGCCGTCGCCTCATGAATAGGCATGCGGCGCGCGCCCGGCCTTCCTCGCTGTATGCAACGTCATCGGAGCCGACGATGCTTTCCTAAAATTAGATTAGGCTCCGATATATTATGCAAACTCCATGTTATATGGATAGGTACACTTGCTCATATACTACCTATTCATAAGGGATTGGATCATCTATCAGCGATATCCTTTAATAAATAGAGAGAGGAGAGGAAGAGGTTTTATTTTTGGATAAGTATTGTTAAGACCAGGGTACTATTTATACCAAAGGAATACGTATATATAGACTGGAAATTCGTACTTATTGAGTAGAAAACTCACTTTATATCAAAATACACCGCCTATCAACCATCTGAGCTGTCTAATCTTTTCTGTTCTGTGAAGTATGAAATAGTGTTTATCTCAAAATATGGCATTAAATTATAAAATATTCGTGGATTATGGAAGGATCGAAGTACGTGGCGTTCTGTAGTTTCTGCCTAGCATGGGAAAAGCTGTTCCAAAACTATTTGATGAAAGTGTATCAACAACCCGATTGAGGTTTAATTCAATCACTTACTAAAGGGAATTAGTTACACGCATTCATCTGTATTTAGAACGTAACTCAACTTTGCATCTCATAACTTTTTCCAACAATTATTGTATAACATTATAAATTGAAATTGAAAAATAATCGACGAGCATTGAGGTTATAAAATGAACCTCTATAATTGTCAAATGACAAATATGTGGTGATTTAAAATTAGGATTTCGGGCTTATAATCAAATCAAAGCGCTCAATTTATATGTGACTCTCCAAATTGGCTCCCACAGGTACCTACATTTTACGATTCATTTGTTGAGAGGTATTCATTTTAATCGGAAAGTTGGAACAGACTTTATGTAGGTATTCACATTTCTCCAAGAACGGAATAACAACAGACAGAGATATGATTGCAAGTAGGCTTGCTAGGAAGATGACTTGATTCTTCTTGCACAAATGTAAGCACATAATTTAGTAAATGTTACACAGTGGTAAAAAACTGGTGTCTAATGAGACAGCTCTTTGTAAATGTCGTGTAGGGAGCATAACTAAAGATAGTCACTGGATATATTTCCATATTGCTCGTTGGTACGGAGTGGCAGGCCGGCACCGTTGGGCGGAGACCTGTCTGCTGTTGCACTCACTATGATAATCCTTACCATTGTTACCTCACGTCAAGTGGGCACTACTATTGTTTGTTTTCGGTAGTGGGTTCTATTACGTGTAACAACCTCCTTGTATCGAATAAGAACAAAACTAATAGGAATGCTGGTGTTCGAACTTCTTCACTTCAGATAATGTTTATTTATGTATAACTAGCGACCCGCTCATGCTTCTCACAGTTTTTACGCCTTGACAAAACATTGCGTTTTCATTATTATATGTAAGTTTATTGTTATACACATATACCTCCCGGGATATATTCAATAAATGATGGTGAATACCACATAATCTGTAGTTTAGAAGAGCAACGCGGTCAGACATGAAAATCTACTTATTTATACTATGTACTCTATAGTTAGAGATGAAGATAATTCTTCATACACGATGATATGTTACGTTTGCCAGTTCTGATTCATATTCCGGAATGTTTCTTCGACCGTCACAAGCAATTGCTTTTCCGGAGCAGACATTGATTTATATTGTGATTTAAGAAACAAACATTTCGCTTCAGTTGTGGTGAGATTTTGAAATATCGTTTAATATGGACCGAGAACTGGAAATACTTAGGAAGATCAGTGTAACCGACGATAGAGATTGCGGCGTACAATTGGAATGACCAGTGTCTTGCAGTTGACTACTAAAGACTGATGGAATAGTAATTTCGAATAATTGCATAAATTCTAATTTGTTTAATAAAACATCAACTCCAACCGGTCCAATCCCTCAATCAGAACAGCTCAGTTCAAAACAAACAATAAATCCTGCTTTAGTTGAAACTAATTACGGAGTATGATACCGTCACCTTACGCCGCATAATCCGATTCGTTGCAGCGCTCATCCCTTGACAATGGTACAGGCGAAATGTTTATTTACACAAGATATTTAGCCACTTCCCCGGCGGATTAGCGGCGGACAAAGACGAGGGGAGCAGGGATAGATAAAGTGAGGCTAATAGCAGGGGCGGAGCGCTCCCCAATAGACGAGCTATCTTTGTGTAATACACACAGATTACGTTCAATGTTTCCTGGACCGATCATTTCACTTATGTTTTGAGATTGTTTTCGTTAGAGATTAAGCTTTTGAGGATCTGCAGTTAGTTGAGTATGGATATTACAGATACATTTCACCTGATTATTTCTTTGGGAAGGAGAGGATAAGATTTATTTTTGTTACCGTTCTGTAGCTTCTGCCTCCCATGAGAAGAAGGCGGAAGTATATGAGGTATGATATTATTAGGACAATTCGATACTGGCTTTAGAGCATTCAAGATCACATGTAAAAGAATCCTAAGAAAAAAAACCACCATGCAAAAATAACAAAGAACTTAAACCAAAACACTTGGAACCTGATTTGTTTTTGTGTCCGGAAATGAAACAGCTTAAAAAGAATTTAAGACGAGGCTCTCATTGTGGGCGCACAACGTGGCCATAAATAAAACGGTTTGTTTAGCCATTGAATATTCCCTAAACAACATTAGAGGTGAATAGTTAAATTGTCAGTTTGTCACCAGGCTCTGTGCGCGGCAGGAGAGCGGACAGGGTGACTGACCACGGGGGGCGAAACACGGCTCGTATACTCATTTGCTCATTTTAAACTTATGTTTTCTTTCAAACTGTCGTCTCAAATTCTTGTTTAACTTGAATGAGATTTAGTTAGCAGTATTTAGAAAGAAATATTTAATATGGAGATTTAAAAGTGTACATTATGTTTGGTATTTGCTACACACGCACCAATCGTAGTGAAGCTTCCTTGGTTATCTCTCTTCCTATCGCATATTGCTGGAATCCACTGAGCGTAGTTTACCAAACGGCGATCAGTTTTCACATAGATTTGTGGAATCTTTTAGATTTGTGATTTTGTTCAGCATTTATGCGTTGCGCTGCGTAGCGGAAGCGTAGCAGATTCGTAGCGGAAGCGTAGCGTATTGTGTAGCAAATTGCGTAGTCGCTCCGCGCAGCACTATTTAGGTATATAATTTCGACACAATCATTAACAAAATCGATTCTGATGAGAAAACCCTGCTTTGATGTTAAAAACAAAATTATAACGAAAACGTTTCGATAAAATAAAAGTAAAAAACATTTGTTTGACTATGTTACCTTATGTTAAAATGTGATTACTATTTAAAAACTTAAGCATTTCCGAGTGTTGCCATTCCTGTTTGTCGGCTTTGATTATTTACAAAGTCTAGTTATACAAGTAACGCGATATGTCTACTATACTTTTCATGTCTGCGTTGACATCAATAATCATCAAAAACGTTTGCAACAAAACGGCAGCTGTGCGCGGTAAACTTCTCTACATTATTCTATTATTTAATTTGTCGTTACATTGTGCGCGTCAAGCAAGCGGGTAATATTTCCGTATTTACGATTTGCATGCGGAATCCGGACAGAAGTCAAGTTTGACAGTGTCAACATGTCAGCGTGACAATGGTCGTCACACGTCCCGGCCTGTCAATCGGAGCATGAGAAGCGGGCGGCCCCGGGACGCGGGACGCGCGCCTCGTGGGACCAACACTACAAAAGAATATTCATATAGCAACAAATTCTTTTCCTTGTTTAGCGGATAGCGAACGGTCCCTCGGTGCAATGCGCTCGGAATTTAGAAGAAACGTTTGACGTACAAGTAAATTGTTATCACTTTGCAAATGCCGACAAATGACATGTTGTAAGTACCTAACTCATACTATCTCTACCCTGTGATCGAGACTGGTCGCATCATGCAACTTTTTACCTGTAGGTATCAGTGGCTTAAACAGGCAGATAGTATCAAAGGATATATGCAATGCATTTCTATTGCAACACATCATTTAATTTACGACTTGTGTACACAGTTATGATGTATAGACAGTTATTTTCGCCCCATTTGTAAAGTTCATTGTATCTGATCACACCCAGTCGGTTTAAGGACAATGGCAAACTGTAAACGAGTGATGTTCGTATAAATCGGGACGAGTCCGCAAACAAAACGGGACGTTTCACCGACGTCACACAATGAGAGATTAATGGCGCTCTTTTTGTTATCGTTCGATGGTCTTTACGCGTTTTGTGGCCTCGTTTCACGGTTTATTTAGCTGTTTAAACACCAATAAGCGTTAAATTACAACGATATGCACACTAAAGTCAAACAAAAAACCGCATTTCGAAAATTTCATTGGTGTTTATTGCTGAAAAAGTTCAGTTATTTTAAAGCGCGGTCATGTCACGCTCGCGACTTGAAATCCATTATGATCTACAAAACGAGCCATTAGCCATATATTTTAAAATTATTAACGTCTTCTAACATGAAGTTGAGCTTTATAGATACTCGTAAAACTGAAGTGTGTCGCGATCTAGGAATTCACATAAAAGTATGTCTATGTGGTTATGCTCGCTGGCTGAACTTGTGCGTTGCGCGAGAGTCGGTTTTTTGGCCATTAAACGTGCGTTTTTTGTGTGTCGCGTTAACTGTCGCCTTATCATCGTGTCGAGTTGTCGACGCCTCCAGCCGGCCGCAATCAAAACACCATTCGAGGCGGTCATTAAAAATGATATAAAGTTTAATTTATAACTGTGGCACGTCTCCGGATTAACGGTTATTGGGAATGTAATGTCCACATTGAACTCGGTGTGAAAATTGTTTTCTTTGTCAAAATAATATTAAATAATTTTATGGCTTAATATTATGTGAGCTACTTCTTCTATAATAAGTATAAGTATCCAAACTTTTATTTTTAAGTTTAACTAATTTCTTGGTGTCTATTTGCAAGTCATTTTGAGAAAAATGGCAATGATCGCTCAGATTGCAAAAACTTTTGAAAGCTTTAATTAGTGAGTCTAGATAACTAGGCTTAATTGTCGCCGCCTGCGGCCGAGGTGCTGGCTCGCCGACCGCCCGCGCCATCTCGCCCCGCGGGAAACGTTATTGTTTACGATTGTACACCACTTCTACTACAATGATTTACGAACCGCCTGCACTCATAAAAGCGGGGACACAAGGCACTAAAAGATACAAAAGGTGCTAAAGAAAAAGTAATATATTTTAAGTTGGAGCGAACGAATATAAAAGTTTGGTGAAATATATCAGTTTTAGTGTTGCGCGCGAGTGTTTGTTTTTAAAGGCGATTACGCACGCCTTTTGACGCGCATTCTGTTCGGCGATCAATGGCGAACATTCGTCACGACCTTTCTCACATCTCGTCGTGCTTGCGTAGCTTGCTTATATAATAACGTTTACGCTGAACATGTGGTAACCTTGCACGCTGGCACACTCCAAATAATTTGGTCGATGTTTGACAGGAAGTAAGGCTCACACAAATTTTGAGATTAAAATTGGGTGAACCGAATTTATATGTGCAATGTGCCTCCCCAAGTGTCTTTTAAATCATGTAGACTTATGAACAAAACGATGTTTTCTTTTTCTTACGCTTTGTGTGACAGATCCTACTCTACGAAGTTGCTGTCTAGGTTGAACGCTGTAAAATAATTATAAGTTACATTGTGATTTTCTGGGAGTGAACTGAAAACTGCAACTATCGTAAAGCACACACGACTCCTTGAACTTTTTGCAAAATTAAAATTCTTAACCTCTTACATCGTCACTCGTAAGACTAAGATGACACAGATTTATTCTTAGGTCTACGAATAAATCACCACTTGAAAGGATATTTTATTTAAAAAAACTCAATTTACGACTGCCTTTATCAAATATCCTAGAAGATTTAGTCATTAGAAGCTGTTTTACGGTTATTGACGAGATCGTTAAAGTTGAGGTAACTGTGGGCTGACACGTCGTCGTCGCCACGTTATCGCCACCACGCCGTGCGCCCGCGCCGCTCGGTCAACGTTTGTTTTTTCAGGGACCCTTTCACCGGCTGCGGAGCTTCGGGTGTCAACGCAGACTACCGCCTTACACACAAAAAATCATTTAAACGCATTCGTATGAAATAATCTGTGGGGATTTATTCCGACCGCGGCGGCCACCCACGTGGTGCCCGTATTTCTTCCTGAACGAGCTAACTTCATTATTGTGGCGTGAGATACAATAGTTAAGAGCACGATTTATAAGTCCAACACGTTGACTTCTGTTTATAGCTAGCGGCGGGGCGCGGGCGCAGCGGGGGCGGGGATTACAGCGTCTGCGCACCGATTTATGGCCGCACCTCGATAAAAGCTTAAATTCTCTCAAGTGAGAATTATTCAATAGGTTTAGTTGCGAGCGTAGAGCAGCCATTGTGGCGGCCAGCGCGGGGCATTGTCGCTCTCACACGCGCTACACGCGGGGTCCGAACACACCATTACCGGATTTACGTCACACCGCCTCTCACTAGCCTTTGCTGTTAAATTTATTGCTTTATGTACTGAATCACATCAAGCATCCCGTAACTAGATGCCCATTAGAAGACCTCTACTATAATTAATTCACCCAAATAGGGATCGAGATTAACAACTGAAGATAGTAGACGAGCTGTTCCCATGTAGCTCTCTTACCTAATAAATAAATAAACATAAAAATATTTTATTTTTATAAATGATTATGAATTAATGATCATGAAGACAACACTAATTACTATCACTTAACTGACTAGTATCCACATATCCGCAAACCCACCAACAAAAGTATGAAACCTCATGAAGTGTTTTGAGAACATGCTTTTCAAAAAATTACGTTCGGCGAAAAGGTCTTCAATTTGAAAATCCTGTCTATATAAACATTTTTTAATAAATGAGTCTAGTTCAGGATCAGTGTAGTATTGATATCAGTATGTCAGACGTCAAGGGCAGAGGGCGAGTGCTATTTCGGTGCAGGGCAGGGAGCGGAGCGGAAAGTAAGCTGAAACTAATCCGGCGCGCGGGTGGGCGAAACCCTACACCGCGTGCGCGCAGCTTACATTTGTCATTTATAATGCGCGCGATTTGTTGCTCCTCACCTCGCTCGGCTCGCTCCCCACCAACAGCCTTTTTATGTTCTCTTATTGTTTTTACCGATGTGCGCAATATTTTTTATGACATTTTATGGCATCAGTTTGTCGTATTCGTATACGAACAGTTTTTGTGAGCGCTGTCACGGATGAATTTTCAGTTTATTTTGCGAGGTAACATGAAAATGCTGAATGTATTTTTCATTACACAACACATCACATTGACAACGGCAGTATATCAAAGTTACATCACGTTGTATTCTACAGTTCAGTCAAATATCGCCTACTCGGCGTGAACCTATTAATTTTCTGACACAACGTAAGTGTGTACCTACAATTTTAATTTTATTCATCTTCAATCACAGCAATCTTATGGGTAGGTCTAGGATATACTTAGTATCTACACGAATTTCAGTACAGGATAACATCACAGAGACGGAAAGACAGAATGTCCAAACTGTTTAAGTCGTAAATAGAATAGTCCTTAATAGACAGAAGGCGTAGCGGTCATAGACGATACGCTACTAGTGCTACGACAAAGTACAGAGATGGTTTTTATTTACATATTATGTTGAAGCTGAAACTGCACGTCTAGCTTGTACACATTGTGATAAGGATCTCAGTTCAAGTCTACCTGTAATGAGCTAAAACAAATAAAGTCCGTTACAAAACCTGCTAGTCTATTCTGTAAAAATCTCACCGTGAAAAAGTAGGTGAAGTGAGCTGTCATTTGACGATGCTAGGGATTGACACTATTGACAGCTCACTTCACCTAAATTTTCACGGTGAGATTTTAACAAAATAGATCGGCTGAATAGAAAATTGGTTTTCCTGCGTAAAGCCTTTTTAAAGTCGTCTACTCTTTTTCACAATACGACTTGGGATTGCTGTAAGTAATAAAACATGAAACGTTACCTAATAGAATCAGAACATCATTATTTAAACACGCGTTCAAAATCAATTTCCAGGCGAGCGGCCGTCGACTGAACACTTCATTTCACGGTTGACGTGTGACCGATATGTCGTTGATTTGATTGCGTTAACTTTTTGCATGAAAACTCATAACTTACGGCTGTTTTCTAATGTTGCAATAGGGCGTCCTGTGTGGCCACTTCTGCGTGTGTGTTCCCACCACGCTACAAATATTTGGTTGCTTTCATAGGCTCACTGACGTTTTGACATTCGATTTTCGAATTGAAAAAAAAGGGCGCCGAGAGCTTGTACCTCGCTGTTTCGTTTTACGCAATATAACACAATGCTTCGCATTGTGTTTCGCTCCACGTAGCTTATTTTTACACTATTTCCTAATTTTTTTTACAATATCAACTTGTCAATGGTGTTGATTTTGAGAATGAATTATGAGTTCCTCTGCTACGCAGTGTTGTGTTGTGACGGGTGTAGTAGGATTAGTTGGTTTACAAAATTGCAAATATTTTTATTACATTGGTTATACAGCTTAACATAATACTTCAGTTATATGTTCCCTACTTAACTTTAGTATTAGCAAACAAAAGTTTAATTAACTTAACGCCTGTAGAGAAATAGTAACTTTACGATTGCTCTATAGGTTACGTCGTTTCTAACAATGTGCAATCAACTGAATTCGCTAATTTGAAATGCATAAACCCGAGGTAGCAATAAGTGTGTGTGCGAGCTGGTATATGTGAGTAGTGAAATGAACAGAGAGTGTTGGCAGTGGAGGCAGACGCGCTGTGCTGAAGCGCTGTCGAAGCATTCAACTTAGGTACACATTGCCATAAAGATGAACACCGCAGACGCCATTCCACCAAATTGAAAAACATCCGAGTGGCTCATAATGCCTCTTAATGCCTCACCCAGAGAGTTATTGCCTCTTAAGTACGTAGTATTTTTCATATTTTCACAAATAACGCGGGTGTTTGGAGCGTGGAGTATAGGTACTATACGACTACGTACTTTTCGACGAAGCTTTACGTATACTTGTGTGGTGCTGTTTTGTTCCCTATCTCACGAGGGGTGTCGAAATCTATGAAGCCCTCGGTGCTTGTTGTAAATATCTTTAAGAGTAGAGTTTATGTAAGTGCTCTAAGTATGTTACTGCGAGTATTGAAATAAAATAGTAAAAAGATGGTTGTAGGCAGCAGATATTAGTGTTGGGCATTAATCTCTAAAGAGTGATTCGAGAGCTCAAGACAGCTTGGCTGACGATGTACAGACAATAAAACAGTTTGGTATGCAGGCCAGAAATTTATAACTTTGCCCTAACATAACATCACGCCTGTATTCCCCAAAGGGTGAGGCAGAGTGTACCATAGTACACCCACCTTTCGCCAGTTATGTTTAAGTGCCATGTATTAGCGGTCCCATGCATAGAAGCAATAATGTAGTTATTTTTGCATATCCTGTTATTTTTAAAGAAATGTTCCCACACAATGGAATCACTGTAGAAATATCGTGTGGTAGGCAACCCTACAATTTGCTGTACTCAACATCTTCCGCTGACGTCATATCATACGCGATGAGGAACACGATGCTTCACTCTTCATTCCTCACACGAGGAGAACAAACGTCTGAGACATCCTCATTTCACAGAGCGCTTGCATTATTTAATGTTATGGGGCCCACTCCATCAAATGCTTTCAAGTTATGTATGAAGAGTAACTCGTAAGCAAATAGGGAAGTAGTGAATCTATTGCGAATGTAATCTATAGCCTTTGTTCAGGGTTCTGTCTATTTTCTGCGATGCGGTCATAAAAATCTGGTTTTCTCGAAGGTCGTAATAATTCCTGAAACAGGACTTCGTTCTTCTCTACTTATTATAAATTAAAGTAGTTTTTCGTGTCTGTCGTTGTGACTCCGTTGTTCTTCTAAACTACTATTTTGATGCGGTTTTCACCATCCTTTAGAGAATTGATTCCGGACCGCTTGTTTATATAGATGCGATTCGTTTTTATGTCATTAGGTCTGATTTTTTAAATATTTATTATTATTTTTGTAAACTCTTCTCGTACCACAAACTTGCGCTCAATATTTGATTTTGTTTTCTTCAATTTTATGAGTCCTCGATTTTCTAATCCTGGCCTCGATTTTCAATGTCGTTAACTGTTAGATTTGTGAGCTCACTGCTTCTGCAGGCGCCGCTTATACCGATCATCAATACCACCTGTGAAAAACATATAATTTTGTCACTATTTATCTTTTAGGTAGGTATGTAGGTAAAATAAACAGGTAGAGATCTTTTACTCTAAAAATGCACGCCGTTCCAAAGTTTTTACTCTCAATATACGCAATCTGGTCAGTGTCATTGCCTCTTTTTATGCAAACCTATCTATAATACATATCAGAGTAAAGACGTTCGGAACGACGTTCATTTTTAGAGTAAAAGACTTCTCCCTACCTAGATAAACGTTTATATAGCTCCCTCAGCTAAAGAGCTCCATAGGTATGCAGGTAGGTAGGTATAGGTATGCTCTTGCAGTCGTGCCATAGATTTTGTTCGAGTATTTTATTTCCGCTTTTTTTTTTGTTGTTTACTTAAGATTATAGTATATTTGAATTATCTAATCGTTTTCGTGAATGACATACGGTAGGCATTCTTCAAAAAATAGGTACCAATCTAGTTTTTTTTTTACAAAATAAAGAATTTGCATTTGCCTTGCTCTGCTTTACAATATTTTACAATAAAAAATTAAAAGCTACATAAAGGATAATTATGTAGATATGATAATTCATAATCTTAAGTTTGAGTCACAAATAAATAATGGAAAATTCAAATTTTAATGTGCTCTATTATTATTACATATACCTTCTTAGTTCTAATTATTTTTTCAATGAACTAGTTTATTGTTTCTTACTTTGTACGATTGTACCGATATTCGCAAAAGGAAAAACAAATCTTATCTTAATTGATATACTTACATATTACAAAGATCATCCAATAGCTACATCATATCTACTTACATATTAGTTAAGCCGAAAGATGCAGATGGTTCCTTTCGCTAATATTTTTTATTTATTTTTAAATGTTTGCTTTTATGAAAATATTTAAAAATGTAAATAATAAGTTTAAAAAATGAAATAAAGGATAAATAATAATAAAATGATGTAGTTGCATATCTACTGCGACAGGGACACTTGTAAAATAGGTAATATTACATAAAGGTTTCAAATTAATTATAATGTTTTGCATGTGTTTAGGTAAGCATACGTTATTTGATATTCTTAGCCAGTAAATATTAAATTGGTACTAAATCTTGACTAACCGATCGATATGTTTAAATTCCTAAGAAACTGTTGAATTTTATATTCTCAATCTCAACCTAAAAACTAAAATAATAAGTAGGTATAAAACAAAACACTATATTATTCCGTGTTTTATAAGTTTCTTGTCTGCCATGAAAAGTGATTTGAAGTCAGTTTTATGAAATGTTGGAAAGTAATGAGAAACGTGTTAAAAATTTATCGCTTCGCACATTAGGTAAAACAAACAACGTTTTTAAAATATACAAATTATTTGCACGCTCTGTAAAGTTTCACGTTAAGTATTGATAAAGTTACGTCTTTGAACGACTTTGTTGCACGTTATAAATCCTTTCAACTCTTTCTAACGCATGCGCACGCCCACTATATCTATCTCGCTCTAATCTACTGATCTGTTTTTATGGGCGGCGCACCCGCGTTGTGCCTGCGCGCGCGTTTTCACTTGACACAGTTTTCATGAAAATTCATTCGCATACAAAGCGGATATAGGAGCAATAAAATTATTGTTTAAGAACCGATAGATTACCGTATCATAAAATGTAAAAAGGTCAGCTGTGGGATGGTGATTAATTATTTTATTGATAGATAGAGTCAACGAATATAAAAGCTGAAATTTATTTTCTATGATGACACACACACAACGGCGGTGAGCAAATACGGAATTAATATTATTATTTTTATTGTTATTGAAAAGCTTAGTGGTCGGGGTGTTCAGGGTGGGGAGGGGAGGGAGGTATCGGTGACAGCGGGTAGCGCGACCAGTGGTTGCCTGGGGAGGCGGCCCCGCCTGCCCGCCCCGCCCCGCACGCCGCGCCCGCGCCGCGCTCAGTCCGCGCTCAGCCGCCGTACCGCTTTCGCTTGTGTACCACGACGGACAATTTCAACTGCTATTTAAATACGCGTTTAACGATCGTCTGACGAGTTAATTGATTCGTAATTGTGCATTAACACGGTTTTATCTCGAAAAGTGTTTTTAGTTTAGAAAATAAAAAATATTTGGTCGAATTAAAAATGATTATAATTTCGTAACGGTCAAAATTTTGAAAAAAAATCGGTGTAAAGTTTCTTTCCAAGAAAATGCATAAACGAAAACAATGTACGGGCCGGTATCGGTGAGATGTTGGGTGAAGATTAGTGTTGGACTTAGGTACTGAGAGTTGTTTCATGGATGTGGAAAGCGCGGAGTGTTGGAGGGCCGGAGGCGAGAGGATGGTGGCCGAAGAAAGCAAGACGAGAGCGACAGACTTCTCCATCGCGGCGATCATGGCCCGCAGTGGGGCCGAGCCGCGCAGCCCCGTCGCGCAAACACCGCCACACACCGGTACTATAGGCCTAATTAAACACTTACTTATTGATACTAACCTGCTTGCTAAAAAAAAAAATCTCTACAAATCTATGGATCTATCAGATAATGTGAAGGATAATCGTCCTAAATACGACAGAAACAGAATAAAGTAAGATTATTTACAACAAATTGAGTTTGGCGTAAAAAGAAAAGAAAATCTTGTACAATCTGTAGTACCTACAGTTTTCAAAGAGGCTTGTTTGCACAATCGTTATGAATAATATATCGTATCATGAACATGCCAGTATAGTGTATTTTTTGAAAACTAGCTCTATTTTGATAATAAATTGCTTAATTCCCTATTCTGATCGTTTTACAATCGTTGTGAAGGAAATTCACCGAATCGATTCTTTAAAACTGCTATAGATATGTACCTACCCACAAAACTACATAAACTACCTATCATTTTTGCTTAATTATGTGTCGGTAAGTATTTTGACTTGGTTTTAACTTATTACTATAGGAGAATCTTATAATTAATCCTGCTGTGTTGAAATAATGGTTAGTTCCAATAAATTTGCGATCTGCTCTTTCATGAGAATGTTTTCAACGTATTCGACCTAGTCTTTCTTTTCATTTCGCAGCTATTTATCAATACTACGTAATCCTCCAAAAATTACCATAATTTATTTGATAAAGGTAATACGAAAACATTCATTAATGAGCTACACTCCCTAAAATAGAGCATTTTGTAAAAATAATGCAATCATCCATATATAACAAGCAACAACTTATCTACGTCCGCCATGTATGATTTGGACTAACTGTAGTAATTATTTTAGCTGTAAGAAGTATTTTCAGTACTTATTCTGTAAATGGTACTATAGATACTAATTAGGATTCGGTTTTAGACAAATAGGAGAATCTGAACATAGGCTTTTGGTTAATCTTTACGAATTTACTGCACTTTAACGAGTTGTGAGAGTATGAATGATAAGAAGAATGCAAAAGATAGGGAAAATACTTTGTGGATTGAAACCAATGACTAACCTCTATTCCAACCAATAGGAATAAGCTACACCTAGGTAAATCTAAATGAAGAATTCGCATGAGATTTTCCAATTGAAACTAGCTAGTTTTTTTTTTTAATACTGTAACATTTGTTAGAGCTTTTCGTTTCGTTATGTAATTAATGGAATAGGATAATGAAAAAAGCCGGTCACGAAAGGTTTCGTACCGTATTAATATCGAGCAAAAAACGCTGAAAAATACACGTTTCTTGATAATCATAATCATTAGTCATTATTGTAAGTCAGTAGTTATTCATAGTTCATATTTCCAGTTCACATTTAAAACAGCGAAATATTTGACATCTATTTGCTACGTTGCTCATTTTCAGAATGCACGCTCTTAAAGATTTAATAAGATCTGTATAGTGCCTACGCATCATATTGTGTAAATAATATTTCGTAAAGTGAAGTTAGGCATTCTTTGTAAAAAAACGTCGTGGTGCTATTTGGTTAGGTAACGTTTAAACCTATTTGTTGACATTTAAAAGAAATCATACTCTTTGCACTCTTTTGGGGCAGAGTTTTTGGCTGGACTTGTTATAAGTTAATAGTGACCCAAAAACGTCTTCTAATAAGCATATTATTTAGTATTCATACAAACGTTCAGTTGGTCTAACTTTTATATTTAGTTAACTATGAGTTCAAATCATAACATGTAGCTAGAACAATTCAAAATTACACTAAACCCCAGCTATAAAGTTTGAGACGTATTTAAAAAGGGTTTAATGCTAATTGGTGTGGTGGGAGCAGGCGCACATGCGCAGGAGTCGTGTTACGGGTCAGTTCGTTATTTCAGATTAATTGTGTGGAACCGAACGCGCCCGACACCGGCCGAAGTGTACCGACACGCAACTTACTACAAATATACACCATTATTATTTTTATTTCGCATTTACCTACACATAATGAACACATAATAACCGATATTTTGATGGCGAGTAAGAGTCGAATCAAGTTTTATTCAAATGAACTATATCCTATAATTATCATTAGATGTATCGATTATTATGGATACTTTTGCAGCTCTATCCTACATTTTAAACGTGATAAGAAATGTTATTTACAACGTTTAAACTACCCTTTCAAAAGTGTACCTACCTATATAGAAATCAAAATTGTTTTATCAATGCTTTATGTGATGCTACTATTGAGATTTAGGTTAGGCATCACTTCAAAACCTAATTCTTGTTCAGTTTTAGTGCTAGGTATTCATAAGGATACCTTTTACAGCAATTAATATTAAAAAAAAAACATCTACTAACCACCAACCTACACAGCGTTTTACTATAAATTCCAATTCAATTAAAATTAACCAATTTATGGCTAAATTGTGATCATAATTTCATCTGTTCCTTAATTTATATCCATTAAACAGTCTAGGAATAATAATATAAATACTTGTAAACTATTGTTTTTGTACAACTATTAAATATTAAGTGGAATAATTAAAATTCCAACAATTAATTTATAACTTAGCTAAAACGGAATGAAGATAAAATGACATGCAAGACTGACTTCATTTTATGGCTTAATCAAGGAACGACCATGATACAGCCCAGTCATATACCGTTCTAATTCTAAGATATTAAAACTGTAATTATCATTTTAATCTTATCATATAACTGTTTTACAAAATTGTCTCATTTCTGTCATAGAAGGGGGCCGTTAATTGAATTTCTACAGAAATATCATACTCTGCATACATTATTTTTGAACTACTTACCTAAATAAGTCTACATGAAGATTATTTGAAGAAAAAAAAACGACCGCCATTACTTATTTTGTTTTGACAGCATGAATGATTTAATCGCACTTCAATATCTATTAGGATGTTCAGAAGCGCCTTGGTTGCAAAGATTAGGGTGAAAAAAAAATATGGCACGTCAAATTATATGGTGAATACGGCTAATTAAAAAGATAACGCAACTGCTCTCAATTTTGTTTTCTTTTTACAACTCAGGCAACGGTGGCCCACCCAGGGCCCTTATTGCTATTTAATTGCAAAAGCAACGTTTGTGCTAAAAATAGGTAGGTAGTTTACTTTAACTTTCGTGTCGTGTTATTTTGAATTTTATGAGAAACCATTAATTTTCCCTTAGTTTTTGTAAGTTATCGAGGTCTCATTAATGTTACTTTCAATTTCGATCAGACATGCTTGCTATTTTAAAGAAGGATCTATGTAATTATTTTATAATGTTGTTATTATCTAAATCACTACAATTTTCCCTTTTTTATACTAAAAACTTCAGTTAGGTACGTTAAAACTTTGAAGAAGAGATACTATCATACATATATTAATATGTAATAACATAGATAGTATACATATAGGACTTAGTTAATTACGAACAGTTTCAAAATAAATAATTTGTTTCCAAATTTTCAGTCTCTTTTTTAATTTCATATATCTACTAATTTTTTTGTGTAATCGCCAAGGTGTTAGCTCTGATGATATTTTAATGGTGAGATATCCTATTGGTGAATTAATCGGTTGTAATGGTATGAGCATGTGATGCGAAAGAATAAGGTAAATATCGGGGGGAAAGTTCAGAGTATGAATGTGGATGGCTATAAGAATAGGGGAAGAACAAAGAAACGATGGATGGAGTGTGCGAAAGATGATATAGCTAGAGAGGGGGTGATTACCGAGATGAGGACTAATAGAGAAGTATGGAAGAAAAATACATGTTGCGCCGCAACGTTAAATTTGCGGCTTTGGTTTTTAGTCCAGGTTTTATAAAGTTTTAAACCTCTGAAGTTTTTATACTCGTGCTGTTATTTAATTGTTAAGCAAATTAACTACCAACTTAAATTGTACGTATATTTAAATCACAACTGTCATTCTCTGACAGTTGTATGAAGTGGCTGCAATTTTAAGTAGGTAAAGACCGTTCACTATAAATTGTCCCTTGCCGTCATGTTGGCACCATTCTTTGTCAAGCTTAGTTTCAATACTAATAGAGTTCAAAATGGTGACTGACAGAACAGTACTACCAATCGCGTCACGGGTCAAGTTATAATGAACGTACATACCTAATTTCTTGATTGGCTATAATACGGAAAATGACGTAGGGTGTCTAAATCTAATTATAAATGTATTTGCGTCTTTGGGGGACGGTTGGAGCTGTTGACTGTTTAGATCAGATGAGTTTCCTATCTAGCTGCTGCTTCCTAGTTAGCTGGACATAGAAAACCGCTCCCATGGATGGTAGACGGACGGGCATTAAAAACTTAGTTAAAAAACAAGTAATAAACTAAGAAGCTCTCATGTTTAGGTTAGGAAGCTGTGGTGTAAAAACAGGGTAAATGTACTAGACGACCGGTTAATAAACATAATACTAATAGATGTATGAACGAAGAAGACATGAAATTAATTTAGTTTTCTTTGAAAAGTAATGTAATTTCCATCGTTTTCCAAGTTACCGACTTCTGTGGCAGTCCTTTAATACCGGTTCACTGCTGTAAGGGTTTTTACTCTTGCCAGTTAGAAACCGTAGCTATTTATGTTCACAATAGGGTAAACCGATTTCAGATCAGCATGGTATACCATGTGGGGACGACAATAAATGAAAACACTAGCAATACTAGTTCATGGGAGTATTGCGAAATCATCAAATAGATACTTTTTTATTAGTTAGCCGATATTGTCCCACTGTTGGACAAAGGCCTGCCCCAAATTCTTAAACATCGAAATTAAGAAAATGATTTTTTCACACAATCTAAATAAGTCATAGGCCAACTATGAGTTTTGACAATCAGTCGAATAACTATAATAAAATCATTTTGTTTGTAGACTACTTGAACGTCATTAGTTGGATATACCTACGAAGTTCAATTTAATGTCATATTATAAGCATGTTCCCACCCTGTATGTTAAGAAGCTGGATTGGAAATTAGTGGCTATGCTAACTATAACCGCAAATTTTTGAACATATTGTCAGTTCTTACAGCTTAAAATTACTTAACAAGTAGGTTGTCGGTATCATCACCATCATCATTAACAGCTTTTCATTTTACCATTATACGTATACCTAATATAATATCACTGGCATTTCCAAACGCGGCATTACCTATCGGTTTCTTCATGGTTTTGATGAAGCTATATTATCATCGCTTGAGAGAAGCCTACGTTTAGCAGTGGACGTCTATCGGCTGAAATGATGATCATGATGAGGAAAGATGATGTTATCATCAGACTGACAATAAATTAAGTATCCACATTAATAAACTTTACTATGATTAAATTGTCAAACTCGAACTCATAGCATTTATTTCAAATAAACCAATTACAGGCACTTTTGTATTGTCCAGGGGTTGGTCAGTCAGAAAGATGAATATAGTTTAGTTGCCCATTCCAAAGTGTAGTAGGTTCTTATGGAGAAGCACGGACTAGAAATTGTATGATCCGTTCCCACAGACACACCATGAAAACGGATTTTTAGACATAGTTTTAAGTACAAGACTACTGTAGGTAAACTCTTTATAAATAATCGATTATCTTCGAATATGTAAGAAATATCATTTATTACCGCTAGAAGATAGACGTGAGATTGCCGACTATATATTTCTATTAAAAATCTTTAACAATAATATTGACAGCCCAGAGTTATTATCAAAATTTTATCTCAATGTTCCAAACAAAACATTTCGATTTATGCAACCCTTACGTGTACCTCATAGTTCTACTAATTATAGGCAGAACAGTTACATTGTGCGTGCTAGCAAAAATTTTAATAAAATAAGTAAACAACACGATTTGGATCTCTTCTCAACCAGTGTGATCTCGGCTAGAAGGTGCTTAAGCCTCAATTTTTTTTTAAATAGCTGCAGTGTTTTTTATGTATTGTTTTTTTCTTCTCTTTTTCAATTGCAGACATAAGTGTTTATTTAAATAGTTTTAACTATCTTTATTAGATAGTAATGTGTTACCGCTTGTTTGTTCATACCAAAAATTATATTATAAGTCTAAAAGCGAAGACTTGTAATTGGCTTTCTGTCGACTATTGCGTCCTTTTTTTATTGTTTTTTTAGCTGTAAGTCTTCCATGCTGTAATAAATAAATAAATAAATAAATAAATAATAATAATAATCATCAGCTCTAACCGATTCTTCTGTTTAGGTTCGGTATCCCGGCAGAGTTCACCGGCGTCGCTCAGCTCACCAGCGTCGAGCTGCCGGTCCCCGTTGCCGGACGAAGATGTTGAGGTGGACGTGGAACAATGCTCGGACGGCGAGCGGGACGCGTCCGACCATGCCGTGCCTTCACCTGCGCCGTCCTCTGGTCAGTATAGAAAGGAGTCTGAATAGTTTTAGAGTTAGATCAAAGGAAGAATGGAACTTTGAGTCAATATGACTGAGATGGTATATTGAACATTGAATTAACACGAATGCCAAATTTTTTGAGGAGTTAGGTGTTGAAATTAATATCTTGAAGTTAAATAAATGAAAAATATTACAAAAAAGAGACACAGAGACAAACATTAACATGATTGAATTATGTAATTTTAATAAGTACGTACCATAATATTTTGTACAATACAGACTGTAAGAAATATTTGGGTTGAGAGAGATTTTTCAGTCGTTGTCATCTGCCGTCCTGAGCAGATTATAGTTTTTTTATTGTATTAGCAAACCTCCTGCGCTATCTGCATCAATGCATCCTTCTCCACGAAATATAATTTATTCTCCTAAAGACCTAATTCACCTGACAATTTATTTATAAACGTGTAACCTCAGCTCAATTTACTGCTTTACTGCTGCATCTTGCGGCGGCCGCCATTATTGTACAACAAAAAGTAATTGAAGTTGTTATAAGACAAGTGTTATTAACATTATAAACAAACTTTCTCAGCCCGACACAATTTGGTTCTCACACTACTGCACTGGCTTCTTGATTTAATGCGTGTAGAAAACTATAACGTAGTCGCAGAGGTGGCTAGGTAACAAGCTCTGACTTGTAAATACGCAGTTAATAATTTTATTGTATGTAATTGTGGTTTATTATAAGTTTTAGGCAATGCAACAATGCTGTCAATTAAAATTAATGTTGAGAATTTTTCTCAATTAAAAAGCAATGTCTGAATTAGTAGGTACCTTATTTTATATAACTATCGTGACTCTATCATGTCATGAAATTAAATGATTAAATTAGTGGCGAATAAATATAAGTTAAAAACTTTGCCCGTAGTTTACAGCTGTGTTATGAAAGGCTTTGGTTTATCAATCAAAACTCATCTAAACGACATCACGAAAACCAATTAAGAGTCAATTTGCTTTTAATCAAATAAAAGCATAAAACTTTTCAAAGCTATAAAATTCGAGATTTTATTCTATTATTTTATCGATTTATAACTATTCAGAAATCTTTCTGTAGTTAACTCAATAAACATAACTGAAACATCAAACAAATAACATTTTCATGGGTATTATTATCTCTAGATGAACTCATAAGTTGTTATGTTGTTGTATATGTAAGTAGGTACCTATTAATATCCATTATTAGAAACATTCAACAAAAGAGTTAGTTACATAATATAAAGGCAAAAATATTTATCTTTCCGCTAAGATACTAACTGCAAATATTGATTTTCAGTATTTGCATTATAACTTTTTTATGCTAATTGACACATAAAGGTAATTTCGATAAATGAGTTATGTAGAATACTGGCCTACTCAAGTGAATAAACTCACGACATTGTTTAAAAGTTGCAAGTATTCGTCTGTATATTTTTCTCTTTGTTTAACTGGATTTTTTTATGTAAATATAAATTTTTACTTACAAATAAACATTCAGACAGTTTATTTTCTTCATCATAGCCTTATCTCAACTATGTTGGGGTCAGCTTCCAGTCTATTCGGGAGCAGCTGAATACCAGTATTTTACATGGAGCAACTGCCTATCTGACCTCCACAACACAGTTACTGGATAATACGATACCCCTTGGTACGACTGGTTGTCAGAGAGAAAGACAGTTTAGTGTTTTATCATTCAATAGAAAAATGCCCAAAATCATATTAAAGCTTGGTTTGCATTTTAAATCACTAAATGTTAGAGCTGAACGTATTAAAACATTCCATTTCGATCAATCGAAATGGAATGTTTAAAAAGTAAGTATGTTAAAAAGTTTGCTGAGACAGTATGATGTTTTAAATCATTGAGATTTTAAATACTTTTATAACGTATTTAAAACACTTCTCTATTGGTCACAGTTTCCTAATTCTCCGTTGTGACTATAAGTTGAAATTGATAAAGGTGTCACTATAATTTCAACAATATACCTTATACATGTATTCCATAACCATGAGGGACCTATTGCAATCACATTTTTTTAAAGTGGTTTGTCCTGAAATGTCCCTGATTTTAAACCATCGATTTTTGGTAGTTCCATTTCCCCTTAGGCGTAAAATATGAGTCCATTATAGAAGTTTATCCCTTCATTAAACTCAACATAGACAATAACCACTGACTCTAAGGGCGTTTGTGCACTACACGGAATTTTACGGTTCCGGATGTAAAATCACTTATTAATTACTTATATTTCCGGATCACGTGATATTTACTTGAGAATCGGACTGCCGAACCGTAAAATTCCTTGTAGTGCACAAACGCCCTAAAGCATGTTGTTACCAGCCATATCCATATAAACTGAGCCTTAACTTAAGGTCACATTGTTGCTATATTTTTACAACATGAATACTTGTTTCCTCCTATGACAGTCGTGTTAAGGTGTGTAGTAATATGAAATTCATATTCATTGGACAATCTTATGGGTTTTGTTACAACGGTCGTGGTAACCACAGTACACTCGTATAATGTTTGTGGCATTTTTATAGAGTAGACCTAGATACCTACTAGTAAAAATCAACCATTAAGGATTACATTTTCGCACTGCAACCATATATTTTTTAATGCATTCAGCTAAATCTGTGTTACCATCGAATTAATTGGTTTTCAATGATAAGTACTCGAATAGTTGCGTTGCAATTTATCAAAGATATAATATAATGGTGATGTTCTAAAACAGCGTAGCTAGCAGCCATAGCTTAAAAGTAGACTTCAAGAGAAGAACTGCATTCTTTGCTATCCGCCTCTTATAAACTACACCTTAGTGTATTTACTTACAAGTCTTAGTGCTGTGTCTACAATGAAGAAACCTGCACTAATGACGACATTGAATTTACGTTGGGCGCACTTATGTACGCTGTGCACTTATGGCAGGCAGCTACACCACCACTTTGCTGTCAGGAATAATCAAGGCATGACCTATTCTCACGATGCCGAGAAAAAGTTGAAAAGAAAATAAATTCAGTTGACAATATAAATTAATCGTGTCTAAGAAGAAATCCTGGCCATATTTCTAACAAGACTTCTTCATAAATAGAACTGGGCGAGCGGGACACGCCGTCACCCGCGCGGCCTCTACCTCCTGCAACCTCCTGTAACTGTGAGGAGTTGCTCTCCGTAGACTGCCAGCTGGAAACCAAGGAGCTATGGGACAAGTTCCACGACCTTGGCACCGAGATGATCATCACCAAGACTGGCAGGTAAACTATTCGCTATATTATCTATACCTACATAGAATAACATCACGCCTTATTTCCCCGAAGGGTTAAGCGATACCTACATAATTATAAATTAAAATCGCTTTTACAGTCTGTGTGTCGTGTTGTTCTTCTAAACCACGCAACGGATTTAGATGCAGTGTTCACCACCGACATTTATAGAATTCATTATTACTACTTATTAATAATAAACTTATTATAATATGAAAACTCGATGTTTTGTCGAGTCGTAAAAACCATGCGCAGCAGGGGCGGGTCGCTAGTGTTCTATAAACTACAGGTTGTGAGTGACGAAATATGCCTCGCGAAAAGTAGATACTGTTTTATCGTAAGAACCTTCCTATTACCCGTTTAACATGATGATTTTCAAAATTCTATTTCTTTATCCCTTTTCGTAACAGAAGTTAGCCTCTCACTCAAGAAGTTAAGAAATCATCAAATCTTTGAAATTGTTTCTGAATGTTTTAATTCCTGTCTCATCTTTTGGACATTGATTGTTGTTTCAAGTTTTAATTTATCGTGATTTACGCTATTATGTATTTGTTTTGAATTTGTTTTATGGGCAATGTAGGCATTTCGTATATAAAAAGTTACAGAATGTGATTCTGCGACTATTGGCTCGATTGGTTTTATTATAATGCAGATATGTATACTTATAACGTTATCTTTAAATTCGTTTTTCGAAGCGTCAAAACTACCAAAGGTCAGGAAAATTAATTAAATAAATTACTCTGTAATCATCAACATAATGTAATCTTTCACTCTGTTGAGATCGGAGTCAAAAACAAATTAATTCACTCCACAATCGCCCTCCGATAAAGGGTACAGCGGAATGGATTCATCAGCTAAAGTGGCCAATTCCGGAATAATTACTTCGCGAACCCGGCCGTCCTTCAACCCTTTAACGAGATAAATTAAAAGTACATTTTTTCCTAACCGTCGGCGTAATGCTGGGGCTATAAATTCACAAAGCCCCAAAGACAACAAACAGCGTTGCGTGGGGGAGGGGAAGATGTTTTTATAGTCACGCCGAGAGGTTTATCTAAATAATTGCGTAGTCGGTGGCGGTGAGCGGAAAATTGGCATTGTGTACGGAGCCTGCCGCCCCGGCCGCCCCGGGAACACTGTCGCGTCTGACATACTACCCTCCAGAGGCGCGCGCGCAATATTGACACGTCAAACAACGTAAAAATAAAAAACCTTAGTTAGCTGCTTGACAAATTTTAACAAGATCTATAAAACACGCTTTGAAAATGTTATTCGCCTCCAGGAATTTTGTTTATGACCATATTTTTATTCAATAATGGCAATATTTATTACCTGCGAGGCGAAGTTATAGTTTGCGATAAAATATCTCATTTCCATGGTAGGAGCTGTGAACAGGTTCGAACATAAGTGTCGCGGCAAAATAAGATCTGCCTAGTAAGTTAACGGAATGACTGTAGTTTTGTGTCATTAGCCGCTCTGATGCAGGCTTGCAACTCGGCGTTCTGGCGCAGTTACGGTAAAATAGCTTTGCGGGACAAGTGTGTGGAATGAGTATAATCCTCGTATTAGCCGCCTGTCATATGTTATCTGCAATGGGGAGTGCCCCCCGTATCGCAACAAGTGCAGTTAGTCTAAATCACTGTAGCCGGCAGTAGCCCGGAGAGCGTTTCAATCTCCGGGGAAGGGGTCCTATTGTTACTCTCACTGCGAACACTATTGATATACGGGACTAGCAAGTTTCGATACTTGAGCCAATTAATAGTAAATAGAATTTTAAAAACCAAAAATACCAATAGACTGGTATTAGACATACAAACAAGAATATGTTATGTGCTTGGCATTTTCAATAAAAAATTAAACAACGGTTCAAAATAGATAAAAGTAATTTTTAAACGAATATAATCCCGTCATTTGCCAGTTTATTTTTGTTTATAGCTTTTATAATAAAATTATTTTAAAATATAAAAGCATCAACAATGGGTAATCTTCACTGTACGCCTAAACAAGAGATAAATCAAGCCGTCCAATCAAAACGGGATATCGGGGACAAATTTTACAAGGGGAGGTTGGCGGAGCGTGTTTTCAAATTGCTTTACAATGCGTAATTCGTTGTCTATTAATTTCTTTTAGAGATGTTCTGATATCTTACTGTTACTAGTGTCGCGGAGAATATCAAATTATAGCCACATTAAAAGCCAACAAAATAAAACCTAACCAGTAATCGTAGTGTAATTGATTTATAGCATAGCTATCAAAACAGTGATTGTTTGACTAGAATTGAAATCGATTTCAATTTTATTAGAAATTTAGATACTAGTATCTCAATTTCAAGAAACAGATTTCAATTACCATTAAACTTGTTCCAATTCATGTGTATAGGTACATTTTATATTATTGAAGAAGTTAGGTCTAGAATGTAAAACAGTAGTAAGAACAGCTCGGCAAGACGAGTGTTAAACTAACAAAGGCGGCCATAGCAGTAAAATGTGTTACTGCGTTCATTTTTATGTCAAACTTAATATGAAAACATAAAGTGGCCCTTATCTCCGGACATCCCGTAATACGCTTTATCTTTTTTTATTGCGATGCACAATCCGTTCCTTTCCACATCGATACGGTCTGCCCGGGACCACCAAATATCGTACTTTATTATCGAAATTTTCCTAATTCTACTATAACGTTTATAAGCTTATAAATATTTGGAATGGATATGCGTAATGTTATTGACTTTGAGATTTAGGTTTTGTATTTCTTTTTTCATTTATTATGGTCATAAGGAAAATAAACTAGGTACAAATGATTTGTTTTATAAACGTGCTTTTATCGGATTACGGAAGTTTCGCATCAGAGAGGTTTTTATTACGGTACACGCACAGGATATTTTATCGACAGTGCCCTCGTACAACTAAGTAGCGCATCACTAGTGTTGCGTGGCTCACGAGAAACGTCGGCTCAGTCTCGATTTATTTACTTTTTTCATTTTTTCGATTCGTCGTTTTGATTTACAAGCGGCCACTTTACTGCCGAGTGGACTTTGTTAGAGGGAGCTAACTGGAGGACGATTTATGTCCACTGGACCTTTCTTGACAATGAGTTGTCCAAAATATTTGAATTTTAGGTCATAACGTGCCCTTTTTATGTCGGACGCTTATCGTTAACCACGTTATTGCAATATCGGTTTGCGGTTGACTTCAACATCGTACGTCATCGACGAATCCATACAATAAAACTGTGTTGAAATTATGTCTGAGCGCTCTACCGCGAAATTTAAAATGTGCAGACAACCTTTCGCTTACAAATAAATTCATAACGATTATTTCTTTATTGCTTGCTTCACTTGAAATTCTGCAAATAATATTCAAGTGCAACTCCTTGTAAAAGCAATTAATATATTTCTCTTTCAAGTACCGGAATCGATCAAAATCTGTCAGTTAGTTTGGCGCGCATTGATAATTACGAGCTCTCATTCATAACTTTGATTTACCTATATAATTAAAATGCAACCACACATTAGTAAGTAGGTACATCGCACTCGTAGTTCATTTAATTATCAGTTGGAGTGCATCTCGTGGACGGCGGCGGTGCGAGGGGGCGTCTCTTACGTAAATTATCGGTATCCGCAATTTGACCGATCGCCCGTCGTATTAATGGTTTTTATCGGTTTTTAATGCCTCGACAATTACCCGCCGGTGTGTCGGCGGACGTGATGCCCATGCATTATAAGATGTGCGTGTCTAATCCAGGTAGACTATGTTTTCTACTGATTGAAACTTTATCATGACCTTTAGGCCACGATTATAGGTTGTAGTTTCACTTTTAGTAACGAACTTTAGAAACAAAGAAAATGCCTTTCTTTATACGAACAATTTACTGCAAAAATATATTTTGCATATTTATTTTTTTCGTTCTTTATGTCCAGCAATTATTTGTAATTAGGGTTACTAGCACCCAGATTTCTAAAATTGGTTATCTAAGTAAACTACTTAGGTTGTATCTACTTCGGCGTATCATTATGTTAGCAAATAAACACTTATAAGTTATAACTTATAAGGTGCGTGGTTATTCATTTGAATATTAAAGAGGAAACGTAAGCAAGTATACTCGTATTAATGTTAACCTTTAGCACCTGGCAGGCTGGCACTGTTGATCCACACCTACTCCTTTGTGCCGGCTCATTCTGCTCGAGCTCGAGCCCGCTCGAAGCTCCAAGGTGTGTGGATCGTTGAAAAAAAATACAAAACTTATGGCATTTAATTAACAAACAATATTTAGTGCCGTTTTGACAGTTATTGTAGTCAATGATTACTGTTGATTATGAGTGGTTATAATACAGTTTTGGCCGGTCGAGGGCGGCTCTAACAGGTGCCTCCGTATTGAAAATATTAAACTTATTCAACTGTATTTTATAGGGTTTAACGGCGAACTGTTTGAGATATAGATCACTTTTGGGTATGTTTTGTTTTGTTTGTGTGATTGCTATGCGTTTTGTAGATCTATAAACATCAGGGATTTTGATACTATCTAATCGTAGATACAAGTAGGACGTTTTGGAACACCAACCTCATATCGTATTTTGAGAAATATATTGTCCCTATGTAGGGGACATTAAAAGAAACACAATTTACATACAATTTCTGTAAAAAAACAGTAGGTACTGTTTTATACGAAAAAAAAAAAGATATCAGAAATTAAAAGCAACTGTTTACCTTAAATAAAAACACGGCAGTTATAATAAATTGATTTTCTTAATGTAGGTAACTAAATTAAAACATGTTATCAGAGCACATTTACAAGACATTAAAATAAAGCGAACACTTAAATCACCTGTTTCGTGTAATAAAGCCGTTGATGGGGATAACGTTATCATATTTTAGGGAATCAAATGTATCAGCATCGATAAAGCAAGTGCAAAGTCAATCGAGCGTCGGTTTAGCTCGCTTCATAATCGGTTTTAATAAATTGTGTTGGGGGCTAAGGGAGAATGGGGGAAGGGGGAGGGACGCCGACATGTGCATTAAACTTAATTGAAATTTTCGTGGCTACGTGTTATTTTGCACTAATGCACCTTTCAACTTGACACGTCCGCGCACTCCCGCGCAACCGCTTAAGAAAAGAGTTCAACGCACGCATTTTTTAATGATTTCTTTGTTATTTATAAGAATATTGCATAGTCAGGTTTTTATTAAATACTGATCTTATAATTATGCTTATAAATATAAAATATTTTGAAACACAAAGTTAGGTATTCTATGCAGTTTTACTACGTTATAAGCATGTACCAATTAAGTAACTTTACTACTCAAGACAGCAAAGGTTGGCAGTTTGCGGGAAGAATGTAGTCTTAATATTTTTTTTATGTTACTACAATCTAGCAATTTAGAATCAGCCAAGGAAGTCTGTATTGGCGGTTTGCACGTAAACTTGTCGTATTTTCATCAATGTAAGTCGTAGTTAGTACCTAATTGGTAAGGTGATGAGGTAGGCGCGTTCGTGTCCACTCGGCGGCCGGCGCACGCGCACCGATCGCGCGATAACTCGATCAAGCCGCGCCGCCAACGTGTTGCAATAAAACGCAATTATGTTCATCACACGAATTAATTAATACTCAAAGCGAAATTAGTTCGTGGAAATACTTCACATAGAATATCAATTAAGTTGAAGTTGTATTGCGTTTCTGTGACTGTAATATGCAATAGGTACTTTGGTTTAGATTGGATTCGATTATATTGATATAATTTGTTATTGTAGTTACATATGCATACAAACACCGGTGTAAAGACGATCAATCATTTATCGCTCATAAGTAACCAAACACACAGGCTAATCAGTTGGTATTTCCAACAACGGCCGACGGATTTAATATCAACAAAATAATAAACATAAACAGATCACAATAAACTTATTGCGATTTCACAATGATTAATGTTGAAAGTATTAGCTACTGGTTGCAGTGACTTCAATGCGAGAAAATGAGATGTGCGCACAATGAGGCTGCGCCCACGCACTCGGTGTGAACTGTCAGCTACCGGGCGATTGTGCAACCGACAGCTCCGGGAGACGCGCGCGAATACATTCCCGTATCGCGTATTTATCTTCAAACTTTAAATCATCAAGAATTCATGATTTATACTCCAAGAATCTCCTTAAGTATTTCGACGAAAACTGTGTAATTTTTCATCATATGAGACCCGCTTTAAAATCGATTTGACCATAAAGTACCAAGGGCCGTACTTAAAATGAGATCGAGGGACTAAGAGGAGGAACATCATTAAGAGGGTGGTCATTTAACAGGCATTAACGCCTAAAACATAATAAGCGACTTTAAATAATTACGAAAAAAGGTGTAAAAAGCGCTTGAATACAGGGGAGAGTGATGCGCCCGCGCAGCTCGATGAAAGGCTGACGGCAGACGCCGACGGAGATTGATTACGTAATCATGGACAGCGGCCGGCGATTTCGGGAATCTCATAGAGAGTAATCATCATTCATCTCACGGCTCGTTGACGTTGTATTGAAGATATGTTCTTGATGTTTTTGACTGTACACTCATAATCGAATTTTGAAGTTAATTTTACGCGTCGATTAACGTAGTCAGAGGTCGATAGAGGTGTTTGGAAAGCTGTGTGATTGCACGGAAGCGACCCCGAAACTAGTAGGAACATAATAACAACATCGAGTTTTAGTTCTTGGCGTGACTAACAATGAGGTGGTATCTGTCTGTCGTCGCACAATTAGCCCTCCATTGTAAGCTCGGTATTGTACTGGGTGCGCGGGCGCGTGTTGGTTTTACTCCTACGCCCATTGTGATCGCTTCAATCGTGCGCATTGCCATTCCACTCACACTGCTCAATGAGATATTATCTCGACTATTATTAGCCGAACATTCGATGCTTAAATAGATAATGATTTAATATTCTAGGGCTGTGGCGTATTACACGTCGATTCATTGTGATTGATAGGTTTAATTCGCTGATTAATACCGACGTAACGCCAGGAGTCTCTTAGTAAATTAATCAATGATTTATGATGTAGTGTACTTAGTATGTTATGATATTACTATTATAACAATTTCTTTACAGTATTTAATTGCTTTGTACATAAAGCATAGTGCCCGCGATTGAAGTAATTACCGGATAATGATTTTAATTACTGGGACCGGGCTTGAAATCAAAGGTTAGCTTAGTGTGGAATGCTTTGGCAGGCCACCGGCGGCGGTGGGTCACAGGAGTCACACAGCACGGCACTAGGTGCGCGTGGCCGTGTGTGGCACAATACACGCGTAATGAAGTGGGCCGCGAGGGGGCGGCATTGTGCACCAAACGAGCCATTGTGAGGTGTCCGCGACCGCGACTGCGACCCCCGACCCGCTTCTCGTTACCACACGAACCACTGCCCGCGCGACCTCACTCGCACCACTCCGGAACTGACGACGCTCTTTTTTGGTCGCTTACAGTAAAGTGGCCTTGTTATCGCATCAGAATTTGATCATTGACCGAGCTGCCCCATCTATCATTATATTGATTTATATCACACATAATATACTTTATTACGATCAATGTCAGTTGCCCAAAGTATCATTAGTAAATGTTCAATATCTAAATGCAAGTTAACTGTTTTCTTACAACAGAATTATTGCATGTAAATAGCAATTAAGTTGACTGTTGATTGAGAGCAACAGACGTGGGCCTAACAGGAGTTCTGTGTGTCATCTGTCGAGTTACTAATTAAGTGAGGTCGTTAGTGTCGCGTCGATCAGCACTCCGCACACGGAAGCGATACCATTCATGCGGCAGTTGCACCGTGAACTTTTTGAATCATAAACGTCGCTTCAGGCTGTAAACTAAAAAACGGGGTAGCCTGCTGTCACTCTCACACATAGCCAGAAAGTAAAGGATAGACGTCGAATTAGACATCGTCATGTGGTGTCAGTTTTTTCAAGTAGAGCGTTAAATTTTCACAGCTACCCCTCGGCAGAATAAATTATTTTTATGTGGATTCGGGGTGGCCGAACCCGTCGATGTAACAAAAACGTAATCATAGCTCATGTCGCGGAAGTTAGGGTTGGCTCCAACGTGTCGGTGTCATTGACTACCTCGCAGATGCTCCTTAAGATTTTAAAGGCTTCTTGAGTCACGTACATCGGATAAGTGACGGAACATCATAAACGAATAACTGTAATATCGCTAAGAGTGCTTTAGATGCAATTTATGCAATCAAGTAATTTATCCTATTTCACAGAGTGCAATTGCGTGCGAAATTCAGATTTATGGATTTAATAAGAGATCAACTTGTGAGATCAGAAAATGTTGTTTCCTAAAATTTGACATTGCTTTCTTAATGCATAATGAAGCATAGAGTAGCAAATCAGAAAAAAAAAAACAGGTTCACGAAATAAAAATAAAATAATGACGCGCACTATGGCGCAAGTTTTCGTACAAACGACGTCTAATGCGTCCAAATTATATCCGTACGTGTCGCCGCCCAGCAATGAAGTTATTATTTTCCATTTCCGCGGCGGTGTTAAGTCGATAACTCGAAAATGACTGCCATTTGTATGAACAAGCCACAATCTGACGGCACGTGCTCATTACCGAATCATGGAACTGGAGGTTCCATTTGTGATGCCGCCGATGTTTGACTTGTAATTTGTAACACGTCACGGTAGTGTAGACATTCTCCCGTATACTATAATTTGAGCAGTTAAATCAATCGATTCAGTTTTAGGGTTCTCTTTGATTTTCGAGTCGCCAATGGACGGTGAATCTTCTCAAAACACTAACTTGGAGGCCGAAAGAGGGGCAAATTGTGAAAGAAAAGAAATGACGCCTTCAACAAAGAGATTGTTAGACTAAAGCCCATAATGGAGCTATCTACTCCTACTCCAATTCAACTGCTTTGAAACTGATAACCCTGAATCACTTCTTAGAAACATCGTCAAAGCACTGCCTTTCACTCAGACCGTTGCTTGCACTAGCTAGACTTTTGGTTTAACGACATTATTGGTCAATGGAGCCTTTGAGTTGATCACGGGAGCAGGGGTGAATACAATGTGGAATGTCTGACGTCACGCGAGCCGCTCGTCAGCTTTGTCGCCACCATGTTTAAGGCTCGTGTACAACGACTCACTGGGGGAGTCAGGGGCTGACAGCCTGCGCTCTTGTGTTCCTGCCTGAAAATAATAACCGCTTTATTATTTTGACGTTGATATATTCGATATAAAAATTGAGAAAAGTTCTTTTGGTGTGGACGGAAGTGTCAAGTTAGTCAAGTTCTCGTCTCTACAGCTAGGTTTTGGAATGTTTTATACATAAGACATAGTCTGCTGGTCCTGTTAAGTTTATGTTTTCTCATCCAAGTTAGTTTTTTTTTAAGTTACTTGATTAAAATGAAGGAATACCTAATTCCTTCATTTCAACCAAGTTTTGATGAAGGGGATTGAGATTACAGCTTTTCTTCTATTTTCTGGTCTTATTCAGTTAGCAGTTCTCGCCATTCACATGGCGCGAACTGCTAACTGAACGAGATACTCAATTAACTTTACTCGTGAAAGACCCATCATTGACACCTGACAGTTTGACTTATCTTTATTGAGATGATGATTGACATAATAATATTCTTGAATAAAAAAGTGTTCGTGACTATAGTCAGCTAAGTACGAGTCTCTACCGCACCTTTACAAGTTATTAGTTAGGTAATTAATTTAATAAGTGCATTGCCACCAGGCTTTTGAAGTTAATGAATAAATACCTAAAATATTTTATACCGGTAAGACAGGATGACCAGGTACTACTTCAAAAACACCCGCTCTCAGACAGGGAATGTTCCCATTTTCTATCGCATTCTAATCGCAAAAGAATGTGTACTATTTCATGTGCCAATAAATATTTTATCATTAACAAGTCGATACTAACTTAGTGTGTAGGTCATGTGCTTGTTTTTATATTCGCCGCAACCATATTTATCTTCAGACGAGTTATTTCCTGAGTAGTTGCAAAAAGCCATCGATATTTAGATGCAAGTACCTGTAGTACGTGTATTGCGTTGTAGTAGCGTGATAGATACGAGTATAAACATATGACGTGAAAGTTCACGTAGTCGACCCCTGTTTTCCCGAGGAGCACGGAAATATGTGTGTCGGCGAGTGAAAGCGGGACGCAGCAGGCACGGCCGCGGCGGTTTCGTACATCGCCACCCGTCCGCGCCCGTAAGCTCGTAATTTGCCTTTCTATTAGAGCGAGGGCGTGAAAAAAGGAAAGCGTTTACGGCGTGTTTAATGGGAGCGAGAGGGAAGAAATATGACCGCCCGTCGGGAGAAGGGAAAATTTTGGTTTTCAGAGAGTTTTTGCGGAGATGTGCATCGGCTCGCAGAGTGCGAGGGGGATGGCGATGTTTGCCGAGCCGCTCCCCCGAATAATTAGCGGAAGTCGTGGCTTAGTTTACCCCCGAGCGGGAGGGCTGCGGGAAGGGAGTTCCTCTATTTGTCGTTTAAGAGTTAATCGTACGAGCAATTCGTCACCCTCGGGAGAGCGCGCTGATATTATATCTTTATTATGAGTCCGTTGTACGGAACTCGTCGTCCGCCCCGGGCCATTAACCAAATCGTGATTATTGATAACTTTGTTTGCGGCAGTTCCTCACTCCGAGGGCTGAAGTTTATTTGTTATTATGGGATTAGTTATCACTCGTTCAGTTTATCTGAGACTTGGTAAACTTAGTAATAATTTCTGGTAAATTGTTTTACATAAACAAGTTACTACTTGGAAAGTACTTCGTAAAAACTTACCAATTTAAAATTCCATTGTTGATAGTTTGCCATCAGGCGAGCCATGCCGTTGTGGTCGCGCACTCGTGGCACTCATCAATGTATTTGTTTATTTTCAAAAGTTCCTCCGCCGTAGGTGCGTAAGGTGTCATTAGCGGAGGGGAAGTGACAAATACGTAGTAAACACAGCCCGTGCGCGGACTGTCAATTATCTGTAATAGCAGACTCTGCGCCGCGACATGTGCTCAACGAACAACTTTTATATTTGTTACCCTTTTTACGATACAAAATTATACAATGCGACAGAGACCACAGTTGTGTTTTGGAAGCATTCGCCTAGAAAGCCGATTGAAGACAAGACAACACTATAAACATACACTGCGTCCTCATTAAGTTCTGCGCGGCGAGTAATATACCTTGAGAATATACAGTGTGTGCAAAACGTTGAACGAAAGAATGCAAATAACCACCCGCAATTCTGCTTTTTCGTATTCATAACTACCGGTGGAATTTATTTGCTGGCAATTCTTGTCAATATTGAGTTAAGAGTACTGGCGTTAATAGTCTCCTTAATTAAAACAGTAAAGCGTATAAAGTGAAAAGGCGTGGCGATCCTGATTGCAGTTTCATTTGCAAGAGATCTTGAAATTGGCCGGGTTTCATTAGAAACTAGTGCACTAGTATATTGAGGTATGTTGGGAGCCAATCAGCGGCAAATGAGCGATGGCGGTAATTAAAACGGATCGCCTTACCGAATCAATAAACTCACGATAAGCCAATTAATTGCACATGCGGCCCATACATTCCCCGAGGTGAACTGAGGCCGATTAAATCGGACGTTATGAATATGTGTGCCTGCCTAGGTGAAATTGCTAAAGGGAACCTACGTACCTACTTGTAGCTGTGGCTACGACTGTCATTGGAGCAATTGATTTCCGTAGCAGTGATTGCGTAGCAGGAAGCTACGAACTTGTGTACGCTGATTTATCTCCATATTAGTCAATTTTACTGATGAACTCCTAATGAACGCTACAGTAAACGGCCATGTTACTATTTCATTACTGACCTGGCGAACCGATTGTTGATAGAATCTATGTCGCGTTATTAGCTACCAGAATTAATTAAATTAGTCAAACCAAAAGTAAGCATTCCTCAGAACACTTTTACACAAAATTTATTAACAGTGTTTATTTCTGAATAAATATTAATCCAGTATAAACATACCACCACGTGTGTGGTAGACTCCAGTGAATAATATCGGCCATTTACAACATAGTTGATAGTGGTCGCGACGGGGGAGTTTCTACGAAGGCACTTCCGCGTAAGGTGTACCATTAATATACCAAACATTGTATTGTACCACTTTGTCCAAAGATTGTGTCAATGAGCTCTCAACAATACATTTTTTCGCAATAGACTAAATTTTATGGTTTTGGGGTACCATACAAAAATTTAATTTCATCTAGAGGCTTAGCCTAAACGGTAAAAACTCAGCATCATCAGCTCAGTATTAAAAGTTAAATGAAATAAACAATGGTTTGCCAACATTTTGTAAGATCTTCCTCTTATAGAAATTAAGTATCTATAGGTAAGAGAAAATGATTTAAATGTCCGGCTTATCAATTTATAAACTGTTTTTACTCGTAGCATGACTTAATTAAATGTCACTTCGACCATCAATTGCAGAAGGTACCCAACTGTCATGTAAGTAAAGAGTTACGGAACCCGTAAATATCGTGACGTCACTAGAAGCTTTCGCGACTGTCCCGCGTGTGGGTGGCATCGGTCACAATGGTGTTTGGCTTGGCATTCGTCACGGGGCGGCCCTGCGCATGATTGATGACTCCTCGCTGGGCCAGCTCTCCACGTAATCCCCACTTGCTCATCATTATGCACCTTTTTGCTATACTTTAAAATATTACTAGTCGACACACGTATCATACCTTATATCCCAAGTACTAAGCTCCATACAGCAAGACCTAAAATTGCATGCATTTAATTTCACACCTTATAGCAATTTTACAATCATATACATAGGTTTATTACCAATAAAAACGCACACAAATTCAATAAATTAAACGCAGTGTGTAGTATCATGTTATTTTTTTTGTTGGTGTACGGAACCCTAAACGGCACGGTATGGATTACTATGATGCGTGTGGAACATGATTTATTGGTTACTGCGAAACCTTGTGCTGGTGGCCCTCACTATGATTTTGTGTGATTTTTTTAAGACCAGTTTAATTAAAGTTTTTTTTTTGTATTTGCGAAGACGTAGTAATGTTACGACTATGAGCAATGTTAGCAGGTAATTGTTACGTATAAATAATTGCATGCTTTTCTGCACTAAAACAAGCTTAGCATTTAAATCTGCATAGCAGTCCATAGCACGCGTTAATCATTACGTAAAAATAAATGTAAATCTGCATACAAGTACCTACCTAAGAATCATATCAGTAACTAGTGATGCAACTAATACTTCTTTTACGAATAACGATTGTACTATTCGCCGAATACGAATAACTGATTCTACTATAGCTGCACGCAATTATTAGTCAAAGAAGGTGAAAGGAAATTAAACACGCTAAGCAATATAAATATTTACATGTAATTTAATAATTAAAATTAACAATAGGATGTTTTTAATTTAAAAAAACATAATACATTCTTGCAAGTTTTTTGGGGACTAACGAAGATTTCTTTTTCTGTCTGTATATTTCCTGCTGTTGAAAACAGCCTTTCTGAGGCCACTGTGGAAGGTTTTATCGAGAAATGTTTTCGCCACAATATCTATTTATGGGATTTCTAGAAAGTCACTAATTACGAATGTCATGAAAATATTCGGCGAATACGAATATTCGTATTCGGTTGCATCACTATCAGTAACACAATGCTTTAAGTGTCAATTTGACATTCCAATAACATAGCAATCGATATTGGAAACTTCTTGCTCAACAATTAACAACTTATATTCCTATTGAAATATTAACATAATACATTTTCATTTTACGACCGTCTATGTTTCAATTGATTCTAACAAAAAACTCTATAACACTGTCAAACGACTACTAGGGAAGGTGTCAAGTTAAAATATTATTTACCAAAATGTAGAGACAGCGCGGGCGAGCGTCCAGCACGTAAATTATGGATCGTCATAGGTTACTCTGCGATGTAACATAATATGCGGTCCGATGTCGGACGCGATACCACTACGAAATATTCATAATCTCCGGAGGGCTCTGTAAATAAAAATTATTTCATATCGGGACAGGTGTGGCGTCGGGTTACGCAGCGAGGCGCGGGCGCAGTGCGGACCGCGCTCATTAACATTCGGACGAATTAGATCGCCGCACATACAGGTGCAAGCTGCCACGTCAATCTGCACCAACATGCCGTGACACTATCTTATAAACAATCACGCTGCTTAGTGCTCAATGACAACTAAACATTTGTAATACCGTTGCTTTTAAAACTTGGTAATTTCAATATCTAACTTCAACGGTCAGGTCATGGTTCAAATATATGTATGAAGTCGTATACGTCGTTTATTAGGTACATCCGACAATGCTAAAAGGCTCGGAGCCCATGAATATATTTGTAGTATTTTCGTGCTGTCATGAACTCTGTGACACCGCTGACTTGTAATACCTATCGTGTGGCGTATAAATAACAATAAGCGTTCGCCTAATTAGCTATAAGAGGCTTGATAAGTTTTTATTATCTTGCTGTCGCGTGACTTGCTACAGTTTGTGCGCAAATCCGGCCATGTCCTCAACAGTTGTATAACTAGGTGCACCGCGATGCTTTATTGTCGGCTTTGCGTAAGGGGATAAAATGTCTAGATACATGCTTCCGACTTCGTAAATAAACACAAGCAGTATGCGGGATCCCAGGCATTCTTGTACCTGTTGTCGCACACATGAGTCGCGGCGCGTACCGACGACCTTACCAACACACGGGCGCGCACTCCCTCGCTCGGAACAGCCCTTGTTGCCAACTCGACTGGAACCTTACATAGGACTAATAAATGTAAGTGTACATAGGTACTCATATTTGAGCATTTGGAGCAGTTGTTTACGCTTACTTTGGTGGTGTTCTACAAAGCGTGGTAATTTTGACTGATGCCTCATTAAACCTGCTTAATTCTCGCAGTTATTATTTTATGATGATAAATTATGGAGGAGCGGCTACAAGATAAAAGAATTTATAGATATAATATTCATAATTTGCTTCCGTCAGCGGAATTATGGCAAAATTAACGGCATATTAGTCGGCACATAAAGCAATTAGATGCGTGTTAAGCGCAATTTAAAAACTTGTCGGTTTCATTACAAAGTCAAAGGCGCTCGGGGCGGACTGTTAATGGAGATGTCTTTAATCTCACGGATTACAAGTGCACAACTGACTTGTCACCAAACGATGCTAGAGTGTTTTATCGGTGACGGATCAGTGTCCTGAGGAATTCAAATTGATCGTCACTCACAAAATTGTAATCTTAAAGTTTGTATTGATGCAGACACAGGAATATGGGTCTTATTTGAGGAGAGATTTAAGGTTTTTTCTGCTTGGTGTATATGGAGCGGGTTGAGTTGCTCGCGGTGCGGCGGTCGGCTACACGTCACCCGTTTTGTACTCGTCGCCTGATCCCGCGCTTAACTAACCGTTTTGACAAGATTTCAGATGTACCGACCGATAACCAACTGTAGTTTTTGTGTCCTTTTTAGAAGAGTTTTTATATCAGAAATGAACAATAATAATTAGTTAGAATATGTTAATTAGTATGTACGAAGATTACAGCGCTGTTGAAACCCAGAATACTAATGTAGTCATTGTTTCAGATTTTATAATAGTAAACACGTTTTTACGCTACAAAATGAGTTGTAGAGACTTATTTCTTATTCAACCGTAAAGAATCTCTGCTATTGAAAAGGATTTTTTAAAATCGTTTGATGTCAGATTAAGTTGTTTTATTTTTGTGTTACCGCCTGGATGTTAGTAGGAGCGAGTGGCTTCCTAGTCCGTGAGGCGAGATAATATCGACGTGGCGAGGGTTTCGGGCAAAGGCACCGGCTGCAGCAGTGACAGCGCATCACAATACAGTCGTTTAACACGCTCATCGCATTTGGAACATGTCTTGACAGCGCACATGTATTTTAAAATATAAAACGAGATTCGATTCACTTTGGGCGTCCTGAGACGATCTGTCGCTGGGTTAGGACTGCCCAAATAAGGTCACTCGTTTACAGACGATGAATGTTCATCCAGAAAGCTTTCGGGTGAATTCAGCGGCATTGTGTACGAGGGTGTACTCGTATAATAGTAGACGAAGGAGCGGCGGCTGAATCAACAATGAGTATAGGCTGCGGGCTGCGGTGGCGTGCGCGAGGCGTGTCCGCGCTTCATCGATCGCAGCCTCCGACGCTCCTCGACGACGTCTGCTCCCCAGCACCCTGCCGCCCCCCCGCCCCGCGCCCCGCACCCGTTAGCGCCCCAACCGACTGCATTTACCACCCGCCTCCCCGTCATACACATACATACTCCACGAGCTACCTGTCTACCGCCGCTGTCTGCTCCACCGTCAACATCTCGCGTGTTTTGGCAGGCGCCGCACATTTTTACTCATTATTATTTCAATAAACTTTAAGTCCGCAGTAAAGCGCTGGCTCCCGTTTATTGCGCCGTGTTTATGTACCAATTTGGATGTAAGGTGTTGATTCGACGCTCGTAGCGACCAAGGTGCTCGATTGCTAAAGGTGCAATTAAAGCAGTTTACATCTCTTCGCGAGCGACCGGTAAATGTTATTTTGTGCTCATTAAAACAGAATTACGTTATAAAATTTATGTGCGTACGCTGTAGCCACGTTAACGTGCTTGAGAAATTATCGAAACTTTGTAATGGCTACATTGATGCAAACATGATTCTCCTGTATAATTGCAAAAAGAATTGTAAAAACTTTATTTGACTGATGATGAGTATTAGCTAAGAAAATTCCTTAAAATTTATTATTGTATTACCCTATCATAAACTGTTTAACGATTGATCCTTCAGGTGTTTACGTAAACAACATTATTTGATATTAGATAGTTCACGTTAACGCCATAATCGCTTTATCTATAAGTAACAGCACACAACATTACTGGTCTAAATTAAATTTGTCGGGTGTCGGTATGGCGCCGGCGGTGGTCATCCATCATCGATAATGGTGCGGTCACACTAACGAGCTTGCCCTCTGTCCGTCACGCCACCTCCACAGCCGCGCCACTCGCCACACTCCACAGTCTCGGAGCGCATTAACAGCGATTTGACACCTTGCATCAAACTGTTATACACTTCAGCCTATTCTACAAGTATCACATTGCAAGCGTTCTTTACGCTACATAAATCTGTAAACGATCAATTCTCGTTTCACAAGAAAACTTAAAGGGTTCGTTTGGAACCGGCAAGTAAAACATCTCGGCATAATTACCAGCTTGTGATATTTATCTGTCTTCATACGAACATCAATAAGGACGTCTCGTTCATTACGAATGTTGTTTTAAAGACGTTAGTTTATTGTGGCCAGCCGAGTTATGGTTATTAAGGGTCCGCCGAGCATTAACGATTAAAAGTAAACATTGCATCGTTTGAATTACATTCGTACGTACCTGGAGGCAACGACATTAAATTGCTCGGTATGTGGTCGCAATTTTTCACCAGTTTCAATTAGCTTAAGCAAGTAAAACCAACCCGTTGAGATATAAGGAGTGTAAGATAAATTCGCGGAGTGGGTCGCGAGTCGCATCGCTAATTACATCAGCAGCTGACTTCGGTTAAGTGGCGATATCAATCTTGAGCGAGCATATGTGGGAACATGGTTACACTGCTTGAACAAAATACTCGTTTTATGTATGTAATTGGCGGAAAGAGCTTGGAGACCTCATACAATGCAGTGATGTCATTAACATAATGTTATAAAGCATTTTGCAGTAAGTTATTATCAAAAATTAAGCGCATGAAACTGTAATTATTTGCAGCAGTATTGAGGTATTATAGTTGTTCAAAGAATTACGATGTTCATATTCTTACGATCATTAAGTTTCTAGTATATTAGCTAAATTACTTAATTTGCGTAACTTAGTCATTTAAAAATGCTTAGAAAGCTAACAAAGACTTGAAAGCTTCAAAAAACTCACCTTCACAGGCTTCACAGTATATTTCTCACCATCCTGATTGCAATTAGGTTTTCAACACAACGTAACTGTTTAACAGTTATCATTATCACTTCATTTCTAATGAGATATTAAATAATACTTACGGCTTAGATTACACACATTCAGTCAAGTTTAAGTGAGATAAGATAGGCTTAAGTAATTATATCGGAGATAGGTTCAACTTTATAGCTGGTAGAGAAACAGAATGCGTACACGTGGGTTCAATCTAAAGATATCTGTACCGGTCTCGTGTGGCACCTGCGTTACGCCTTATTGACTTTTATAGACGTTCAACGGTTCATTTAACGTGGACGATGCATCGCGTCTATAAGTGTGACCTCGTCTTTACAACGTGCACAGTTACCCGCAGAAAGCTCTCCGTCTGAACCACGCTTTGAGGTAGGATGACAGCTGAACATTATTTGCAATTTAAACTGCTTTGAGTTTGATGGATTTTATGAAAGAATGACTTAGTATATTAGCTGTTATTGAAAGCGTGGGATGGTGTTTAAGATAGAGGTATTGCATCATGTCTTGTCAATGATCAACGTTATATTTTAAAAAACACACGCACATAGGTTTCACAAGTTCGTTGTAATGTTTATTAAACATTGTATAAAATAGTGAAATCAGTCAGTTTAAAAACAACTTCTTCAAAACCCATTAATTTCGTTTTAAGCAACAAAGCCATCATAAATGTTTCCAAACCATATTTTGTAAATGATTACACAGAAAAAATCCAGCGTTTCCGCAGCGTATGCGTTGCTTCTAAGCGCTACGCAGCTTCTACGCGCCTACGTGGCATGCTACGCGCCTACGCATCTGCTACGCGCACACGCTAATGCTACGTGACGTCTACGCTTTATTTCCACGCTTGACAAACGCTCACATTTTTAATACTTGAAAAAAAAAAACTTTGCGGATAAAGCAGGTGACACTAGTGCAGTAAAAATTGTATTTTGATACAAATAACTCATTAATTAGCAAGATACTGGAAATGTAATAAAAGCACCTTAGCATAAAACTAATAACGTAGCATTATGTAACTAGTAAGTTAACGGGAGTGCCGTGTAATTGTTGTTATTTCAAACCAACCGGTCCGCCATATTCATGTCATTTACACCTCACAGACTCTCGTTAAAAAACAAAACAGTTTTATTACAAAATCCATACGTTACCGCAACCATCCACACGGTTAATTATGAAAGAAAGCATTCATTAACTGTGCATATATATACTTTTTATGATAAAAAACTGCAATGCAATAAAATAATAGACAAATATATCAGAGCACGCATTAGTATTTTATTAATTATTCATATAAAGAATACAAATCAGGGAAAACATCGTTGGTTGTTCGTTCACAGTTAGTTTATAATAAAAGCAGTAAAAGTCTCCCAAGCGCAAAGTCGTTACGGAAACATCGTAAAAGAATGGTGTGCATGATCCCTTATGATGAGATACAAGTGTGGCTGTGTGGTTCAATCCGAATATTATGATCTCGTTTATATTCAAATGTGCTAGACGCAAGCACAATTTACGACACAGAAGCCAACAGATTAGCAGTTTATAAATATGAATACAATTATTAAGATATTATGTAGTTATTTTAAAATCTCTTTATATCGTTACGATATGATAAATACGCGTGTAAAATTTGATGTGAGTAGTTAATATTATCTTTTTAATGGAAAGTGTTCAACTGTTTGCATGACAATTTGTTTGATTATACTCGTAGATATAATGCTTATTATGAATAGTTTTAACAAACATGGTCTATGTTTGCACTTTATTCCGCAAAGTAAATTAACATAGGTAATTAGTAGATTCACTCGGAAATTCTTAAAGCCTTTTTCGATTACATACTATCACAAAATTACCTAGACTTATCCTTTGAATTATCCGCATATATGAAATAAAAAAATGCGATCCTGATTTATAAGAGTAAGCCCCTACTTAGTGCAGTCGTATCACATTGAATGTGGGTATGATTGTGCAAGATATCAGCGACTACATTACGTTACGTTGATGAGATAATTGCAGCCCTGATGACAGCAAGAAGGCCACTTTACCACTGCGAGAGCTATTAGGTACTCATAAGCACATTGCATTGGCAGAGAACGTACAAATTATATGTGGAGGATACGATTAAGGCTAGTAGGTAGTAGGTAAGTAAGTACATCTGGCATGAAATACAGTTGTATATTTATGGTAATTACACAGGCTAACATAATGCGATCCTATGATAAATGTTCTGTTAACAAGACCGCGATGCAGGCTGAGGGAATTAAAATAGTTGTTCGTAATTTAAGTTGATTGAATACATGCTAACAGTTTACCTATTCACAATTGCAAGCCTGTTTTGCAACTGCAAAGTGTAATAGATTTAAAAAAAAACTAGGTGTGATTTAATATTTACTTAGTTAAGTGAAAAGTATAATATAGCCTATCCGAGATACAACTTTAAATTAAATGGAAACACGTCCGTTACGTCATGGTTTCGTCAAGATTTCGATGAGGATGATTAAGTAACATTAGAGTCTTGATAACGTTATCTATTTATTTAATTTACAAACGCCAATCGAATTCATACTCCCGATTGTCACCAAAATAGGGTTTGGGAAGAGAAAATAGACCGGCGATATAGTGACGATAGTATTGTGAATAACTTTCTTAAATACAATAAAATCAACACCGACATTATAAGCAATAAAACAGCAATCAATAAACCAAGATTTTTATTTAAAACGGAAACGGATGTCATCTTATCACGGCTGATGATAAAGTATAGCATCATAAAACTTAGATACAAATAAAGGTATAGCTTCATTAGTTTTAGCTGTAAAGTCTAAGTGAAATTTGATTATACTATTGCAAATAAACAGACACGATGTTTCCTCAATAAATGATGCTAAATTGAGCTAATCAAGCATAAATGAAAATCTATCTTAAAATCTTGCATGAAAGGTACAAATTGGCTTGGAGATTGGAGTTGTGTAGATAGAAGGACGAGTCGAGGTGGTCATTAGCGAAATGAAGCCATTGGGAGCGTGTAAAACAGTTAATTACGACGGCGTAATCTCGAGTCGAGGTGGCGCTCGAGATACTTGCCCAAGATTATAATGAACACGGATAATGACGGAATGTCTACCCTCTCTCGACTAATGACGGAGCGGGATTGAGTTTCGAACACTGAAATCTAACTTCATTGAAATATCATAATTACTATATAATTTTACAGGTTATTTATTATACATTGTGTAAATGAACAAAGATACACCTTAAATAGGTGTCTTTCTGTTCATTTACACAAATGTCCACAGAATTATAGTAATTAACGTGAACCATTAGATTATTCATAATTAGCTGGCAATGACGCTTTACTAATGAAATGATTAAGGTAGAGCGAGGAAAGAACTGTTTTCAGAAAACTAAACATCGTAGCTTTTGAAGTGTCATGACAATCGCTATAGGTTGTTAGCGTAGTTAGGAACGTCTTAGGTTATTTTTGGTTATACAATCCTATAAGGGCGTCTTCCTCAAGAATCGTTAACAAGTATTTGGGCACCTATTTTTTCCTGAAAAAAATTAAAACACGTCCTAACGAAATATTAAAAGGTAACTGGGTTAGTTCGTGTCGATTTCATTACACTTAATAATAGTTTAATGTCTCATGTAAATTGGGTCTGAACATGGTTCGATGTGTCTTTAGCTATTGATAATGACCGGCGACCTATCACGTAGTGATGTTCAGTTCGGTGGTAGGATATAATCGGCGCCGGCGACGCCCTGTCTACTGTGTGCTCACGCACATAGGTACTATAGTAATTAATAATTGCCACAGAAATCGCAGCAAAACACATCTGAACAGACTAACAATTATAGTAGGCTACACATATAGTACGTGACACGCGAGTCGATCGTGTTGAGCATGAGAAATTGTTTAATTGTACATAAACCATTGATTTATCGCCACATCCACAGTAGTTAGTTCATCTCGATGAGTTTCCATTTGGATATGTCTTGATTACAATTTCACGTTTTTGCTTATGTGAAATTCATTCGATGTAGCTAGGAAATTGCTTACTGCGTCGTTTATCACGCACCGTGTCGTACGACTGCTGAGATCGGTTTAGGTATGAAGTTGGATTACCTTATCTTACACTGTTATAAAAACATAAATCTATGGTTTGTTAAGTGTTGCTGTATACCGAATAACACTAACCTATTTCGAGTTTTATGAACGTTGTAAACTTATATTGGGTCATTCGGTGTTTTAATATTTAGTCGGGAGTCACACCGTTGGATTTGTGCTGTAGTGGCGTTGTTTACGAGGGCGAATGTTGCACATCGAGCATTGTGTAGTCAGCTTTATGACCAGTCAGGGGTTCCGGCGGAAGTGTCGTAAACCCGACGTCATAGTCAGATTACAACGATAATAATTAAAGGGCACCTTGTTAATGTTAACTGGTCTATAATTGCCGACCGATATTAATTAGTTTTATATTGACACATGACTTATAACGTCAAAAGAGCGCGAGGGCGATTCGCTTGACAAACTATTTCAGTAGAGATGTTTTTTTTTAATGTTAAGTTCGTTCTTCGCACAAATACCGACACGAAGATATGTGGTTAAGCTATTTATAAGACCCGCTTTTTTATCAAACAAATAAATAAGAAGATGTAATAACTTCTTTTTAATTCTTAGGTATGTACCATAGTTTAAGCAACTTAGCGTACCTACCTATAACTTTAATTGATTCGCTGTTACAATGTATATTAGATAGACATCAGGGTTTGATTTAAGGCTCGTTCACACCGGCGCGACTTGTCGCGCGTCGCGACACCGGCAATTGTTCAATCGTGAAGTTTTATTAGAAATTGTATTGTTAAAGTCGCGTCGCGCGACAAGTCGCGCCGGTGTGAACGAGCCTTTAGTTTAGTTTTGCTTTTGATAAAAAAGGTGAGGAATAACATCTGTTTCTAATATAGATGTTAATTGTCACTTTTTATGAAAAGAAATAAAAATATAGGCATTGAAACTACACCCTGTAGGTATATGAAATTATTTCTTAGACACAAAAGTTCGTTGGCCACTATAAAAATATAATTTCATAGGATTGAACACTACCCTTATATTCATATTTAATACTTCAAAACTAAATTCGGTTGTATGGGGTCTCTCGATAGAATAAGGTGTAGCCAGCCGAACAGGCCACGGTGTAATAAAAGTTTAATGTGGCCTCTTAAATCATTGCTTACGTACACCTTGGCACCTTGCACTCTCTTGAAATAACTCAGATATTGAACATGATATAGTACAAGTAGGGATAACTTCAGTTATGTTGTAGATTCACTAGTTTAAGTATAGGTACGTATTTTATTTTGAATGAATTAAAATGTTGAAAACTTTATTAAGTAAAAAAAGATACTCACCGAATGCATAGTCGGTAAACAAAATGCAACATTAATTTACTTAATAAAATTTCTCGACATCATTAATCTATTTTGTATTTCCTGTTCATATTGTATGTGGTGCTAAGTGAGAAATACGTAAACCCAGCGTGAACTGATTTACACAAATAAATCCAGTTTAGTCAAGAATTTCACGCTTCCACTTAATGCTATGTTACTTATTGTAAATTATCGTGTGTTAAACAATAAAACATTTCTCGCATAACTACAATCTGGACGCAAAAACAAAGAAGAATTTTTAATTAGCAAAGCGTTTCCAGCTGTAGTGCGGCGCCCCGCCGCGCGGCTACTTTATACACATTGCTTTGAGGTCGTTAACAAAACGTCACTTTTCACAATATTTATGTCTCCATTATTTTTCATGTATAACGACATCGTAAAGTTAAAACTTCACCTTAGAAACTTTCTTAATCTGTCAATATATTTACCTCACTGCCATATAATAAAGCAGATTCATCACTCTCACAAAATCACACGCTCTATATTTCAAAATAAGTAGAAGAGTATTTACACTTTTGTTTTTATCTTTAGAAATCATCGGGACACATGAAAAATATGAGAAAACATACCGTCGTAGAGACCTTCACTAACAGATTGGTAGCTAACAAAAGGAAGACATAAACCGAGATCGTATGACCAGATAGATATACTTGAGGGCACTCCCGACACTTTACAAAAGCAATAAAATGAGAGTTCCATTTCGCACGATTACCCGGGAGACGACAAAACATGTCAAGTGTCAATTTGTATAATTTACACAGGAATTAAAATGGTTGTTTGACAGATGACAGTACGCGTGGCTCTCTGTCTCGGTCGGTGGCGACGCTTGATGCGGGCGTCCCAACTTGTTGATTTTTTCCATTTTATTTTTTATTTATTTTCGCACGACGTTGTCTGTAGTAACAGGATATTTTGTTTTGAATAGCGAGATTAGCCTTGCAAGCGACGCGTGGCGGTGACGACGCGCGACATAACGAGACGCGTAAGCGACAGACAGCTGACACGCGCCACGCGACACACGCACTACATGTGTACCTTAATGTTATACACCATTCACTAATAGGTTTCGTATTACCGAACACTTTTCCTCCAGTAAAGTAATTATTTTTATAAAAGCACACGAATTCATATCCATAAAAACGTTTAAGTCTCAAGAATAGAAAGTAAATTAGAACAATTCATTACAAAAAGTTTTCTTATTTTTTACAATTCCAAAATTAAAGACTATTGAACATTATTTATAGGTAGGACATGTTTAATTGCGTAATTGTAGAATTAAGAACGGGAATATTATAAATTGAAAGTTGTAATAAACATATGAACACGGTGTCGATGACCCAAGTTGCGTGCGAACGCGCTCTGTTTGAGTGGATGACATTTCATGAAAACCAGTCATGTTTCTATTCAACTCATAAATACATACACATATATCTAACAACTTATTGAAAATGATTAGATATTGGATAGATATAAATTACCTACGCAATGCCTTCGCCGTTTCTAAATAAGATCTATTAGATATTCGTTAGTTGTTCGATGCCAGCATTCATGTCTTATTAATAGTTTACTTGATTGAATATGACGTTTATAAATGGTGTGGAATATTTCAATATTATCTAATTTCCCACAATGCTGATTGTTTAGTCAGTTAGTCGTTTATGACAGTGCTATGCAATGCTAATGTGATTGCAAAACTGAACGCAGCCGTTGTAAACGCTGTTCTTATATTTATGGTGCATCTTTAAATAGAATTATCTGAATTATGTTATCTATATTATCTAGAAACATGTTACGCAATTAGCAGAAAATAAGGATGTCTTTTATAATAACTTGTGGGGTCGGCAGACTACCTACACTGCGTAGAACGTCCATCCTCAATCCATAACTTGAAAAAAAATACAGTTAAATTAAAAAGGTTCTCCTTTTGTTATCTGTAAAATTGGACTGCTTATTATTACGACTATGAAGTATAACTCATTATAGCAGGATATTGTTACGACAAATTGTAGGTCTCCCAAAATGTCAATAAACCAACCAGTTTTTTAAGAACCAGCCATTTAGATAAGCCAAACTGAGTGTGAAGACTCAAAGTTCAAAGTTTGTGTTGTAATGATCTTATCGTCCATAATGATACCACCCATTGATTCGACTACGACATGTAGTGGAATAACCACCTTATGATAGGTGTATAACGGAACCAAACACCTCTATACATATTATAAATTAAAGTCGGTTTTCCTGTCTGTCTGACCGCGTTGTTCTTCTAAACTACGCAACGGATTTTGATGCGGTTTTCACCATTATTTCGAGATTTTTTCCATAAAGTTTACTTGTATAATATATTAATATTTAACTTAGATATAATTAAGAAATCTTCATGTTGTGTCGAGTCGTAAAAACCGTGCGAAGCAGGGGCGGTTCGCTAGTCTATAATATAGAAGAAATGTTATCGCGATGGCACGGAAACGTGATATTTGATCGGAATGCTTATTCGTACGATGTGTTCTTAAATTTAAATAGTTATTTGTGGAAGAATTTCCCGCATTTAATTATATTAATTAAGTTAAATATTTGTTGGTTATTGTTAGTACTCAGGCGATGTCAGAGTTAATTGCTATCACAGTATCTAGGTATGCCGAACTGGTTGCGATTACATAATGGCAGCAAAAGGTGTGGCAACATTGGTAGCTCTTTTATTTACTGAAATAAGGAATTCTTGTAATTATATTCCAAAAAAACAATGCTTAAACAAACCAGTAGTTAGTTCACTATTTCAACCGGTGACAGCTTTGTTTTTTTCTCTCTACCGGCTAGCCATATCAATTACACAAGAAATATTTGCTTCTATGGTTACGGAATACGATTAAGTATGTATGTTATCTAAAGCTCTACGATAGTGAAAGTGGATTAATACCCATAAGGTATAAATAACATTTTTTTTTGTAATATTATAGCATAACCAATATTCAAATTTCATATTTAAATTAGTTGAATCCACAATATAAATTGAATATACTCTTACCTTCTCAAAATGTTTCATTTATGGTGTATATTTTTAATAAAAGTAGTAAAAAAAAAAAGTTTACGACGTTAAACTCGGTTATCAATATTATTCCCATTGAATTGTCCATGTAAACCTACCTAATTCGTCACGCTGGCCCAATTGTTAAGGCAAGGTTTCAAATCCGGGCAAGTTCTGATTTATTCTTGGATATTACTGACACCGCTGAACGAAAACATCGTGAGGAAACCTGGACTTATAGTTAGGTGATATAAGGCTGACATCGCTAACCCGTGTTGGGCAAGCTTGGTCAATAACACATTACATAACATCACGCCTGTATGCCCCGAAAGGTTAGGCAGAGGTGTAACTTTAGTTCATCTAGATTTCGCCAGTTATGTTTAAGTCCCATGTAATAGGCGGCGAGCCTATTGCCATCAACCGGGCACAAATCCAGACTCCGGGCTGCTACTCAGAAATTCCAGATAGAATAAAAACACATTAACACTTTGCACGACCGGGAACCGAACCCAGGGCCCACGTTGAGCAGTCGCATTTGCGACCACTTGACCTATCTGTTTGAGAAGAGACATTTGCCCTGCAGTGGGGCAATAATGGGATGGGTTTTCATCGCTTCATGGCTGAAATTAAACCACTGAAAATATACTGAAAGTAAACTAGAATTCTCCATATATTTAATTGATACTTGCCTATTTCTAGAGACATGTTGCCGGGGGTTTCGTAGGATTTACAAGAGATTCTTACTGTCCCTCAGTAGCAGGGGGTCTCAATTTGTGCCCGGTTGATGGCAATATCCTCGCAATATTACATGGGACTTAAACAAAACTGGCGAAATGTGGGTGTACTATAGGTACACCTCTGCCCAACCCTTAGGGGAAACACGGCGTGATGTTATGTATTGTGTATGTGTTACTATTACATACTCACTTGGTTACCTACGCCGTTTACAGTTGTGTGTTTATTTTTCAAAGAAGAATATAAATTATCCAAAAACTAGCTTTTGCCCGCGGCTTCGCTCGTGTTAATGTAGATTTTGTCAATCAAATACCTCGTGAACAGTATTTTTTCTGGATGAAAGACACGTTAAGTCCTTCTCTGTACCCCTGACAATGGTGATGATTTGTTTAGTAACAAACAAACAAACTTACTTTTGCATTTATAATATTACTCAGGATTATTGTAAATCGTAGAGCAACAGTATCAACACGGACACAACACGTGAAATATTAATGTCACTACCTGGCGTTTCACGGCTAAATGCCAGGGTATTAGTTTAGTTCGACATCCGATTGTACCTATTAGTTAAAGGTGAATCAATATATTATGCACTGCCTGGGAAATATTGCTGTAGAAAAGGCCAAATATGAAATAATACATCCACTGAAATACTACACAATTCACATCCAAAGATGGTCCAAGATAAATACTCATTCCAATGCTCACGCAACGCATGGAACAAACATATTAATTTGAAATAACAGTTGACAATTAATACTGAGGACTTATAACCAGAAAGGAGGCACAAACAATAAAATTGTATTTATTTACCGAGCAATTACACTAAAGGTCACACTCACATAATAAATAACGCAATAATCTGATTATCTGGCGCAGGCGCATAGTTTGTACTAATAATAACATGGTGTCCCCTGGCTGCTTACAACTTAATTATCTCTGCTGGAGGATAATCGCTAATGGCTGCAATTCCTAGCTAAACATGTAAATAATACCTACCAGTTGTTGTGATCTTGTGTTCTAATTTGTAAAGAATTGAAGGGACACTATCTCATAACTTGTATTTTTCTGATAGACTACTCAAAGGAAATGATATAAAAACTGTATACGTATGAACCAATACCTATCCATCAAGGAAGTCTGTGATACATCCTTTATGATTCGTATTCATTTAAGACTCAGTACATAAAAGTAAACAAAACAGACGCGTCGTGACTCATGATATATATTATTTTATGAAATATTTTTTGTCAATTACATACAATACACAAAAATTGTTCGTAAGCCACTTATATTTTTTGCAAACAAACAATAACGACAGAAGTCCGGAACGGGGACATATTCCGACATATAATGACCTATTCCGACATATTCTCACCTCGCTCCGGATGCGGTACTCCATAATTGTTGCACTCAATCAACTGAAATTAGGCTTCTTTCATGCGTACCTTGTCATATACTTGCGGTTTCTTACCGCAAACACAAGAAATTCAATGAAAATAATTCACTGTAATAAAACTTAATTTTATAAAATTCGTGAACTAGTTTATCTCTTTATTTTACAAAATCTACGACCGATTTCGGGCAATTAATATTTTACGCGTTTAACTTTATCTAATGAATGAATCATAGGTAATGAATTCAAAGCTAGAAGTCAACACGGAATATTCATTAATATCAGTTCTGAGCGATATAATGTGGGAAAACCAATAATTCCCACGTCAAATACTAAACTACTTATTATAAATGTGTTACGTGTAATATCCACTGGACACATTGGACAACACTGTCCTTTAGCGACTATTTAATTAAACTATTATACATTCGTGCGATGATCTAACTGCTATGCATACTCAGTAATTGTGTTAAAAGTTCTCGCATTTGTCTGTATACATACATTCAATTGGATATTTTGTTAAGCTTATCCGAGGGCATCGCGGCCCGACGTTTATTAATGAATTATGTAAATGCGAGACCGACGGTCCGCCGACGATTCTACCAACTTTATTACTCGCGAAATGCGCCATTAATATAGATCGTTACCTCGGTCTCTGTAGACCCCTTTAATTGTTAGCTTGCTTTGCCTTCCTTATTAATAAGTTAAGACGTTACGTCATATGCTTTTTATGATCATATTTTAGTATCTACATAAATAGCTGATCAGCATTCTAACACACTTGCGAACATTGTATCTTCAGGTAATTGCAGCTTACTGCTTGAAGCTACATATTACAAAACATTAACAAGTTGTCCCTAATTATGGACTGAAAGGTCACAAGAAACATTGAAGGTTAAGTACCCTATCAAGTACAGTGTAAAACAACCTTTATTTCCATCTACCCAGGGTCCATAGAAGCTCAATGAAATGGAAAAGCAGGTTCGTTAGTACCTGCTTTTCATAACTCAATCAACATCAAAGACCTCGGTGTTCAGGGAATCACTGAATAACTTGTGGATGTGGCAGTTGCGCAAATTTTACTCTTTTTCTAGTTGTTTTAAGCCGCGATTCAAGTTCTGGGAGCTATGTGGAAAACGGTCGCCTGAAACGCCGGGTGTTCAGAATCTGAACAAAATATTAAATGAAAAAGCGAACAATAGAAGTGGAATTTCCAAATCAAAATAGGAAGAAATGAAGTTTAATTTTCACTTTGCTATTTTTTTAACAACTTGATGAATTGCTCTGATAAAAAAAACGCTTTGTAGTGTTGGTAGTCGAGACGTCTATATTGAAATTAGTAACAGCTGACGAGAACAAAATTCACTGACCCCGATTACTGCATAAAATTATAAAGGAGGAAAAAAAATCGGAGGTGCATGTGACGCAATTGGTGGTCGCTATCGATTGTTATCCGTGATGGATGCGTCTCATTACTCGCGCGCTCTGGGTGGCACGACCGTCGCCAGCGCCTAACGACGCGCGACTCCTCTCATTGTCAAACCTGACCACTGATCCCATCGATATGACACTACCATTCCAAACACACCTCAATACCATTTATTTATTACCAGCGCTTAACTCGCGTCTTGCGACCTACTTTAATACTGCTGCCTTCAAGTTTTATTGACTACTCTCATACCTCGTCGTTAGATAATATAACACTTACGTCAAAGATCGGTTTGACATCGTGTTTTATGACTGCTATTAATTCATTCTTTCACTCCTGGGTTTATTGCTCGCATTCCACAAATTCCCATCAGCAATAACGAATAGAACTTTTTTTCTAATCTACCGTAACTCGACGACGATGTGACGTTATATGGCATTATAGCTGACAGGCAAATTGTTAGTTGACGGTTATGTAATCTGACAGGCCTCTGACTACTTGTTTAGGCATCGAAATTACAAAAGTGCCGTTTAAATTTTATAAAAAATATAATAAGAAAGACTACATCATAAATAAACGATGTTGAGATGCTATCGGTTCCTGGCCGGCAGGAAGCGCTTCGGCCCATTTAGGGGTGCATTAAAATCGAATACATCATATTTGTTTGATTTCCTAGTTCGCGTTTCACCCTGTAATTATACAAGTCACCGTCCGTGGCAGGATCTCTGGTGGTTTTTGTTGAGATGCATTAATCATCTTTTTTATTGCGAGCATGTGTTTTGGTCTCGTAAAACACTTTCGGGGATTATAAGCTTTTTGTATTCGTAATGTCTAATTTAGTTTTCGGTCGGTTCTTATGAGGTCATTAGTGCGGTGAGGTCCGTTTCGTCATCCCCTTCCGAAATTTATAGTTGCAAGTTGAGTTTTAACGTCGTTTTAATGTGTCGCAATATTAATATAATTTCTTCAGAAACTTTTTTTATGACTTGTATACAATTTCACATAAGTTATTTTAAATGTTGGCAGTTAATTATAATGAGTGTGGTTTGTGTGGTTGTCAGACGCATGTTCCCGACGGTGCGCGTGTCGTTCGCGGGGTGCCGCGCGGACGCGCGCTACGCCGTGCTGCTGGACGTGGTGCCGGTGGACGGCAAGCGCTACCGCTATGCGTACCACCGCTCCTCCTGGCTGGTGGCCGGCAAGGCGGATCCCCCCGCGCCCGCTCGCCTCTACCCGCACCCTGACTCGCCCTTCTCCGGCGACCAGCTGCGCAAGCAGGTCGTCTCCTTCGAGAAGGTCAAGCTCACCAACAATGAGATGGACAAGAATGGACAGGTGAGCTCCTTACATACAGATGTCACAAAATAATTATTATGTCAAAACCGTTTCGTTAATCATACCAATAGACAAATAGAGACGCGGCTCTATTAGAAATTAGTGATTGATGATGTGTGTGACGTGTGGTACCTACTCGCTTCTGATTATAATCATAATTTGATTCAATAGGTTGGTCGTAATTTATAAACAAAGTGAAACGTATCGGTTGCGAGGGAGAGTGGTGTGGAGGTTGTTGCAGCGCTAAGAACAAGGTGATAAAGCGGCCGAGCCTGAATGAGCTATAAAGTGTTGACGTAAAACGGTTGATTTACGTGCGCCCCGGGTGTCGCCCGCGCCGGCGGCTAACGAGCGACCAGTGTGTGTACCATCTAAATGTTTCACAAGGGATATGTTACATTCATGTAATTCTAATTACACAAATCGTGTCTTCGACACTACTATTTTAACTGTATACTTTGAGTCGACTCGGTTCTGCTCCAGAAAGTAGCTAATGGCTGTTAGTGTTATTACTCGACGCCGGCTACGGGTTAGCCGAGTGCGTGCGCCACTGCAAATCGAGGTTTATAAATTATCCGTCAACATTTAATTATACACTGGCCACCTTTGCAATTCAATGTAAAGATGGCTTTTACGATATGTTCGCTCGAATTGAATGAGTACTTAAATAATTCGGCAGGATTTAATTAAATTGTTTGATTTCACTGATTCATTCATGAAAATATTGCATATAGGCAACAAAAAGAATTAAATAAAAGAAAACAGGAATGAACAGAACATTCAATAACCTGTAAACGCTTCCTGCATTTCACATATCCTTTGGGATGATGTCGTGACACGTGGACCACTTCCTCGTGCGTGTGGCAATTTGTAGAATTACTGGCAAAATGATGTGTTGGCGACACCTCGGGCGTCGGGGGACGTCGGGGAGAGTGTAATGAGTGCGTCGCTGGCAACAAATTAGTCGCACATGTCGCGGCGCGTCAGCCGGCACCTCACGGCTACTTACCTCCGCGGCGCAGGTGCGCACTCGCGCAGGCAAATGTCACGACTACACACCACCAGCCTACCCAGACCTTCACACAGACCTGCTGCACTAGGCTCCAGAGATATGGTCCGATGGCCGTTATATTTACTTAACATAGGTTAGTCAGGAATATGACAGTTATATGAAGAGTGCGATAGTATCGCGATTGTAAATTGATTTTCAACTGATGAGAGTGAACTTTAAATTAGTTGTTTGTTATTGTCATAGTTTTATCGTTTTATGTAGATCGTGTTATGAATAACTTAGGTATAACTTAGACTTGTTAGATATGTATATCTTATATAAACAAGCAGGTGTCCAGTAACTTACTATATCTAAGTTTATTGCCAGACTACAAATTTTAATTAAGTAATTGTTTAACGAGGCTAACTAGACGAAGGGTCTTCTGCGTTTTGTCTACAGACGACTCATGGCATGTTATCGGCATTTTCAAAGTTTATCTTGACAAACTATTTTAAAACGTATACAAAACAAACGTAAAAACAAAGTCACGTTTCGTGTCTGTCTGTGTGACCGCTTAGTTCTCTATACTACACAATGGATTTTGATGCGGTTTTCATCAGCATTTAGAGAATATATTCCGGAAGGTGTGTGTAACGATACATCCATCTTTAATGAGAAACTACCCAACCAGCAAAGTAGTCCTGGAATGTAATTTTATAAAGCTATGTGGACTTATATAGCTCCGATGATGGTTTTAGTATTTGCTACTGCGCTTTTAACAGCATTAATGAATGCCGTTTTTACTTCAGTACGATTAATCCTATAATTTGAACTTATATCGGTATATAGGATCATATTTCGTGGCCACTACTGGATTAAGACTCCTATAAAAGCTAGGAACAATACTAATTGCACTCGGGAGTAATTAATCTGGTAACTCAGACTTATATGCGCCTATAAGATAACATCTTAGGAGCATTTAAATCTTAAGACTCCTCGAGGAGCATCTACCAGGAATATATACACTGAGGCGCAATCAATCTTGTTATTTATACTTATAACCTCATATAAGCTATTTTTAATGGCCAATATAAGTAAATTCAAGTTAAACTACTGAAAAGCATTTATATTTCTTGTCTGGTTTTACATTACCTTAGAAGTGTATTTTATATCCGCATTTCAAAGATAATAAAATCACTAAGATTATAACAGCACGCAGTAGGATAAAATGTTCTCTATATAGATTTATCGCATGCCATTATAAGCTTAGATACACTTATATAGGATTCCATAGTAGTGTTATAGTCTAAGTAATCTCAAACAATCCTGGTCAAAACTCTTTAAGGTCACTTTTGCTTGAAATGACCAATATAGGCTAAAACACGCTTTATATAGTTTCGCAAATTCTATTATAGGATTTGACATCAGCATCATTTTCATCTGGGCAATGTGGAACCCTAATTGGTAACAATATGGCGAATCTTTTTCGGTTTTAACACTCGCCAATATAGAACCAATATTACTTATATTGGTGCTAAGTCACACTTGGCAATGCTCACCGAAAAAATGGTAACTGTTCATGATATTCTCATAATAAAATATTAAATATTAAAATGTAAATAAGTAAATTACAAGAAGCGCTTTAAAATTTTAATTAAAACCATGATAGAATTATCAGAAAATTCACATTCCCCTACGAATATACACCAGACTAAAAACTATAAGCTTTTGCTTTCTACTATGGTTGACATTTATTATTAATAACTTAAACTTAAGTAATATTTACATAAATACTATACTTTATTCAAACAGTTTAAACAATTCCTGGACCGACAGAACACAATACGACGGTTCACTAAATGTGAGCTTAAAGAAGCATTGCGGGGCGCGTATTCATCTCAAATTTTCCTATAATTTACTTATATTGGCATTTGCAGGACTAATTGCATTGACGTAATTCTATTACAGGAACAATATAGGCGTAAACGGCATTGAAGCGGTCTATTATAAATACGATATAAGTAAAAGTTTACTTATAAAGTGGGCCCTTTTCCGGACTTATATGCGGATATAAGTCTCATATAGTCCTGGGGAAATGATCTCCTGGAGATAGTTTAAAAACCACTTTTTGCTGGTTGGGTACTAAATAACGCAATGTTGCGGGAAATTACTTGCCAATAAGCTGAACAGTTTTTCCATTGCAGATAATCTGAGCTGAAAGATCGTTTAGGCCTAGTTTAACGCATTTTTTCCATCTTAAACAATAATATATAATTGAACAATGCTAGGTTACGTTACGCACTCAAGTTTAGTTGGCGGAGGGCGCTGGAACGGAACCGAGGGGCGTGGCGATATGATGGATGGCCCGGCTCTCACCAAAACACACCTAATTGGCTTTCCCATAGTAGACCGATGGCTATCAGGCTCGTATCGTAGACTTATTTAATTAAATAATTTATTTTAATATACATTATGTGCTCAAGCAGGCGAAGTCAAGAGTTCAAGGTTGTTTATATAAGTTTTAAATGAACTGGATGCATAGGTACTTTCATCATTTTACGCTTGTTTTACTATTGCCAAAAGATGATTAAACAGTAATATAAGCCAGTGAATAACTAGCATCTTTCAATTTATTCTGCAAGTACGCTAAAATATAAATTTATATGAATAAGTTTCGCATCAATAACAAAAAAAATGGTCAAACAGGACTTCCCTGATACTAAAAATTAACGTTCCAAATAAATTCATCAACAATGAAAAATAACGTGTAACAAACATTTACCGAAGCGGAAGATTTAACTAATTACGTAATGTTTTATATTATAAATGAATAATGAATTTACTTGCAATATAAGTAACAAGACTAACTCACTATAAATATTAATAGACTCGAGCTACCGGCATTACACGAAACTAAAGTTTTCCCTCAATAAATCTAAGCTTATATTATTCGGGTTCAAGAAAAAGCTAAATACACGAATATATTTATAAATAAAACTTCTAATTAGCAATATATTATCAGAAACGGAACTGGAATTGCTGAGTCGTTAACATCGGTAACAATGTATAGGCCACGCAACTCGACACGGCGGTTCGTGTCCACCCGCCTAATTGTGGAACAAAAACTCCATGGAACCGACGAATTAATCATCAGCGCGCCACTTAACTGCCTGTACTCGAAATAATAAAATAAATGCTGCATTCACGACACTTGTAACTGTAACCCTGAAATGCTGAGTTGTGTCCAGTTGCGTGCTACGCAGGGTTGCTTGTTGTTTTTGTTTTCTCTACGGACTCTCCGCCATGAAAAATGTGCGTTCTTTTACACCTTTTTGTAGACAAAGGTAATGCTACGTTTACTGTACGTTATTTTATAAATAAGGGAACAATACTATCTGATCTTTTTAACAAAGGTTTTGTAATTATAACAATCTAACAGCTGAATTCCACACAACCTGAAAAGCACAACTTTCAAGTTTATTTCGATATCCGTTCATAAAGTAGGAGAGACCTTTGTGAATGTTTGTAGGGTTTATTTAAAAGCTTGGTATAATCGTGTGTTGGAATGAGGTCAGATTATTAGAATTCATGAGAACGGTCACACGAAAGCGTGGCGACTGCGGCGAGTAGCGATGACGGATCGCGATTGTACGAGCGCCGAGCGCCCGGTCGGCCCGGCCCCGCGCCCATATGCCCCCGGTCACAAAGACCTCCCAACGACACTGGCGTGTTAAATCCGTAAATCTTGATGTAATATATTTTACTTTATCATAGTTGCGTTATTTATCTTACTATGAATGAGCAGCTTTATTTTATTTTCTATTTTCTAAGATTTGTATAAAAACTCGTATCTCAGTGTGATTATTTTTAGATTTAAAATTGAATGTAGGTAGTAGAATGTAGTAGTAGTAAAGAAATCAATTCATTTTTAGAGCGTCTTTCCACTTTTCGTTTGACCGCGCCGCATTGCTTAAATTCCGGGTAGACCCCGCGTAGGTGCTGCGTAGACGCCGCGTAAATGGAAAAAACTGTAAATGGAGCCTCTTCGTGGTGCTGACTCCTATTAAGCAATGCGAAGACGCTCCATTTTCATCAACAATGAGTTACAATTTGGCAATTAAATTAATGTACTTACAAGTGTAATCAATATTTTATCAGGAAGCACTTCTAGGTATAACAGTCTGTTATAAACTTGAGATTATAAACAGAAGGAACATGCAAATATTTTTATTGGTAGGCAATAAAAAAGAATTTATAACTTGATAGAATGATTTCCTATTACATAATGGTAATAATAGCCCGAGGTGTTGGATATTTATTAAGAATACATAATAATTAAGTGTGTATTTACACTTGTTACGCACTTCCTTTGAGTTAAACAAAAGTGCATCAACGAGAGTTTTTAGTAATATCGCTTGGAAATATAGCAATTGTCGACTCAGAAGATTAATTACTAAGGTAGGTATAATTTAGGTATGTAATAAGAACCTGTTTAATTACCTTATCTAGTTCGTTATTTAAATCAGTTTATATTCGCGGGAAAGTAAACAGCTAATACTTACCTACTTAGTTTTTTTTTTATCTTTCCAAAATCAAAAAGAAAATTAATATTGTTTTAAAAACATGTTTTGTGTACAATAATGATTATAACTCAAGGTTTAATAGTAGGAAACGAACGTAAAATTAATGAATTTATGTAAATTGCCAGTTCAGTTCGTGGTCCACACTGAACACGAGTTGTGATGATTAATGAACTGCGTTTTGGACGTTTACCCAAATAATGAGATTACAACTTTATGCTTCACAACTTTTAGAAATATACATATGGCAGATATTAGTTAGGAACACTCTGAAATAGTTTATCGGAAAATTACAGTAGAAGATACAGTTTTTTTGTTAATTTCAAGCCCCGCAGACAGGCGCGACGCGACTCGGGTGGAACAATTTCTATGAACACTTCACGGAAATTACTCTAACGGTGTCGTGTCGCGCCGCGCCGTCGCGTCGAGTCGCGCCTTTCTGCGAGAGCCTTTAGAAAATGACCATAACCCGTGAAATTAGATTCTAGATAATCATAATTTATTTAACTGATAAAATCTTTATAGCATAGATAACAAATTAACAATGTTTTCGCTATAAATTAGAAGTTAATATCATGTAAAATTCGCGATAAAGTTTACGAAGTAAACAACTTTGTTTACGTTATAAAACTACAAACATTTTTTACAAAATTACTGTTGATTGCATAAACAGATCTCTGATAACATTTCCGTAATTTATTTATGTGGTAATGAAACATTAAATGTCAAACTGGCGAGGGTATTTTATGACAAACTAATGTTGTATCAGTTGTCACTGTGAGCGCCTGCGGTGCTTGTCAGCCGAATGCGATGCTGCTGCTCCGAGCCCCAAGCTTATGGGGCCCAGTGCACACTTGCACACAGTCCCCACTTGTACACAGTCCCCACTTGCACAGTTTACATTTGCACAGTCCGCAGCCCGCCTAGCCTCAGGCACACACACCCTATTCACATAATCACTACAATTTATTCCATTTGCTCGGAATTATGTCGTTAGGCCTTATTTATTTTATGCAACATTCGACTCAAGTAGGTCAAGCAATTATAATGCACTTAAGATGTGTGCATAGCGGCGTTTATCTCCTTTATTACACGCTTTTTCACGTAAAACAAGGTGATTACGTGTGTGAAGTGCATCGACGGCAGTGCTTTGTTTCAATTTTCAGCTAGAGAGTAGACATGAAACGATAATGGCGGTAATTTAGCCAAAAAGCCGATGTCATTAACAGGGTTGTCGGTTGTCGCTGTACTGTACTGCCAGGGCTGTCGCACACCGGTGCACGACACACGCGTATCGTACCGATATCCGTGCAATACTTTCATTAATAATCCCAATTTAATTTATAGCGGCGTCCGAGCCGTTGTATGAATATACAAGTCAATAAAATTTAATAAACCGCTCACCACGCCGACCGCTCGTCTTAATGAACAACGACAAACATCAGTTCTCGACGTTCATTTGCGTTTTTTAATTACTGTTGATATTTTCACGTCGTTAACGTATTTTGAAATAAGGCGATTATAAAACAAACAAGCTAGACAGGTGAGTCGAGGAGGTAGTGAATATGAGTTTAGGTGTAATATAAATTAATAAGTTATTCGGCGTCGGCGGAACTCCTGCGGCGAGGCGCGCGCTCGTGCGGTGTGGACCTTACACCGGTAATTATTATACACCTTGGGCCCACTAACCGTCTCCGCACCCGCACTCACTCGTTAAACAGTGCGACTAATTTCACTATAACTATTATTAATATTTTAATCTTCTCTCATCTACATATATGTGGTATTTCTTAATGTTCCTAATTAAACACATCATAATTATGCATAAGCTGTAAACTGCGTACAGCTACGCAGAGTATACGCACTTAGCTGTATAACTAAGTAAAACTAGTATAAAAAGTTACAAATACCAGCGCCCTTCCAATGTAATAAATATATCAAGAAGCTTATCATCTCATGACATCTAACGGTATGGACGGGCAATACAATCGTACTCATAAAACTTTCATAGCGTAAGTGACACTGAAATAACTATCAATTTTATAGATAAATCGTATAAATCAACTGCATTTATAAAACACTACTTACTTATTTAACAAACTATGTATATGAAGAAAGTACAGTTATTGTAAGATTTAGACGTTATTATAGTGTTGTACATAAACTATTTCAATATCAGTTTCTCAAGAAAAGTCAAACCTTAACTAGACCATACACGAAGTAGGTAAAGCTTTCAATAATATAATGATAATTCAATAATATAATTAAACAAAACAGAAAGTTCAAACAAACTACATTCATAAACATATTCTAGCAGACACAGACCAGTAACAAGCCGTTTCAAGAATGTCATTATGAACGCCATGTAAAAGCAATGTAAAGTGGAAAATGGCTCTAGAAAATCGACACACTGATGGTTTGATAGAATCTCTTTTAACAAGGCGAAACTACATGTTAGTCGCTTTTGATATCTCTTCATAATTATCCTCGGCTTATGAAAATACTGCGAAGTAAGTTGATTGCGTCCAATTACCGGCGAAGTGGGAGCTTTCATTGTTTCTGCTCACATGCAATTAATGAGAGGAATCGGTCGAGCTTGGGGCTTGATCGCTCCCGTTTAGTATGGGAAGCGGAAAAAAAAGGGTTTTCGCCGCAACTTAATCGGGTAATCAATATTTAACATTTTGCAGCAGAGAGAAATGAGAGAATATTAGGTAGGTAGGTAAGTATTACCCGTAACGTTCAGCTTAGGGTAGTTTATGAGAAAAACACTTTACTTTGTAAGTAAAAGCTCCAATAGTATTAAAAGTAGTGGGAATCTTAAATCTGATGCCATGGCGGACTCCCCTTTCCCGTTACGTATAAAGTTAACTCTCAACTTGGCCATCATAAAAGCTGCACAAAGTTAACTCAAATAAAGTTAACGGTTGTTAAACACTTTGTGGTGATGTTACCAGAGAGTATTGTGAATTACTTTTATATCATAATAAGGGCAATTGGAATAAACAGTGGGTGTAACTGAGACGCCGGAAGTGGTCGCCATTGCCGCTGCGTTTCAAACTACCCACCACATATTTGCACTCAGTTTATTTCCCCCGAACGACCGAATTATAAGCTATAAAACCGTTACTTACAATACAATCGGTCATTTGCACAAATACGAAACGAAATTTAACTGAAGTTATTATGACATTAAAATAAGTAATAAAATATGTGGGTACCTATACTCAAAGATTTATAACGAATATACTTTTACAACTATAACATTTTATGTTATAATTAATAAATAATTTTCAGTGACACTTTTATGTTGGCATTCGTTTCGTAATTTTTAAGCCTATTATTTAAATAGTAGGACGTACTGCTATGTTAAGACGTAAAACGCTTACCCTCTTATTCATAAACGTTGCTTAAAGTTGAGCGACGTTTAAACGTCAAAAAATAATGGTTAAACAGACGCTAATCATTACTTAACTTTAAGCTGCGTTTATGATTATGGGGGGTTAGTGTTAAAGTTAGAATCACTTACAGCTGTTGAACAGACAAAAGAAAAAAAAAAGTTAATAAGAGTTTTAGAAAACTCGTTCAAATGAGGCAATTGGGGATTTCCTGAATGATAAAGCCAAGTTCTTTGAATAAAGTAATGAATAATGAATGACTTTATAAGTCAAAGTGAAGGACTGTGTGTGACTGAAAGAATGTCTCTTAACATTGTAAACTCCGTGACTGGCTAAAATTCATACAGACGGGGTTTATTTATAAACGTTACTTTAAGTTCAGTAAGCATTAGCGACTGTTTAACTACCTATACATTTATTATGTCAGTTAAGCTTCACTTAACTTTAAACAACGTTTGTTTTTGACTTTTATAGGATCACTCACCTTCAATGTCAGGCAAAGTTTATAATAGCTCTGAAACTTCTATCAGCATTCTTTCATGTAAATGTGTATGTGTCGGTCCGTTTTGTTCCTGAGCCTTTATCGAGTGTGATTGATGACTGTACCAAACCTATTTGCTGTTGCAGTCAATAACATTGCTTCGCAGTTGGTACTCTTTTAATTTAATTTAACAAACTATTCAATTACCATAATAAAATGTAAAAATTTATATAAAACTATGCTTTTACACAACCAGCTCCCTAATACCTACACGATCATACACAATCTGAATCGCTTTGAAACAGATTGCTAATCCATTGCTCCATAAATTCGTCTGCTTAACAATGTAAATAACGCAATGAATGTTGTTGAACTGTCAAAACGAAACAGATTAGTCTTAATCGTTTACGAAAATGGGTTACGACATTAGTTAGCAGGAACCGCTTGTGTAAAAGCATAGTTTTATAGTGCTGTTCTCATTTATACTTATTAGTTTAGTATTTTGATTTATTTCATGTTTGCATGTGTGCGTGTGTGCGCATTGTCACCTTCCTTGTCTGCCTGCGTCCACTAAACAACAATCTTTATGTACGCCGGGAAAACGGTTTGCCTTGTAATTTAGCAACTTAAGCCTAATATATAAATCACTTCGTTCGTTGTAATTATTACCAATAAAATATGACTCTAAGCAACACGTATTTACGCCGCAAAACGTATGTTTTTATACTTTCGATGAATTATTGCTTATTACGCTCGTCCAGAGGAACTTAAAGTTTCTAAAATTGAAAGTTGTGGGCGATTGTGCATTGTTTTCTAACATAACTACTCCTTATCTATTAAGATGGAATTTTATGACCTTTTCAGAGGAATTTGTTGAAATTATCTTGGGTGGGTATGATCTGTTGCCAGCCTTGTGATGGAATGTTGTCCAAAGCGAGGGACAGGTTGTCCCACGTATTGTATGCAAATACAGTCGGCGCCACCGTGAGGAGCTGGGCTCATTTGGCAGAGTTATGGGCGTCACATGGCGCGGTGACACGGCGTCACTGATACGCTCGGCGTATTAATCACGCGCTGTAACGATAGCTCTGAGAAGCCCTCTGCCCAGAACCCAGCGCGAGAGAGCGCCTCGCGGGGGGCGCGCACAGCGACATAACATTTCTCACTTCAATTTGTAGTCTTATTTGTTTTTCTGTTTCCATCGTCTCACTTCATTTCAATCGGAGGTCGTTTTTTAATATAACTTTTATATTTTTTTCATTCCGAGGTGACGTTTATCGTGACTCCCCGGGTGACGGCGACGCGTCGCGCTCTCTAGTTAAATGACGATTTACCAGTTTTTCATTGGACTCCCAATGTCAGTCTCTTTACGAGCGAGTATTTTATTTGGAGATATTTTACGGCCACCGATGTTATGATGAACGTTTACGTACCTCTGACTTATTTTAATGTTCCATATGAATTTGTGAACTTGAGACGCTACGGCCAATAAAAGATGAAATTGATTAAGGTATAAAGTTTAAACATTATTGTAGGTATTTGTTTGATTTTGTGTGCGTTCACATTATGACTGTGTAATAAAAAGTAAACTTGCCTTATTATAAGTGCCTACAATAATATTAAATGTACTTTCAACTTAATTGCCTTGTGGGTAAGCAACAGTAATTGATATAAAATATTATTGATTTATACATAGCTTTCGAACACAAAAATCTCTAAAATATGCATTATTATGAAAAGTAACAGTATTTGGTCTTAGGTGTGAATTTGTTAATGAACTATTATTATCATTAATATGATCACCCGTTCATTTGTCACCGACGCATCTTACCAGTCGCTTGCTCTCGCAATCTCATCCGTATTCATTTTTATCTAATACATATTTATATTTTCATATAGTAATGTACAGTCAAGCACACAAGTAAAACAAAAATAGTAAAAATATAAAATTGATAAAAAAAATTAAAATGAAAAAAGTACCTATCTTAAAATCGAAATCCAAAAAACTGGAGTTGGTCAGAATAACCAACGCAATATAACCCAAAAAAATATAGGTAGGTCCAGTAGTTAGGTTTATGAAAATAAAAGAAAACATCTGAAAATCGGTGACCAAATGTTAATAAAGTATTTACGAGTGTGGTGTCGATAATAAAACGGGTCCGATTGCTTTGCGAACACAACTAATGCAAATGCAAAGAAATCCGCTACTTTAGAGGATCGTTACTCACGGCTTACTGCCGCTGTTGACTTAACCTCGACGACACTGGGACACTCGCGAGCTAAGCTCTTTCTTATTGGAATATCTTTATCAATTTTATGCTATTGAAATTTTTTAAACAGTAATTTTAGTTTTTTTTTACTACATGGGGAATCTCACCTGATGGTAAGTGGAATTCTGGAATTCTCAACAACCGAAGAACTAGTTATTTTTTATTTAATGGTGATGATTTACACACCCGTAATTTTATTTTATTACTGTTCCGTTTTAATTTTTTTGTATGTACTGCTGTTGGTGTACTTAATAAATAAATAAATAAAATAAAAATAAATGATTTTTATTTTTATGATTATTTGTGAGCGTAGCAAAAAAAATTTTTTTTACAACCTATTTTATGGGGCAAAACTTTGCTAAAAATAACCCTTCTTTCTCCGTCTATTATTTATATAAACTTTAACAAAAACTCAAAAATCTTAGTTAAGAGTTGAGAGCGCGAGTGTGGCCGCCCACGGCCCGACTCGATTCAATCTGTTGACATCTCATATTGAGTGGACACGTGCTGTTTGTTTAAAATAAATTCATTATTTAACCGTTGCTACGACAGAGGTAATCTAAACCGTACTTTATGTTCTAATTCTAATACATACATAATGAGTACCGTTTATGAATCAATAGATAAATGTCGCATTGTTTACAATGATTTTTATATCTTTATCTGTCCTCCTATCCAGTTAATTACCTAAGTAAATTATGTATAGCTCAAATGTGTCTAATTAGTTTTCATTAATTGTAATAATTCCAATTAATTAGACATCCTTAAGTTATCATTCAAGAATTATTGATTCATTAATGCAGGTGCTCGTTAGGTATCGGTTTTATTGCATATATCAATTTATATAGCTACTACTACTGTAGAGTTTCCCGTGTCATGTTACCGTATATTGGCAGTTAATAAAACAATATTTTGCATTTTGTGTGACACATAAATATTTTTAATGTTCGTAACAGTAGCGGTGATGGTGTCGGATTTATTTAGACATAGCGTGTCGTTATAGGCCGTGTCACGAGTGCTCGGAGTAAGGTACAAATGGGCCAATTTGTCGGCGCTCCGGTGCGGAGGCGAAAATCCGCCGTAATCCGCGGGCTCGCGCGCTAATCGAAATATCGACGCAGCCGCTTATTGACGAGTCGCCAGGCCCGCTCGACCCAACACGTCACCCGACGCACTAACAATCAACCCGAACACGTCTGAATTAAAACAAAATTCATTCGTAGCTACCTACTGTTGATTGAACTCATCAAATTACAGCATTAGGAAGTTTTCATAATTTCAATATATATTACATAAATTCAAACAATTTAATGTTTTTTTTTTTTAAGACAATAATGTTGCTGGCCTTTTAATTAATTACAATTTAATTGGAACGTTAGATATCTAACTGCAATTTCTAATTTTGTCTATGGAACTCGTTACACCATTAGTTTGTTTATGCATTAAATATTAAAGAATACTGCTATTGACTTAATTCCATATTGTTAAACAAATATTTTTCTTCGTTTAAAATCTTCATACCTACTTACCCAACAATGCCACAGACGCATCCAGCGCGGCCGGCGGTCCGCAGCCATCTGTCCCCCACCGTCGGCCATGTTCCGCTCCTCCCCACGACCCTCCCAACGCCTCCCACCGCAATTACAACCATCGCCGACTTTCACCGCCACCGCAAACGTCATCTTATTCCTTAGAAGTTAAAGATTAATTTTGTGTATCGGGTAGTTTCAGGGGAGCTGGGGTGGGTTGTTCCGCGCCCGGCGCCGCATCCCTTCAGATCGGCTCATGTCGTCGCCTACGCAGTACGTGATACCATCGTATTGCATAATTATTGTAATGCCTTCGTATCGGCAGCTCTCGTATTATTGAATACGTAATTGTTAGGTACCTATTGATATCTGCGGATTAAGATGGTAGCTCTCTGAAAGAAGGGATCTTTTACAGGTGCTTGCGTATTCAAATGATTATTTTATGTTGGTATTGTTTTGCATATTCATGTGGTTGTTGTGTTTGTGGTTAATTTAATTTCTGGTTCCCTTTTCTAATTCTTATAGTACTACTTTATAGTTATATAGGTATATTTTAATAAATTTTTCGGTATTATGCTAATTAAAAATCCGGTTATTTCGATTTTTAGAGTAAACGAATAGAGCACGATAACAATGGGGTTCTAACTTGTAAATAGAATAGAATACTTTATTATGTACACTAAAACATAGAATTAAATTAATATTATAATCATAACCCAATAAACACCTTGCATTGACCGCAGATCTGAATAAAAAAAAACAAGCAAAAAATTCTGACAAGCACACCAGTCAGAAAACCGCTCCGCACATTTTAACGTTACATATTAGTCTTTTTTAGAAGAAGCACCAAGCGTAGGCGTTCGTTTACGGCAACGATCCGTAGACGGTACGACATCGCTGCGTAAGCGCTACGACGATTTTGCGTAGGCGCTAGGGCGACGATCCGTAGCGCTACGCCAACGCTACGTAGGCGATACGACAAACCTGCGTAGGCGCTATGACCTCGTAGTCTACGTAGATTCAAAGATTAGGGTTACTTTATTAGCGTTTTGGTCCAGTTTGTCCAATTTCGCGAAACAATGAACCGTTCATTAAATTGGACGAACTGGACTAAATTCCTCATTACCGATATTTAAGAAGTTCATTTAAATCAGAAGAAATTAATTCACAATAATTATGACTAAAACATTCACATGAAAATGGTCTTTTAAGTGCATATTAAAATAATCATTTTAATTTGCTCGCAGGTCAACACACTCCAAATCAGTTTAAAATTTTAAATCAAGTGTTAACATAATAAATTGTTAGTCCCATCACCCATAGATCCCAGTAATTATAACTGAAAGTGAATATCGCCCCGTGGTCCGGGATGAGGGCGGGACGGTCATTCATTAGGCGCAGGTGAGGGTATTAGAGGTGCTGTAATGATGCGCACCACGCCCAGGATCATCACACCTTCTATGGCTTTTGCGCCACTCAATAATGGATGATTCTTTTGAGATGTTTTGACGAGATGTCAATAGCGAGACGCGATTTATACAGCTGGTACGTTTTCCTGAAGACGAGAAGGCATTAGCAAATACTGGTATTCAGTTGTAGCCGTTAGACTGGAACCTGACCCTAACATAGTCTGTTGAGAAACGGCTACGCGTATGACGATGATTTAATAAGGCATTGGCTGCACACAGCTACTGAAACTAGTATGAAAAAATCCAATGAAGTCATACATTTAAATAGAAACACCAAACATTAAAATCCACTCATACATATACATTTAGCTAATTCAGTAATTATACGAACCATAAAGAAAGAACAGTCACGTTAATAATCTAACAACGAAAATGAATCGGCGCCTTTGCCTCCACAATTAACACGATGCCGCAATAAAAATAACTAGGCAGTGAAATTAATTAATTTACAGACTTTAATTATCTCATCAGGGCAGTAAAACCATGGGCAGTTTGCGTCGGGCTGGCTTATCATCTCGTCACATCGGTCGAGACATCGCCCTACTAATTACGGGCCACGTTGCGTTATGAGAAATCACCGACATTGTTATTAGTGAATAGATAACGCGCTGTTTACTAATTAATGCATGAGTGAATAGATTTCGTGTGTGAGTCAAGTAAAGTATGGCTTTGACTTGACTTTGAATTGTTAAAGCAAGTGATAGATTGATTTACATGGAACGGAAATGAAGCATCGTTTGGCAGATAAATCAAGCGTATATATACTCCTCTTTTTATATACTGCAAAAAGATTGGAATTTATAGTCACTATTTCATATCAAAATTAATTATTCTCTACGAGCGTAAAATTAAATCCAAAACTAGTTATTTCAATTACCTAGGTAGTTATACGCCTGTCACCTAGTCATTTTATCAACTAGTTCTGTTTAGAACTGAGCAATTTTATTAGAATTTCCAGCTAATAAATTAATGAGCTAGATATTAATTTGAGTGTCTACAGGCACTCTCCGACAGGCCTGAGGCGAATTTAATAGACATAACACTCAACAAAATAAGAGAAAACAGCAAAATATTCACAAAGCTAATGTTGAAAGTGCTCCTCAATTGCGTATCGCACTTTCTATTGATTTTAAAGCAAATTCGTAATACACTGCTCATATATGTTATGTAAATAACACGATGAATATTGTTGAATTGTCAAAAGGAATATCATCGGGATTGTGAGTTTATTACGTAATTACCTCGCTGATGTGAGTAAGACATGCAGGTTGATGATGAAATGGTTAGCTGTTATATATATTTATAGATACTTAGTTTTAATATCTCTTTGACAATCATTTTATTCAACACGCGTCTCTCTATCGCATCCTACGTCAGCGGTATCATTTTAAACATCTGTCTTCTGATGAATTACCTTCATGATTTACATAATCTGTCTAGTTTCTAAACTTAAGACATTCTTATGACTGATGACTTCAAGTATTTGCTTGTAAATCCCAAAATGTTTAACATTACATACATGTTCTAGGCAAAGTTGGATAATTAAGGAAATCTTGTGGAAATGTGCCTGCCTGCGGCTCATGCCTTTGTGCTAAAAATTAACAAAAATATATTATTTAGCTATTTATTAAAATAGCTAAATAATATATAATAATACATAATCCTTAATTAGCATTCATGTGAATGAGCCTGTATATACCTAGACCACGTGTAACCACAATAGTATTATCTCCTTTTTAATTAAATAGCCACAGCCGACCTCATCTAGTACGGTACCTACTTAAAACATATTTTTGACATGTAAATGTGTTTTGTACAAACCCATTTACAGAAAATATAATCATTTCATAATCATTTCATTTCATTTCATTTCATCATTTATAATTTGTAAAATATGTACCTATATGCTGTTTTTATTCTACCTTAGCGTAGGTTTAATTTAGCTTTTAAATTAAAAGTCTTGAATAATATATTATTATCGTAATGATGTAAACGGTACTTACAACAGAAAATTGGTAATATGAAGATTTGAACATTTAAGCAGTTTTATTTTATGATTAACTTTGAGTTTGCCTCTCAATGAAGTGGTTACCAATTGTGTAACGCCTTCAAAATGGCTAATTTCTTTCTCTTCATTAGGTTATAAAGGGATTGTGCCCAAGTGTGTAATAATTATTTACGAATATATCTTCACTGGTGGAAACTTTTTAATGTCCTTTATCAGATCGTTTACAATTCACCAAACATTAAATTATACTTTCTTTCCCCCCAGATCGTCCTGAACTCAATGCATCGATATCAGCCCCGGATCCACCTGGTGAAGATCCGCGAAGGAGGTGGCCCCATCACGGACCTGACGCGGGAACAGCATCGTACCTTCGTCTTCCCGGAGACGGTGTTCACAGCAGTCACCGCCTACCAGAACCAGCTCATCACCAAGCTCAAGATAGACTCGAACCCCTTCGCAAAAGGGTTTAGAGATTCATCACGACTAACGGATTTTGATAGGTGAGTCTACATCTTTGTTGGACTCTGGAACAAATTGATTTGTTATGTATGTTTCCCGAAACGAGTAAACCTACTCTTTCTTTCCTCATCCCTGTGTGGGGTGTCGTAGAAGGTGACACACGAATCTCCGAGCATATCATGAGAATGGACTTAGGTATGTGCTAACAGGGTCGAACTGTTTGATAATGCTTTATTTTGGACGTCAAAACGAAGTAAGTATGAATATTCTGGCAAAACAAGTTGAGCATTTCCGATCCTTTGTTTGGCGTTTAAACCCCTAAAGTACCAACCTAACACGAAAACATAAATCCTACCATTAAATTTTAACAGCCCTTCAATACATCAGGTTCCAAAAATCGGTGACGAGCATTCAGAGCGTTTAGTTTATTTGCGCTAAAGTGGTCTAAAGCGGCGTATGGTCCGGTTTGATAAATTGACAGGTTATTAGCAACAGTTGAAAGGCATTAGGTCCGCCGCCCTGCAATTTGCCGCCAACGGTTTAACATGAATAAAAGATTAAAACCATTCCTCCGCTGATTGCGGCGGAATCGGACGAGTGCGGCCGAATGTTGAGCGAGCCCACATTTAGGGCTGTTGTTATCCGCGTTATCGGTTAATCGACATTGCGAATGAGATTATGGGCGTAAAAATAATCTTGAGGGTGTATCGAGAACGTGCCCTCGAGTGTAGCGATAGCAATGTGCCCAAGACTGTTATGAATAACATAAGTATTACTTTTATAGCTATGTGTTTATCTGCCAAGTTAATAGCAGATTAGTGAAATGCAATCTTCCTACACAACCTACCAACTTTATAATTGCCATCTGGTGATTTATAATGTAGGGAGAAATATTTACCTCACTGAATACATTGTATAAACTGAATTCAACTTTACAAACACGATTTTCAAAACCAGTACTACCTTTATCTGAAAATTAATGCACATTATTTTAGGACTTTGATTAGATAAATTATTTTAATATTTATTTATACAAAAATCTAAGGCAGCATTGGAAGCTAGTCAAGTAGTCATCTAAAGTAACTATAGGTACAATAAGTATAGCTTATTTTATAGGTAGACAATAACGGTCGTGCTAAAACTGATGTCATAAGTAGTACTAATCAGTTTTATTGTCTAACGTATAAAACTTTATCACGTTATTAGCAGAAACCATAAAATTTGCCATTCTGTGCATGTTAGATACTATGTAGGTAGGTACTTACCTATTATATTGTGGTCTTAATATCGTGACATGGAAACATCTAGGTTTTTTCACTAATTACTAAATCAAAATGTGACTCCAAACAACATTTTAGGAAAAGCTTGATAAAATTTGACAGTAACTACAGTATATATGTTTTAAGATATCTAATTCTAATGGATAAACAGGAATATGTAAAAAAGCTCGATAAGCAAAGTCGATTTGCTTGACCATTGATTTGATAGATTTGCGTAAAGAAAAAGCTTTGCATAGTGTAAAATAATTGTTCCAGGCGTGAGAGATTGTTCCCTTACGACTCACTAATGATAGAGACAGGTAACGATGACACACTGAGGGTCAGGGTTTTCTAAAAACGGAAAATAAATACTTTCCCACAGATTATGGTCCTATGGTAACTACAGTACAAATCAAGTTAGCAAAGTTTCTGTACACATAACTCGTAGAATCCTATAGTACCGCTATTGTATTCACTTTTATCTCAGTCATTCAGTATTAACGTCAATATCTTTCTATTGTGGATGTCTCGACACCTTTCGCCGAGAACAATCGACTATTTACTCGATAGACGTGGGAAACCAATCACTTGAACATTTTCCACTATTCTCGTTGTCTGGACTGCTAAGAAATATGTGGGTGCAATAAACTTACTCTTGCTGGTGAATAACCTCAGTTTTAGTCTTTAATATAACTGGACACATTAAATGCAACTGTCACAGCAGCTGTTATAAACATCGATTTATATAGTATATCTCTGGTTATATCGCATAAAATATCATTCAGGATGAGATTTTAAAACACGACTGCAAATGAAAACCGAAATTTGATGATAGCGAAACATTTCCGAAAACAAATAAAAACCCTCCAGTTTAGCTGGGTATCGACAACGATGCTTTTGAAAAAATATCTTTGGTTACTTTGGTGAGCTTTCAGTACTACCCACGAGGTTAACCTACCGAGCGAGGTCTGGAGTGCATAAACTAACCAATAAATAAATATTTTTTGTGAATTCATATCAAGTCTAGATACCTATCACTCACACTTATACCCTTTCTTCATCTTACCTACACTTTTCATGGTAACATTTTTATATTTTTTTAGTTTTTGAATTTTGTTTACTATTTGTATTTTATGTTTTCATAAGTTTTTTGTAAGTTTATTACGATGTTATTTTGTGGTGAATGCTGTGTATACCTAAAATAGACATACATACCAGTACCTTTATTTTGTTATTGTTCTGTTTTAATTTTTTGTATGTACTGTTGTTGGTGTACTAAATAAATAAATAAATAAAAATAGAGAGCCGATTCAGACCCGGCGCTAAGGGTCACAATGGCGCGATATCGCGGGCGCGACAAGGGTAGCGCAGCCTGTCGAGTCCGCGATGTCGCGCTAGTGTGTACAAAACAACAAAAACGAACAACGTGTGGACAAAATGCATAGTAGGTACGGCTAGTACTATGCATTTTGTCCAGCGTTTACGGTTCATGCAGCATATTAATACAGAGATCGCGTTCGGAGTACTCTGTCGTTACGTCCACTGGTTACGACACCAGTCTACATAGTACGTATACGGAAGTAGGACGTTTTCGTGATATTGAAAAGTAAGTAGGTATGGTTAAACCATTATCCAATGAAACGACTTGCAGTAGGTATTCAAACTGATACAGATGTAGCCTTTACGTTATTGCAAAAGGTCGACTGAAGCCGAAATTATAATTGTCATAAGCAGCTTATGATAATTATAATTTCTCAAAATACTATGTTATTTTGCTTAATAGGTACGGTTGGTATTTTCCAAAATTAACCAATACTTACTTACTTTACGTATAGTTACTTAAAGAATACATCATTGCTCCAAGTCATGTACAATAAATCAATGTTACAATAGACTTATTATAGTAGCTGTATGTTGTAGTCGGCTTGTCGTCTTGTAAGAAGGTATTAGTCGTGAAAACCTTGAAGGGCGTGTCCACAAAGTAACACCTAGGTATTAATGCAGGTATTACGACGATGCTAGTAATATTTTTAACGTTCCTTTGTCCACATAATTATTAACTTTAATACATCCGTAAACTGAAAGTCCAGAGTAACATTCTTTAGTAAGTGGTACATAAAATTTAAAGCAAAGGTCACAGTCATTCACAGTCCAAGATTGATTTTTCCTGTTAGCAATATCTATTTTAGAAGAATGCCAAATTAGCATTTCAAGTCTAGGTAGAATCTGCTTACTATTATTTAGTATCCATTGATAAAATCTACCTGCGGGCATTACATCAAATGTGATAAATTAAAATTCTATCATAACAGAATGGAACCATTACAGAAAAAAAACGTGATCGATCATCGAATAAAATATGAATAGATATAAAAGATATATTCAACCTCAAAGATCGAAACAAGATAGCGATTCATATATTAAATGTAAAAATTAATATTTAGCGGAATATAGCGTGCTTCGCTCATTAAAGTCGAGGTGTTGGGTGACTGAGAATGCGCCGCAAGGAACGGCCGGGCGTTCCCATGGACCGACTGGACCACTACTTTCGACTCACGATCAACTGGACATCGGTAAGGGTGCCTTTATGTGGGACATTACCACTAAGAAAAACATTTTTAATGTTAGACGAGAAAAAATAAGTCTTATCAAAAGAGTTCCCCTAAAAGTCAAGCTTCATTTTTGTCGCTCGAAACACCTTAGAATTTCTAACGTTACATTACCAGATTGAAGTGGTGACTGGTGAGCTAAGTCGTGTAGTTACCTACAGTAATTCCAATTCTATCATAAATTCATGACCTCATCAAAACATGGCTAATGTGTAAATGTTAATACGGGTAGGTAATGGAGGCTTATGGATGTGTTAATAATTAGCATACCTATTTGCATAACATTTTACGATGACAATGTTGGTTAAGACCAAGATTGCAAAATCCTAGCTTATTCACGAAATATGTAACTGCTTCAAGTTTCTAACTTCAATAGGAGGTATTTTTTTAATATCCAGGTAGTTCGTTTATGGTGTAAGTAGGGAGGCATCTTTGGTTTCGTGTTAACACGTTCGAGGTTGCGTGGTTGCGGGCAGAGGGCGGGTTGCGGCGCGGCGGCGTGTGGAAACAGCTCACGTCAACGGCGGCCGGAGCCGGCGGCGGCGGCGCGTAATCACAGGGCTCGCTCCTCATTATGCCCTAAACGACAAATTAAAGCGCATTTCTATTATCTGGCCATCGGTGTGATGCCCATACGGATGGAGTCCGGACCGGTTCTCCGGAGGCGGTGTGTGGACTGACGCGTTCTCGCTCACATGTTTATACTTTAGCAACAACCTGCTGACTTAACTATGCATAAACAATTACCGATTCACCTTTTAAGATTGTATATTGGAAGCAATTTGACGTTCACTACACGGATTATACACCAGAGTTGTGTGGTAGCTTTTATGTTTAAGTATTATGTGCGATGACAAAGTTAAAAGTTCGACCTAAGAGGAAACATAAAAAATATGTTGATCTATATGCTGTTATAGATCCTGTGTGATCTTTGAAGTAAGAAAATGTTTACGTTCAAATGAGTAGGTACTTATGAAAAGTCCAGCATTAGCTCTTAAGATTTTTTGTATTACAGTAGTAGCATGACGGGCGGAATTATCGGACCTATTAATAATGTAATCGACGTAGGCGTCAGTGCGTAGCTACCGATTTGTATTAATTGATACAGCATCGGCTCGATGATAGTTCGGACCGGTGATTGACGGTTAAATCGAGATGTTATCGGTGCAATTACCGCTTCCACTGAGTCTGTACCTTTGGCCGGCTCTATCGCTACCGGCTTTGATCTGGCATCTTCTTGCCCACGCTCTACGTCATCCACTGACGGATATTTTGTATGACTTGGACTTTGCGATAATGACCCACATCGTTTCTTATGTAATTGAAAATCAGATCTCTATACAATATTTATGGGCAACAAATTGTTATTGTAAACGAAACGTTACGAAAGTCTCTCTCGATTTGAATGCTCCACATACTGCTTTATATTGCAAAGACACCTGAAAATGAACGTGTTGATTTTAATAGCGAGTGACACTTCCTGTTGCTCTCACTCGAGCGAATATAACGGAATGAAAGACTGAATAATTAGAGGTTCTTGTATCGCGTGCTCCGTTGATTGGTGTCGGGCGCTACTGTGCGCCCGCGCTCACCGCTCGCACATAGCTCAGCGGGTAATTCAGTTCAACGCAACGATACTATCTCGGGCAGAATTGCCACTCTGCTGTCTGTCACTCATTCCTACACCCGCACCACTTGATTTGACGGGTGTAGGTTAATTTTAAAAGCCGTCTAATCACTTCCGTTTGCATTGTTCAACCACTCAACTATTTAATACTTTCTATTCTGATTGCCGAATTCACACTGACTCATAAATATTTAAAACAACGCCTAACGGCGCTCAGCCTTAATGACTTCCTTCGCTGACGTCTGAAATCGTCAGACAATAAGTATGATGAATTGCCATTGTGTGAGAATCGGGCGGTGGAGTTATTTGGCGCGGTGGTCGAGGCGGCTTTTCATCCATTAATTAATAAGATCCGCCCCTCGCTCAATCAGAGCCGATATTTAGCGACGAGGAGTTATATTTATGCTCGGACGCACCTCTTCGTTAATTGCATGCGATTCACTTACGAGCTAGAAATAACTTTAACGACAACCGCGTGCTGCCCGCGGCACGCTGCGTGTTTCACAGTTACGTTACGTTAACTATTTTTTAAATATCAACCATCTATCACATTTAGTTACACGATCATAGACAATGAACTGTTGGGCGAACAGTTATTGCTATTTATATCTGACTGAGTCGGCTGCGTGAGTGATTTACTGCAGGCAACCCGAGGACTATCCTCAAATAGAACAAATAGACATTCCTTAAATGTTTTTATGAGCGCCATAAATAACCTTATTTTGTAGAATAATAAGAATAAAATTTATTCTTATAAAGCTTAAGATCGAAGGAAATGCTATAAATCTGTGCACTAATAATCTACATTAAGCAAAATATTACGAGTAAAGGAAATAATATTTCACTTTTTATCAGATAGACACATTATGGATTTGCGGGCAAATATCGATAGCGGTCGGCGCAAGATATCGATAAGAGCGCGCGAGCATGCCGGCCGGGCCTATCGGCGGCCTGTGAGAGCCGCCGCCCTGTAATTTGCTGGCGGAGAGTGTTGGCTATTACTGCTGATACCGAGATCATAATAAATACGCCATTAACGCCCCCGCAGCACCCGAAACGACATAACCACCCGGTGAAACAGACCTTCTCGCCCAGCACTAATACCGCGCCACTTACAACCTTTTGTGACTTAAAGCTTTAAGTGTAAATTTTAAGATATTAGTGCTGTGGAATGTGTTAGTTCACAATTTAACATTCAGTTTTGATTGCCTTCAATTATGCGCGAAGTTAAAATGTTTTAATATTAAGAGCTTTAAAAATTAACTTTTTACCTGAGGAGAACTTTAAGCATAAAGACTTGCCGGTAGGTAATTTATGGCATGAATATTCTACAAGTTCTTTAAGAAGATAACAGATGTGTAGTAATTACATCACGTGTTAAACTGTCACAAAATCCATGAAACGTAGCATGTGAAGCTTTCTCTCCACGTGCTACCACTCTACGAGAGTCATCCTCTACGACAGAGTGAAACTGACTTCGAGATCATATCGCGTGATAAAATTGTGTGAAATCGCTGAGACGTTGTGGTTAACTCGAGATGATTATAACAATAATACTGGCTATTATTCGTTTTTATAGAAATTAGGAGATCAATAAAAAATCTATAATATGTGTTAGCGTGTGTGGGCACTACCTGTTTTTAATTCCCGGGGAGAGCGCGCCGGCGCCCGGGGCCGCCGCTCCGGTGATAGATTAAATTCGACACGGCATCTCGTGATGTCATGCCAATTTTGAAGCTTAGCTCGAGCACGCCGTGTCGTCACGCTCATTTGCAGCTCTCGGACTAACGCTCGTATCTCAAGACGGAGCCCATTATTTATAACATCTCCTCAGATTTACGCTTGCACGGAGTTGCTCCACAACGAACGTGTTCCCCTGTAGAAAACGGGAAGGAGCAAGCACTAACTAGATTTCTATTGAGCAGGCGTGAAAGACGCATTATTGCACACTTATAAGTGTCGATAGTTTCGTAGAGACGCGAAAATAGCCAGTTAACGGGAAGCGTGATCGGTGGCGGTCGCGACGACCTCCAGGAACCGATAAAGGGCATCACGCACTGGCGCAGTAAAGGGCCGCACTCACGCACGAGCTCGCCGCGCGCCTCGTTAACTGCGACACTACTCGTAAAGACGCTTCGCAGAAACAATCCACAGCGATACACTCCTTGTTTAACACTTTTCCATATGGGCAGTGCGTATTAAAAAATGCCTACCACACAATATGTGAGGTAGGTGTTTTATTTAAAGATTCTGCTTATTGCAAATGTTGGAGTTATACTGGCATTGTAAATCAAAGCTAAACGTATGAGTCGTAAACAAAGCTGACCACGTCGTATTTCATCGAGGCTGAATTTTACATAGCAGCTTCTAGTGTGACGTTAGTAACGTTTTATGAGATTTGAAATCGCCACGTGGCCGCCGGTGGCCGGTGTCGTTCCTCGAACTCAGTTTTATAGACTACGGACCGATGAAACCCAACGAACAGTTCGTCTCGCGAAACGAGAGGTTCGCGGAACTCGGCGCGACCGTGCACACTTTACCGAAATAGGACTTATTACTATCAGAAAGCAAACTTCGTCTCAATATGAATATTATTCCTAAAATACATTTCTTACAAGAGCTTTCAGATGTATAACTGTTTGCAGATACTGGAAATGCTATGTATGGCTTAGGTACAAATCGGATTTCATTTTATCTGCGCACATATCTGCTTACAAAATCTTAGTTAATTATGGAGGGCATAACGTAACAATAACAATGAAACCCTGTGAGTGCTTTAACGTGTCAGAAATAACCTTTACTCAATGTTACATACTTAGTTTGATGTACAGAATGCGTATATGTCGGCTATGTGATAGGTCTTTTGACACTCTGTATGTAACGATCATCATTAACGTGTGTGTTATTCCTTCTCCGCAGAGACCCGATGGAGCTGATGTTGATGGAGCAGCAGTTGCTGCGGTCTCCACTGCGGCTGTACGCGGGTGGTGCAGACGAGGAGGCGGAGAAGCGCGCGGCTTGGGCAAGGTCACCGGCTGCACTCCAGCTGCTGGCCCTCGGTGGCCGAGCATGGCCCAGCGCCTGGCCACAGCCGCTGGCGCTGCCCCACGACCTGTGGCTGCAGAAGCCCCCCACGCCGCTGCGCTACTGCCCGTACCCGCCCCCCGCGCACCCCAACGCGCCACCCCCGCAGCCCCGCCCGCAGCATTCTCCATCGCCCAGACATCCGCTGTGAACTTACCACAATGATCTTCCTTGGACTATGTTTTTTTAACCGGATGAGGGCTTGCCACATGGTCATACAGTTTAAAGCTTTACCAATGAACTGTCAAAATGTTAAAGCAAGGCAATCAGTTCAGTAGCAACAGACAGTGCTTTACCAAGATTTGTAAGTTGGTGGCAGGCCCCGGGTTTTAACAAAAACGTGCTGTGACGACCGCTCCATCATTATCGAATACTTGTAGTAGTTACTCGCTTGAACTGTACTATAAATGATGAGAGCGGCTAGTAAAAGACTATTTATTTTATTCAAAGTGAGTTTCAAATTAGTACCTTAATAGACGAATGTATGAAACTGAGTAGTTTAAGAGGTTGTCGATAGGTATATTGTGTACTTTAAAACATAATTTCAAGGTTCCTACCCGAAAGTATAATATTGAATAATACTAATGTAGAGTGAAATGAATATTAATTAACAATAGTTACCTGCACATATTAGTTTTTTATTTCCTTTTATCATTTATTTTTTTCGTTTCAATGTCTCTGAGAAACATTATTTTGTTAAATAACATCATTATGATTGAAATAATAAACCAAAGAAAAAATAAGTTTGCATAAAAATACCTACTTGAAACAATGATTCGACCACATTAAACATTCCATAACATTAAATATTTCCAGTAATTTAATAGTTATAAATATATTATGCCAGACAACTTTAATTCAGTATGATTCATTTGAGGCTTGGGCTTTGGGCACAGGCCTTAATTTGAGGGCATGGCATCTCATTTCTTAAATGACAATCATTAAAATTCGATATCAGAGACACATTCGACATTCGTTGTGAAGATCTTCGTCAATTCGAGTCGATTTCTCCCCATGTATCGTTGCAAGGACAGTCGAATGTGGCAATACGACATGAAAGGGTTCACTTCTTATAAATGATCAATTTGCTAAAGAATTAAGAGTGCGACATGATAATCATCCTACTGAGACAGAGATGATAAATTAGAATGTGGGACATCAAAATAATATTTGTGTATTCTTAACCAGAAATTCGATCGAATCGTGTACCTAAGTGTCGCATTCCACTTGTCTATGACATTACTCACATTTGTCAGCATCAATTTGCAGTAGCAAACCACATGCATGTTGAAAACAAAATATGAAGTGAATCGATGCGAACTCAAATAAGTTATAATGATTTGACAGCATCAGCTGTCGACTGTGGTTAGTCCATATTAGTAAAGTTATTAGTAACTGATTTATTAACGTCTCCTGAGACGAATTCCAAACCCAAGTGATGTATAATCTATATAATGTACTAAGTGTATTTGTGTGTACATTCTATCACATAAGACTATTTATATTCTACTTGTAGCCCTAAGATATATGAACATGTATGTACTGTATAGTGGTTGAGTAAATTATTTTTGTAGGATAAGCACTGTACATAGTGGGTCACCTAGATGTTTATATGAAATAAGAGGTTTTGAAGAAGTATTGTCTTAGTAGAGAAATATGTCGCGGAAGCTCACATTGTCGTACGTATGTATTTACCATTTATGTACTCCTTGCAGTGTAAAGATAAGTAAACCATCCTCTATACTTCGAAGGAATTGCACTACTTACAGTATTTTTTGCCGAATGAATTCTGTTCACTACGTAAAATAAGAGAAATTAATTCTCTACAGTAAGGTAAACTTTTACCTTCGATTGCTAATTCCAGAAACTTTCCAAAATGTCAAAACTCACGTAACCAACGAATAAAAGTCTTAACTATCAATAAACTTGCACAATTTTAGTTCTACATCATAAATACAAGATGATAAATGTAACATCGAATTCCCCTTCTGTATCGGAATATCATTGTAGATGACTAGGGAGAGGGTGCAAGCAATAATGTTAATGGGGTTTAACTTACATATTTATAGACCTTCTGTGGTTACATCAGTTATTATAAGTATAAAGTGGGTCTAAACTTTATACTTTGAATTGTATTATTTGTTAGTAAAAATTAAGTTCACGATTAAGAAAATTGTATGCTCAGTCAGTATTGTTACAAATTGTTATCTTGCAATAAGATTGATTACATAGAGCTAAAAACTGATTTACACGGGGCCAAATAATTGCCTATGGTATACCATAAATTGAAACAAGAACAAGAACAATAAAAGTTGCATCGCCTAAACGGTGTTTAGACGATGCAAGTCATTTTTTGCTTCAATTTAATTGAATACCACAGATTAGTAAAATGCATCGTGTAAATGGGGCTAAAGTAACTAAATGATCTTCAACGTAATATCGTTAGTTCCTGTTAATCTAAATATAATACTACCTACCTAAATATGATCTAAAACAAAATTTCAAACGGAAACATGCATCACAAGATCAATAGCTTAATCAATCAGATTAAATACCGAATCAAAAACCACTTTACCAAAAGGATGTTGTTAAAAGATGTTTGAGATCACTTCCTGTATAAAATTGATTTAGATAATTATGTATTGCCTAGTCAACTAGGTTCTCTAGATTTTTTGCATCTACAGTCTCCTATGTGTAGAAGTATCCTACCAAAATCTCATTGTTTTTAAAAATAAATTGAAAATAAAATATTGGGAAATCCAATTATGTTAATCTGCAATTTAATTTCTCTTATCGATAGTAATCGATGCACTAATTAGTAATTACAATATGTAATTTATCTCTTCCGTCTGGATATTCAAGCATGACAATTGTAGATCTAAGTTTTCATCAGGCCTGTGATGCAAAGGATCCTTGGAAAAACTTACTTTTATGATAATACTATGAAATTTTCACTATTGCCAACTGATGTTACAATACTTACGTATAGTACGTGATGCGAGCGACGCGCGGAAGTAGCGACACATATCAGGGTTCAGCCCTAAGTGTTAATAAACCGAAATGAAACTAAGTGTTGTTTTATTTTACTCATTGAAAACTCCCTAGTCCTTGACTGTGGGGAAAATTTGGCAATATAGTCAATATCTTGGCTAAATGAAGAATATAATCTTGGCTAAATGAAGCTACAGAATGCAACAGCAACAGCAGAAGCCGCCAGGCATGCTGAGGCTCAAATCACATTGAACCATATGGAGCCACATAAAGAGAAATGTTGATACCTTCTGTGATCATGGTCGAGCAATTGCACTAAAATTTGATAGCTCATAACTACACAATCAAACTCATGTTGAACTACTATAGATATATCGACAAATGACCTGAAATTATTCATACATGCATAATCAGCTTATATTGTTCCCACGGCTTCGACACAGGTCTCCTGTCTTCGAGAGGGAGTGGGCTGTAATCTACCACGCGGGCCTAATGCGGGTTGATAGATGTCACATGTCTTCGAATTTTTGATTTTAGGACATGCCGGTTTCCTCACGATGTTTTCCTTCACCGTTTTGAGAGCAGTGCAGGTGATGAAATTATTTACACAAAGTAAATCGCGGGCTGGGTTCAAACCCACGACCGACTCGTAAGTCGGGGCCATTACTGCTGGGCCACTACTGCTCTCTACATTATACATACTTAGATCTAAATACAAAATCAACCATTTACCTCCACTTTGCTGATCGTCAACATCAGCCTATAGCAGTTCACCGCTGGACAGAGGCTCCTCCAGTCACACTTCATTTAATTCTTCGGCTACACATCAAGCTTAAACAGCTGGTTTTAGCGGTGGATGATAGTCGATGATAGAGATGAATGGAAGACCTTGCGAAGTATTTGGAAAAGACTTTGATTTTAAAGATCATCGCTTCATTTAGCCCGAGGTCGTTCTACAATATTCTACCATATATTATACATGTGCGCACAAATGCTGGAAATTCAATTACCGATAGATGGCGGTGAAGCTCTCAATTTCTTAAATTAAATGTTAACTGTTATAGGTACCTAGGTATTAAGTGAATATAGTGCATAGGGTGCAGGGAAAGGACTGGCTTAGTAATTACCACTGTGCTTGCCTACAGTAAGGACCCTCTTGCCTTCACCACCCTATTCCCAATCCTCTTTTTTGTAGCTCGTCTCAGATGGGTACTTTTTAAACTCCAAACGAGAGCTCAATTTTACGGCAGATTGAGGTATATGGCAAACGGTGGAATAACCCAACCCGTTTTAAAAAACATGTAGGTAGAGGTAGCTATGTACCTAACGTTCTCGACTGCTTAAAATTAATGCAGATTAATCTGGTATACAGTTTAAGATTACCAATTACCTATTGCACAAAAAAGGAACGACTACCGACAGTGAACAAACATGGTCCGTCCGTTTCACGCTTGATTAACTTCAACTACTGCCGTCTATATTACTTTAGTCTGCAAAAACGCATACAATTTATGTGATTCTCAATTATTGTGTCCAAATTGGATTTAATATACAGAACAATAGGTTCAAGATAATAATAATGTTGTGAACACCCGTAGCATCATGCTGGGTCCATACCTACTGTAGTCTTTCAAAACTTGCAGCAGACACGTATCTACCATTGCAACTTTACGCGAAAAGAAAGCTATCAATTTGATTCTATAAATTAATACAGGAATAAAACAATAACTTGTAGTTTAAACGAACCGTACACCGTACCCACCGGTCTATCAACTATCAAGGACGTTATATTTATTAACCACAGCTAGGAACCGTTACTATCGACGAGACGGCTAATAAATAATCGTCACACTTTTATTTTCTGTCTTTATTAAGTGTCATTAGGCATTATTAAGCGCGTATATCGATGATGATCGGCCTTCCGTCCGTCCGGTAATTGCCGGCGATGTAAGCGGCCTACAAATTGAAAGCGGCCGCAGCCCGAGGCGGGTATTGATGGATCTGCTGCCATCGGGAAATTATAGCTGGCCCTTGCGACAGCTTCGCAAATTGTGCGTATAATGCTAGTAAATAATACGGCGTTCGCTATAAATTCATATGAGGCTAGGATATAAGTATAGGTCTCAAGTATCGTGCGAGGAAGACACACGTATGAGCGCGATATCTATGACTCTAGTTTTTCATATTTCGCACGTTGCATTGACACGATATTGCAGAGCCCCACGTGCACTCACTACAATTTGAGCGTGCGCTGACGTGGCTGGCTCGCCCTTTGTGTCTGCGTGAAAGACATTAAAGCAGAGAATGGCCGCGCGCCGCTCTGCCCGCGCCGGCCGATGCATAAATTAGCACGGGCGTATTTCGCAGACATCGACTGATTGACTCCTTTCATTACCGTCTCGCATTGTTCGCAGCCTGAGAAAAATTACATATCCTTTTGGAATCACAACACATTTCATAATTATGGACTATTGTGGCGTTGTCGGAGCTAATTCGTCGGGGACGAGCGCTCTCCTCGCCCGGGGAGCGCAAGAGATATATTGGCATACGTAAAGACGGAGACTGATCCCATAATGGCTGGCGCTGATTAGTTTTCAAGGGAAACACTAGTTCGAAGAAAGCTCTCCAGGATTTAATGTCCTGTCAGAGAAGTGCTCGAATGGGCATTGTTAGCTGAAAGATGTTCGTGCTATTCTCGCGCGAAGCACCTAACAGCACAGAAAGGAAACTAATTTTAGATTCTGACATCGATTAAAAGGAATCGGAAAGCCGCAGTACTTAAGCGAGATATGAATGTTATGTACTGTTTGGGCAAGTTTTATGCTCGGCGGAACGTTTGAAATTATTGGCATTAATTGTGCTCATTTGTCGGGCGCCGTAGTGGCATTGTTCCCGTGGTATGGCAGATTTATCAGTGATTAAGCACGATAGACGTTGTAGGTGCCCACGTGCGAGCCCTGTGCCCGGTCGTGGCCTATGCGCGATCGCGATCGGCTCATAACATTGCGCCTGTGGGAACATTTAAGTGTAGAATCACCTAAAGTACAAGCTAATGCGATGCTTACGGTTCGAGACGTGAAGCGTGACTTGTTTAATCTAATTCGATCAAATGGGAATAGAAAGACAAGTAAACATCAGGTGAGACACTTCACGGACTATTACCGAGGTACCGCACCTATCAATCGGGGAGCGGTCCAGATGTTTCTGTCGCCCGTCCGGGCCGGCACAACGGTTGTCCGTGGCAAACGTTTTTCTAAGTCAAAGTTGTAACGGTGTGTGTCTGTCAGCCGCGTCCGGCGTCAGCTGCCAGCTCTAGCGATCGGATAGACAAGTAAATAGAGGTGGGCTAATCGTCGCGTCCAGCAAGGGAAACGACGAATTACTCCGTCACGGTGTTCCCAACAATTGCTTTGTTATTGGCGATATCACGGCGATTGATGCGGCGTGGCACCTGTGCGAATTGTAAAAATCAAGGCTGTGTTTTTGCTGCAAAAATAAAATAGTTAACTTTCATTATTTGTATAGGTTTGTGTGTTTAGAGGCATGGCACAGTTAGAGCGTTGATTGACAGGGTAGTTGGTGCAAAGTAGCATGATTATCGTGTGGGTGACTGGCAGCCGTGGCACGGCGCGGAGAGGAGACGTCGTTAGCCGCGTGTGATCGACAGACGGACAGACTAACCACCACAGGGTTACCTAACTGCGCTATACTTGTTACTTGTGATAACTACGTGCGAATGCGAACTTTGATAAACATTGCGATAATACAGTCTCCGAGTGGATGGCTAGAGAACGTATACTTTACTTGTTTTCAACACTGTTGTACAAATTGCACTTTAAAAGGCCACGTTCGAACGTTCTCAATTTGATTATAGCAAAGTATTTAGAACACTCTCAGTGTTTCTAATAGCCAATCAAAGATGCAGGGTGCTTGATACGTTCGAGTAGAGATTTCGAAATAACGCGTGATGATTTGTCATTTTCCGAAATAAATATCGGTAGTGTAATGACAATTTGCTTATTTTTTTATTCAGTTGAAACTCTTGATTTTCCCTTCTTTCGTCGTGTTTAACCTGTCTATAAATTGTTTAAAGTTTTGCACACCGCCGCTGTTTGAACTACTACCTTAGTACGAATGATGGAGGAACTAGGTGCTCTATTTACACTTATTTGGTACCCACAGGCATTTTAATAAATTTAAAAAATCAGTACTTTCTAAAAACTTATGCTACATACATATACTTTCTTAAAAAATACTTCAACACACAACCACTCCCTTCGCAGTTGTTCATAGCGAACTGACTAAGTAAATTCTAACACATTTACATAAACGCGAATAGAAGGCTCAAGGCGATCGCAAGATTCAGACAGACGGACAGAGTAGTCGGTCGATAATAACGATAATGGCGGCAACGTGCCCATCACGGCCCATTTCGCTGCACTGGACGGTTGAGCACTAGCGGTGGCGGGCAGAGGGTTAATACCCCACCGCCTTCCACGATAGTTGGTTTCATTTTATTTGTAGGAATGTCTGAGACTTGATGACTACTCAGGGATTTCCGCATTGTGGCCGTATGAGTTTAGAATCTTAATCTGCAACATATTATTTATGACCTACCCGAATGACGTTAAACGAATTCAAGTGCCTTGAGAACGAACTTTTTCGTGATTTACGAAACAAAAACTTTGGACTGGAAGCCAAGCTAAACTGTAGGTACAAGAACTGAAACAAACTGACTTATTGCATGTACGGTGGCTAGCATATAGTAGAGAAGAAAGGATAATAAATTCTGGTGCAGTAATAAAATGCTTCAAATTAAAAGTCTTTCAATGTATCGGAGAATTTAACAGTGAATTAGAGTCATTATTAAGCTGGCTTTTATTACCCAAAAAGAGCAGATTGTTGCAACATAAATGATGACACGCAAGAACAATTAAAATTGATACACTCAGGTACAGTTAGGTCGTTTTCTTTTAACTCAAAGTGCCTACAACTGAAATTCTACAAATTCTGAGTTCGGAACAACGGAGAATGGGGATGTCTGAAGAGTCTATTAGGAATGGTGAGTAAAATTTCGACGGTTTCCAAGATAAACGATTAGCTATGAAGAATACTTAAAAAATCCTAAAATTATATCTATGTTTTCTTCCTGGGAATTTGTCTGACATGAGATTCTGATGTCTAGTCCTATTCATTCCGTTATCTCGGATCTATACAGTCATATAAAGTGTATATCATATCATCTAGCTGCTCTTAATTTTGATCAATCGAGTACCTACTATTGGTTTCTATGTTTCGCTCATCAAAAGTGTAAGTAAAGTATTCGTGTAGTGTCGTCTGTACAGGGCGAGAGTTTTACTTGTCTCAGTAATGGTGGACCAGTGCCAACAATGTGTGTCGCTATTTGCGCCATTTTATTGCCTATTAATTGCTCTGAAAAGTGAGCGTCGATGCGCTGATGCTTGTCTATAGACAGCCACTCGGTTCTTGGCAGTTGTTTTTGTTTCTATTTATCACTTATTGACATTGAATTTGTGCTTGGTGGTCTACGGGTAAAGGGACCAGTTAATAAGCTACATAATGTGGATTTGAAGTTATAAAAAGATTGAATAAAACTAAACCGAACAGAAAAAATAAAACTAGGCTTGCACGTAATTTCAGGAAAAAACATGTTTACCCTTATTTTTTTATAAACTTTTTCAAAACCCATTTGATTCCTTATATTGTTCAATTTATACCTAACTGTGAAACACTCCACTCATAACTTTTATCAAATCTGTATCAAGCGTGTGGTTGCGCCGGCGCAGGCTCGGGTCGCGAGGACGCAGCATCGCGCGGCGCGAGGTGATCCCTCAGGTGCGCCCCCGACTCCGCCCCCTTGTTTATTGCTTATTAGCGGGCATCGCGGCGGCACGTTTGAACTGCCGCTCTTTGTTCTCGCCGACAACACCCCCCCTCCCCTCGCGGCTGGCTACGCTCGAGGCCGGTCACGACGCCCGCGCAGCTCGGGTATGCTACGCGAATCATAAATTGTTGCTATTTGACGTAGCCGGTATTGGTGATATCGATCTTTGTTCAATGATATCGCTACGTAGGAAGGAAGTGCAATGGCATCGTAAATTACGCCAGTTTTCTTACATTAGGTACCGACCTGTGTGTTTATTAACAACTAACAATGTACCTATGACTTAAGATCTGCAGAATATAATTGGAGATCTCCTATGTATTCAAATACAAAAGGTATACAATTACTACACCAATAGGTACCATAACTGTACAAATGAAAGCTAAATAGGCCCCCATGAAGAGTCCATAGACTAGGTGATTCAGATAAATAATGAAAAAAATAAATAATAAAGGTAAATGAGGATCGAGTTGAATTTTTCCCTGATCGATTCACTTTCGATCTCCAGTCACGGTTGGTCAGTCGAGCCCTAGAATTTACCTTCAGCAATTTGCAACTTTTCAATTAGAAAATTTAAAAAATAAAAAACCCGGCTGCATAAAAATTGAACTATAAAAGGATGGAAACAAGATGATTCATTTCTGTCTCCAATCCCACTTAATACTATTAACAATCGCATGCAGTCGGAGGCTTCTAAAGACCTATTGCCTACGACTGCATGAGATTGTTTAGAGTATTTACTATTTTTATTTTACTCTTTTTAGTTAGGATTTTTTTATCATTTTCATTCCAAATTCCATTTTAACATATAATTTGCAATCACCTTTTAAAACAATTCTTCATAATTCATCTTCAACATACATTTTGGTGCCAGAAATCCACCATTTTGACTTTTTTGTCATTTTAATGAAGTGACACTCGCGCAATAAAACCCTTCATTTTGATTTTTGAGTGACACTTGCGCAATAAATTATTTATTTATTTAATACAGAAGAATCTAACGACATATCTTTTATACACACATTCATAAATGAAGGTCAAACATATAACCCTCCTTTTTTGGCTTCGCCATAGTCCGGTTAAAAAATGAAATGGAAAAATGTAAAAAAAAAAAAAAGTTGGAATATATGCTATGATATTTCAGTGGTTTTTCCCGACTGATAACGTTTTTAAAACTCTGCTAATGATTTTTTATTTAAACCCATTGCTATACCTACTATCTAAATATCTACCTTAGTTTACCTGAATAGAATATTATTTTTAGTTATATATTTCAGCAAAAAGCTTGATTCAGACGAGACGATCCTTGTACCATATTTATAGCAGGAGCTCACGCGATACATTTACCTACAAAACACACACAAACTTCTTCTTTTATCTCTCTAAGTCCTAGAAATTCATCCTTCAAACTTGAATAAATCACTTGAACGCATGCGTCGAACAAGAATAAATACTCTGTCTACTTGAAATAAAATTGAAACATTTCTTGTGATTTAGGTGCACGTGTTATGGAATATTCATCAACATGTTGCCTGCTATTAAAATATTGCTTCTGCTTGCATGCACTACTTTCATACCGTGTATTATGATGATTTTGATTTACATTCTAATAAATGTTCAATGAAATAAACATGAAATCGCGTTTAATTTCGATTACATCGATAATTGCGAATAATTTTCTTTCGGTTTCCGCACTGCATTATAAAGTAATACAAAAAATTGCCATGGTGCATGTTAAGTAGGCGATGAGTGCAATCGAGTAGCAGATGTTTCGGACGATGATCAGCCGACAATTATCACGCTTGCTCGCCTACATATAACGACTGCTCATTATGAAAATATCTAGCAACACTGTATAATCACCATAATACTGTGTTACAGCAAAAAGCGAACATTTTTGCACTTCAACCAATTTGAAAAGAGTCGTCTAACTTTGAGATGCATGAGAAGATAAACGATGTTTGTGGGATATTCATGTTAAATTCTTAAAAGTATTAAATAATCTCTCCACAACTGCGAGTCTGCCACCCATTTTGGTGTTCGGGAAAAAAGAAACGCAAAACGGAGCACTTACTGATTCTTCCCGGTGTCTGTGTTCGTATGATATTTACCTACAGCCAGCTTAGTCCCATCCATCATCTGTCGTACTATTTAAGTTGCAATTTAGTTTAGTAAGTTCTTTTTTCGGATGTGAAGTAGGCAGTTTATCTGCCTACTTGACATCCAAAAAGAGAACTTATGTGTTATTTTGAAGCATATCTATCTTCTTTTTAAAACATATCTATAATCAATAAAATATCACGCCATAACACATCACTGACAAGCTCTTTAAGCTATTATTGATGGCATAAACTTTCCTTACGGCAAAGCCGTCGAAATTCTACGAACGAGATCGATATCAGTCTGTATTCAATACTAAACGCATTAGGCCCCATCTAGTCTGTAGCGTGGGCGAGACATTCCCCGAATAGCTCCTCAAATATCTCCGTCGAACATAATGGCGTTTGACGAAGGCTCTCGACCTATCATCATCGAAAACGGTCGAATCACGCAAATTACGAATGTGATACGCATCGATGCTAACAAAAATCTAACGCGGAAAAAATCACATCGAACAATATTATAAAATAGAGAAAGATGAGTCTCATTTGTCAGTGTCGAGGTAACGTCCTTTATGATTTATAAGGTGGTACTGAAAAATGAGTTCTATTGTGAGATAATTGGGTTAGTAATTGTGTGTTACGTATGTGAATTATGATGTTTGATAGTGGTGCAAGTTGTGGCGATGTGGCAGATAGTGGCTGGGCGCGACGGCCGCTAATGGGTGTGATAACATCTCGCGACCACGCCTCGTCGACCGGCGACGGCGGTGGTGATGATCACACCGATGCAGGCGATGCCGCAACAAATGCGTGCTGCTCATAAACACTTGTATCTGTTGGCATCAGTTTCATTCAGACTGCCTTTCTCATGTATTGGCAAATTGGCGGCAATATTTTGATTATTGCATGGGAGGCTTATAAGACTAGTTACAACTTGCAATTTCTTTGAGCCATAAGATGTCTTTTTCAAAGTACCTACCTGCTAATTTAGGTAAAAGTTCTTGGCTTATTTAAAAATTCGAAGGCCCTGAAAGAAATATGAGAGTAGCTCTAGCCCATATTGAAATCTTATATTTGACCTGCAAAAAGAACCCAAAAGCAAAATACAAAAGGAATAAATATGAGCAATCAAGAAATTGAATTTGAATTGTGTTTAAAAGCACCTCAGTTATCAAGCACTAAAACTGTTAACGTTAACTTGTTGCATATTAACATGCTATTGTCGATTAAATCACGTTTTGCCAACAGACATGTTTTTGTCGTAATTAAAAATAAGAATATTAATAACTTTATTGCGTTTGAGTGGATGAGCACGGAAAGTCGGCACGATTATGTTAAAGGTCGTCGAACATCAAAGAATTGTTTACTCTGTTGGTGTAGATACCAAGCAAAATAATGTTTACTACAAATACTTTATAAAATTACCCAGTATAAAGTGAAGTCTGACGAAAAATATCTAATGATTCTACATCATTACACATTAATGATTGTGCTGATTTCTTTTGAAACTAAAATTAAATTAACCGCCTCTGTGGTCTAGTGGTTAGACCACCTGTCTCAGACCCAGAGGTCCTGGGTTCGATTCCCAGGGGGGGCAAAAATTTTTGCCCGGTTTGGTTGGTGGTAGGGCTTGTTCTAAGTCCGCCTGGCTAGCTACCACCGTCATATCTGAGTCTGTCGCCATAATAACTATGTTAGCAGCATTGTTGTGTTTCGGCAGTTAGAGGTAAGATAGCCAGTTCCTCTGTGGTTGAGGATTCCGGGTGAAGCTCGCTTCCACCTTCGGCCTGATCATCACTCACCATCAGGTGAGATACAGGCCAAGAGCTTACCAGTTGTATTTAAAAAAAACAAATCAAATCATAATATATATAAATGGTATATACTTTATAAAGACAGAATGTATTAATTAGATAGTTCTATTTACCTATTCTGAATACAGAAATAAATAGGTCAGTAGGTACAGTTTTATGCGACCTCACATTCTAATGAATACAGTAATTTAGAGAGCTATGTATCTAACCAAGACTAGAAGCCTGTATTTTTTTAGTTGGGCATTGGCTATTTAGCTATTGAGACGCCATTGATCTGTCAACAGTTCAGATGAAAAGCACCTATAGTTAATAATAATAATATATAATATAATAATAATATTTATTTATTTCCAAAAAGATCGTACTACTTTACAATGACAATGTGGCAACAATTTCAATTAAAGTAAAGAGATTAGCGTCTGTAACCGAACTAGGCATAGCCTGTATTTCGGCTTACAGCACCATTCCCCTCGCGTACAATAATATTATAAGAATAGGTGCTAAAAAAATAGAGGCATTTATCATTAAATCAATACTACAGAAATACAGAATAATAGTTTTTAAGTACCTAATCTAGGTAAGTAGTTTGCAAATAGGTAAGTACATAGTTTTAAACTAATCAATTTAATGGATTAGGTAAGTGTACTTATGTGTGCATGCGAGTGTGAGTTCATGGTGAGTGTGCGTGCGTGGGTTACTTATAGATAGGTCATGGCACTGTGTTTCCATCGGTGTCGGTTAATTTAAAAATAATGACCAAGTTCCCGACTCTATTGTAAGCTGCAATTAAAAATAGTAAGTAATCGATTGATTTTGAAATTGATGGCTTCCCGAAGAAAACCACATTTGTTTGTAAACGAAATGATTACATACTTTTCAAAAAGTTTCTTTATTCGCAAAAATGGCTTTAAAGTAGATAAGTACGTTTGTATGGGCGTCAAGTATCTAGGCAATTTCAAGGTGATTAGGTAAGTATTCTTGATTAATAGCAAAACAGATAGATCCATCACATAACACATTCCTGTCCGTCAAATTATTCAGCTATTATAATGATCGTCGATTAACAGACGATCGACGCAAGCGCAACTCGACAACATTGTTGTTAATTGTTGGCGATTTACGAACCGTGCATGGAAATATTATACAGAGCGTTCCGATTGTAATTGTGTAGATAATGCTTGCATTATAGTAGAACTTACATGTAGTTGATGTGGCCTTAATCAGATTATTGTTAAAATTCTGACACAGCTGTTTTCATTTTTTTGAGTCACAGATATACCTTTGTATCATTACTTCCTTATTTGTGATCTTCATTCAATATTTAAATGATCGATGCTAAATGGCTGTTAGCGAATAACTATATCTGGATGTCATAAGCCAGAGATCCTTTAAATTATACTAAGGCAATTTAGTTGAATGAAAGTTTCCAGCATATAAGCTTCTCACTGGAACTGTTCAAGCCTACAAGATAGGTTTTCTCGGCATCGAGCCTACTAGCGGACTTTTGTTAACATTAAGATTTCTCTGGCCATGAAAAATCTGAAAGAAATGATTTCTTACCTATACAATAAAAGTATTGAGTATTGAGTATAACTTGAACTGGATAAGGTTGGACTGACGATGAATCGGTCAAAGACCTATAGTCATACATGACCAATGCCACTGAATAAGTATAGGGTTGAGGTCGATGGGCAGGAAATACTATGTCCACGAAGATATCTACCTATTAGGCCAGCTAGTTTCTTTCCACAATAGACAGGACAAAGAAACAACGGCAGTCGAGTCGAAAATGCCTGGAGGAGCTACTCCATGGAGGCGCTAATGAAGGACGACCTTCCTATCGCACTAAAGCGCAAGCTCGTCGATATGAGGTGTATCCTTCCTATCCTAACCTATGGCGCTCAGACTTGGGTCTTTGACCGAGGCGAGGAAATACAAACTCAACGTTTGCCAAAGAGCGATGGAGCGTAGCATTTAAAAAATTAAACTCATCGACCTAATTTGCAACACCATAATAGGCTCCTAGACAGGTATCGCCGATGTGGGCGATAAGTTTGCGACGTTGAAATGGGACTAGGCGGGTCACACATATAAAGGATGCATCAAGACAGATGGGCCAGGACGTCGTCACCGACGCAGGAAGGCACAACATAATGAAAATTGGAAATGTATGGGGGAGACCTTAGCCCAGCAGTAAGACAATGAAGGAAACCTAAAAAAAAACAATAATTTAGTCTTAAATAGAAAAGTTGTGCATCAGCTACCTATTGTGTAAAAGTAAATACCTTTACGAATGTAACAGATCATTAAAGTGAACCACACAACACAGAATTCCTATATAAGGCAACTTTCCATAGCATTTACTAACTCAACAACAACGTAAGCATTCAATTAATGCAATTACTTTTACTACGACTACTGCTTAACCATCAAATACGATACTACGTTGGAGTTCCTCGCCTACCAAGGGTTTTATCGATCTAAAAATAACATAATCTTAACATTTATCTTTATAGTCATCGGAACCTTAAGGATAAGGTGTTTCGTGATGTCAACAAAGTAGATTTTATAGTTTTCGTTTGCGTCAATTGACCGTTACACTCGCGATCGGAGTGAACTTTTAGAAACTGTTGAGGCTCAACATATTTAGTGTACGCTACGTGAGCTATAAACCTTACAAAGTATCACTGGAATAGCTTTACACCACCTTGCAAAGCGTTGCCTTTATCCGTAACTATAACTACTATGTATAAAGTTTGTGGTTCCTCACAGGATGATCGATTAGGTTGATACTCTCATTAGGAGTGTTGTTTAGTCCAAACCAAGCTCGTCTCATGCTTACATGCTGAAATCTTTTTATCCATTTAGTGATTTTTTTGTTGGAATTTGGCTTTCACTAATAACTAAATCACACATACTTGATGAAAACACTGATTTGTTCCATTTGTTTCTAAAATGCTCATACTCGTACGTAAGGTAAACATTTGGTCAACCTTCGGAAGAATTATTTTTTTCAAATTTTAGTGTGGTCTTGGTTCCTTATTGAGTTTTTAAAACTGAAACATTTCCATCGTCTTCATCAAAGAAAGTGTCGCAGAAAGCGCACACGACGCAGACCAGAAGCGTATACTCAATATGTAGCAAGTTTTACGATCATATAATTGAGGTGCGATGAGGGGGACGTTCTGTAATAAAGTAATGAATGATGTGATAGTTTAATTGGCGCATCCGGCGCTGCGCTCGCGCGGCCACGTTCATTACCAACGTTTGATGTGGCCCGCTCCTAACTGCACACCTTGGGTATTAGGACATTCGACAACGTACTTGTCCGTGTGTAATGTACCTAAACTAATTAGGCAATTTGTTAGATATTCATTATAACTTAACATGTTGTAGTGTTTAATGTGCCGAACTTTTTTGTAACAATAACAGATTTGGTGTCGGTCCATTGAGTGCGTAATTAAATCCCCAATATATTATAGAACATGATAAAATTACGATACATGGCAGCAATAAATTAGAACCTGTTTAGAGATCTATCAAACAATAGGACGGAAGCCATAGAAATGGATTTGTTCGCGATACCGCGCGACTTCGATATCGCAATAAGTAAGTACTTACTGATGATGATTCTGATCATAGAGCAGTTCCTATATAGCCTACAGATATAATTACATAATAGATGACGTCATACATCATATTACCGGATGTGGAGACGATAATTTAGCTCATGGAGTCGTGTAATAAGCGATACAAAATCTGTAATGGCACAGATGAACTTTGAGTCTATATGCGATTTGATCTTGTAATGTTAGTAGTAAATACACTAAAATCTTTGCTTATTTAGGTATATATGTAGGTAGCACACTGCTTACAGTGTATGGATATGGAGAAGAACTATATGTATCTAATGGAACTCATAAGTTAAGCTAACGGATTGCAGTAGGTGTCCACTAGGTGCACGCTCTGGTGTGTATGCAGAAGGCGTACGATGATAAGAGGGTGTTTCACTAAACCTAGATATCCAGGAAGATTTGGAAAGACTTTCTTTCAGCATTCGACATCTTAAATCAGTCATAATTTCTGTCATACCGAAAAAAATTCAAAACCAATAATATCCGATACGAAAGCGTAGCATGACGTAGCACATTGCTCAAATCTTCCATACACGTAGGTAAGCCCCAAAAACATTTACCTACCTACCATTGACGCACACGCGTCCTCAAATCCGTCACCATATGATCCGTAGTGACTTGTCACATTGTGTGCATCTGAGATACGATCTCCGCTTGGTAACGCCGCGGTTTGCCGAAACCTATCGAGCCACCATCTCGCCGCACCATTGTGGTGTCTCCCACGGTGACCATCCATCATGCCACCACTAAACCCTAAAGACGAAGCCGACCCGAAGAGAACCTTCAAACCCAAAGCACACAATCGCCTCGAATTTATCAAATATTACAGCAGATTTTCGATATGACACGGAATTTCAAACAGTTTTTTCTTTCGTGATTTTAAGTTGTGATTGTCGTAGCACACATTTGATTATAATTCACGTACCGCCTTGGGGATTGTAGTTCAGTGGGAACATACTTAATCAAACCGTGTATTCTTTGCTCAACGCAGCATCATTAGATAAGTAGTCAGAATAGTCTACCTGACATAGAAAACTTAACAGATAATAAAAAATTGAAATTAAATTGACTAGTATTTCCGACGTTCCTGGTCAAGGAGTAGCAGATATTCTTGGACTTATTAGTAATACTCTAAGTCTTCTGCCTTCTTAACAAGAAGACATTTCTTAAGCATTTGCATTAAAAACTGCTTATAACAATACTTGAATAAAACTCTCTCACTAGACAGAGATAAAAAAATACGTATATTTTAACTCGTGTTAGCTTCTGCAGGGGTTATCAACAGTCATTTTATTATTTACTAGCTTCAACCTGTGCTTTAAATTGTTTTTTTTTAATTTTTAATTCATATTCTTTATGTCACCTCTTTAGGTCATGAGCTGTCCGAATATCAGAAAATATTTGGCCTAGTTCTTAAGGGGCAGTGAAAATTGCTTCGCAGTGACATTGTATAATAGATAGGTACCAATTTATTATTTAATTTTTTACGTTTCTTGATTATGCCCGCGATTTCGTTCGTGTGGAAGTTATTTTATTTTTAAAATAACAGACACATTTTTATAAAAATCGGCCTCTGTCCCACCGTGTCGCAACGCCCACCGAGGTTTTTTTTTTTTGCTCGGCTCCTATGGGTCGTAGCATGTAAGTGTAAGTAATATAGCCTTCCTCAAGAATTGGGCTATCGTATACAAAAATATTTTTTCAATTCCGACGGGTACCTAGTTCCGGAGTTCACTCAATACATACAAACTTACGAACAAACAAACATACTCTTTATAATATTATTATTAGTATATTAGTAGATTTTATATTAGTAATTAGTTTAAATATTTACTTTATATAGTATACATAATATCAAATAACAGACTTTCATTTCTAGCCTTTCTGAAAGACAAAGCTTAAAAAAAAACATTACAACGATTAATACGGTAACCGAAAGTTACATTAAACCGACTGTTTTAATGTATTACTTAATTTCAACGTTCAATATTTGCATTAAATACTATCAACACGCTAGCACCCACTTTTTCATCGCCTCGCTCGCCCAATTAACAGTGACATTCGTTTAATTATAAAATGTAATTACTTCTTTTGTGAACTTAAACGGACAGAACACAATTTTTTTTTGGGCCACACCTCTTGTACTATAAAGTTAATGTGTGTAATTGTATTCTTTATAAATATTTTAATGCATAAATTAATAAAAAATAAATGAAAAGGTGTTTTATAACTGTAGTTAATTTCATTGCAAATCTGATGAAATTAATGACTCCTTATAATACTACACTGACTACTTATAATAAAAATACTTTTTATTACCCATTTTTTTACCCATGAGTCCTCACATTCACAATAATTAAAATAATAATAATATTATTCAAAGTAAATATTCATGTCACTGTGTATCATCAAATAAATATCAACGAGTACCTTTATTAAAAAAAATGTTAGGAAGAAAAACACCGTTCAGTATGGAAAAATTGGAGTATAAATCATTAACAGTGCATAATATGTGGCTTTCTGCCACAACTTACGTTTAATAAACGATTTGAATTCTTTAGGGCTTAGAGCATGAACCTAACCTAGCTTGGAAGTTTATAAAAGTGTTCACATTGACATCTAAACTAGCCACTTATTTTCTTGAGCCTTGTTGTAGGTACAACAACGTGAACAAAACACGAAGCTCTCAGACTATTGCAATTATGCAGTCGAGTCAAGGTTTTACAATGACTACGTCGATATCTAAAATCAATTAAGCAGACCTGACACAAGGTAGGAAGATTATTAATGCTTGTAAAGTTGGTCGGTGTAAACCGAAAGATGTCAATATAGATAATGTTTTTGTGCGAATAAATAAGAACGTAAGTGTCTCCATTATGAAGTCTCAATTATCTTTTTATGTGATGAATAGATATTAATATAAGTCTAGTAATATCGAAAAGCCAGTTATCCATACGTGTATGTAATCAATTAAATTAGTTTAGGCCTTAATTATTATCAACTTTTATAAAAATAGTGATCAAAATCACGTCGTTGAATAAGTCATTTCAAACCGTGTAGGCAGGCAAGTTCCATATTCTAAATGATCATAAAGTAATTTCACCATTTTTGTAGAACACATAATATAATTCTAGGAGTCAGGCCTCTGGCTTCAGACGTTACCGTCACACAACATATAGGCACTATGCTGGGTACCACCACATTCCGGCTCGCTATATGTTTGCGTCTGGGCGCTCCTTGCGGTGCTTCACATCGCTATCAATGCGGTGAAGGAGTCGACTGCCTCGAACACTATGGCCTATCATGCTAGCCTGCCATTATTCTAGGGACTATAATACCCTAGAATCCTGAACAAAACATGAAAGAATATTTAGAATAGACTATTCAAACTACAGAACGCTTACAGGCTATAAAAAAACTACAACTTTAACCTTTAAAACTTGATTCCTGTATCAAAAACTTCCTGTTCTTGTTAGCTAATATTTTGTTACCTGGGTTTATGTTGCAAAACCTGTGAACTGGCGACATGGTGGGCTATAAAATAAAAGGTGTTATTATTCAAACACGCGTCGTCCAACTTTGCTCACATTCCGGAGGCATCGGGTTTTACGACTCCGGCGCTGCATCGTCGATCACGAATGTTAGTTCTGCAAAGATTGTTTAGATGTACTGAATTTTTGTTTCGTTCGGAAACACATTTTGAGGTAGGTACAGTGCTTGGCCGAAGATAAGGCACGGGCTTCAGAAAAGACTGCCACACGTGGATAACTGATGTAAAATTGACATTGCTCTAAAGCGTAAAGCATAAAAGCTGATCTCATTCATGATTCATGAAGGAGATGGCATAGGAACCACCATCTAGTCTTTTCACAACTATTTTGGGGTCGGCTTCCATTCTAACTGACAAGACTGGTTGCCAGACTTTCGGGCTTCTGACCCGTAACGCCTGTAATAGATCTACGAATGACAGCCGGGACCAAGTATGTAATGAACGGTCACCACATCCATGAATCAACCTCGGCAAGCGTTGCTTACCCTTGAAGATTGTTCGAGGTTGGTCCCGAGCGGCTGCTACTGTTTAGCCACGAAAATAATAAAGAAAGATTTAAAAAAAAAACGAATAGGTACTCGATAATTATGCCTATACTAAATCGAATATCTATTATTGCTTTGGGAAAAGGGATAACTATCGTTTGCAAATTCTTCTAGGCCTATGGCATCTTCTTCTTTTTGAATCGTTACCTAGGGTCTGCTTTTACTTTTAATAGTAATAGTAATTTTATTTACAATCTTCAGTGCACGTTACATCAATGTGGTCTCGACCCCTGAACTAGGACATCCTGTATGACAGGGGTTGAGGTTTCTCCAGTTAAATAGATCACCATGAGAAGGCTTAGGCTAAATACAATTTACAATTAATTTTATCAATAATTTAAAGAAAATTGAAATAAAATATATTAATATATAAGAAAAAAAAAACGAAAACATACTCTGGTTTAAAATAGAATAGGGGTAGCATATAAGATGGGTGTGTTGATGTAGGTGTGTGAATGTGTGTCTTGTCTGAGTCTGTCCACTAAGTTACATAGCGATACACATAGCGACAGCTTTCAAGCGAACTATTTTTTTAAACAGGCACTCAACGATCATAACACACCTTAACTTTTTAACTCAGGCTGGCTCATCTATTTATTTATACAACATGTATCAGAAAGGTGTGGTAAAATTTAAGGGTGTGGTTACAGTTCATCAAACTGAACCACTTTCTCCATGGGGCTCACATCGTAATCGAGAAAAAATGGGATGGCTGTATAGGTTCTGGTGGTGTCGAAAAATGATTAAAGCCACTCCTAAAATTAGAAAAAAAACATAAAGACGAAAAGTTAAAGATCACTTAGAAGAGTTGCTTACAATACTGACATTTAATATAATTCTATTATTTTGACTTGCCTTCTGCAGATGTTCATTTTCATTGCATGTAAGTAAGTGTGCGGTGATCGGCGAATAGCAAAGTGGAAGGAAATATGATAGGATGCAAACAAAGTGTTGAGTTAAAGGGCACTTCGTCTTAGCTTTATAGTCTCGTTTATTTTATCAACATTATAGGTCCTAAGGCTAGCAGTACCTATTCTAGTTGCTAGATTTGCAAAGTTATAAATTATTGTCAAGTTGTTCCATACAATAACTATAATGTAACCTAAACAAACCAAAATGTAATTTTGATACAAGAAATCTTGTACATTGAGAAACGACGTTATCTAACTTTAATCCTGTCAATCCTATTCTAATAATAAATTAATCGTAAGCAATATCGTCCACCTGAAAAACCGATTAACTGAAAAACTGCTTAAAACCGATTAACTGAAAAACGTTAGCCGCTACAGGCAAGCCCCGCTAACAAACTAGTTACGTAGGAGTTTGGCAAATGTGGTGACTGCTAAACTTGCAGCTACAGCTGAGCTAAGCTAAAATAATCTGCTAACCAAGCTGCACAAGTTATGCTGCTGTAGCTACACCGTTGGCAATAATGTTGGCTTTTACTCAGAATTTAATAGCTGAACAAGAACATGGCATGTATTTATTTTAAATTAGGAAACACATTGGTGCGTATATTATTGTATGTTGTCGTGTTTCCACGTGGGAGTGATGGTAGAATGATCTAGCTAGGTAAGCTGCTCTTCTTAGTCGGCCTTGCTAATGTTGTCTGTACATCGCTCGAGTTGTAGATTCTTCTTCTTCTCGCTAATTGGCGAATAAAATATTTGAGGAATTGTAAGTCAGCAAGGTGGCCTGTGTGCACACATAATTTAAAAGTAGGTAGGTATCTCTTGTAATACTCGTAGGGCCAATTCATTATTTATTTTAGTGCATTCATCAAACGTTTAAAAACTGGTAGAACTTAGGCCCTTTTATTAAGGTTCCGTAGTCAACAAGGAACCCTTATATTTTCGACATGTCCATCTGTCTGTCTGTCCCCAGCTTAGCGCAGAGACTGTTAGTACTAGAAAGCTGTAATTTGGCATGAGTATACATATTAATCACGCCGACAAAGTGGTAAAATAAAAGGACAAAAAAAAAAAACTAGCGGGTTTTTTTTTTCGTCTATCCCATGGTGTGGGGTATCTTTGGAAAGGTCGTCCAAAATATTGTGAGTTTGTAAAAACTATTTTTGGATTGAAAGATCCGTTTGCGAAATATTAAGCTTTAAAGTGCTAATTTTTGTTAGAATCAAGTGGACCCCAGCCAACTAAATGGTAAGTTCTGGATATCTGGAAAAATTCACAGCAGTAGTATATATTATAACGAAATTAAAAGGAAAACTATCACAGCCAAGTAGGATTTACAAGTTAACGAGTAATTTGCAGTTGCAAAAACATGTTCTCCCATACATTTCGTATGGGAGAACATGTTTTTCAACTACAATGTTAAGTTTGTTCCTGGGATAAATTCATCCCAGCTACGGAACTCTTCATTGCGCGTGGTCCGACACGCACTTGGCCGGTTTTATTTTTTTATTTTGGCACTAGCTGCTGCCCGCGGCTTCGCCCGCGTGAGTGTCGGAAATTACCCCATACATCCCCATGGGTTTTAAGTATAAATATTGAGTTTCGAGTTAATCGGACAGCGCGTTAAAATTCTTCCATACAAACACTGACACCCCCCAATCCCCCTTTAGGGGGTAATTTAGAAAAACAAAAAACTACAAACTTTATAATTTATTTAGATTACTATTCGTGCGAAGTTTCATGTTTATTACCTCAAGGAATAAGATTTTTCATACAAACTTTCATCCCTTATTTTACCCCCTTAGGGGTTGAATTTCGAAAAATCCTGATACACGTTATTCTTAATTTTTGGGTCTAAGTATAAATATTGAGTTTCGAGTTAATCGGACAGCGCGTTAAATTTCTTCCATACAAACTTTGACACCCCCCAACCGTAGGATAGGATACTTTTCCGGGATAAAAAGTACCCAGTGTGGTGCCCAGGATATTAAAGAATAATTATACCAAGTTTCATCGTAATCGAACCGGTAGTTTTTGCGTGATACCTGAACAAACAGACAGACAGACAGACAGACAGACAGACAGACAAAAATTTTTTTAATCACACTTTTGGGTTCGGTGTCGGTCTAGTAACACCCCCTGCCATTTATTTTTTTGATATTTTCAATGTACAGAATTTTCACTTCTACAGATTTATTATAAGTATAGATTACTTAACTGTGCGTTTATTATTATTATTAATAAGGAGGTAGAGGTATACCTTATGTTGTCTGGGTTTTACGTAATGGAAGTCATTGGATTAGTGTCATGGAGTTGCAAATTAACTTTTAATGAGTACCTACTTAAAACTCATACAAAGTATAATTGATAATGTATGTAGGATTATACTGAGCAACCTTCTAGACACAAGTGTTATAATAATATAAAGCCGCTGAACTTTATTCTTTTATAACGTCTTGATGAAACTTTATGTGCCTGGAATTAGTGGCTACTAATGTAGGTAATGTGTTTATTTATACTTAAACTGAGCATAATGTATATTTTTACGACACTATAATGTGCGATCCACTATCTCTGCTTATTTTGTAAAACATATTTATAACTTAAAGGTTACATAATACATAATTATGATAATAATCATTAGAAATGCGCCTTTCAGGAGTTTACAGCAGAGAGGCCTCTACTGAAAATCGCTGAAGGGACGTATATCTGCTGCTTGTATCGAGAGTTACTTCAACAAAAAAGTCTTTTTTAAATAGATACTAATAAACTGCACATAAAACTCAATTGCTATAAAAGTATGACCGATTCGTAGCTTCAGTCCCGGTTCCATATCTCTGTGACAACACATAATCAGCTTTCCATAAATTTTCAGAGTCTAACAAAATATGCCCCCATTAAAACTGATTGCACTATTCAATTAAATTTATAGATATAGTTCTTAATACTCTTCATAACTTGATCCTACCTAATGATACAACAACAGCTGTATAAAGTATCATTTACCCGCCTGTAACATCTCGGCGGAAACATTTCGCAATGTAAAGGTTCCCTGAGACCGACGCCGACAAGTTAATTTTACGCCTCTACACTCACTCATTTCATAATAATAAAATTGCTGTGCAGTAGAATCCGTTGCTTTATTTGTGAAAACTCTTCCTTCGAATGCAACGTTGGCGAAAACACATTTTATCGTGTTGAATTAGAGTTTAATTTCGTTTGTGGAAATCAAGGTATCGTTCTCTCAAATCAGAGGGTCGCCTGATTGGGGTATCATAAGCTTGTGAGTGTAGTTTGAAACAGACAGCGACACTGATACTCTTATTACCAAAACGTTAGGGGTCAGACATGCCTGTGTGCGTGAGTGTGTGGGTGTGTGCGTGTGGGCAAATCACCACGAAACAACTTTACAAGTGTAATTGTCGCGGCGGGTGTCGGTAATTGATTTATTCCACGCTTGTAATGCGACCCTGCACTGTTCTCATTGAGCTCTGTGATTGCCTGCGACGGGGGATTTCGGCAAATGCCTATCGATAGTTATAGCTCGATGATTTTATTGTTGTGTTGTGTGCCAATTATTATTGGTTTCACGACTTTATACATATTTTTATTACTCAGAGTTTTCAAGTCTTTCATTTTAATTATTGTAGTTTATAACGTTCGTTTAGTTTATTGGTTTATTTATTTTTTCATTCCATGTTTTCCACATGGCCAGCAGCACAGACTAAGTAGTACTGTCAGCAGTTATCATACTAAGTTGTGGAACCTGTATGAACATTATACTTGAAGCAATATACATTTCCTTGAAAGCTCCTCCATAACCTTATGTACCTACTACATTTTTTAACGTTACGATCTAAGTATCAATTTTTACTCAGCAGTTATGAGCTATAAAAACACTCCCACAGCACATTACTATAAACATTACATTTTGCCGATACAAGTAATATTCAGAGCTCAATATAAAGTTCATAAATATTTAATAGATATTTTCCCACAATGGGGTGGCCATTCACACCCGTTAACCCTCAAGTGTGCCGTAAAAATGGGACTGATCGGAGTGGAATATATTCCATTTGGCTGGCCGGTCGGCCCTCGGAGGTCTTACTAAGCAAAATTGTTGCTTGTCTCAATTATTGTTCGCCTTTCAATCACTTTTAGATGATTTATGGAATTTGTGGCTACTGCTCGTTTGTCTGTTTTTTGTTGTTGTAATGACTTTGACTAATTTCGGAGGCAGCGAATAATAGTGATTAATTATTGTAATAGATTTTTATAAATTTTTGATTTATGTTTTTCTTTTATTAAATTACTAGCTGCTGCCCGCGGCTTCGCCCGCGTGAGTGTCGGAAATTACCCCATACATCCCCATGGGTTTTAAGTATAAATATTGAGTTTCGAGTTAATCGGACAGCGCGTTAAAACTCTTCCATACAAACACTGACACCCCCCAATCCCCCTTTAAATACAGTAATTTAGAAAAACAAAAAACTACAAACTTTATAATTTATTTAGATAACTATTCGTGCGAAGTTTCATGTTTATTACCTCAAGGAATAAGATTTTTCATACAAACTTTCATCCCTTATTTTACCCCCTTAGGGGTTGAATTTCGAAAAATCCTGATACACGTTATTCTTAATTTTTGGGTTTAAGTATAAATATTGAGTTTCGAGTTAATCGGACAGCGCGTTAAAATTCTTCCATACAAACTTTGACACCCCCCAACCGTAGGATAGGATACTTTTCCGGGATAAAAAGTACCCAGTGTGGTGCCCAGGATATTAAAGAATAATTATACCAAGTTTCATCGTAATCGAACCGGTAGTTTTTGCGTGATACCTGAACAAACAGACAGACAGACAGACAGACAGACAGACAGACAGACAGACAGACAGACAAAAAAATATTTAATCACATATTTGGGTTCGGTGTCGGTCTAGTAACACCCCCTGCCATTTATTTTTTTGATATTTTCAATGTACAGAATTTTCACTTCTACAGATTTATTATAAGTATAGATAGATATTATCGATATAATTGAGTGCAACAGTGGGTTAACAAAACAAAATTATTTTCAGCATCTGTTCGATTAAGATTTTTTAAACTCACACAATATATAGGTACGTAGGTATATCTATGAGATATGTAAGTAAGTAGGTAAGTTATTACTACAATAACACTATGAAACCTCGACACACTTACATAGTTACACATAACTGTCAAAACTTATGTAAATAACTGTTCTACAATAAGTAGCTTACAAGTACAAGAGATAGCCTTGTCGATAATGACCAGTGTAAAATCGTACATGTCAACTGGGTCTTAGCCGTAACGCCTATCAGCTGTTAATTACCGCCTACACCGCTTGGGGTCGCCACTGTCGCGTCAAAATATACTAAGCTTGTCTTGTATTATTTGCATGTCTGGAACATGTCTCTTTGCTACCATTTTCGATATATTATCGAGTATCGATGTCAATAACGCCCACGCGGATACGTCACCGTTCCGTGAAGTGCTCAAATGTTAAGCTTAGGTTAGACAATAACCTAAAGCTAAGGTTATAAATAACTATGGGTCTATTATTTTTTAAACGAAAGTTTTTATTCTGTGATGTTGTCAGTCAAGTAATTAGAAATCATATTTGTCAATTCCTGACTAAGATCCACTAAATTGTAACTGGGTACTAAAATTCCATCAGTGGTCTTTAACTACCTATAACATAATTATATTCTAGTTTATTTATGTAAAAACCTACTGAGAACTAGGACATTCATAGAAAATGTATTCTTAGAATCTTTAGTTTTCTAAGAATCCCCCAGCTAAAACCTTATGCTACCATAAATGACATTCAGGAAAATGCGTTTAAACGCATTTTATTCGTTCCTAGTGAAGATGTTGCCTTAAGCAGTTCTACTTGTATCTATTTACATAATCGCATTGTGTATAAAGTAGCTCAAACACATAAACATACAATGAATCAAATTATCGGAAACAATAATTACAAAGAGGTTCTACACCAGTACGCATGTACCTGTACTCCTAAGTAGCACGTGTAGCTCCACCATTAGACAACACTATTCACGCCTCCGACTACTATCAATACAAACGTCCCGATACTGAAAAGTCATTAAACCTTCCCTAAACCAATCAATTTTCGACTTTAACACCTTCAGATAGAACGAAAGTTTCTTTGTTACCGCGGTTCTTTTCAATTTTCCTCCAATCGAATTTGGCTGTAACATCAATCGAGTTCCCACATTTTCCGGGCGCACTTACACAATATCAATCAGGTTTTATTGGTGTTGTCGGGGGGTAAGGGGGGTGCGGGGTGTGGCGGGGTAGTGCCGGGGTGCGGCGGGGCGGGGAGGGGAGGACTATTTGTATCAATAACCTGTCAATGGGCTCAGGGCCCGCGGGGACCTCTGCCCTGTAAATTTGATACTTGCGTATGTCTATGACCGCATGGATTTGATTAGGAATGCATTACGATAGGCGTGCGAAATTCTCGATGTGAACAATTCGTTTTCAATATAATTCAATAAATTATGCTCCTATTGAAGACAGGCACGACGTCAGTTATTTGTAAGTATATGTTATTCTACAATGTGATCTACTGATAAACAAAACAAACGACTAGTAAATAATCTACATCCCAGAAACACAGACAATTTGAAAAAATATTTTGCTCTCAAAGGTCTGTCGGCAAAATTACCATAACATTCGTGGAATAAAACATAACGAAAAAGGTTCCATTTACAAAGTTCCCTCGTAACACTACATTATCTGCTATCAGTGGCGGTCGACAAAGTAAAATTGGGGACACCTTATTTCCTCGGCTGGTTTGCAAAACACGTTCACGCTTCCCACCTATCCCCACATCTCAACGCTTATAGATAGTATCTGTTACACCTATTAGGGATGCTAGAGAGTGAGTGGGTAATGCAAAGTTTCGTCTACAATGCGTGGTTTCTTTGTTCCTTTTCCTTAGCTGCTCATTTGCAGCCAGCAATGTGTTCGTCGAAATTCGCTTCGACCGTCATTTGTTCGTGTCGTCAGGGGTGGTGTAATACCAGTTCAGGTGGGCGCCTTCTTCACGCCGCTGCCGCCGATAACACGCTAATGCCCTCAACTTTGCACCGCAAGGGGAGGCCAGGGGAGGTGCCGGAGTGGGAGAAGAGGAAGGGAGTAGCCATTCGTAGAGGAAAAACGGGAAAAGTCAGATCATTCGCGTTATTGAACGCGAATAACTTTATCGAGTTGCAATATGCGCTGCGAGCTCTGTGCACTGCACTATTTTTAAGTGGTACCGCTCGTGTGGATTGGGTAATAATTAGATTGCTCTACAAATATAAGCTTACTTACGTAAATAAAATGCTTATTAAGTACTGTTAACATTTATTTTATTCTAGCCTCGAGTATAGGATTACTTTCACAGTAGGTAGATTAAAAGGTGCTCGATGCATGTAAGTGATAATGAAATTGTAAGCTATTGTATCAAATAAGTAAATTGTGAGACCCTTTATTTCTTTTTAGTTATTATTTTCAACTGTAGTATTTCAATTAATCCAGCTGTAGTGCGATACAAATAAACGCTACGCACCAATGAACGGGGCAATAAATAAAAGTGCTCAATTCCATTAGCGCACCATTCTGATAATGTGCCCACCTTAGCGATGAGGCCTGAACACCTATTCTATATGCATTGTTTCAGCAAACGCGGGCGTTTCCGTTAATATTTCATAACGCACGTATCGCGTAAACCGCGTAAACGGCGGACCCACGATTTGTTCCGGTAGCGACTGCCAAGGTAAGAGTACATATATTTGCGGTAATAAACGTGAATTTATTACCCCGTTACGTTTGCAGTTTTACTGAAATGTGGAGATGTGTGGCTCGCCGAGCGACATTAGCGCCGGCTGCCGTGCTCCGCCCTGTCTCCCGGCCCTCTACCTATGTATTAAATCAAGCTTTATGTAAATGATATAGAACATTGTTCTTTACAACCCGAATGTTGGGAACAGAAGGTATGGCGGTTGCTCAAGTGTCTACGTTACATCGTAAAGTTCTGTTCCGGTTTGATTGAGAGAGAACTTGAGTGTTCTACCTTGCACGGCGTAGGCCTGACAAATAAAACCTTTCTTTTTCTCATTGCATGATATTTTTGAAATGATAGTTTTTTTCTTGTGCCAATAGTCGGCAAAAGAAAAAAACTATCATATTATTTCCAGATATCATTACTAGTGAAACTTTCAAACAAAATATTACAATTTATTATCTTCCCTAGTCAATTCCGTACATAGCTTTAAATATTGCCGTTGGTTAATTAGCTTTCCTGGCCTAGCAGCAAGTCAATATTTACTAAGATTGATAAAAATCGAATCTAGATGGTGCTATTTACTAAATCTAAGAAGTTTAGTAGGTATCTTCTCCTATTTGGAGTTACTTCTCTCACGAGAAAATCAAATATAAAGATCAACATTTCGCTAAACTGAAGAATTCTGAAGTAATTCGGTGACATCACTTCACCTCCAACACGTAACGCGGTGTCGTCGACATCAGAGCTAAGGAGTGCGAATGTTCACGACCAGAAGAAACCGAACATAAACATTCGGGGCACGTCGGCACGGCTCGGAAGCCGCAGTTAAAAGGGGATTATGAGCCGAGTGGCCAATAACGCCGCATTACATGCCCCTGCTCCGCCAGCCTGCCGATAAGCCAAACTGAATAAGGCTTTGTCTCTACTTACCTACCTCTACTTATGTTTCACTTGTATGATGTTCATAGTTCCGAGGTGGCGTGAGTCGATATATGACAGGAGCTTAGATTGTTCATGAGGACATCAAAAGCGTTTATAGCATAGATGGGACAAAAACTGGTACAAAAAGTCTGATGAGTTACTTTACGATAAACACCAGCTTAATCGTTAATCTGTAATCTAACGAGTTCATCAGATCCTTCGCGATCCCCTGCAAAGACTGCCCCCATCACTATATTAATTAATTAACGCAACAACATTACAACCGGCACTAAAATCAAATGAAAGTATTCAGTCAAACGTTAAATTCAATCGGGGCTTATCAGAATAGGAGCGTCATCCGAACAATATCTACGATTGGAAACACTTTTACAAGCAATAAATTCTTGGTGGCTGTGTCACTGGCTACAACATTTATTAGCTACAATCCCGATTAGATTAGCGTTGCATCCCCGACCCTGCGGGCCGCGGCCGGGGCCAGGGGCCCCAGGGACGTGAAATTTGTCCCAGTAATGTAGCCACGCGCGCAACTAATTCGATGTAGTCGACCCTTCCTCTATGTGACTCGAATGCCTCGCCTCGACACTGCTTCATTTTAATTGAATAGTTGGCGTGGGGTGACGCCGTTGTTTTCCTAAAGATAACTTTATAGCCGTTTTGCATAATTGCCCGCCGGCGCTCTAATTTGTTACAATTTCGCAATCTGTCACACTTTCGTACAAAAGAGACAAACGAGTGGTAATTTCAACAAAAATTGTGAAAATACAGTAATGGAATGTTTTTGGCAAAGCTTTATTTAATCATTTGAATGAAAGAAGATTAAAACCAAGTACTTAAGTTCGTAATTTAAAAAACTACTTAGTGCGAATTTCACCAATGAAACTGAACGCGATCAGCACATTTAAACTGAGTTCAAGAGGTGTCAGTATCAATATTCCAAAGAAAATAATGACACTTACAGCTCTTAAACGTGGTTTACGTGCTGATAGCGTTCAGTTTCATTGGTGAAATTCGTCTTAGTCGTTAACTAATTAACATACTTAGGTATTGCGGTGCTATTTACATCAGTCATAGTTTTCATTACCAATATATTTAATTAAAAAAACATAGAAATAAACCAAGAAAACAAAAAGCTCATTTTGTATACTCCAAGAACTCCTGCAAGAGATTTTAGCCGAGCTTCTCCATAACATTACGTACATAATGCGACGCCCACTGCCATCTAACGGCCCTCTAGTAAATTACAAACAATTTGTTGTGAACTACGTCACTTGCAGTTTACAAAAACGACGACATGACTTGTTCCTATAGCGAACTAGTCATATCTGCTATTTAGTCTTATCGAGATGTAGTCATAACGCTTCTAACCCATAATAATGTTACTTTATAAGCCAAATTGGGTAGATAGTAGGTAAAAAGAGTTCTTTACAAGTTTAATTCAAGTGTAATTTGACTAAGTGCATTACAGTTTGCGAACTTGTCATGTTCCACACTTTCGCAATCACTGTAGGTGCAACGCAAATGACGATTTTCCAAAGATCAGTAAATTTCCTGTTTGAAAAATTTTGTTACTATGTATAAGAAGTTCTGTGTTGTTACAATCAACATAATTCAACAGATTGGTGAAGACTTCACCTTAATTCTTAAAGCTGTCTCCTTCAATATCTTGGCTCTGATTGGCTGACATAGCCACATGACTAAACCAACTTACTCGAATGAAATATTTTCGTAGCACCACCAGGCGTAGTCTCTTTTGTCTATCAAATACAAACAGTCTGATACATTCGACATTCGAGTTAGACAACTACCCCGTTACTTAAAAATGCGGGGAACGTTATGCCAAACTTACACCACGAAAATTGATGGTTAAACCGAAGTTAATCCTGGTTTAAGTTTGCTCTGCGTTTATAGGTAAGCGCCTAAGGGGGCTATGATTTCATAAGTATCGCTTCACGTCTTGCAGATAACTAGCTCGTATCTAATCTATCGTTTGTAGTGCAAGATATGCACTAGAAAAGTTAGATTTGCTTATTGCTTGCAAGTAGCTGGTGCTTTGTGAATGTTTTAATATGTACAGCACTGCAGGTTGTAGTTTTAATTTATGTTTAGCATTTGGTACGCCGTTTATGGGGCCCTAGGTCTCAAACAGCATTATCTAATGCATGGTCATACATTTTGTAAGGTTTTTTTTTGTTTTCGTTTTCTCTGCTGCGGCCTGTCATTCCTTCCGGTGGTCTGCGTGTTCATCCTCATGCAGCAGCTTTTTGGATGAAATTCCAATTAGAAGACTGTTTGCCTTACGAGAATGGGAATATGTCTCTTCAGGACTTTGCACGTAAGGTAAATGAAAGAAGTCAGTTATATGTTAACAAACATTTAATTTTTTTCTTTAGCAATATATTATTTATAATAACTATAATTTAACTACAAAGTAACCGTGTAGGTACATCTATGCATCCGTTTTTAGTCGGATGTAGGAATTAATTGTAAACATAGACAGCAATATAATTTCTACTATTTAATATCAATACATCTATCCTACTAAACTTCTAAGTTTCACTAAAACGTTTTTCTGTTGTATTGCACATTTTACCTAAACAAGATGAAATCAGCCAAAATCAGGGTCGAATGTCACTACTATTGAGCTATCAACGTTTACGACATCGATCATTTCATAATGTTCTCACCTTTTCTTAAATTTGTTTTCAAATAGTCTGAAAGATATCAAACAAAATGTACACAGCAATCAAATGCGTCTCTTGATGCAATTAACTCTAATTTGCTATAACATGAATTTAGCAGAAACCATCACTACGAGACAAAACTATTAGGAACATATTATAACAATAATTACAGATTTAAAGTACAGTTAAATAATATTTTACAATATAATACAACTTTTTCACAGTCTGAGTATCGACAGAGTTACTGAAGCGCGCGGTGTTCAGTCGTTCACGATTCGAGACAGTACCTACTTCTAAATGTTCTCCACGCACTCGCACTCAGTTTATTCACTTCTCGGCGCATAAAATTATCGAAGTTCACGACGCCATCTCGTTTCGCAGCAAAACACCGACGCACTTCAAAATTTCCTTTTGTGTTGTCTCAGAAAACATTCCATATAAAGACTCTCATACAATATCGCATATTATTACAGGGAGATCTCGGGGAGGTTTTTATTCGGCGTTTTATCACTAAGTGGGGCTGTGGGGCGGGTGTGGCGCGTGCGGGGTGTGCGGGGTGTGCGGCGGGTGCAGCGGTGATGGGTGCGGGCTGGCGTCGCGCAGCGAGTCCGGCGAGGAGCCTGGAGAAGCGCGGCGCGGCGGGTATGGCGAGAAACGGTGCTGTGCCAGCGGCTGCGGACCCGCACCACCCGCGCCCAGCGCGCCCGCGTACACTGGCCGCGGCAGCTGCAGCCCCGAGCCCGACGCGAGGTGCTGCTGTGCCAGGAGCTGCGGCGCGAGACACGCCCATTGCCCCCACAACGCCGCCGCCGGCACGCCGTATAGCGGGTACGCCGCACGCAGGAACAGCTGCGACCGCGCTGCCAGGATCGCCTTCTCCTCCAGCGTTAGGTTATTATTATGCTGGTCCAGATCAAAGGGCCGCAGCGGTGACCGCAGAAAGTGCTGCTCCGCCAACATCGACTCCATTGTTTCCCTGAAAAGGTATGGAGCCACACTTTAGACAACGTGAACATTTCCGAGTAAATTGATGCAGATATGTAATATGATTGTATGATCGTATCTACCTATGACTGGCGGCGCTGTAGCGCGCGTCGTCGGGGAAGACTGATGTTCTTTCGTGCTCCCCCGTGATATAGTATCTCAACAGACAAACAAAAAAAATAAAACACCCAATAATCAAGAGAACATAGAGCAATACGGCATTAGAAATGCGAAAGCGAGCAATAAGATATGCGAAGCGAATGTGGTGAGAGAAAATGTTAGATTATAAATTACACGGGTGGAAACTTGATGTCGGCTCACCCGCAATTAAATACATTGGATTGGCTAAGAAGCAATAAATACAGAGAGGTAATTGCTCGCGTGGAGATATCAATCAGCATCAGACAGTTATGTTTGTTTCTGAGAGCGCATCCAATGCATGTACGATTAGAGAACTAAACGAATGATGTCGCACGAGCAATGACACATAATGAACACTCATAAATAATTATTAATAGTTGCCACTTTTGAGTATCTATCTAATTATCTATCGTCATTACAAAATAACAGTTTCTTTCGCTACAAAAGTTTCAGTATGAAAAATATTTTCATAAACGTGTAATTCTCTAGCAACAAATGACACTCTAACAACAGACGTTATTATGATAGTTACCTCTCGAACTCGGTGAGACGTGATGAGTCACGGAATCCCTTGGCGAATGGATTACTGTCGATTTTCAGTTTCGTGATCTGAAACAAAAGAGACACTATGATTTCTCTGACTGAAGGCTACCATCTACTATTTATAGAATTGTGTGCATACAAATAATGTAATCAATTAAGGATGTAACATATCGGTGTAATAGGCGCGGATTCAATTATACGTGTATGGCAAGAGAAGGGTCGACGATTATCATAAGGAGCTGTTCAGACGAAGCGAGCTAATTTCATTATGCAGCCGTTTATATTGTAATGGGTCAGTAAAGGTTCTCCATATCTCAGTGTGAACGGGCCCGTAGCACCACCTCCCGCGGTGTTCAGCACACACCAACTAATAAGGTTAACTTATTGACGACATTCCACATCGGTTTATCACTTTAGTTGACTTCCACGGTATTACAATACTGTGCACATTTAAAATGTGCCACGTAATGTAAGTTTGATAGTAGCATTAAAGCGAGTATTGTTGCTACAGAAGCTGGTAATGTCCTCGTATTTCTAAATCTGCATATTTGGAAACCAATAAGGAAGTTTAGTTGTAGGTACCTATTCAATTTCTCTTCCAGTATTGTTTTTACACAACTGTTAGAAAGTAGTACCGTAGGCCACACAAGTGAGTTTTTGAGGCACTGTTGTATACTTAATTGCAAGGCAAATAATTGAATTATGTTAAAATTTGTATAATGCAAGTGTTTGATTTAAGCTCGGGGCGAGGTGTTAAAAAATGTGTTTGGCAGAGCAGAGGCAGCGTCGATGAAAAATCGCCCCCTCGCTGAGTGGCGGCGCCCCCGCTGAGGCTCCACACAATTTGTGAATAATATTTACGATAAAACCTTCCACGGAAACCTGTTACCATTAAATAGCGTCTGGTCGCCTAATATCCGAGCGGATTAAACCTTATCGATACTAATTTTAGCATATTCCTGCCAGTTTTATGATGTCGAGGTGAGAAAAAATGTATTATTTTTTAATGGCGCGCAATAAACAAGTCATCGAGAGTGGTCGTGGTGGTGTCAATCTTTCAGCATGTCCAGTCGACGACGGTAATTACCTGGCGATTGAGTCGCGGGCAGCCCCCTCCCCCTGCGCGCCGCATACCTGTCGCTCTGCCCACACGCCCACGCGACACCTAATTGTACATTGTTCTCACATGTTCACACTCGCACTACTCGGGTTTTAGCACAACGAACTCGAGGAAATGAGAGGAAAATATAACGCAACAGCTAAGTGTTAAATTGACGAAAACGCTGTCAAATTGAAAATAGTATCGTTTGGTTTCCTTCTCAGGTGAATTAACTTTTGTAGTGCATGAATGTATTTCTGTATAACGTTTTATGAGTTTTAATGAGACTAATATAATGAATTCTTTTCTTTGACTACAATAACTTCAAAACAAAGTTGTGTTACAAGAAGCAGTAATCACAGCAGAAGTAATTCATGATCAGCGTTACATTGTAAAGCGTTTATTTTATTACAGCCGGACATTCCACTGTAGCGACAATTAACTTTTTAATTTTCGTTAAAGATATTTATGTACCTTTTGAAGTGTTTCATCAGAGGTGCGTTAATTCTGTTAATCTATGAAATGCTTTGACAAATATCTCCGTCTCATTGTTCCTGATCAAAGGAAAATCATAAACAGTACAAAATATTGACCAGTCTGTGTCAAGTGTTCTGTTTTGCGGTGAGTAATTTCACGAGCAACGTGTCACTCGAAGACTAATGATTTCGAAAATAGTTACAGGGAAACTAGACAAAGAACATTTGTTACCACTCGTGGCCCATTTAACATTATCTCTTCTAAAAATATGCGTGTAGTCGTCATCTATTATCCCGGCTCCATCTGATGTTTGAATGAATTGTTGTAGCAAATAGAAGATAAAGTAAAGTTCAATAACGAGCTTCTCACTATAAGGTCATCTCCCTGTGTATGATTCTTTTATTGTTCAAAGCTTCCATATTCAGTTGCCTCTTAAAATACATACACCACTAGTCCGACTGGAAACAAATATGTAAATTCCATTCAAATATTTTGTCCCGTCGTGGAAATCGGATCCTGGTTCAGAAGGTAAGTATTCGTCCGCCACTACGCCATTAAAAATATACATTCATCCTCGGGATATGAATGAGTGTGTTGTCAGTTTCTTCGAAGAATGAGAGTCGGCTTGAATTAGATTAGCATGCATTTGAGTTTTGAAGAGAAAGATATACAAACATAACTTGGCTCTAGTTATCCACTATGTTTAGCAAGACTATCGTTTAAGTTTTCAGCTATATTACCTATCTCAGTTGTTCTAATGTATTGGTGGAGTGCATTAAGCCAGCGAAGGGGCGCGGCAGTGCGAGGGTCACCGGCATGTCGCGGCACCTACTTACACTTGCACACCCACCTGGCAGCGCCATTGACTACAATGGCGACACTCTCGACGCGCCTGCGCCACACGTAATGACTCCACCACAATGCCAGTAGTAGCTGACAATATTGACGGATTATACATTATGTATGCCACGCTATCCCACCGCCCGTAATTGTTTTCATGCCTCATGTTTGTTTTTGAATTCCGTTTACGTAAACGACACCCAGTCTACTCCCACTGGCAGCCACGCATATCATCCACAATACCACAGTATTCAATTATACAAAACTACTTAAAATATATTATCGCTAAGAGAACACTGGAATAATGAATGAGACGCTTTCTCGCTACTGACGTTTATTAGATTTAGTACAAACATAAGAACGAGGCGTGTCAAAACAACCTAATTTAAGTATCAACAAACGTTCGCCCTGGGCGGCGGCGGCGGCGGCGGCGCGCTCCCGTTCACTGACAACATTAAAGGCGCCATAATGACATTATTCCCGGGCGGGAAACAAAAAAATCTCACAAAAAGGCGTCAAGGAGAGAAAGACGAGCGTCGCGCCATCGCCCCGCGACCGCCGCGCGCGCATCTCTGCAAACGATGCTCTAATTATTGGGGTGGTGATGTATTGTTTATGGAAGTACCAGCCTCGTATTCCGCGATTCATACTTCGATTTGACAGTAAAAACTTGTGTACAGATGTCTTGCACGTGCGCTTATAAATGAAGCTGCGGAGTTGAGGAGAATTTATGTCTTATTTAAGCATTTACATACGAAGACATACGAGATGAGATATTTGCATAAAATATATTTTGCCAGATGTTATTATTTCAATGTTGTGAGATCGATTCAGCTTAAATACACCTACAGAAGAAACAACTGTTGTAAAAATGGATGCTAATGAATACACGCTTAGAATGTTTAGTGACAGTTCATAACAAGACGAAATGGTGTGCAGTGTATAGGAACACGTGAGCGACGATCGGGACACGACAGGAACATTGTGAAGAATATATAAATGTCACGTTAGCTTGCGCGCGCGCTCCTTCTGCCTACATATCTCATTGATTGATGCAGTGCTGCGACGAAGGACGACTCAGCGATCTGCTACTGATGTATTAGTAGACACACCAACGGCAGATTTATATAGCTGCAGCTCCTTGTTGAACATAATTTACACGAAAGTCACCCATAAACCCGATGTAGGTATTTCAAGTTGAGAGAGAGACAAACTATACACTAAACTGTTTTTAAGTATATTTGAAAAATACTTCCTACTAATAAGCCTGTGCGAAATATACGGCAACCTTCTATTGTGCAAGGATATGACTACAACTAGTAGATGAAAAATACCTTAATCGGTTTAAAACATACTTAAAAGCATTTAACGTTTTAGTGCAGTAGAAGAGCTGTTTCTCCTAATTTTACTCGTCCGTTAATTCGTGATTATGAACCTCTGAATAATGCGGCAGTTAAATGAATGTAGTTATGTAAAGCTGTTTAATGAGAGTTCCTCAAAGTGTTCTGCTATCAAAAGTCTCGTGAATCCCGTACGACCTACAGCTGCGCACTGTAACTACACTTTCCAGAAAACCGATGCTTTATTGACAGTAATTCGTAAATGCACCAAAATAATGAACGCTGCATGTGGCATCGACGTATAACCGGGCCAATATGTGATAATATTCCCAGAAAGTGTTCGGAACAGTCCGAATTAATTGCAGTTCCGAAACTTGTTTAGTAAGCACCTCTACCTACATGATTGTAAACAACATTTGTCAATAAGAAGCAATGACTTTCAGGTAACGGTTTCCTAAAATTAAAAAAACACTTGGAAATGTAAGCGACGCGTTTATAACGGAGCATTTTTATAAAGGCCGTGTTTCATGTCCTTTCCATTTTTAATTTGCTTGATCCAATAATGAAAACGTATAGATACAGCTTGCATTATCAGAGTAACTTGGACAAAATACAATGAAAAAAACAAAGATAATGTTTGTAAAAAGTAGGCACGATTTATTATCAAAGCAATAAATAAATTCCCTGTTTTATACACCTTCGTTCTCATCCAATGCGTCAATCAGTTGCAAGCTCTCTCCCACTGGTCCTATGGACACTATAAATGATACTGTGTGCAAGTTGTAGAGATCGTCTGCGATCTCTGTCACTACTCTTAATATCATTCTGCACATCCACATTTCAACTGCCTCTGGCTTTTTCTGTATTTAATAGAAAGTTTACCTTTATGAATTTCATTGTGGTATTGCATATGCCTAATAGCTTAGTAGGTTGGCAGTCGATCTACTGCCTCTCTGTTCAGACGATTCATCAGGTCTTTTAGGGGACCCACTGTTAGAATGAGGTCTACTTTACATTCGTGCCCGTAGTTACGACTGTAGATTCGAAATATTAGCGAGTAGGCAATCTGCCACATCTCAATGGTACATTAATTTTTAAAGCATCAATTATTAGATTAGTTGTATATCGATTTTATCCGGAGTGAGTTTGACGTAGCTCAAACTGAAGCATGTTGTTTTTTTTTTCAAGTCAAAAAGTCGTTTTCGATTAATGACCTATATGAAAAAAGGTTTTCAATAAATCAAATAATTTGATAAAAGCTCAGGACAGAAATAAAAGACAAAACGATAAAGGCGTGTAGAGATAGATGCTAATTTCTGTTTGTGCACCAATTTTCTAACGTGCCAAAATTTAAGATCTATTAACACGACACTATGTTATTTGTAAATTAATTAAAGACTTGGTATACAAACAAATGTTTAGTTTTTCTGTGGTGGCTTGGTGCGCAGACGCAATAAATTGAGTCGGGCCGCACACGACGGCTCTGCGTGACGTCACACCTCCAGTGATCGATGGTAGGAGAGACTGAGAGCACCATAAAACTCACCTCGTAATGCAGCATAAGTGAGAAAGAGACACAAACCCAATAAATAATTTTATCTTAAATTATTTTAAATCTACTCTTAAGCAAGTACGTTGACTTCTTGTATTTTTGACTTATGTGCGTTTCGTGTTATCGAGCGGTATTATTTATTGAATTTTTGAATAATTAACTGATACAGAGACTTTGATGTTTTTATGGTCATTATTTTAATTCCTTCAATTTTCTTCTTTACTGGTAGGTAATTTGATAGTAACCACCTGCTGCCTAGTTCATACTTCAATACCTACATGGTTTTCTTTGCACATTATTCGATAAATTTCACTTGTCTTGTCAACTCAGTTAAAAGCTCTCCAATAATTTTTTTTCTTTTAAAGAATTTCACAGAAAGCTTAGAAAAAAGCCAAAAAGAAGCACTTAAGTTAATTCAGGAAACTAATGACAGTATAAAGAAATATTTCAACAAACCGACGTTATACAAATGAGCAATAAGTTAACAAATATAAAAGGATCGCATTGAAAAGAATGAATCGATTATTGGTGAAGAAAAAGAAACGTGAGGGGGTGAGGTGCCGGCAGTGCGGGAGGGACACTTCGTGACACCTGACCGCAGCCATTTTGGCCCGTGAAATATGTTTATTTGTCATGGTTGCCCTTTGTTATTGAAATTGTGTTTGCCTTTACTCCTTCATTATATTGTTCGATTATACTCGCGTAGAACTCGTTTATGGATGCTCAATGTGAGAATAGCTTCGGAGATTTTAGAATATTGATTGTTGATACTGAGAAATGAGATATAAATTTCAATTAAGCGCATATTGAGCGTGTTTGCATCTACATGAGAGTGAACGTGCGCAGTTATTTTCGTGATTATCTCCTCAAGCCGCGTAATAGTGTGATGTAGCATGACCAACATAACTACTGACACGATTTCTCTAATCGTTTATTTTGTTATACGTTTTGTATTTGTCAAACGTGTCGTGTGCTGGTTAGATCAGTAGTAGACCTACTTGTTTGGTCCAAACGTCTTTGAACTTAAGTTGAAGTTAATAAGTAGGCAAGGCGTTCTAGTGAATAACATTACTATTCAGAATGCGTAAACCCATCGCTTTGATTGATTGTATCTACAAAATCAGTAAAGAAATATTTAATCGTTTTTATTTTTATAACGATGATTGAAAGGAATAAGAAAGCTGACCCCGAGTAACGGCAGGTGGAAGATGGTAGACATAAAATGAGAAAAATAACAAAAAGAACCGACCAGATGAGAAAATTGTTTTCATTATTTCCTTCAAATAAAAACGACTAAATAACTGAAATTGTACCTGTTTGCAATTTAACGGAATATTAAAAGACGCTGTCATAACATGGGATGATAAAGGACTATTTCTTTCTGGAATAGGATTAGCAAAGAATTTCATTAATACATAAAATATTTTCAATAATGTGGATTATAATAAACCTGTATATTTATAAACGTTCAAAATATAGTCGCAGGTTGCTGTCCACAAGGTTTTACTTCAAGAATATCCTCTAGAGGCAATCGATCATAACAAATTCACAAGTCATCGGCTAATAAAAAAACGTATTGTGTGCATTGAGGATGCGTAAACTCCAACAAACATTGTCACCTCGATGCGAGTCCAATCTCAGACAAAGGATTGTAGAGAAAACGAGCAACAGGACAATAGTGTGGTGGGTGTAAAAATGTTAAATATTGAAGCGGGTCGAGCCCACGGCGCTTTCCCGGGAAACCACCCCGCGGCGCGCGCGCAGGCGACGCTCCGTCTCACACCGCGATACACACACAAAAAACACACCTCACATTTTTTGTAAAACGCTTTATCTCATCTTATATCAACGTTTCGATATGATAAAGCACCAATAATGATGTTTCATTCCCATCGATTTAACAAACGTCGCGCGCGCATTAAATCCGGTGACAATTTTTTCTGAAAATGTAGAGTGGTTAAAATATTCACATTTTCTTATCTCTTATTAGTGGTGTAGGATTATATTATGTTTCGTTTTTGATGAAGTGTTAAGCTGGCCACTTTTTATACGACATAAAGTTATGCGGGCACTATCGATCTTGGTTGGCACGCCGCGCAGGTGCAAACATGCTAAGTGTGTTCTCATTGTTATAAGGGATTGAGTTATCATTGACACTATCTCCGGTGTTCGACAAATGTTTTAGCTGTCAGAGTTGTGACGTCAGCCAAATCGGGGACCGCGCGCCGCCGCCCGCCTGGACACATGCGATCGAAGCTTTGATACTGAGCTTTTTACCTCGTCAAGTTAAGTATCTATCTACTCTTCGATTTCAAACTCATTTTGATCGGTATAAAATGTCTTTTTTTATGTTTTATCAATGTGACATTAGCTCGAGCTCTTCTATCTTTGTAAACATGCATAAAGTAGCTATCGCCTTTCTATTTATGTATGTCCTTTGTAGGAATCTTGCATACCTAGCTATATCGTATTCGTAATGGATGGCACTGTCACTAGGCGCAGGCAGTAAATCTAGGAACGCGTTAGAATCAATGAAAATCAATAATCGCCGACCCTGGGGAGCCGTTGGAAGCCGGCTGTGAAGGTGGAGCCTCCGCAAAGCGCTCAATGGCGATGCTTGATGCTTTACACTAATGGCCACCTGATTCTATCAATATTGTCCATCATAATATAAAATGTTTAGTTTTATATAGAGAATTATAAAAGGTACATAGGTACAGTTTTTTTTGTACAAGTCAACATCACAATATGGCGCTACAAAAAGTCTCCTTATAAAGCAACTTTATTTGTTTACGTAACAAAATATCTACAAATTATAAAACTAAACCCGAGCGGGGCAGCTAATTAACGAACGAATGAAGATTTATGTACCGCGTTGTCGATATAAAGTAACGTTTCCTTTATGATCCTCAAAACGTCCTAATTATTTTACTACGCGGGATGATACAAAACGAGGAACTTGGAGACGCCCAAACGCTCTTGTGACAGAGAATTAATTGCGCGTGGCGACACATGCGCTGCCGAATGCGGCCGCTACGCCACAGGGCGCATGAGCGGAGCAGGCAGCGGAGCGGGCAGCGGGTGCTGTTAACTGCTCTACTTACTCCACGTTACTTATTCAACTTGTCCAATTGGACAAGTTGAATTTACTGAACATTTCTCAATCATCTGACTACTTCTCATAGTCACACCCAACCTGTCATTAGACATTTCGCACGCCGAATAATTGCGAAGCACAACGCACGAGAAACTTTTGCGAAGCTTATTTTCACAACAGTCCAATGACTCACGAATGTTTTACCGTTGGTGATCGAAATTGGCACGTGAGTTTCAGAGAACGTTTAACTTGAAAGTTGACATAATTTAGCGGGCCGTTCTCAGAAATCTTCGGCGGCAAATTATACATACATGGAAAAAGCATGGGCAATAATAGCTGAGACGTCGCTGGACACGATCGACTCAACATCGACTAGGACTTTATATTTAGCTCGGGTGAAAACTTTAATCGTCACCGTGTGCACGCGTCAGGCGCGCTGTCCGTCCGTCGTCGGCGTCGCCCGCGTGTGGCCGTCGATACACAAAAAATTATGTGTCACCTCCCTTTGTTCAGACTGGACATACCTTTCAGCGAGATGCAATTAGTGCGACTTAAATAGCATTTGTCGATACTCAGGCGACCGACGGCGGCGCTATGCGATTTCAATCGTTTGTCTGTCTGATCTATTTTAGAAATCAAATGATAGAATTAAGAACAGGACTCTCGATGCCAAATAAACTGCGTACGTGGCGAATGGACATCAATAGTAAACAAGGTGTGCCAAATCTGTCACGGTACTTACGAGTTGATTCTGATACGCGGTGACGGCTGTGAAGACGCACTCTGGGAAAATGAACGTCTTGAATTCTTCTTGTTCTAAGTCTGTGATGGGCGCGTTGATGGCTCCTTCTCGTCGTAACACCAGGTGAATGCGTGGTTGGTACTTGTGCATTGAGTTCAGGACCAGCTGTGACGCAAAACAAAAATGTTTTAGAATTTTGATCGTCTTTAGTCCAACTAAATTGATCTGCCAAGCAGTATTAAAAAGGGTCTTCATGAGTTAACTACCTGTCCATTCTTGTCCATCTCATTGTTGGTGAGCTTGACCTTCTCGAAGGAGACGACCTGCTTGCGCAGCTGGTCGCCGGAGAAGGGCGAGTCGGGGTGCGGGTAGAGGCGCGCGGGCGCGGGGGGGTCCGCCTTGCCGGCCACCAGCCAAGAGGAGCGGTGGTAAGCATAGCGGTAGCGCTTGCCGTCCACCGGCACCACGTCCAGCAGCACGGCGTAGCGCGCGTCCGCACGGCACCCCGCGAACGACACGCGCACCGTCGGGAACATGCGTCTGGTACGGACAAGAAACATGCTTTAGTATTTTGGTAACCTAACCCAGTCGTATGTATTTGGTTAACAAAAGTTACAGCGGTACAACTAAAACCAGACTATTAAAATGATTTATGTTTTTTTTTCAGGATCAGATCTATCTCATTCTTTGCGTGTTTTTCCATCACTGATTACCTACCGGAAATTATATATTTGTAGGTCAATTAGCAATTAGCGGTATTGAAGGTGCCTTTCCAGTATCATTAAAATGTTTACAGTACCTTCAAGTGCCTCAAAGAAAGACGTAATTATAAGGCTTTCTTACTCAAATGACCAAAGTACAAAGAAACCGCGCTAAGCTAATTTTACGTCAAAACGCTTGTTTGTGCAAAACATAAAGTTATAATAATATACATTTCTATATTATCGACTTCCTCGTTCCATTGTTGTGTTAAACCGTATATTTTCACATTAACGCAATTATTCGTCAATTACTCGGCTGAACTGAAGTTATCGCTCGCTGAGACCGCCACAAATCTACTTTCTCTCATTAAGAGCTGGTGTTATCGTATCGCAAATTAACGCATGTAATTAGTACTCAACCTCGGTATACGACGAAAATAACAAATAGAAGGTACTCCTACATCAATAACTTACTACTTAAATGTTCTGTAGTTATTAAAGGCTTACAGTTTATTAGAGAGGGCATCGCAGGAAAATCCAGTTCTTATTTCACAAATGGCGCATCAGTGCAGCGTGTCCCTCAATAAATGTAGTCCCTAGTTAAGAGGGTCACCCAACTATATTTAGGTACCCTCCCCACCGCAGAAACATTGTCAGCAGTAATAAATATTTACAATAAAAAGTACAAAAAATCCTAATACCAAACAACAATAGAGCTCAAAATCGAATACTCATTTGTGGTGACACAAGGAAAAATAAAGGTTCAGCGTGAATTGTTTCATACGACTTTGATACTAGGCTGTCGTCCCCTTCCCCTCCTTAACGGAGACATTCTTTAATGTCTCCGTTGGAGAAAGATGAATGGGTAGACATTTTTGTAAAGGTGTGTGTGTGTTTGTTCACTGAGTAAAATCGCTTGCGGTTGGTCGACATAATAGCTCCTGTTTCGTTCTCTTATGCCACTGTGGTTTCCTGTTGTCATTCCTAATTTGAAGAGGGGAAATGTATAAGGGTAGGTTGGATACTGGTACTACATCATTATTTAGCACGAAATAAAAATAAACTAAAAGCAGAACAACGCAACGTTGAAGTAGAAATCATAAAAAAACATCCGACAGCAACTGATCAACGATAATAAACTCGTTGTAAGCAGAAAGGAGTGTCACAAAAACTGGTGTCGGTAGCGGGCGCGTGAAACACTATCTCCTAATCGACATAAAATGGTAGTCATTGAGGCGGCGAGAACGGAAACAACAAATCTTTAGTTGTAAGCTGAGACGCGGCTTCGTCTATCGGCCTCTCACTTTTTGTCGACAGTGCCAGAGGCGCAGCGGTGCGCGAGAACGCTTGACAATTCGCCATCGGGCTTGCGCAAACGGTATGCGGCTTTTGACCCGCGAACTACAAGAACATTTATAACTGATGGGATATGACTGTCGACCACCCAAGCCGTTCGTCATCATTGTGTACAAGTATTATGATTTACAATATAATTTTGATTGGGACGTTCCTTCGTAGGAAATTTTATGTCTCCATATAACGTTGGGATATTTTAACAAAGGCGATGCGACGCAGAGTCGTTCTGCGAGTTCTAATGATTTTACAAGATCGAGAGAGTGGACGAAAATAAGAATAGCATTAATAAGATTTATGCACGTTTAGCTGTGGTCGCGCGCGTCGATTTGTGAGACGCTTCTTATAGCAGCCGCGCTGGTGCATGCTCGTACAGGCGCTCGAGCACGAGCAATTGCGCGCATGCGTTAATGGCGACACTCGGCGCACTCGCGATATATTACCGCAATGATATATGACCACCGACGTCGTCCATCATCCTACCACCCAAAAGTTAGCGGAAAAGCGAGTAAGAGCAAAAGAACGCCGAGACGCACATGACTCGCTTTAATGAGCATATACCGAAGACAGAAATAAGAGGCGCCCGTTTACAGCGCGCTTTTATCGTTATGACATTGTTAAAATATATTTCTATGATTGAAATTTATACGTATGTCATAAATTAACGTCTGCTATAGATTAGTATTGTTCGGATGAAAGTTCTCTCTACTGCTATATATAGCAGGAGAAACCCACTTTATTATAAGTAAGTCGGAAATGTTTGCTTATCTGTCACGTTGATTGCAATTTATTTAATGGTGGTTGTGACGTGAATGTTAAGGACGTTTAATGGATTGTTAGTGTTAACGTAACAATTAAACCGTGTAGCAGACACACAGGGCAAGATGAGTGTGTTGCAAGTTAAACGAGCGCGAAGAGCAGCAGCAGTGCGCGCACGCATGTCGTCTTAATTAGAAAGACACGATCCGAGGTGCGAACTCGTCAATCATTGTTTCCTTCGGCGTCTCATTTGATGGATCTGTTTCTATGGACAATTGGGTTTTTCTCAACCATGAACCTTTTAATGATGTAACTTAAAATAACACAACGAATCTTCGAAAAGTAGATATTTATATTCGTCTCGTGAATTTGATACTCAATTAACAGAATTTTATTAGCAAGATGGGATTTTGACTGCTTTTAAGAGACACTCAACGAAATATTTATGAGGAAGCCATAGAAAAACTATTAAAAACTATATTCATATAATTCAACACGGCATAGAACATATAATTTAAAAAATAATATGACAAGCTGAAGCGTAACATCACATAGTAAAGCCGAATTAGTCCGTCGACAGTTAGAGCGCAGGTCGTGATTATGCAATAGAAAGCTATGCACGCCATTAGCGCAATGTTATCACGTCGTGATTAGGGCCCGCCGAGCAGCCAATCCGCGCGCGCTGCCGTCTAATTATACAGGAAAGCGCTTTATTAATAGCAATTACACCCTGCCGCCATATTGCCAAGCGTTTTAATTAACTCGATTCGTTGATTAGAGACAGATGGCGAGAGATTGCGAATGCTGAGCACTCATTAGCGCAGTTTTGACGCTATACAGTCGATAACTGTAGCGTGATATTATTAATGACAATACTCGATAATTTGTTGTTAAAACTGCGAATGTTTACATAGAGATCTGTTACATATGTAATTGCAATGTAAATGGTACACTATTTATCGGACCAGATATAAGTTCTGATGATAAAATTTACTTGCATGGCTTGAAAAGTTGGCTAATGAATCATTTAGTGGTTATAGACTAATATTGTTGCACAAACCCAGGGCCGGATTAACCACGTAGCAGTTGTAACAAATGCTACAGGCCCCGCGCATTACGGGGGCCCGCGCTTCGGCATAGGTACAAAAAAACTCGTCTTGTTGCGTATACCATCGGTAAGTCCAGTGGATTATTATTGATAGACATGGTCATAAGAAAGGCTGTCTTCGTGGATCTTTGGCAGTCATTACGGGTCGTCAGAAGCCCGAAAGTCTGTCCAAGTGGTATCGTATTACCCAGTAACTGGTTTTGGAGCGACTGCCTATCTGAGGCAGTCGCTTCATGGAAAATACTAGTATTCAGCTGCATCCGGTTAGACTGGAAGCCGACCCCATAAAGGTTAGGCAGATGATGACATGGTCAAAAGAAATCTAGCCACTCCGACTTCGTTGTCACAGAAAAAAAAATTGGAGAAATCAGTGATGAAATATTTTTGCATCCCACAAAAAAAGAAACATCACTCATTTCTCCAAATTCTTCAGCTTCTCTGTGCAACGAAGTCGGAGTTGTCTTATACTCTTGTATGGATTGTCAAAAACAGCTCTTTGAGGCGGGGTGCTAAAAATTCTTCGAGCTCTCTACGCTTGCTCTTGTTCTTCTCTTCTACATAAATCCACAAAGTACTTAATATTTCAGTCCGAATAGTTGAAGTAAAACCTGTTCATACATCCAAAGTTCTCTTTGAATAATCACCGTTAAACCACTGCCAGCAACAGTATGCGAAAAATGATTAATGTAAATTGATTTTTACATAATTACTTATGTACTTACTTAAGCATTGTTTGAAGAAAGTAATTCGGTTCAAGTAGCAAAAAAATGTCTTCGCTTATAAACATTCGACAAGTGTTATATCAAGAAAAACTATTTTGAAAAAGTACCTACTGTTTTATTTTAGCTCCTAAACTTTCAAACCTAAACAAATCAAGTCCTATAGTAAAGCCAAGGGGCCCCTTGGTAGAATTTGCTACCGGCCCTGCCAAACCAGATACAACCAGATAGGTGAAAATTGCTTATGCAAATTACAAGTACATTTATGTACCTAAGTACTAGGTACATGACAAATTATTGATTTCAATTAACAAATTCATCGCATTCCTTGTATTATGTGTTTTTTTGCACTTGCAAAGTCGGCAAAGTAATGCGATACGTGCAAGATTCGTTTGAATTAAAATTTCATTATATTACAACAAACGAAATAAAAAAAATTGTCGGTTCTGTATCTTTTTCACATACCAAAACAAAATTTTCTCACTCTTATTGCTTCTTTTTTCAGATATCCATGTATTACATCGCTATCATCGACATTAGCTACATTATGTACATTTGCGTCGTGTCCTGTCGTACACGGCAAACTCGCTTGGGCAGCCATTACCGCGAATTATCACTAATAGTTCTCTATACCCGGCTTTAAGTGAATTCTGCTGCATAATACGAGTGACAACAATCTGTGTCGGTGGCCAATGAATATTTCATGTCGGATAATAGGCCTACTTACGGCCGATTGTGGTGCAGTTAAGCGATGATAAACAACGAGCGCTTGCGATTGAGTAAGTTCGGATAATCTCGTCAAACGGAGATTGGTATCAGCTGGTCTGTGAGACAGCTTCGGGCTTCCTCGACGATGGTTGTGGTGTGAGAGTGTAGTTCGGTTTTAATCGTGTTTATTTGAAAATGGAAGGCGTTTGTCTACGCGTTGGGAAGATCAGAGTAACTGTGATAAACTAAAGCAAAAGTTTTCACATTTATAAAGAGGATTGGTTGCGAAATGGGCTTACAAATTTATAAATAGATGATGATGACATTCAGCTCACAAAGTATTTAGTTCATTTTCTATTCTCATCATACAATTCAATTAGCGAGAATCCCTCAACCGAAAACAGCTTTCATACTAAACTAGCTCAAAGAAATGTGAACCCCCCTTTTAGCAATGACATTTGATTTGCAAATGATAGTTGCAGCTTCAATCCACGTCTGTATACTGTGGAACACTGAAGCAGCCAAGTGTAGTGTTCGTCATGGTCACCATGTTGGATTGATGGGAGGTGTCGTGTACACACTGGCTGACTGACGAGCTTGACATGGTCACGACTCGTCGCCTTCCCGAGCCGACATGCGTTTGAAACTTTACACTGAGCTCCTATTACGAGAAAACTAATTCTAAAACTTCAAAATCTTTGAAGAAGTGTTTATGAAACTTTATTGAGGTAGGGTGATGCGGAGTTGGTAGTCGATTTTTTGAGAGACTGATATGTACTTTAAATGCCATTTTGAAATGCCTACGAGTGAAGCACAAAGTTGCAAGTACAAAAAAAGAAATGTTTCGACTTGAGAACCTCCTTCTTTTTTTACGTCGGCTAAAAATCGGTGCGAATATGGCGAAGTTACGAAACGATGAAACGAAAATCCTTTTGCAGCCAACTAATACGGACAGAATCAGTGATTGATTATATCAAACCTACAAAACCACTGATGTCCAGACCCTTCTTGTTCTAAAATCAATTAGACCTGTAGGAGTAACAATAAGCTATCAGTTAGATCTGTATACCATTCGCAGCACGTTTATTAGACCTACATCAAATAAAGTCCGTGACATTTAATGTCAACCTTCTATATTGCATAGTGATTTATTCATACGTGTATTCAAGTTATTTTTAGTACATACCTAAAGAATAACAGGTCAACAATAATTGCATGTTTGTATTACGTCTTCATCTCATTTCAATGTCTCCACTAACGCTCACTGACCTGAAAATATCAATTGATTTGTGTCGTCTCCGAAGATTTCGACAAGTTTTTTTATCGGCATTAATATTACTGGCAAGCGTGATTGAATTTACTATACTTATTAAACTTTTTCACACAATCTCGATTTGCGATTATAAAGGAAAAGGGCGTATCAGCGGCGCTGACGTGTGAGTGACGCGATGACAAATGATCGCACGCCGCTCGGGATCATTACATCCAGGATCGCCTGTACGCCTGTACGGCTGTGCCCGTCCACCATCTCATTATGTTATACTAGTTTTTTCATGAGTGCTAATTAATTATTATGTACATCAGCCTGTCCGCTTATATCAACAACATTAGAATAGGTTATTTGTAAGCTATCATCAATATCGTATTAAGATGCCGCTGTTTTGTCAGCATGTGTGGCATCGAATCAATGCGGAGTTTAAACGTTGAAATACACGTGTAGTCATGTTAAGGCGTTACTGAATGAAAAAACATCTTGTGTAGTTCTTAGTGAATTTTTCCTGTAGGGAGAAAGTATGAGATTGATGCGCATTAGAGTCAGTTAATGAGCTGTGGGGCGTGGTTGGGCGGCGGCTGAGGCGCGCGTGAAATATAGTTCTTCCTGGGAGGTCCGGGTACGAAACCGCGTCAAATTTTCGACACTCGCACGATTTTGTCAATCCCGTTGATTAATATCTCTGTCGGATAGACGGAGATGTGAGATAAGTTCAGCCGCCCGGCGTGGTGCCGTCACACGCCGCCTGCGACTCGCTAATGCTAATGCCCGTAAAAATATTTGTAACGCTTCATTTATTAATAAGTTTCAATTGCCATATCAAAATGTGTGCGTAATAAATCATTTGTCTTAGTCGCTTGTGACTTGTATCTAGCTGGTTCCGTTTGTTTAGTTACGACTCATGCAGACCGGCGCGATATCGCGGGCGCGACAGGCAGCGCGACCCTCATCACGCCCGCGATATCGCGCCAGTCTGCACGAGCCTTTAAATGGTTAAGCTGATGCTGAAGTAGATGGTAAAAACTGTACCTACGTATGTGAAGACACACGACTAGCTGTACGAGTTACCTACTACAAATGAAGAACCAGTTGTTCTTTTTATTTATATATTTACACCTTAGAACAAAATGACTCCTCGTAGCCTGCCGATAACTCAGCGGCTGTCTATAGTCTATCGACACCCTGAAATTTTTCTCACAAAAAAATACACGTGTTTTCCACCCAGTGGCATTTTAGGACACCATGCGGGGACATTTACCTATATCCTAATAAATATTGACGTAAAAACCGTGTTCACACAAACAGAAAATTACAAGGTACGACATGTCCGCGGACGGGCGGCGCGCGTACCAAATAAAACATTTGTACAATGCACTACGTCGCCATTAGCACAGCAGATGTGGCGTGTAAGTATTTATTAGCGGCAACATAATTAGTGAATTTAAACAAATATTACTTATGCGTACCATTTTAATTGCGGCGCACCGAAGTAATGACACACCGTGTGTACCTGCCTTTATTGTAGCGCGCGTGTTGCGCCCTGCACCGGAAATATTGCCTTTTTGTCGGCTTTCACAAGAAAAAAGGGCATTGAACAAAATATTAATTAGACGTTCACATATTGACAAAACTAATCCGTAGCTACTTAACATTCTTGGAGGTTTTGAGATCGTTAGTTTGCAATGAAATGCTTGGACTGTGTGGAGGTGGATCGTACGGTACTGTGCGGAATTTAGCGTGGAATCTGTCACTCGCAGCAAACGTATGGTGCTCCTACGCTGGAGACGCGTCATGCAGTCGCGGAAGTGGACGACTAGCTAACGTTGCTGTCCGGTTATATTATAATCAATCTACATGTACCTATGCTAATGATGTTGGAGATTTGTGAAGTGGTCATAACTTTATAAGTTTTAACGATGAGTACTCTTTACGATAAGTATCATTCATATATCAATATATGAAAAACAGAGGAATATTATCACATTGTTAATTATAACTATTCATTTGCAAACAGTAGGTAATTACAATTTGACTTTTCTCGTAGCAGCTGCTACGAAATTGCTACGAAAAGACAAAAAGTATAAGAAGACGATTCAATGAAACAGAAACCGCCAGATTTTAGACAGATAACCGTAATGTACAAGTTATATAAAATCCGTGTGTAATTCAGTATAGTTCTACTGGAGGCGGAGACGGCGCGCCCGGTATCCGCGCCGCCGTCGCGCGAAATTCCGACACCTCGTTTTGTTCCTATTGTTTGTGCGGTTTGCTACGCTAATGGTGTCACATAGCACGCCGAACGATGTCAGAACACGCTCGCACTCCTCTTGTTGCCCGCTTATTTCGGTCGTTAGTGAATTTTTACAGAATGAATAATAATGTACAATGGATTGTGGGAGGAGCGTGCCCGTCAGTTTTTGTCGTGTTTGTGTACTAGGAACTGTAGAAGCACACACAAAACGGGTACAGAACGAACAGAAAATCATCTTAAATTTCGTTTTAAACAAATATCTTGGTACTATTTCGTCAATGCAAGCAGCAGGAATCCGGCAACCAGAACCACTCCGCATAGATAAACGTACAGCACTCGTACCAATTATTCCTTGTGAATCCGTCGCTAATTCCCGCAAAACCCACAATTTGGAGTCACGTTCATAGACGGCGGCACGCTAAATATAGCAAGTAGGTACTCACACCTGTAAGGTTCACAAAGCGCGGCGAGGAGTTTCGCAAGTCGACACCGAAATTGGGAAGTTTGGCGACAATATTGCGAAAACTGCCGCTTGGAACTCCCCACATCGTCTACCCCAGGTTCGCTTATTATAGCGATGTTTAGTAACCTGTGCATGCTTACTAAATTGCCTACAAATAGTACTATTGTTACCTACCAAACACTGGTATTGATGAATTCCTGTCATCGTGATGGTAGTTTTAGAATGTGCACGAAGCTGCTTCCCAAATATCGGAACAAAATTTCGGGATAAAACATTCGTTTTTTATTTTTAACTGGATTTTTAATTTAATACTATAAATAAAAGGCTTAGTACTCCAATAGTTTTTCATAAACGAGCGTGACATAATTATAGTTACAACTTCTCAGCAAAAATACAAGCACTGTTTATGCAAGCAATGTTTTATCAAAGAATAATTTGCAACAACTGTTCCATAACTTGCTAAGCGGGGCTTAGGTAACAACCCACAGTTAGGTAGGTAGTAAGTTAGAAACACTAGGGTACAGAGGGCTATAGTTAGGTTGTTTTCATTTCCATAAAGAGGGAGCCATTGCGACGGCCGCGTAAACTCACTAGTCCGTAGCCAGCAGTTAGTTATGTCATTAGAACGCGTGTACACACCACTATAGTCCTTAAATCAAAAGAAATATCGAAGATAATCGTGTATACGATGTTTGGCATTGCACTTTTTATATGCAATGACATATAGTTGTGGTTTGGACCACCTATGTGTTTTTATGCTTACCGAAGCTATGGTGAATCAATTCAGTAAATTAATATTTACTTGTACATACATACAAAAGGAGGGCGTTTAATGATAATCGTTTTTTTTTTGTGTTTTAGCGTGGTTGTAGGCTCGACATTGATTGATGAGGCTACTACAGATATAAAATTAAAGGTGTAAACTATCAATTCCATAAAATTATTTTTTATTCAACAAAACTAAGTAGTATATTTATTAAAATAGGCTTAAAAAAATCTACAGACTTTCAAAACAAACATAAGGTTTAGTTCTGTAGACATTTAATTATTTTAATTAACTAACTTCCCATTTTTAAGAACCGGTTTAACAGCAGCTTGACGACAGGGCTGCCATATACACGTCATTCTAACCTGTTAACGGCTCATAAAAACAGAACCCCTATAAAAACCTAACTTACAAACTAGCATTCTCAAATAATATTACGTAAAACTGAAACAAAATTTAACTTTAGCTACCTATGTCAACGTCTGGCGGGACGTGCCCTATGTCTGCGGCTGCTAATGTCGTCAGTTCTAGGGGTTACAGGGTGGTAGGTGGCAGGGGGTGGTAGGGGGTGGCAGAGGCACGTACTGACTGTTAAAACGCTACATGTCAACGGCGAGCGGGCGGAGCTTCGTCTCAGTCCTAGCGATGGAGGCTCCGCGATAATGTCGTGACCTATATGATAGCTGGCGAATCGCACCAAATATGTAGTTGCGATGAGTTTCAGTATTAGCTAGTTTGTGTTTGAACGAATCAGCTGTACATAGCGTATAGGTACTTCAGCTCTGTTATTTCAGTTCACATTAATTGTTTTATTATGTAGTACAAACCTATTAAGCGCTACATAGTAACGCAAAATAATGGCTCACACTAAGATATCATTGTATCGCGAAGTGTTAGAAATATGTTTACGTCCTTATTCATTTAACGTACCATAATATCTCTGACATTAGAGCTGTTTGTACTATCTTTTATTAAAAAGATATTGGGCATTTTATTAATCATAATAGGGATTAAAATATCCGCGTCGGTCTAGTGGTCGCAAGCGCTACTGCTGAGCATGAATTCCTGGATTCGGTTCCCAGCAGGACAAGTGTTATTGGGTTTTTCCATCTGAAATTTCTCAGTAGCAGCCCGGAGTCTGGATTTGTGCCCGGTCGATGGCAATAGGCCCTCCCCCTATTACATGAAACTTAAACATAACTGACAAAATGTGGGTGTAGGTAGGTTCACCTCTATCTAACCCTTCCGGGTAACAAGGCGTGATGTTATGTAAAATGTCTCTATTGGGTATTTCAGACGGCTCGGAAGACTACATTGTTTCTGATTCCGTTAATAATCACAAAGAGTCATTGGTGCGCCGGACAGTCCCGTGAGTAATGCCTACATGAAACGCATCTGTCATCAGCTCGTTGGTGCATCAAAGACGCAGCGATGCGCACGCGGTGGTCTTTGCCATTCGTTTTGTGCTGAAACAACGCCTTGTGTTTATTACCTCTGAGAATTCAACTGATCTATTTTATTGTTTTTTTCTTGAATGCAATGACTGTTGACGCAATGTTTTCCAAGAAGTCATTTTAAAGGTCTGTTCACTGGTTCGTATGCTCACCTATAATTTCAAACAATTGAATACTACTATATAATTCATCATAATTCATTCGTATCATAATTCCGCGTCTGCTGCCTAGTAGCAGCAAATAGCGAAGGCACCGGATGTCACCGGCGCAGGGCGGGAGGGCCGAAGTACGTACATAAACATTTTCCGCGTACTTACTTCCATAAATTAGTTCCCGCGAAGGCGCGGTATAAATACCCGCGAAACGCCGCAACACTCGCTCATTACCTACTAATAGTTTTACTTATCGGCTTCCTGTACACTTCACAACAACTCTGCCTGTTGACGACTCATGAATCATTCGTCTAGCTAGCACGTACTCCGTTACGTGACAACCCTTCGAAACAATCGATATCTGTTGTCCCCGAACTATCAATACAATAACTCCCCCGACGGTAGACAAAACAGTCATCAAAATAATAAGCACCTTCCCCATTGTCAGACAACAATACAAAAACGACACGTCTCGGCGAAAATTCCAAATTACACCTCACAAAGTTTCCCAGCCGTTTATCCGTATTAAAAAAAGTTGTTCGACAATCACCTATCATTACGGGAGGCGTCGGTCTAACGCGCACACAAAGGGTGCTACCACCGGAAGAAAACGACAAAAATTAAAAGTTTCCTCCAAACAAAACAACAGCTGTCATATTAAACCGTCAAAGTAAAGATTACGAATGAAATATTCACGGTGAAAGCGAGGCTCAGGCCGTGGTTATGTAAATAAGTGGCTACGAAAATGTACATAATTAGTTTACACGTTTTCTCGAGCACCCCGCGGCATATTGGCGGCGCGGGCGGGGGCGAGGGGGCAGATTAGCTCGCGATACACTTGCTAAGGGTACATTTACATGAATCACACATCTATTACACGCGTATTCAAATAGGCTGCATGTGTTCACTTCACATAACCTAGATAACAAGAGATAGGGTTGAGTGCTTGAATTATTAATGCCCGAAAATTAAAATTTTCCATTTCGTTTCATTACAATCATAGACCAATTAGTGTTTTAGTTTCCACTTTAATTATAAACATGGCAACCGTTTCTTTGACATGTTTCAATACGTATCGTAGACCTGTCATTTGTGGCTATTAGAGATTCTCAGTAATTTATACATTGTTTTCTAATGAAAGGGTTTGATCGCGCTGAAATGACAGCTAATATCTTAATATGACACAGTAAAGTGAATTCGCGATGTGACAGGGGTGGCAGGCGGTGTCGTCGACGTCACGACCCGTCCCCGGCCCCCCTCGGCCGCATCCTCCTTAATTCTTTTGTCGTTTTCAGCTCCGTCAAATATCGCGTTTCCCGTTTGCATACATTTTCAGTGCTCCCTAAGGCCGCGCGTCTCGCCGTCGCTCAGTCGCCGTCTTTCACGAATAAAATTAGTGTCGGCAGCGTGACACCAACTAAATTTAAGCTTAATAAGATATTTATAAAGAAATTTCCGATTCAGCGGCAAAGTTCAAAATTTGACTCTGACTCCGCAAAGAGTTTGGTGGCGTTTTCAATTTAAACTTGGAGCAAGTTAAATAATGTGCGAGCTCCGACCAACTCGATTCATTTAAGGTTTTAGTGAAATTAGCTTTTGAATTGGAATGACACTGAAATATCCACGGCATCAGTTGGTAAAGTTTAAGCTGTATTAAGGTTTCATTATTTAATCCAGCTTTTTCGATAAAATTTTAACTGCCTGAAGACTTCGGTTGAGATGAAATAACTGCCAAGTTATGATCTTCTAATTATTTAGACAGGGTGATATTGAGGATTTTATAAGTTGTAAACTAAACTGCAATTTATGATAGGTAATTAAAAAATACTTGATCTGTTTGTCATCTTGACGTTGTCACCTTTGTCGTCTTTGTCGTCGATGTCTAGTGGTGTGTGGAAGACGGCGGCGGCGCGGGCGCGGGTTGTGAGTGAGTGGCAAGTGAGCGGCAATGGTCCTCGCGGCGCGTGTGCATTTCGCGCGTCGTGCCCACCTCGCGTCTAATGTCGCACATAAATCAGAGGTAACGCGCCACCCCGCCACCCCACCGACCCGCACCCCCCACCTCGCCACCGATAAAATTCCAAATTGTTTTCTCGCCCCCGGTGGGCGCCGCCCTCGGTTCGCTCTTAAACGCCGTTTCAAGTTGCACTTGTGAATCGCACTTTTTACTGTTCTTGAAATTGGCGTTGCGAATTGCTTTTCGACTCTGCTCGATTCGAGCTTTTATAGGAGTTGGTTATGTTTAACGATTGTACGAAAAATTTGACAACGTTTTTTTTAAACGAACTATCGATGCGAATGGGCAGAGGCGACACGTTGGCATTGGTAAATGCGAGCCAATTAGAAGATTAAGCGTTGACAATTACGGTGTCGGATCGCGATCGTATATCAACAATTATCGCGCGAGTGCGACAAATGGCGAGCTGGGCTCGTGCACGTGTAAGCGCGGTGTGCGCCCAGCGTTATCTGAACAGCGAAAATATTTTAAAGCTGTGGATACGCCTAAACCGAACCATTTCGATACATTTTAGGAACATGATTTGTGTATGCAATGAAGAATACTGAATGCCTCTGCATCATAGGCAGGCCTTAGCTTGCTTTTCAAAATCAGTCAAATTAATGGTTTAGTTCTAATTATATGAGGACTTAAGATACAAATGTAAAGATACTGAAAATAGGGATGGTCAAATGGTTGATTGACCAAAAAGTCAAACCGCAGTTATATGTGAAAGATGACATTTAAGAAAATGTACATGCTGTCTTAATTTTTTACGTGTGACTGCATGTTCTTGATTCAGAAGTTTATAAATATAAGAATATTGACAAACCGACGAAAACTTTAAAACATTAAATAAAGCGCATCCAAAAGTATTGCTAACTTTACAAGTTGGACTTTTAACAAACACCATAGGTAGGTATACATACACCACACGGGGCAGACTACAATATTGTTCGATAAATCGCTACGGAGCTAGTTGTGGGAATTCGTAGCGCGATGGGCCATTACAGGTAAAAATGTTGTGTGTCGTGGGACATTACACTAATATTTGAAAAGTTTAAATGTTAACGACTGGGGCATTATTTAGGTGTGTTCACACATTTTAAAGGCTCAAATTAAAAGATTGATTTAAAAAAAAAAAACAAAGGTTTATTTCAGCAATTACGGAAATCTGAAATGAGGATTTAAGAATTTTTCCATTCCGGATTCCCGACTCAAGTAACGACTGAAAGCTAGCGCTATATGAGTACATTTATGTTGTTAACAAATCTGATAAAACCAAGATTACATAAATCTGAGAAACAAGACCAGTGATTTACCTGCTACGACCTGACTTCAAAAATTTACACATTTGATTATCAAAAAAGCTAACAAGCGGGATTTATGTCGCACCCATTATAAAGAAAGACGTCAAAATATTTCACTACATGCCACAGCTCCCCCGAGAGAGCGAGCCCGCAAAGAGTCGACGAGTAATTTATAAACAAGAACAATCTTAATTTAGATGCTATGCGATGTTCTGTTAAGTTAAAATACCTTTGAATACATACGTATAAGATAAAAGTGTGTTTATATATCATATGTGGAAGATTTACGATGGTTAGATGCTGGTGAGAAGTAAATCAAAGAGCGGGTTGGCTGCCAACTGTGTGCTCCAACGATTAGAGTGTTGGCAACGAGAACCGGTGAAAACATCTTCAGCGGGCTGCGAGCCGCTATCGACGACGGATCCTATTGTGTATTAGTAAAACATGTTAATTTAAATCTGTTAGCACTGTTCCCACATATATACGATAAATTATATGACTGAGCGCATATATCTATGCTAATTTCGTACATAAACTCTATCATTTTCTTTAGAGTTTATTGATCTGAGTGCAGTAAATGTAGTCTACTTGAAAATCCGGTCTTTCGATAAAGTTTTGGGTCACAGATGGGACAAAGATCATATCAGCCATAGTTGCGTAGATGATTTAGAATTCTATTTTTATTAGTTACAGTTAAAATATGATAACTTTTTATATCATTTAGTGTAAAACACGCACCTCTACATTATATTTAATCGAATACATTATTTTTTTAGGAAAACCCACACTCTTTCAAATCAGAAAAAATTATACAAACCTCATTACATAACTAATGATAACAATTAATTCAATCGACAGAAGTTGTCATTTCCGATATTATCTGCGTATTAATAAAACGCTCCTAATTTGTCGAACACAATAAACAAAGGCATCAGATGGACTCTCCGTTTATGAAAGCTTTTGCACACAAAGCCGTGTAATCGACAAACATCAAAATATTTGCCGAGCGGATGAAAAATGGGTCCCCGTTGTATAAACTAAAAGAGCGGTGCACAACGCGGCAGGTTTTAAAACAGAGCTTACAGAAACGCGATTAGCATGCCAACTAGCGACGGACAAACCGACATATTTACATTATTCTATTACGCGTGCAGCGATTATCTTTTGGGGTGAGATAATGTGTGGGGATTTCACTTTGTTGCAGTCTGTCTTTTGTATTTTTTATGGGGCATGAAATATTAAATCAGTAATAGGGATTTGATTGAGACCGTTTGGAACTTATTACTATGGCAAACATTTTAAGTTATACGAACTTTTTTGTGGCTCTGTTGCGTTTATTTTCCATCAGGGCTCTGTTTATTCGGAGATCGTTTTATTAAGGACGATGCACCTGATTCGGTATCACCTACTCGACATATTGCACGACAATTCGGCCGATCTCTGCGGGGCAATTCAATTACAGTGAAAGATCCCTCATAAGCGAATCGTTTTTCCAAGTCATTAATTTTTTCGAACGACACGGGGCTCCGCGTGATACGGCGGGGTGGGTCCAGGCGCGCGGCTATCTCGCGAGATAATGCTGATTTATGCGGGCGGCCGACGGTCGCGATTCGTCGCGCATCGTCGCTGCGACATGCGAATGTCGCGCGATCGCATCGTCGCTCGCGTCAGTTTGTTTAGCCGCTACCCGCGTCCCGCGCCCGTCGTTCATTTGTGACGGTTAGTTGGCGAGATTTATGCTAATCGACGGGGCCGACTCGGATAAGCTCGCGTGACGTTGTGTGGCAAATTGTCTCCCATTGCGACTTCCCAAAGCCCTTTGTAACTCCTGCTATCACGCTCCATCTTTTATTACCGATACCGGCCGTATCTAAAGCATCGATAATGTGGAAAAAGAGATAACGCGAGGTAATTATGAAGATCTATCGCATCTAAACATCCTCATAAAAACGAAACATGGCTGCAATCTTTTTTTGCGAACGGTTATTATAGCAAATCAACACTGTTATTATTGTATTCTGTGTTGCTAAATTTGGAAATGAATGCGACTGGTAGGTACACAATATTTCCAGATGTCGTATTTTATGGTGCGTGGTAGAAAAACTGGACGCCCGAAGCGTCGTTAACTCGAGAACATTATAAGGAATAAATAAGTGAGGTATTAATACAGCTTTATAGTCCGTGAAAGAGCCTTCATTGTTTTGTACATTATACCCGGCCTTTGTTCACATTTATTTGTATGGAGACGACGTATTTAGCATTAAATAAATTCCAAGGCGAAACTGTGAAATGGGTTAGATTCTCTAATTAGGTTCAGGTATCGAGCGGCTGGATATTGTTTGAATTTAGCTTCAGCGATAGTTTCGAGAAATGTCTATTTGTTGTGTGAAATAACGAACCCAAAAGGGAATATTGGTGGAGCGTTTATAAGCGGCGAGTATCGTGCGGTATGTCTGAGTAAGCTGCAACGTTATCAAAAGATTAGGTTTGCGAATTTGTCACGATCGGTGGGCTGTCGCGTTGATTTACGCGGGCGTCGATAAGCGTCGCCGGTGCTCCGCTCCGCCGCGCGGCTCACTACCGTCCTAGTGTTTCCTCGATAACACTTACACACAAATCATTTTCACCTGCCCGAACGTCAAATATAGCTAAGCAACTGCTTTTTAGATTTAGTCAAATTTAATCAGACGTTTATGTGACAGCAGTTGAAATAAATCAGATCGAGGTGCTCCTTGCCGAGTTCCACGGTGAACTTTTTTCAAAGACTATTGGCTATTGAATTTTTCTACATTCTTAACTTTCTGTTACAGTCAGGTCCAAGTTTATGGTGGATACTTAGAAATCATTCAGGCAGGTAAAGATTTTTCTAAGATGAGTTTCGGAAAAATCTTCAGCTTATAAATTTTGGATCACCATCAGATAATTTCATGTTTTAATGAGATGAAAATTCGATCTGTTGTAGCTTTAACGAGCAGATTATTTGGAGGGCAATTATATTATGTTCGATTGATGTGATCGTTACGTTTTTGATTGTGGCGTTCATTGTTTAACGTGCGAGTATCGCACGGGCGGCTAGCAGCGGAGGCGCGGCGCGGCGCGGCGGCGGCGGTCGATTGCCCATTGTTCGGCAGCGCGCCGCGACCGACACGCCTCGCGCCGTCGCCCTCACTGTGCCACCTACCTTATCGCCTCTGAAACGCGCCGTCGATATTGCCTTGATCTCGTTAACCAACAATCGCGATTCGATTACCTACCTACCACAGAGTTTTTAATTTCTCGTCAAGTTCAACACGAGAAGCCTAAAAACAATTCGTTTCGTCATTTAAGTGGTTAATAACGCGTGCTTTACGTCAGTACTGGTTGTTATGAATCCACCTCTTGGTTCAATTAATGAAAAATTAATTGCGATAAAACGACTTCTGTTTCAACCGACCGTTTTAAAGCAAGTAATTAAAAATAAATTAACTGCAATTTGAGCGTTTGTCATAATTGACAAATACCCAATACCAATGTGCCGGAAATCAAGTCCATAAAAGTGCTGTATGTATAAAAAGCTATGACACAATCATCGTTTAATTAATTTAAATGTGTTCACCGTAGTTAAGTGAGTAGGTGTTAGTAATTTGGCACTAATGCTTCCCGACTAATTTATAACCTATCCACTTCGATTTATATCTAAATATATATAATAGTTAAATTAAAACTATTAAAAAAAACAATAAGAACTCACCTTCCAGTCTTAGTGATAATCATTTCTGTTCCTAATTCGTTGAACTTGTCCCAGAGTTCTTTAGTTTCGAGGTGGCACTGTATGTGTCGCATCTCCTCACTGGACCAGCGCTCCGCGAGCTGCGGGTTCCTGGGGGGCGGCGACAGAGGCCGGGACCCGCTCGGGGCTCCGCTGGCGGACCCAGCCTCCGACGTCGACGACACATCCACTGGTGAATCCCGCTCGAACTCCGCGAGTGGTGGGGACGGCGAACCTGAGGCAGATGCTGTCGCATCCACGAACTTTTCTGAAAGAACAAAAATGACATAGGTCAATCGTCTTCCTTCATTAACATGCGAGGTCGATAATGTGGGATGATAAATAAAAAATCTTAAAATTGTATTATTGTTTTACCAGTTAGTTTAGAAATCTCCAGAAAAATAGATGCGTCATTAAAGATGTATATTTAGTTAAGTAGCCACTAAAACATTTTTCCGCTTTGTCGTGAAGAAAAACCTGTCATCATAATGAAGTCATTATGAGGCTACAATCTTAGAAGCGACGGCATCAAAACAATTTGGAACATCTGTAATTTCTTTATCACATACTTTTGACACATATTTTATAAATATATCTCTTCGTCCTCTATCTCACACTCTATTAACTGACAGATTGACAACCGACAAACTGTCTTACTTATTTTAGGTGTCAAAAAATTAAAAGGTGCGGCGTCCCTGGATTCAGCATCTTGTTTTGATAGGCCCTTTGTCAAATTTAACGAGTCTTAACGAGTAGTCAGCAATTAGACTTTTTACTGTATTATTTTTAGCTGACTCTACCCTACTTTTATACATTTTTTAGGCACATATACATTTTTAGGCACATTTTCTGATGTTTAGTTCGAACAAAACAAATTACTTAGAACAAAAAACTTTAAAATAATATCTTATAAAAGATTTCAGTTTCTGATCTTTTTTAACCCAGTATTGCAGTTTCAAGATATTTTATCTGCAGTAGGCATCTAAGCTGAGCTAAGCTTCTGTTAAAATAGGCAGAACAAAAATGTTCAAGAACATATAGGTAGCGAACCTACTTGCCATATGAATAGGCCCATTGTTATGATAATCCTTATCGTCGCTTCAGGCTGTAAATTTCCTCTGGTGGGTGATTACGGCTACGTAGCGACAAAGAGCGACCCTGAGACGATAATGTTATAATCATCACTTTAGCCATGCCGATTGTAACAAGCTGCCATTCTGCTAAGCTGCATAATGCAACGTGCAACGCAGCATTATGTTGTTGCATGTCGCATGTTGTTGATATATCGTTAACAACGATTACGTTTTTTATTGGTTATTTTTCATTTACGTTTTGGACCTTTCCTTATACCTAGTTTACAGGTAAAATCATTTTAATACCATCAATTCATTATGTTTTAGACGACCCATGACTTTTTACATTACTTGAGTAAATATATATTAATATGAAGCTAGTCACAATCCTTGAGAATCGTCCTGGGGCCTAAAGTTCTGTTAAATCGTAGTAAAACTTCTGTAAACGTAACCTTAATAATCTTTCAATATGGTTATCAATATAGATATTTGATTTTCAGTTCTAATAACATCAATCCAAGCAGTACATTTACACACTTCAGTTCTAATTTTTTCAGTAACTGAAAATAATTGTGAAACAGCAAATGCTTTAATAATGTAACACATTTTTGTAACACATTAACAATTTTATTGACTTCAATATTAAAAGTTTTCGACACTGTGTGATTTACAAATGTTTGGACTTCATTTAAGCAAAGAAAATTAAACAGCAACATAATTGTGGCTAATTCCGTTTCCTTCATGTCGATATAACTTTCTTCGGATGGACAATTTAGTTTCGCTGTCATACAATAAAATGATAAGATAGCTATGGCCCTTCGATTAACATAGGTTTTAAAGTGCTACAAGGGTGGGGACTGTATCCATACATTTTTGAGCATTGTTCTTTAGTATTGATTAGTTAGAACTTTACTTTGAACAAATCATATAAAATAACAGTAACTTTAGAAAGAAAATATTGAATGTACCTACACTTAAAACTTGAAAAGTATTGATTCTAATTGAATAAAACACAAATTCAGTACTTAATAATAACTTCAAAATTAGTTTGTAAAGATTCAAAACAGCCTTCAGCTCTACATCATAAATTGGAGAATTCATTTTGAATTCTTCAGGCTTATTTTGATAGGCTTTTATACATTGTTTTTCACTGTGCAAATTGAATGTCAACATAAAGTAATACCAGGAGCCTATTGTGTATCAGATTCATGTAAGACAAAGATTACAAGAAGATATTTTTATGCTAATCGTTCCAAAGGCAATTAATTGGATGCAGTTGAAATGTCGTGATGGCTCTCATGCCCGGGTTCAAATCCGGGGATTGCCAATGTGTCTTTTTCAATACATACGTACGTTCTAAGTTTATCTTAGACACCAGGAAGGAAAACATCGTGAGGAAACAACGACTTTAAAAAATGTATTAATATCTTTTACTTTTTTCATTACCTACTTTGCTTCTATTAACATTAATTTATGTAGTTTAATGAGCTTGAGCTAAGTTAAAAAAATTGAAGATAGTGAAATGATGAAGCTGTGTATTTTATCTGTGACAAAACCTTTTTATTTTTTTAAATTTAATTAAGTAGTTACAAACGTTTCCATTTCTAATGTTACTCTTAGTTGTAGATGAAAAGACTGCCATTCAACTTATGGCATCCATCAAGAATTAAAAGAGGGTTGAGAGTGGGTATAAACATATTAAACAAAGGGCCGTGATCCACCAAAGCGGATTAGAAATGAGGATCAGGATGAGGATGTCAAAAAATAATACGTGAAAAATATTTAAATCCAATGTTTTTAAAGACTTTATGACGGCAATATCATCTTCATTAACTTTAGTAATACTATAGGGTATATATTCGTTTATTCATAATTTAATAGCTTTATGTCTTTAATACTTATTAATTTTATTTCATTGACTCTGCAAGTCTTTTTTCTTTCATTTCAGGGTAAGTATAAGTTAGAAGTTTCTATTTGTTCATAAATTCACTTGATTTATTGCAATGATGTTAAAATTATTTAAAGCTTTAGAAATGATGGGATTTAATTGTAATTTTTAGAAGAATCTTGCTTATTGGACATATTGTCCAATCCAACTCACAGAGATAATAATAATGTTTAAAGTAGGTAGGTTAATATTATTGGTGCTTAGGAAATAATGAAAGAGCCCAAATGTAGTCAACAATAACTTTATTATAATAATGAGTACCTACCTAATCTAACCCATTCAATTGTACTTTTCAAAGCCCCAACATTAATATCAATAAAAATACTTTAGGCACCTGATAAATAATCATCAAAATATATGATGCAGTTTCGATTCAAAATGCTTCTCGCTAAAGATATAAAACTTAGTTTCCATTTTAATTTTATGACACTATCAAAGTTACTGTAACTAAAAGGTGGTATCATAAATTACTCGTGAGTTTACAAAAAGATGGAGTGTTTTATTGACGGACAATGTTAAAAATGTCTAAAAAACATTAAAAAACAGAATGATGACTTTAAATATTTATCCTTTCTTATCTTTTAAGATTCTTCTATTCTTTTGTTTATTATCATAATAACAAGCAAATTTTGATAGAAATGGGGGTCCGTTTGGGATATTGAGGATGAACTGACTTGATTTAGGCACATTTCATAGAATTCTGTGTCAACTAAATTGCGTGGCAGTCTATGTGCAATTACGGTATGATGGGACTACCATACGCATTGCAATTATAAAAGTCCCTAAAGAATAAAATAAAAAGATTACTTCAAACAAAACTATCCTTTTTATCTTTTATGATTCTTCTGTTTCTTTTGTCCATTATCATAATAACACAAGTCAAGTTTATAAACTCATTATGTTAACGTACTTAAATTTTGTGGCGAACAATTTGCTGATAGGTTACATTAATATTTTATTCGCGATAAGAACTAGCTATAAATTATAATATCGGAATGTTTTCATTTTACAAGAAAATATTACAATACCTTTAATGACAGCCATATCAAATCGATAGCTGTTGTGTTCGAAATATGCTTTTAACATTGTCATATTTTTCAACATTTTATTTTAGGTTTTATTTATAGAATTTTGTGTAGGCCTAAATATTCAAGATTTGTTCGAAACATTTTCAAGGAGCTCGTGGATAAGTAATAAGAGCCGCACGGGTTGATCCATCAGGTTAAGCTACCCTTGCCGGGATTGGGTGACCATCTTTACATATCGAGACTCCTTCGTGCCTCGGAAAGCACGTTAAGCCGTTGGTCCCGGTTGTTGTCAGAAGCCCGAAAGTCTGACAACCAGTCTTACCAAGGGGTATCGTATTACCCAGTTACTGGGTTGTGGAGGGCAGATAGGCAATCGCTCCATGTAAAATACTGGTATTCAGCTGCATCCGATAAGACTGGAAGCCAAACCCAAGATTGTTGATTGAGTTGAGTTGGGAAACGGCTAGGCAGATTGATTGATCTATTAACCTATTTTAAGGAGACTAAGAAAATAAAGAATGTAACTACCTAATAATTTTCAACATGATAAAACATAAAACACGTCTAATAGTTTTTGGGAAAACTTTCAGAACACTCACGAAAATATAAAAATGAACTTACAAGTAAATTGCTGATACTTAAGTGTTATATGTTTTGTAAATTTATAAAAAGTTGCTACTTGAACATCTTATTAAAAAAGTAAAAGAAACCTCATAAAATCTTTCTAAGCTATTCTTAAAATTTATTAAAATGCTTGATGATTTTTTATTAATATTACTGTGTTAGTGTAGGGGAGATTCGTTCTACCTGGCCTTAACCTAGTACCGGAGAGCTTGTCAAACAATGTTTGAAGATGCTAGTTCCACTTAATAAAGTTTTTATTGAACTTTTACTTCATAAAGGAACTTAATCTTATTGGAAGTCAAGTTTGAAGAAGCTTTTAATGGGTTTTGAGAACTTGCTATAGTTTGTTTCTTAACTTTTCTTACTGACTTCATCCTGTTAAGTTCACATGTGTGATTATATTAACCCAAGGTTTAATAATCAGTTACATGATTAGTTCTATTATTGGTAGAGTCTGACTACCTATAAAATAAAGTTGATTTATTTGGAAGTAGTTGCAAAGTTTGAAAGACTCACCTAAAGGCATGAGCGTGTCTTCCCTGGGGTCCCTGTGCCTCCGCCTCTCTCGTCGCTCCTGGCGGTCCCTGGCCATGATGGCGGCGATGGAGAAGTCAGTGGCGCAGGGCCGCGCGGAGCAGTCCTCCTCCATAGCGGGCCCCTGCCGACCCTCGCCCTGCAGCAGCATCAAGTTGACCGCTTGCGAGCCCAGCCTGCCCCCAGCCGACCACTCGCCGTCACCGTCCGAACATCCCATCGATGTTCCAGTACATAATCTTTATAACTTTCAAGTTGAGATTCTGCTGCAGTTTGCACTTGCTACTGGTGACTATGAATACTGGCTTGATAAGCTTTGAAATAGACAAACGAACGTAAGAAAATATTTTAAAGTTAAATAACTTTTCAAGAAAAACAAGAATTTTCAAGATTTACAGGAATCGCAAAAATCACAGATTTTCCGAATAATATGAAAAACACAAACTTTTCAGCGAGTCTTTTACAGAGCAACGCAAGAATGAATGGTCGCTACGTAGTTCGGTATCGTAATCACGGTGTGCAAGTTTCGTACAGTGTGTTGAAACTTTTTACGCGCGCTCTGGACGCGGGTAGAGCGGACCGGTGCGGCTCGGCGCGCTGTGGACTCGACTGAGGCGGCGGCAGGCGGCAGGCGGCGCGCCACAGGGAGGGGCCTGCATCGCCGCCCTATGCCACCACACTCCGACCACGCACACACAACCGCTTTTTTATTATTTCTTTCTTATTAAGTCCGTCCCGCTCGCGCTGGCCTCGCCGCTCGCGCCCGTCCCTCTCGCCGAGCGAGTTTTTCTCCGCGTGATAACTATTGAAATTCGCTAAACGGCTCACCGCGGCGCGGAAAAGGCTCTCTCGTTAAACGGTGAGCCGATTGTATCGAGGTATTTATTCGAATTACTCGGTGCGCCGACGCTTCGCATCACTATTTATGCACTGTGAGAGCTTGCCGCCATGGATGGGGCTGTGCCCGCGCGCCGATTACCGCGTCACAATATTCGCGGTTACATCGTGAATAAATAAGATCTTAGTTTACTACATGACGCAAATAGCTCCAAGCAGATGGGTTGCTTGCACATTTACATTCAATGAGTGTGCGTAAACGCCTACACATAGTACATTATGCACGCTGTGAAGTAAGTGATACATGCACAGTAGGCAATTTGCGAACGAGTAAAAAAAAAACAACCTTATTACCTACCTCAGTTTAAAATAAATTAACAGAAGCAAAAATAGAATTTAATTAAACAGCGAGCTACGTTAGCTTATCTGCCAGTTCTACTTCACCGTAGTAAAAGCTAACGGAAATCGACAGAACCAAAAACAGGGACCAATCGAAAACATCCAATTGAACATTTAATTTAAATCAGGTAGGTACTAGAATAAAAGTAAGTGAAAGAAAGTTCTATAGGTACCTACCTACAGAACTTCACTTATTTTTATTCTTTGTAAAAAAAAAACGAATCCGATGGTTGTGACTTTACACTGATTAGAATTATTTTCCTCGAAACAGAGCGTCCCACTTAACTAAATTGAATAAAGAAAATCCCTGAAATTCGATATACGCGATACGCATCTAAGCTTTGCAGCCCCTTAAATTCTATTGCTAAGGCAATGTTATTATAACCTTACCTCTGGGAGTAAGAACAGTAACCGCTCAATTAGAGCGACTGTATAAACTTCATTACGTGTGCAGAGCGGAGGCAGAGTAAACAGTGGTAATGCGCAATCAACGCCAGCGCTGCGCCGAACGCGCGAGATTGCCCACCTTTATAGCGTTAGATCAAATTTGCGGAAAATTAAACTCACAGAGTTTCTCATAGTTTTGTATTTATAATAATTTATTACGTGCGAGGAGCTCAAACTAACCATGTCGTTAGGCAGTAAAGCTTATCGAAGTTGAGCCGGTAATAGCGGCACAAATGGCCGCCGATACGCGAATTGTGACGAATCGCATTAATTATTTTGTTGATTTCCATGTAAGGCAACGATAATAACTGTTATTATTTCGTTAATTTTAAATAGCCTTCGGTATTTTGAATGAAATTGATTACTTACACGTTTTATAATAATCTTGAATGTAGCGACATGAATTCTTTATGAAATTGCGCACCAAGATGTTGTACTTGAAAGAAATATTATTGACTTCATGTTGTGAAAATTTGTTGTTTCACAAATATTAAAAAATACGACATAATAGTTAATTTTCGCCTTTCCACATAATATATTGAAGAAACTCACATTACGTCCTTACATTTGCTTCTTTCCTGAAAACTTTTAACTGAAGTTTTCCGGTTCGGAGCAAACTTAACTCTATGCTACGGAGCATAAAGTTAAGTTTGCTACGAACAGTAGGTGATTGTATTGAATTATTATGGTAGGGATAAATACTTAAGAATAAGTTTAGTTACTGACTACATTATTATAGAAATAGAAATCTTATAAGTGTACGTACTGGGAAAAATAGACTTCCAGTATATCTGAAGGTGGGAAGTAGTTGATTGAAAATAGGAATCAGTCGTCCTCAATTAGGAAGATACAAACACGTTGATATCAAATCTGAGGTTTGGTCTTTGGAAGCTATCATTTTTCAATTTCATGAAAATATTTGTTTGCCCTGTTAGGTACAGGGCAAACAAATATTTTCATGAAATGAGAACAGCTGATTATAATAAATAATGAAATTCATGAAATACCTTATATTTTGAGAAACCTTGACATACTGTTTTTTTTTAAATTAGGTACCTATAACTTTCGTTTCGTCACAAAAGTTGTTCACTCAGTCAACGGTTTTCAACAATAATACTGTATTACCCCTTAATAGCTAGTTATTCAAACATAATGAAGGTAATAAATCACTACGTTTTCTCAGTAATAACCAATTTCAAGGTTGACTATCAAAAGTAACTTTTTCCTGAACATTGACCATTTTAGTAGACTTCAAAACGTATTCTTTTCATAAATACTACACAACACTATACTATAATACTAAGGGCGGATTCGACCAAAGAGGAATAAATTTTATCCGCGGAATAAGATTTATTTCTGACAGTTTTCTTATGGAGAAACTGTCAAAAATTCAAAATTTATTCGAAAGAGAAGGCTTATTCCGTGGATAAAATTTATTCCTATTTGGTCGCATCCGCCCTTAACCGCTAGAGCAACGCGCGGAGCGAGCAATTTAATATGTTATTTTTAATAATATTTTAAAAATGCTATTCAGCCTGCTAAGGTATTTTCGTTCACAAATACTCTGATGAAGCATTAGCAACTTCTCCTCTACAAGACCTTATCAAGAGTAATACAGACATAGGTACGGCTCGAATGCTGAGTACTAAGCATAAAAGACGAGACCTCCCTGTTAGTATTCGAACGGAAAATCCTCAGGCGCATATTCGATGCAGTGCCGGAAAACGAGCAATGGCGAATGCGTCTTATGTCTTAGCCTAATGTTATTAAAACCATTAATACTTATGGGATGTTTTTGATGAGCAGGTCATGTCGCAAGAATGGACGAGACCAGAGCACACAAACATTTTAAGGGACTACTCACACTTATTCAGCTTATGCCCATTGAAAACAACGATTTTTTATGGAGACGCGTACGCATCCGTTCAGCTTTCCGCGTCTAGATTCAGCTTTCGCGGCAAACAAGTATAAAATGAGGAAAAATGTGTTATTATCATACGAGTGCTATAGATAGAGTTCAGCGCTGTTCTGCCGCGTTCAGCGCTGTACACGGATGGTTCTCGACTTCTTTCGACCTGCGTAGTTCCTGCATAGATTTGATTTATTATTGCGTAAACATAATGCACGCAAGAATTGAGAGAGTTCGGACGTCTTTTAAAGTAATTATAATTATTTTATTTTTACTAAAAAGAATGATTCTAACTTATACTTTTTTAAATTATTGTGAATGTGATTATGACTTACCAAGATTATGTCTGGACTTTAAAAGAGACTGTGACCTCTGAGTTTGTTTCGGCCTTTCTTCTCAGAGTAGTCAGATAGGAAACGCCGACCTCATCTAGTTTTAAAACATGTGATTGCCGTGTAAAAGGGTTTGTACAAACCTACTTACAGAAAATAAATCATTTATCATTTATATATTGCTAGCGCAAAAATAGATAGAAGTAGATAGAAGCGTTTCAGCGGAAATAACATGCTATGACGGCTTTTCTCATTCTTACGCGGCTGATAGAAGCAGAGCTGTATAAGTGTGACCAAAATCTTTCAGCGAAACGCGAATGGAGCTGAATAAGTATATGAGTAGTCCCTAAGTATACTTGATAGCAAAGCCTATGGCCGGAGAAGTCATTGAGGGCGACGCAAGCTCAGATGGTTGGATGGCGTAGACCAAGATTTAAGAACTGTTTGAGTGGGAAATTGGAGAGAGAAACCAGAAATAGGTCAAGTTGAAGAAATATGCTAACGCTAAGGGGCACGGCTGTAAGCCTTACATGAACTTTGCAATTTATACATTATTTTCTGTTAATAAAATGAATTATTAGGGAGGGAGGGGCTTGTGGCTAAGTAATAACAGACGCACCGGTCGATCTGTAACGTTAAGCTACGATTGCCACTGTTGGTCCGTGGATGGGTTCCCATTTCCATCTTTACATATCAAGACCCCTCCGTGCCTCAGAAAGCACCTTAAGCCGTTGATCCCGGCTGTCATTTCTAGATCTTTGACAGTTGTTATGGGTTGTCAGAAGCCCAAAAGTCAGACAACCAGTCTCACCAAGGGGAATCGTGTTACCCAGTAACTGGGTTCTGGAGGTTAGATAGGCAGTCACTCCATATAAAATACTGGTACTCTGCTGCATCCGGTTAGACTGGAAGCCGATGAATAAAATGAGGTAGGTAGGTACAAGGCTAAAGTACTGTAACGGTTTAAAAAAAAAAAACTCTTATAATGAAATCGACCAAAATAGATTCAAAGGCTTACTGAAATCGAACATGCACCCTAATTGCGTTTCGTAACACACGATCAACACAATCTGTTTCATTTTGACAGTTCAACAACACTCAGTGCGTTTTTTATTTTGTTGAGCAGACAAATTTTTCAAACATATGCAGCAATGGATTAGCAATTTCCTTCAAAATGATTCAGATTATGATTGCTCGTGGGTTACGCAATTAGGGAGCTGACTACCTGAATCAAGCATTTTTAACGCGATCATGGATCTAGAACAAACCCAATTACGTATATAATAAAACAATACCTTCTTAACTTCATTAAAATTTCAATCTACCATTTGAAGACACACTTGCCTTTTAAATCTTTTCTTTTATCTTAAAATTTTTGTTACGAAAGCTAATAACTCGGAGTCGTTCATTTTAATGAGTTTTCAGTTTTACACTCACACTTAAAAACGACTTTACAACTGAAATAGTCATAACATCGATTGCCACTCACAGTTTCACACCAATAAAATACAGAATCCATACCAATATGGATTCTGTATTTTTATTGGTGTGGACATTTGAACTGAAACAAATACAAAAAAAACAAAGTTTGAAAACAAATCCAGCTTTTAAACCACGTGTGAACAATTTTCATGGAAGGCTGTTGACCTAATTTAACTTGAATGGAGTTTTTTTTTAATATCTAAGTATTTTTAAGTGAATATTAAAGTTTAAGTTAGCTTTAAATAATTATGTTACTTTTAAAAATAGTCAAAATTGGTACTGTCAAAAATGTTCAAAATGGAACACCAGTCATGTTTGCTTTTCTTGCATGTTTATTTTGTTACATATACTTTAGGTATAAATATTCCCCTGCGACCATTACTAACTCCCCACGACTCATCAAAATAAAACCAATGAATCACCCCGATATAAAAAATTCAATTATCACAACCTACCCGGGTTATATCACTGCATTACATACAAATGACACTGCAAACATTTCAGTTGTCACAGGACGCGTCCATTTCACTTTTTGTCCAAATCAACGAGCAAGTTGTGATTAAAATTTAAAAGTAGCAACTCGTGTGAACGCACTCGCGACGACGCCGAAAGAGGGGGAACGGACGCCCCTTGTAGGCGGGACGGCCACTCCACAAGCGAAACTCAACTTTATATCTGTAACATAGAGTTGATTTTAATGTTTTGTGTTTGTGGTGTGCATCCTGTGCAAGTCTGCGTGGGAGAGGCAATTCTTCGCTAAGTATCGTCCGAGTACGCGACATGCACCGTTTTTTCGATGGCTAAGCCTTTGGTAGTTTTAGAAGAGGTTTCCAGATTTGTGTTTTTATATTTAAAAATAAATTTGATTTAAAAAGGTGACGTTAGTGACCAGTCTATGTTTGAATGGTAGAAAATATATGGGAACGTTAAGATTTTAATGAATAAAATTCTCTTGGCCTCAAAATTGTACCTAATTTATCTAATTATTAAAATATTTCATTGGTATTTCATTTAAAAATTACTGAAGCAAAATACATTTATGTATTTTCTACACTACCTTCTCAATCTCCTCTGCTTAATTGTTGACAATTGTTCAGCACAGATCTTAGCATTCAAAAAATAAAAAAACATCTATACTGCGTTTTAATCAATAATAATACCTGAATATAAAACTACTACTATAAACTCAAACTAAGCAAGCCTGTATTTTTAGCAACATTGTGTCAATCATTATTAAACGACTTGATATTTCAGAGCATCATCAGGAAATGATCACACTATATGGTTTTCATAAAATCATAAAAGTGATATCTTTAATACAACGAAATATATTTTCTAACCTTATGCTTATACGCAATATTACCCTGTATACCTATAACATATTGCCCAAAGTTAGTCTAAGTAGAAGTGTGCACACTATTGCACCGGCACGTCCACCCAATAGATGGCTACGCAGCTGCCTACCCGCTCTCTGGAACGATAAAATTTTAGCACCGTTCTCTTATTGAAACAGTTAAATCATACAGTGCAATATTACCCACATAATGCATGTAAACTACACCTACCTAATAGTAGATCTATGTTACTCTTATACTTGCTCCCTTTATGAAGTGAGTGTAATATGAAACAGGGAAACAGGAAGGTAAGTATATGGGAATATTGATGAGTAACAGAAAACATCATTTCCCTGGGCTTTTCCCACTATGTTGGGGACCAAGGCTTCAAGTCGAACTGGATGCAGCTACATACAAGGAGCGACTACCATCTGACCACAACCTAGTTACTGGGCAATTCGATACCCCTGGGTGAGACTGGTTGTTGGACTTTCTGGCTTCTGACTATCCGTACCTAACGACTGTCAAAGATCTATAACGCCCCGCGTTTCCCGTGTTTGTTTTGGTTGCCTATGAAATGAAAAGATTTGAGTTATATCAAAAATAGCAAAGCAATCAATTATTTTTATTTTCACTAATCTTTTCTTTATAAAAAATGAGTAATAATTTATTTCAAATCCTCAAACTGAAATGTAACATTTATAACTTTGTAAAATTCGCACTCCAGAGCCACAAGATACAAGCGACTCTTAGTTTGTGGCTCACCGAATAGGTCACACTGTATTGTTAGTTTTTGATGAATAAACTTTACTAAACTTTAAACTTTATTTATCAAGAATCGGAAGAACTGAATAACAAATAAACACAAAATTATTTCATTGGTTTTTTAAAGTTTCAGTATTTCTCTTATACTAAATCAAACTACAAAATACTTAATTTACTTTCCTTCCTACCGTATTTCGTAAATATTCAGGAGCTTTAGAAGGGTTCGTGTAAAATTCACAACTCACCAACATGAAACCCTATCCGGAATCTGTCAATCAAATTCTATCTTCTGTCTGCATAGAGGTTGTAAGTTAGGAAACAATCGTCGACCACCGAGTATAATCAGATTTGTCTATGTTAGATTTTACATAAGATATAAAGATAAAAGATTAGAAGTTATACCTACAGTACGTCAATTTACAGATAATTATAATTTTTGGTTACCCATTAGATTCTTTGATCAGGAACTGGACCAGCACCCTAATTGCGTAATACACGATCAATCACAATGTGAATCGTTTTGAAAGAGATTCATAAGTTCGAAAAAAAAATCTGCTCATCAACGTAAATAACGCAATGAATGTTGTTGAACTGTCAAAAAGAAACAGATTAGTCTTAATCGTTTACGCAAATGGACAGCAAAAAAGTGTGATTGGTTGGTTTTCCCATAAAATACGTTTCAAAAACGCTCTGTTTTCAGGCAGTATTTTTTATATAAAAAGAGGCAGTGGGTATCTACGTTAACTACTTAAGTACCTAATTTAATTTCTGACATTGTAACCCCTTATTGAGTAACATATAATCAAAACAAATGCCTTTCCATTTTTTTAATGAACGCTGTCAAAACAGAGGTTTCATGTAGATATGGTTAACCCTTTAATTTCGTGTTTTATCCATTTTATAATTATCTACTAGATAGTAACGTAGGTAATATTGTTGAGGTTATGTGATATTATGTTAATTACATAAGTACAGTGTTTTATTAGTTAAAAGTTTCATGTTTTGAAAACATTTTTTTTAAATGATTATTAGCCTAAATTTAGTTAAAGTATTAATTCCAAAATAAAAAAGAAACATATTTGAATACGTATTGACAAATGTACTTTTTTGTTATAATCTTTTTATTATGAACGAACCTTATTTTATTTTCATCAAAATAATAACCTGAAGTCTTCTGTGATATGGATTCCAAAAGAGATGATAAACAACAAAATCTAAATTAATCAGCAAACAGTTCTTAGAAAATAGTTATACATTCTAAATGACGTATCAGGGGGTCAGTTAGACGAGCAAAAAAAGCTAAGTATCTACAATGTGTAACATGTGACCGCTGGCTCGGTGGTGAAGTACACACGATCCATCTTCTTCGCACGAGTCTTTTTGTGGCGGCACCCTGCTCCAACACTGACACTGAAAAGAACCAAGAAACTGAATTTAAAGCAATTTTTATTAAAATGTTTATTTTGATGTAAGTATGTACATAGTGCGTTTTGCAAGTTTGAATTGTTTTTGTTTTGTATATTTTAAATGTTTTCCTTGATTTTTGATATTCTATTTTCGTTTTCTCTAGTCATAGAGACTTTTTTTGTTATCTTAAGGGCTGAGTTGTTCGACGTTACTTAACTTTTGTCCGTTGAATAAAATGTACGTTTAACAGTTTTTGTGTGGGAAAACCGGTAACACTGTCAGAAATTCAAAATTACTCCTCGGTTATAGAATTTAGCGTTTGCTAAATCAGCCCTAAAGCTTTGGTTTCCTACGAAAGCGGTAATTAAATCGGCCGCCATGAAAATCTGTCATTTTCACCTGTATTTGACATGAAATTGTCAAAAAGTGCGCTCTTTAATTAGACTACCGTTATTGTTTGACCGTTTACTGCTTTCTTAGGAAACCAAAGTTTTAGTCGATACACTTTAACAAATCGTCCGGATTCACTTTGTACCTAAGTTAATCTATTACTTGGTTTTTATTTCAAATTAGATTATGTTACCTATATAATAGGTAACATAATAAGGATAAGAGGAGGAGGAGGATGGGTAAGGATTGTATTAAAGATAATTTAATAGTTCATAAATTTTTTCAAAGCCACGTACCCAATTGTGCATTATCCGTTTTACAACTATACAATACGGACGCGCGACGTGGCAACCTGCGACCGTTGCGAGCGACACGACAACGACAAAACGTCGCGCAGCGCCGCTCCTTGTCACCTGAATAAATTACGAAGGTCCGATCTTAATTAATGTGCGACACATCCTACTACTACTTTTATCGTGATTAAGAGCCTCCAGTGTGCGAAGCTAAGTGGGTCTCCCGGTCGCTAATAGGCTGTTTATGGCGAACAAGATTACTTGTGTTTTGGTAAAGAATTCGTCTTTCCAAATGTCGGGATGAAAAAATGTGCTGGCTGCAAAAAAACATAAATATTTAGTTAGTAATCGTTATTTCTACCTTACTTAAGATTTATTTATTTTCAGCGTCGTAGTTACTTACTTTTAGATACAAAAAAATACATGGTTGCGAATTGAAAGACGTCTATCTTTTTATACATGTAGGTAATTGTCTTAACACATCAAACTACATCATAAGAAGAAACATCAAACTAAAAAACAGGAAAATCTCAGCAAACATAAAATCGTATAACCATGACAAAAACACGTCCCCTTTAAAATATACCGAGTAACGTTTTCCCTACGTGCATTTCTGTAAAGACATACTAGTGTAAATCTAAACGCTTCATGTAACGTATCCGCGTAGTGACAATACGCCGGTCCGACACGCGGGCGTCAGGGCCTCTCCGGGGACTCGCTAAATCGTATTGGTTTCTCTCCACTTTTGTTTATTTGCTCTCTTTCCGTTCCTACAACCCCCGCTTTGATAGCACACTTGAATCATCCATGTTTCCCCCAACAATATTAAAGAGGTTACGGACTTTAGCTAAGGTTTGTTCTACAATTAGTTGAATATTTGTGGTAAACACACAGCCGTGATGATGGAAAACATGTTTAATTTTCAGTTTATTAGCGCCCGGTAGTTAAAAGACCACGTAAATTATACTCGTGGACCGCTTCTAAAGTTACCGCGTTTTACGCTGAGAAAACAATTATGTTAAATTAGCAGCAATAACTCCATTTACTCTAAGAATAACATTCTACGAAACTAATTTTCAGTATACTGCGCGTAATTTCTTCATGCATAATATGGTATCGTGTAGTAAGATTGCACTAGAATCTCCACTGGTCATTTCATGCTCGACCCGCAGTATTTCGGTGGTGGGTAGTAAAACACTGAAATGATAAATAAGTGTAATATAACACACCCTCGGCTAGTCATAATGTGCAAACGCCAAGCTCTCCGCGTTTGGCTGACACTGTTCCGGGCATAGAAGCTAGGGTATGGTCACAATGCGAGCGACGAAAACATCGTTATGATATCTTCTTGAAAATAAACTTCAAAATGAAACCTGTTACTAATACATTGTGTCTTTATTAAAATGAATAATGTTCTAAAGTAGAAACTACAAAAAAATATACATAGTTGATAAACTAAATTAACAATGCATTGGCTACGCTTCGTAGACCCTCGTAGCATCTAAACTACGCAAATATAAGTCGTGAATTACGCTCTTTAAGAAAGATAATGTATTTGCTTGGGTTTGTAATAATGATTACAGTAATATTTGCCCTTAATTTACCGTACTTGAATATTAAAAAAATCCTAGAATAAAATTGTTTCACAACTACAAGCTACGCGAAGTACGCGTACAGGCTCGTAGCCATAGTCGTAGCACTCAATTTGTATTGATAAAACAGACTATTTGTTGTCAGTGTTCCAAAGTTTGGAATCTAAGTCCCGCTATTAGTAAAGCGGAACCCAAAGGCAGCGAGGCAGAGCGAGGCGCGAGCTTGCTTTATCTGCGCTGGCTGTGCGCGAAACAATATATTTATTGGACAGTGGCGCGGCGCGGCCGATCCAGAGGATGATCTATTCGCTGTACCCTTACGTTGCCACCGTGTAGGCGACGGAAGCGAGCACAGACGGGGAATGGTGAAAATTGAGGAAATGGTCTGTAGAAATGATATTTTATATTTGTTAATTGCTTACCTATATTTTGTACATAAGTTCCTGATGATTTGATTAAGAAATTATTTGATTGAGAATAAGTTTAACCTTATGTTTGTTTTAATATTTAAAAATAATCATTCAATGTTAGGATAAGATGGAAAAGAAAATATTACTGTGCATCTGCAAGATGAGGTCATGCTGAAAGATAAAAAGTAGCAAAGCTGCTTTAAATATTCAGTGCAGGGCGTTAGTCTGTGTCGCGGCGCGGGGCGGGCGCCGTTCTTCATTCAGTAAGGTTACAGTTGGTAGCGGCACGCCGCGGTCACACTGCCCCTGTTTTACGATACACCGCCAGTTTTGTTTCCAAGATTAAGCGAAACTAAACTGCTGGCATCCACTACTCACTGACCTCACGCTTATTTATTACTCTCGCATAGCGAAATCGAGACTTATTTTTCGGTACGACCGCCAAGAAAAACATCTGCAACCGCGTTACGTACCCGTACAAATAAACCGCCGGGACGTCTCAATCACGGTACTATTTATTCAGGAACTGGTCTCCGGAGAGGCGAACAAGATGGATCGCGGTGTCAACACGAATTTGCATCCCTTGTTTGTCTCAGCGGAGCGTCGGCGGAAAAAACACCGCAATCTCATTGTGTTCGGTGCAGCGGGTGCGGGCGCGGCGCGGCGGCCCGCATCAGTTATTCGCCGGTGCGGCCGGCTAACACGATTATCTGTCGTTTCAAACGAGACGCTCTTTTTTCCGTTCCCTTGTTTTCCAACTTCACGTCTGCCCCATGTTTTTTTCTGAATAGGAAATGGGATACGTCAGACGAAAAATTGACAAAAATATGGCCGACTCCGATGGAAAATAGTGGGTTTTGCGATAGGATCTGTCGGATCCCGCGTTCGGTGTATAGAACATTTTATTTGCAAGATTGTTTTCTTGTTTTTCACGTTTTTGTTACGCTGATTGTATTTTTACGTAAGAAGAAAACCGCGCTGGTGTCCACCCTAAATGTAGCGGGAATGGTAGCATAATTTTTTTTTTATAAGATGACAATTTGGGATTGAAGAAGATAAGGATCGGGTAGCCTACTCGACATTGTTGTGAATTCCGAGGAAGCCAGAGGAGCATGACATGCTTCAAGTGACGTCACGGACGATTTCCGTGCTTCTAGTCTGTGGCGTCTGACTATTAGGTGGGCGTGGGTGGCCCTGAGTTCACGACTGTCTCACTGTACAATGTGGCTACACAACTTGTTATTATGCATATTTAATTAACTGTTTATTTAATGCAGAGTACAAATAATTCTGAAGTATTAACAATTTACACAATTTGTTTCGTAAAATCAACAGTTATAGTGTGGGTGTACACAACTTTCATCAGTCTCATCTCATTAGCGTCGTCGGTAGCGGTCCCGCACAAAAACCAGCATCCACAAAAACTTACCCATGAGATGACAGAAACGATTCTAAATATTTCGGCAATGCTCCGATTCTGTGAAACAAGATGCACGCCTGTGATTTATGATCGTAGTAAGGCGTTACAAATTGTTCTACCGAAACTTGTGTTTGCCTTATTTATTACTTCTAGTTAATGACGTAGGAAGGTTCCGGGTGAGGCTGGTAATACGTGTGTGTGTCTCTAAATGTCCCTCTAATAACAAAAAAATGAATAATCATGATTCAATGGTGTTACAAACCAATGTTTAGTCATAAATTGCTGAGCCACGAGAGATGTGATTGCGCCATGAATTACACACCGAACCACACACGCAATGGCTCATAAAGATCGCTCTAATGTCTTCATACGGCACTCACAAGCGCCTCAACACGAACTCACGCCGGAATAGATCTACCAAACTAATAATTTCCCGCGTTGAGGTGAGGCCGCGGAGTAGCTCACACGCTCTAGCCAAACCGCTGATTACGACTTGATTACACCCTACAAAAACTTTCATAACCCGGAACTTCCATTGCCATTAGTGACTAAAAAAACAATTATTGACGCCTCATGATAGCAATTAACACCCATCTGTTATTACGTCCAAATCTTTACTTTCGGTAAACCTACTATCATGTGTAATGAGTCGCTTGGTGCATCGGTGATCTTCTTTCGTATTACTGGAAATTGTGTCTTGTGACGTCAGCCGTAGGGCGTTTGGGTTTCGTGAGTGCCGTGTAGTAGAATCGTGTCGAGTAGACGTGTGAAGCTGACGCGTGGAGCGGGCGCGCGCGCGGACCACCCGCGCTCGACCACCGGCCGCCGGAGGGCGTGCGCTCACACGTGGATACACACTAATAGTTTCCAACATTTCATAGTTTTTGTGACCAGATGACATATTTGCAACAAAATATATAAACGATGCTACAATTCGGAATTCTACTTGAGTTCCATTCGTCTGGAATGGTACCGTTGGGTTATGAGGCAAGTGACGTCCAGTTCTTATCTGGACATAACAATCGGTTTGTCCATTTACATACGTCAACAAGGTTGACCCAGAACCGAGCATGGCATTCTGTGATGAGGTCGGAGTGTTGCTCTGGTGTGGTCCGCGGCCAGGTCGGCTGTCGGCGGCGCGGCCGGCACGCGCGCTATGCGGCCCGGCTGCGCGCGCGCAACTACTCAACTGCTTAATAAATGACCAGCGCGCAGTATTAGGCGGATCGCATACATCATTTATGTAAATTGTGACGAAGACATATCTAGCTCGGTCGGTCGCTGCCTTCACTCGACACGACGCGCATTCCGTCTTATTTTATTAATGCTTTTGTAAGTAAATCCTCGAATAAATATCAAGGCTCATTACAAAGTGTCACGATATTACAGCGAGTAATCCTCTCCTTAATATAGTATCGCTTATGGTTGTATCTCCATATTTATTTGTAAGCTCAAGTCAGGCACCGTCGATGCCGGATGTATGTAGCTTTGCATATGAAACAGACGAGTTAAGTACCTACCTACAGTAAATTGAGACCGTTTGCTTGCTCATGGGCTACGAACATTAAATTGGCCGTTTCCCTCGACTGTTTGCGGGTGGATACACTGGCAAATAACTGTTGAAGAACAAAACATTGGGGTACTATAACTACGTAATCGTATAACTTCCTAATAGCAATGAAAAGCTAACTGAGAATGCACAATCTTTGTACTTTTGGAAGGCCTAACAGTGTTTTTTCATCTATAAAATGTAATGGCACTTCAAATGACCGAAATATTTTGTCAAGATGAATGTGGAGATGACTTTATTTAACCAACACAGCACAGCATGGTACACCAGGTGTCTATTTGTGCCTTTAAATGACTATTATATATTGCACGTCGTTGTTTTCATTCTTATATGTATAATGCTCATTCACTAAAGGTTGTGCCCCCCTTGAACAGGAGACAATTATTGTTTGAAGAACATCTTCGTTGGTTATAAAGTGACTTGGGACAAATATTTGAAATAAGTAATGGGAAAAAAATGATAGTGATTAATGTAGAGGGGTTTAATTACAGTGGGGTTGAGGTTTGTAATTAATTGAAGTGTCTTATAAAGTTTTCAGTACGTGGTTGTAGTGCCTATGTGATTTTGGTCTAGCTCTAGAAGGCCAAACTTCAAAGTACCTAAAGATAAAGCATATTACAGTGAACTTTTTTATGTTCTAAAAACGCGTACCACAACCACACCACATCGCAGTGACAAAATGTACGCATGCAGTGGTTACGTGTGAATAGTGTCGCTGCAACTTCTTGCAGTTGCATTATGGTTGTGTTGTGGTTGCGTTGTCACAAGTAAGTAGTTGCGATGTTGTGGCTAGTAGTGTTTGCAGTCAGTCAGATTTTATATTGTTTTGTTTGCGTTGTGGCTGCGACGTGGCCTTGATGTGGTTGGTATCGTCCACCACGAATGATTTTAGTCAAATGTGGTTCGTCTAAATAAACTAAGTACTCATTTTCAGACAAATTAGCGCCCGTCCACGTGTTGTCGTTGTTGTGTGGTTGTGGTACGTCAGATCCATCCCTTATTATTTCCTCAACAACATCAAAAAGTTTATTAAGAGTTATCGAATGAATGTTTAAATGATATTGTCAGAAAAAAATAGTTGTAGGTAAATTCAAATCTATTAAAAACCGGCCAAGTGCGTGTCGGACTACTCACAATATAGGGTTCCGTATTTGGAATGAATTTATCCCCAGAACAAACTTAAAATTGTAGTTGAAAAACATGTTGTACTATACATTCCAACTGCAAATGTAAGTTAGTACGCACAATATTGAGAGGTTTCCTGTAATCTATAAGGTTAGAACTATTTTCTGTATTTTATTTTTATTTTGGCTCAACAGTTTCGGGGATAAAGGGGGAATGATCAATTTTCTTCTTTTTTCTTAAATAACTTTAAAACTATTTATTTTAAAATTATAAATAAAAATGTGTTTGAGACCCTCACAGTTTTTCATTTGATTTGTCACACGGTACAGTTTGCAAAACTTTTTTTTTGCCTTTTTGCCCACAAAAGTGACCTATATTCAAAATTCATTTATTTACGTTACACGTCCGTATTTGGGTTACAGAAATACATATGAGTACAAAATTTCAACTTAATCGGTCCATTCGATTTGGAACAATTTAGCTATGACAGACGGCTAGACGGACAGACAGAAGAGTAATCCTATATATGGGTTCCCTTTTTTCATTCGGACATACGGAACCCTAAAAACAGATGTGGATCTATTATATTTTCTTTTTTTATCCACAACCGAAAAGCTCTTGGCCTGCATTTCATGATCAGGCCGAAGGTGGAAGCGAGCATCACCCAGAATCCTCAACCACAGAGGAACTGACTATCTTACCTCTAACTGCCGAAACACATCAATGCTGTTAACATTGTTGTTAAGGCGATAGTCTTAGATATGATGGTGATAGCTATAGCCAGGCGGAGAACAAGCCCTACCAGCAACCAATTCACCTCCGTTTTATACAGATCTTCCGTACCTAAATGATTAATTACATTAAGATATCTTTATTATACAACCATCTCAAGATGTAAAGCAATCTGTGCTTCATGATGATTAATTAATTCCAATGAAGAAGTCGATCAACAATTGACTTTTTTCTTCATATCAAACTAACTCAATATTTTCAATAGGAACCACCCTAATATACAAAACCCTCTAACCAGAAGACATCTGCCACCATCGTACAAGGCTCGTTAGCTCCTACTGTGCCATTGATCACGAAGGACCTATGCAACTCACTCGCGACACAAGACTATCAAACACACTTTCAGTGGACCCCATTGTACTCGTGAATTATTGTGGGCGTCTCCCAGTATTAACTAAATGGGTAGGTAAGCAGTTACCCACAAGCGCCATATTTGCGGTCACTCCATGTGGCCTGTACAATGTACAATGACTTGAGAGAAAATTTTTCCTTAAATAAAGTTAAATTTCAAGGATTTAGTGATCACCAAATCATACATTTGGCGATACCTTTTTGTTGTGTTGGCACGGGGGAATGCGTTATCGATGTTGATAGTCGAATTACTCAATAATGATGATGTGATATTAGCGAACAAACTCCAGGTTCGAATAGACGCTAAACAGGGCAAAGTCCATCATGTAACATTTATCTACATTATATAACATATTCAAGGCCTGATCAAGGAGTAGGTACGCCGTTATTAACATCAGCTTACTAATCTAGCTTCAACAGATGTTACATGAATTCAATCTATCGAGCAACCATAAATATATTATAAATACATGAATTTTCAACAAAAATAGGACAAGCAGGCAGCCCTTATTTTAAAATGCAATTTATTCTAGACCACCTAAGGTAAAAAAGGGCAGTCGACCTCCTATACTGTTCTGAGTACCTACTACAAAATAGACACGTCTTAATCTCACCTTCATTAAACTATAATAAACTTGCAAGTTCATTAAAAACCTATCAGTATTCGACCACGTGGTCACCCATGGAGGTCCATGTTTGGACAAGGCGACCACTACGTGGCACCCCTGCGGTTTCGCAAAACTATATTTTTTTCACGCCCTGTATCTTGGTTTGTCAACTGGCACATTAGCCAAGGTGTTTCCATCATGGTGGTCGTTTTTTGCGCGCCCACACCCTGTTAATTGGTGACAATTGTGATCTGCGACCGTTTGGGTGAAGAGAGATGTTTTCCTACAACAGATGTGTTAATAATGTAAAGAGGACAAACAAAGTATTGTGATACGTTACTTGAGTTGTATTTTTTGTTTAAATGTCATTTTACCTCCCTACGTTTGCTGAACCGATGACTGAGGATTTCATCTCACGCATCCCACGTCACATTAGTCTTCAAAAAACGGAGTTGCAAGATCTCGTAATTTTCGCTGAAGCAAGAATCAAATGGGTTTTGATGCTTCTTCACTTGCAACTGTAATCCTTCTTTCTTTCCACTTTTCTTAACAAGTAAACCCTAGCTATAAGTATAGGCGGCATACAAAAGGACCCATTAGCTCGATGGCAACAAGTACACACAGCACTGCAGGGCCACAGATAACTGGGGCACATGCATTTTTTCCTCAGTCTATTTACGTGCTCAAGAGTGATGTATTCGGCGGCTCACTAAGAGATTATACGTATTCTGAGCTGCCGACTGTCGAGCCCCTGGCGCCACAAATTTGATACTGTTCTAGTGCTCTTAAGAGCTCTTGGGGAGTTATTAAGAAAATATGAATGGGCTTTGTAAGTTTTTGTAGAGCTTCTTTTGGTTATTGGTTGTTAAAAGATAGTCCTGATTTATTCCGATTACATGTTTTGGGGAACTTGTAAGTAGGTAAAGTCACGTTAAAAAATAATTAATTATGTCTCTCGAAATTATTTCATAAATTTATGTAAAATTGTACCTGAAATGTTGTTTTACACCACCATACCAAGTAGATATAGGTGCAATTTTTCCCCCACGCATTATTTTTCAATAGATCTTCACATAATCACCATAAACTTTACTAACCTAACGTAATTAAAGCACTTACTTGCGTGCTAAGAATATCCAACGCTGCGATTCAATTTTCTCACCATTAAGTTGGCGGATAAGCGTATAAGTTTCATATAAGGTATATAAATTATCATGTGCGGAGCGGTATTATTTATGCGAGGTAGCGGAGAGAGCGTCTCGATCATGTTTGATCGCGATTTAAGCACCTGTAAGCTTGGCTCGCCCGCTCTTTGTGCCGTCCGCTCCCACACGTAGCGTCTGCAAATATGGTGCATTATCTTTCAGTGGTTCGATGTTGCTTGCTGAGTCAAAAGCAGGTAGATACCTACTCCCACATTTTGTCAGTAGGCGAGTGTATTGCCATCAACCGGGCACAAATCCAGACTCTGGGCTGCTACTGAGAATTTTTTACTGGAAACACCCGATAACACTTTGGTCTGACCTGGAAATTGAACCCGGGGTCTCATGCCTAGCAGTATCTAACGCGTATCCTATAAATAACATGTCTTGCAAATGTAGGAGGCAAATCTGATTCTATAACGTGGTAAGTTTAATTCATGTGCTTAGTGTAGTCTTCAAATGACTAGAACTACAAGCAAAGTAGAATCAAAGTAGAAACTATGGTAAATACTAAGTTTGGGGATAACTCTAAATAAATAAATAACGTTTTTTTTTCGTGTTGGTCGTGTCCTCCAGCTCTAGACTGTTATTCAGACCGTACCAACTGCAAGTACACAAAGGTTTACTGTTAAAGCGTGATTTTTTGCAAATTCGGCCGCCAGAGGGCCGACGTCGACTATTACTGCGGCCCTGCTGCTGTAACGATATCATTTTATTACTTGGATGGTAGTGGACTGAAAGGAACTATCTGTAAATGCACTTTGAGATTTTCATATGATTTATTATTATGAAGGAAGACAAAATTCAAAGGAAAATGTGATAGGAATTCAAGTTTACTATTTCAAAACAAAAATGAAAATAATGCCTCCTTCATTCTTCATCGTCATATCGATGATTTCTTTTGTATATTTGAAATAAGTTTTGACCAGAATTCGGCTACTTCGACAGCCTTCGACAGGTATTACATAGTGCAGGTGTTATTCTACTACTAAATGTTATGTTCCTTCAATGATGTTTTTAAATTAGAAAACTAGTATTGCTTCTAGGAAAGATCTCATTAGAGTTATCGTCCTATAAAATCATGATTTCCTATCTACGTTTTCTTAAATAATAAAATGCTTTTCAGTCTTTGCCACGGTAAGAAAATAGAAATATCAAAAGATTTAACTAATTGTGTTTAAATGTTTTGTTATAATATTGAACTTCACAACATTAACAATGCATAAATGAAAAATTTATCCGCATTAAGGCTCGTTCACACTGGCGCGACTTGTCGCGCGACGCGACTTTAACAATACAATTTCTAATAAAACTTCACGATTGAACAATTGCCGGTGTCGCGTCGCGCGACAAGTCGCGCCAGTGTGTACGAGCCTTTACATAAAGCCGTCCTCGTTGGCAATCGAAGCTAATTACCGTCCCGTCCTTAGTTGGTGTTGATGAAAGAGTTTTTGCGCAGATTCTCCTTATAGCACATAAACGGTACCGATACGGTAGTATATCGATATTGTATCGATACTTAATGACGCTAAATATATTACTCGAGAGAATCTCTCGCCGCTCGGTAGCCGCTTGTCTCGATTAATTGTTTTAAACGATTCATACGTGGCGAGCGCTAACATGACGACATCTTCCGTCGCCTGAAACTAAGCGGCTGTTTTCTATGCATTTCTAACTAGAGCGTGAATGAATTATTTCCGACGTAGTTTTGCAGGGATGCTAAAGGGGTAGTCCTATTAATTGTCTTTTGAGTGCTCACAATATGCTTCTATAACTTTTGATTTCGGATGTTAAAAAAGTAAAAAAAATCCATTTATAAGTCTTACGGGTAGCCAGAAGGCCGAAAGTCTGACAACCAGTCTTACTGACCCTATCTTGTTAGACTGGGCCGACCCCAACTTAGTTGGGAAATTGCTAAGCAGGCAGACAGTTACCTACTTCTGTCATGTACAACATCATCTGCCTAGCCTTTTCCCAACTACGTTGGAGTCGGCTTCCAGTCTAACCGGATGCAGCCTCTGTCATATACTTGTACAGTTGTACAATGTCCTTAATAAAGAAACCCTTATAACGAGCCTAGAGGGTATACTGAATAGCCTATTTAAAAAAACGCGCAACATTAACTCCATATTCACTTATTTTTAACGCTGTAAGCAAAGCTACACTATCTGTTATTATCTTCTGTTTCAAGCGTTACCGCAACAATAGTAACTACATAATTATTATAACTTGTTACAAGTTCCCATTTACCTCAGGTGATTGTTACAACTTGCACAGACAGATTTAAGTATAGCTGATTACGTTGTATTTACCTTTCATTCGCAAGACAGAAACATTTATCACATTTAGAAAAATTACTGGCGTGGAATTACTTTAATAAACATTCAGTGGGCATAAGTAATGTTGTCTCATTCTTTCAAATCAATCATCAAGTGGAAACCGATCTAAACACTAATATTAACATAATTAGGAAAAACGAAAATTTTATCAGCCTAGGGGAATTTAGGAACAGTCATATCAAAACACTGAAGCAGGCGTGCGAATTTTGGCCGCTGCAACATTGCTGGCACGGGGTAGGTTGGCTAATGGCCGTTCGCGCTTATTGATTGAAGCAGGCAGCTGGTAATAAAACGCGTCGGTGCTCGTAAACTGGCACTCGATCCCGTCGCTACTGGCGCCCGCGCACCGATCAAAGAACGACGCCGACAAAGACGCCGCCGCCGCCCTCCTCCCGCCCTGTCAACGCGGTCACGGTCCATACTTAATGCTCGCCCCCGGCTGAAATTACGGGCGATGACTGCTATCGACAATTGAATATTAATATCACGAATTTACATAAAATTCTCATGAAAACGAGATAAAACACAATCGCGCGAAGCATGCCCGGCGCAACGCATAAAACACACAGTAAGTTCGTCGAAGCAATCCTAATCCGGCTGGAACGAGCCCAAAAACTGTGGGCGTCTCAAGACGAGAGTCACCGTTTTAATTGGTCGCATTAGTGCTGAGCCCCTTATTAATAGGTTGATTACTTGCGGAGCAGCGCGCGTGGTGCCACCGGCCGCCGATCTGCATCCGCCTCACAGACCTCGACTTATGCAACGACGCTAAGAAAAGCTTTGCGACTGTAAAGTAGTTTCAATTGCATGCATTTCCAACAAATCCGTGGTAAATAATATAAAATGCAGCGCGCAAGCCTTCAGTGTGTAGCGCAATCTGAGCGGAGTACTTTGTTTTGCATCACGATTTTTATGGTTATTTTTATTCCAGTGTGTTCGCGTAGTATGGAATTGATATTGGCGTTCATTGAGGTGCAGCGAATTCACTTCGCGAAGTACTTTAGCGCGTCGGGAGCTAATAGCCGTACAGCGAGTTGAAAATATCAATATCGTCCGGAAATAGCGGCTATATCGGCATTCAGCCATAAATCTGCGAGGTGTCGGCCACTATCGGCCGCTCACTCTCCGCCTGATGGTTTGTATCATTTGCAAAGCAGCTTAGGAAGTATTTTGAGTGCGTCTTACACATGTAGAAATGGAAAGAAAACAGTGCCGAACGCAAATTGAAATCTTTCAAGGAGTTCGAGTCATTATGATGTGTGCTTTTAAGTCAATTAATTACCTCAATTGGGTATTAAATTATGTTTGTAAATTGATGAACTGAAGCGATACAAAAAACTTTTTCTCAAACTCAGTTTTACACTTTTTTATTTATGAGCACTCTCCGATGCTCTGTTCCAATCCGTAGTAACCAGATAAAAAAAACTACTTGTGCCGAAACCTCGATAATAGGTGCTAGATTGCGATACCTACGAAAGTTTGCAGTTTTGTAAGTTTATATATAATTTGGTTTTAAACTATGGCTTAGGGTTGGTTTTATGTGCCATCTCGTCGTTTATACCGTTGGAGGTACCTTAAACGAACACCATATATAGAGTCGAATTTCTTCCTACTTATATGTGATGGCCTGAGCATTTTTGATCATTTGTTATGAAACTTGAAAACGATTGCGATTTGATAGTGAATTTTGCTTAGTGGTGAGGTTGCAGGCATGCTCCTGAATCCCACCACTGTTAGTCATCTGTAGGACTTCAGATGAAAACAGTGTTAATAAAAGCTGTTAAAGATGCACCCTTTATAATGTAGGATAAACAGCACACGGTAATCGTTCAAAGAATTTCTTTTATGTCTTATGAAATGTGATTGAGCTCATATCAGTGGCACATAAAGCAGCGTTCAAACCGTTATCGTGACTGCAGCCGTGCCGTACATCAAACGTGAATGTTTTTCAGACAGTATCGAATTATTATCGACGGCTCGACGGCAAGGCAGCGATGCTGTGGCACGTGCTGTTTGACTCAGCGCAGTAAGTGCTGCCTGCAATTAAGATTGCGCCGATGAAGACACACGCTGAAGTGTTTTCTAATTATGTACACCATCAATCACGACTCAGCCCGAACAGGCCAGAACACCGCCAATCAAGTAATTGCATCGCGTGCATCAGCTTTTCGGCCCTCGATAATAATAGGCATTTTATTGCCCGTAATGGAGTCTCTAGGGCCCGCCGGTTAATGCTTGGTATTTGGTATCATCGCTGCTTTTAATTCGGATTAATATGCAAGAACTGAGGAAGTAAACGTCCGCAGTCCGAGAGTCAATAACAACATCGTTTTTGTAATCAATTAAGCAGACGATTGTTAGCCTATTGATATTGCATGGTAATAGAAGTTTGATATCGTTGAGTGCCGACTATAACGTTGATTGCTTTTGAATCACGCAACAAAGTTGGGGAATGCGTTGCGTTCCTCGCTATTAGTCATCATGTAATCCAGCGACATTGCTACGCGTCAGCTAGATCCTTTGACACGGCATAACGAAACAGATTTCAATTGGAGGCTCGCGTGCGGCAGAGTGCCGTCACTGAGTGACCCGTATAAAGGAGGTGATGCTAATCGGACAGGTGGGCTGACGTGGGCTCCGTGCCCGCCGACCCAGCTCCGCCGACCCAGCTCCGCCAGATACGCGCTAAACAAAACTCGTGTTGTGATCGATCGATATTTTAATTCTTCGCTTTTGTTACATTTTTAGAATATTTCACAGGTGAATCCGATGATCAATCAGTTTTTTCTGGAACAGTCACTATAAATACTTGGGTAACACTAAAAACTAATGCGACTATAAGTAGATTGGAAAACAGACATCAGATTGAAGTTTTATATGGATAAAACGCTACATGAATCGGCCACGTAACTGCATGCAGTTCAACATCGTCGATAACGTCAGCCCAGTTACCAAATATGAAAAAGTGAACAAAGGCTTGTGTAAATAGAACTCATAAATCACAATTCATTAGAGGTTTAGTAAGCCGCGTGACCTATTGCGAAATTGACTTGTTCCGCGATATGCGAATTAACTCCTAAAGAACATCTATTGTAGTGATTTGTTGAGTACATATCGGCGTGTGCGATTCGACGCTGTTCAATGACTAGTACAATAAACAGAAATGGATGATGCGCGCACAAGTTCAACAAACGAGAATCAATTGTTATGGAGCCGATCACCTATCACCGTTCAGCGTGTCCGTAAATCATGATCAGTCGATGATCGAACGTGATGCGACGTCAGATTAGGACGCTCCTAGCTTTTTGTTTGTAATTTGTGATGGCCGCCGAGATGCCTGGATGACTTGCGCTCGCGCAGCGGTGCGGGCGGCAGCCGCGCGGTGAAAGAAATCACTAACATTCACTTCAGTTAGTTAACTCTGATAGTAATTTATCAGTGTGATTGTTTTTATGTCATTGATCCTCGGACCGTAGAAAATGCGCCAAGTAGACATTGAGCTCGGTCGGGCTACTAACACGATGATTAGAGAGATAGTACCTTTAGTCGATACTTTACTTTTATTAAGTCAAGGATAACTTAGCAGGTAAGTAGTCTGTCACGATGAAGCCTTTTGCGAATATTTGCTAAGGTTTAATATTTGAGCAACTAAACATTATTCAATGATTCGTAATATTGAGCGAAGCTTTTAAAATTAGCCTCCCAAAAATTCACAGTCGTGAAATGTCATCCGATCTTGACTCAGTTTAATAGCACTTTGTTTTGGAGCAACACAGTCATTTGGCAATTGTTTCGAAAGTGTTTTCCGTACGGCTGAGTGAGTGGGCATCACTAACGAACATCCTCGGGGATAAGTTGGGGCTTGCCGGGATATCGGCGAAGCCGCAATTACCGGCGGCTTTGCGTTCCGTAGCCACCGGCACTGGCTTCCTCCACGGCTACTAATCGCAAGGGTCATTGGAGTACACCCTTAATCTGCGCTTAAATGATACGTGACTCTGTTTGATTATGTGTATAGGTAAAGACGTTGCTATGTCGGTGACATCAGTACTTGATTTACGTGATGTGGGTACACCATGGAGACGTAACTTTTAATTTAGGGGCATTCACCCGCCTTAGTTAAAATTTACACAAGACCGATTGGAATCATGACTCTTTTTCCTACGACGTCAAGAATGTTTGACGAGTAAGTAAAATCTTCCTGTCCTTCGTCTATGATCGGTTCCTATTCCTGTGTATCGACACGAGCTATTTGAGACTTGTTCGTAAACTACCTTTAGTTTATAACAGGACTCACTTGCCCAGTTTCATTATTTAGGAAGCTACAATGATTGGAAATAGGTGACACTATGTGCATGTTTGTGTATCCAAACATGACTTATTTTTGAAAAGCTCTAAGTCGCCTATCCCACTATTACATTGTGTCTCGCTATATTCCCAGCTCCACCGGTCGGCAGCAGGCAAAGGTAATGGGATACAAAGCCTTGTGTATCAATAAGCGGCTAAAGAGCCGGTAATCCGTCACAAGGCGACGCGACATTCACACAAGCACAATGGGACATTGCCACCACTCGTCTCTGACATTGCTCGATGTGAACACGGAACTATATTTTATTACAAACATAGTAGGTAAGTAAATTGTTAATTAATACAACGTTGGTTTGGAATTTAGAGTGTAAAAAATACTGCAGGAAAATGGATTGTTTTATTATATCCTACCTAGGTAAATATAAGTTTTAGTTATGTACATGAACTTTTCAATGACCTACATAAGCCTGAAACAATAATGATGAACCTAAGAGACAATAGGAACAATAACATTTTACCATTCTGTAATTCGAACCGACGGAATATGTAGAAGAGAACCTTACATTTCAATACAAAACAAAGCTTTACATCGTGTCAGTCGAAAGTTACGAGTATAACTGTTAAAAGCGACGGATGTTAGTGTTATAACTATAAGCCTTCGCTTTCATTGCGTGATTATATAGCTCCTAAAGAGTGCTTATCTTGCTAAACGAACTATTAACAAATCTCTACAACAAAACACCAGTAAATTAGAAACACAATAGCTCTAACAGTAGAAGATTGTTGCGATTATCTGCAAGTTGGGAAACGCAAACAAGTCTGACACGAAAGCGGCAGCAACTCTTGCGCAAGCAACACACCAGCTGTCAATCCAATTTATCGAGTAGCGATCAACTCTCTCACCTGCCGCCACTGTCTGTCGAAGGCCTTATAAAAAACATATTACGACAATTCGCCAACAGTTATGGATTTGTCACGGCAATTATTTTGTTTCGTGTCAGAATACCGCGTAAATTATACGCTTGTGTAACTACTTTCTTCTCGCACAAATTGTTTTCATCTAATACGACTGAACATAAAGGTGACAATCCATTTAATGGCGCATATCTGCTAAAAGCAAGTCTAGTAGCAGTACCATGTCATAGATCTTGTCACGATAGAACGTGCAACTGGCACTTATGAGCCTTCTTTCCGTCACGCCATCTTAAAGTGACCACAAAATGTCACACATGCATGATACACGGGAACACCATTTGTAACGAAGACAGTTTAAATTAAATGTGTCTTCCGGCTTATTACTACCCCGCGAGGATAAAAAGGCGTAAAGATGAAGAAGATTAACATCGATTTTGTGGCAGCAACACGAACTTGTCTTACATGAATGGACATTGTGCACCTGAGTGGCCCGGGACTGTAGGTAGCGTTCAAAAAGCAATCGTTCATGCCGCTTGACAGGCCGAGCTGTGTGGCCTAAGCGACAGTGTGGCGAGCTAAACGTTCCTCGTTCGTGTCCCGATTGTATCGCGTATCGAACTTCGGAGAACAGTTTATTTTTCTTGCCAATAATGTCATATGTACTATATCGGACTGAATCGAAGAACGTCTCCGATAGTCTTGCTGAGCGAATCGAGCAACAGCGATTATATTATACTTTATTTGTATTGTTTTATAAAAACGCTCAAGTCGACAAGCTTGTTCCTAAAACATGCACCTTTTTCGTTTATTTTATTGTTTGCCCAAGTTCACATTGTTACGGTGTTAACTATTTTGATGGCTGCCCTGTGGAAATAAAGGCCATGTTGTTATATTATCTCGGTTTACGTCACTTGTCGGTTACGCATAATTCTTCATCGAAAGCAACTGTCAGTCAACTGTCAAAATAACACTATAGAATGTGTAAGTTAGTCGGCTAATTTCCCATAACATCGGGAATTTCGGTGCGGTCACAACACACGTGGCGAATGAATAGACTACGATTGACAGGATAAACGTTATTGTGAGATAAATCTGATGGAAGTATGTAATACCACAGAATACATATTAGTAGAAATACAGAAGATTCACTTCGCAATATCATTTAAATAAATAGCGACCCTTGCTACGACACAATAAAGTGCAATTCAGGTCGCATAGCGCTAATTATGCTATATCTACAATTATCTATATTCACCTAGAAGTTGCCTCTCTTTCTATATCGTAACTCTTATCTTCTGACTACGACTTGTCGACAAATCGAGCCTGCCGCGTACTTTTAGCTTCATACCTAAAATACGGAGAGCGCCTGGCCCGGTAATACCAACCAACCATAGCAAAAATAGGACCATGTAACGCCTTTCAATTGTTTTTTTTCGCTATATCCCGAAATCATTACACCTCACGAAAACTCAGACACTAAATCTGTAATTCCGCGTAACACTCCAAATTGCTTATATTAAAACCCAACAGAAGTCGATTATACTTATCTACCGAAAATTATAGTGTATATATATTAGAAAGCTACTGTCTAAATAAAATAACAAAGGAATAGAAACCGATTCTGCTGCTACGTTTCGGGTGTGCGCGGTTCCGTACGTGCGGCGGACGTGCGGCATCCGACAAATTATAGACAAATCTCGGGAGGTATTATTTTTTCAACGCGCCCGGGTGAGAAATGCGTGATTGAGGGCCGGCACAAGATTACAGGCTACAGGAGACACGCCACCGCCGAGCTCTCTCACTCACTTATTATCATTATTATTTAGCTGTAATAAAGTGTTAGAATAAGTAATTATTGCCACCCAAGAAACTACGACTCCGAAACATTTTTGTAATCTCTGCGGTCACTGTTACGTTCTCTGTTTCATGAGAGTCATTCTAGAAGAATGTTCCCATTGTGCGGGACACTTAGCAGACATTATAAAGCTTACGTGCACGGCATTATAAAAAGCGATTCTAATACCGTTCACATTAACTTTTTTAGCTTCTGCTCAACCGAATGTTTAAGCCAAATTACCCGCTCGAGCCCAATTTAAGACGTTCTCGGCGATAATATAGTCCATAATAAAATTGGAATAGGTAGACGCCAATTTTGACACGTCGAATATTGCGTTAACTGTCATTAACAATTTTATGCAAATCCTAATTTGGATCACAGGTTTAAAATGGGAAAATTAGGGAGGAAATTATAGGGCTGGCGCGCCGATGGCACGTTTATGATGCGTTGCCACGGGCCGCGCTCTGTCCGCCTGCCCGCGCCGCCGCCGCCGCCGTCGCTGCGCTGATACCGACTCTATGTTAAATTGTAACATCCAAGTGTAAAATTATGCTGAATATATTACATGCATATAAGTAAGTTTAAGGTATAATGATCGATGTTATCGACTTTTTTTAATAAAAAGATTACAATAAGGCCTCAATGACGCAAAAATTAAACAACTTGACGGCAACCTTTGCTACCAAAATATGATTAAATAACTGAATTCACAGATCTCTCTTTTGGAAGGTAAAATAACTGTTACATGGTATGTCACTTCTCAGCAATTCGAGGAACAGTCCAAGAAATCGCTAACAAATGAATGATATGTGTTTCGAATGGTGTTGGCGCGGATGGGGCCATGGGGCCGGCGCGGCTCTGATTACAAGGCGGCCGGTAATAGGCCCGTCGCGTCCCACCCTATACTCAACTTAATGCTCTCGCAATTTCACTCAAAATAATGAACACAGTAAAAAATAAGTTTTCGGCGGATCCTTAAATGAGAGCTGGCGACGTGAGCCGCGACTCCTGGCACACGGTACACGGAGCCTCTTGTATTGATCCCTCGGCAGATGAGCTTCATTCGTGTTTTGATCTGACGAAATCGTTCTACGAACTTCCAAATTGCTTTTTGCGTTATTGAATGGGGTTTATAAGATTGAATCTGCCGATCATTTTAGGTAATATGTAGGTATATAAAACCGTTAAATTAGCGGATGCTAAACAGGTAAATCTTTGTATCATTATGTTTTTAAAGCGGCTCCTCGTTCATTAATTATTAAAGGATACGAGCATACCGAACTTTAGTAACACTAAGAAGCTTAAACGAAATGATGAAATAAAAATCGGAGATAGGTATTTTGTCACATGATAACTACTTAACTTGTATGAAGAGAAACCGAAAAAGCTCCAACAAAAAACACTGCATTAGAATTTCCCTACCAAAACATTATAGGTACAATTTAAAAATATAAACATGTCGTAGTTGTAGCGAGCAGTTGTTTCCGGGACTGCGGTTAGGCGCGTAGATAGCGCATCCCCGGGGGAGGCCATCTGATAGCGCTGGAATATGACGACAGTTCGCGAGCACACTCCTGAACCATGCCGTACACGTAAATGATAAAGATAAACAGAACACTGCCTCTACTGGGCGAGATGTGGCGCATTTTAGGACTTTGCAGCTTATCGTGCCCCTATTAGAAAGGATATCCGTATGTGTGCTGCTGATATAACTCTCGTGAAAATGATTATCGTAGGCTTTCAACGGAAGTTTTTGTTTGTTGTCACTTGGGATCAGTCTTGATTGAAACACGGAAACACATTTTCATTATTTCTGTTTAAGCCACATAAAAACCATTTTTTGGAAAACTGGTTCAAAAACATTGTTGTGGTTTTATATGTTATCAGCCTTTAAGCTTCTTACGTAGGTTTCAATGCTATTGAATATTTTGGAGGAAATTGTTCCAGCAAGTGTGAGTGTGTTCCAATAACTTGTTCAATCAAAACTAAGTGTTTTACGACTTAGCAGAACAAAAGGGAGGGGGGGGTCAGTGGGGAGAATGTATAGCAGATTCTGTAGCATACAGTCGCCAAACCGAGCAAGGAAATTCGCATCCTTCATTCACAGCGGGTAAAAATATAGTAGGTAGAGCATTAACAATTATTGTTTCAGTCAATAAATCTATATCTTCTATAGGTACCAATAAATAAAATTGAAGTGTATGTTTGTAATTTCAAAATAACAGCTTTATACTAAATCCATTTAACAGTATATACTGTACTTATATCAAAATAACTTTTTTTTTTTTAATTCTGTCCGTCTGTCTGTTTATTCCGGCTAATCTCCGAAACGGCTGGACCGATTTTGACGGGAGATAGTAGGCATGGCAGATAGCTGATGTTACAAAGGGTAACATAGGCCACTTTTATTTTACAAAAAACTTTAACAGCCGCGGGCAGTAGCTAGTATACCTATAATTGCTACGAAATAGGTCCTAAAATAAAGAAAGGATAACACAATTTAAAATTAACTTTTAAGAAAACACTTGATTACTTTTGTTTAACACAATAATTACTCTAGTAAATTGCCTAGAAATATTTAAAACAAATTGCCTGCTAACGTCAAGACTCAAAACTCTATTTAAAAGGACTTCGAGAAATTACATCGAGCGACAACATCAAACAATAATTTCGGAAAAAGCAATTATCATTATCCAGATAGGAGGGTCGGAGGCGATCGCATTAACATCATAAAAGGGGCGAAGTTTGTGTACGAGCCCCCGGGACTCCCGTCGGCGACGAGACAGTTACATATTACGCAATAAAGAGCTGTTCTCGCGAAAGGAAGTGTGAAAATGAACAACATCAAGGGGTTATCTTGAATTACTCACTAAAAACTTATTGCCGGGCGTCGCGGGTGTGCGGAGGGGCGGGCGGGGGTGGATTTGCCGCGAACAGATAAGGGCGCGCTATTGGGATCGCGCCGTTCTCATCCAATTACACGGTCGAGCGCCCGCGCTGCGCCGCACCGTACAGTGTCGAGATAAAAACAGAGCTGCCTCGGCGCTGTCTCCGCGGGGATTGTCGCTCGCCTAACGTTTTCACCTACGACCGTCCTCTGTAGCTACCAACTCAATTTGTGTCCCGAACTCCCGACACGGTGACAGCTATCACCCCACTGAAACAACCCAACCATCTCCGTACGCAATAAGGTCAATGTGAATAGATAAATAGAAGCTGTTTTCGGACTTCAGCAGTTACAAATTTTATTTTGTTTTCTTTTGTGCAATGTACCTACCTATTATTCATTCGTCTGAAGAGGCTGCGTAGGGGCTGCGTAGAAGCTGTGTAGAGGCTTGCGTAGGAGGAAAAAAGTACCTACTTCCTTAAATAATTGATTTGTAACTATTGTTATAGGTACCAATAGAGTCTGGATTTATGCCAGGTTGATGGCAATAGGCTCACCCCCTATTACATGACTAAAACATAACTGGCGCAACAAGGAAGTTCTATAGGTGCCTATTAACCCTTCGGGGAAACAGGCGTAATTTTATGTTTTTGTATTCATACTAATTGAATATATTTTCATTTTTCATTTTGGTACAATAAGACCCACCCATATTTATATACTTCGGAACGTTTACTTTGTATTCGATAAAAAAATTTAATGCGACAGCATGGACAAAGGGAATTACAACTTTCCGTCCTGCACGAGTAGACACATCACATTATTATTTGCAACCCCTTGTGCATATAAGCAGCTATATGACGCTCCTACCTGCTTACAGAAGGAAGTAATCTAAGTCGACGTGCTAAGGGAGTTGGTGCCGGGCGCGAGACCGCGGGATTTGATTCAATTAGAGAGATCGCCGTGGGACCGCACCGCCGCGCCGCGCGCTGCGCTACGAAGACGCCGAGACGTCTAGAAGTCACTCGGAAACTTAACTCAGTTAAAGTTGGATGTTACGAACTGAGGCAATCGTGAAATTACGAATAATGCATGAAATTATAAATATGCATGTTTAGCCCTAATTCCATTTTCAACCCATAAAGTGACAAGTACTACAGATATCTAAGCAGAGCTTTTCCGGAATTTTTCGCCGGATTAGGCGCTACCGAATGGTTTGGCTATACCCAAACCATAATTCCCGTCTTAGGCTTAATAGTACCGTAACCTAATAAATAACAGTGACATTTGTTTTCGGTACTAAGCCCCACCCTCTGTCACAAGCAGAACCCAATCCGACAGCGCGGCCGCCGCCGTATGTAAATAGTTTACCGAAAGTCGCCGCTCGTCCATCACGCGTTGTCACATAAATTATGCCGCGGCGAATCCGCGGTCGAATCATTGTTTGACTTTTATCTTATTACGTACATCTCCCGATTTTGTTCGCGTCATATTTCTTCTGACTTATCGGCTTTTATCTATCGTTTTGTGGCGAGTCGCGCTATCGATCACCCGATCCCTGCCGCGAGCCGACAAATGTCTCCGAATGTTTTGAGTGGATTAGGCGAACTGTCGGTGTCGGTCACCGGGCTAACTAATGCGCTTCTGAGCTTATTTGGAACGCGTATCGAGTTATTGTCGCTTATCTGATGATGTGCGTGCGCGCACCTCTCTGGCGGTCACTCGGTGGCCTGATGTGCTCCCCTGCCGCATCTTCCACCACTCATAATGAATAATGACTGATCTTCTGAAATGTCTAAGAATTATTTTACATTGATCGCGGCAATAAATTAAGACACGCACTCGACTCTCAAGGAATGCGTGATTTAATATGTAAATAACCATAACACGACTTGACCATGAGTTGCATTTCTTCATATCAAAGATAGATACTTACTTATCAAGGCTACGCATACGGAGAGCCTTGGAAACTTTGATCTGAATGCTATTTATGTGAATGACGTCAGAAAAACCTGAGAGGTGTGACAAATGTGGAAAAAGTATGAACGGTAGTCGCCGCACGAGCCTGGCTATCTGTCAGATCTGTGTGAGTGTCACCGGACACCCGATACCTCGGTGGCATCGCCGGATCCGCGTTAAATTAATGAAAACATCCATCCATAAAGACCCAAACGCCTCTGCGTTCTTATGAATGAAATTCCAACCTGCACGGGTTCGAATCCTTTTTTATGATCATCATAAATTAAACGACCAATTTCCAGCGAGTGTCACAGCGCGGATAAAGGAATCATTTTTATAATATCCTCAGCGCTTAACAAGGGTACAAATAATGCCCACGCATATTCACGCGGCCATAAGTCGGGATCGAGAGAGCTGCCACTGACTGCTAAACTGTTAATATAAATAATGAACTGTGTTATGGGCTGGTGGTAGGTAGCAGTTCGTTGACTAACGATGTTTTTGTGCTGCCCCTCGTAACTTGTGGAGGACGCGGACTGCTTGTTTGTTATTGTTCGCGGGTTTTGGCATCAGTCTCTGACTCACTCTCATTGATTCCGATGCACTTGGGAGATATATTCATTCGGTCACAGCTTGAATAAAAATAAATTTAATTTCGACATACAGTATGGTGTGTATTGACTCTCGGTTATTTTCGAATAAAGGTATCTCTAACTTGCAAGCATGAAGAACTCAACTCCGTAGTAATACGAATACATAATTAATTGTTTAATTTTCATATTAGGTATTTATGTATGTACCTACCTAAATCATAAACGACAAAAACATCTTGCCTGAAGGTTTTTCCAGAGAGATTTGTTTGACCTAATTCCTTCAATTAATCCGCTTTATTGCCATTTTAGAATTCTTTTTTTCTTCAACAGTTTTAAATTAACCCATTTTGCAGCACAGAAATATTACGTCATGTGATAGGATTCACAAATGATACTTCGTGTCAGAGGATCACCAAACCTTTCTCATTCTCGCATTCTGTGAAAGAATTACCAACATTTTAACGGTAGCCATTTAATAACCTAGTCCAGCCACAAAAACACTGAAATAGTACCTAAAGACTATAAGTCTGCAAACTGTAACATGATACCGCGTAAGCAGGAGTGTACACTATAGAGTCGACAGGCTACCGTCGCCCACGCATGCCGTCGTCCTCAACCAGGCGCCCGCTAATTTATCGTCCACCTCACTCGCCTGACTTATGACATCTGCGCTTGCGCTCCTGCCCTTTTATGTACACAGTTTAATGGACGAACGACACTGGTTGCCACGTTGTTCTCGTGTGATAATGTCGTGAGATCATTGGGAATCTATATAATTATGTAGGTACCTATATAATAAAATAGTAACGAAGTCAAAACTGTACATTGAATATTTTTGAAAAAAATAATGTAATAATGTAATTGTACGAGGCGTGGAAACGAGTCTGATGCCGAAAATCAATTTTGTTTGAAGTTTTTTGTTGCTCGTAATGTACTTATGTCCCGGGTTGACACAAAACCGGATTTTGATGAAATTTGGCACACAGAATAATTTATTAATCCCGGTGGTAGATTCCTGTTGGATATTTTCCGACATCACCGCGGGCGAAGCTGCGGGCAAAAGCTAATAACTTAATAAGTTACAGGTTTCGGATGTGTTACTGTGTTTTCATTCTTTATTGGTCGCTGTGGAGTCCAGCGACAAGTCAAAAGTAAACTGAATGTTGATATTAAAACATACATAACATAACATTACGCGTGTATGCACCGAAGGGTTGGACAGAGGTGTAGTGGGCGAGCCTATTGCCACCAACCGAGCAGAAATCCAGACTCCGGGCTGCTACTGAGAAATTCCAGATGCAAAAACCCGACAACACTTTGCCCGACCCGGGGAATCGAACCCAGGACCTCATGCACAGCTGTACCCTAGCGCTTGCGACCAATAGACCAACGATATAAGTATTAATGTTTTTTATATATTAATGTTCAACATAAAGGTGTAATGGAATCTTGGAACATTATATTTAAATAAGTAGCAATATACAACAAGTTAGGTCGTTAGTAGACAGGCTTCTCCGCAGACGTCAGTGGTCGAGTGTCATTGTGGCCGAGGTCCTCAGCATCGCAGCCCTGGGCACTATAAAGTGACCGTTTAAATGATTAAGTGTTAAGTTACGATGTTGGCAGGCGCTCGCGCAGCGTGGCTCCGTCCTCCATTCACTGACCAGCGGATAATATTACCTTACCGCCGAAAATATCAAATCGACAGGAAGATGTTATCGCTACAGAATGTTATAAAATTGAATATTTTCATATATTAGGTTGGTCTGCTCACCCCCGCGGCGACACTCTTCCGGCTCGCTCTGTCCTGACTATCCCTAAACATTTTTATGACACATTTTATTGTGAATAGAGATGTTATTTAATATCGCTGTTAACGTCTCTACAACATTTGAAAAATGTTTTTAATACTTTTCCTTCTCGATGTGCTGTGCGCAGTTGTCATTCCAGTTTATTATATGCTATAAATATTCAATAAATAACAAAAAAGTAAATACAGGTATACCACCGGACGGACTTTACGTTTTTATGATGAAATAGAATACAACACATTGGTAACGCAAGCACACAGCTCAATAAAACTTGACGATATTTCACCCAACAAATTAATCTTGTATTCAAATTAAGACGATAACAATATGTACTTGTAAGTAGGTATTTCCATTTTAATAGCATACAAGTACCTATGTTCACGGTAACATACTAATCTGAGTACCTAAACGGTATGGTGGGTGTAACTATCGAAATGAAACTGTACATGCAAATGCCCTACCGTTCTACAATTTTTCTGGTATAAAAGACCCAAACAATTTAATCGAATTCAATTGTTTTTCATAGCTAAAAAGCCCACCTAGAGTTTTGGGAACATAAGACATAAACATGGAGATATATCGGACATAACGCCCAGCGTGACAACCACGCTCCTGCACCATTCACCATTAACTTAAAACAAATCTATAAAAAAAACTCACTTTAAATAAATACACTATTAAAAAGACGTAAAGTACAGCACTAGTCGTACAAATCGTTCGTTTTATGTAAACCGTGAGTTTCACGTTATGTTCATAGAGTATTTATCGCCAAGCGCGGGTTATTAACAAACCGGTTATCTTCACGCGTGATGTGTGCACCCAGAGGTGGGCGCCCCAACACTTCTATAGACTCATTATCTCGCCGGGAGACTCGCTTATTAGCATGCTAAATTGATTTCGACGCCTACGCAAGATCGAACACCATTTTAACTAAGCCCGATAGTTTCGGTTAATCGAAAAAAAACAAACACACCGATAAAAACACCGTTTAATTATGTAATGTCTTATTTAAACTCTACTAATTGTATCGGTAGTCGGTAGTAAGATAAAGAAACTTATTAATATTAATTAAATCCTGCTTTGTACGTCGAAGAGTACTCGAAAGTAGTCCAACCTGATTATTGGGTGTTTTCCACGAAACGTCTGGGAAAAACTGTGCAAAAAATATTTCGCTCTAAAAATTGTTTATCGGGAGTTGTGTATAAAAATGTGTGGAGTGTGTCGCGGCGAATATCAATTAATAGGCGTTGGTGCGCGCGGAGCTGCAAAAGTGTAAAGTGCACTGAGGCGGGGGGCGTTGCGTAAATCAAGCGCGGATACGCGTGAATTGCCAACGTGGAAATATGTCCATCCGAGACTCGGGCACCGCGCACCTCGCGGCTCGCACTATCCTATTTTAGGATAAGGGTTTAATTTTTAACTTAGTTCGAGGTTTGACTCATGATTTCAGTTGCGAATCTTAAATTGAAGGGTTAATAGTAACCTTCAATATGTAAAGTAACCTGTTCATATTCTAAAGGAGAGAAGAGTACATGAAATTTAAAAGAGGGGTGAAAGCATACTGATCTAATGATCTAAAACAGGGTTTCTTAAAACTATCTTCCTCCCAAATAACTATTATTTTCTTACATACAGGGTGTACTTCCAACTTACTTACAAAGCTAGTAAATACCTATCGTATTTTACGAGAAAACTCAATATGCCAAAACACGAGAAACAACCGGACTTTACCGGACAGATATCTGATACTGAAACTACAGGTGAACGGAGTAAATCTGTTCGCTGAAAAAAGTAGCTCCAGGTCCGTTTGGCAGCGGCCGCAGTGAAAAAGTAGGTAGGGGTAGGCGCACTATACAACACATGGCACGCGAAAATTATTGCCGCTCGGATTTTTCGAAAGCATTAATGCAAATTTATCGAGCCGCGCAGCGCTAATTGCGAACGACGCTGCCTCGCTGATTGTTTTCTCGTCCGATTTATGGCAACACCTATTGCCGATTTAAAGCTTTAATTGTAAACGATTCACGTGTTTTATTGGATAGTCGGTGTGTATTTATTCGAGTGCTCTCTGTGCGGTTTCGATTATTGATTTTCCGTCGGCTATGTGTTTCAGGAACGTTGTTTTAAGTTTCACTTGTCGTTATCGATGGACGCGACGTTTGTGGCGGACATACACTACAATATATTAAAACTACATTGACGCTTTCTTTCGGAATGATCTTTATAGTATACATAGGTACCTATTTATATAAAAACTTTAAATAGTAGTTATCTATTAGGGAGACGGTACCGGGTTCGTCAATAAAGGATGACAAAAGAAGCGCCAGATAAAATATTCTAATAACGTTATTAACCTTTTGATCCCCAAGCAATAAATTATAATACTTAAAACATTATACGTTTTAATCTTATTAGCGTCTCACCTAAATTGAATAATTTAGATGTAAATATTTTCAAGATCTTAATTAGTAACAATAAACAAAAGCAGCGTCTTAATTTAAATATTTATTTATAATACTATTTTATAAGTTAGTAGGTAAGTGACGTAAAACATTATTGATGTAGGTAATCAATTTTATTAGTTCTTAGACCAGGAAATCAGGTTTCTACTTTTCTTAACTTTTCCCTAAAAAAAGACCCAGATACTGATGAAGTTAATTGATCTAAAATAATTTTCTAAGCATTCACGTTTTAAATAATAAAAGATACTCATGAGCAGGTAAACACAGATCGTCAACAAAACTATTCGCCTACGGTGACGCTACGAAAATGTAGCACGTTGAGTGAGAAGTGGAAAAGTGTCGTAAAAACCAAGAATTACCTCTCGGCGGAGGTAGGGATGTGTTAATAAATTAAGTGACGTCACATCCGAGCGGTTAACAAAGTTAGCGGCGACGGCCGGGGGCGTTTCCCGCCTTTTTCGCTTAAGTTTTCCGCGCCGCCGGCACCGGAAGTTCGGCCATTATTATTTTACGCGGGCAACAAGCGGCGCGATAATATCCCGCGCTTCAGCCGGCCCGCTGCTTGAGACTGCCTTAATGGCGGAACGTGTCTTCTTACTTTGCGTTTAATAGGTGTAATAACTTAAACAGAATACCAGGATTTATTAAAGTTCCGCGTGATCTGACCAATCGATGGTATTTTCGAAAGTGGCTTAAATTATGCCATAAATGAGTTTTCATCCCACCATCTCGGAAAGAGTATTTTTAATCTTCAATATCTGAGTGGAAAAGCCGTTTTTATTCTCTAGAGGATAAAGTAAATTGAATTTAGAACATCGTGTGCACTAAGTTTGTGAATTAAAAAAAACATTAAACCTATTTACTGCTACCTCTATGGTGCCGAATATATCATACAACTTTTTTTTAATTTGTTAAAAACTCAGACTCGGAACCTTCTTGGTGTTCTTTTTTCAATTTGCTTTGTACGCGGTTCTTTACGCGGCATTTTTTCACGTCATTGTTAAACCTTATATTAAAAACAAGAAACTTGAAAACAAGTGAAAAAACTAAAATGAGTGATTCTAGCGACGAGGAAGTTTGCTTGACGCCAACAGAATTAACTGAAACTGTTAATAATGCGCAAATGAGCTTTCTCCCTCAACAATCACGCGAGAAGTATTTAAAACAGTACGATATGTTCAACACGTGGCGACTAGCAAAAGGAGCCAAAACTTTCTCAGAAAACGTTTTGCTGGCATATTTTATAGAATTATCCGAGAACAAGAAAGCAAGCACTCTATGGAGTACGTATTCGATGCTAAAAGCAACAATAAAGATGAAAAAAGACAAACATATCGATACCTATCCTAAATTAGTGGCATTTTTAAAAAGAGCCTCATCTGGTCATCAACCAAAAAAATCGAAGGTTTTCACAGTATCTGATATTGAAAAGTTTCTTAACGAAGCACCCGATTCCGTATATTTGGCGGCAAAAGTAAGTCAGTTGCACATTCAGTATCTACTTAAGTATATTAATCTCAATTAAATAGTATACTTAGTAGATGTTGATAGGCATAATTATGCGTTCATATCAATTTTATTCATTTATCTACTACAATACTCTTTACGTTACAGGTTGTTCTTATTATTGGAATAAACGGAGCATGTCGAACTAATGAACTAACACAACTTAATGTCAAAAACATTGAGAAACATTCAGATGACTTACTATTAATTAATTTACCTAATACAAAGACAAAAAGAGACCGCAACTTCGTCATTCGCAAGGAATACGTAACGATTGTTGAGAAATATCAAGCCTTACGCCCGCCTAACACTCCAATCAATCGATTTTTTCTACAGTATCGCAATGGAAAGTGTGTTAGACAGCCTATGGGTACTAATAAAATTGGCAGTATCCCACGAGAAATAGCAACATTTCTTGAACTTCCAGAACCCCTGTTGTACACGGGTCATTGTTTCCGACGAACTTCAGCCACACTTTTGGCTGATTCCGGAGCTGATCTCCTGTCCCTTAAGCGCCACGGAGGCTGGAAGTCCAATGCAGTTGTAGAGGGATACATAGAGGATTCCATCCAAAATAAGTCTAAAATATGTGAAGGCATCGTAGGAGCCATTACACTGAAAGAGCCTCAATCGGATCCTTGGACTGGCCCTTCTACATCAAAAATAAGCCGTTATGAAACACCTAACCATCTCCCTCTCTCTCCAACATTCACGCCAAGGGAATCCGATGAATCGGTACAACTATTAAGTATGACAGATAGTTTACCGAAAAACAGTACACAAGTGACTAACACCAATATTACAGTACCAAACAAAAATATTACACTCAATTTAAATAACTGTAGCAACGTTACTTTAAAATTTTCTTAATTATACCTTAGTAATATTTTGTTATAATTTAAAGATTATTCTATATTACTTACCTGTCATAATGTAGTAATTAATACCTAAACTGAAATAAAAGTGTACCTATCTTGTGATTGTAAACGTTTTTTTTTTTGCATTTAGTCATTTCCTCGCTGAGGTGGAATGAAAAGTTACGTGTTGCACTCGAGTGCAAAGATTTTTCACCTCGTGCTCTTTTGATTCCCTCGCTAACGCTCAGGATTCTAATTTTGAATCACTCGCTACGCTCGTGATTAAATTTTAGAATCCTTCGCTTGCTCGGTCATCAAAATTGAACACGCGGTTAAAAAGCAACTTTGCACTCTTGTATAACAAATAACTATTATCTCTTTCTTCATAAATATTCATACCTCTGCTGCTTGCGTTTAGCTAAGTGTGGGAAATAAAATCATGGTCATTAATGGAGTTATTACACGAATACATTATTTTTTACAACTTGTTAAGATAGCCAAAACCATGCGATTAATAAAAGTCATAAAAAACAACTTTCCAATAGCCTATTAACTTCTTAAACAGTATCAAAAGTCAACCCTTCGTAGAGGCGAGCTGTTCTCAATTCGGCACACGTCACAGCGATCAGTGGCGTGTGTTTTGCGTAATCCCGGAATAAAGCTTAGTTAGGAGTAAGTAAGCCGGGTCGGGTGGGGCGAGTCACTTGGCCCCGTAAATCAATCCAGGTCCGTCTCAGGCGACGCGGCAAAAATAAGAGGTCGAGGTTTACACCGCACCGAGGACTGAGCGCCGAGCGACGAACAAATCCGCTTCGGTCGGGTTTACGGGATTCTTGCTATTTTTTACCTTTGGAAAGTGCAATATTAAGCTTTAAAAAATTCGAAACAAAAGCGTAGTCGTCATTGCTTCAACATCTAAGCACTAAGTAGCTAAGTATTCCTAGAACGATGAAGTATCTTGGATCTGTAAGTACTCGAGGCGCTTTTTTCGATAACGTTTTTTTTTTTTCGAAACTCGAGACAACACAGGCATCGACAAAAACCTTGGTGCTTCCAATTACAATTAATTATGTAGTCAAATTTTTCCTAAAATTCATACAATATTACTGGCACCCACTGAAAAATTAACTTTATTCCTGTGTTTTATACATTTCCTTGCCATGTAGGTAATCTTGTTCCAGTTTGAACAATAAATCTTATCTTATCTTTAAAAAAATGACCAATTATTCGTAAGTAAACTATTTGCTAGGTGTTCGTGTTACAAGTACGTAATACAGAAGATTTTTCTGTTAATTATTAGATAAGGTAGTGTTGAGTGGAAACAGCTTGTTAGAGCTTATACATGTAGCGTATCATCCATCTTTTTCTTCGCCATACTAAAGTTTTCCCGGCCACTTACCGTGTACCACTTTTCTGCAATTAGCGACCGAGTTTCAGCTCGGCACTCATGAAGTTGTAAGTGGAGTGACACGTCTTTCATTTGCAAATCTTAATAGAAATCTGACCATTATAAATATTACTACCTATCGCCCGCGGCTTCACCCGCGGCTTCGCCCGCGTAGAGGTTGGAAATTATCCCACAGGAATGTACTACCGGGATAAAAAGTATCCTATGTAATCCAGGTTATAAACTGTGTGCCAAATTTCATCCAAAACCGTTTAGCCGTTTTTGTGTGATTGAGTAACAAACATACAAACTTTCACATTTATAATATTATTATATATTATATTATATTATTAGTAGGATAGGATAGATATAGTAGCTGGCCAATAGACGTATTCGCTAACTTATCTTGCAATGTGTGGCAAACACTTTGTAGGAAATTATCGTGAAAAACAAAATATCGTCAACATGTTTACAAACATTTTCATCTGAATGTTCCTGTATGTTGCAAACGCAGATTCTAATCAAGAATATAGGTGCATAGCATTAATTTACAAGACAACACGACTTTACATTCACCCTCCAGAAATTATCTCTATCATTTCATAGCGTTTATTTTCGCCAGTCATTACGCTTTCACAAAGCTTACGCAAACATATTTAAACGTTATTACGAACAAATGCCACTTTCTCGTGACGTTCGACACGACAATACCGAAATAATACAATAAAAGAGTTGACAGTCCATTGTTTGGTAAATTATTCACGAAATCTATTCGTCACTCGCTCTAGATGTTGTGTGAGATTACAGTGATACGGCGGATCACAGCGTTTCCATATTTCACGGTGGTGACGCTGATGACAGTCGTGACAGGCCTGTATCGAGTAGCCCACTTATACATGGTTAATGATGGCGCTTATGTTTTAAAATATATAAATCATGTGGTGATGGTCTTTTAGCTTTTTAATTATTTCGCTTGCTGTTTAACTTTGAATACAGTGAATTGAATACCGAGTTTAGTTTTTGTAAAAAAAAGAGAAAGTCAGACTATCTGCTAAGAATAAATTATGATAATATTCACAAAAAGTAATTACACCCTTTTAATGTTATTCACCGAATCTACAAAATGTATCAATCAATCTGGCTTTTTATTCAAATGAACCGTATTTCCACTGCTAATAACACGCTATAAAGCCACACAGTTGCAAATAAATATCAATCACGCAGCTAGTTATTAAAATACAAGATATACTGCAATTTACGTATATAAAGAATGTGTATCGAGTGTAGCCGGGGGGGTAAAGACAATTAAAAATTAATCTTATGCGGCCATTGATAGTTGGTTAATACGGCGGCATCCGGCAGCGCCCGCGCCCCGTCATTACGGGCCCGACGATTCAATTCGACACATCTTCAGGGTTTCACCTCGCTCAATAATTACCCAGTGCTATCATTAAGCCGCGTGCACAACAAAACGTAATAACCTTGCAATTAGACGGTGACTGTCATTAGATTGTAATAGAGTTTCGTACAACAATTTGTGAGTAAAATCGTCAAGCGTGTCACATTACCGGAGTCCATTAGGGCGTTTACACAACACGGAATTGAAATGAGCAGTCCACAGATTATCGTGATAGACAAACAGACCGCATTGTCTCATAATAATACTTTATACGGCGTGTTCAATATTAACAACTTCTTTGCAATTGATAATTTAGCTGCGCCAATGAAAAACCACAATCAAATAATATTGATATCACATTCGACTTCCTTACAACACAAAACACAAAGGCTTTTCATCTCTCCCTATGGTAAAGGTCAACTGAAGGGTTTTCCTTTCTAATCCTAAGGTAGCGAACACATTGCTGAAGCGACGGCGGGCGATGCAACGGCTCGCTGTGTACCTAAATGGAAAACTAAGCGAGTAATGCGGTATTCAATTGGTGATTGGTAACAAGTCCAGAACTTTGAAATACATGACAAGATATTATCTACCAGCTTTATCGCAAACATAACAAAAGCTGAGGAGAACATTCCTAAAAATGGAGCTTTTCATCTTTGTCTTGCTCAAAGCTCTACTAACTTAGGGAGTTACAGTTCCTGCGATTCAGGCCTCGCGCAAGAGTTCCTTTAAAACGAAGGGGAGCACTAAGAAGGTATTTTTCTAAATAATTCATAGAGGAAAGTTGCTATGGAAGTTCGTTATTTTTAATGGAAAATCCCATCGGGCACGCGGCTTTTCCTATAGGTACCTAATTAATAACTTTCTAATAAAAAAAAACCAACAGGCTTTTCAAGCTTCACCAAATGAAAAAAAGAATTTTAAAAATCGGTCCACATTGTCGAAAATATCGATGGCCATACATATAAAAAAAGCATACAGACGAATATAGAACCTCCTTCATTCCATCTCAAACTTAAACAAAAAACGCTGTTACAATTTCAAAATTACTTTCAGTAATTAAGTACATAGTTTAAAACGACCAATTTTAAAAACTACAGCCTGTACACAAAACGTTAATGGCGGCCATGTGTCGAATATCCACAGTATATCCGGGCGATTTCGTCAGGTAGCACGATAATATCCACACATCGGGTATTAGGATCAGGCGATAAGATCGTATCGTCTCTACGTTAAATAACATGTTTCCTGCAATGTTCGTGGTAATTTTAATAATATAATTACGATATTCGTATGGCGGCTTTTCAGCCCTATAATAATGCCGAACACCAAACAATGTGTTTATACCATTCAAGCCGAACTGTTATTATGTTTTCATACACACATTGATCGTGTAATTTGGGGACTTTTTGAATCGACTGAAATGTAGACAGAAATAGATTTTAATCGTTCTGATGATATTAGGATTTTTAAGTATGTAAGTAGGTATATAGAGTATACTTACATTTTAGTTATTATGTTGATATTGATCTGATCCAGTTAAAAACAAAGGTGTTTAAAAAGGTCAATTAAAATAGTATCCACCTTTAGTAACATGACGTGATAATGTACAGCTAAGGATACCATCTAAAAGTTGCTGAAATCAGACGATGGCTAACTGATGAAGGCAACGTTTGTGTGAACTAAGAAGTCTCAATATCGGAAAAACACTTGAGCACCATAACTCTAACCGGATTGGTAGCCAAACAGATGAGTTCGGTTTAAAGTCTTTAAAGAATTTATTCTCATAAGAACAATACATAGGTTCACTTATAATGAGATACAAAGTAATTGCTTATATCTAAATAAATACATAGTTCATAGTTTACATTTTCATCCTAAACAAATATTGAAAGAAAACTACCTTCGGCGCTCTCACCTCTGCTGTAGGTAAAAAAGTATTTTTTTTTAATTTCAAATGAACTCCAGGGACTAAAATTAAAATTACTTTGTTATTTTTATGAGTATAAAAATAACTATTCTTCTGTTTAAAATCTTGAAGCTATACTATGAAAAGCTAAAATATGAATAAATATCAACATTTACTACCAGGTGAAGCGGAACTCATAAATCCTAGCATCATTTGCAACCTCCTACTACATTTATTTCACCTTATGGTTTAACTTCGCAGCAATTTGCTTAATTGATAAAATTAATAGGTACTGAATTTAATTTCCTTCTCGCATCCATCTCACGTGTCATTAGTTCCGGACATACTTCACGAGTAGTTTGAAAGGAGATTTGATGTGTTAGGTTTCTTTCTTAATTATCTATCTAAAAAAACTAGTATAGTTTTTTTTTTTCGTTACATTATTAACGCGTGTAATTAATACCGAAGTTGATTCTATTTTTCCGCAACTTTTAATAAGGAAGTAGGTACTTACTAATAGGCGATATTTGCAAAAGTTTAAGTAAAAAAATAAGGCTTTCCTAGTTATCAAGAGCAACAAGAAAGACCCATTGACGAAGAAAGGACCGCGAGGGATTTCAACATTTTCACTCGGTGCATCTGTGTCCACAGTTTAATATTTACTTACGGGAAAATATAGGTAGGTATATTTTTTTTTAATTTGTTTTAAGATATGCATTTGATATTTTATTTGAAGTCACCATAATAAGTAGGTAAATAGTTTTATACCAATCTTCCTTTCTAAAAATCATTTCTCCAACTGAAAATGATTACAGGTTACAGAACATAAATTTTTATTGTGACCAAAATAAAGGCTGAAATGGAATTTAAATAAACATTATTAAAAAGAAGGGAACATAAACTTAATAACACAATTGCATAGCACAGGTACCCAGACGTAATAAATACGAAATTAAATGTGAAGGGACTAAATGTCGTCACATTAAGGAGGTGCAGCAATCTGCAGCGGGTTGCCGGCCACTAATGACGGTGTCAGCTTATTGTTTTAGATCACCACCGCCCTCTAATTCACTGCATAGCCTCTAATTAACCACCCGCCGACCTCAAAAAAACACATCAAATTCACCCCTTAGTGATAACTGCATCTATGTATTATAGAAAGACCCAAATAACGGACCTACGTAATTCGTTCAGGTCTTCCAAAATGTTGCGTATTACTTACGGATATTAGAGTTTTTTTTTTCTAATGTCCCTTTTCACCCCTACTTCAATTGCGTAAAAGTTTAAGACAAAAAGTTGTAACGGCCATCCAATTAGTTTAAGAATCCGCACAGAAGCGCTTCGCCGACCCTACATTTTTCCCAATTAAATGCAAAACTCGCCCGGCACCGGCGGCTATATAAAATTTAAAGTCCATACAATTCGCGCAACACAAATTTTTATTACCTTTGCCCGGTAAGTAAACAAAAAGAACAAATTAGCCAGCCTCAGTACAAGACGTCGCCGTCGTCCGCGCTATATCCCACTCGGGACACAAGGGTGTAAAAAGTAAAACAATAAGGATTCTGTGCGGCTGCAAGGGGATATTTATTGTTAATGAAAATGGCGGGATTTGAACTAACGTCTTGTAACTAAATGCCCCCTCACGGTTAAAGCGGGCACTAATTTGGTTTTTATAGCGCGTCCTTAATTTGATTTGGCGGCATCGCGGCCGCGCCACTATTGCCTGTAGGAGCAATTAATTTGCTCGGATTATATTTTTTCCCGGGGCGGCCTGTGCGACTCTCCCCGAGCCCGCGGAGCTTGCTTACGCGCCCACAACACGATCGAACCGACGAGGAAAAAATAAAATAAAACTTAAGCCCCGTTTAATTTGAAGGGTGGTTCTGGGCTATTAAAGTAACACGCTTATGTATTGCAAATTATATTGAAATTTGTCTTCCATTACTGAGCGTCTTCCTCACACAAATGTTGCCCGCATTACGAGCGGGAGATTTTTATTCCTCGCTACGCCCACCCTTGTCTCCCGGTTTTTTACGTCGGAAGTTTTGTGGTGTTTTTTTCTCGCTAATTAAAACTCTTCCGCGCTGTTTCCTCTGAGAAACGAGATCCGATCAATTAATTTTTGGGCGGCGTAAGCCGTCTCGAAATTTACTGGGCTCAATAAAAAAACAATTTTCTTTGCAAAAAAGGGTATCAAAAAGTAATTGATCAAATAAAGGTTTATATTTAACAAACTTTTTAAATTGCCTCCGAGTGTTTAAATTGTTGTTGTACAATTTTCTGGGTAGCTGGGAAATACGTTAGTAATCAAGGTGTAGGTCATCTAATAGAATAGCATTGTTTATAGCAAATGCTATGCAATCAGCAGCGCGGGCGCAGCGTTGCGATGGTAGTGCGGACGGTGCGAGATGGAGTCACGCGCGCTATTGTCTCGAATACCGAGGACATACTATTTCATCTAATACAATCATTTGTACACTATAATATTATGTACGATAACTACTTACTACCGAGATGACTACTAAATTCTTTATTGCCTTCCTACTTTTCATTGTCGGTAGCTAGTCCTGCTTTCATGTCGTAAGCAGAATCATATTTAGGAAAGGAAATTGAAAACGTCATCCTCTTCACTTCATTGCTTCTTGTTTCTTATACAGGACTTAAAATTTTGGAATTAACACGTGTCGTCAAACTTTCACATACTCACTTCAACATCCAAGCCCTATAGCCCATGACGTTAAAACTCATGTACAAAAACAAACCTGTAAACAAAACACAAAAGCAACAGCACCCTTCAATCAGTTGAAATGAAGGCAGCAGAGGTTCAGCAGCAATTTGTCGTTGATAGCAGCGCGTCGGTAGGCAGGCCAGTGGAAGCACGCGCCGAATTAAATGGAAATCAATAGCAATCGCCGCACGTGACCGACGACCCTTACATCTCGCCGACAGCCGCCATCACTCACACAGCCCAAGAATATGGCAGTTCGTGACAGATCATGGTCTTAATAGAAAACGCTCACCGGTTTGTAGATAGGATCGTGCCAACTCGTTTGTTTTGGTCAGTTGCAACCTGATTGGTCTGAAAAGGAAATTCGTATCCAGAATTTCGGACGATTTTTCGAAGGATCGTCATAGAATTTCAGGATTCTATTATGTATCAATATTCCATAAAAGAAATCGTGATGAAATCTTATCTTGAATTACAAAATTTCCTGAAAGCAGTGAAGAAGATTTAAGTAATCAGCAGTATCTTCTTTAAAGTAAATATAACATCTGTTAACACCTGTTAGTGAGGTTACCAATGGCCATTTTCAATGCTGTACCCAATGACAAGTCATTGTGTCCAGAGTAAAAAAAAGATATGTTTAATGCACATTAATTAAAAGTATCATTGAGACCTTTGAGCATTTATTTCATTCAAATGTTATTTCAACCAAATCGGAAAGCTTTATTCGTGCAATGGCTAAACGGATTCGGATGAAATTTGGCAGACAGATAGTTTATAACCTGGATTAACACATAGGGTACCTAGTTTTAATCCCGGTAATAAGATCCCGTTGGATATTTTCCGACATCCACCAATCAAACCTAATTTCTAAATAAGTTGTATCGAATAGGAATCTTACAGGATTTTTAAATCTATTCTATCGATTTATACGCGTCAACAATGAAACCTGAGAATAAATGAAATAGGCATAAAACCATTCCAGCTCCTTGTCTATTCTACACATCAATTCGGCGGGCACGTCCGCGCTCAGTGCGGCCTGGCAGACAAAGCAGCACTTCCTTCGATTGTCGTCCGATGATTGATCAATCAATGCATTAGAAAGGCCTGCTTAATTGCGGCCATTCCGAACCACTGTTTGTACTGACGAATTACGTTAATGCTTGCTTTACATGGCTCCGTCGTGTCTAAGGGAAACTATTTATGATTTGTTTGGAATTTTACTTCTATTTGCACTCGGATTTTCCCAATTATCAGTATTTTCAGAAAGTTCAGTAATCTTGCTATCTATAAGACTCATAGATTTTTATAAATAAATTAATTATACATTCAAATTGTTGCCGTTATGCAGCATTTTCCTCGTCGTGTCTCTCATGTCTCTTAAGTAGATCAAAGCTTGTCTTCGTCAAAATTATAGACGTCCCTCATTCTACATTCATTCTTCTCACGAGTACTCCTCAATTATCATTTAATTTACGCGACATCTTATTATGACCACAACGTTATTATGATACCTCGTACAACTTTTTCTACTTCCGCGGATAATAATCATGAAAATAAGAAAATGTCTTAAGTATGGTTAATTGGTTATGGTTAATTATTGATATTCTAAATTGTTTTCAACTTTTTCAGACTGTGCTTGTTACGAAGGAAAAAAATAAATAAAAACGTATTGGTATTTTAAAATGATCAAAAAGCCGTGCTGACGTATACATACCTCATTACAGAGCTACAATTGTCTTTTGAATGCTAATGATTTAAATGGACTTTGATGTAGTCATTTGACTTAATCCTAGGTTTCCGTAAACCGCAACAAAGTGGTCCAATTAGCTAAACCAAGTCGGTTTCAAAATAACTCTTTAGAGAAAATTGGCAGCAATTTGGCTGAAATTACTGCAAAATCTGCTTAAATGTTAACTGAATTTGTTTATTCACGTAACAACGAAGTAGATACGAGATACGAGTGGTTAACTTTAATTTTTTCTGGGCAATTTTCCACAAATATCAACGGGAGCAGACCCACGTCCAGTGCTTACATAGTAAAGCAATATCTACAAAAGGACAAAATATCGCTGCAAATAAACGTTTAACTTTATGGACTCGAAAGATATTACCGATTCGTGATCTCCTTTTTGTTTAGTTTCGCGTTTCGCCTGGTCGGCCATCTTGGCGACATGTGGCGGGAGATTTAGGCGGGAAACGTGCCCCGCTATATTAGATTATGTCGAAATGAATTGAGCGCTACTATTGGATATGTTATTGACGTAGATTTGCGATCGGAGGAACGAACTGATATTTCGTATTGTTATTAAAGGCGCAGCGCTCCCCGTGGACGTGAGCGGCGTCCCGAGTGCCGGCCGGCCCGCCCGATACGACGCCCTTATGGACCTATCGTTTAGGCCTCTTTATATTTTTCTTATGTAAATACGATTTCATATCCGATGAGCTTTATTTATGTGGGAATCGTTTTAGCGAGATAAGTCTCTCCTCTGTTCCACTGTGCACCTCTCGCGATGTATGGAGATTTTGTTTGTTTTGGAATACTGATTTATTGTATCCTGTGATTCGCTTGTCTTTTATTTGAGATACTTTACGTATCGGACGTATAATAAATAAAAAAAGGTAGCGACTGTCTCTTGTAAATCAGTATTTATCTACATCATACAAATTTTCAAAGGATGAATGTGTTTTGAAGAGCAGAGAGTATTTTGAAGTGTCGCTAAACATCAAAGAGTGTATGTGCCAGGCCGAGAGCGTTGTTAAAACGTCTTCAAGGGTTTCAGCGCGGTAAACAGTAGCGCAGGCGCTGGCGCAAGCCATAAGACATATCAAGGAACACACCACGGAATTACGATTGAATATTTATATTTAGGAAAACACGAGGTACTAAGTAGGTAGGCGAACGTAAATACAAAACTTTTTTTGTCTTCCTTATAGGTATAACATAATTATCTTATGTAGAACATTGTTTATCGCTACACAAAACGGTGTAGAGCTATTTTCAAATCTTAATTAGATAGACACCTAACAATAATTAACAATATGCAGAAGTACTAAAGATTTGTTATACTTAGGTACAAAACCTCAAAACAGCTTTGTACAAAAATAATTTCCCAAGCCCTTGCTCACCGACGCAGTTTTCCGTCGCTTGCGCCGATGCGCGAGGGCGGCGCACGCGATCGCGGTTCGCTTTGATGTCGCGAGGGTAGTTATGGAAATTAATCAAGTGAACAACGTGTAATTGCTTCCGATAAGCCAGGCGGCTTGCCTGCGCCGGAGCAACGTTTTTTTCCCTCTTTAACGAGCCGCTCACAATACAAACACCACGTCTTAAACGATACCCGCTATTAATTTGTTCGTCGAAGTTTTTTCTAATTGATTTTGTCGATGAGTTTTTAAATAAACAATTGTTTTGTTTTGGGATTTTTTAGGGTAGGTGAGCACATACGATGAATCTTTGGAATTGCAAAATATTTTTTTAATCAAAGAAAATCTGATTAGTTCTACATTGCATTATCTATCAGAATTGTGTTATAGTTTAGTAAATTAGGTATGAATTTATGACAAATTGGAACAATCTTCTCACTTTCGTCTTTCTTTTCTTCAAAAACTACCTAAACATCAATGAATGTAATTGAAGCATTCTGTTCTCTACAAGTCATTATATTTTAAAACCCGGTTACGTAGACCACTTTAATAGAAACATTGGTAGTTCTCAAATCACATATATAAGTAGATCGGCACCTGTCGGTCTGGTATGATAGCGGTGGCGGTGCGCCACAGTGCGCCCGCGCCGACGCCGACGGCGACGTTAAAAGCTCTGCCCACACATTCGCCGACCTCTTACTTTGCTCAATGTTAACTATCCACACACAGTAGCACTCTCTCTAACCCCTGGCGCCTCCGCACACACTTCACTTTTAACTCTTACAAAAAAAACATCTATTTTTAGAACCACTTCCAATTCATAAGTGGCGCTTATTTATTCCGCATTTACGTCATTGTAATTCATCATCATAACATTTACATCCCTCAACATGCCAATACCAACCAAATCAATGACGAATAGACAAAAAATACCTTTGAAATATCTCAGAACGTCGCAACGAATAAATAATAATGAATAATGTTAAAAGAAACCTATCAATAAAACTGAACTTAACGTATCCCGAAATAAAACACTTTGTTATTAAGTTGACAAGCAACCGTAAAAATGCTCCTTTAAAATGTAAAATAAACAGATCAATCATGTTAAAGCGATCCCACCGGGCTCGCACCGATCCCCGAAAAGAAGCCTACGTAAGCGTCTATTATAAAGCACAGATGTTACCACAAGACCGATTTCATACGTTGTCTCTGTCGAGCCCACGGCGACCTAACTGGACAAAGTGGGACACAAAATAAAAGTGATACTCATTTTTTATTCTTTTTCGAAATAAGAATTGTTCTACATTCGGGAGAGTGATTGACATGCGGTCGCCGGCGGCGCCCCCCGACGCGCGGTATTAAAGCGTTTCACAAGATGGCCCTCGTATTATTATCATTTTATAATTTATTACGCTAATTATGAAAGGGTCGTATTTAAAAATAAAACAAAGGTATTACGGATGCCATATTTGTGTGGTAAAAGCTTTGCGGACGTGTAGCGTGTTACTTTTTGGGCGTATAAATCTAGGAAGGCACATCAATCAAGTTGTCGGATGGACGGGAAGTCCCGTTCCACATTATTATGTAGATCCATGATTAAAACGTTAAAAAATATGTAGACACAGTACGCAACAACCCTTTAATGTAACGTGTAATAATATCATTCGTAAAAGGTGGGTCGAGCTCGGACCGTCTATGACCTACGCCGTTAATTTTTTCATACTTGTGTCATATAAAGAGGTATTATCATTTATCTGTAATGTTTGTTTAGTACGTACAGGTTTATGATATTGACTCATAACAAAGTGACGTTACATATTCATGGGAGGCTATAATAAACCAATATTGTCATTTGTGCGGGCGGGCCCGGCGCCGGGCGGGTCGCTCTAATTGAAACCCCGGCTCGCCACGACGTGAGAAGACTAACCATCGGCTAATCCTCGGAGGCTGGACCTTGTCCGCCCGCTGCCCATACACATCTATGTAATTGGAGATTTCACGAGATAACACTATGACCCCTAATTATGAAATGGGGTGCACACGTCCCGGCTCCGAGGTAAGATGAGACGTTACGACTTCCTGTTATCTGCTGTAATGCAGTTAAACTTAATACACTTTACATTACATTGCCCACTCACAACTTTGATTAATTCTGTATTAGACACTAATATACCTAATAACACAAGTAATGGTAAATGCAAATGATTAAATACTTGTAGAAGTTATTTCTTACTTTATGGGAAAGCTTTATACCTACCTACTGAAAGCTATATGAAACACGCTGATGTTTCGTTACGACATTAAATGAGTACATATCTATTCAGTGTAAGTGAGACAATGTTCACCCCAACCCCAAGCTATCAGAGAGATTATCATCGCTAACTTGAGCCCTTTCTCCAAACTCTGACTATTCAGCTTTATCGAGCGTGTCAATTTACAATCTACTTAGCAGATGCACGACAGAAACAATCGAAGAGTGCCTCTTTGATTAGTTAATTATTTACAACAGCTAGTGAAACATGAAGGATGAAATACAAGACATTGAAGTAGATATTATGACCTTATATAATCTTGAGTTGGTGAACCGAAATAGGTTGTAAAGACAGTGAATACGATATAAATGAAATGAAGGTTAGGCGCGTTTCAACGCATTCCGGAGTAGGGGTGAGCCCTTAAGCCGCAGGCGCACTTACGATTGAAACATCGCCGCCGAGCCTAAAACAGCCGAGGCTTAGCGCTTCTCGTGCCAAACTTGATACCCGTCTTCTAACTTGTGATTTGGGACTTAGGCGCCGAAGTAACGCAAATTCGCGACTCGAGGAAGCCAAAGACGAAAAGACTTTGTAAATTAAGGCGATACAATTTATTATAGAGCTGTTGGATTTCTCAAGTAAGTGTCTTGAGTAACAAACGATGCGGGCGCCGAGACGTTTGACATGAGTCTCGTGCGGCGCCAGGAGCCGTCACAGGGCTGTTCTGCGTCCACTCCACAAGACTGCGTGGTCACGAGCGTAATCCTTATTTATGGCAAGACGCCCTACGATGCCTCCGCTGGACCAACTATTTGTCAAGCACAGGCGGCCGACCAGCATCAATCTCGGCTGCTGGCTTAACACGACCTCGATCCTTGACGACTCATATACGTATCCCATTTATCATCCCGCCGCTTTGAGTCGCACAATAATCGAGTGGACGCTATTATTAACAGTGGCAACGTTATCTACTGCCGATGTCGGTAATAAATACGAAACGGACATAAAGTGACCAACAAAAGTGAAACTGAATCACCCCCGACCACTTAATACAACAAGAGAGGCGCGCACCGGACAAACAGCTACAAACGGCCCCCAGCGCTCGTTACCAGATCGCACTAAATTACGCGCAACTTACGCGGGCCATCTTTCATTATTACGACTCTATTTTGGCAAGTCACAACAGGACGGGCGTGGTGGCCGGCCCGTTGACCATTATCCCTCTATTACCCGGTGCAAGTTTTTTCGCCGGCCACACTGACCGCTGCCCCTATGCGGGGTGCCCGCCGAGATAAAATCGTAAATTACAACCCAATTCCATGGCTGTTAAGACTTGACAGATGAAAAGGCTTAATGTGAGATTGTTGGTGCTATATCGTTAACATATCAAATGAAATGATGGTATTGTCCTATAGAGACATTGTATATGATTAACGTCCATTTTCATAATTTGTGGTCAATTTAAAGTTATTTGGCGTTATTTATTACACAAAGATTTAAATGGTTCCAAAATAACAAATGTAAAGTTCATCTTGTTGCATTGTCCTACTTTGATTGATGATTAATATGTGCGGAATGCAACTTAGATGGTTCCTAATGATTTTCAAGTAGATAGTGAAGCTCTGTAGTGTGGTATCGATGGCTGTCGGGTCAGCGGGGCGCGTCGCCGAGTGGGAGGACATTACAGTAATGTTACTGAAAGACGTTACTCGCCGCTCGGCGCCAGCCGCTCTAACAATACCCCATTACGCTAAACTGTTCACAGAGTAAACTGACAACCGGACTGTTACAAACTCTATGCGAGACCAGAGAGCACGAGGAGATAGGGCTAAGGTTTTTGTTCAAATAGGAAGTATACCTTTACTGCTTGGCGTTTGTTTGAGTTTATTTATTTGTACCAGTTCTCTAATGATCTGCAACATCTGATTATCATAACCTAGTTAAGTACCTCATTTTCTTCAATGAACTCTATGTTAATTTGATTAAACTTTCTGACTCCTAAAATCGTGATTATGCGAAGCTTTTAAGCGCGATTTTCGTAATCATAATCAATTCTGCAAAAGCCGATTAAAAATACTTCAACTTGGTCGTCACATTTGCATGATGTTTAACTAAAACCAACGGACGGTGAAATGTGCCTAATTTATAATCTCACTAACAATTATTTAAACAATAATAATACCTTCATGATTACTCTCTAAATATACCACACTCTATGGTCAAAGATAAGCCATCGAACAAGGTTATGACGTGCCTGTCGCATGATCGTTAGTAGGTTCCGATGTACCGATGGCCAGTTGACTCATGTTGTGTGCCATACGCGATTATTGAATTAAAGTAAGGGATGGCGCTGAATGCAGGACCCCTGCCGAGTCAGACCACAAAACGCTCCACTACACTGATTTCATACGAGGATATGAATGCCCTCGATATTCTGTGTTTGGACAGGAATGATCGAGTGCCGGTTGCATTAAATACACATCAATATGTAAGATGTCGTTGTATTTAAGTTGAAAATTTTATTCAAGTGTTTTTTGATGACATTCTTGTTTTGATAACGATGATACGGAACAACCCATGTGATCATTTTCACCACCCTCGGATAAGTTCTGGTAAGCTTATCCGGGGGGATCACACGGTTTACCACGATATTTTTATCTCTTCTATTTTCTAGTAAGTAGTGCGTATTTCACAGTATCCCACAGTGGAACTCGCCCTTATACTTCGGCTCCTTATAATTATGATGAGTAGCAGCGGAATAAAACATAACACCTAGTACAAGACGTTAAGCAGACATATCGTTCAAATTGTTTGTACAAAAACAGGAAAAAGATTATTGTATAATTCCAATAAAGATCAAAGACAGGGTGGAAGTATGGCGTATATGACTACTGTGTGTATGTTGTGTATGCGTGATACAAAAACAATATGCGGGACAGATGGCTGGAAACCTTTACCTACATTGATTGAATTATAACAGACGTTTTCAATAATTCATACAGAAATCCCATAGACAAAAAAGGATCGATCATTCGGACTATAAAGTACTTTTTTTATACAGAAAATTTCACTACGCCCAGCGGAAAATTCACATAGACTTTGACCTCAGAATGGTAGGTTACCTACCTATTTACTATTATTTTATAAGCGCACATAAAACTAGTGATTTCTACTGCGCACATCAAGGACCATTACTATCGTAGCTATATAAAATAAACAAACGCTGCATTTACGAGCTATGACAAATCTGAATTACTATCATAACCTTTGTCCAACGCATTCTCGACGCATTCGGGCCAATAAAATAACTCATGTCCAATTTATGTTAATACAATAAATAGTGACATAAATAATTCCAGGGAAGCCACAGAAGACAATTTAAATTTATGTAGATTCGGTCTACTGTCTTTAAAGGAGCAACTAGGTATTCAAATTGAATGATTTGTGCATATAAATGTCGTACAACTTATTATACGTACCTATTCCTAGATTGTTTACTTTAAAGAATTAGGTATGTTTAGAAAAATGGAATGAGTCTTGAATCTTGCTCCCAATATGTTTAGACTATGACAGGGTTATTTATAAATTGAATATTCATAACAGTTTGTTCTAGTAAATTACAGTCGCGGCCTGCAACAGGGGCATTGATGTACGATCGTGAAAATGTGGGCCGAGGCGAAGCCGAGGCACACATACGTGAGTTATCTGGTTGGGGCCAAGGCTTGTATAGTAATACCTTTCTCTAATAATTCGCGGAAATTCAAACTAATACTTTCAAAATCAATTCAAAATCAATGACGAACAAAGATTTTTTCGTGTTCATTTATTTCTTCTTTACTATAATCTATAATTATTTGTCTTTGGCAATGAGCTACAAGTAATCTTAAGGGGTCCTGGGCTGGCCATGTTTGTCGAAGAACCGATGGCCGGTAGAGCAGACGAGTCCTACGGCAAGCGTAGTGAGGGACCGACGACCTTAAAAAGGTGGCTGGGATAGACTGGATGCAGACGGCGGAGGACAGGGTGTTGTGGCGCAGCCTGGGAGAGGCCTATGTCCAGCAGTGGACTGCGATAGGCTGAGTTCATTGAAAAGTAATCTATGAGATACGAACTATGTAACTTGCTACGACGCACTGTAGCTACCAACCAGACTAACTGGGTATAAGGAAAATCTTATCACTATTCATGCCGTTTTCAACGGAAGAAGAACAATTGAGTTAATTTCATTGTAGTCATGAAATCCATCTATGAGCGTAGCGTAGCCAGGAGCTACGGCGTAGCAGTACATACTTGGAAGATTTTCACAAATTATCTCTTTATGTTTGCTTACGCATTATACTGTGTCCTATCAATACATATGGTTTTTATCATTTTGAACATCCAGCCTTACAAAAATTATCAAAAACAACTATAAATACGAAACCTACTATTTCATAACATTGAAATAATATGACGATGTTTGTTTGGTGCATTTTTGAAATTACACAAAGTTGTCATTTATGAATGTAGTGAACCGCAATAATAACAACATTCAAGTAATTGTATCAAGAAAACGGTTATTTGCAGGGAAAGAGCGACAAACCGACAGATGCTCCCGGCCATCTTGCGGCTGCGACACAAGTATCGCATGACGCGTTCGTGACTTTGTGGTCACAATGTCGCCGTTTAAAATCAAATTTCGGTAATATAATGTCGCCGAAATTGTTCGTAACGACTGAAAGCTGCCGGTGCCATGTAAATGATGTGACGACGACGTAACTTTTAATATAATTATGTACAGTTTTAGTAGGTATAATTGATACCAATTTTCTAATTAAAGACCGTTGCAATTTCACGACAACGATTCGCAATTGTTTTTTTCTAAAAGTGCCATTGATAAACTTTGGTCTCGTACATGTAGATAACAAATACTTTGTCAGAGTTATAAAAAACAATATGGGATACAAGGCAAGAAGTTGTGAACCGTGAAATTGCCATCTGCGTCGCGAACATTGTTAAGTGGGTAGCTACGTAGTGTTAGCTATTTGCGACATTTTGTAATTTCTTTCACGTATTCTTAATAAAAACATAGTAGTTGAAGTATTTTGAAAGTCGTTTTATAATTTTTCCCCAATTTCAGGAGAGCGCGGTCATAAAAATATGAGCCACAACAGGCTGCAGCTATACAGAGTTTATTAATCAAGTGGAGCGACATCTCTGGGCTCAGTGGCATTTTTCTCGGAGGATGTCGTGTTCATTATTTCCCGGGAAGACGGGCGGTGTGATGAGAAATTAATCCGGGGGTGGGCAGGTGTCCGCCAGGGCGCCGCAGGTGCGGTACGCGGCCAATTTGCCGCAACAATAAGCTAGCCGCGCCGCGCCAGGCTCTTCATGAGTGCACCTAATCCGTGCGTCTACGTCTCCACGCACACGCACACTAAACTTTGCCACTTTATGTCTTCAGTTGTCCCACTTAAGAGCTCTTGAACAGCGCGCGGCATCTTTGTAATTGTTTTTATTTTCGGTACCCTTAAATGAGGGCTGAAACATTACGAGAGTTTACTTTACGGTACGAGCTCATTTCTTTTTTAAACGCTTTTTATAAATAACTTACAAACTTTATAATACCTCTAAATACCTAAATACAGAAGATAATTTTTGTAAATGGGTTCCAGCTGCAAAACACTGAAGAAAACCAGTAGATATGAAGGAAAGCGCACGGAGCTGCGGCGCGCCGTAATCCGAACATATCTCGGTACATTGCTCAGCGCGACACAGCGGGACTTAGCGAAAAGCCTCGCCGCGCAGATGCTTATCTCAATAACAGTTTTATTTATTTTTGCGAGCGGCTGATCCGCTCCCGGCGGATCCGTCTAATGAAAATAGAGGAAGGCGCGCTCATACCGCTAACACCGCGCCGCAGCGGAGAAGCGGCTGAGACAAATGTGTCTCCGAGCAAGGATTCTAGCACCCGGACAAAACTATCTCTTATTGTATGTGGATGGCGATTTCAACAAATAAGTACCGATTTCTGAGTTTTCTCAGTTATCAAACAAGCTACATGACTGTTCACAATTGCACACCAGTCGTCACAGTCCTTTTTTTTGAAGTGAGGATTCCAAACGCGATAAGTACTTACTCGTCTTCAAGAACTTTTGTTAATTTCCTCTTAAAGCTGGCTGTTATATAGAGAATTGCGACAAAGTTGCGAGAAGGCACGTTTGAGTTTATTTAGTCGCGATTAACGACCACAACTGTCGTAACACTGACTTCGTATGTCGTAAACCGAAACACATAGCGACTTGTAAGAACAGCCGATCGAATTTGAAATATATACTTAGATACATAATAAATAGATATATCTATATACCTATTTATATATGTATATATTATATTGGGTTTTTACATTAGGAATTTCTTAGTAACAGCCCGAGGTTTGGAACTAAACTCCGGGCTGCCGTGCGTCGGAAAGCACTTAGGTACCTACTTAGGTAGGCATGTACCTACCCTATCCTAATTAACGACATTATCTATATTCTTAAATAAAAATGAAATGTTGTTCGTTGGTAAAGCATCACTTGAGAACGGCTGGACAGATTTGGCTATTTTTGTATTAAAATGTTCGTAATAGTCAGAATTAGGTTTATATGGAAGAAAAAATTTAACGTCTTTTTTATATACCTATAGGACTTTTGTATGAACTATTGTTTCGACAGGACAGGTCAATTTAATGTCTGTCGGGCTACCTAGTCTTCTATCTTCTATATCTTCTATCTAATAGGTATATATATATGTATACATAGAAATCAATTGCCTTACTGGACTAACGTCTCGCAAAAACTCGAAAATGGCTCGACCGATATGGTTTTTTGTTTTTGTCTTGTGTACCACAATACTGGGGGGTGGTTTAGGAAAAAATTAAATTAGGGAAAACTAAAGGAACAGCCGAAAAATAAAAATTTTGTGGTACGAAGTTCACCTGGTGATCTAGTTACAAATAAAAACCTAGAGATTGAAACATTTCAATTAAGAAATTTTTGGATAAGTACCTGGGTAATAAGAGAGTTTAGAACCGACAGTGGACCGCGATGCCATCCTGCCCACTGGCTCTTTGTCAGTATTTTCGTCCACGGCATGATCTAGGTACTTCACAGCTACACAGCTAGTTAGGTAGTTCACTTATACAGCTCGTACTGAAATGAGAGAATTTTAACTGTCTGTATAACATTAAAACATCTGACAACAAAGTAATATTTCCAAATCATAGACAAACTTACATATAGACTATGATATCCACTCCGTTATTCCAAGGTATTCACGCAAAACAAAGTAACTCGACACTTATTAAAAGCCAATTCTCTCGGAGACCGCAAACAACGGGGGAGGTGAAAAATCTTGCGGTTGCGAGACGGGCTCGGCGCACCGGTGGGGTCTAATTAGGTCATTTGCCATAATTGCTAGCTCCAGATTGGTTTTTTCGCGTCGGCAGTGTCCCGCGAGAGCCTCAGGACGTTGCCTTGCTTTAATGAACACTTCTAGCACTGAGACAGTAGAATAAAAACTCTTATTTTCACAGCGGTCATCGGTACTTACTTTTTAGTTGACTTTTACGATTTAAGTCTTTTGCGAACAGACAGAGTTCGCAGCGGACGTGCATTTTATAAAATATTGAAACTGTATGGTTTGCTCCAAGAGCGTGGAATTAGTATGTAATACGAACTTAGAATGTTTCAGCGTGCCTTTAAAAAATCTAAAATTGTAGGTACCCATATTCAAGTCCGGAGACAGATACTGTGTCAACATATACCAATATCCATACTTTTTTTTTTTTTTTTTTCATACTACCAACTTTGTCAAAAATTTTAGAACGATTAATGAACTGACCAGACTTACTAAATTCCATGAACAAAATTCTCTTTGATCTCCATCACAGTTTGTCTTTCGATCTGGCAGGTCAACAGATGAAGCCGTCCACGAAAAAAAAAATTTGGTTAACAAATTAGAGAATATGGGAGTAAGAACCTACCCTTCAACTATTTATAGATTATTTATCTGACAGAACACAAACTTCTAAAATAAATAATTGGATTAGTGAAGAACTTCCTAATCATTACGGCGCGCGGCGTTTCGCAAGGTGGCATCCTCGGTCCAACATTATTCTTAATTTATGTAAAACGATTTATGTGACATCAAGCTGCAAAACGGTAAAATCATCACTTTCGCCGATGGTACTGCCTTGATATTCGATGCTAACACATATGGGATGGAGTTAAAAATTATGCTGAACAGGACCTTGATAAAGTGTATCACTGGTTATATTCCAATTTGCTTACTCTCAACATCGATAAGACAAAATACATGACCTCAGGATCAACCAAACTTCAACTTGAAAGCCCACTCATGTAATTCATGTTTCAAAAGCCATTTGTAAAAGAAAAATACGCTTATGGCTTTTAAATCTGGATTACATTGCTACTGAAAACTTATTAAAATCAATATCTTAACACCCACACATTTACAGTCACACACCTACACTAAACATACAAACATTCAATACACACACGACTATTCATTTCCCCATTTTCATTCTTCATTTTTTGTTATGCTCATTTTTTATTTTATTTAGATAGGTACCTAAGTACGTAACAGTAAATAATAATATAGGTACATAATTTGTATATTTCTTAGAATTTTATGCTGACTTGCTCTTCCTTGATTTGTTTATAAAATATATTTTTCAATCTTTAGTAAACCTACAATACCTTGACTACTGTTTTGTAAATTATTGAGTCCTATCTAAGAGAGCCGGGTGATCTGTAACTCAGGACCTTCCTACCACAGACACCTTTCTCTATTTAAGATTGTGCATCTTATTAACCAGTGCCTGTAGTATGATGTTGAGATAAATAAAGATTTATGATTATGATTATATCAATCTGTAAATTATAACATAACATCACGCCTGTATTCCCCGCAGGGTTAGGCACAGGTACACCTACATACATTAACCCACATTTCGCCAGTTATGTTTAAGTCTCATGTCAGAGGCGAGCCTATTGCCACAAATCCAGATTCCAGGCTGCTAATGAGAAATCACGGATTGAAAAACCAATAACACTTTGCCTAACCCGGGAGTTGCACACGGGAACAGCAGTAGTGCTTCCGACCACTAAATCAACAAGGCAGCCATATCTACCAATAAATCCGTAAACAATTAACTTAAACCATTATGACCTGTAGCGGTATTCGGATTATTTCAGGCATCGCATAACTCGCCAGTCGTAGCTATAGCTACGTATTAGTACTTACTAAATTAAACTGAAGAATATAGTTGGTCAGAATAATTAATAGTTTAATCCTAGAAGTCAATTATCATGAATTTCAGCAAATAACACGAGCATTTTCTTAACAAACAAATTTCACGAATAATTAAATTGAATGGTTGCCTCCGAGAGTTCATTTAAGGTAAGTACTACACAATGATAAAATTGGATTATTTTATGAATATCACATGATGTTCGATATTACACAAAAAAAAAAAGGATGCGTAGATTTTCCGTCGTAATCGTCCCTTCTGAAGACCATTAGTATGATGAAGCAGAGCTTGGTACGATTGCCGGCGGTTGCTGCTTTTTGAACTTCTCTCGTTTCCGGAGCTCGTCTCGCAGTAGCACGAGGTTCTCGTAGTGCTCGGCGGAGGCGTCCAATAGGTCCACACACACACGAACCGCATTTGCCTGCCGATCGCGTTCCACCTCCATCGTCGAGTCCGTGGCTTGGCTCACCGTTAGCACCTTTTCAACCATGTCATCTAACCTAGATGGAATAATTTGTAAGTGAATAAAGCGGTACGACTAGTCCACAAATACAAATCGCTAGCGAGCTATGGAAAGTGTTATGCTCGTCATTCCTCTAAGGGAATGACGCCATCTGGCTGGTGGAGCAACGGTCTTTGCAGAATCGGTGGTAGCAGCTGGATAATAGTAGCCAGGTATCCAGCGGAGTGCCATTGGAGAAGTCTTTCTATACCCAGCAGTTAACTGCTATAGGATGTGATGAAACCGAGACATCAACGTCGCTAAAACGACTAAGGTTAGTAACATCCCCATGAGCACTATTAAGGGCAAGATCCACAAACCGCACTTTGACTTTTAGCAGAAACCTAAATTGGTATGTAACTGTATTATAAAATTGAAAAGCATCAACTTCGGTACCTAGTTCATCAAATTCAAACTTAAAACCTCGAAAGACAAAATGAGCTTACTTTCTTTTCCGAATTTCAAGATAAAAGCAGAAAAACAATATCAGCAGCACAATAATGGCAGCGTTTAACTGCGGCCAGGTGAGGTCCTGGCTGAAGACGTGCAGGCGTGAGATCCGCACCTTAGGCACCACATCCCACACAGAGAACCCTGGCACTAGTACCGTCACCGGTAGTGCGAATACCACAACCACTCCTAATATCACGGTTATATCGCAATCCTTATCAATCATCACTGTGTAGGACCTACCTACTATAGCTATTGAGGGAAAATTATTTAAAAACACTTTATTTTGAATGACAAACCAAAATGATCACGAAAATGATTGACGGATTGTCTGACTTTCCCACAGACTTCTTATTGTAGAAACATAAAAGACAGTAGGAACCGTAGTTAATGAAGAATGAATATTTTACTGAGTCGATGAACAGTCAGGCAGTCTTATAATTACGACATCGACATTTACCTATGCCTATGAATTTAAACACCTATCCTTGACCTGAAGGTCTCCACGGTAATAAATTCGTATGGTAAATGGTCCGTTTTATTCCCGATATTCAGTTCACATTATTGGGGCAAACATCTTATTCATGTTACGACAAAACATCAAAGAAGCGATCGCAATTTGTAAGGTTTAGTGCCCAAAATTCGCGAGGCAGCAAATGGTCCCTTGCGGAACCTGTGTCCGTCATATGGAGCGAGCCGTCGACGCTCGCGCGGCATATCAATTTCGACTAGGTACACACAATAAAATTGGACGGTCTCCGGAGAGGGCTTAAACGATTCGCCGTTTTGTCTCGGGGCCCAGCTGCGTAATGACCGGAGCAGGAAAAAATTGTCAGCAAGAAAACGCGAGGGTAGTCGGGTTTATGTGCACGCGGCAGCTGGCGGCGCCGGGCGGCGACGCGCTCCTAACTGCCTCTGCTTACCTCGCAAAACCCGCGCCAATTTTATTTATCGAAAATATAAACCGATTTGCGGAGGGCCCTCGTAAATTCTGAACGGCTGATTTATGGCGGTTACCAGGCGCGCTTAAAACAAAGTTGCTTCTTAAAGGACTTCCTTACCTATCTATTGCTTCCTTATACAGACCTGTAATGAAAAACCAGCTATGCAGATAAATAGGACTCTTTTATATTTTTCTTGAAATTAACTTTGCTGCGGGATATTTGAGCTCCTTGTGTGCGAAAATCGCGAAAAGCTCGTGATAGCTTCAGAGACTTTCTAACGCTTACCTTCTTATAGGTAATACGATGCTAGTTATCTCAAAGACTTGGACAAGTGAATGTCACCCAATAATGCTTACGCTGGTGCAAAGCTTACGCTGGTGGGTAAGGAACGGATGACCTTGAAATTGTCTCTACTTAGTATCCTACCTACTTTCCATTTTTTTCGGGTACCTACCCAAGTTATAAAATTGACGAAAAATTGGGACTTTCTTAATTTGTTGGTGATGGTGTTGTGGACTTTCCAGCTATAACGCGGCCTAGATACATCTGCGCGGGCTACTACTAACACATTCCTTATGGAAAAACCCATTAACCATTTCCCCTCCTAGATCCTTCAGATTCGTAGATCGAACCTCTCCCGCTCAGCAGTCACTCATGCGTCAGACCAACGAAGCAGTCGAACGCTCAAATGAAACTCAACAATTTTTAAATTTTCGAATTTCCTTTAAAAGCCTCACCTAAATGGATGGATAAATCTGGATGTCCATCGCGTGCCACAAGAAACTTCCTCGAAGAATTAACAAGCTTGGGGCTGACGGGATCGCAAACAAGTCCCCCAGGGCAGTCAGACGGCAGTCCTCGCCGGCCCTCCGTGTCTAAGGAGACCGCCACGCGAATCAATTAGGTGATTTGAGGCATTTGAGGGTTGGCTGCGGCCTCGCGTGACGGAACCTCGCTCGATTCAACACTGATGCTCATGCCCACGATATTGCTTGCGTTTTTGAGAACGATTATGTGAAGTGACTAGGTACGTACTTGGGAGTTCAGTTGAGCTGAATATGTTATACGTATCTCAAAAAATCCGGACTAACTGTAGTGGGTGGGGCAACTACATTTAGTGTGAAGTTTAGCCACTTTATAGGTAGGTAAGTACCTACGCACAGGGTGAAACCTAGACGAAGCTAAAGGAGTATGTAAGGATCGTAGCAGGTGGCGTTCTGTAGTTTCTGCATACCCCCATGGGAAGAAGGCGTGAGTTTATATTGTATATGTCTGTATGTACAGGGTGGGAAAAAATCCGTGGAATTTCAAAAGAATACTTCATTCTTCCGCCGAGGAACTTATACAAATGCGCAAAAATAACAACCTGCATTTTTTGTAATTTCCTCGATACTCTCGTCGTCCTAACCAGAAGTTCGCCATACTCACACAAAATATCTACATTTTAGCACTGACCTTTTAAAAACAATTAATCAATATCGTATCGCATCAAAATAATTATCCGTATGGCTCGAGAACATTACCTAGCCAAATGCTTGATTGAAAACATTGGGTTAATATACCAGTAATGAAGGAACCACTCAACCGCCGTATTAGGGCCCTCGCATCAAATAATTGAACCGAATTAATTTACCTTTATAAAGGGGAAATTGTTTTGGTGAATCCCCAATCAATTTACTAAATTGATCAATGTTTTATGAAAGAGCGGCATCACGTAAGTACTTATGACAAAAAATGGTTTATGTTATGATTTTAACCGATTTTAGTCAGTCAGCAACTTCAGCAAGTGAGTAAGATTCTACATTCGACGCGCGGCGGCCCGCGGTGCCGCGAGCGGCCTCGCGTCCCCGCTGGCGGCCGCGGGCAGAACCACCGACAAGACGCGCGTGGCGCACGGCCGCTTCAATCTTTTCAAGCGATACTGGTACGCGATACGGGTTTTAAGTATGTAGATAATCTTTAAAATCATTTCACACTGAAAGTGCTCGCCGCGTCACTGCCGGCCGCTGCCATTCCGGTGTGACTCGGCCCTAAGTATAATTTATCAGGGGAGGTTATTTTATAAATAAAAACCACAATAACAAATAAGTTTGTATATAATTTTTATTATTTCCTACGATGGCTACAAATGTATAAAATATCAGTCATCTTAACATTAGCATTATTATAAACAATAATATCATAGAAAACGTCTAGCCGCTTAAACCGATTAGATATAGATTATATATATTATTATCTTCAAGAAACTTCCAATTCTACCTTCTGCTGATGATTGTTATAGTTTATAAATACCTAATATCTAAATTGTTACCTTGAATATTATGCTTATTTTTACAAGCTTTTTTTATATTGCACACTATTAAAAAACTGAAAACCTAACCAAATAATATAACTTATTAAATCTCGAGTAAATTACCAGGCCATGAACATTAAAATGCTGATTATCAAACGTTCATTAATTGCTACAATATGTAATTGACTTTTAAATAATTACAGTGTTCTTATAAAGCTAAAGCTATTTCATAGATGTCGTGGTAATAATTAAGATTTTTTTTCCATAACATTTTGTGAGTAGACTAGACTAATATCATTTTACAAAAATTTAAGCTTACATATAATAAAACGTGGTATATATAGTACGTGCGCGCGCTATTACTATATATAGCGCGCGTGATATTTGGAGCATTATCAGAGCTTTGGGAAAGCTTAAAATCGATTAAAGCTCTAGAATTTTTAAAACGTTATTGAAATTGATCAACATGCTGAATTATTTAAAATGAACAAGATTATTAATTTCAAGCACTTTTTTTTAGCCTTTATTATTGATAAAATGCATAAATATATGGTTTCTTGTCGTTATGGGCCTATTAATTGATAAAATGCCAAAATCGATTATAGAAAATTCTAATTCTAATACACATTGACAATTTCACTTTATTTCCCTTCAATAAGATTTAGGAAAAAATCTTATCATTGAATTAAAAACGATAAAGCCGAGGCACAATCCAATTGTTTCTCTCCTAATCTAATATGTTTTACATACAGGTATCTAACCAAATCGCCAATAATTTATTTACTTTTTTAATGTATAAATGATAAATAGATAAATGATTCAAACAAATAACTTTACTTAGAATCTAATGAGATACAAGCCAATACAATCAAGTTAACGCATATACATTTAAAACAACAAAAATATACAAAAATCTCTAAAAGTAAGTATACAAAATGAGAAAACTACTAATATACATCTCGTAAATGGCGAACATGTTGCACAACAAGAGACACCAAAAAAATTACTCAGTTAACACTACAGTTTTTCAACCATAAATATTAAAGAGAGCTGAAGAGATGTGATATATAAGAATATTAAAGAACATACATTCTTGACTTCATGAAACGCATGAAACCAAAGCAACATATAATTTTGTGTCAATTTACACTAAAATTAACAGCGTTAAACAACTTTCGTTACTGACCGAACTTAGAGGAAGGAACTAATATTTTTATAATACTTCAAATCTACACCTGCTTAAACACTAAGGTTTACGTTTTCTTGGCATGTCATAAACCCATGACCATGACCAAATTGGCACGAAGATGTTTAATTGTTCGCCCTCCCAGATATACATAGTTAACACAGATCCTTTGAATTAAAATAATTTAAAATGTCCTTAGAATTTGACTTTTAGTAAATGACGCCATCTGTTGGATCGAGGTTGAACTTAAAACGATTGGAGCCCGTGCCTATCAAGCGTGGCTTTAGAACGTTTCAAGTTTATGGCGACGGAGCCGTGCAAATACACCCATGTACAATGTAGCAACTTTCAGGTCAGTACTATTAATAAATACATGTGACATGAAGATATTTGGATGTACTCGTAATAGAACTTTATACTGGATAAATGATGATTTTGGCACTTCCCTCTGACGACGTAACTTGAATATTTTGAATATTCTAAATTGTAACTTAGCCATGACAAGCTCAAAATTATTAAAATATCCTGATTTTGGTCTAAAAATGTTGCAACATACATACATTCCAATAGTAGTCAAGAAACAGGCAGTCAAAATGATGTACCACTTATTTCGTTAGACTGTGGTGAGACTGTCCACAGCTTCCATGAGGCTTGGCACGGAGTCTACTTTCATTCCACGCTTACGAAGGTCGTTCAGCTCTTCGACCAACTTCGACTTGTCTTTCCCGAGTGTCTCCCTGAAAACAATTATGTATTTTATTATGTACCAAGCCGTGTGCCCGATGGGGTTTCACATTGGGAAAAATGACGAACAGACTTTCATCCAATATTTCACACTTTAGGGAGAGAATTTTCAATATTTCTTTCTTCTTCACTTTCGTTATGAAATAAAATTCTTTATTCTGTAAATAGGATATCAGAATCATTTTTACAAGTCCTTTTTTTTTTTTAAACCGGCCAATTGTATGTCACCGCGCATAATAAAGGGTTCCGCAGTTGGGATGAATTTATCCCAAAAACAAACTTAACTTTGTAGCTGAAAAACATGTTTTCTCATTCGTCGATATACGTCACGGTCAATTCTCCAACTGCAAATGTAAGTTGATAATCGCAAAACAATATTTTGTTATATGATACACCTACAATTTAACGACTTCCGGACTTTTTCCTTTACTTGTGCTATGAGTCCTTGCTTCCTGCCAAATTTCATGATTCTAGGTCAACGGAAAGTAAACCCTTTAAGTAAATAAAATCAAAACCTACCCTGCAGGTTTTGATTTACTTGCGAGTATCAAACTATGTCAGAATATTATTATTTCTTTGATTTTATGTCGAAGGGAATCTCTTGGACCTAGGTTGTATGGAACGCTTGTGCAAAATTTCATGCTTCTAGACCGCCGCGGTTTAGGCTGTACGTGGTCAGTGAATTTTTCAGATTTTTATCAAGTAAAAGATGATGGGGATGTGGTTTATTAAGCCTGATGAAACTGATTTCGATCGGTATAATAAAATGTTACAAATGTTCCAGAAATTATGTATAATTTATTATCTGGGTAAAATTGAACTTCACACACACATTATAATTCGATCAATCAACTGGTTCTATCACAATCCACATCCAGACAAAGACTTTGCTTAAGTCACACCAGCTCGTACCCCCACACAGTACCAAGGATAGGTACATTATTATCAGTTTTATGACAATACGAACTAATTAAATCTTTAGTTTATCACTATTATTTATGACGCATTATATCCTTAAACAGTTCAATGAATTATATTGTTGCGTTATCAGTTTATTTATTCTCAAGTAATCATCCCATTGTTTTGTGTCATAATTTATATTATCAGTTGACTTGCAGGAGACCATAGATAACTGATATGTGAGTGCATAAAATATATAAGTAGGTACTTCATTAGGTACTTAAAGTACAAGACTTCCCAAAAATAAGATAATGTTCTATATTTACTCTTAATTAATAATCTTACCTACGCAATATCGGAAAATCGATTTGGCACACATTGACATTGTTGAATACTACAACAAAATGACAGGATTACTTTGTTAAGAACTACATTTTTTTTTAAATTATTGTGAATGTGAGGTCTATGTGGATATTTTTTTTCTTTTTTGTGTTAATGATGTTCAGGCAGTTTGAGTATTTTTGCGGCCTACTCAAAAGTCCTTTCTTTGGTATTGTTCGTCGAGTCGCTGAGCTCCTTAAGTTCTGAGTTGAGCTCCACGATTACTGACAATTGCTTGCACTGACGGGACAGGTCTACTCAAATCTGTGTGGTTCTTTCCTCAAAAGACCATTTCAGACACCAGTGGCGAGGATAGCCTATAAGCCGATTCCTACCGGCTTCCCTTACGACATTCGGAATAAAACCACTCTTTCGTCATTAAAATAAATAAAATAACACATTCAGTAGTATTTTTAAAATGCCTGTACAATAATCACACTATGGGTAAACACCTTAAATTAAAACTATACAAAACGCCTAAATTCAATGTTTTGTCTTTGTTGTCGCCCAACAGCAAATCATTTTTCTCTCTAATAACCCGACCGGCCGCCGGCTTGCTATTCATTCAAAATTCTTAAGGTCATTACGTCACTTCGGTCACGTGACTCCCCGGTTTCGTATGCGCGAGGCAAGCCGGTCTGCAACGGCTTGCTGTGAAGATTGTACTCGAAATTGCGTGCGCGTGAACGAGATGGAGCGAACGACCGATATCACGATTCGTCTTCGGTAGTTTTCGTTGTGTGGTGTTTGTTTATACTTGCAGTTAATTTGCAACTATTTATTTTTATTCGTTGAATTAATTAGTTTATCTGTATTAGTTAGTAGTATTTATTTGTTGGTATAAAACAGTGATTATAGTTAGTGTTGAGTTTAGTGAGAGTGTGCGTTGTAATTAGGTATTTGGGGTAAGTAGATAGTTTATATGTTGAAATTACTTATTTAGAGTAGATTTGAAAAGTAAGTACTTAGTACGTTTTGCGTACGTGATTAAACATTTTATGTAAGTACCTATCTCTTTACGATAAATATCAATGGTTCATTGGCAGTTGTAAATTAAATAAAATGTATTGCGTCCCGTGTCTACTTTTATCCGATTCTAGTAGTTTGTGGAATAAAGGGGCTTTTACAGATAATGTGACGATTTCATCCCAAAAACATGTTCAGAATGAAAAACATATTTGTAACTTTTAGAGTTAGGTAAGTACATAAGTTCGGGACTAGTAGGACAGAATCATTTTTCGGTAATTCGCATGAAGCTCATATTAGAAAAGTAAATCGAAATTAGAATTTGGAAAGGCGGCTTACCTATCCCAAAAAATGACCCTTCGCCACTGTAAGAACTACATTTTTTTTTAAATTATTGTGAATGTGAGGTCTATGTGGATATTTTTTTTCTTTTTTGTGTTAATGATGTTCAGGCAGTTTGAGTATTTTTGCGGCCTACTCAAAAGTCCTTTCTTTGGTATTGTTCGTCGAGTCGCTGAGCTCCTTAAGTTCTGAGTTGAGCTCCACGATTACTGACAATTGCTTGCACTGACGGGACAGGTCTACTCAAATCTGTGTGGTTCTTTCCTCAAAAGACCATTTCAGACACTAATCTACATGGTCCTCATATGGCCTGACCAAGATTATGTCTGGACTTTAAAAGAGACTGTGATCTCTGTGTTTGTTTCGGGATTTCTTCTCAGAGTAGTCAGATAGGAAACGCCGACTTCATCTAGCTTATCTCTAATTTTTTTTATTATGTCGTGTTTAAACGTGATTCCGATGTTCTATTTACAGAATAAACAATTTCATTTCATTTCATTTTGTTCGTGCGTTCAGACAGACAGACAAACGCTTTGTTTTATATTGTAAAAATATATATTTACTAGCGACTTGCCCCTGATTCGCACGATTTTTACGGTTTGACGAAACATCAAGATTTCTTTATTTTATGTAAATTTGATATTAAAATAGACATAAAACTTCTGTAAACCAAATTACCAATAGAGTACTTACCATATAGAAATGCATGTATGTAAGAGAGGTATGTATATAAGCAGCAAGTCGGAGTCACTGACAGCCTCGTATCGTTTGAGCGCGAGTTGCGCCCAGCGCTCTACAGGCCCCGCTAGGGTGCCGTCACTTGCGCCTGCGCACGCCACGATACGGCACAACACTCCAAGCACCACGCGTGATCGGTCCGTGTAGACCTGGAAAACGATAGCATATTCATTAAGACCAGCTCCCACCAGAAATAGCTAAATACGTTTCAGGCTAATTAAATATTTAAAACATTGTTCTGTTTCTGTCAATTGTTTAAAGATGATAGGGACAAAATGATGTTATGAATAATGGTTAGCACTAAACATATATTCTGTGATTTGTGATGCAAATGGGGCTAATTTTCAATGAGAAAATGGATAGAGGACTAAAATAGCTCATAGTAAACCCAGTGGTTTACATCAATTTTATATTGGTTGCCATAATGTTAAGTGAGACACAGTTATCTCACATAACAGCATAGCAATAACAGGAATTTTAAACCTTAAATAACTAAACCTTCAAACATACAAAATAGATTGCATTACTTTTGTTTTCCGTTTAGGTGAGAATTAATTGTTACGTGCCCCAAAGAGTTTTACTGGTAAAATTAAATTTTTGCATTTAGCAGTATGTGAAGTAAATATTTGTGCATGACGTATTTGGAACATATCATATTTATCTGCTGTTCAAGGGTTATCTTACTGCTTATGCCACACCCTACAGATATTGTTGATTTGTACTATTGCATTGAGTCCACTTAGTGTGGATTTCACCAATAACACTGAATGAGATCATCTTTTAAACTGCATTCAAGAGCTGTCAGTGTCAAAATTGTTACGGCCAAGTAACACACAAGCTAGATAACAGTACACATTTAGAACATTTTACGGTTCAAATATGAATATAGTTTGTATATGGGCTTTGGGAATAGCCAAATGCTGAATTAGGTTTAGCTCATTCTTAACGCTTAATAAATTCTGTATTTCTGTCCTTCCTTTCTTTACGCTTAATAACCAATCACCGTAAGATTATTATACAGACGTTATTTAGCATTACGCTGAATACGCATTCCAGGTTGCTTAAAGCTGAAAAACAGCCCCGTCGGTAGCGTTTATCTGAATAACCATAATCTGTATTGCTATTATTAAGCTAGTAGCGTTTGAAACAGCTAATTGCTGAATAAAGTATCACCTTCTGAATAATATTGTTACATGATTCTATTATACTGCTTGATACTGAATAATTGTTTTTATTTTATCTTTAAACTGGATAAGATTCTATGTTTTACTAATTATTCAGCTGTTAAACAATGTTAGTCAATGTTAGTTGCCGTGCAATGAAGAGGGTTCCGTCCCCCAAAAAAGTCAAACAGCATTGCGATTCACGCAAGAAGAGAGTGCATCTGATGGCTGTACAGATATCGCTCAGCACAAAATATGCCTATCTCCTCAAGATGTAAAATTCAAGTTTGTGTGTAATGAATATACGAATGAGTTATATTTCGTACCTTTATTGCACACTGTAGCTATAGGTTAAGTTCGAAATAAAATTAAAACTAAATTTGAAGTCTACAAGTGAAATCGTATATTTCAAATAAGTACAAAATTGTTTATCAATAACTTATGCTTATCAACAAAATTTAAGCAATGCCAATTGTGACTTTTGTAGTCAAAATATTGGTATTGCTTAAATTGCGGTGCTGCCAAATTTTCTTGACCATATTCCCATTATGTATGTTGGTACCCGGTAGCTTGATGTACTGGCGTCTGTACAGAAAACAAATAACAAAACATGTGTGAGAATAAACTAGGGCCCAGTGCATACCCTACACACGAAATCTGCTATATTTTTAAACATAAATAAGTTTTTTTTTTCACGAAAACGGTTCACACAGAGATGCTATAACTTTAAATGTAATCAATTTAGTGAAAGCCTGGCGGGAAAATTCCACATTATAAAAGGTTTTTCTTCGTTCCATTACAGAACCCTAAAAATCTGAGTAATGTAAAAATGTGATCAACTATAAAATTGTTATTCAGAAGTTAGTGAAATGAGACTACTCTTTTTCAAGTTATAGCTTAGTAACAAGATATGTGTGCACTTTTATACAGCAATATAAAGCAAAAAAATCCAACGCCATTAAAAATCTTTGTAATTTATACTTACAAGGAATTTGGGAGATCACCAAAATGCTTAATCTTACAACTACAACATTTTCAACTCGATTCATGTTGTTTTGTTGGATTAAAATTCCTAGTATTGGCTATTTCGTCACAAGTACTTTTATCAGACCTAGTATGATATGTATGAAAATACTATTTACTATCTGTTATCTTGATTATTCACGCGGCGCGTCTAAGATAATGAAAAAAAAACATACTATTCACGATAAAATTACTTGCGCACCAACAATTAACATATAGCAGACCTCTAACTTGTAAATTAAAATTTACTTACCGATTTTATAAGTTGACCATGATGTTAAATTAACATCACATTCGACACCGACATTAAAATATTGAATCCAATTGAATTCTTTTCACAATTTTATGAATATTGTTTGCAAAAATGCGAACAAAATTTTTAATGCTTAATAAATTCGGAATACACTATCCAATTTAATCCAATTCGACTCAGCTGGATAACTCAGTTGTAAGAGCTTAATAAAAGCAATGTGAGCTGTTATTCAAAAGTTATTAAGCTAATTGAAACGTTATTAAGCTCCTACTCAGATGTTGCTCAGATATTATTCAGCGTTAAGAGTTCAAAATTGGGGCCCTTTTTGCTTGAATAACTGCTGAATAGACGGTACTCAGACGTTATTCAGCTTAGTATTCAGCTTATGCTCTTGATGATTGCTCTTACTCAATCTTTATTCAAGCAATCTGTGTTACTTGGGGGAATACTGAGTGTCAATATTCCATTCATACAGGTCTTAAACACAGTTTAGAAGTGCTGACCTCATTCAATTTCATTGATGAAATTTGCCCTTAGCCTAACACAATGACATACTATGATTGGCCTCTTAAATAGGCAAGGTCTGGAAAATCCAATTTTACCAATTTATTTATATATTTAAGTTCAAATACCTTGACATTTCATTAAAAACACACTTGTGTTTTTTAAAGTGGGAAGTTTAGTCATTATGTTTCCTTCAAAACATAACATTTGTTTGAAGAAGCAGTCTTAAAATCTTACCTGGTAATATAGGAATTAACGTAAATAAGTATGTCTCGTTACCTGTGTGTGCACCCACCATCATACATCCACCCAGGATTCAGCTAGCAGAGTCTGTCACTGTCAAGTGTCAATCATAGCGTCTAAAAATTTTGCCGCCAACGTACGGAAAAATTTTAGTCTCGTTAATTTTCTTTAAAAAAAATTGTAAAGTTTCAGTGAACTTTATAGAAAGTGAATAATAGTGCTTGTGGTTAGTGATATATAGTGTTAAGCTGATCGTTGAGTCAGTGAAATGCCGAAATGGAGATCGAAAGGATCACATTACCTAAGAGGTCACCGGTGTCTGTGCAAGAAACCGTTTTTAGCGAACGTGAGCACTGTGAGCAACAGTTCTCATAGGTGCGATAGTGGGGAAGAACACCCTTCATCCCCCGAGGAAGAAGACCTCTTTTCCCACTGCTGAACAACGGTAAAGATATCAAAACGATTTGCTGTAAGTCGGACCTACGCATTTAAAATTGAATGAGTAACCAAGTAAGTGTTATAACTGTTAAAGTGTTAACATGACACAATTTCTACATTATATCACTAACCTTATTAAGAAACACTACTTAACAACAAACTTCTAAACTGCTTCTTGCTAGTATGTACCTAGGTACTTCAGAAGCGCATTGTTGTTTTGTAAACAACCCGGTTGTGTCTAAAGAGACAGAAATATTACAACATAAAGATTGCAATGTAAAATATGAGGATTAGGTAGTAATTCCTAAAGTAAATGCAGAATGTTTTGAGCTACTCAAGGAGTTTTTGGCATTCTATCGTAAAAAGCAATCCATTGTAGGAAAACCTGACATTGTATGCTCACCCAGCCTGTGTTTCACTCACTGAATTAGAAGTTGATGAGTACTTAAGCTACTAGAAAAAAAAAAAAAACTAAAGACTATTAAGCTCCTGTGGACGGAGTTTTGGCTGGGATCTCTAATGGAACTAGCTGCCAAAGCAAGGTCTATAGGGACTTGTTAATGGGGCAGCAACCGACCCTCTAGGATAGTATCCTACTTTTGGAGGTAGTCCGAACACTTCCATTCAGAAGTGTATTTAAAGTAAAATAGTTTATTGCTCTCATGTGGTATGCAGTTGTTACACATAAAGAGGTTCAGCACCTCTTATGAAATCTAATCTGCAATTAGAACATTAATAATAATAATAAAATCGTTTATTAACTAAATAAAATATTCGTACATTTCCTTAAAACTAATACAAGTAAATTATTCTTAAAGATATTTACAAAGGAAACTATTATATAAAATTGCTATTTAGAAATGATAAAGTTTTATGACTAAAAAGAAATGAAATAAAAACAACATTATATTTTATAATGATAAAAGTAAGTACTGTATATTTATACTTGTGTATTAGTTGTAATAATTAGGGGTCTTATAGTTTTGACCATTGTTCTATCAAAATTAGAAAGGGAACAAAAACAGCCACTAAACAATTTAAAACTGACAATATATTGTTTGAAACTGGTTTCATTTATAAGAAATAGTTCTTTTATTACAAAAACATGATAAATGAGGATCATAGCAAAAATAACTAGGCCAGAATTCATACTTCTGACAAGAGTCAGGCTGGCTGTAGAACCACATAAAAGCTTAGGAATGAAAGACTGCAAACCTGTTTCTGTTCATACTGAAAACATAACACGAAGTCAAATAATGAAAATATTATTATTCAGAATATTTTTTATTTTGAGATAATTAAGTAACTTTAGTTAAAGTAATTAATGCAAATTTCTATTAAACCCATAATAATGATCTATGCGGATATCTAAGATTATGTTATTATAATCAAATCAAAAGTCTTTTATTCAAACAGGGCTAGAAGTCAGCATTATTTGAATGTCAAAGTTGCATGGGACAGTCCCCCTAAAGCCTTCGCCACTTCTTGGTGCTTTGACTGGAGGGAGGGGGTGGCGCAGCAGTCCCCAGCAGCAAATCGCCTTTTACACTCTAAAGAGAGTGAGATGAAAGCAATGTTTTATTAATGAAGGGTTTCATGAAATAGATCACACCAGAGAAGAGTATATTCACGGCATGCCCGTTTGGCATTTGTTCAGTCACCTGGACATTGGCAGTGGTAGGCCAACTGAGTGACAAAGAATTTGCAAGCCTGTCGTAGCTGCATTTTTGCATGATTAGTTTAGAAAAAAAAATTGCTGGCCCACTAGATAGTTAATTTTTTATTCTATGTCTCGGAGACTAGGGCTAGAACAAAGCTTGGGTGACAAGTGAATTTTCTAAGTCAATTCTAAATCTCAATCAGGATTTAGAATATGCAGAGCTTCTGATTAACACTGTTACCAATCACAGGGCCCTGCCTGCAGGCAAGATCGGAAAGAAACTAATAATGGTATTATCGTCACAAAAATACTTGAAGAGCAGACCAAGAAAAATGGAAAAAGGTTGCTCCACTGGTTTGCCAAGAGTTTAATGTGGTGGCCAGAGGCTATTGATAGGCCACAGTTCAGTTCCTCTGCACATGGTAAGGTAATCCACTTCCTGTCCATACATTCGTGGAGGAAGGGTTAGGAGCCCACATGAACGGGCTATTCTATACATCCAAAGGATATCTTTAAAATATTTTTATTTTTTGTAGAGCTGTTAGTGATAGATACCAACCATAGTGTAACCATATGTAATTTTTTTTTTTTTACATTTAAATCTGTAATTCGTATGGTGTAAATAATAAAGAGTATTCTATTATACTCTTGTCAGGAACTTGAGCAAACCAGAAAAAATGGCACTCGAACTTGAGAGAGATGTTTGCCATGTACGCAGTCATAAGCAGCCAAGAAAGCCAGTCTCCAGAGTGCACATATTCTAGTTCATTCCGACAACAGACAATTTGTCGACATTAAGGATAAGCGAGGGATACGTTTCCCTAGCGCTCCTGAACGTTACTTGCAAAATAACGAAGTTAGCAGATTATCTGAACGTCACTCTGTCAGCGGTTCACCTCCCGGGGAGATTAAAAGTGTTATAACGGCTTAGCCGACCGCTTTTAGGAACAGATCAGCCGGATTGGCTCCTGTTGCTTCAGGCCCCAGGCCTCGGAGGCCATGTTTCAAAGTGGGGCGTCCCCGACGTCGGCCTTTTCATGTCAGTCGGCCGTTGTGCGACTGTACGTCACAGGGGACTCAAATGATGGCTTGGCAAGCTTCTGCGATGCTTTTAGTCAAAGGTGACAGCGTCAAATAACATGGGTTTACTCTTCGCCCAACTTAAGACCGAGTGCTCAGTGATCTGAACTCGGAAATAGGATGGGGACGTACTATGTATAAATCGCCCCATACTGTACCCATTATGCCTGGCTCCCGTATTTTGAGACTAGTTGTCTCGGAGAGCCAGTACCAATACAGGATCCATGTAAGTACCTCTTAGACCTGACAAGCTGCAACTCCTCCTAGCTTGGAAAGTTGGGGGGGGGGGGGCAGTCAGGTTGCATGGGGCAGTGGTCTACAGAAGAACAAGGGACTTGCTAAAATAAAATGTAGTTGGAAATAATCCACACTAATTACTTGTAAAGCTCCTATTCAGAGGTAAATGTCATAGAATAGATTTGCATGGCATTAGTCCTAAATAACCTGGTTCTACATGCATACTGTACTACAGTGGCGAAGGGTCATTTTTTGGGATAGGTAAGCCGCCTTTTCAAATTCTAATTTCGATTTACTTTTCTAATATGAACTTCATGCGAATTACCGAAAAATGATTCTGTCCTACTAGTCCCGAACTCATGTAATTACCTAACTCTAAAAGTTACAAATATGTTTTTCATTCTGAACATGTTTTTGGGATGAAATCGTCACATTATCTGTAAAACCCCCTTTATTCCACAAACTACTAGAATCGGATAAAAGTAGACACGGGACGCAATACATTTTATTTAATTTACAACTGCCAATGAACCATTGATATTTATCGTAAAGAGATAGGTACTTACATAAAATGTTTAATCACGTACGCTAAACGTACTAAGTACTTACTTTTCAAATCTACTCTAAATAAGTAATTTCAACATATAAACTATCTACTTACCCCAAATACCTAATTACAACGCACACTCTCACTAAACTCAACACTAACTATAATCACTGTTTTATACCAACAAATAAATACTACTAACTAATACAGATAAACTAATTAATTCAACGAATAAAAATAAATAGTTGCAAATTAACTGCAAGTGTAAACAAACACCACACAACGAAAACTACCGAAGGCGAATCGTGATATCGGTCGTTCGCTCCATCTCGTTCACGCGCACGCAATTTCGAGTACAATCTTCATAGCAAGCCGTTGCAGACCGGCTTGCCTCGCGCATACGAAACCGGGGAGTCACGTGACCGAAGTGACGTAATGACCTTAAGAATTTTGAATGAATAGCAAGCCGGCGGCCGGTCGGGTTATTAGAGAGAAAAATGTTTTGCTGTTGGGCGACAACAAAGACAAAACATTGAATTTAGGCGTTTTGTATAGTTTTAATTTAAGGTGTTTACCCATAGTGTGATTATTGTACAGGCATTTTAAAAATACTACTGAATGTGTTATTTTATTTATTTTAATGACGAAGAGTGGTTTTATTCCGAATGTCGTAAGGGAAGCCGGTAGGAATCGGCTTATAGGCTATCCTCGCCACTGCTGTACTAACAGATGATAGATCTAAACAGTTATTGTGCATTTAGTAAGTTTCAAAAGCCAGTCACCCATATGGGATAAAAAACCCCCTTGATTGGCAGAGATTTACATAACCTAATATCTGACACCTTTTAGATACCTATTGATTAATAGTGCGGCCCAAGTGTGGTGCAAGGACACTGATAATCAAGATGTTTATTTAAATAATCCTTGTTTATTTTAGTTTACAATAACAGGTGTGGCTAAGCTTCCTTGAAGGAGAAGTTGTCTCTCCTCAGAATGGCCTTAATTATTTTTAAACAGACTAAGACAGAGGATACTCAACGTAGTTTATTGTTGTAGCCTTCGGAAGGCAGACTGGAAAGCAGATCATGACAAGAAATGGAACTGAAAGAGCCGCTAGGCTTACAGAAAGATTACTTTTGTAAAGTAGTAAAAGAGAGTGCTACCTCTCAAGAGAATTTAGAATGCTCAACCTATAATGTTGTGACACCACGGAGCAGCATGATGACAGCACGGTTGGCGTAGTGGTTAAGCGATTGACTGCTGCGCTGTGTGTCGCGGGTTCGATTCCCGCACGGAACAAGTATTGGTATGACCTCCAAGTAGTTGTTCCAGGTCTAGCTGTTCGTGTTTGAGTTTAAATGTTTGTAAACGCACCCACAATACAGGAGAAATTCCTAGTGTGAGGTAACGTTTAAATAAAATAAAAATAAAAAAATTCCCACTGAGGGGACAAAGTTCTCTTCTCTGTGAGATGGGAAGAGGATATAATAAACGATAATATTTAAATATGGGGTACATCATGTTAATTTTATTAACAAATGATGAGACTTCATTGACATGCGTTACTACTTCACGAATCAATTGACCATTTTAATGACAAGATCCTAATTAAATATCAGTTTCAATTGAATTTTAACAATTTTTGTATGACATTGAGTTTGTGTTCGCACAACTTTACAAGAATTACATATCTATGAGATTCAAAAATATTTGTAAATTTTATTGATCTCATAACTTGTAGGTAAATAACCTAACTTGTATTAATTAAAGATATTATGATTGATCCAATTATCTTTTGTTGATGAGATTATTATTCAGTTTCAATCTCATTAATTTTGAATTCATATTCACCTTAAATAAGGTAATAATTTACATTGTATGGAAGATGTGTTTATGTTTGGATTTTCTGGGATAAATAGATTGAAAACTCTTAATTTTTCATTTGAACATTGAATGAATTAGACCGAAATATTCGTTCATTCCATATAATTTTTAATTCACATAGCGTCTACATCCTTCAGGTATTTTTTCACCAGCAGATAACAAACAGGTCTTCAAACAAATGTTATGTTTTGAAGGAAACATAATAGAGCTGTTTTGCATTAAAACAAAACAGTTATTATGTTATGAAAAACATAACATTTGTACAAAGGCCTTGCTGGAGTAGGTATTTGAAGACTTCTATGATTGACACTTGACAGTGACAGACTCTGCTAGCTGAATCCTGGGTGGATGTATGATGGTGGGTGCACACACAGGTAACGAGACATACTTATTTACGTTAATTCCTATATTACCAGGTAAGATTTTAAGACTGCTTCTTCAAACAAATGTTATGTTTTTCATAACATAATAACTGTTTTGTTTTAATGCAAAACAGCTCTATTATTATCCTAATATTACGAGCCTTATGGATGAGCGTAATTGATTAAGAGTTATTTAACTCTAAAACTAGACACTGGTTAACATTGTCAACTGAAGGTAAATCCACTAACAAAAGAAAATTAAAACTCAAACATTCTAAAAATAAGAGTAAAAATGTATGCTAATTGACTAACCTTGTTTAATAATTTAAAACTTGTCTCCAAAACTGACAGTGCTTGGTCGAACTTGCCCTCATTAATCAGTTGTTTTGCTTCATTTAGCTCAATGTCCTGGAAGAATGTGATAACAGCTGGGGAGTCCCGCAGCCGTGAGTCACCCGCTATCAAGTCTAATAATGACTCAAATGCGGTACATCGTGTGGAAATCAAGTTTGGATCAAAGTTACCCATGACTATCTGAAATGAGTTCATATAAGATATAAAGACCACACTTGAAAAACATACCTATTTAAGTGTATAAATACCACTCTTTGACAAATCATGTTTCACAAAAATTTACAAACTACTGTTAATTTACATATATTACAGAATGACATCATAATATTAGCAAATACTTAATGCATAGGAGTTGCTAATTGAATTGACCCTGAGTTAGATCCAGCCTTCCAACAGAAAAACTATGTGTTGTATAGCAAACTAAACTAACAATAAAAAAATATGTATACTATAATACGCCTACTTGATTAATTTAAAGTGATGACTCATAAAAATAACAAAGAACGAAAAATTAGCAATTGTTTACCTTTCTAGGAAATGAAATACTGCTTAGCAGAGCCGGAAATTCCTTTTTCAAGCCGTGGTACAGATCTAGGAAGTGGGTGTATCGCCTCTCAACATTTGCTGGGTCTGGATCTAACACCCTGGATTCTGTAGCTTGTCTGGCTTGTACCATGTAAGCAACGAATTTCTTTTCATTCTCAAAACCTTCTACTGTTCTTGAAGAAACTATTTGAAATTTTAGCATGGTTCTTTTGAAATTAATTAATTTATTATTTTCTATTCAACACCTTCCTGTTTGGGTGGTTAGGTGGTTATATGAAGTAATGACAAACAAAAGTGACTTGACAAAGATTTGTTTGCAGCTGGCACTGGCAGCAGCAGCATATGTCAAGTTTAAAGTGACGTTTAAGTTTTGACATTGACAACTTTGGTCGCATTCCGAATTAGAATATATGTAATCGATTTGAGCGCGCTAACACCCGTTCCGATTAGGCGTGAGCGCCATAACGATGTCCCGTGAATCGTCATAAATCGACACCCATGAATCACATTGTAACTTTAGTTACACGTTGGTATAACATAATGTCATACGAATTCAGCATGAACGGACTTTTATTTCTGTTTTTGAACCGTATTTCTATAACTATAGAACTACTTTTGTGAAATGGAATAGAGTCATTGTAATTGAAAATGTACATTCATGTTCATTTTTCTATTGAAGTATACTTGTAGATCAAGTTACAAGGCACAAAAGTTTTGGAAACGAGGGTTTCTTTGTGACTCATTGCAAATTGACATACAATGTTCATTTTACATTTTGGACTATTTGTACCAAATTGTAAATTTAAATTACAATGCTTTTCTTCTGAAATATAACACTTATTTTAAATGTTATCATTTTAAAGAAAGAATGCGGTGTTATTTATTAATTAATTAAATACACAAATGTACAGAGGCGTAACTGGCAGTAACCTTTGGGTGATGCAGAGACAAGACAACATGATGGTGAGGAGAGCGATCTAAGGGGTATGGAGTCAGAGAGTTGAATACCCTCAGATTCCACAATCTCCCCTCTCTTTACATGCATGACTGCACATTTGTCCACACCAAATTCCATCCCTGATGGCACTACTGAATGTTTAAGTTACCTTCAGTAGCTCCATCAGTAGCAATTTTTTAGGGGAAAAAAGTTTCAAGTCATCCATGTAGAGGAGGTGAGATATGAGCTGACCACCTCCCCTCAACCGATAGCCCAGACCCGAGTCCTCCAGCAGTGTGCTTAGAGGATTCAGGGCTAAGCAGAACCAAAGTGGACTCAAACTATCGCCCTGGAATATTCCGCGTTTAATCGATTCAGGTTCATCATTCCCCTGGATCTGTCGACATCCGGGATAACGAAGGACCGTCCTCCATTGCCCCATATACGACATCAGGAAGGTGCGCAGAGTTGCATCTTTATTGTTATTGTACAACTCCAACACCCTCATGAGCCATGTATGTGGCACAGAGTCGTAGGCTTTCTTATAGTCTATCCAGCATTCCAGCATGTCGACAGATCCTTGCAGGATCGACGAACCTGTTGGCTTATGGCCATGAGGAGTAGCTCCTTAGTACCACGGGACCAGTTCCTACATCCATTTTGAGAGGCAGGCGTAATAGAATGACTGTCAATGTGTGTGTTAATTTTGCTTTCAAAATGGATGTAAGAAATTTATAGACCGTCGACAAACATGTGATCGGTCTGTAATTCTTGAATTATGAAGCAGGTGGGTAACGCCTGTTGTTAGAAACTGTGGTAGCGACCCAGACTCTAAGGATGACTGGAACTGAGATGCCAGGCGAGTTTGTAAACTAATTAGCCATTTCAGCCAGAATTTGTGCAGTCCGTCCGGTCCCAGTGATTTCCAATTCGGTAACGGACGGACTGCTCTAGCCACGTCTAATGGCGTAATTAGTACAGCTTCAATTTCTGAAATAGTTTCACAAACAGGCACCGACCAGGGGCCTAATTTATAAACGTTACAATGGTCTCTCAATGGTAAGTTTTTGACAGTTTTTGTATGGCAAATCTGTGCACATGCACAAATTTTTTGCTTCAGAAAGTCGATGCGCTCTGTGACACGGGCCATGTACTCTTGAGGGCTGATTCCAGTCCCCGAGAATGCCCGCCTCACAAAGCGCATCACTCCTGGTCGTGTATTGTCCTCCCTGAAGCAGTATAGTTTGCCGATGAATACCCTGGCCCCATCGATCGTCGCTGGTACGACTGGTTTTGGTCGAGTAGCTCCGACACAGTTTGGGAACTTGACGTTAGCCAAGAAACCATTTGAAAGAGCAATTAAAATTAGGAGGCTTGAGGGTAGTTCCAGGTTTACTGGGTCCAACTGGTACCAACTGGACCTGAGAGTGGATCCGCAGTGGTAGCCCTTTTTGGAGGTAGGTGTCAGGTTGTATCTTGAACAAAATATGATTCGCGATCGTAACAAATATGTATTTACAGAATTACAATCTGAATTAATAGGTAAGTACATCTCTCTAACTTAGATTTGTTCCATGGAATTACTTATTCATGAAATAATGACATGATATTTGAGAACAAATCTTACATATAGAGATGTATCAATTTCTAATGACCCCATTATCGTTGTCGGCAACCTTTAAAACCATGAAAACGACACCCATGAGGAAAAATTTGCAAATATTCAGTAGCGCCATCTTGAATTTTGATTTTGACCCCAGTATCGCTGTCAACACCCTCGAACACCATGAAAATGACACCCATGTTGAAAAAAATCTATATAGTACTTATAATAAAGCTGAAGAGGGTCGAAAGTCTGAACATGGAAGATATTCGAAAAAAGAAAATAGCTGGGGATACTTAGAATTGATAACAGAACACGTTCCAGTTTTTAGAATTTTTGTCTGTCTTGGGGCCTGAAAGGTATAGATAATAGAAAATTATTAATTTACTCCGCCATGAATTATACCTACCTAATCGTAATTATATCGCAACCATATTCATACGTATCGCCTCCTTTCGAAGTTGGAAAAAAATAACATTTTCTCACTCTGTTGTTTGCGGAGTAAATATCAAACGATTTGGGACTCGCATTTTATACGCGTTTTTACCATGCTTTCCCAAAGAAATCTAATCTTTGGCGAAAGTCTTGCAATACATTGAGGCTACAAGCAGTGGCGTAACTATACCATCTGAGGCCCGTGGCGCATTCAAGGATGGGGCCCCAGTACAAATCGTCACGTTGTATTTTAATAAATCATTACCAGAGAAGTATTTACCCAACAGTCCCCATTTGAGTTAAATATCTAGTAAATTTAATTTTCAAAGGCATAGGTACCTATTACATATGTATAATAAAATAACAATTTAATCTTAACATAATAAATTAATTTTAAAAAATCTCCGAGCTTTCTGTTCCGCAAAAGTATCAATAACATCATCAAAGTTTAAAGATCGGGCCCTACTTACGTCTGAGCTCGCGGCTTCTCGGGCCGTGGGTCCTGTCGGGCAGGGGGCCCCGTCGGACCGGGGGCCTGTGGCATTTTGCCAGCCCTGCCACCCTATAGTTACGCCACTGGCTACAAGGGGCACAATCTCAGGAGTTTGAGGAAGACCGCGATAGGAAACTTAGTGGCGCTCTAGCCAGGCAGGCGCTTCGCTTTCGGCTGAAACGGCAAGCCAGCGCGAGTCTCGGTTGCGATCCCAAGAACATCTTAGTACGCAATCATTGCGATCGCTCGAAACTAGCGACGATAATTCTAGACGTAGCCGCGACCCTGCTTCGGAGACGTTCACGCAGTGCCAAGAACGGTTGACTGCTCAGCGGATTCGCACGACAGACGTACTGTTTAGGGTTTGGTTTCCGCACTTAATTGGACTATTTACTTCCAGTCTGTCTGTAACTGGAACGTAACTGGCGAATTGTGGGTGTACTTTTCACAGCGTACATTCACTCCTGTGTTCTTTTTCCTCCTTTGTTCTTTCAAAGGTTTGGGGGAAGGGGCCAGAATACAGGCGAAGTGATGGCGAAGACATGATGGCGATGGTGTTATGAAGAAATCTCATTGCCGCAAGTTTTTCGCGCAACTGTCCAGTTGTGCAAGTGGATTCGCGCAAGTGGCTCTGCGCTAGTGTCTTTCGCACAAAAGTCCGTTCGCGCATTTCATTCGGAGAAATGGTTTTTGCGCAAGTGGGTTCGCGCAATTGTCCTATTACGTGCTACTAATAAAAGAATATACAGTCACGGGAACAAAGCCGCGGGCACGGTTAGTTTATAAGACCGCGTCCTGACCGAAACTGATCGTCGCTCTCTCATGAATATGACATAGGTACGTACTCGCGCGATCAATCAAGTCTCGTATGTACGTCATTATTTATCTACAAGTTCGTGTAATCGCGTATGCGCGCGACAAAAGCTTTCGGTTAGGACAAAGGGTAGGTAGTAGTCTTGTGAACTGTATAAAGAACAGCCGTAATTATTTCAAATAATATATTTAATGAAATCAGCAATATTAGATATCTATCGGTCACATAATTATTTTCTAGGTAAAGAGGTAGGTACTTAGTACCTATTATAAAATCTATTTTAAGCAGTACCTATGTCAATACATTAGCGATCGACGTCTCCAAAAACAACGTCGATTGACGCAATAAGCATAGTAATATCAGCAAGCATTAAGTGCGGGCCCAAAATACATACTCCCAAAATATGGTTAAATGAACACGGACGTAAGTGCACTCGATACGGAATGGAAGTGCCGTCAGCCACCATGTAGACACCCATTTCGCCTTTTGGCGCTTCTATTGCGTTATATGTAACTCCAGGTGGCACAGGATAACCCTCACTGCATAACTTAAAATGATGAATTAAGGATTCCATTGAAGTTTTCATTTCCCTTCTTGAAGGCAAAGAAACTTTGGAATCGTCTGTTTTATATTCTCCTTCCGGCATCGTGTCAAGAACTTGATTGATAATTCGTAAAGTTTGACGCATTTCTTCGAAACGTAAAAGGTATCGATCATAGATATCACCAAATGTTCCGATAATGCCATCAAAATCGTATAAGTCATAGCCATCATACGGGTGGTTAATTCTTATATCCCATTTGACTCCACTGCCACGTATCATCGGCCCCGTGAAGCCTAGAGACATAGCTTGGTGCGCACTGATAACACCAAGACCTGCACACCGTTGATAGAATAAACGATTCGCGGTTGCAACATCTTCAGTTTCATCAAAACGAATTTCCATCTTACTACATAGTTCGTAAATATCGTCGAGATACCCAATGGGAATATCCTGGGCCACCCCACCGGGACGAAGATAGCAGCAGTGTACTCTAGCGCCGCAAACTCTCTCAAACATTTCATAAATTTTCTCTCGTTCCTCACTCATCCAAAAGAAAGGTGTTATACCACCAGCATCCAGTATTGTGCCCGCAACATTCAGCAAATGATTTGCTAGACGACTCAATTCGGCCATTAGGACTCGTATTGCCTTAGCCCTCGGGGGTACTTCTATGTTAAGAAGCTTTTCAACAGCAATACAGAAAGCTTGCTCGTTTGCCATGACGGATACGTAATCTAGACGATCCATGAAGGGTAAACTCTGATTATAATGCTTGTGTTCCATCAGTTTCTCGGTGGCTCTATGCAGGAAACCTATGTGAGGGTCAGCTCTGACTACAGTCTCGCCGTCCAGTTCCAGTATTAACCGAAGAACGCCGTGAGCAGCTGGATGTTGAGGCCCGAAATTAATAAACATGTTTTGAAGCTTGCGTTCGACCGGGTGTAGTTTTGCATGATGGATTATTCTGAAATACTTGTTGCTCTCTGGCGTAGGGTACATCACTGAACCGGCGAATTGTTTGAGGTAATCCACGTCGGGGTACCACCTGTGACCGTAAAGCGGTGCACTGATAGTGAGCTGCCGAGCTTGTCTCGCTACATTTACAAAACTTAAATGTTTTATAATCAACATTTTTATGCAAGTACTTCATCGACAATTTCCTAATAGTTTGACACACAGGTTTGACAGTTTGCCGCATCAAGTTTGACACTATGATTAGACGTAAGTATGTATAGGGATTTTATATTGTGCCAATTATATTATTCATTGCCAAGTCTCATGAAGTTTGTAATAGAAACAATCGAGAAAAATGCTTTTTCACCCCACTCGACATTGGTGCCGATTCTCTTGTACAGTGGCCAGCACATCAAGCTACCCAAAACTGTCAAACTTTCCCAATCAAACTTGAACCTAATGCTTTAGTGATAAAGTTTAAAATCTACTAAAGAAATTTGACAGATTTTAGTAGCTTGATGTGCTGGCCACTGTACACCGAACTAAACTATCATTAAAATTCCTTACTTTTGGCTATGAGAATCATAAAGCTATTCTGCAAAAATAATTCTCTAAATTTAAAAATTATTATTCTGAAGTGATCGGCTAACCAACGAACATCAATTTATTTTTAACCGACTTCCAAAAAGGAGGTTATTATGTTCGTAGCGTTTGTATGTTTTTTTTTTGTGTATGTCTGTCGATATTTTCGTCGTACGTGGACGGATTTTGAAAATTCTTTTTTTGTTTGAAAGGTTATGCTCTCAAGGTGGTCCCATATAAATTTTATTAAAATTTGCTTGAGTACTTTTTGAGTTAGCTTTATTAATACGTATTTTTCACAACTAAAAAGTGAAAAATAAAAACTTTTTATATAAAAACCAACCGACTTCCAAAAAAACACTACAAAGTGAAAAATAACTTTAATTTCGGAAGTCGGTGGCAAAAAACGAAAATTCAAAACCAAAGACACCGACTTCGTAGTGTCGTGTAGTGTTTTTTTGGAAGTCGGTTGTTTTTTTTTATAAAAAGTTTTTATTCATATCTATATATAGGACGTATCTATACATTATTATATTTATTATAAATTTAAGTCGCTTACGCTTTGCGTGTGTGTCTGTATGACCACATTGTTCTTATAAACCATGCATCAGATTTTCATGAGGTTTTCATCGTCGTTTAGAGAATTGATTCAGGAAGGTTTATGTGTAGGTACCTATAATAAGTTAATATTACTTAAGTACTAAGAAATCTCGATGTTTTGATAAGTCGTAAAAACCGTGCGGAGCAGGAGCCGGGCGCTGGTCTAAAGATAAATAAAGGTATTACAGTAGGCAGTAAAGTTTAACAGGCCCCATACATTTTATACACGAAAATGATTGTCTTTGGAATTTGAATGAAACATGATCAATTGCTGTATATTGTAACATGTATATTGTTTTATTTTAACTGTTTTTGTAGTTACTTAGGTAAAAATTAATATATAAATACGTTACATTATCTGTATAATTTTAATATTTTCTATAATTCGATAAAAATATTTCTAAACATTGAAAATGGTTTGGTACTGTTGAAATGGTTACACGTTTTGATATCATGTTATAAGACACTGACAGTCACATTTAATAAACTTATTTCTAGCTACCCTTATTATATAATATACATATTATAATATTTTTTATAAATACGTCATAATATTTTTGTATAACATTGTAAGTAACTACACAAAGTCTGAATACATATCTCAAAAAAGTTGTAAAAAAAAACGTACCTAGCAAAACTAGCAAATATAGCCTAAACTTCAGGTCTAATAAAAACAGTGCTTTGTAGGAATGTCCGTACATTATAACCATTAAAATATAAACAGGCTCTTACATCTACATATTTAAATAAAGTAAGTAGGTATAGATATTCAGAGAGCAACCACCACATACCAATATAAATTAGGTAGATTTAAAGAGGTAACATCGCTTGAAGATACAGATAGGTAGGTAGGTACAGTAAGCTTTTATACATAATATATACCTTACCTTATTTTTATATAAAAGACGGATGCAACTTACTGCACCCTGAATATACATATTTTAAGCCTACTTAGCATTAGTAAGCCGTAAGTTCTCCAAGTTTACCAGCTGATAACGAAAACCTTATGTTTTCAGCACAAACGAGACATACCTACAGCAAAATAGCAATCAGCATGCATTACGGTGCATACCGTTTTTCCCCGCATGCGGGGCTCGCGGCTTTCGACTATTCAGTAAAGCAGATCGTCTATAAATACTGACTTGGTTTAATATTGTCGAAATATTCTGATAAATTATTGTTTTCTTGTCACTTTTACCTACATAAAGCTCCGAGTTTGCTCCTGTACAAACTGTAAACTCTATGATTATCTTTGTTACGTATTAAACTGGCATACCTTTTGCATTAATAGCATATTTTTTCAATTAATTAGCAGCGTTCGCCTAAACAACATATCTTCGGCGAACACAGAGACGCTTAGATTGAATCTGTATTTTCATAAAAACGAACTGATTTAGTATAAGTAACACGTTTGTAGAAGAAACACGTTTATCACAGTATCATGTTATAATGAACGATTTCGTGCGACTACTTACCTACATTAGGTATATTACATACATTCGGTAGTTTAGGTATTGGTCCTTTATATTTAAATATCTAATCGGGTTTTATTTAATATTTTCGTCAATCCAATTTTCGACATTTCGTTCCAGAAACGCAATCTAAATCCAAATTCTGTCTACGATTATGGTTCAATTCGACATTTTTTCAGAGGAATCTACGTAAATACATGAGCAAAGTTTCTGGAGGAACCTTAGGATACAACCGGAGAAAGAATGGTACATTTCAGGCTTGCTCTTCCATTTCACACACAGGTAGTAAACTGGGATGCCAGAGAGAAGTATAGCTACACCAATAGCGGTGTCTTTAGGTCGCGTAATGGCTGGTATGACCACTAAGCAGCCAATGGCGATGAGGAACAGGTACGGGATGACGATGTTGACCTTAATGGGTCTCGGTATGTCCGGCTTGACACGCCGCAGCCACAGCATGCCCACGACCGAGGCGCCCACGGACAGCCACAGCGTTTGAGAGAAGTAGTTGATGAGATCAAACACGTTGCTCGTCGTCAACATCAGGAGCGAGAAGAGACACTGGAAGTTTAAAACGAACTCCTTAAATAGGTACTGATTTTAGCCTAATTCAATAAGTATTTTGGTTACTTTATGTTTCTAATGACAATAACTAAATAAATACCTATACCTACGAATAAGCAGATGTTTAGTTACTTACAGTGAACATAAGCGAAGGTATGGGCGTCTGCTTTTTAATGTGGAAGAGTGAGAAGAAAGCAGGCATGTGTCCCTCTTGCGCACCGGTCGCGAACAGTCGGGCTGATGTGAACAAGACTCCGTTGACCCCGCCGAATGTAGACAGTGCCACGAACACGGGGATCATCCAGCTCCACCCGGCGAACAAGCGATCGCCGAACACCTGCCGAAGAAGAAAATAAAATAATAAAATAAAATTGAGTATTGTATGTACTTACTGATATTTTAATTCAAGGAGTGGTTCTTATTGTAGATGATGACAGTCCGACCGTGAATATCTCCAATAGGAATTTTGCATCAACCGAAACATAGATATAAGTTCTATGAACCGAAACGATTCTTCAGTGGTACTCTTGGTATTCATTAAAATAGATAAACCTACGTAGTAGTGAGGTGGTCCTTCCACATCCTACTACTACGTAGGTTACATTAAAATGTCGTAATAAAATTCTACTATACCTAGTCATAAAACTGACGCCTGACTTAATAATATTATTTATATTTATATCTTTAGCAATCACTAATGTCAAACTGTCTATTGGGGAACATTCATTCAATGATGGTGACTGATAGACCTATTATAATAGCAACGATTTGCCCTCACCGTACTAAGGGCGGATTCGACCAAACAGGAATAAATTTTATCCGCGGAAAATAAAAAAGTAATCTAATTTAATAAAAATTCTATTCTAATAATAATCTTATTCCGCGGATCCTGTTTGGTCGAATTCGCCCTAAGTCGCACGAAAAAGTGTCCATACTGAGGAGAGCGAGCTCCCACACCAACAATGGCGTTTCCATGACATGAGTCGAAGTCTCGTTTTAGGTGTCATTAAAATTTTTTACAAAAAAAACCAACCGACTTCTAAAAAAAACACTAGAAAGTGAAAAATAACTTTAATTTCGGAAATCGGTGTCTTTGGTTTTGAATTTTCGTTTTAGGCCACTGACTTCCGAAATCAAAGTAAATTTTCACTTTCTAGTGTTTTTTTTAGAAGTCGGTTGGTTTTTTTTGTTAAAAGTTTTAATTTTTACTTTTTAGTTGTGGTTCCTACCCCGTACTAGTTCGAATATCAAGTCCTGCTATGTAAATAACAGTGACAGGAAGATGTTAAAACGTCCATATAGGCTAAGTGGGAAATATAAGTACGTATTAATGAAGCTAACTCAAAAAGTACTCAAGCTAAGTTAATAAAATTTATATGGGACCTTGAGAGCATACCCTTTCAAACAAAAAAAGAATTTTCAAAATCCGTCCACAATTGACGAAAATATCGACGGACATACACAAAAAAAAAAAAACATACATACGCTACGAACATTATAACCTCCTCCTTTTTGGAAGTCGGTTAAAAATGGAACAGAAACGCGACTATCTTTTGACGCGGCGGGCGGGGCAAATGATTGAAATCACACCGCGGTGCATGGAACATATACCGATAGCTATACATATAATAAAGCTGAAGAGGGTAGAAAGTCTGTACCTACATGGAAGATATTCGAAAAAAAGTTAGCTGGGGATACTTAGAATCGATAACAGCAGCTAACACGTTCCAACAGTTTTTTGTCTGTTTGTCTGTTTATCTGTATGTCTGATTATTTGATCGCGCATCACTTTAAAACGGCTGAACCGATTTTGATGAAATAGTATACTTTTTATCGACATACACAACGCGGGTGAAGCCACGGGCGGAAGCTAGTAATTAATATATCTATAAGTGATAGGCGACACTTACCTACACTTGACATGTCATTTGTCATGTATTTCTGAATAAAATTATGGTCTACCTAAAAAGTGCTGATTCTCAGCCTAGTTTGAATAAATGACTTTTGATTTGATTTGGATATTCTTTTTCTATCCAATAATGTCACATGATGACGTATTGTTTTGTAAACTGAGTAGATTCCGGCAAATGATAGATGAGAGAACCTTCATTTTCTATCTATCTTTTCTATTATTATTTTTTTTACTTTTGCGATGAAACCTCGGTTGTCAGTGGTTTCATCGCAAAAGTCAGATAATGTGAATCAAGTGTCGGCGCGGGGGTCAGCAGGTGACCAGAAGGGATCGAAGAAGCAAAGGAGTTTGATATAATAGTTAAGTACTATGACACCGCGGTCTTTTTAATGTTGGCAATAAGCTAACTAACCTAACATTAAGATATGGCATTATGTTTTGGGGAAACGGGTAAAGATATGGTGTTTAAGTGTCAGAAAAGGTGTATTAGAGCGATCTGTAACCTGCAAACCACTGACAGCTGTAAACAATATTTTAAAAGTATGAACATTTTAACAGTGCCCTCATTGTACATATACCAGACATCTATGTTCGTCAAAAATAATATGTATAAATTACTGCTACCTGCTTACTAATATTATATTTGTATGCCAATTATTGGCCGAACATACAGATCAGCTAAAATGTATAAATAACATATTTTTGTACTTATGTTCACAAATAAAGATTTGATTTGATTTGATTTGTTTCAGAAACTTTTATAGCGGATTATAGCATGGGTGTAGATAAAATAATATATATGTATTGTCAGTTAAACGTATTATGTATTCTATACATGAAATCCGACACGATAAATCTTTTCAATCAATTATTACGCTTAAAGGCTGCTGCAGACGTGACGCCACCGAGACGCGACTCTGGTGGAACAATTTCTATGTAAAATCGCGTCGCATCTGTCTGCGGCAGCCTTTAGAGAATAGATACATTTATTGTCCTCTAACCATGAGGATAATGTTCGTAGGTATCTCAGGTAGGTTCTAAACGTAGTTAGCTGTTACAGCATAACACAACATGATAATATATTATTTCCATGAGTCTGTGACCCTATCACAAGCATTGGATTGTCACTTGTGTTGTCGCCTTGTACTTGTACTGGGCTCAAATACGAGTACATACCTATTTAACGACCGCGATTGCATCATCCGCGATGTGTTTGCAATTTTCCTGGTCTACGGCTATTAGTTAACATTAGAATTTACGTTCATACGCAACAGTAGATGGAATAGTTTGAATTGCGCGACATGAAACATTTACCTACGTTTTCTGTAAAAATAATAGATTTTTTTCAATCCAGCGAAGGAGTTTTAGATGTAGGTAGAGGTTTTTACCACTTCATAAACTTCAAAATTGCAATTTAGATCTGTTAATATTTGTTTGGTTAAACGCGCTACCTCTACCAGTCGGATTTGAAAAATTCTTTTTTACATTTAATAGCTCAATTTTTGAGTAAGCATCGCGCTACAGCCCTTAGGAGCCGAGCAAAAAGGAAATAACGCGGCAATAGAAGTATGCACAATCTGTGAAATTTTCAACTGTCTACCTATTACGGTTCATGAGGTATAGCCCGCTGACAGACAGATGGGCGGACATTGGAGGTTTAGTCATTTATGGGTTCCGTTCGGCACCCTTCGGGTACGGAACCCTAAAAAGTAGAGGTACCTACTTACTTGAAATTAGTTTAAATGTATCTAGGAGGCTATAATATTATATTTTATTTGGTTTGCTCAGTACCTACTGTTGTCTTGCAAACAACGATCTTGGATTTGCTCAATCTATTCAATGTTGGTTATTGTACCGCCGGGTGCAGTAATGTACTGTTGATAGAACCTATAGGTAATACTCTCAATGGTTACAATACCATTGAGAGTTATAAAAACGACGCATAGAATAGTTTTATGAAGATCATTTTCAGCTAAAAAAACTAAAACCCAACTACGACAAAAACGCCAACTAAAAAGGTATAAACAAGCAACATAGACAGACAAATTAAAAAACCGGAACATAAAACGACAAATGTGACTCCGATTTTGATATGTATCGCCTTATAGCCTTTAACCTGCAGAACAGCATGACGCTTCGGAATGATACCTCTTTTATCAAAATACGACGAGTAGTTTAGGAGTTATGATGGAACTGATGAACATACAAATACATAGCCTCTTAAAATTATAACCCTCCTTTCGCTTTGCCCTATTCGGGTAAAAATGATGCTTACCGCAGCCACCGCAGGATTTGACATCATTTCAAGCTTGGTGACGACGGCAAAGTAGGCCAAGTTTGCCATCACGTAGATAATAGTCACCATGGGCATGGCGATCCATATCGCGCGGGGCAAATTCCTGAAACAGAATGGAATGAATATAAAAACGTATTACTCTCAGTGTGGAATGTTGGGAATTTCACTTAAATCATGAACATGGCAATAGGATTTCAAATTAAAAATTGTCATTTTTGTACTTAGACTAGGGTAGATAATCTAAAATCAATGAAAAGGATTATATTACTAAGTACCTAAGTCTTTAGATTATAGTAGCTAATAACCTGATATTTATTAATATTCGATTATGTACCTAGTCCTACATACATTTGGATGAAATCTTCATCCAAAACGTTATAAATTCAATCGAAGAAAAGGCGCGTTTTTACGAATTTAAATATGTTATAATGTGGCCACTATCAACAATTAACATGGAATAAGATACGATACGTCAGATTACATAAATTAATTCAGAATTAATTTAAATATCTAATAAGTTTTACCTAAATTAAAATTTAAAACTTCTGCTTACCGGATTAGAAATTTAGTTTTTTTTTAATTAAAATATTAATTGTTGCTAGGTATACCTACTTAGATGTAGGTATATAGATACTTACTACGATAAAAATGCGTGGAAACGTATATTTTATCTGCTGACCTTCGAAAAATGAACCTCTCCAGCCTCTGTCAACATTAAACTAATAATAATATGCAAAGTAGGTCCAATGTTTACGTTAAAATATTAATCATAGTGAAAATGTCCGATGAGTCAACAGTTCAACGCTGACTTTGATAACATGATAAAATAAATGCACCGTTGAGTAAATGACGGATATTGGCGTCCAGCCAACTGTGATAAAACTATTAATAAAATTCTGAAATTCTCGCCGAAGAAACTTATTCCTAATTTAGGTAATATAATGATGGCGTGTTAAAATTTTGTTCCATGCGCCCGGTCTATTCCAAAGTTCTGACTAGATATATAAGGTGCTATAAAAATATCTGCCACGGCTTTAATGAGAGGTAGTATTGTGTTTAAAGATAACAATAGTTAACAATTTGAGAAAATAAAGTAGATAAATAAACATTGACTCTACTCTGTATAACGTGGTTCACAAATTACGCGCGAAGTGCACTTCGTCAATGAAAACAACTGCTATCTCTTTCCATCTGTTCTGTGAATGAAAACTGAAATCAGCTGACTAGTTCGTCACTTGCAAATTTATAAGTACAATTTTTTGTATGAAAAAAAATATGACACATGATCAATAATTTATCTTTACTATTGTAATCTATAAACACAATACTATCTCCCATTGCAGCCGTGGCAGATATTTTTATAGCACCTTACATGTGCAAAGTGCTCTCATTGATCGATTAGATCAATTAGAGACACGGACGGCACGGACTAGTGTGATGTGAACTTTCAAAGTCAATTTCCTTATTATTGTAAGAGACTGTGGAACCATGAAAAACAACGAAAAACGAAAAACAGCAATCCGCGTCTAGCCTAGTGATCATTGATAAGATTTATTACTACATAGGCACGCTGATGAAGCTATATTCACAAACCATTAGAGATATGAATAGCTAAAGGTAACTAAAGGAAATTCACCATCGTATCTCAAGAATTTCTCAGATTTTCATTTTGCAGGTTTCTTTACATGCTATTTAACTTCCATTTAGTGTAGGCACCTAGGCAATTACACCAACCATTATCAACGCATTTTCAAGAACAACACAATTTAATTGAATATATTCTCGTGGAAAAATATATCTACTCTGCTAAACTATTCGAATAAACCTCAATGAGTGTAATTTCCTCTCGAGTAAATACTGTAATCGACCGAACAGTCTAGTGGTCACTATTCACTATCAACCGGCGCGAAATAAATATCTCAATGAATAAAACATGCAATACGAAGAGTGAGAACACTTGGCTTTAGCTACCCATGAATAAAAGAAATATCTTTGGCCGACAATGTAGGTGTACCTACTATACAGGTAAACCTGCTTAACCCTTCGGGGAATACAGGCATGATGTTATGTATCTTTTGCCGATATTCCTATGTCATTGTTATTTCTAGTTTAATTTCCAATCTAAAAGCACTGCTTTGGGACAGCTTATTTCAAGGACACCGTTCGTCCGCGTCGTGCGTGCCAACCCTAATCGCGACGTCAAACAATAGACGTATTTGAGGAGCTCTCCAGGGGACCACTTCAGGCGGATTTTAGAATCTATCCAGTGTGCAACCCTAGCCTAATACAATACCAAATCGTCGATCTTGACACCGATCCTTTTATTTGCTCCACTTTGAATGACGCAACTCGTTCGTGTGTTACATAAACTTTAGAAATACCAATAGCTTACATATAATATAGTTACAGACTCGTATAAAAGTTGTTGTTGTAGTATTGTTAAATGCACGCTCAGCGATATCATCTACGATTCTAGAAAAGTGTCAGGTACACAGATTTATTAAGTGTGTAGGTATTGAGATCGACGCACGTGCTTCCTTCACAATGATGCTAGTTACGGACTTGAAAAGGTTTGCAGAAAGTCAAGTTCTGCTTCGTTATCTGTGTCAAAGTTATTACTAAACTCAGCCGAATTCGTACTGTTCCTGTCTAAAAGGTTCGTTGTAGAACTATACTTACATAGCAAGCAAACTTCTATCAAGGTTATTTTTTCTAGGAAAACTCCCGGGCTTTATCCGGGGTTTATTTTTGTGTTCATATGAGGAAAAGACTCACTTGTAAGGATCCTGTAGTTCTTCAGTGACGAAGTTGAGGTAGTTCCATCCCCCGAACGCGAACAATCCTGAGTAAAAGGCGAGAGCAATGTTGCCAGCACTGAATTCTCCCTCAAATGCTGCGTCGAAGTTTTCAGTGTGACCTGATAATTGACAAAAAAAAGACTTATAACCTCCATAGTTGGGTGACCTAATTGAAGAACAAACCCACATTGTAAAAATACGATAAATTATCTCGATCGGGTTTTACGTATGCAATAGCACCAGTACTCGCATAGTTTACCTATTAAATAATACATTAAAGTTTATTAGTCAACAAACAAATTCCATTAGACCCTGGCAGATTTCGTAAGATTAGATAAAGCACAGGATTACCAGACAGTTAGGAAGTGATAACACACTAATCACATACTTATGGTAATAAACATGATAAGACCCAAGCGTAGCGATGCACATTGTCGGTAGTTGTCAGTCATTGTGTAGATAATTAAAGCAAGCAGTATAGTATTTCATCTCCAGGGCATTAATAAAACTTATCGAGTAATTATACTTGCGAGAAGGATATAAATGTAAATATGGAATAAGTATGCAACAGACTCCAGAATTTTTCCTATCATTGCCAGACGTATCATTTATTTATTGCGTACTACATACATAGGTATGAACACAACAGCGAAGCTTATTCGATGAATAAATCATAATAATGTAAGAATGCCTCCATTGATAGCTTTGTTGACTATAAATTTCTTACTGACAGAGCTGATAGGTGGCTACTGCATTTTACGCTACAACGTCGCACGGACATTGATTTGCATTTCGACTTCGAACTGTTTACCATAATTACCTCTAGGAACTCGATTATTTACTTATATTTGTCCTTCTTTTAATTTACTGCATCGCTATGCCCACGCTCTGCCCACGCTCTGCCCGTTTTGTATTAAATCGTATTAAGCCTAGTGCAAACTAGCGCGACGCGACACCAGTAGAATAATTTCAGTGAAGTTTTCATACAAATTATTCCACCAGAGTCGCGTCGCGCCTTTCTGCGGTAACCTCTATGTGCGCGAAACTTTCACTAGGTATTCTCTATAATTTTTTTTAGGCGTACAGTCATAGGATAACAGGAGCATGACGTGTTTCACTGATCAGTGGATGATTATTCATCTATCCATGTCCAATAAAACCGTATGGGCCGTTAACCTCATAGGATCCATGGGCCCAAATGCCCTCGTGCCCACCCTTAGAACGTAATGATATGTAGCTATAACTGCGGTACCTAAGTGTATCCAGCGTAACCAAAGGTTAACTAACTTTCTTATTGTATAACTTGATTCTTGATTTCTTATAAAGCATTATGTATTATGAAATTATCATAATTATCACACAAGGTGACCGTGAACGTGAACTCTATATTATTATGACGACCACAAGTTCACGAAGAAACTTAATATTTTAAGCATATTATTATGTATAACTAGTTACATAATTTATCTAAGCCAAAATATAATTTGATTATTTAGGTTAAAGTTTATTGGTGACATCCGCGTCTTCGTATCATTTGTTAATTAGAATCCAAACCAAGCTTTAATTAAGTATTATTGTTTTTTTAAGACTACCGTATTTGTACGTCTTTCTAATACTGTTGATGCTGTAGGCAAGGGTCATGGGATGAGTACCTAAGTACTAGATATATACAATGTGGGGATGACAATACGACATTAATTTATACTACGTACCTACGTACAATGACGTTCCTTTTTCAACTACAATGTTAAGTATGTTCTTTGGATAAATTTATCCCAGCTACGGAACCCTTAATTGTGCGTGGTCCGACACGCACTTGGCCGGTTTTATTATGTTATAATTGACGGATCTTTGAGCTTTCTTTTCAATACTTTCCACCTTATCATAAATGTATCTACGTACTTCCGCATCACTACTTTCAATAAATTTATACCTACGTTAGAGAATTTCGACACGACTGCCAAGTTGTTACGAAGGGCATTAGTGTTATCAAGATATGGCCCTTCAAACTTTCTATACTTTCTATTTCATTAAAGTAATCAAATAAAAAATTGTTACGTTTTACTTTCTCGCTTGGTACATAACTTTTCCCATTTCTGTGCATTGAATATTTTAAACGGAAAATATATTTAGCTACTCTAAAGAGTCCATTTGCTTTTGTTTAATATATTTATTATTAAGAAATGGGCCTGCTTTGCCCTCGATCTCGCCCGATGGAAGGCTATGGATGAGGTCTACGATGGAACCAGCGTGCCTAGAAGAGCAGGGTTCACTCTTGCTTAAAAGGCTGATGGGTCATTTCGTTCCTATTTACACTTCCATAAAACTTGATGGGCACATAGGTATATGCCATGATGTACTTAGATACGCGAGTATTTCCTTTGCGGAATTAAGACCTCTACCCACAGGCCACAGTGCCCACATCAGTCAATCTAGCTGTTAAAGGAGACCTATCGGAAGCTGACAACGAAGTCTATCATTAATCAATCTATCAACTGAGACAAGCGTAGTCCATAAGTGTCTTACCTACTCATACATACTTGACATAAACTTACGCGTTTTTCCCATGGGGGTAACCAGAAACGGTAGCACGCCGAACGCTTCGACCCTAAATGCTTCGACATTTATCAAAACTAACAGGCAACTTGAATATTTATCTGCAAAGACTTTATCAAACGTGTCGTTTGATAAAAGCGGGGCTCTATGGTCTGCCTATATGTATAATGGACAAACAGAAGGACATTAATGCCTGTAACCCATACGTAAAAATAACTGAGCTGCTCCCAATGATACCTAGGTATAGGTATTTACTTATTTTTATCGAAACCGGTTTCAGCCATAAAAGTATGCTTAAACGGAATATACACCTGCCAGTATCGCAGGTGTCTTCTAAAAAAAAGGCCGTGAACGCCGTCACCACATAAGCAGCCGTAAATAAACATCAACTTACTGTCTCGTGGTCTGCATGGCCTACAAAGATTATGACAATACGTGTTCTTAATTAATTAAACTACTACACAATCAATCAGCTTTAGGTAGGTTATACAAACACAACCGTTTAAAAATAAACATGATCTATTTTAACGATAAATTAATAGTTATTTATACCTTAGTATTAAGTACCTACCTATTTTCGAGTAATTATCAGCGTGTTTTATAGCCAACAGCGGCACTGGACCATAACTGAACTCTCCAGATTTCCGGGTAAAATGGCCACCATTCCCCCGTATAAGATAACTAAGTATATTGCGTAGGCGAACAGGTCAATGACAGGACAGCAGACCCTATATTCAAGACATATTCAAGCATACTTATGTAAGATAAGCAGGAAGAACGGCATCTTAAATTGACTCTGCGAATTTCACCCTACATTTATTATGTCATATCAACTCTTATGACACTTCTGAGTAGGTGACTACAATAGATGTTGTCCGACTTTGGTCTATTATTATCATTCATTCTATCAGTTGACCCACCAAACGGTTATCTATGAAGGAAGCTTCCTACGTACTTACCTATGTGATGTGCACCAGTGCACGCGTAATCGGCTTATCAGACAATCGTATCAATCATTATTATTATTATAGGAAGCCTAGGTACCTATATATATTTATATTAAGCTCATCCCATACTTCCGATAAATACATTAAAATTGACTTATTTTATTCAGACATACAATAAAAATTGAACACTGAGTTGTCTCGTATCGTCTTGACATAATACCGAGTATCCGTGATTGTCTAAAGATGAAAAACTATCGTTACTTACTGGAGTTTTGAAGTTTGTAGTCGAACGAAATTGAAAATAGTACGCAGCTGGTTCCTTATCTCCCACCATTCCTTACAATGTAATGTATGATTATCAACATACCGATGCAGATGTAGTAGACTCCAGAGATGATGATGACGATCAGCGCCAGCAGCTTGGACGAGGTGAACACATCCTGTATCCGCATGGTCCATCGCACGCTGATGCAGTTGATTGCTGTTAGGATACCTGCGGAGAAATGGATAAGATTTTTTTTTTAATCTCTTAAATGAGTCTTTCGACACCTACTAGAATACATTTGAACTTTAGCAAAAGCTTCTAGTTTTAACGTGAACCATTATTTTTAACCGACTTCCAAAACGGAGGAGGTTATTTATGTTCGTAGCGTATGTATGTTTTTTTTTGTATTTTTAGGGTTCCGTAGTAAACAAGGATCCCTTATAGTTTCGCCATGTCCGTCTGTCTGTCTGTCCGTCTGTCTGTCCCCCGCTTAGCGCAGAGACTGTTAGTAGACAAAGTGGTAAAATAAAATCATGAAAAATATTTTTTTTTAGGGTAGGTACCTCCCCTACATGTAAAGTGGGGATATCTTTTTTTTTTTTTGTCTATCCCATGGTGTGGGGTATCGTTAGAAAGGTCTTTCAAAACATTTTTGGATTGAAGGATCCGTCTGCGAAATATTAAGCTTTAAAGTGCTAATTTTCGTCAGAGTCAAGTGTCCCCTCCCTCTGCCAGCTAAACGGTAAGTTCTGGATATGTGGAAAAATTCACAGTAGTAGTATATATAACGAAATTAAAAGGAAAACTATCACAGCTAAGTAGGCTCTACTAGTTAATGAGTAATTATCGACCAACTTAATTTTGCAGTTGCAAAAACATGTTCTACCATACATTTTGTATGGGAGAACATGTTTTTCAACTACAATGTTAAGTTTGTTCTTGGGATAAGTTCATTCCAGCTACGGAACCCTTCATTGTGCGTGGTCCGACACGCACTTGGCCGGTTTTTTTTGTGTGTTTGTCCGTCGATATTTTCGCCAATTGTGGATGGATTTTGAAAATTCTTTTTTTGTTTGAAAGAGTATGCTCTCCAGGTGGTCCCATAATTTTTTTATCAACTTTGCTTGAGTACTTTTTGAGTTAGCTTCATTAATACGTATTTTTCCCACTTAGCCTATATGGACGATGTTTTAACATATTCCTGTCACTGTTATTTACATAGCAGGTCGTGATATTCGAACTTGTAGGGGGAGGTACCACAACTAAAAAGTGAAAAATAAAAACTTTTTACAAAAAAAAACAACTGACTTCCATAAAAACACTACAAAGTGAAAAATAAATTTTCTCAAACATGCTTGGAAATTCGAGCATTATTTTGACAACCTTCTTCGAGATAAATCGAAATTGCTGTACAGTTACAGCAATGTTACTATGAAAATCCATATCTGTCCTGTGTAGTTTTGTTGTTCAGTTTTGTGGGGCAATGTACCTAGCGTTAAGGAAGTTTTAAGTGAATAAATAAATAATTCATTAATTCATAAATAATTAATTCATTCATTCAAATTACTATGAAAACTCATATCTGTTGTGTTATTAAAAATGGAACGAACGTTTTACTTCAACACATGACAACCAAGGGGGTAACTTATCAAAGATATTATGTAAATTGCGATTTAAAGTAAAGAAGAAACAAATGAACACATTGGCGCGTGAAAAATTATCGTTGTCCGTCATTGATTCTGGAATTTATAATTAATTTAATTTGTTTCAATTTCCGCGCATTATTTGAGAAAAGCACTATTCAAACCTTGGCCCCAGCCAGGCATTGATGGACTCACGTATGTGTGCCTCGGCTTCGCCTCGGCCCACATTTTCACGATCGTCTGTCAATGTCCGAGTTGCGGGCCGCGACAGAAATGTACTATAGTTGGTACGTATTCAAATGTCACCGTGTCGATGCAATTTTGATTAAATTATGCAAATTTTAAAACACTGCGTATTCAATACAGCCTATACCATGATCTAACATGAAAATGGAGGATAGTAGATCAATTCGAAAAATAATATAAATCACATTGAAGGAATGGAGAAATTAAAATTTATAATGTCGCGTCTAGAAACACCAGGGTTCCGGTCAAGGACACAACATAATACATGACATAATTCTTTCAAACATTTTACGACTGCATCAAAAATGACATTACGACTAGAGCACACAAATAGGAACAACATGCAAATTATATTCGTTGCAAAATAAATTGTTCTAAGTGATCCACTTTCAGCGAGTCATTAGGTTCGTTTAAGTAGATGATACGTCACATGCTTCCAGACAAACAGTTCCGGATCATATTTCGGTGAGACTTGTCGCTACTGCACATAATTTGTTATACGATATAACGATACTTAGTGTAACGTCTCAGGTTTCCGCTTACGCGCATACCTTGTACCAGAATAGGACCACCTATTACTTTTGCTTTTACTATTAAAGTAACTAATATGAGGTGCGAGGTAATTAATTAAATTAAAAGGCACAAACAATTTAATTTACTTGGTACTATGTGAAGGTAAATTACAAATAAGTAAAACTGAAAATAAATTAAATATCATGTAATTAGAAAGAGCATAGACAGCATTAAAACTAAGGGTTTATAAGTAAGTGAGCTGCTCAGTAGTTTCTAATCCTTTTACATCCTAGTCACGTTACTCACTTACTCACACATTTAAACCACTAAAAATACTCATTAGTTCATTTTTTTCCGTTGATTTGTTGGAAGTTATAAAACCCGCCTATAGGTACCTATCTACTTATTTTTATTTTTTAAGATTACTCCACTAAAATCAGAAAATCAGATTCATATAATTTTATCATACATGCATGGTATTAAAACAAAGTCGCTATTAGTTTCTGACTGTGTGACTCAGATCTTCTAAAATACACTATGGATTTTGATGCGGCTTTCACCATCATTTAGACCGGAAGATTTATGAGTAAAATAAATTAATAGTCACATATTATAGCACAGGCACAGAAATCTCTGTTTTGACATGTTGCCATTGCACCCGCGCAGAGGCGGGTTGCTTTTTAAGTAGTCGACAGTAAAATGTAAGTAATTAGCGAGCTGGTAAAATAAACAAGCTTAACAAGTCTCGAAAAAGCGATAAGGCTATTAAAAATATGTCGATAAACTCGAAATCCACTTATCGAGAGCAATGCGTAAACAACTGAATATAGAACATGATATTTGGAAAATATGAAGAGGTGAAGGACCGAAACTTCTCATGAGCGTGTCAAACGGGACGATTGAAAGCGGAAATGGCGCTGGCAACAGTTTAGGCTTCCTATATATGACGCTGGAGCTGGAGCCTGCACCGGCGCCGGACCGCATGGTTGTGTTTATCGAATGAATTTCAACCATGCGCAACACCGCCGCGCCGCATAGGCGCGGCTGCTGTGAGTGTAAAATCTACACAGCACCCGGTGCGGCGGCCTAACTGCTATCAGATGCCATAACCATCTCCTTAAAAAAACCATTCAAATTCAAGACGCAGTCTCATCTCAGCGACAATCACTGTCAAAATGTAGGTAAATTAGAAGATTTTTGACGAATTAAGTCAAGAATGCAAACGTAAGGGAATTGCTCCTCTTCTTATATACGTACATATTCATTCTCATTATTATGTAAAGGGTTTAGAAACAAGATCTCTGTCAGTTGTAATTCCAAGAGTCGAATTACGGTGACCGCAACGATCATGTCATTAGATCAAACTGCGCTAATTAAACGCGTTGTTGAAACTAGGTTGCATAAACATTACTATCGTGAGTACAAGGTGGGCCAAGATTGAGACAAGAAAACATGTTTACATTAGGAAATTAACTCCGAAAATGACGCTTGGCAGAAGATTAGTTCAATAACAAGAAAATTTTGAGTCACACAAAAAATCGAGCCAGGACATGTCAGGATTTCTATCGTTTGCAAATCTTGATGTCACACTATCCGTGTGTGCCACCAAGATTCGCAAACACATGTATCTAAATCCTATAGGTAAACTAATTTACGCCAGCATTGACTGACAAGATGGAGGTTCATTTTCAGAGCAGTTCATCTATCAACAGCAATTGGGTTAAGTGGAGTTTCCGCCGACAGTTCCGCCCCGAGACGCAATGCAATCAAAGAATTAAAGGCTCCCTATTCCTATACATTTTCATTTATTTTCATTGACTCCAAAGTAAACTGATGAATGTCTGATTTGTATTTCTTTACATTTGAAATGGAATTCCCGACGGTATTTCATTTTTTTAATTTTCCTTATTGGAAAATTCTCTTTTTATGACTTTATTGATTTCTTAATCCAAATTGTACCGACTTTGTTGTGTTATTATATTAAACCAAAAACAATCGAAATCAATACATATAAAAATAAAAGTCCTCCTGACTCACTCACTCGCTCACTGACTGACTTATCAACGCCAGGCCCAAACAAAAAACAGACCAAGTGCGTGTTGGACCACGCACAATAAAGGGATCCGTAGTTGGGATATACCAAGAACAAAAACATATTCTCTCATACATTTTAACTGCATTTTACTAGATAAATACCATGTTATTTTAACACCATAGACTTCTTAGAGGGTTTCCTGTAATCTACAAGTATAAAACTATTTTCTGTATTTTTTTTCAAAGTTTTATGTTAAGCAGGCGAACTGGTAAATTTTCATCAATTTTCTCAAATAGCTTTATAACTATGTATTTAAACATTTTAATGCCTCGTTGGTCGTCACAAGCGCTATTGCTAAGCATGAGGTCCTGGATTCGATTCCCAGTTCGGGCAAAGTGTTATTGGGTTTTTCTATCTGGAATTTCTCAGTATCAGCCCGGAGTATGGATTTGTGCCTGGTTGATAGCAATAGGCCCTATTACTTGGGACTTAAACATAACTGGGGAAATGTGGGTGTACTATAGGTACACCTCTGCCCAACCCTTCGGGGAAACAAAGCGTGATGTTATATTGTTGTAAAAATAAAAAATAAAAGTTGACCACCCTCATTTGATATGTCACTCACGGTACAACTTGAAAAACTTAAAAAAAACTTATTTGCCTCCCAAATGCATTCATTTATGTTACACGTCCTTGTTTGGATTACTGAAATTCATATGTGTTTTTAAACACACATGAATTTAATCAGTCCATTAGATTTACTGTGTGACAGATCGACAGACCGACAGATACATGAGTGATCCTATACTATAAGGATCCCGTATTTTCGTTCGGACGTACGGACCCTAAAAAGCTGAATAGAGGTTCTTTTGTAATGTAGACAAGGAATTAGGCCAGATTTTACTAAATTCAATTTAGAAAAATATGTGTTGTGTTGACTTACAACTGTAGGTACCATTATAGGGAACTCCCTGTCCCTGCAAAGTAGTAGTTAAACTTGCTATGATGACTAAGTTATAATTCCACATAAACCTAGATGAACACATGAATTGAGGAAAAATGTTACACGCCACCACATACCTGAGATCCTACATTACACGCATACCTCAGTACTATAAATAAACTGATGAATTTATGCTCTATGTTAGTAGGCAAGACTGCCACTAATAAATTATCAGGATCGCCCATAAGATAAGTTAGTAGTCGTAGTTAGTCAGCGACTAGGCCCCGTTAGAAATGCATGTATAAATAGATAAATACATCGTTATCTTGATTACCATAACAAGGGTTGAAAGGGTAAGCAATTAATTTCGCATTAGCAAATGACTTGTATATTAGTTGATAACAGACGATAAATCGGAGATGTTGCTAGTCAAGTTTGTGATATAAACTTGAACCGAGTTTCTGGATACCGTGTACCTATTAAGACAAGTTCTCGTTTCCTGTTTTGAGCTTCCAGCTATAAATACGAATAGGCCTAGCTAGAACAACTTCGCGCTTCGTACAACGGTTGTTTGTATAGAACTGACCTTGGTTTGTACAGAAATGCAATACGGTCGATATAACTTGGCAGTTCCGAACTTCGTACTTCGGGTGCGTAGTACATTTTTTTAGGAACCAAATGGTGATATTAGGCTAGTGGTCTGTGAGTGAGAGAGCATCCGCGAAAGTTCGCAGAGCCTATGTTCAGACCTGGCCAAGATATATCGGCCGTATTGTATGAGGAATTAGTAGAAGCCTAACTGCAGGATTAACCGCTTCCCCATTCTACTACAATAGTACGAGTATATTTTCAATAGAAACTTTCAACAAGTATGTTGCTACATATTTCCAAAATTTTTAGAAATACCTGCAAGATAGCTAAGGCCATGTTTACATTAGCAACAAGATTAAATCAGCAGAAAATAAAATAAAAACAGTTTGGAAAGTTATAAATAATTAAACTAATTGGAAAAAATACGAAACACTGATTACACATTGGAGACTTAACGTGGTGCCATCAGCTCTAACTTAGAAGTAGCTCAAGAATTGGTACACTTCTTTACTAATACACCATCTAAAACGACGGAAGCTTTTTTCAATTTAAACATATAAACCCTAGGATAGTTATAAAAGCTTTTCGGCAAATCAAAATAAAATTGACCGAAGATCTATGGGGATTATCTATCCATCCATAATCGAGACTATAGCACCATACTTAGCTTTAATATTTTATTTGTGTGTGGATCAAGGCGTTTTCCCGGATTTAATGAAATACAGTAAAGTTATACCACGTTTTAAATCTGGGGACAGTAAAGACACCCACAATTATAGACCAGTAGTATCCGTGCTGCCAGTATTCAGCAAGGTATTCGAAAAAGTAATGCTCAATCAAATGCTTAATTATTTTAACACCAACCAAATCTTACACGATCAGCAATATGGTTTCACCAAAGGACGTTGTACGACTGACGCCGGTGTCACCTTATTAAAATACATATTTACAGCGTGGAAGGAGGCCCAAGATGCCATAGGAATGTTTTGTGACCTCTCCAAGGCATTTGATTGCGTAAATCATGAAACCTTACTCTTTAAAATTCAGTTTAGTAAAATCTTATTTAAATGATAGTCAACAGCAAGTTCAAATAAATAGTATAAATTCACTCAATTTAAAAGTAAAAATGGGTGTTCCACAAGGCTCGATATTGGGTCCTTTCCTCTTTTTAGTATATGTATATATTAATGATTTACCCCATTTATGAAAAAAAACAACCCCAAATGGTGTTATTTGTTGACGATACTTCATTATTTTTGACGACGTAAATAACGTCCTACTGCAGGTCCAAAATTGGTTCACTGCTAATAATTTAGTATTAAATGGGAAAAAAACTAAATGCATAAGATTTGCTTTACCGAATGTGAACAGTAATGATTGTGATATAGAAACTAGAATTCGTAGATAAAACCGTTTTCCTGGGGATCATGCTCGACTCAAGGCTGCCCTGGGGTCCTCATTTAATCTCTCTTGCAGGACGGTTAAGTTCAGCAGCATGTGCTGTAAGAAAAATCCGTCATATTACTGATGTAGATACCGTGAGGCTAGTCTATTTCAGTTACTTTCATAGTAGCATGTCTTACGGTATTTTACTATGGAGACGGGCTGCAGATATCGAGTCTATTTTTATCCATCAGAGCAAAGGACTATACCTAATTCTGAATTTGCGGAAAGACCTTGTTAACCTGTCAAGTCATTTTTATTACGTATACGGTACCTACCAATGGATAACTGCAATTAATATTATGGTCTCCGCAGGCGCGATTCTCTAAGGGAACTGTTTAAAAGTATTAGCATCATGACAGTACCTTGTCAATATACATATATGTATGTAGATGAAAACATCATGTACGTAAGAAAAAATCTTAATCTTTTCAGTAAAAGAGGTGAAAGACATAATTAAAGTACGAGAATTAGGGACCAATTAGTTCAAACTGGTTTCAGACTGGCGAAAGTAGACTCATAGCGGATACTGTTTAAAATGTTACAATAAAATACCTCCCCCCAATTTCCAACTAAATGAAACGAAATTTAAATCTTGTATAAAACGCACACTATGCTGCCAAGCATATTATAAGTTGGGAGATTACATCGCTGACAAAAATGCTTGGCTCAATGCTGGTCCAGCTCCACAAGGGCGCATAAACTAGTTGATTAGCATTCGAAAATATTTTTGGAGCTGCTGGAAATCGGAAAAAACTATCTTTGCATTGTATAAATTCAATCTGATAATATTGTATAATTGCAAAGCACATGTGTGAGCACTTTGACCACATACCTTCTATAAAGCTACCGTTTATTGGGTAAGTTTTTCATTGACTTGAATGTGCCCTGGTGGCTGAGAGTATGTCATGCTCACTCAAATGTCTCACTGGTGGTGGCGTGTGTGTTGGATCGTTTAGTTTCCTTCAAAATGGTTGAGCTAAATGGTGCTGATCCATGCGTCATATTCGTGAACGGGCGCCGTCAGTAGGGACTGGTCATCTCTTAGCTCGTGGCAGCTAAGAGATGACCAGTCCCTACTGACGGCGGCTTATTTTAATTTTTGAATTGTTTCTATATTTTTATTACGGACGCTTTTAACGTGCATGTCTTTCAACATTGTTCTCACTTGAATGATGTAAAAAATATTTTGTAACATAATAATATTATGATTTAAAATAGTGTCCGTGGAGTTTAGTGCTCGTTCTTCTCCATAGGAACCTACTACGCTTTGGAATGGGCAACTAGCTTCATCTTTCTGACTGACCGACACCTTGACAATTCAAAAGTGCCTGTAATTGGTTTAATTGAAATAAATGCTTTGAGTTTGAGTTTATTATGCAAATAGTGAATAAACCACGAATTCAAAGCGAGGGCCTTAGATGAGTCAAGAGCAAGTTCTAATGACTGAATCACGGCCGTAGGGACTGATCCATTAGCGAGTGATTCATGGCCCTCGACATAAATCCGTTTTATTCAAGAGTTGCATACTATACTTTATATTTATACCATAACAACGAAAAAAAGCAAGATTTAAGCGAAAATAGACATTTAATTACGAAAAAATTAAGGTTAAATTAATTAAAATGCACTTTAAAATTGGAAAAATTAATAAAATTAAGAGTAGGATTCAAGTTTCTAACACTTGAATCATTCGCTATGCTCGTGATTCAATCTTCATGAATCACTCCCTACGGTCGTGATTCAGTCGTTAGAATCCTTCACTTGCTCGTGACTCATCTATGGCCCTCGCTTTAAATCCGTCCTTTATTCACTAATTGCATAATAAACTATTATACAAGTTCTGTTCCATTTTTTAATTTAAATATGTTTTTATCATATTTTTTTCATGTCTACAAATCAAAAGATTTTTATTATCAATCCTTCGATCTCAGACAATATTCCTGAGTAGGGTCAAGTCTATAAATAAAAAGAGGGGTACTGCCGTACAGTTGGTCAATGATCAGGTGCCCAATGTGCCTAGCGATAGGGGGCCAGTTTGCCGTTGTTTTAGTAACGATGCCGGTTAGACTTTTGCTTGACTTGAGAATTAGAGATACAACTTTACTGATGCCATTGCCAATCCTCTCTCTTAACGAATGGTTAGTTTGTAGGTATCTACTGCGTTAGCCTTTAGACCATTGATCGACGGATTTATTTGCATATGGTCTTCATCATTAATATTATTTAAGAGGCCGACGTACACCGCTCGCATCTGCAAGTTAAGACGAGTGCAAAATTCGTTCGGAATATTACTATCTCTGTTTAACAAAACAAGACGAGCGGGGGACGCGGTAAGCAGTGGTTGTATCAGAGCCGTGTGAGCGGATAGATATAGATAGCTATTATTAGCTATACATACCATTCATTCATAACGACTCGACGGCATTTATATCTAATAGTAATTGGGTATGTTCATTTAATTACTTTATTTTTGTTCACTTCTTTGGGGAATCGTTAATGAATGTACTAGTCTGTTATTTATATTTCTATGGTAGGTACTAGTAATGCGTTTTTTGGAAATTTCTTTTCATACAATTTATATTTTTCTATAAATATCTCAACGTACCTATTAGGATATCTCAAATTATAGTAAAAAAGTCAACGTAAGGTAACTATAAATCGTTATCAAGCGTGGTCTTGGGGTGCACACGCACGTCGCGTAATTAATTATCAATTATTGGGATATTTATTATTATTATCTTTATTTATTTTAAGACTGTTATATGTTTATTTATTTTCTTTAGACTGCTCTAACCTTTAAAAATATAAGGCTTCTTCTGACCTATTTCTGTAGGTATTCCTTTTCCTAACTTTAAAAATTGTTAGTAATTGTCTTTAAAAGTGTTGAACGAAGTAAGCAATGTAGGCATTAGTAAATGATAAATATTTTATTTATTAATATTTACGCGATGTGCGCTCCACAGATAATACAGATCCACTTGAACGATAAAAAACAAGGATTTTGAAAAAAAAATTGTGACGAAACGCGTGTGCATTGATCATTACACTCTCGGCTACCTTATCGCGTCGCGTTCGCCTACGGCTCGCGTGAACAATACCGTCTCGAGTGTAATGACCAACACCGCACACTTGTATCATAATGTACTATTATGTCCTTACTTCATATAAACAGGGTGACTCAAACGTAGTGGGCCAAAGGCAAATGACGTAAAGCGAAGGGGCCTTCCCTTTCCTCATTTGCCTTTGGACCACTACGTTTGAGACGACCTGTATATATAACTATATTCGAAACGTAAAGGTTGAACATAATTATACTATCAAATTATATAAAATTTTAACGTCAGTATCGGCTTCAACACCCTCGAAAAAAATGAAAACGACACGCATGGTGAAAACATTTGAAAATTTTCTCAAAAAAAAAAGAAAGATTTAAGAACCTAGATAACTACTGTCTAAATCCGAATAGCAGCATAATATAGTGCAAATGTATTATGCTCAAATAACAAATGATTTAGGTAATACGTTTGTATGGACAATCAAGAATCGATCGGTAATGCTAAGATTTTGGTGCCATATTGCGTACTTTCTTGCTAAAGAGTAGAATGTGTTTAATAACATTTCTAATTTAAGAATTCTTCATGAAAATAATAACATTTTCGGTAGAAGTTTTTCTAATGAACAATGTAGGTAATATGTTCCGGCTCCGTAAATTGTAGCAGCATCGGAAAGTTACGTTGACACCACCTGCACCGTTGACACACATTCTCTCGTATCGCAATAAATCGAAACGCCGCGCCGGCTACCTATTGTTGTAATCAGCGTAGTGTGGCGAGTCATGGACTATAGACAACTTTGTATGTACTTATTGTTTATCTAAGTTGGGCTCAATATCTGTGGGTCTTAAAGTAATAAAAACTAGAAACACTGGTTCTTAGGTAATAATTATTGGGTTTATGTCCTACACAAGTTGGTTTTTCTGTTACCTACTGTTGTTGAATGAAAGAGTTCTACGTCATAATTATCCGTTGAATCCATGTACAAATACTAGTAGGTAGGTACCGTAAAGGCTCGTTCACACCGGCGCGACTTGTCGCGCGACGCGACTTTAACAATACAATTTCTAATAAAACTTCACGATTGAACAATTGCTGGTGTCGCGTCGCGCGACAAGTCGCGCCGGTGTGAACGAGCCTTAATACTGTGCAAGCATGCAGTGTGTGATGCCGTAGGGCGTAGATGTTAATGGGGGTAAGTTCAATCCTATAGGTGAATCTTGAAGATAGGTACTTCAAATTCCTTACTTACACCACGATGACTTGTTGAATGAACTAGTAACTAGGTACTACTGTGTCTTTACGTAAAAGAAAACTACGGGTCAATTGGCTTTCACCATAGGAAGGAAGCCGATGATTGTTTGTCCAAACAATGCTGTCACCCGAGCCGTGAACGAAGATCGAAAGCGTTCCCAACGGATTGTATCAACATGCCCATAAAGTTGCTTAGGAACCACTATAACAGAGTAGGTACCTACTGAGTATTGATCAGAGAAATTCCGTTCTTTATTAGGTACGAAGAAGTCACAAGTCAGCGATGTGTTGTGTTTAGCATGAGCCTATATTTAGAACTATGGAAATGAATATTTGTTTTTTTTTTGTAATCGATGACGTACCTACGTGGCTTTAATCTGCGTTTGTCTGTTGATTTGAATTGAAAGAAAATAAGATTGTAGATGAAATTATGTGATTTTCTCGGCCTACAGACTGTGTTAATTAAAAGTTTATATTTAAATAAATTATTTTTAATTACGATTTTTACACTTGAAAACCTTTTACAACCAGTTGCCAACAAATCTTCATGCCATGAAGATAATCTGCATTTTATATCACTCGGATTGCAACTTGCACGCTCGTATTAAAAACATACAATAAGTAAAAATGCACGTGCTTTTATTTAAATTGCCTAAAGCGCATACATATAAAAAAAAAACTATAATGTTTATATATTATAGCGATTCAAGTACCTACGTTGCCATGCATAACCATTACCTTTCAATAATTTAGTGTAATCTTTTTACAGATGACTACCTACAACCAAAACATATGTCCCAATAAGTATAGTATTGGTATTTATACCAACATTGGCCAATATAAAATGCTGCTAATTTAAAATCTCCCACAAAAAATCCACATCGTTTATCATCAATTCAACCCAATTCATGCTGTCGATTTCATTTTGATTTGCCATTATTTAATTTACTCGCATCACTTAAAGGATATTAGGGGGAAATCAGTTCATATTACGTTTATTAAGATTGACATTGACATCGTGCAGTGTTAAGCGTAGAGATCAACGGGCTGTCCAGCATTATCCATCAATACTTTTAGGAGTCATCTTTAACACATAAACCATACTAATATATCCATACCACCATAATAATCCATATGTATACTTGGTTGGGAATATACTTCCATACTAATATTCTAATACCTATACCTAGTAATATACCTACCTACTAATAATATTATAAATGCAAAAGTAACTCTGTCTGTCCGTCTAACTGCTACCTTTTCGGTAATTTTTACGCCTAACCCACTAAACCCATTTTTATGAAATTTGACAAATAGGTAGCCATGGACCTAGAAAAGTACTTACATAAGCTACTTTCGACACGCAGACGAAGTCGTGGGCAATTATCAATTAATTGTATGAAAAAATACAAGCACTTTACTTACATAAACATACAGCAGCAAGAAGTTTGACAGCCAGTTCCGGTGGGTCACACTCCGGGAAGAAAGGCTTGACTATGTAGTGGCCGAAAGTCAAGGCCACTATGGCCTGCGTGGTCGGTCTGATGATAAGAAGCGCGATCCACATGCGCAGGAAAGCAGGTAGGGGCCCGAAGGCCGTGTAGATGTAGGCGTAGTCACCTCCAGACCTCGTGATAGAGGTGCCCAACTCCGCGTAGCACAGGGCCCCCAGGGTTGAAAGCAGGCCACTCGCAAGCCATATTATCAATGACACACCTACTGACCTATGACAAAAAAGATTTGGTAAGTTCATGGAAAAATAAACAGTGTGGTGGCAGGTGTGAATTGAAATACGAATTCATTAAATTATTTGCAACTATCCATCCATCTAGATTTACATTAATAATTTCTCCTACATTCGACCAAAGATTTTGTCTCAAAAATGTGCAAGTTCCCGATATAGCAGAGGTTCATCAAATGTTTATTATTCTTACTAACTTTTTTGTTTTTTGCTTTCGGGTGATACCTTCAGAAGGGTCCCGGTCTTTGGGGATAAGACCGGGGAGTGTGGGATTTTTACCTTACTAAAATTACCCTGGTATCTAGTCACCATTCTTACTACCTACCTCCTTACATCAGGAAACTTGAAGTACGCGTGGCATATAGCTATCCTACTGCAGATCGAAGTTATTAGTATACTCAACTCAGATGGTCTTCTATGTACCTATTTCAATACAGGAAGTTCCATAAATTTGTTATCCTAAACTGTTTTTCTGTGTCATCCCTAACTACATTTCTACACCCACGAATAGTGAGTTGACTCTATTCATAGAACACTATTTGGAGCTGAGACGATTCAGTAGGTACTTACCTAATTAATATTAGGTAGAATTTAAGAATATAATGTAAGAAACTATTACCTACTAAAATACTTTTATTAATGGGTAAATAATTATATAAATAAACTAGAAACAGGGTTGTAGGCTTTGCCGTTGACTTGCGGTTGCGTAAGCGCGTAAGTATAAGTACTAACTAGGTAACATTTACCTCATGTAACCTAGTTAGTACTTATACTTAGCTGTTTGGTATATATATTAAGAACACCCAAGCCCAGTGTATGTACCCATCAATATAAATAATAAGGGTTATCATCAATTTATTTGTGTTACAGAAGCCAATAATAATATTATGAGATGATTTTTGTTTGACCTAAGCAGGTAATGTTTTGTAATGAATAATATTTTTACTAGATAACTTTTACTTATTTAGATGCCTATTTTTCCCGAGATGTCACGAAATCATAACTATCAGATTTTGTAGATAGATAGAGTAAATAATCGATCAATCTGACTAGCCTTTGCCCAACTATGTTGGGGTCGGCTTCCAGTCTAACCGGATGCAATACCAGTATTTTACATGGAGCGACTGCCTATCTGAGCTCCACAACCCAGTATTAGCAGTTTTTTTTTTGTGACTTTTTTTAGTGTAGATAGACCTACATGTTTATTAATAGCTGTTTCAGCAGATAGAGCTACGCTCTGCAGCTGTCTCAACTCACACAATTTCAGTAGGTCAGTTTCATTTGATGTTATAAAGAGTACCTTCCTAAAGTGTATAAAATAGTCTAAGTTGGACCTACAGTATAGTGCAACCTACTAATGTTACCTAGAGAGGTGCCACGGTCTACCAGTTTTCAACTTATGAATGAATCTAGGCAAGCATGCCAATCGTGCCTTGACTTAACTATCGTGAGATAATCCTGAACGTGACTGCAGTACTTGTTAAATGTTTAGTTATTATACTGCAATTACGTTACATTTGTTTATTAGGTATAATATCATGTATTTTGCTGTAGGTACTTCGGTAATTATTTTAATTGGTTGTTCTATCGTCAGCTATATTTATTTTGTAATTCAAATCTTCTTCTTCTATCATGTTGACATAAACTGCATTCATTGCTTATTGTATTTTTTTTTTGTTTTCATTTCATTATAGCTCTTGCCGTGGTTTTTACCAGCCAGGTGGAGGTACCTAATGGCTACCTCCTGACTGGCAAACCTGCTGCCTATAGGCTGCTGGTAAACTAGCAGGTTAGTAGGGTTTGTCTAAGGAGGGACATTGTTTCCCTATATTATACTAACTATGATTTGATGATTCATTTTGATGGCAGATTATACCTACTTATATTATAAATAGCCCAGATTTGAATTTGAAACTCGCCTGTTTCGTTGTATTAATATATACAACGAACAATACAATTATTATATACAACACAATCAGCAGCCCCAGGCAATTTTAACGAAATTAAAATACAATAGGTGCACGAAACTCAATCTTTTATTGTCCCGGAATCTAAAAGGTGTCGAATTTCCGGTAATCCCTTTTAAAAAGATCATTTTGTTACATATGATATGGAAGAACGTGAAGGGTCATTGACCCGAATACCGTTTCTAAATCACTGTAATTTAAAAGTCAAATAATGAGAAAATAATTACCGTTCTTGATTTTTAACTCATTTGGAAATAGGTTAAAATGGCAGAAGGCAAAAAGGGTGTTAATTAAATCAATCATTTGTTAAATAAATATTTCCGATTTTAAAAACAAGTTGTTGTTGTTGAAGTTAAGCATGTTGTAGTTTTATGTAAGCAGAAATATCTGCATTATCATCAATTTTATTGAACTAAGTAGGTACCTACGTAACCAGCAGCTAAATATTACGAAATATGAAAACACATTGTGAAGCAATCGTTGCACTAAGTTTGGAACTCTTCTTTCTTCTAAAGGGTTTTTTGAAATCCGCGGTAGGTATACCTAACTATATTCCATAGGTTACCTAGATTATCTAAGTATCACCTCACTAAGCAGCCTTGGCTGTGTTGCTAAATTGTGAGACATGTGAGGGGCCAATTCACCACTCAACTTGTTATCAAAAGTCATTTATTCAAACCAGGCTGAGAATCAGCACTTAATGTTCGTTATTAATGCAGTCGTTACCGGCAGTTTCAGTACAATAATTATATAACTACAGATATTATAACACCACAACCTTTGTAATGTCTTAGAAATTAAAAGACAAACACAAAACTGTTACAATTACTCACTTATTTGCACAAAGGTAGGCCTACCGAATTTACAGTTAAGAAGTCAGTGTTTTATATGCTTTATTATTATCCGTATCTACTAATATTATGAAGAGGTAATACAATATTTATTATATATTTATAATATTATAAAGAGGTCACATTACGATGATACACCATAAGGGCGTGCGGGTTTGTTTGTTTGTTTGTAAGTTTGTATGTAGGGGGTAATCTCCGAAACTACCAGTCGGATTTGAAAAAATATTTTTGCATTAGATACCTAGCCCAATTCTTGAGGAAGGTTATACTTAGGCTATGAAACATCACGCTACGACCCTTAGGAGTCGATCAAAAAGAAAAAAGGTCAGACCGCTAACCGAAAAAGCGGACGAAGTTGCGGGCAAAAGTAGTTATAAAAAATAAGAAAATATCCCAAGTGGGTTTACTTTAATATGTCACCTACTTCTGTAACTGATCAGATCTGAAACGGTACGTGGACATGCTGACTGTACTTAGGTAGGTAGGTACACAAGGCAGCCACAGGTGTAAATCTGTGTAAGTATGTACAATGCCATAAATGAAAGTTTCCAACCAGTGTCACCTACTGACCAATACGTTTAAGTAAACGGACAAGACTATAACAATAAAACTGGTAGATACTTATGTAATAACATAATTAATGCACGCATTATTTGGGATTGCGTTAATTTAGTAACGCAACTTTAGTGTTTTGTAAACCGAGTTATTTATAAACTTCGTTTTCCAAACTGAATTACCTTGCATTTATTGATGTTATATTTTATAAAGACATAGTCGGGTAACTTTAGCATGTAGGTAGCAGATCTATATCTATAATTATAATAAATCTGTAGAAGTGAAAATTCTGTACATTGAAAATATCAAAAAAATAAATGGCAGGGGGTGTTACTAGACCGACACCGAACCCAAAAATGTGATTAAATTTTTTTTTGTCTGTCTGTCTGTCTGTCTGTCTGTCTGTTTGTTCAGGTATCACGCAAAAGCTACCGGTTCGATTGCGATGAAACTTGGTATAATTATTCTTTAGTATCCTGGGCACCACACTGGGTACTTTTTATCCCGGAAAAGTATCCTATCCTACGGTTGGGGGGTGTCAAAGTTTGTATGGAAGAATTTTAACGCGCTGTCCGATTAACTCGAAACTCAATATTTATACTTACACCCAAAAATTAAGAATAACGTGTATCGGGATTTTTCGAAATTCAACCCCTAAGGGGGTAAAATAAGGGATGAAAGTTTGTATGAGAAATCTTATTCCTTGAGGTAATAAATATGAAACTTCGCACGAATAGTTATCTAAATAAATTATAAAGTTTGTAGTTTTTGTTTTTCTAAATTACCCCCTAAAGGGGGATTGGGGGGTGTCAGTGTTTGTATGGAAGAATTTTAACGCGCTGTCCGATTAACTCGAAACTCAATATTTATACTTAAAACCCATGGGGATGTATGGGGTAATTTCCGACACTCACGCGGGCGAAGCCGCGGGCAGCAGCTAGTTATAAATAAGTATGTATAAGTATAATAAAATCTAAGTAACAAATAAGTGATAAACCGCAGGTTAATAAAACTATGTTTTAGATAAGATACCTAACACCTAGGTACATGGAAATCAAGGAAGCAGTTGTAAAGAATAGAGTCGTGTTTTATTTGCGTAACAGTGAAAAGATTAATCCATAAATAAAACTTACAGATAACATTACACTAAAAATGGTGCATTTCATTTAAAGTATGTGCGAAAATATCCAATTTTCACATTTTAATTTAGCAACCTGAACATAGTTTATTCAACAAACAAATCTTGCGTCTCGAATTCAGCGATAAGTGCGAACCGATAAAAACTGAAGAATTCAATTTGAACACGCGAACAAGTGGCTGAAAACATAGCCCCAAAGGCGGGAAAACTTGAACACTCTGCTTACCCAGTGTATAAGAATACTCCAGTCGGAGATATAAATATTCCGGAACCAATAATAGTCCCAATAATAATGCCAACTCCATTAAACAATGTTATTTTACGTTTTAAAACCACTTTGCCATTGCTGGCCTGAGATTCTTCACCCATTCCGAAAAAAATCAATCGCGTACACCGGTAAACGCGACGCACGTGGGTCAAATACGCGCGCTATCCACGCTGTGCCACAGATCACACGCCCATGGAGTGACTGCCCGCCTCGTAATATCTCACACGACTGAATCACTTTCTGTTACCATTTTTATGATCTGCGAAACTGGAATAGACGATGCGGTGCTGACGTCAGGCGCAGTGTACTAAGGACGCGATTCAGTAAGCCGACCACTCCGAGCAGTCGCCACAGCGCATGTGTAGAGCGCTATTCAGAACTAGAGATGAGACGTATATACTGGTAGAGGTATAAATACCAAGTATGTGCTTCCCAGTACAAAGACCGGGTACGGACCGAAATACTGGGTAAATACCTTGAAGGTATGACGTCAGACGCATAGTACGATACGAACCGCTACCACAAGGTAGCGCCCAGTTTTATCGGTAGTTCGGTGCGCCGAAGCAATCCGAAGATACCCGACAGCTTACGAAGGGACCCGAAACGTCATTCGTGCTTTATGAACATTCGGGTGATTTAATTTAGTTAGACAAAATGGGTACTTATTTTCACTATCTTAAGGAACATAATTGCATAATTACATTTTTTGTCACGACGCGAAAGAGTTCCTTAGTTTGTTTATGTTAGGGAATATTATTACGTGTTTGAATGTTTACGTCGTCTAGTGTAGGTAGTAACTACGCCGGCTAGTTAGTCAGTTTAAATATAATTAATGTTATTTTGCATTAATTTATATACAAATAACTAGAATTCATTAATAACCATCGTCATACTCTTAGCCGACAGTCCTAAGCCTGGTAAAGTAGGAAGGAAAGATTTCATATCTCTTAATGCATAATTACGTATACTTGAAACGTCGTACCTACATTATATTGGAGGCATACCATACTTATCGCATACGTTTACTTATCGAAATCCTACCACACCCAAATACTTAGAAGTATTTTGATACCTGGTATTTGTACCAGGTATTTAGTGATACCCATACCTTAAAGGCCGGGTATGGAGAATGGCAGGTATATCTCATCTCTATTCAGAACACCATGCGCGCCGAGACCGTTTCATACCCGAGAAGGACACCACCATTGTGTCCCACACAAACCAGACAAAGACAGCGAAACGAATTGCCCCAAGTTAAACTTGTCGCCCGGCACATTCGGGCTCTTTTAAACTTTGACAAACGAAACACATTACCTACTGAATGTGTTAAATTGTACCGATAAAACAATAGCATTGATATTAACAATTTCAATTACACTTCCTGCTTCGCGGTTGGTTACTGTTTGACAACTGCAATGACGATACAGAATAATGTAGTTGCATCATGTTCCTGGGCACGTTTTTAATAATAACCATCACGAAACTACCTGAACATTTTCGGAGCTATTTATTAGTTTGGGACTTGCGACATTCCAAGGAGCGAAGGTGAACGGCAGTAGACAGTAAAATATATAATGCCAGTTTCAAAAAGTGCTCATCATTACAATCTGTTTCTCGTATTTTCTGAAAATCAGAATCAACTATGAGTTATCTAAATTATCTTCGCTAATGAATACCTAGGTAGGTCAGTAGGTCACTAGGTACCACAGCGATAGAAGAGCACTACCTATGTGTATGTGTGGGAGACATAAAATAAATATATTAAAGTTTATCATCAAACTTTAATATCACATAACTTACCTATTTATTTTATGTTTATCAGTTCATCTCTCAGAAACGCGTACTTACTCTTCTTGGGGGCTACTTTTATACTCACTTTACTTTGAAACTAAAGACCTAATCATTTTCATTTAAATATAATTTCAAATTCTCTTGAATGTTCGAATGCAACCATAATTATTTTCCACAACAGCCTGTACGACGTAAGGTCGCTTTTTGCGTGTGCAACCTTTACAATACCTACTTGATCTACTTAAAATTGAGGTCCGCCGGTGTCGGGAGCAGGGTCCAAGCTACCAGTGTGGTTACTGGTTAGGGCAGCACCACACAGGGCTGCAATGGTTACTGGTTAACACTTGCCTACACACATACGTACTCTATAATGGACAAAGGACATGGACACTAGAGCCTCTCCAAGACTCCATACGAAAGCAGTATAAACAAGACAAAATTTAAAAAAACATAACAATTGTGTAATTTCGATGAGCGCTCTAGTGTGAGCAGGATTCTAGACGAGCCCTTACACAACTCCACGGCGAGCTACAATCCTTCTGCATAGACCGACGATTGAACCTTATTAGTGCTATCTTATTACCTAGTACCTATCTCCAAATCTTTCTATGTAAGTAAGTATGGTGGTATGGTGTACATAATAAAGGACCACAGGACATTGTGGTAGGTAACTTATCTTCTGAACTTCAGAACATACGACTACAACGGGCAAAGAAAGAAGTAGTGCACCCGGACACTGCACTGACACTCTCGTGATCTAAACGACTGAAACATGTCTACTACTGTGGTGACTTCGTGATGATCCTAACATACCCCTAGAATAAAATATAGTCAAGACATTAACAGATGACTCTACAACTGACCAGTTTTATAGCACATAACTGATTCACTATTAATGTCATATCTTCCTGAATAACCTGTAATATCGCGTCTTTCATAGGTTATGATTAATTATAAGATTTTGTGTTGGCTTGTTGTGGCTAGAAATGAGTTGATGTTGCTCTACAATCAAAACGAACACAAACAATATAATAATAAAGTGCCGTTGATCTACCAAAAAGAACAGATTTACTTATGTACATACCGCTTGTATAAATATATGTTGATCATTGTAATCATGTTTTTGAAGACATCGCGGGAGACATCCTGAAATAACACGTATTTGCAGCAACGATGCGCCCGCGCCGCGGCGCTGCCGTCGCGCGCTTATCCGACGCCATTTTCACACAATCCCCGAGCTTTCCCGCACACAGGTACGTACCAGAATTTTCACATTGTGGCAAAACTTACAAGTAAAATAAAATTGTATCGTACACAAATCACTTCAATGAATCAGTGCGGCCGTTCTCACTCAGGAAACTATCTAATTAACACTAAATTTTATTCGGCCATTCAAAAACAAGAACATTGACCCTCGAGCACACGTAATAGTTAACATGTTTTTTGTTCATAATGGTAATTACTGAATACGAAAACCTCAAAATAATAAGTCTAATTAAAGTAGAGTTAACGAATTGAAATAAATCGACATAAAATATCCAAAGTGCACTTCAGGAGGGTATCGCGGATAAATAACATCTAAAAGTGAACTGTGGAATGTGACCGTCATGTTTCGGTTACATCAATGCAGCAACTACAACATACTGTTACCTATCTAGCTGTTTCACGTAATTAAACAGTAGGTATACTCTTCGAAAGACAATCTATTTATGTCATCATGTCCTTATTTTTTTAATAGATCACCGAGCATCCCCCGCAGCGGCAGTGTTGCGAGACACGAGTCGTGTCGCAAGCGGTGGTGCCCTTGCACGTGCTGTCCACACATTACTTATCGCTCTTCAGATATACACTCATCTGGACAATAATTTAAGTGTAAACCAAGTGGTCCAAGATCAAATGACACTCATCCATACATCTGAGGAAGGCAAAGAAGACACCATGACTGATACGACGATGAAAGAAGATCTCGGCAAATCCTCGAGACCTGTCAGAAACAGACGATATACTCGGTTAGTGGCTACAAACATTGACATGCATGAGTCATTACTTTCAGTATTCAGTATCATTTTCTTTGTGCGTCACTTACGTATCATCTACAATGCCTCAATATCCTTTATGAAAAAATGTAACTATTTGCAAAGCCCGATGTTTTGTCCATGTTCTTATTTGCCATTAGTGCCAGAGTACCTGTTTATAACGATGTTTTTTTTTACTTTTACAGAAGAAGCTTAGTCGCAGGCCAGCGTCCGCAAAAGAGGCTATTCACACCAGAAATTAAGCGCTATCTCAAAGACTGGCTAGTGCGTCGAAGAGATAACCCGTACCCCAACAGAGAAGAAAAAAAATATTTGTCTCGAGAAACAGGCCTCACATACATACAAGTAAGTCATTTTACACATTATTTTAAAGATCATTGTTTTCTGATTTTTATACATAGGTATCATGTTTGTACCTAACAGCAACCTAATTGGATCGATGCCAGAAATTGCTATTTGTACATAAATAGGCACTATTTTTGTCCCTGCTTTGTTAACTACTGTTCACTGTTTAACGTTAAGTGAAAAACTAGATTGACTATTGTACATATTTTACTATGTAGGTATCATGAAGTCATTTGTGCAAAATGCACAAATTTATAGACTTGTTAGATTCAATTTCAACAAGTTACTAAGTCGTATATAGGTTGTAGATTAGTGCCTAGTACCATCTTAGTAGGTAAAGGTACCAAACTATGTTAAATTAAATTTAAATTGTCTATTTACAGATTTGTAACTGGTTTGCCAACTGGCGAAGAAAGTTGAAAAATGTAAACGTAGATAGAAATCAACAGACATGGGGACACCTGATACGCACGTACAACGATCGCGCACAGGGTAACGTGGAGCAGTTCAGCATCTGCTCCGACGATAGCATATGGAGCGAGTCCGACCCCACCAACCCAGATGACAACTTAGACAATGATGGCGAACTAACAGGCAGTCCCGAAACGATCACTGAATACCACCACGACGATTCCAATACGTCGTCAATTATAAAAGAAAAGTGCGTGAACTTCAACAATAACTCGTACAAACCAGATGCAAATGAGAATGGACCAGAGGAACCAAAAGCGATCACAAGTCCGATGTTACTCAGTAAGTGGCTGGAGAGTGCCGCTCGATTCCAACCAAGCGAGTGCAACTACTCGTGGTGGGCTGATGGTAAACGAAGAAAGCCAGACACGAAGATCCAACGGATTACGATAAATACGTTATCCCGTCACGACCGAGACGAGGTGGAAGCTGCAGTAGCCCTGACAGCTCTAGCAACTGCCACCAGCCGCATCGCAGCACCGTGATCTAGTTAAGAAAATTGAACATTTGTCTATTAATATTTTTTACTCGAGAATACTCTTTGTAATAGGGTAACTGCCAATATGAATATTGTTTGTATTTTTTAGTTAAGTCATCTACGTAAATAAAATTTACTATTACGTAATGACAATTAAATCAATGTTGCTCAAGTATTATTAAAAGTAAGTATCTCGTGGAAGCAATCCTGCTTGAATAGTCATTAACTTTTGATCTCTATTGGACTAAGTAGTTATAAGTTGTAACTCCAACCAAAGATTGTGTTTCAAGATTGAAATAAAATACATTTTGTTAAATATTAAAATTGTCTTATTTTAAAACGTGTCCCTGAAACAAATAAGAATCATGCATTCGTTGTTATTTTTTGCTATGGTCGACCATTAACACAGTGAGGCAGGGGCCCGCAGGGGGCTGCACACATGTGTAACGGTGTAACTATTTTCAATTATTAATAAACATGTGACGACAGTACGGCCAAACACACCCCTTATGTGACGACTGAGCGTTACGACGGTGCGGCCAAATACACCCCTTGTGTGACGACCGAGCGCTAAGACAGTGTGGCCAAATACACCCCTCGTATGAGGACCGAGCGTTACGACATCGACAGTGCGGCCAAATATACCCCTTGTGGGACGACCGAGCTCTACGACAGTGCGGCCAAATACACCCCTTGTGTAACGACCGAGTGTTATGACAATGCGGCCAAACACACCCCTTGTGTAATACCGCGACGTTTCTACACTATCTTTGATACTTTGTAGATATTGATGTGAACTTGCATTCAATTATTAATAAATACAAAATAAGTAAGATCTGTCAGTTAGTGTCAGTATTTATGGATATAGTTAATTGAATTTTTAAGCAGCTAAAATAACATTACACCATGATTAATATAACTTAAATCTATAAATAAAAGAAACTACAATGACATCTTCTAACTCTTATACTAACAAATAAATCTACATATCAACAAAATTATTCTGAACTCTCAGGTTCTTTCTTGGCACTGTCTTCGGGTTCAATGCTGGAGGTATTCTGAAGTTCCACATGCTTTTCTAGATAACCAACAAGAGTTTGTGGCCCCTGATTCAGTTGTCTCACAAGACAAGACCCTGCACTTTCTAGTACTGCACACAGTTGACTCCTGGCCACATCAATGTTCTGATTTTGACTGTATTCAAGTAACTCATTCTTGGACATCAATCTGTCTTGTATAATTCCGGCTGAAAATAGAAGAACAGTGTTATTTCACACAAAATTGAACTAGGGACATGGAATCTTTCTTTATAAATATAAGACTAAAGACTAATAATTCTTGCTTAAGAATTCTGTTACAATTGATAAATCTTAAATAGTAAACTTTTATCAAATAACAAGATTACGAACCCATTATAACTAATTGAGGTGCTTTCTTCATTATCTTAAACATTTTAGCAACGTTTTCAGGTTGTCCAAAGAGCATGTTTTGGTGGGATGTGAACAAGTGATTCACAGCTTCATAGCGAGTCCCAGTGGTGGCCATGCTGACTATCTTTTTGCCATAACATCTTAAATGCATATTGTTTTTTGCTAGTGCAGCGAAAATCGGAGTTTTATCTTCCATACTTATTGAATTGACATGTAAAAATATAACCATCTTGGATGTGTTGAACCAGTTGAGGCATTCATTCGCTAATATTCTTTCAAAGGGATTATCGATCTGTTTAGCGTACAGTTTCTTTCCTCTATCGCAAAGGGCTGCATCAGGTAACGTGTATTTGGGAGGCCCGTACATAGGCTTAGATAAGTCGATCAGAAGCTGTCTCTCAAAGTGAGGTTTCTTCGGTCTTTGGATATTAATCTTCCCACGAAATCGTTTAGATATCAGAAACGACGCCTGCGTTGGTAACAAAACTGTAAAACAGATCATAAGTTAAACATTATGTATGTCATTTTGTTGGGTATAGAAATTGCATATAAAAGTAAGCTAATTATTTGGTACCTTTTTTAAGTGATGCCATTTTTTTCCTGGATATCAGTAGGTTTAATTAAGTCTATATTTTTAACAACAACTTTTAAAAACTGATACCTATTTCACAATACTTAACCTAAAATTTTACTACTAGAATGTCAATGTCAAAATCCGATTGTTTCTTGAGGTTTCTTGTCAGCTTATGTCAGTTTGAGATGTCAATGTCAAAAATCAAAAACACCACATGGCTGCGTTCCGAGTTACGATGTTATCGATTTGAGCGTGTTAAGAGGGTGCATCCTAAAAGTTGGCAACGTCGTCGTAAATAGCTGTCATGGCTGTATGGAAATAAGAAATGTGGCTAACCAATTGACTAGAATATTAATAATGAATTGCAATTATAACATTTAATTTGATGTTGTTTTAGGTGAAAAAAAGGCATTTGGAAAGTTACCAAATACTTTTTTTACATCTAAAACTAACTATTCGGTGTTACGATATTAATTATTGCATTTCATAATCAATATTCTAGTTCGCTAGTTAGCCACATTTTTTATTTCCATACAGAAATATTATCAAATTAATCAAAACAGCCAAATATTTGACATCTATTTCCGACATTGCCAACTTTCAGAATAAACCCTCCTAACACCCGTTCCGAATAAGCGTTAGCGCGATAACGCCGACCCATGAAACGTCATATATGACGTCATGACGTGCGCCATCTTGCGATAACGCCGACCATGCCTTTACTAATATCACCGTGATCTCTGTCAAAAATGTCAGTTGACTGAACTGTCATTTTTGGCAGCGCTGTTGTTTTGAGTCGCATCATACTTTAACTAACGTGGCTTTTTGTAAATTGTACTTCTGGCCACCGTCGTCGTCGCCACTCAACCAAAGAAGAAAAATAAATTTCTGATGTTTATACAAAGAATTTAAGTAATGTTAAGTATTAGTTTTGACGTTGAGCAAGCACTGTAAGGCGCGTTCACGAGCGTTCCGAATTGATGACAAACCTCAGCTGTCATAATCGTAATATCTAAATCGGAACGCGAACGCAAAATATTGATGTCAGCGCTATGAGCGATTATGGCCTAACTCGGAATGCGGCCCATTTCGTGCAAAATATTTTTTATATAATTATTTTCAAAGTTGAAAATGTCAGCAATGTTCCGATGGTTTCCGAGATTCAGGCTTTAGTGGTAATTGAGGTGGTAATATAGCATATATGATGCATTCTGTGATACGGAAAGTTATATATTGAGAAAGCTTGAGAATATATGGTATAAATAAAAATCGCAGATCGCTTTATCAAAAAAAGGTCCGCCACATAAAATATTGCTAAAAAATTGCTAAAGGAATAAGCTGGCATCGTTTTTTTTCCCTATGTAGGTACAGTCGCCAGCACATCAAGCTACCCAAAACTGTCAAACTTTCCCAATCAAACTTGAACCTAATGTTTTAGCGATAAAGTTTAAAATCTACTAAAGAAATTTGACAGATTTTAGTAGCTTGATGTACTGGCGACTGTACTTGACTTTTAAGTCTATGGAGCCGCGTCATTTTCAGCCCACCTTGCACCATGCGACGGGACAGATCACAGAAAGCACAGAAAGCTATATTTATAATCATATATATATAGTCTGTGCTTATCATTTTATTTGTGATTGTGACTGAAAACTGACATGTTCACTATTCAGAACCAGACTCAAGAAAGAACAGTTTATTTGTAAAAAACTCGTGCAATTTGTTATCAAGAGCCGAATTACAAGTCGTGTGCACTTTAGAACATTTGAACATTTAAATAAACGACTGGAACAAGCTTATTATCAACACAAATTTAAATCTAAAGTTCGATATTGCGTGAAACTTAAGAAAGAGGTTAGTTTAGTAGTTTAAATTCTTTGATATTACGCCATTATTTCGTTTATTGTTTTAATATTGTATGAATAATTGTGTGATGGTTCTAGATAATGCGTGATCAGCAAGAAGACACGCCGCCGTCGTCTGTAAACGGCGACGAAATAACAGGCATGGATGAAGAAGAAATGTTCTATTACGATGAGGTTGAAGAGGTACAGTTAGAAGATCTGGAAGAGATGTTAGGTGTAGAAGAAGAGGACATGGACATGGAACCGCCAGAGGATCATGCGGCTTTTGTATTCAGTAAGCATGTGGGGTCAGTGTTTTGTTGTGATCTGCATCCTGATGGCAAGCTGGCGGTCACTGGTGGAGAAGATGACCGGGCTTATGTATGGTCTGTTAGCGATGGGCAATTGGTCATGGACTGTGTTGGACACAAGGACTCAGTCATCTTTGTTGGCTTCAGCTTTGATGGAGCATACTTGGCCACAGCTGATATGTCTGGACTAATCAAAGTTTGGAAATGTAACACAGAAGAAAACCAGCAACCGCCATGGACAGTTGCCTTTGAATATGAAGCTGATGACTTAACATGGGGCTTGTGGCACTTTAAAGCTCGAGTGCTTATATTTGGAACAGTTTCTGGAGACATTTATGTTTTCAAAGTACCCTCTGGAGAGACCAAAGTCTTGCAAGGACATAATATAAAAGTCGAGTGTGGAAAGGTAAGCATAAATTGAAGAGATCACCCATTTTGTTCGGCGATTTGGGATAAAAAAACAAAAGTCAGCGGCACTTGCGAGTGTCGCGACTGTATATGACCTCGTAGAAATTGTATCGTATTATTAATATCAGTCAAGTTAATAATAATTACTTTAGGATTAATGTAAACTGCGATTATGTACACTCTATCTCTGGGTTGCTTGCCAAAATATGTATCCCATCGCCAACATCCTAAATCTTCGTGATATATATCTCTAAATCCAAATTGTTCTCGATGCCTTAGTAAACAATGATTTGCGTTCTATGAGGACTTTAAAAATATGGAAGTAATTATTATTGATGGCCACCAAAGAAAACATTATAATTATCCCAGAATAGGCTATCTCCTTTCTCCGGTAATGACATTATTAATAACTGATTCAAATAATCATTAATCAGTAACTTACAGTCACCTATATGGTTAGCGTCACCAACAAGTCTCACATTTTAATGATTCATGCTCACTAAGTTTAGTTTTCTTCATTTTGCAAGTCATCTGAGTAAAAATGTTAAATCACTCTTAAAAAAATTTACAAGATAGCAAAGTAATCTTTATCATTTATGTTTAAGAATTATCTTTCATTGATAAAAAATAATTATGATTCCAGTTGTTCCAAGACGGAGTTCGCTTAGCAGCAGGCTATGAGGATGGAGCGGTGAAGATATGGGACCTCAAGACATCTGCAGTCCTGCAGCAGGTACCTGCATCAGTTCACGAGATCAGAGTGACAGCTATTGATACACATCCTGATGGCAATCTTATGGCCTCTATTTCTACAGATGGTGAGATTTCGATCCTTTTTTACTATCTGGCATGTTGCACTGAATATGTCATGTTATATTTAAAACAGAATTTTAACATTCTTATTTCTTTTATTGTACTGTAATTTTGACCCTCTTCAAAAAAGTGTTTATTATTTTATTACTAGCTCTTGTTTCGAAATGTTATTTTCTGACAAAATGTGTTCTTTTTTCCACAGGTAAAATTGTATTGACCACCACAAACAATGGCAAGGTTGTTGGCCAGATGGAAACAGAGAATGACTTAGAAACTGTTGCCTTTGGACAAGACCCACAGTTAGGATTTCTTGCTACAGGTAAATAATGATTTTCATATTCTCTTGTCTGTACTCTGTAACAATATGAATAAATGGTGATTCTATTCAGCGCCGAAAGTTGAAAATCCAACAGTGTGCTTTTATTAGTGAAAACGGGCATTAACCAATATTATAATGAGTAATCAACCACTCACAATTGTATAACTTTTCCTAGTTATACCAGACAAACCAAATCAAAATCAAATACGGTACGGTCAATAGTCATCACTATCTTATTATTACTTTCCACCTAACATTTTATTTTTGATTAACATTCTCACATTCACCTGTTCATTCATAATATACAATTTTATTAATGTTACAGGTACACTAACAGGAGCTGTAAGCATATGGGATATCCCTAGACAAATGGTTCGTCATCAGTGTGCCAAATCAGACGACGCGGTAGGCGGCGTCACCAAGATGGTGTGGGTTAAGAACCACTTGGTCACTGGCTGTCTTGACGGATCCATACGAGTATACGAAGGCAGGACAGGCGGGAGAAGCCAGATGCTCACAGGAAACCGCTCCGAAGTTTTAGATCTATGTTACAACCCAAAAGAAAGCTTAATATTAACCACCTCTGATGATGGAACTGCAAGGATATTTAAATACGAAGTAAACAAAGACAATGATTAAAACCTCTTTTATTGGTTTAATAACTATCTCCGATTATTTTTTTTATTTATTGTTATGATATTATCACATTGTTTCGTTTATTTCTTTAAATAATACATGAAAGTCAAATCTAAAGATTATGTTTTACCATTATGTTTTACCCGAAATCCAGACCCATTATCTTGAAGTGATCTACTTTTGTAGGCACAATAATTCATTGCGCTATTTACGTGGTCGTGCAGATAGAGTTTCATTATAACACCTTCGTGAAAGAAAGTGTGTTATGTAATTGGGGTTCTGGGTAGCGTGATCAGCACCCCAATCTCCCTCAGAACTAGTGAGCAAACCCCTGTCAACCCCAGCCCTTGCAGGCTTAGCTGTGTATACTGCCGCAATCGAATTAGTTGTCTTATCGATTTATTCGGAGAATATTAGCCCCGGAAAAAGCGGAGCTTCTTCCAAGTAGTCTTAGAAAATAAAACAATGTAAAATAGCAGCACAGATATGTAGTAGATGTGAGAAATTCCTGATGGAAAAACTTAATAGCGTTTAGCCAGATCTGGGAATCGAATTGCGACGACTAGACTATTAGTTAATTGAATAAAGAAAATGATTAACTTATCACGCTTATACTGTGCACCTATTTCTAACCATCTACAACTAGCCATTACATAATTTGTCGGTTAAAGGTTAAGTTGGTTGGAGGGAAATGTTAAGTTTTCATTCAAATTTAACAAAGAAAATACAAGACCGAGAAAAATGAGAAGTTTTCATTCAAATTTAACAAAGAGAATGCAAGACCGAGCAAAATGAGGTTGAAAATTGGAGCATCCTGACGCAGATACTAGGTAAAGCCGTAATTATATATTTTAAATAAAATTAATGTACCTAATAGCGAGCGAAGCGTGTTCGAAAATTGGTGCATCCTGACTTTGATATATTTTATTCGTTTATCTGTGTGATTTTACTAAATCAATTAATTGGACCGTGCCCGAGGATTTAACGTTATTTTGTTAATTTTCATGAGATTTTCATTCATTACGGGCCTCTTTTCAAAAAGAATTTGAGGTTTTGGATCATTATATTACGATTTTTTGCTTCCACACGTCGGCACCCCTCCCTAAACAGGACTCTGCTTCCATAGCTACATGAGTAAATGCTACTCCAGTTATCTTCTTCCTCTCATCGTTCGATTTGGTTAAAGTCCCACGTGACACATCGCCAGTTATAACATATATCTGACGATTGAAAAATCACCCCTAAGCAACTATTCCACCATTCCTAACGCTTTCTGTCTGCAAGATAATACATAATAGTAAAACCAAACGCACCTACGTATTTATTTTGTAAGTATGTATTTTTCTGTTCCTTTGTTCTTGTCGATTTATTTTATTTGTGTGTAGATAAATGTCACCGTAAGGTTGTGAGGACCATTCGTTTATAATCAATCGGTATTATTTCCGCTAGGTTAGATTATAAACTAGGTATCGAAAAATTGTGAACTGGGTGAAATGGGTTAGGTTAGGGTAGGACTTGACTGTGACTAACCGTGCGCGAGCCGAGCGAGCGGTGCCGCGCCAGCAGCCGGCGAGGGCTACTCCCAAGATGCTCGCAGCAAGGCAGGCTATTTAGTATTAGCCAAGGTCCGTTACGTCGCAAGCAAGTTTGATACCAGTTCACAATTTGTCGGTATTCTATGGATAGATTTATAAACTAGGTACTTACCTAGCTATCAAAAAATAATGCGTTAAATTGTAAATGGTTTGTTGCAGTTTTTCGACAGGCAATAATCTGGTAATAGCGATAGATTACCTATAAACTAACGAAGTTCATTATTACACGGTGACAGGTACCTACACACGGCTATATATCAAGCTATACATTTCCAGTATAAGGTAATCTCGTTTGTATAGGATTTCCGTACAATGAGAGGTCAGCTTATACTGGAAATGTACAGCTTGATAAATGTAGTCGTGTGAACATAAACTATATAAATAAATAAAATCTCGTAAATGTGTGGGATTCGTGCTGAAAGAGTTTCGTTTGCGCTTGCGGATCAACTTGTTACGGACTCAGTGTCCACATTTCATTCAGGCGATATAGTAGGCCATCATGATGACCTGCATTTCCTGTGTAACACAGTTTGATCATTATAGTTCTAGTGCGCGATACAAGATTATCTTACAAACTTTACTTATCATACTGCCTCGCTGCTGTGCGCACTGCTGAGCCTGCTGCTATGGTCCTGCGTTCGGTTCCCAGGTCATGCATGTGTTATTGGGTTTTTCCATTAGGAATTTCTCAGTAGGTCCAGAGGACCCAGAGTCTGGATTTGTGCAAAGTGAAATCATTTAAGTATTTCAAATAGGCACAGAAAAAGGCACTTTTGAACGTCAAGATTTACAAGAAAATAGAATTGATTCTAGATGTCCATTCCAAAAGGTAGTTTCGTACGGAAAAGAATGAGCAAGGAACTCCATAGATTAGTGCCCGGTTGATGCTAATAGGCTCGTCCCTGCATGGAAAATATGGAGCCTACCTACCTAATATAGACGCACCTCTGCCTAACGTTCGGGAGAACCGGCGTGTTGATGTTATCTTATCATTAAACATTTCCCTACTCTACATAAATTACAAACATGACCTAATAATCCGTTTCTACGTACCTACTTAATTTAAAGTCGCATTTTATCACGAAAACTGAAACCACTTGAAAAACAAAACCGCTGATTGAATTTTCACCGAATTATTCTCAGGATTTAAAAAAAATTAATCCTACTGCGACTACCTTAGCGCATTCAGTTAGACAAACCCACGGAGTAGGACAAACCCGAGTATAAAAAAAAAAAATTGGTGGACCAAAAATATTACCTACTTAAATTTAAATAATATAATAAGTGGCATTACGTAAAGTAGGTAATACAATGCAATCGTTGGATTACAACAAGTACCAGGTAGTCGAATGAGAAACAGTAGCTTTCACCATACTGATTGATATCTCGTATCACCACACTGTCATTGACCTCTTTGCAGCGACCAAGCTATAAATGAATTGCTCATATCCTGCTTACGTGAAGAACCCAATCCTCTTATAGCCCATCACTGAACGTGGCATGGCACTTTATCAAAGTCATTTGTTTAAGAAGTTATTGCTCAAAATATTAAATGTGCCAAATGTAGGACACGTGGTGGTGCACATAGGACGGTGATGGTGAGAACGAGATAAAAAAAACTAGTTGTACGAACTTGGCAGTGAATTCTCGTGCCCCTCACCACACTGAAAGTACGCTCAATTGCTTTAACGTTAGAGTTGATTTTAACTCGATATCTTGTTCAACCCATGCCGTTTCGTGTCTGAGTCATCCTCGCGGACGCAGACGACTGAGCTCGTGGTTAACTTGCAAAGTAGCTTAGCTATAGTAAGGCAAGCGGACGTAACGCCGGACGTGTACACCTCGTAGCATATGGATACGATCGCGTCCGGGGATAAAAACTAAATTAAAAAAATTCTCATACATTATACAAAGCCGATAGTTTAAAAAAAAAAAAAAGAACACTATAGCTTATTTTAAAAACAGGGTGTCCTGAATGTGCTGAATGTTTTAACCTAAATACAACAATGTGAAGCTGGTTTACGCTAATATTTATTGTTGGTTTCTGTCGTGTTATCAGCTACTGTCGGCTAGTAAACCGCAGAAGTATTATTTTATCAGTCCATGGTAGTTCAATGGTGTTCATCGCCGCACGTGGTGTTTCCCGCCTCAGCTCACACCGCAGTGTGATGCAATGTTTGTATGACAGTGCTTCAGAATTTCGGCTGTGCTACATCTTGCTGTTTGACAATGTATAAAAGTGTTTAAATTTTTATTAGTGTTACGCATTCAAGTCGCGTGTGTCTACAAAGAATTTGTTATTTATAAACGTTGATCATGGCGAAAGTGAGTGATATCGATGTTCTGCCGCCGAAATCGATGGAAATGGGTCCAGAAACTAATGACACCGGTGATAAAGAATCCACTGGAGGGGTTCGTTTGAAGAAGGAGTTAGGTCTGGTAAATGGAGTGGCTATCATTGTTGGTGTGATAGTTGGATCAGGAATATTCGTGTCCCCAAGCCTGGCTCTCAAATATGCTGGGTCCAAGGGCATGGCGCTGATCGTGTGGGTACTCTCCGGATTCCTCTCGATGATCGGGGCTCTCTGCTACGCAGAGTTAGGTAAGAAGAATTTAATCATGAAGCAAAAATGTAGGTTCTGCCGTCATCGCACGTTAATTAATGACGGAAGTTTAATTGTGTTATCAAGGTGTAATGAACCCGTTACTCACCTGCATTTGCTAACCATAGGTACTTCCAGATTTGCTGTTCCCACTATCTCGATATAAGATAGATTACTACCAAGTCTTCGTAGTAATCCGTATCTAATTGCAATAAGTAATTTATACAATAAATACCGAAAATAATCTAGCAAAATGCAAAAACTTGCATGCGTTGTGTGGATGACATCTATTCATCTACACCTACATCTTCCACTATCATCAAGTAAAACTATTCGTCCACTGTAAGTACTGTAACTGTATTAAACACAATTAAATAGTGGTCCATCAATCTCTCGTGTTGCGGCGAGCTTGACGAGAATACACACATCATGCCATTGCGTCGTGATTATAAAGATTATCCAGTCAGCAAGGTGGCACCGGGGCCGACTGTGCAGGAAACACTGAACGCCAGTCCAAGGCTTCTTTTGAAGCAATGTTTAATTGATAAAATTATAAAACTATACGAGTTACCACTTAATTGATGTTATTGTCGTTTGATTAAACCACGTGGTGCTTACAGCTTTACAAGTCTTTAAAGATAGTATTATAAATATGATAATCTGAAAACGTTTGAATCTATTTATTAACGAAGAAAGCCTTTTGCACGTTCCGGGAAATGACTTAAATTACGAATTTACGACACCACTACCTAACAGAATATTCTGCCTAGCCTTTTTTCCCAATCATGTTGGGGTCGGCTTCCAGTCTAACCGGATGCAGCTGAATACCAGTATTTTACATGGAGCGACTGCCTATCTGACCTCCACAACCCAGTAACTGGGTAATACGATACCCCTTGGTAAGACTTTCGGGCTTCTGACGACTCGTAACGACTGTCAAAGATCCACGAATGACAGCCGGGACCAACAGCTTAACGTGCTTTCCGAAGCACGGAGGAGTCTCGGTATGTAAAGATGGTCACCCATCCACGGACCAACCCCGGCAAGCGCAGCTTAACCTGATGGATCGACCCGTGCTGCTGTTATTACTTAGCCACGAGCTCCTCCACTACCTAACAGAAATAAATAAAAATAGTGGTTCTAGCATTGTTAAAACGCATTTTCGTGCGTGGCTATCCATATTGATGGATGTTAGGTCTTTTCATAAATGGAATAAAAAGAGATTTAAGAATTTGATATTTTTGTAGGTACTCTACTGTAACTATAAAATGTGTACGCTGCTGGCAAAACGTAGAGCTTCAACCTAGGTACCTAATTTAACAAATAAATATTCATTCATACATTAATTTAAGAAAAATCTTTAATAAAAGGTAGGTACTGCACAAGATCAAAAAGAATGTTGAAAAATGTTAGGCTAAATAGGCATACGCTAAAACTGAAGCACTAAAGCACAGTTGACCTAAACCGCAATGCAGAGGTCTCATAAGTTATCTACTGAGTTATGGATTCTATTTGCAGAAGCTATTATATAGAGTCTGCTACGGCATTAAGTGGGTACCCACATATTAATTGTTTATTCAGTGTCAGAGACCCCAGAAGCATAGACATTTTAAAACTACTAAGCTAAGGTACCTACTAAGGTGTGTTCCAAAATCATATTTCATAGTCTATTTACTTATATTAAATGGGGTCACGCGGATTACTGTGTCTACTACTTACAAGTAACTTAACTTATTTATCTAAATAGATCTCTATATCGACATCAAACGACAGCCTGAAGTACGGTACTTACTTAGTTATGAAAAAATATAAATATAATATATTACACCATAACTCATAGTCACATAATTTACCTACTGGCCAACTTAGTCGTAAATTCCCGATATCATACGATGAGGATAGTTTTATTGCACGTTAAAGATAAGCAACTATATTTAATTTTGTCCTCCATATTCACGTTATTCCGACGATTATGTGCCAATAGATAAGTAGGTAGGATTCTGGCGAATAAGTAGGTAATCTACCCTGTTGATGGGACAGAGAAATTGCATTATGGCGAAAATCATCCTCTTGATAGGCCAGTGAGTGATGAAAATGCGTAGGAAAGAAAGGGATACAGAAGCTACAGGACACAAACACTTTTGTCACTTCGCTTTAACAGACTAGAGGTCCACCCTTGACGCAGCGTTCATGTTTGGGGTACCTTCAGTTCAACTTAATAATTGTATTTCTGCCGCCAGTAAGAAAGGACTGGAACCTAGCTCCAGTATCGCAAGCCTGTACTTAGCGAACTTATTTCTATAATCAATAGGTACTCAAAGACGTAACAGAACTGGCACAAAAACACTTGAGGGGTCGGAAGCTCTGCAAATGAATCAATAGAGCTAAAAAATAGTTTTCAAACTGCCTAAATTTTTCGTGCTCAACGACACTGGGAGCGAAAGACCCATAATACTCTCGCTCGACGCTCGCAAAATTTACAACCCCTTGTTAGCGAGGTCATTGTGTACATATGTACTGAACACGCAGCTGTTTTCTGACAGTTAGTGAGTTGAGTGGTTATGACTAACCCAAATGTTGGATTTAGTAGAGCGTATCTTTTTACAACGAATAGACGAGTTGCCTAGCCACCCTCCATGTGAAAGGTTGAACTGATCGACCCTGTTTTCACACGTGTTTAAATCTATCCAAAAAAAAAAATGTTACTCAGCAGCATAAAATATATTATACGTACCTATACTTAGCTAGAATCTGGGTTGCGTATTAAACAGCTTCATTATAATATTTTTAATATGTAGTTTTAAAAAAGATAATAAAAATACCAATACTTGACATATAATGAATAAGTTAAATTCGGAATGACCAGTTCTGACCATTGAAAACGAAAACTAGACATAATGGCATACTATTTTGGAATGTATTACGCAACTTCTGTGTGAACCCGGAACAAATATTATTTTCAACTGTTCACAGCTTAATAACAAAGGTTTTTAGTAAATCGGTCAATGTTCCATTTTACATAGACGTAAGAAAAGAATTAAATACAATAGCCCGACCTTAGTTCGGATTAGGGTCACTTGAGTGGTTCAACTACAAAATTTACAAACTATATTTGTTGCCATATTATTTATTTTAACAATAGGAGGAGAAAACTTCAGATACTTTAATTAGCCGATATAAATTCAATTTCATTTCACTATTCGAAAACTTTCAACAATGTTACATCAGCACATAATTTATTAAGGTCAAAATACCGTTTCGAGTGCGAAACCGTCTCTCAAAACTTGTACTTGGATTGAAACACGTGTAGCATGTATGAATATTAATTACATTGTTCCTTCAAAGTTGAAACTGTTCAAAGATGTTACATCAGCCAGCTATTCCAAAATAAGAAAACACAATTGGTTAGCGCCAACGCCAATGCTTATCTTGAGAGCAGCATAGAAAAGAAAGTATAATCCTATCCTAATCAATGATGCTTTGGCAGGCTTTTATAAGTTAGCGTTAGCGCTAATTGATTAATCCTCACAGTCACATTACTTTTTAGCGTCAATAAGGAAATTGATTGTTTACTTTTTGTTGTATCAAGTTTCTCCGGGGATCCCATATTACGATTTTTTTGTTAATTTCAGTGCCTTCTCAATAAAATGTTTAATAGTGTTTAAATTTCAGGTACAATGATTCCAAAGTCTGGGGGCGACTACGCATACATAGGTGAAGCGTTCGGTCCTCTACCTTCTTTCCTGTACTTGTGGGTGGCGTTGTTCATCCTAGTACCCACAGGCAACGCCATCACAGCGCTGACCTTCGCGCAGAACATCCTCAAACCTCTGTGGCCAGCCTGTACACCTCCTGACACTGCTGTCAGCCTGATAGCTGCTTCAATTACATGTTAGTATCCAAAAAACGAAGTGTTGTTTATCAAATAAATAGGTGATGGATGTATGCAAAATAGAGTTCGATGCGAAGACCCACTTCTCGTTAGGATATTTGCGCATGTGATTGTATTATAAAGCTGAGTTTCTAACTGCGACTAGTTACCTGTGACTAGTTAGTTAGTTGTGTTTTTGATACTTCAGGTATTAAAAACACAACTAACTAACTAGCTAATCGTTAACTGTCCCAATATCAAATCATTACCACGCTAAGTATTGAGGCAACATTTTAAATCGTTAAAATATCTGACATACCGACCTAATATCTACTTACCACACGTGAGCCAGAGTAGTAAAAAATAATAATAAAAAGTTATTTCTAACAAAGACAGCTGGTATAGTTGTCCCAAATGTAATGCTCATTCCTAGAATGGCTACATCGTCACGTACATTTTTCTATTAGGAATCTGAAATACTAGAAATAAATTCTAATGTCTTCGTGTTGATATATAAAATAGACAAGTATCCCATAAATAGAACATCTCCGGTCCGGTTAACGACCTACGCGAGAACGATCACAACGATTCTACCACATGTTTGGATGAACACTTTTTGCCCCTTTCACATCAAGTGTAACTTATTCTATGAGCCGATTATGGAAATGATGGCGTCAACGAGTATCCCGGTTGGTTACTAGGTCGCCATTACGACAGTTTTTTTTCTGTTTGAACAGATCTAACGAATGTTTGTTTAACATAGTGTCGTTAGACTGTATTGTATCTACGCCTATAACCAAGGTTGCTTTATTAAATTCAACAGAAACAAATAACTCAGTAAGTAATAAATTGTCAGTGATTGTTTAATTACTTGTGTGTCTATCTATATTACTGTAACATGGCCTAATGTAATGAGAAACCTGGTCTCATGAAAGGTTTGCAACAAAGTGTCACGTGCGCATGCGTCCAATATGTTGAGGATATTTAGAGAATTTTAAATAATATAGGACAAGCCATAATCACAAATATGTAACTCATCCTTAGGTTATAATTGCACATTGGAATGTTTACAATCTTTTACACAGCAATAAGATCCATTGTTTATGAATACAAAATGGAAGAGACATGGCTGATTATGGAAAAGGTCTAAACTTATTTGAATCCCATTCCATCTCAATCATACGCAGAAATCTCAACATGAAACCTGTATCGATGTTCAGCTTCCAAGAAACTTGTTCGATGATTTAAGAATATTCTCTCACAGAATTCGCACAAGTATGCCTCGTGTTATGCAGTTTGGCCCTACAATAAGAAATAATTTTTCGCCCTCAAAGGACGCATTATCATCAGTCCCTGCTGCGAACCGGTTTCATTCCATGGAATAATGTTCCAAAGATTTATTTTGGAATACCATAATTGGGTTTTAAGAATTAGGGGAGCTTGTTATTGTAAAACTGGTTAGCAATGCAAGTCGTGAATTGTATTCAAAGATTATTGGCGAACTCATTATATCTCACATTCATCTGACATGTCTGGATCATTGACTTCATCTTAAGTGCTTTAAATTACCTTTCATCATTGCATGTCTTATTTAATGTAAGTACCTAACTAAGTGGGTAATAAGTCAGAGACTCGGTATGTTACTTCATGCAATTTTAAGGCTTACCACATAACCCTATACGTAATATACGTATATATCTTCAAATCTAGATTCACTGCTCAATGAGGTCCTAGTTACAACAACCAATCTTGATTACTTAAATAAAAAATCCGCTGATGCTTTTGCACGCATCTTCTACAACCCCATGGGAAAGGCGGAGATAGAAACTATTGTATTTTCTACTAATCAAAGGATAAGTTTTACAAATATTATATCTGATAATATCAGCACAAATTTAGCTCAACGCCAACTTTCAATTAACTGCGTTACGCCAGCCCATTTCTGACAGAAAATCGTGCAACAATTCAACACGACGCGCGACATCGCTTCACTATGATATATCGCGCATCTATCATAGTCAAGCGTAGTATTGTGCTTGGGGCCTCAGGCTGTCACTTCAATAGGGCTACTGTGCCCGCGACTTTATCTCCCGGTAGGTATATAGGTGTACTGTGGCGCGGTCGCCGTGCTGATTGCGCCTGACAGGATAATAAGAGCTTCCTCCCGCATCGTACTGACACACGCTCTTGTGCGAAATTATCACGCTCAACGTATAGTAAGGGTACTTAATAACTCGACGTGATTTTGCTATTGCCATGTAAACGACGACTTCCGTAGGAGTTTTGACCTGCTTTAGTAAGTGCGTAATTGCCATAGGATGATTGGCTAAAGTCGGTTATGTGTTTTAGATTTAGCTCATAGATAACGCCAGATCATTTGCGGCGAAACAAACAAGAACCAGCTACGTTTTAGGGTCGATACACCGTAAGATACCTTAATACCTACACATATTCTATTTGATTCAGTAATGCTAATGTTTGTAAGAAATTCATATCAAGGACAAATATATATCCGTTTTCACCATCATGATGCAGAACGGAGTCAGATTTACCATCCCGTTCTGCATTGTCCCTTGAACAATGTAATAAGTATGTTCGTACACGCTGCCGTACAACATAAATCAAAGCATTATGTTTCGTACATTATGTATAGACATAAATAATAGGTAATCTCATTTGTTCAATTGTTTCATTCCAGGTTTCCTGACAGTTATAAACTGCTACAACGTTAAGTGGGTGACGCGAGTGCAAGATTGGTTCACAGCGGCGAAGATCCTCGCCTTGCTGGTCACTTTCTTCGCTAGTTTGTGGTACTTATTCTCCGGGCACACGGAGAATTTGGAGAATATGATGCAGGGCACGATCACAAAGCCCGGAGAACTGGCCATTGCCTTTTATACGGGGCTATTCTCTTACTCCGGATGGAACTACTTAAACTTCGTCACGGAGGAATTGAAAGAGCCGTACAAGTGAGTTGATTGATAAATAGTTTGTTATTACGATATATAAAGTCAATTTAGTCCTCCTATAATACTGAAACTTTGAGGTGAAATAATGATCCAAAGACAATAAGATCTACGGATGTGAGCCAGCAGCACAGACAGCAGTGAGTAGACGTTGCCAACGACATTGTCCACTTGATAAATGAATCATAATTACCAGGGTAGGTAATCCACAAACAAAATCATTACCATCAAAAGTTCTCATACATAATTATTTCAGCTGCATCTATTGAGTTGCGTGCACATTATCGCGCATCTCATTAGTTGTGGGTCATTTGTTTATCCGTAGTGTAAACACAATAGTATAATCATAAAGTTCGTTAATGTAAACTATTATGACTCGTGGGAATTCTCGCACATTTGTTTTTAAGTTTGTTGTTATAAAGTTAAATTCATAATAAAGATATTTTTAATAGGTTGTCATACCTACTCAAGATAAGATATACGGACTAACCTAAAACTAGCTAGTCTGAAAGAGGAATCTGGGTTAGTTCCCAGTCCCACACTGGGCCAGCGGGTGGGTGACCGTATAAGTGTTAGCGATGTCCGTAGGTAGTTTGTTTGATGTTGACGTCTCTGTAGATCTTCAGAAAGATTTTATTGATTAGCCGTTGCAATGTTATTGCTTTAAAAGTACTATTAGATGACGTCCAAATCGTACAATGGATATAAGTATCTTACTACCACTGAATTCAGGCCTGCTTTCAGTGGACTGCAATTGACTAACAATTAGATTACTATAGCCAGAGCTTCGTCGATTTAATATCTACCTGATCGATGCTGCAAGTTGCTTACTTAACCTGCTAAAACAATGCATGTTTCTCTTTCCAGGAACCTGCCGCGTGCTATCTGCATATCCATGCCAGTGGTGACGTTAGTCTACGCGCTGACCAACGTAGCGTACTTCGCAGTCCTCACCAACGATGAGATCCATGCCTCCCAGGCCGTCGCCGTCACCTTCAGCGTCAAGATCCTCGGCATGATGTCCTGGATCATGCCTCTATTTGTCGCTCTATGCACCTTTGGATCCCTCAACGGGGCCATCTATGCGTCGTCTAGGCTTTTCTTCGTTGGAGCCAGGAATGGACACTTGCCACTTGCGATATCCCTGATTGATGTTAAGAGGCTGACTCCGGTGCCTTCGTTATTATTCCTAGTAAGTATGAGTAAACCGTAAAATATTAAAAAAAATAATGTAATTGGAGCTTATTGAACCATCAAGTCAATCAATAGATAGAGGACAAGAAAATACTTATAAAAGTTGAGAATTAATTTACGATTACTGGCTTTGTCAGAATTTTGCTCGATTATAAACTTAGAATTAGATGTTATTTTTATTTTATTAGATGTTATTTTTCCCATTTTTCCTAAATGGGAAAAATAACATCTAATAAAAATGTTCAGACAAATCCAGGAAGACTAACTCAATTCTTCTACTTTAATTAAGATTCAAAACGTTTGAAAATCTTGATTACGATAATTTTTTAATCGATTTTGGTGCACTTTTAATTTGTTTCTAACTAATCTTTGCACTCACAGAGTGCATTCGCAAAGTGTGTAACCGCTATCATAATAAGGTAGGTAAGTAAGTAATAGTAGGTTTGAGATTAGCTAGAAAGGATTCATTACATTCTTTCAATTTGTTCTCTTTTTAATACCTCTTTTTAATTACCTACTTTAAGATCGCATTAAAGATGATCATGATATTGCTATTTTATGATGATATTTCTGCCACGGTTATAATGGAAAGTTAATCAAAGTTCAATTAATATCTACGATTCTAGAAAGTGATCACATTATGTAGTTAAATAAGTCCATCAATAAAAGAGAGAAGATGACGTTAACCTCTCTTATCTATTTTTTTATGCAGGGCAGGCCACTTCGGCACTGAATTTTAAAATAGCTTGTAGGTAGGTATGGCTTGAAACTTCTAATGTTTTGGCTGATATAACAAACGAATCAAATAAAGCCCGTCGTTTTAATATTCTGGGACCAGCTGTTTTTGTATGTAGGTATATATGATTTGTGTTTGAAAATACTCGCTCGAAACGGGCGAATCGACGGGATTCGATCCGAAACTATGGAACAATTTTTTTTTTTTTGGGTGGGGTTTCATCAAACAATTTCTCCCGCTTCGGGTGGAGCGGGAGGGCGAGTCAGACTCATACTGACTAAAACCCACCCGTGTTCCTTCAGTTGCCTGTGTTGCCAGGGGTTTCAGTATCCCTTTCGGACTCCCGCCATTGGTGCTGACATCTCTTTGAGGCGCGCGTGGAACACAACGTGCCGTCGACCCGGGCCTGGTCCTTACGAGCTAGCCATTGCTCACCGCCCGCAAGCCCTACCACCAACCAAACCGAGCAGAAAATTTTGCCCCCACTGGGAATCGAACCAGGGACCTCTGGGTTTGAGACAGGTGGTCTACCACTAGACCACAGACGGTATAACCAGTGTGTTACTGGAGTTGTCGATTTGCACACTGTTAAAATATGTTCCTGCGAATTGCCTACTGTCAAAAAACCAACTGACTTAAAAAAAAACACTACAAAGTTAATAATAACTTTCATTGCATTTCATCAACAGATTTTGAGAAAAAATTACAGTCAGCCAAAGAATGGGGAGTTTTCGCAAATATTTTTTTTATGCCATTCGATCTTGTTTTTTATAAGGATCTAAAAACTCATGAGACCAAATGAGGTTTGAGTGCTAGAAAAGTCAGAAATAGCTAAATACTATATTCCCATACTTTTCGAAGGAAATAAAACCCCAACTGACTGTTTTATGATGGCCGCTACAATGAAGAGACAATGAAGAAAAAAACGTTTAATCTTCGACTTTCGGACGAATACGCGTTAAGGCTCGTGCAGACTGGCACGACGCGACACCGGTATAACACTTTCCGTGAAGTTTTCATTGAAATGGTACCAGTAGAGTCGCGTGGCGCCTGTCTGCTGGCTTTATAATTTGATTTACTATGAGAACATTTTTGCTTGTGATTTCTGACATGGTTTTACTGATGGTTCTGGTGGTGATAATTTAGAACGTTTGGACTTGTATGGATACTTAAATTTCTCTACCAGTTACCTCTTCTCTTTAGTTCGACCGATAAGAAAACTATCTCTTCTAGATCGTCTCCAAAAAATGCTAACTACAGCTACAGCTAGCACCTTCTGTCGAGTTGTTGTAAAGAAACAATTATTAAAGCAAATAATTTCCTCCTTACAGTGCATAGCGACGCTGATGCTGCTACTGTCCAACAACGTGGAGTCCCTGATAGTGTACGTGACGGCCGTGGAGGCTCTGTTCACGTTGGCGTCGGTTGCCGGACTGCTGTGGATGCGCTTCACGCGACCGCACCTCATGCGGCCCATCCGCGTTAACATCATCCTCCCCGTCTCCTTCCTCATCATTTGCACCTTCGTCGTCATCTGTTCCTGCTTCACGCACCCCATGGAGGTTGGCATAGGCGTCGCCTTCATAGCCATAGGGGTCCCAGTATACTACGTCTTCATAGTATGGAACAACAAACCCCAATGGCTGCTCACGGCATGCAACTCCTTCAACCTCGCCTGCTCCAAAATATTCCTATGCCTCCCCGAAGATTCCAAGGATTTATGATCTTACGATATAACTTTATGTATTATTTAGTGTGATCTGATTAATTATTTTTGCTATTTTTATTTTACTTTTAATATGTCGATTTACATGGCATAAGTAGGCGGGCATAATATTAAGTATAGATCTGTTATAACTAGGATAAGCTCATGATTCCTATGCAGTTATAGGTTAAGTATCTATGTGAATAGATGTTAAGTATATGACAAAAATTCTTATTGATAATAAAATACAATCATTGTTAGTTCGTATATTTATTCAGTTGTTATTACCCGCTACCTACGTCACGCCACTGGTATAGTAGATACCTACATATACCTACTCCAAATTAATATTATTTGCAAAGATGAGAGAGAGAGGTACCTGCGAAACCTATGGTTCTCGTGTCAAGCCCTCCATTGTGGCGAGACTGTGGCGGAAGTCGACAGACTCCCAGCTACAAAAGGTTTTTAGCCCCATAAATATGACGGTTTGGCCTAGACGAGTACCTAGCAATACATCTCATAGTAACACTTACTAACGCAAACACTTCCTCTTTCCTTAATCATCAACATTACACATAGTTCCTTGATTTTGTTTCATGTTTATATTTCAGGTATGTAAGTATGTATTTATATATATATATTATATAACATATGCTTTATGTATGTAGGTATCTATTTATTGTAAATGTAAATGGTACACCACTGACTACCTGCAGTATTGTCTCTCCATCTCCCTTGAATCCATCGAAAGGTTGTCTGTAAAAGATCGCTTTTAGCGATAAGACCGCCCATTGTGTCACCATATGTAAAATGTCCAAAATGTCTGTAATTTTTATTTTTTATTCTATGTCAGTGCTACAATATATGATAGCTTCCATTTACAGTAACGTAGCTTCGCCGAATCAAAGTCGTAGGCGCTTTTGATAAACAAATTCTGTTACCAACATCTTTTTGACTTTATAGGTATACCTAACAGTTTCTAATATTTTAATAATCATTATCATAGACCGTTTATGAATACCGTAGTGAATAAAGAGCTCATTTTGCCGACAAGTTGTAACGGCCAATGGGCTTTATGTCCTATTTCTTTTTATTAATATAGATATTCAAGAAACTCAAAAACAAACATAAAAATACCTTTGGAGGAACTCTCGTTAGGGAGTTAGATCAAGGCAGAAAGTAGAGATCTCTGGAGCCCTACCACCCCTCCCACGTGTTAACTTAAACCCTGTTCCTCATAATATTCTTTTTTTTTTTGTCGTTGGTCCAATACGGCCTTGCTTCGTTGGTCTAATAGTCGCCAGTGTCAGCAGTCGCACTGACGACTTTAATCCCCAGATCAGTTAAAGTGTAATTGAGTTTGTGCATGATTCATATGCAGTTAAGTCGCAGGGACGTCTCCTCCTGCAGCCAGCCGTACCTAAAGGCTCGTACACACCGGGGCGACTTGTCGCGCGACGCGACACCGGCAATTGTTCAATCGTGAAGTTTTATTATAAATTGTATTGTTAAAGTCGCGCCAGTGTGAACAAGCCTTAAGCGAGGGGTCGGCTAGCCGCAATCTTAGAGTGATGTCGCCGCCCTGCCGTAACCGGAGCTTATACGTGTGCGATGACCTTTATCTATAAGATATGTTAATTAAAGTGCGATTTACCTACCAATATACTTGGTGAGATAAACACATGACATATTTATCTATCACTGAACAGCGTATCCAACACGACGTCCCTGGTTGTCTGTCGCTTCCCACCTTGGCCATTTCCTATCATTGTTATTTATGTATGCACTGTGAATCACTAAAGGTAACTTTTCCATTTCGAATTGCCACACACATTGTTATAAAGGAATTAAAATTCCGGAAAATCTATTTAGGAATATCTCACACTAATGTACCTAAACAGGCAAGCCGCTGCAGTTTCGTATAAGTATTATAACTTTATCACACAAAGAAAAAACAGAGTCCTAGCCAAATATTTCAATTATTTGTCCAACAAATAACTTTTTTTAGATTATAGATAGAGTTTTTTACTAAAGCAGTGCTCGGCGAAGCTTGACAACTGACGTGCTTGAATCTGAAATCACGTACTAACCTACCTATAACCAATGTTATGAAGTGCTCGCGACGTCGCCATTGTATGCTTACCGTGAAAATTGGCCAAATTAAAGTTTCGTAACCGTTACGGAAGCCTACAAAATGTCCACTAGTTCAATACACAGGTTTGTGCTGCAATAATAACCACCGTTTCAGGATTTTTTCCGGAACTTTTTATGCGGATTACTTTATGTTTCCGTCAATTCGACAGGTATGACTTTAATAGGATATTACAAGAGGTTGAACATTGTGACAAACTATTCTCAGCAAAGTTACATTGGATCTGCTGGAAGGGGTGGATGCTCTCAGAAGCCAATGATTTTGAGAAAATGAGTGTTAATTGAACGAATTTGTAAACATTTAAAGGTTAAGTTATGTTAAGGTTAAGTTAAGAATACCTACAGAAGATCGTGGGGAAGACCTGTATGAGACTCGCACGGAATAGGGAGGAGACGTATACTCCTCAGTGGGTGGAGCAAGCCTGCCAAAGATCAGCTGTCAAAAATCCGCAATAATAGATCCGGAATAAATTAGGTTGTTTTATTGGATCAACTCACGGCTTCAAATCAAATCAATCAAATCAAAATATTTTATTTCACATAAACCTACATGGGCACTTATGAAACGTCAGAAGCTAGGTAGGTATGGAAAATAGTCGGTAAGAAACTCCACGCACGGTTACTCTTTTAAAAATAAATGGGTTTTACAATGCTTTCAAGAATTTACAATGTGAATAGGTATGAGAGGACAGTGTAGGCCAAGATACTTAACAAAATAAAAAATAGTCTGCAAATTGACAGTCTGTTGAGCCTACAACGTTCTCGCATTCAAAAAATATAAAGGAATATATTATATATAAAGTATAAATAAAATAATAACAATAAAAACCTATTTAAAAACTCAAAACTCAAAGCATTTATTTCAAATAAACCAATTACAGGCACTATTGAATTGTCAAGCGTCAGTCAGAAAGATGAAGCTAGTTGCCCATTCCAAAGCGAAGTAGGTTCCTATGGAGAAGAATGGGCGAGAAACTCCACGGACACTCTTAAGTACTCTCACTCTACCGTACCAGCATAGGCTTGGTTACAGCACCCACTCACTGTGATCATCTTTTATTTTCTCAAAAGTTTTGTACAGCTATATCGTCGTATAACTGATTTCGGGCGGATCGGACGTTTCGAACGAAACTTGAAAAAACTCGAAATGAATTTTTACAGTCAAGTTTTCTTCCGATAGTTCAGGAATTGCGCAATGGCCGGATTTACCTGACAGTATTTTATTGCGTTTATGTACGTATAAAACAACTGACTTTTGGCCATCAGGACTGAAGAAAGGTTACGTCTAAAACGATGGTGTAACGATGAAGTTATGTTATATTTACATAGGTTGCTTATCTCCCCAAGCATGCCCAAGTGTCGACAGACGGAAATGGGTTGTTATGGTTAAACGAAGCGCCAACGGCCAACTATTTGTGACACTATAGTATGTCGCAACGTTTAAATCTACCACGTGGACAAACAGCGTACCTGCCGTTCTGGCACAGGTAAACAGGTTCACCTGCAAATAAAGAATACAGTACCGACATAATTACTTCAATATTATATTCAAAAGATCCGTACACATCGCTCAATACCAAGAAACCGGCAGCCAGTACCTAGTTGCAAACTGGTGAATGAATTCATATCATTACCATAGCCTTTATTCTTCTTATACTTCATGCATACCTACCATTTTCTGCTGCACAATCGCATGTAATTTCTATGAATTGCAAATTCCTGTCCTTTGCACATATACCTACATATTTATATGCTTTTTTATGGAGTCATAATACTGTTTCCTCGCCTTTCATCAAATGCACGCATGTTATGAACAACTATAGGTATTATCGATGTTTTTAATTGATGTTGATATATCGATTACAGGAGACGTGTTGGTTCTGGAATGTTTGCTGTGGGCGCAGTCAGTAAATACTGCTACAAACAGTAGTATCTAAGTTCACACATCGCTCGAGTAAGCAATAACCACTAATAAAGAGATATCAGAGTAAGCAAATACGAGGACTGTCATAAAAAAAATAAGTGGAGTAAATAAAATAAGTACCTACGTGGGTACTTATTCTGAAGAACGTACCTATGGCCTTACGAATGACTGTCTGTAATCTGTTATTTTGACCTTAAGCAAATATCTAAATAATCTTAAGTACCTACCTCAGTGCCTGCTCAAAAGTACCCACCAATGTTACACCTTATATACTTGTAGTTACTGAAATATTACAAATCAACAAGACTGATAGGAAGGTGAAAATGAGGGAATGAAAAACTCAAAGATGTAAATGAGCAAAATAAAACAAAATCATACAGGACAAGTTAAAATTTAAAAAAAAAATGCAATTCCAGGCTGCAGTATCGGTTCAAGGTTACTAGAATATGTTCTTCTAATATCATTGAAGTAACAGAATACTAAATTTCGAATCGATCAGACCTGTGGAAGGTGCCCACATCCAATCATCAACTAGAAAAGAGCTGATAATCTTCAAACGGCTGAACCGATTTTCTTGAATTGTAGCTAAGAACACTCTCGATCAAGACACCTTTCAAACAAAATAATAATAATCAAAATCGGTTCAGCCGTTTGGGAGCTACGAGGGAACAGACAGATACACAGATACACACGCTAAACTTATAACACCCCTCTTTTTCCGTCGGGGGTAACAAATGATAATCCATTTTATGTATTTCAGTGAGCTATGGACTGTGGTGATGGTGACTTCAGAAACGGAACAAGTAGGTACCTAGTTCCGGAAGCAAAACCACAGCCAACTGCAATAAATTTGTTGAAAATTATGATGACGAAGCTATGTTTAAAATACTAGATTTTAAACATCACACTCATCACTGTTATCTATGTGTAACTACGTTTCATTGATCCTTATGATTGGTTTAAATGAAAATTATTTACTATTACAGTAAATAATTTTACCAATCATTCATAATTATTTAAAGTTAAGAAAATGCGACGTGGGTATCATATTATTGGACGAAAATAATCTGAATTAAATGTGTTTTTTCTTATGTATGTCTCGTAGCTGTGTTTTACATAAATAATCGTTACTGTCGAACTATTTTGTACGACAAATGAAAACAGAAAAATAAAATTATTCATAAGCTAGCTTCTTTCACATGGTCTCATTAATACCGTTACCGTCTAGAGTTTTGGGATATCAAAAGAAACACGTAGATATATTGGCGTAGTCATGTAATTTCATAGTCATAAAAATATATGTTCGGGTCGGTTTCCAGTCTCACCGGATCAAAATCAAAATCATACAAAAATATTTTATTTCACATAGAGGTACTACATGGGCACTTATGAAACGTCAGAAGCTAGGTGCACGGTTCCAATTGGTCGTTTCCTATGGAGAAGAGCCGACAAGAAACTCCATGGTTACCTACTCTTTTAGAAATAAATGCGTTTTACAATGTTTTCAAATTACAGTGTGAATAGGTATGAGAGGATAGTACACTAATAAGTAAATAATTTCTAATTTGGCAATCTTTTACTAAATCGATGAATATGGTGGCGTTTCAGTCTATTTCGGGCGCTTTCTTCTCGCCAACATGTTGATACACGGTCTATTTTGTTATCATTTAAATATCATAAGCTCGTACATCAATGACGTGAGTCCCAAAACCTAACCTACAGACAAATCATTGTAAATTCAGTCTGTTTTATGGATTTGTTGAGTCAGCATAGTCTACCTGTAATAGTAGCTATATGTGTATGTATACGTACGTGCACTATATCTTGAGAACCTATACACTGAGGACAGACCATTGTGCATTTCGATGTTTCACCATGAGACGCACACACGACACAAAATAACACTCGACAAATTAATACACATTACAAAGTTAGTGTTGACTGAAGACTGCCTCCTTGGCTTAGTGGTCGTAAGCGCTACCTACTGCTGAGCATATAAGTTTCGATTCCCAGGTCGGGCAAAGTGTTATTGGGTTTTCCATCTAGAATTTCTCAAGTAGCAGCCCGCGGAGTCTGAATACGTGACCGGTTGGTGGCAATAGGTTCGACCCCTACATATTGGTTCAGTTTCGAGAACAATGCAATGTGTATGATGCATAACCTGATTCTACATCCAGGATTGGCTCCAGACGAAGGAACACCTCAACGGTCAACGATACAGACACGAAATTTAACATACGCATATAATTATGATAGTCCATTCTAAAGTCTACCATGACCTGGCTATACTGCACCCAGTAATGGCTTCAGACGAGGGAACTCCTCAACGGTCAATAGCACAGACACAACATTTTATATAAGTATTCACACCATCAGGAACTGTCTGCTGACCCAGGATTGACTTTATACGAGAGATCTCCTCAGTGATCAACGCACAAGCGTGAAATTTTGTATACTTACGCATTCAATATTATGATAGCCCGCTCTAAAGTATGGCATGATTTGGATAGGCAACTCGGTTGGCTTCGCACCATGACTAGTGTATAGGTACCTCTTCTAACAGTTCACCTGCACACTACACACGCATTACACTACACCAATTTTTTTTTTACTAATCAAATGACAATATAATACCCAAAAATGTATGGACTAAACACCCGGAATCGATTAAAACGATTTATGTTTGGCAAGGTAGTCAGAGTAAACATACTATTTATCCCAAATCCTATAATTGTTTTTGATTAAACAATAACCAAGTACTAAAAAAACTTATTGACTACAGTTTTATCAATCCATGATATTTAGAGCGGTTTTACAAACGATATTGTGACGAGTTGTGCGTAATATTGAGAGAGATTTGAGAGTAAAGTACATTATGCAGGGCTGATTATACAGGGTGGATTTTTGAGATGGGCCAGCAAGGGCAGCTACCTTAACCGTTGTAGCTACAAGAAAATGGTCTTAGGAGACTGTCCTTGACTTTTTGAGAAATTTTGATCTGCATTCACAGATTTTGAAAAAAAAATACAGTTAGCAAGAAAATGTTCAGTTTTCACAACAACTTTTTTTGATGACAATCGGTCCTGTTTCTTGTAAGGATCAAAAACTTCTATTGGACGAACTGAGCTTTGAGTACTAGAAAAAAACTTTTCCCATACATTTCGTAGACAATGAGACTTCAACTGACTGACGAAAATAAACAAACAAATTAAACTTCGAATTCGGAACGAATACGGAAAGTGTATTTCCAACAAGATGGCGCTCCGAGCCACAACAGCCGCTATACCCGTTCTTATTTGAACCGACAAATCATAAACATTGCCATTCTGAATCTACAGATTTTCGCGCCAGTCTGCAAGAGCCTTTAGTATTACATAAACGATGTCACAACAACCCACCTTCGTAGAGTTAACATTGACATTGCCTTATTTACTGTTAAGGATATGTTTACGACTACATAATTATCTATTTAATCCCGTATAATTGATACCGGTGATAAAATTGAGGCCATTTTGTGATACAGTTCGTTATTAATATAATTTTGTTATTCAAAAAATTAAACTATCTACTTAAGCAATAAGCTGCAAGTGTTTTTAATACGATTTTTTCAGGAATTTTGTTTCCACTAAATAGAGTTTGAATCACCTGTATAGGTCAGTCTCACTATAGGTAAGGTACATATTATAAAATATAGTCGCTTTTCGTATTATATCTGTGTGACCGCGATGATGTACCTACGCAACAGATTTTAATGCGGTTTTCACCATGATTTAGCGAATAGAATCCAGAAGGTTTATGTGTACCATACTTGTATAGTATTTAACTTACTTAATATGAATGTAATAAAAAAATCTCGAAGTTTCAAGATGTAAAAAGTAAACACTGCGCGAAGAAGGGGCGGGTAGCGAGTTAAAAAAAAATGTTGTCAATGAATTAGTACTTACTAGAATTTTCAGACCAAGTATTGTAACCTTGGGGAACACTATTTTATAATATCTATCAATTTATTTTCACCATTTTCAGAATAATCTAATCATCTGCATCACACGCCACTTTGTGGCCTATTCTGAGGCTTTGTAACATCATAATATCTTCTCTACTTAATAAACATCCTAAATTCATATAATCACTGACACAACGCACTGCCTATACCGCTCGCTGGGTCTATGAAGCATGAAATATTGCGCAAGCTTTTCTTCAACGAAAGTGAAGAAGCAAAACAAAAGCACTGAGGAAGGATTTTTTAAATTCACCCCCATAAGGGTTAAAAGGGGATGAAAATTTTAATGGGTGTTCGTTAAAAAATCTCATCGAGCAGTCGGCTTGTACCTAGATAATCCTTTTATCTGTCATATCCTAACTAATATTATAAATGAGAAAATGAGATTGTTTGTTAATTTGTTTGTTTGTTTGTTACGCTTTCATGCTAAAACAGCTGAAGAACGGATTTGTATGAAGACCATGACCTATATGGCTATTTTTTTCCTGGATCGCAGAAGTGGCGAGCAATAGCTAGTGAATCAATAAACATTCTATAGAATTTTGTACCTAAAACAGATACAATTCCGGAATATTACGGAAATTTAACGATTATCGCGATACCTACTATGATTGGACCTAGGATCGTACCCTGGGTAACCCCAATTTCCCTAGTTTTTACTTTTCAACCGAATTATTCTACTCCATAAAAGTTAAGTAAACAATAAGCCGAGACCACACTGACACATTCATTCCTTTAACATCGTATAAAGTACCTAACAGTCAAATTTTCAATCTTATTAATGCCCATGGCTAATAATACGTGTCCTCAAAATTAGTTAATCACTTTTCACTGTTCTTTTGAACCATGTTAAACAATTACTAGCGTTACGAATTGAAACAGATTAGCGTATTGCTTTCGCGTTATGTAGGCAGCATATTTGAAAACAATGCATTTTTTTACTCAGTAGTATTTTTCGTTTTTCAAACCCTAAGTAGGTAATTAGATAACAATAAACAAATTAAGCAAGCAGCTGGATTATAAACCAACAAGTTTCAAAACATTACATCTAGAACCAACGTTATTGTTAACCAAACCATAATTAGTGTTTAGTTGAGATGAAAAAATGATCTTGTTCACTGATCTGTGGCGCACTTTCTAATCAACTTTGTACCTACCTACACCTGTGTAAACACAACCTCAAGGTTTATACTACTCAATTAACTTATTATTGTTTATTTTCGTGTTAACCACTCTTTCTCGTAGTTTGCGGAAACAATCTGTCATTGTTTGTCCATCGTGACCGATAACAACTGTCTCTTTGAACGCGTTACCTACAATGTTATACAACAAATATCAGGGATTCTTTATTTAACTAAATATTACCGTACAATTTACACAATAGTAAATGGCCTGACGTAATGTTTCTTTGTGAATGCGGTCTGCCTTTGTAGGAATCTAGGAACACATGAGCCTAGACGTGAATAGTAATCGTAATATGTAATGTAACCCACGGACGTGTTCGGACTGACAAGCACCTCACGAGACCAAAAATTGATCTTACTACAAAAACAAAAGAGTTTGTTTCGCACTAACATAAGAAGGAAGTGGAACTACTCATTAATATAAACCAAACCAATAAAACTAATTGCAAACGGACATAAATTTCGTTAATATTCGTTATGCATTTAACTTATGAATGAATGCTACGCAAGAACTCTATTAACGTTGATTTGTTAACGTCCACGATATCTACTTATGAGTCAAAAATATCATATAAGATATGATTTGTAAATAACTCGATATTGGTATAAATTCTAATGCCACGCTTATTTTCCAACAGTACCAATCACATCGAGTCACAATCCATGCCCGGGCGATATGGCTGATAGAGACCCTCGAGCGTAGAGTCGCACCCTACCTGTTGCAACTTAAATAGGCACCTATGTTAGGTTGTCTCGATGCCGGTCACTCCGTCAATATACCTTATTATCAGTAACGGTGTTCAACCGGCCTCGGAGCCTCCAGAGAGCGACGGGAGAAAGTAACCGCGCAGACTCGCAGACGCACACCTCACCTCAAGTGACAAACACGCTTCCACAACTGCGTCTAACGTTTGATTCAATTCGCGATTTAATTATTGAAATTTCCGTACAAATAAACAAAAGAGCGGTCGGTCGAAGCGCGAGCGCCACGCGACGCGTCACATTATCACGTTCATCGGAGCGCTGTAGAAGCTGATCGGCTGATAGTGTGGTGCGGAGGCGCGGGACCGCCGCCGGCGCACGCAGCGTGCTACCGTGCGAGGTGCGAGCGCGGGGACATCAGTCGCGACCATGTTGACTACGGGCGCCGTCGTAGTGCTGGCGCTGGCGCTGTGCGCCGCCGACAGCAGCAACAATAGCCCCGGTCCAGGAGCGACCAGCCTCGCCGTGGCGGCAGCGGCCGCAGGCAACCAGCTCAACGACACCGTGCATGCAGAGCAATACTTCATTGACAAAATATTCGATAAATACGGAGATAAAGGCATCATTACATTTGAGGTGGGTGCAATTGTTTTTTTTTTTATAGGAGTAGAGCCCGCTAATTACACTATTGTAAATGTTTTATGTTCCGTGGTTAGCAAGATTGAATATTGAAACGGTATCACAATGTTTACTCGGTCTCTGACATTTTACAACTAAATAAGCAGCTGTTTTAACGAGTATTTTCATAAACGAACGACAGAATAATATTCGGTACCTATTTACCTTTACTTCTTGTATATATGTATACAGCAAAAAAGAAAACAGCATGTTATCAATAAAAGCCACCTTTACCTATTTTATAAACGGAAGTTCATCGAACTTAAATGTAACTTCATTATTTGTATAAAATCTTACGCAAGTTTTCTTATCACCTGCTTATCAATATTTAGTTAAATCGAACATCTATTGATAACTGCTAATTTGAACTCAATTTCAAAGGGTAGCCATATTAAGTATTTTATATATTAGACTTAAGTATTTTGTATAACATCAAATTTCTCAACGCTTGATATCCTACAATCAACATTATGTTCTCAAAACATCAGTCACCTTTTGTTCTTTCATTGAATAGTTTGTTTGAATGCTATACTGTATCAGTCAGAGGCACGTTCAGACGATTGGTTATAAAATAATTTGTAATACTGATCATTCTTATACAAACAAATATAATTGAATAACTCTCGCTTGTATTCTTGAGCAATTCAAAAACATCTTCGACTGGGATTATAATTGCGGAAAAGGAAGTCGCAGATTGTCTACGGGGACTGGATGACAAGACAAGTGCATTGAATGTGGAGCAAACATGTATTATCAGATATTACTCTTAGATCAGGTATAATATAAATAATAATATGGGATTCTTTCATAAATAATTATTCAGAAAGTTTATCTACAAGAAGGAAACTAAACCATATCTCATTCTTATTTGCCCCTGTCGTTAAACTGTGACTTTATTCTTTTTGCTTATATTGTGTAATCAGAAAATGGGTAATTGTTTTTACATAACTCACGCCTGTATTCCCGAAGGGTTTGGCGTGTACCTATAGTTCACCCACATTGCGCCAGATGCAGATGTTTGAGATCCATGTAATAGGGGGCGAGCCTATTGCCTATTGAATTGTTGTTATTGCTAATTAAACTCTTACACGCATTCCGTATAGGTACTATATAGTACATCTATTCACTTTCAAGTTAGTGTTATTTAGGTAGTCTGAACACTTGACGTTTCGTTATGGTTGTTACGAGACGTAATACTTGCCTATACGTACATATACATGTAAATTAATTTTCAGCGCAGTATGGGTAGATTGCATACCGAACACATACGTAATACTTCATTTTTATTTCTAAATTAACATCAATTCAATTAAACTGCGAAAAATACCGCCTCTGTTCTGGGGTATTGTTCTCTCATGGAAAAGATAAACACATAGCACGAATGCCACCAGATGTTTTGAAATGTACCTAAGAGCTGAATGTACTCAGAGGTGGATCACTCACTATTTAGCGATTAGGTTCCTTACAAGAGTTTTTTGTTAAATATATCTGCAGGTAACCGGAACAGTCGAACATGTAATCTACTACATAATACATGTACCTACTCATTATCATAAAATGAAAATCTGATTAAAATTTTATGGGTAACATTTCGTTGCTACATGTATATTGTTTCTAATAAAGTAAAGTCGATGTCCTACCATAAAACCATATTTATAAATAAACCAGGTTTGTTGTAACAATTCATCCGGGTTCGGCCTATTTCCTAAACTGACTGTGTCGTTCGGTGGAATCGTCCGCATCCGTGCGATCGCTCGCGTTTGCTTACGATGACGTACAATACTTTTATACTTGTACACATCATGTGCACCTGTAGACTTTGAATACATATGTGATAAGCGAACATAGTATAATGATATTATTAGCATAACTTATCCTTTAATTAGTTAGAGCAATAAGGAAATTACATATTATTGCAATTCTACGAATATGTATATTATTATAAGATAGGGGTGCGGAATCAGTTTTGTTTTTGTCGTACCTAATGGTTAGGTACCTACTACGTTTTCGCTTAGCGTACTTTCTGACTTTTCATCTTTTTAATCGGCTCCTAAGAGTACTAGCGTGATGTTACATCGTCTATTCTTCCAGAATTGGGCTATCCAATGTAAAAAGACTTTATCAAATCCGACTGGTTGGACAGTTCCGGAGATTACCCCCTACATACAAACTTACAAAAAAACATACAAATTTTATTGCTTTATATTATTATTAACTAGCTGCTGCCCGCGGCTTCGCCCGCGTGAGTGTCGGAAATTACCCCATACATCCACATGGGTTTTACAAACTTTGACACCCCCCAACCGTTTCCGGGATAAAAAGTACCCAGTGTGGTGCCCAGGATATTAAAGAATAATTATACCAAGTTTCATCGTAATCGAACCGGTAGTTTTTCGTGATGCCTGAACAAACAGACAGACAGACAGACAAAAAAATTTTTAATCACATTTTTGGGTTCGGTGTCGGTCTAGTAACACCCCCTGCCATTTATTTTTTTGATATTTTCATACTACAGAATTTTCACTTCTACAGATTTATTATAAGTATAGATTATTAGTATATTAGTTATTAGTATAAGTAATTAGTATTAGTAATTAGTATTAGTACCTAATTAATATTCTTTATTAGTATTAGTACCTAATTAATATTCGTAATTAGTATAGAAGTGTAGATAAAACCATCCTTAATTCTCTAGTCAAAATTGTTCGTCGCACTTACATAGGTCATGTATTTGATGTGTTTGTATTTAACCATACACCTGCATTATCAAGGCCAACATCGTAATGACTTTCCGGAAGAAACAAATTAGTGCCATACGACACATCTTCACAGTATTACAATGCAAGGCTGTTTTGATATGACATGAAATCCAAGAAACCTTCGGAATTTTAGGTCAAAGAATTGACCCTTGAGGGATAACTTATAACCGTCTTACGTCTACCAATTTAACTAGTTAAGGAATAACGTAATAATTGCACTATCAGCTGTTATGTGCCTATGTATTGTTTCGACAGTATTAGACAGGAATTCGACCCCTATCGAGCTATGTATCACAAATTGTCAAGTGGTACAACATACAGTTGTGATAATCTTGGCCCAGGAAGAATAGTGGAACCTGTCGAATGCTCTTCTTAAATTCATAAGAATACTTAAGAAACTTGTTTTATTTAAATCATTTGTTAAAAGGTTTGGGATATAATGGTAGATTCCTAGAAGTGTTCAATAAAATATGTCAGAATTGGAAGAGGCTTGCGGTGGACTGCTAATAAGTAGTTACGGACACTGTAAAGCCTGGTTGAAAACGGGCTCCATGTTAAGAAAAAAATATAACATAACTATTTAAAACTGACCGAACTGAACTGTGAGGGGAGCGATATGTGTAGGTACTTACATGTTACATTATGTTTTGAAAGTATTTTTATTTACCGTTACATTGCTCATAAATTGGGTACATGTCAATAGTATTTTTTGTGAAAACATATCGTATATTCGTGCAGTCTCGTGCAAAGGTTTTTAGCACTTCTATTATTTGAAACTCTAAAATATTTTATAAGTTTCTAGCTTCTACTCTGAATTTATATTCATATGTTCTCGATCATCAATGCGGTCACCTCTGTCTTGCTTGGGTACAGTCTAATTCATAATGCTGCACGATGTCCATTTAAGAAAACTGCGTATTATTTTATATACCTATTTTAATGGGTGCTAATTAATACAATCGAAGATATCTACCTGAACTCTTTCTCCGCAAAAGTGCGGAAATCTCTCAGCTTATCTCACAATTGGCTCACAGTATGATCGATTGGTAACAGTCAGGTTCAAGGTTGTGGTTCGCTGCGCCTTCAGTTATTGTTCTATATTCTTAATTAAGTACCAATCCTCCTCGGTCCACTTTTGTTTATCATCGACTATGAACAAAATAAACAAAACAGCTATATTATAGACTAATGTAATGTACGCAGGAACATTTTTGTAATTTATAAATTCTTGCAAAAACATGTTATCGATTATTAAAAATAAGTATTTAATATCTTTACAACATTAATCTCTCTAACAGTTATCGAAATAGGTACAGTACAGGGACCGTTGCGAATTCTGACTGATACCCGCACTACCTTAAAAGATAAGTGTTGCAGTTATCACTGGTATCGGTACTTATTACTTTAAAGCCAAACCGTCCTTCAACTTGACTTGGTGACTTCTGACGTAGGTATAATGTTCTGAGTAAAGCGCTCGATGACACCCTCCACACCTTCTCGAATTGTTGCCAATAAACAATCCAACGCCAAGCAAAAATAGCCTGTTTTTTCTTTTTTGATCTGCAGGTAAGTACAGCCGAACAAGCCGACATCATCTAGCTTAGTTTTAATTATTTTTTTATATGACGTTTAAAAGTGATTCCGATATCTTATTTACAGAATCAACAATTTCATTTAATTTCATTTCAAGCTATTTGACAAAAATATTATATTCATTTGTATTGTGTGTGTTATAATTATAACTTTTTAAGTTTATGGCATAGATGTTAAAAAATACCAATGACAAGATTGTTCAAAAATTAGTTGCAAGTTAATTACCGTATCTATACAGAATAGCTTAGCTGTAGCGATACGCAATCTGACCAAGTTTTAAGCTTACAATTTATTAGTCATTATAGATTACAAATGGCAAAGTCTTCCTATAACGATCCTTTCAAATTACCTATAAGAAACATTTTGGCTATACACAGTTGGTTCTTAACAATCTAGCAAACATGTGGCTAACCCACTCAACTTCACAACACACACAACCAGCACTCAAAAATAAATTACGAATTATACCTAACATTTATTTGGAGTATAAGCGTTTGTCCAACGAGAGCGACGCGGCGGTGGCAGCATCGTAGCGAAGTGGCGTAGCACGGGGTAGCAGTAGCGTAGGCGCCGCGAAAACGTAGCGTAGCGGCGTAGTACCGCGTAGATGCAGCCTAGCAATGCGTAGGGATCGCTTAGATAGACCAAGATTTTAGAGGTTTCGATCAATCTATAGATGAGTACTGCCTTGACTTTGTCGTGCTATGTATTACTTAAGTATATATTTTTCTCAAATATTATTTAAGTATTTATTTATCTATGTTGGGAAACTTGTTTAGTTTTTGTTAATTAAAATGAAATATGCAGATCGGATGCAAAAAAACGTGTGCTTCGTTTTATGGTCTCTTGTACAGCGGTATGTTAGTGACAATTGACATTGACAGTAAATTTGACATAGGACCTATAAACTAAATGTTGTGTTGCCAACAATCTATTTATATTAATTTAGATATAATCTTTGCAGGGATTCGAGCACCTGCTAGACAGCCTAGGGCTCGGAGGCCGGGTGTTCACATCACCTCACGACCTCGCCATACATCGCATCAACGGGACCTTCAGACAGATGCACGACACTCAGCACAGGCATCGTAGATCTCCATCTACCAGTGAGTATTCTTTATTACCATCATTACTAGGTACTGTATCTCTTTGCTTATGCCACTTACTTTGTCCAGTAGTCATGTCATCCTATATAATATTGTCATCATCTATAGTTTATCGAAAAAGGGACTATGTATCCATCATTATTTCAATTATTTTCTCGCTGTACTTGGCGTGCCAGACCGTTGTTTTTGCTTTGTTGCCCTTCGGAAGGATATGATCTTATATGTATAGGCATCCTTTATTGCGTTACTTAGACCGATAGCATTTATCAACAATCGAGAGGTATGGTTTGTTGGTTTTATTCTCATATTTAGCAAACAAATGTCAATAGAGCGAGGAGCTTAATGATATGAATGATTCTATCTATTTACTGTGTGGTGTTGACAATTCCGCCGCAAATTCTTGATAAATAGATATATAACATACAAAGTCGGTATTTGTTTGTGTAGGTATTTAAAATAATAAGTAGGTGTAGAAGATTAGATAACAACCGCATGGAATAATTCAAGCTGCGCATTGAGCAGAAAATTAAGGCTTCAAAATAATGATAGATATAGGTAATAGCTAAATTATATTTCATACATCTTGTCCTATTTACAGGGCAATGACAGCACTTTAGATCTCGATGGAGACTCCTGAAAACTGTGTTTAGAGAAAGCAAAAAAAATCAAGACTTGTCAGAATCTAAAAACAGATGCAATTTTCAGGTTTTTTGAAACCCAACCCATCAACCAACTAATTGTGACTAACAAATAAACCTTGAAAGCCACGAAGGAAAGGAGGAAACACGGTCTAATCAATGTTCTTTGTAACAATTTTGTTAATTTTAATTTATCCTTGAAATGAACATGAAATGTCGGAAGTCTGATAATTTATGCAAAAACTTGTAAAGGTAACCTATAGACTATCTACGATTTTACTTACTGAAATGTTCATTTTCTTCCTTATAATTCGACTGTTACCTAGTTTAATTTAAAGCATGAAACCACTTACCTGCATCAAATTCCGTATTAGACACAACACGTTCGAATTAGGTATGCTGTTAATGAACTAAAGAAACAAGTAAAAGGAAACAAATAGATTTTGGACTTATATTTAAATAACACAACGTATAATTATCGTATATTTGCCTAACAAGAATGATTAATCCTTTTCTCATTCATTAAGTAAAGTCATTTGTCTTGTGTCTTGCTAGAGTGAGCAAAGATTACAAATGAAAGGAAAGCACATCGATAGCGTTGGAAAATAGTAGTGTAGTAGTATTGTATGAAAAGCATTGAAGTAAGGAGAAAAACATCGCTCTTTTCCAAAAACATTCAGTTTCATGAAAATTGCAGAACTGTACTTAAGTTCTTGACATAAAGACGCCGTGATTCGACAAAAAGAGCTATTTTGCATAAAAAATTACCACCTAGGTACTTATTCATCGCACACTAAAGCAAAAAGTTATTATTTCCTGACCAAGCGACTGTTACAATTTTTTTTTTAATTTCAAAGGTAGTCAAAGTACGTTATAAATTCTACAAATTTTCAGAGCTGTGACTAATCTCTTTAAATTGCCTTTTTTATAATTCAATCCTTATGTCCTATAAAATTTATCTTTTTTTTTAAAACCATTGAGATTAGGATTGGGATTAGTAGGTAGCTATTTGTAAAATGAGGCGATGTGCTATTTTCTAATTTTTACCAGCAGGCATTGCGCTGTGGATGCCCTCGACCAAACAATAAGTGTTCATGACTAAATTAAGAAACTTAAAAAAAGTCCAGTAAGTTCATTCAGTCGTGAACCTCATTAGTTATTTTGACTAATGTTAGACTATAACAACAAACGAAAAGATTTGAAATCCGGTATAACTTGTACCAGTGAGAAAGCGATGCTGATAGTTCCGCTGCTTTCTCATTTATTGCGACAGCAGTAACGATGTCGGCCGTAGCCCTTATATGCAGGAAGTAACTTTTATCATGTATATTTTTTCTGTAGGAATTCAATATCTATAACATTTTTATTCACAACTAGCTGCTGCCCGCGGCTTCGCCCGCGTGAGTGTCGGAAATTACCCCATACATCCCCATGGGTTTTAAGTATAAATATTGAGTTTCGAGTTAATCGGACAGCGCGTTAAAATTCTTCCATACAAACTTTGACACCCCTCAACCCCCCTTTAGGGCGTAATTTAGAAAAACAACATATTACAAACTTTTTCATTTATTTTGATAAATATTCGTGCGGAGTTTCATGTTTATTACCTCAAGGAATAAGATTTTTCGTACAAACTTTCATCCCCTATTTGACCCCCTTAGGGGTTGAATTTCGAAAAATGCTTCCTTATTCCTTGCCTACATTATAAAGGGAACCTCTGTGCAAAATTTCAGCTTTCTAGGTCCAAGGGTTTGGGCTGGGCGTTGATGAGTCAGTCAGTCAGGACTTGTCTTTTTATTAATAGGTATAGATATAGATAGTAGGATAGGATACTTTTCCGGGATAAAAAGTACCCAGTGTGGTGCCCAGGATATTAAAGAATAATTATACCAAGTTTCATCGTAATCGAACCGGTAGTTTTTGCGTGATGCCTGAACAAACAGACAGACAGACAGACAGACAGACAGACCGACAGACAGACAGACAAAAATTTTTTAAATCAAATTTTTGGGTTCTGTGTCGGTCTAGTAACACCCCCTGCCATTTATTTTTTTGATATTTTCAATGTACAGAATTTTCACTTCTACAGATTTATTATAAGTAGTATAGATATCTGCGCGGCGGTCGGCTGCGCTCGCGCTCCCCTCTTCCCTCTTCCCCTCGCTCGCCTGCTTCCTTGTGCGGGGCGCGTACAATATCTGTGTATTCATTTCAAATCACGTACAACCTATGCAATTCCAAACAAGAGCTTAAATACTTCCCAGTTTCCAGTCTCTTGTGGTAGGTATTGTAAACCTTTTTTTAAAATACTCGCCTACAAGTCTTTCTGCTTGCTAATACATGAAGCGCATGACGCCAATGGACCGAGAATTTTATTGTCCTTTATAATCGCGATTATCCTATTACCGAGTGGCCGGCTGCTCTTGCGCAGTCGTCTGACCCCGGCCAAGGATCTGTCACATAAATCCATGAATGAATCGTATTGTTGAAAATTGAAATTCAATTGCACGTTTATATTTCAAAGCACCTAGGTACTCAGTTATTGAGCACCACATTTAAAGTTCATTGCAATTATAATTTAAATAAATATATTAATTTACACAATCCAATCTTTTAAAAATTAAGTGTCGGTGTTTATTAAAAACTATAATTTTACAGTTTCAGCTGAGCCCATCTTGCGGAAATCATGTCTATCTCCAAGGGAAATTTTGGAAGTGTATGGAATGGAGAACGAGGCTCCGGGGGTCATAACTATAAGGCCCAAAACATTCCTGGAAATGTGTCCCGCTCTAGTGTATCAGCTAGATCAGCGGTCTTGTTTTAAAACAGAAGAACCAGCACCGAAATTAGACAGGTTTTGGAGTAAGTAGCTGCTTTATTTTAAATAGAGCCCATTGGTACCTAAATAGAAACCAGTGTACCTACCTACCTAACCTGTAACCTAAGAATTATGAAAAAAAATGTTGACAATTTATAATATTTGTATTTTTATTTATTCCAGCTTGGATATACGCCACCTTAAGTATATTGGTAATCAGTGCTACGGGTCTACTCGGAGTAGCTATCGTTCCATTGCTAAAGTCGGCGATATTCAGCCACGTGCTACATTTCCTGGTAGCGGTCGCAGTCGGCACACTGTGTGGAGACGCGCTCCTACATCTCCTGCCACATGCCCTCAAATCACACGGCCCATCGTCTGCGCCTCAAGAAGAAACTGAAGTTGTGTTAAAATGCAGCGTCACTTTCCTCACGATTTTACTTTTCTACAGTGTAGAAGCAATTATGCAATTGATAAATGGCGGTCACGCTCACTCTCACGATTCGGGAGTATCAACTGAAATGAAGACGGATTCAAGCAAACAAATCGAGCCTATAGAACTCGGTGCGATGATGCCGGGTTCACCGCCGCCACCCGTCGACCGGCCGATGACGTCGACAGCGCTCATGGTGATTGTAGGAGACGGACTACACAATTTAACAGATGGACTGGCAATTGGAGCGGCCTTTAGTGGAGATCCGGTAACTGGTTTCGCAACCGCATTAGCCGTATTTTGTCACGAGCTCCCTCATGAGCTCGGTGATTTCGCTGTGCTGCTACGTTCCGGAATGAGCATCAGACGCGCTCTTTATTACAATCTACTTTCGTCGGTGCTCAGTTTTATGGGCATGGCAGGTGGAATTTGGCTTGCGGAAGACCATGAATCTGCGTCCCAGTGGATCTATGCCGCAACAGCTGGGACTTTCTTTTATATTGCACTCGCGGATTTAGTGCCTGAAATAAATGCAAACAACAATGGTAAAAGTATAAATTTACTACTCGCAATATTAGGAATACTCTCAGGTGGCATTATAATGTTAATGATTGCTCTACATGAAGACTCAATTCAATATCTTTTTAGAAACGCAGAACAATAAACAAATTAGTCAAATTGAAACAATGCTCGGTTATGAATACTTATATGACGTATGTGCTGGTAAGCCGAAACGTGCGTTCATTGGATAATTTGTGTCTAAAGTGTGGTTTAAAGAAACTGGGGACACCGAACTGATGTGGATGTGACATAGGCACTTGGCAGTGAGGATTGCGCCTCGATCCTCGCCCAGCCTTAACATTTGATACGACAAAAATAGTAGTGATTTATGTGAAAACAAATACTTGTAACAGTAGGTACATGTTATGTGATAATATTCGTACTCATGGTTGTTAAAATTGTGTGTAATATTTAGGTACTTAGGTTAGGTAATTCATTAAGGATAATTTTAATTGATCATAAAGAAGTAACTGTAGATATCACTTTTTATTTGTAATCTAAGCTCTTGTTTTTATGTAGGTATCTAAATATTTTTATTGAATAAAACATACGTATGACGCGATACACATCCCTCTAAGAGTGATGCATACCTTTCCACTTGGGAGTTATTAAGTAGGTTCAATTAAATCGGCTGATCACAAACCATCACGTTTGGAAATATTTAGTTCATAGTTACTTCTCATGTTCCTTGCCTCAAGCTAGATATAAGACATTATTCCTATTTATGAAAATATTTATGTATATATTTAAGTAGTAGGTACCTACCTAATTTCGAATTATGATAAAAATGGTGGACATTTTTTTTTTAGGTTGGTATAGGAACTATATACGGAATGTACCAGATAGGCCACCTACTCGTAGAAATTATGCTCGATTGAAAGCTATACCTACATTTATGTGTCAATCAAGTCAAATGAAAAATTATATTTTTTTCTAAACTAGTAGGTTACTTACTCCCGAGCATCTACGACTACCTAGGTTACTCAAAAGGTACCAAGTGTTTATTAGTGTTTATTTTTTCTGACTTTTCTATTACGTCAGCACTGATAGCTGCATGACGTAATAGAAAAGTCTGAAAAAATCTTACGGTTTCCTAGAAGAGCGGTGACGGCCTCAGCGTCCGCAATTTACCGGCGAATGACGTCACTGAAATTTTACTGTCACTGCGGCCGTTAAGTGGCCGCCACCACTTTTGTAGAAAACCGTAGCTTTAGGGTGTCGAACCCAGCATTGCATGCTTAGTAGAGTAGTACCTAGCTCTAGTCTATATTACAGTCATAATCAGCCTATAATGTACCCACTGCTGGGACACTGGCCTCCTCTAGATGAGAGGGAGTGGGCCGTAATCCACCACGGGGGTGCGGGTTGGTATATGTCACATGTTTTCGAATTATTATTCTAGGACATGCCGGTTTCCTTACGATGTTTTCCTTTACCATTTTGAGAGCAGTGGTGATGATATTTTTTTTAAACATAGTAAAGCGCCTGTCAGGGTTCCACGTAAGTCGCGGCCTTTACCACTGCGCCATCACTGCTCTCCGAATATGATCATATTGATCACAGTTTATTACTGGTCTACCAGCAAAGTTAACTTATTGATTGTCTACGCAGAAACTATTAATAGTTATTTGTGCAACAAGAGAGCAAAGTTGGTTTTTGCTGCGAGTGTTGATTTTGAATCCCGAGTAAGCGAAGGATTCTAGGTAAGAATCCTGAGCGCAGCGAGGGATTCAAAGACACGAGATGCAAATAACTTTGGTCTCATGTAACACATACAATTTTCACCTCAGCAGCGAGAACATATTACTTAAAGGTAAAAAAATACAACTTGGTAAAAATTAAACCACATGTATATTTGTAAAAGTTAAAAGTAAAATTATTGCAGTTTTGCAAATTAAAAGTAACAGTTTTGTTTGGAACCGATATTGTTGTGTTAGCGACTTGAGTTTGACAAGCTTATGGTCTCTATTCTATTAGATATACGCTTACAGATTTTAGATGTATTTTGGATCGGATCCGCAATTTATCCTTCCGCGACCGTATTCGACCTCCATCCGCCGTGTCGTTTAAATGTAGTGAGGTCGGCTCCTGAATCAGCCAAAAACGTGGCCGAAGTTCGCCGAAAGCAATGACCTGTGTAAAGCTGAGGTTCCTGTAGTTTTAGAAAAGTGGCTTTGCCCGCCTATTTTATTGACTCCCATAGGCTGTCTCGAACACTTATCATTATGATACTGCAACAAAAATCGATCTGTTTTCGTATCAGCAGGGCGTAATGCCTTATATTTCTCAATAATATTTACATGTTCCTCGCGAATAACAAAGGAGTCAATGTTCGTCTTTGTATTCGGCAAGTTGACTAACAGTAATAAAAACTTAAAACAGATAATAATATAACGTAGGTAGTTACCCACTTTCTTTACTTAATTAAGTAAGTAACTCGCATTTAGTTAAAACTAGCGACAAGGCCGATGCGACGAATTACAGTAAACAGATATAAAATATACATACTTACTAAAATTATACATTAAAACCATCCCCAAGCATAAAGCAAAATGTTAGTGAAAACCACACCAAACTCGGTCCAGTAGTTTCCGAGCTTACCACGAACATACAGATATTCAGAGGATGATTTGTGTACCTATGTATAAATAAACAGTATACCTATACATATAGAAAACAGATAGAGAGGTAAGGAATAAGTAGGTACTACGCCGCTAAATAATTACTTACTTTTGCACCGAGAAAATTACAGTCTTATTGAAGTTAAGAAACTATTCAATGTTAGCGGCCGAAAAATATTTGGACTTTTTGGATTTGTGCCCTACGATATTCTTTTTAAACGACTTCCCAAAAAGGAGGAGGTTATCAATTCGATTGTATTTTTTTTTTTAAATACTATAAGTTTGCCATAGGTTTCAAGAGGGTTTCAATTTGCACGTCATCTTTTGTTTTTATAGTGGCTTTCAAAAATTTAAATCCCGCTATTTTTCAAAGATGCGTTCGGAAATTGCACCAATAAATTATTCTGTCACAATGAAGATTGTTATAACTTTAAATAATTAAGTAGATACATGATAAACGTCGTACTTTTTTCTTCAACATCTCTCTATTTGATTATAAAAAAATATAATTCGATTATTAAGAAAAAGTATAATAATTAGGTACATTAACAGATGATTTGAAATTTTACAGTTATGATGAGTATTCGAACGTTTTATTGTTGGTTTCTTTTTGGCTCTATTAAATTAATATGGAATTTTAAAATCGAACTTCGAATCGACTCGTTCTCTCTTGCTTTTTTCGTATCGAAGTGAAAGTGACAGAATAAAGTAAAGTCGCTCGCAGCAAAATCGAATTTTGATTACTGTATGCTTGTTTGAGGTGCTGAGGTGAAAAAAAATTGTATTGTTTACTGAAATGTAGATAATTTTATTATCATGTGTAGTAACTGGTTTCCTGCTAAAACTGTTAATAAAGTATTATGATAGTATTTATTAACCTATAAATAAAATAATTTTAAAGTTCATCACAATGTTGTAATTAACTTTTATTTTGTTTTCCTGTAAATAGAAGTATTATTTTTAATAAGATGTCATAATAATAATTAGTATTTTTCACAACGTTGTTTTATTTACAAGCATAGTTTTGCGTTTAGCGTGCAAACACGGCTGCCATAATATGTCCCTGTCATAAGAAGAGGGGAAGTCTTGGAGGGCCAAAACTGCCGAGGTTTCTCTGTATTGAACACTGCGTATGTTTTTGAAAACGAGCTTTAGGTTCAAAACTGTTCGAAACAGATCTCAGATCAGTTGGCCTACGAAGTCAAGTACCTACCTCGGGGTCATTCTAGACAGTACCTAAGTTAAACTGGAGTAGTCACCTAGACAACAAACTAAACAGGGATTGCATCACCTTCTGGCAATGCAGGATAAGGATAGGTAAGAAGTGGGGCCTATCCCCCAAAATTATACTATGGCTGTACACCACAGTGATCCGTCCCATGTTCTCCTACGGGGCCGTGTTCTGGTGGCCCCGCACTGAACTAGTGACAGCCTCCAACAAACTGCAACGTATGCAAAGACTAGCCTGCATGGCGACTACGGGCTGCAAGAGGACTAGGCCGACCGCAGCCGTCGAAGCCATGCTGGGACTACCACCACTCCACCTGTTCATTCAGCAGGAAGCGACGATGGCGGCGCGTCAACGCGATTCACGCGCTACACGGAAGCGAGCGTAGCTTCACTGCAGGAGGTGGGACGGACGGAGAAGCGACGTTTGAAAACTGTGCTGCGGTACAGTTGTACATAATGTGGGTATATTCGTGTATAGTGTGTGCTGCAGTGGAAACGTAGACCCACGTTGTCAAACAAACGAACCCGCGCAGCTACAATGCGCTGCGTGCCCGTGCACAATGGATCAGTGGATTTACTATCCAAATACAAATAAGGCGCGACTGTCATTCGTAGCTTACGGACGCGTCCGTTAATATGTTCCGTTGGTCCCGGGTCTCATTTTTAGTTCTTTGATACCTGGTTGTTACGGCTCGTCAGAAGCCTGAAACTCTGACAGCCAGTCTTACCACGGGGAATCGTGTTTATTTATTTATTTACTAGCTTTACGACTGTCCGACGCACCTTACCTACCTATATACCTAGCCTACCTAACTATATAGCCACCTACCTACCCTATCTACCTACCTATCTCTTTCATTTATATATATTAGGTAGATGTGTGCCAAAATTCATCCAGATCCTATTAGAAAATGATTAAAAGTGAATTCATGCACGCCAAGTACTTTTTGTTAACAAAAAGTACTAGGCGTGTACTTTTTGTTAGGTAACTGCTACATAACTAATTTCCAGTGAATTTTCCAAAAATTTAAATACTTAGTTACCTATCGTGAATTCATGCAAGATTTGCTAAGTATTTTTTTTTTTTACATACAAACTTCTTGACAATAACGAACACATAAAACCTCCCCAGACGACCCACTGAACAAAGATTTATCCAATTGGTGCAGTCGTTTGGGAGTTATGCGTGTACAAACATTTCGGTGATCCATTTTTATTTAAATAGTTTTAAATAGATACTAGATTCTAGTTACAAAATATAATAGTGCTACAAAAGCTACAAAATACAGAGAATTAATTAAACTAAGATAACCAGTGTTACCCTGAACTTACCCAGTAACTGGGATATGAAGGTCAGATAGACAGTAGTTCCATGTAAAATACTGGTATTCGCCGAATACCTACTATTCGGCTGCATACGGTTAGACTGAAAGCCGACCTCAAAATAGTTGGAAAAGGATGATGGAACCAGTGATATAATAAGTAAAATGAGGTGGTTACTTAGATAGTTATTATAAGCGCTCCACAACGGAAGCATTGAACACAATGCTTGCTTCCGTTGACGCCGGCGCCACACTGAGTTCGTTCAGGATTAAAAATGCGTTTCGCTCCCAATATTAAATTATTATATGATTTTTAATCAAATTAAATTATTTTAAGGATGTAATATTTAAAATAATACAATAGAGAATTACGCGCAATAACACAAAAATGTTAGCCGCGTTCCGAAATCCGAAGTGTGAGCCTGATAACGATGTCCCGTGAATCGTCATAGACGTCATTACATTCGCCATCTTGCGATCACGCCAACCATGCCTTTTGTTAATATCACCGTGAGCGCTGTCAAAAAAGACAATTATTGTGCTGTGTTGTTCTGAGTCGCATCATATTTTATACTAACGTGGTATTTCCGACATTGTGCTTCTGGCTACCGTCGCCACCGAAACAAAGAAGAAGAAGGAATTTGTGATATACTATACATGAAGAATTACGTATGTTTTATGTTTTGACGTTGAGTGAGCAGCACTGTGAGCTCGTTCGTAAATTTTTGACAGACTTTCGCTGTCATAATCGTAATAGCTAAATCGGAAAGCAAATTATTGACCGCGTTCCGAGTTAGACCTCGCTCCCACACAGCACTCACATCAATTAAGAACTAGCTTACAGTGCTCGCTCAACGTCAAAACTTATAATATTACTTATTTCTTCGTGTATATGTTACGGGCAATTTGATAAGTCCGAGCACTATTAATAATTGCCGGTCTGTATTCATAATGCCCGACTCAATTGGGAAATGTGATTAAAACAGCATGATTAATCACTTTTCCCGGCCATTATGAATAATGCCCACCCTATCTTGGGCAAAGTAATAAAATAGGTGAACTGTAGTGTTTTTGTTTATTAAATTAAATTAATCTTACAAACTTTTCATGAAAAGTTAACAAAAAATAAACTATTGAACGTAGTAGTTAAAAAATAAACAGTTAACAATGTAATAACATTAGTAGTTACCTATTTTTATTTTGATAAAAATATTATTGAACAATAGTTTAAAAATTAGTAAACTGAGAAAAATCAACAGAAATATCTAATAATTAAGGACTGTGCAAGAAAATTATTAAGTTTAAAATGATTTATTATTGCTAGATGAGCTTTTGTGACATTTGGAATTGCAAAGAATGTTTGATTTCTTGCATTTACAACGTTTTGAATTACAGTCACCACTATAGTTACAACGCTGGAAGCCAAATTGAGAGTCTCTTCGAGCACATTCTCGAAGAGTAATATCAACTTTTGGAACATCGTCGATCGAAATGAACTTTTCTTTTCGACTTATTACATGGACCACGGGCCGTCGGGCATTATTAATAATGGCCGGTCAAAGTGATAAATTAATCACTTTGCCCATCGCTCTTGGGCATTATTAATAATGGCCGGTCCTTATTAATAATGCCCAGTTAATCACGTTGCCCGTAACATATACACAAGAAATTTCTTTTTCTTCTTTGGTTAGGTGGCGACGGTAGCCAGAAGCACAATTATTTCGAAAAAGCCACACAGTTATGATGCGACTCAAAACAACACAGTCAACTGTCATTTTTGACAGCGCTCACGGTGTTTACAATAAAAGGCATGGTCAACGTTATCGCAAGATGGCGCATGTCATGACGTCATCTATGACGATTCACGGAACGACGTTATCGCGCTAACGCTTATTCGGAACGGGTGTTAGCACAAATCGATTACATTGTAACTCGGAATGCAACCAAAGTAGTCTATGGCTGCTGTGAGCATAATGTAGCGGCCTAACCTCAGCTGATGGTAACTCGAAATGCGGCCGCTATTGCCAATGTCATTGTCAATGTCAACTGTCATTCACTTTTAAACAGGCAATCTGCACTTCATCAGTGTCAAAAAATGTCTGCGCTAAGTTTTTTTTCATTGTGAAGTAAGAAAAGACTGCTTTTATTGAATTTTGTTCGTTGAAAATAATTTTCAATCTAATACCTTCCAAAGAATCAAATATTATTAATGATTATAAAAATGATTAAAGCAGTGGTGAGTTATTCAATATAATAAAAAATGCAAATAATCACCGAAGTAATAACAAAGAAGATCATGGTAGTCGGACTAAAACACGACGTTAGCCTAGTTAACAAAGAATTTATAACAGACTGATAGGTACATAAAGTACCTGATTGATTACTGAGAATTATTTTTGCATTGATTTATATAGCTCTGGATTTTTGTCATTTATTAAGGTTAGCAGCAATAGAAGTTAATTAATCTGTCGTATTAATTCATCATAATTATTATGAAATACATTGTGTCATACTTCGCTTTATTTATACAGTCTCATTTTACTAGAGTCAATGATTGTTTGCCAAACCAATCCTGGATAACTACCAATTTATTCTATCATGTACTACAGCATCTGCTTTGTTATTGACTAGCTTAATATACAGGGCGGAATTTCGAGATGGGGTAGCAAGGGCAGCTACAACGCAGAAGAAGTGTTCTCTTGCAGAGGGTGAAAACAATATAGAATTTGAGAAAGATTATAGATGAGTGACAAAGATTACTTAAAAACCTTTTCAGAAAAAAGAACTAGATTAAAAAAAGTTTTGGTTTGAACCATAAATTGTTACCTATAAAAACATTTGTCAATAGTTGAAATAAACTTGATATTGAAATATCCAAAGTATTTGGAAATAGAATGTCAAAGTGACAGTTTAAATTTTATATAAAATGAATTTATATTGCTAGCTTATTTAAAAAATGAAATATAATTTTCAAGAAAAGCCAAATGTTCCATAAAAGCGGAATACCTCCAGGTCATAATAAGACCCTCACAGCCAGGAATGTTTAACAAATAGCCATGGGCTGTGTCTTCTCACTTTTCAAAACTGCTGTAAGGGAATCCATCATTACAAATCCAAACGGGTTTATGTGCACAAGTACATAAGAAATTATGGAACCATGTTATGTATGTTAAAATTATTTTTTAGGTAATATTTGGAGCCGGTGTTTACACAGGAGTGTATGTAGCACAAAACTATAAGGTAACAGATGCAAAGAATTGCTTTTTGAAGTTATAATAATGTTTTCTTAATCATTCATGAAACTCCATGTCGTGCAAAGGAGGCCTACATGAGTGATTGGTTTTATTTTTATTTGTAACCTTACTAACACCCTTCTTCTGCCCTAAACGTCATTATTCCTGGTTCAAATAAATGTAGTTATTCTATAATACTGTATGGCCTCTTTTGCACTGTCAAATTTCTATCTACCTTTTGTAGATAGTTGTAACTTGTAAATACTACCTCTACTTGACACAGGGTCCAACCTTACAGAGCCTATGCAAGAGAGCTACTAAGGAAGTTGACAAAGCACCAAGTAACACAAAATGGTTAGCATTTATTTTTTGTTTTTATTTTGTTTGGAAGGTATTTTAATACAATGTTGAGTAAAATGTGGTGAGTAACTACCGAGATGACCGACTTATAGAGAATATGGAAGAAAAAGATATGTTGCACCGATCCCAAATAAATTGGGATAAGGGCAGACAAAACATATATAAAGAATTATTTTTAGCACCCATAAGTATGGCGAAAGCTAGGCCATCTAGATCTACAATATTTTACCAATTGTTTTGATGTTTTACTTCACTATCAAGTATAATTCCATTTAGTAAAAGAACAGTATTTTATTATTCATAGGTAATGGGGAAGGACACTTAACAAGGCACAATTAAATTTTTATTGTTATTACACCTATGGCTGTTGAGTGTCCCTCAAAGTATTAATAATATTTTCTGTTTTTTTTTTTTAAATTTAATGTTTTACTTCGCTATCAAGTATTACTTACTGTATTTAGTAAAAGTACAGTATTTTATTATTCATAAGTAATAGGGAAAAACACTGAACAGGACACAATCGAATTTTTATTGTTATTACACCTATGGCAGTTGAGTGTCCCTCAAAGTGTTATTAATATTTTGCTTTTTTTTAATTTACAAGAACTTCATAATTATATTGCTTGAACCAGGAATATAGGTACACAAATTCCATTTATAGTCGCCAAAAAACAATTGTTAAAAACAAATAATGTTTTCTTTGCTACAGATAGACAAAGTTGAAGATCCATCGGTATTATTCGGTAAAGCACAAGCTTATGTGCAAAGTAAACTTGCAGATATCAGTGACAACAGTAAGAAAGGAGATAAATGATGAAGACAGGTGACTAGGATAATGTGTGTTAAAAGAATATAACTCATTCAATAACTTTATTGTAAATATTTTAAGTAGTTCTATACAATGATAAACTAAATAAAGTTAGCAATACATACAAGTGTTTGACTCACTCTCCCTATTCATATAAGTGACAAGCCCCCTCCAATATGCTCAACTCTTGTTTGAGGTTCTTCAAAAGCTAACCAGTCACTTGAATGTGTGGGCAATAGTCCCATACTTTGGCATTTGTAAAGAGCAAGTAAAATGTTAACAATATTTCCAATAAAATATACAAACTTCTGCCCTGTTGCTTGAGTGCCTTCAACCATCTTGAATGTGCTCTGGGTAGCAAATAAAGCTTTCACTGGTCGAACAATCAGCATGCCTACCATCATAATTGGGAAAATAGATATGGAGTTTCCAGCCATGTACATTATGAACAAATTCATTGGCACTTGTTTGAGAGGGCCCAGCGCAACATCCCACAACTTTTTGATTAGAAGTAAATTAGAATCAGTATCTCTGGATGATTCCGTGTAGCTCGCATTGGTGGACTGGCTGTAACCTGGCGGTGATGGTAATTCGGTTGTCTGTGTACGAGTCCTAAAGGAAAATAAATTATTATAATCGACGTAACACGTTTCATACTAGGTATTTATTTACACAATTAGAATATAAGACGTGAAATTTTGTCCGTAGCTGAGTACTTACTTTGGATTGAAATCCAGAGCCCATTTGAACTTTTTGTTCGATTTAACTTGAGACATTTTGATACTTAACAATTACCCAGCAATAATTAATTAAATAAAAGTTTCTAATCACTACTTATTGATAGATTATTACTTATTTCCTTAGTAATTATTATTTGGAACCGAGTGTCGGACTCAGTTCTCAATTCCTCTGTCGTTTTCTATCTTGCTTGATTGACGCTGTCAAAAAAATCAAACGTCACAAATGCATCTGCATGACTTATCAAATTCACAAGTCACGCACGGTGTTTTTTTTTTGTATATATTTTGCATGCTGATAGCCTGATAATGAGATATTATGATGTGTGTCACCTTTGTAAAATAGAGATAGGAATAAACAGATTTCGTTTTGGTTTGATCTGGAACGTTTAAAAAAATATGTATATGTCAGTGTTGCTATTTATTTGTGAAATGTAACAGAATGCCCAAGGTACTGCGTTTCTACTCAAAGAAAGCACTGTCTTGCCACAGCTTTAGTCTTTCTTTTGATCTTAAACTAAATTTAAGTACAGTGCATCTTTTTCTATCTATTTCATTAAGAAAAGGACAGAAGATAAATTTTAGCTTAGTCCCGGCAAATTAATCACCGCTTGTCACTCTCCATACAAGTTTAGACGAGATTAAAAACTTGCGTACTAAAATTACGTCAATTTACGTCAGGCGCTGATTAATTTGACTTGGCGACGGAGTCGGCGTGGGAGACGAGGGCGTGTCAGACTCTTACTGACTAAAACCCACCCGAGTTCATTCAGTTGACTGTGTTGCCAGGGGCCACGGTGTCCCTTTCGGACTTTCCCGCAACCCGGCAGGCATCGGCCCTAGCGGCCCTGCCATTGGTGCTGACATCTCTTTGAGGCGCGCGGGGAATACAACTCGCCGTCGACCCGCGCCTATTCTTTATCTGTGGCGAGGTACCCATTGCTCACCGCCCGCAAGCCTGCGCCTACGGTAGCCGGGAATCGGCCTGGGATTCCCGACGCCCAGGGCGTCTCCTGCAGCAACTGGGGGCTTGAGGGCGCGTAATTTACCTCTCCCTCACGTGCTCCGCCTCCTCCTTCGCGAGCATTACTGCTTTGCAGAAGCAGGTGAGGGCTCCCCATGCCCTCTCTCTCCGTACCATGGCCTGGACTAGCGCCGGATGCGAGAGATCACCGCCACCGATCGCCTCCATGAGGACACGACGGTGCTCTGTCCAAGCCGGACAGACCTCCACCGTATGTTCCTCCGGGCAATCCACACAATGGTGACACCCGGGGGTTTCCTCCCGCCTTATCCGGAACAGGAACCTCCCGAAACAAACCGTGTCCGGTGAGGACCTGCGTCAAGCGAAAGGTGAGGACACCGTGGCACCTCTCTAGCCACTCCTCAAAGAGGGGACTTATCGCATCTTGAATATAACATCTTGCATGCCATGGGTGTATACCTATGTTTTGAACAAATAAATTATCTTTTATCGCTGCAATTGTGGTGTGCCCAGCACTGGGTTGCGGAATTAAACACCCCTGGTTTGCGTATGGTTTTTTTTTTTAACAAAAACTTCCTTTTGGGCGCTTACCTTTGGTAAAAAGCTTCGCCAAAGTCAATTTCTATTAAATACAAATTCCATGTTGCCATGATAGTACTTACTATTTCCATACCCACTGCCGTGTCATTACTCCGACTAATTAGTTATCTGTAGCGCACATGGCCGCACTAGTTCGGTAATATGGAGTGCACCGCACTGTATTATGAACCTAAAAGCGGTTCATTACGACCCACTTTACGAGCAAGTATGTTGAAATAGTACAACGACGACGTTTTTCAACACACTTGCGACGAGGAAAAACAGACTTGTAATAACCTAGGCTACAATAACGTGAAGAGATGATACATTTAGGTAGATATTTTATAAAGCTCAACTGACCTTCGTTGCCAGGGTACTGACTATCCGGAGCTTATTTAAAAAAACTTTCCTACGTCGATTGATGACAATACTTTAGATTTCGTATTTTTGATAATAATTACCACACAACAAAAACGATAACAAATATCTATGGAAAATGGCGCGCTGGTTTTGTTGTTTCCAAAAAACCACTGAACAGCCTATATGAAAAATATAATAAACACAAAATAATGTTTTGAATACGCAAATTAAGGTTAATATGTAGGGAAAAATATATAATTTGATGAAATATTATGTTAATTTATCATTTTTTATTTATTTATACAATAGGCATAAGAATGCATGAATTCTTTGATGAGATTAAAAAAAGCGCACATCTCTGCTCGGGTGACATAGTATAGGATAGTTCAAACTTCTTCCATGTATAGGTGCATAGTCCGGCTTCAATAAATATGTACATAGAAGTTACATTTACTCCATAACTAAAAAAAAACCAAAACTAACTCCATAAAAAAATAAAAGCATAAAATTTTCATTTTTGACAGAACTTATGGTCAGACTAGTTTTTTTTTTATCATAACTAAACGCCCCGTTTTGCCTATGGTATTTCTTTTTACAATTTTTTACTAAATACAAATTCCATGCTGCAATGATAGTACTAACTAACTCCATACTGCCAAGTCATAGAACTGGTATAGGTACTCCGACTAGTAAATAGTTATCTGTGGCATTATAGCACTAGTGCGTTATCATAAAGTAAAAAGCACGCGTGTTTAATACATTGCATTATGAACCTAAAAGCGGTTCAATAAGAGCCACTTTACGAGCAAGTGTGTTGAAAAGTTTATTTATTAATCAAAATAAACCTTTAATTAATACGAAATAACTCCCGCCCTTAAAAATATGAGAATACGTTAGATCTACAGAACAATAGAAATATGATTAAATAAAAACAGTTGTTACTTTTTATATTTTATTTACATAAACAAAGGGGTAACTACAATATTTGCATATAGTTAAAACTTGTAAAATCTGCACATGAGCATAATAGTTGCATCAGTTTGACATTTTACTCTATTGAATTGATGAAATGACGAGATAATGTATGAATAATTTGACGTTAATTTGTATGTTGTTAGGCGGAAAATTTCTTCAACCCTTACACTTGATCCATGCGTGATACAATTCCCATGTATTGGGTAGATAGGTGCGTGATGCTTAATATCAATCACTGACATCACAAAATGCAATCATAGCAAATACATTTCAGTATCGACGCATTACAGTATTGAACTGTAGGTAACTCCCGCTGTCGGGTAAACTAGAAAAAACTTAAAAAGCACATTTCAGGGACCGCGATTTTTCAAGTAGGTAATCAACGAACATGGTAGGTACTTTTAAAATTATATCTAAGACCAATCCATTTAAAAACGATTTCTAATACCTACAACTAAGTCAAAGATAATTAATAATTAATTTATTGTTCTACCGTGAAGTTTTCTTAGAAATTGTATTATTAAATTCGTGTCGCCAGTTGGTAGGAGCCTTAATAAGGTTATAGGTACGATATCCAAGTTGATTCCTTCAATATGCTTACAAACTACTTGCTGGAAAACTGCTGCGGTTTTCAAAATGTCAAAATATTCAATGGTCTATTATATCTATGGATAAAACTATGACCTGAGACTATGACACACAATTTTTTATTCTTATATGTATTATTTAAAACTAGAGTCCCGGTCACCACTGAAGTCCGATAGACGCGGCGCTAGTGTCTATGTCATTGCATTAAAAAAGTGTAGTTCCACAACTTTTCCGCCAGACTTCAGTGGTGGCGCGGACTCTAGGGTGTTTTATTAGAGTTACATAAGGCGCATTGAAACCATTTATTCAAAGATAACTGATATTTATTTCACTATTATATGCAAAAGACATTATTCTAATGTTTAAGCAACATGCGCAGTACCATTGTCGCGGATGACATCATTGTCACTGGATACAGTGACCATGTTATTCTCTATCTCCTTCAGAGTTTCTCGGGATACAATGTGGTCTTTACAGAAGAGTATTATCCTTTTGCAAGCCTCTCGCATTATGTCTTCGGGTACAGTTAATACAATCCTCATGAAATTCGGATACGCGAAACACTGAAAACCAAACAAAAATGTGAATAACACTATGTTCAATGTTGGCAGTTGTATTCAACTTTTTATTATGAACGTTCGCATTCCAATCTCAGTCTCAATCTGTCTCAAATGCCTAACCTCCCCAAAAATGACAATATTTTATCGCTGTGAGACGAGGTTGCTACTAGATTTTTAACCAACTTCCAAAAAGGAGGAGGTTCTATGTTCGTAGCGTATGTATTTTTTTTGTATGTTCACCGATTTCTCCGTCAATTCTGGACCGATTTTGAAAATTCTTTTTTTGTTTAGGGTATGATCTCGAGATGGTCCCAAATAATTTTTATTAACTTTGCTTGGGTAGTTTTTGAGATAGCTTCAATAATACGTATTTTTCCCATTTTGTTTATGTGGATGATGTTCTAATAAATTCCTGTCACTGTTATTATTTGCATAGCAGGTCGTGATATTCGAATTTGTGTGGTTTTTAGTTGTGGTAGGAAGCTACCACAACTAAAGTAAGTACGTAAGTTAGTAAGTACTTACCTGATTCTAAAAATAAGAGTTTTAATTTTTCGTCGGTTATTAAAAAAATCACGGCTTTGTTATTGCACTTATGTATGACAGAACTGATTTTGTTTTTTAAACCGCCAAAAAAAATCGACATAACATCACGCCTGTAATCCCCGAAGGTTTAGGTAGAGGTGTAGGTACCTATAGTAGGTACACCTACATTTCGCCAGTTATGTTTAAGTCCAATGTATTAGTGGGTGAGCCTATCGTCATTAACCGTGCACAAAATGATGGAAAAGCCCAATAACACTTTATCCGACCTGGGAATCGAACCCAGGACCTCATATTCAGCAGTAGCGCTTACGACCGCTAGGCCAACGAGGCAGGCTCTATCTGTTTGTCTGTCTCTAAAATTTTCTACTATGTGAGATTTAGAATCATGTGCTGAATTCATGGTACACTTTGTAAGTCGAAGTCCCTACACCATATAAGCACATTAGGCACTGACCTGTCCTGGTAAGCAAAACACTGACTGCTCTGAAACCATGCGCTCAACGAATTGCAATTCATTTTTGAATGTTGGAAACAGCGATAATTTAATTTCAATCATCATGTACATTGCACCCTGTGGCATTATAGGACGCAAACCGGGAGCACATCGTAGTTCGTCAAACGCCAATATGGCTTGATTCTGAAAATAAAAAAATACAACATGTGCATAAAATGTATTTTAATATAAAATAATCCTTTTAATATATGAGCTTTAAAAGCTGCTATAACTAGTTAAACTGAACTTTTGAAGACACTGATTGATATTTCTTTATATTAATAAATTGTAGGTAAATGAACAAAAACAAATCTTAACTGCTCACCATCCGAGATATCTCACATGATTATGAAAACAAGACAAGTAGATATCCTTTCACTCACCTCTATAAATAGCACAACTTCATCGAAAAAGCTCTGTGGCGTACATGTCAATATTGCTGGCAATGCCCTCTGAATTAAGGTGTTTGGCCCTAAAATTCTGGTAGCCAGATTTGACAAACCCTGACGAACTTCCTTCCCTAATATATTATGTCTGTCGTGGATGATCACCCAGCCCGTGCGCCAGCCAGGCACTAAGAATCTCTTTGTGAGTCCACTACATGTTAGTATCGGAACATCTTTAGAGAGAGCCGATATTGCAGTGAATTCGTGGTTGGAGAAAACAAAATGTTCGTAGATTTCATCAGCAATAATGGGCACGTGGTTTCTCGACGCAATGTCAAGTATCTCGTACAAATGCTCCTTGTCATACACTGAACCGCACGGATTCGACGGATTTATAACAACTAGCGCGGCGGTGTCGTCATCTATTTGGCTCTCAAGATCCTCCAAGTCTATCTTCCATTGTTGATCTGGCTGCAACAAAACATCATCATAGTTATGGTCTATCGTTTCATTAAATAACCTTTAATCAAGGATTTACGCAGTTATAAATAAAATAAAGCGTAAATGAGCAGTATGCAAATCTATTCCACGAGAAACTTGTTATGCTTCTAGAAACTCGTTTAAAACATCACCTCATATTAAAACTTGTCTATCCCGCTGCTATGCCCCTAGATTTCGCACATTTCCTCATTGATTCATGTGAGAAATACCTAAGTACCTTTCCAATATTTTTCAACTACATACTGTAGGTGCCTCAGCAACTGATGTTTTTTTTGTCATTCGGGTTGGAATAATTAAATGATTTAAAAAATAAAGTAAACATACCAATAAGTTGTAATATTTGATATTAATGCCCAATCCTTCAGCGACTGTCTTGTATATCATGAAGCCTGGTCGTGGAACTAGCACATTTTGTCCTGCGTCAGCTATCACTGTGATTGCAAGTTCAATAGCATGTGAGCATCCGCTGCAAAGGACGACGTCCTCCGGTGAAATGTCCCCCTGATGGGCACTGTACTCCGCCACGGCAGCCCTCGCCTCGAAGTGTCCCTTCGCAGGACCATAACTGCGACTGCTACGCCATTCATTACTATCCCGAACAGCTTGCAGCACTTGGTCGGGAGGGTTAAGATTTCCAAAAGTTGTCGGATCACCTAACGTGCGAAAGAAATTAATTATACCTTGTTAAAAATATTGTGAAATCGAAATCCTGTTGACCTTGGTTTATAAATAAACAGCCTGCTAACCTATTTCTGCTAGCTTAATTCTCGCGACTTTTACGCAGCAGTAGCTGCCACAATTATTTTCATACATGGCTTAAACCGTCATAATAACTACCAACTGCGTGCTGTCTGCAGCTAGAAAGTCCTGACTCTCTACTAGCAGGTAGGCAGTCAAAAATTACGAAAACATATTCTTTGAGTTAAAAAAAACAATTTGTACCTACGCCAGATACTATAGACTTAAAGCAAGTGCTAGTTGTGGCTAGATGCTAGTTATAAATAGACTTCTGCACAAGTTGTTATTATTTGTATGAACTATCATCACATTTTTATGAAACAGCAACAGGTCTCAGGCAATTTCGTCATGAATTCTGCATCATTTTTTATTTTTTATGTTTAAAATTTGTTTTCTCCGTAAATAGCATGTTTTAAAATCCAGGCTTTTCATGTTATCATAGGCAATTCAATTTAGGTAACAGAAAATTAAACGTCTGTGTTAAAAATGTAACAAAACACTTACCGACTGAAAGCGCTATGAGCGGCTTGTCTGGGTTCGGCTCCACCTGAAGGTTCTCGACGATGTCCCGTATCAGGTTATGGGTATTGCGAGCCAACGTCGATGCACGCACCTCCCATGTATTGCTTCCTCGAGACCGTCGCGACATGGGCACAAAACTTGCGGAGTATTAAAAGCAGCGGCGTCACTTAAACTTGAATTGAGAATATTGCTCGCATTTCGATACAACTCAGTTTTGTATCGGAACAGTGGCGTTTGACAACCACAGGCTCTCGAGTCGTGGAACTGGTTTGAAAATGTAGATGTGATGACGGCAATAGAATCAGGTTGTTTATATATTCTACAAGCCACATATTTGCCCCTACCGATAGCTTTAGAACTTAATAAACTCAGTCTACGAGATAATTCGGAAAAAATAAAACTATCAAATAAGCGCTCCTTATGTACAATCCCCAAAAAGTCAAAAACAAGAAGAAAAAATTACTACAGTACACGAACAGACATTTTACAGAAACCAATTTGAAATCCTTTCTTTTTAGTAGAGTTTTGACGGAGTTTTTTTCCGTAATTGGTTAAATTCAACGCTGCTTTAATAGCCCTTTATTTCAAATAAAAAACAATTACAATTGAGTAATGATAACAAGAAAGAACATTCTCAGAGGAAGGCTACGACGGCCTGAGTCCATACAGATATTGTTATGTCCCATTTCTTACCTTACATCGAACTTACAACTTGCATCGAAGTAGTTTTCCCCGAGTAGTATTCCAGAACGGTATGGAAAGTTTTGTTATTTCAACATAACAAGCTTACCGCTTTTAAAGCGCACGTTATGGTATCTGATTATTCATTAGTCATTACTTCTCTCACATAAAAAAAAAATTGGTACCTCCAAAACCTTTACAGATGACGATGAATAAAATGAACGTATATTTGAGTTACTCCCGGGATCATTTGCAATGTAAGACTGTGTTTTTTAATTGAATGGATATGTAACTTATCAGTAAACCCTTTTAGATTCCTTATATTTCAATGAAGGTGTCCGTTAAGGATGCTTGTACAATGTAGGTTCGTACATATGTATAAGCATCAACAGTTTGCTAATTTCTTTTAACTTACTAATTTTAAGATGATGGCTCTCCCTTTATTCCTCCATCGCAAAAATCTCCATGATTCCACCACATATTGTAGGTAGTCACAACACGTTAGGCTCTCCATTTGATATCAATGTAAATTTTTATCTTGATCTAAAACTCAGTTCGTTGGTGCAACTGCAGACTTTAAAAGGCGCTGTTAAGTCGCATTAGGTACTGGCACTAGGTACAATCTTATTTACATTTCGTTAATGCAAAATACAAGTAGGTACATTTTGCGAATAAATATTAACCATATTATGTAGTTCCATAAATCTACAGGGACCCTTACAAAATATGTGTCAAGTGTACCGTAGGTCTACAGTTGTTAGGTACATATATAAAACTGGTTCTATAACCTTTGTTTGTTAAGATTAATACAATTAACGTAATTAATACTTTACTTTAAAATACGATCGTGAAAACACGATTCAAGTTCCCCTTATCAGGCATCCTTTCTTTTCTTTTAATAAGCAATTGAAAAAAAGGAGTGTTTAAATAGATGGATCTGAACGATTCGGAAAACTAAAAATATGTATAGGTATGTGTTGTTTTTCGCCACGTTGGGACTTCAGTATACCGGACGGTCCCGGAGTGCCTTCATCTAGGTATGATGATCTTCATGTAGGTAGACCGCCCCTGGCTCTATGGGAGGGAGGACTCACGAAACCAACTTTCAGATGATCTGATTGAAATAGAGTTTCTTGATGTTACGAGTACCTAGCGGAAATAATAGAATAGTTCCGAGAGATAAAGTAAGGTGATTTATATTTGTTACTCTTCCTAGCAATTATTCGCAATATTTTACTAGAAAATAAAATATCGCACATTTTATAAAAACATGAGTTTTTGCCAGGTTCCTAGATACAATGCCCGGGTACTCCAATATATTATAGGGTTGATGAGGATTCCTCTTCCTCATCGTCATAATGCGGAAGTTCCTCATTTTTTAGCGATTCCTCGTCCTCTTCTACATCCCCAAAATCAGGCATAAAATATTCCTCTTCCTCTTCCACATCCTCATTCATTAAGAGGAGGATTTATGAGGAAGTGTTGTTGACGTATTCTATTGGGTATTACTGTAGTCTGTAGTGTACGTGGCCAGCCCACTGTAGCCACTTAGCCAGTTTTGGTCGTAACTACGTAAGTCGTAATTAGGTTTTTGACTATTAAATTGTTTTTCTTTTCTTTCTAAATGTTAAAGGGCTCATTCGCAATCTTTCTTTTATTTAAAATTTCAATTCGAAATCACAGTTTCTATCTTCCTCTTCCGCATCCTCTTCCTCATCCTCATCCTCCTCCTCGTATCCTCATCCTCATCCACTTCCTCAAAACGTTTGTCTAATAGCTCCTCTTCCTCTTCAACCCTAATATATTAGATTCTTCTATTCTATCAATGCTATAACTTAAATACATGTACCTAAGTAATTACGTAGTATACTTCTAAGTAAGTAATGTATAACTTACTTAGGTGATGCAGTTCCTAAGTACGTACCTACTAAGGTATCTACGTAAGCAATGTTGTTGATGTTGTGTACGCCTAATACTACGTCTCATACTTCGGAATGTAAACAGAGAAACGTAAACAATAACAAGGCATTTATTACGCGCCTATACAGTAAACAGGTAGGAGCTATACCTACGTACTGATATTTTTAAACTATTAGATTTATAGTATAACACTTAAATACCTTTCTTACTATCCCACAAAAACCATTCTCTCTCCGAGTCTGTAGTTAAAAGTAACTAATCAACCGAATTTCAGTCACGGCGGCCAATCTCAATAGAGGCTAACTACGCTGAAGTTATTATAATGGCCCAATTACCAAAAACTGGTTTTATAAAAGTCACCAATGCGCTTTTGTCAAGAGTTATTGCATTCGTAAATGTCTTGTAATGTTTTTGTAGTGTCTAACAAGTCCCGATTTGGGCACAAAATTCAAGACTTCTAGTTCTGCTTTGGTTCTGTAAAAGCAGTGTAACGTGCTAAATTAGTCTTGATTTATCTTATATCACTTTGCCAATAAGAGATAAAATTGGAATCAAAAGTTTTACCATAATCTGAAAAAGTCTTAAAAAAATATATTTAATGTTATTTACGTTCCGCTATCTAATTGCGTAACATATTTTCGTTAACGATCCCGACTAATTTGTTTCATTTTGACAGTTCAACGACATTCCATTTCATTCCCTATTTACGTTGTTGAGGACATTTTTTTCCGAACTTATGAAGCAATGGATTAGCAAATGTTTCAAAACGATCCAGATTGTGATTGATCGCGTATTACACAATTAGGATGCCGGACAAAAACATTATGGAATACGCAGGTTTTTTTTTTTTCACTAAATCAATAATAGATATTTATATAAACCTAAGAAAAGTATTAAAAGCTAAATTCAACTACTGCAACAATTTTCTACTACAGTTCAAACGTCCGTTTCTGTCGCGGTCAGGATATGACGTCATTTGGCACGTTACTGCTTTGTTTACACCTGTTTTTTTTAAGGTTTTTTAGCCCTAAATTATATAAATTAAATTGTTTTTGTGCTTTATTCAAGCTTTTTTTTTTTTTTTTTTTTATCTTTATTTATTTAAGGGATTTTTGTACGCTTAAGCGACGATGTCAATTCCATCGTGCTGTTACAAATAATGACTAACTTCTAAACTAAATTAACTAACCTTAGTCACAAATAAATCAACTTAATCTAATTTCTTATCTAAAAAAGTATATAATATTTTTGCTGCTTCAGACGTAGGCTTAGCTAAAATACCATGGAACATTCCAATATCCATTACCGATAATTTCATTAAGTTGAGCAGTGCGTTTCTTTTGTTTGCATATCGGACGCACTCCACCAAAACATGCTGTGCATCCTCTGTCGTACCACACACCTCACAGTTAGGAGAATCAGATTTTTTCATGAGGTAAGCAAAGTTGTTCAGCGGAATATGTCCTGACCTCAAACGATGCGCAGCAACAATTTGACGGCGACTCAATTTTGATCCGGAGAACCAGGGTATATGAGGAGGCTCACTCTGTATACTTTTATACCATATTCCTTTGGCTTTTGATCTCTCGTTTTTTCAAGCTGAAATCGCACTTACAACCTTACCTTAGGTAGAATTCAAGCAATTTGCTAAGAAAATATATTTATTCACGTGCCTTTTGAGGTCACTTCCGGCATTTTCGAAGACGACGCGTTTGCGTTCCGTTCCACCAAAAAAAAAACATAACATAAAAATAATGAATTGTAAATTATGCAATTTTTTTTTTTGTGGAATTTATTTTTTGACTCCAATAAATGTAAAAAAAAAAGAATACGTTTTGAATTAGGTGCATATTTCCTATTAGAAATATGTGACGCGTGTTGCATTGTAAGTGAAATATTAATACGAAGGTAAGTTTTCTGTCTTAGGCTACAAGGATTTTCGGTAAATTACAATGGTCCGCGATATAATCGAGTTTTAAATGGGTATTTTTGGAATAAATTAAATTTGGACCTTGACTTGCCTGAGACTATTACAAGACTTAAGTTACTATTCCTATGCTTCTATGGGAGCTATTGCATTTAGACTTGTGTGATATGCTTGCCATACTTTGACGGGGTTCCAAGAAAAACCTTTAAAATAACTGAAAAAAAAACCTGACATTTTTACAGGAAGGCCCTGTAAGACGTTGTTACAAAATAAGGGGGCTGTTGCTGGGACCGGATGATGAACACCACAACAGGGGCCTAAGTCTTTGGATGAAAAATCTGTCAAAAACTCACCATTGAGAGACCATTGTAACGTTTAAAAATTAGTAGACTTAGGGCTGATTTCACCAATTAAACTGAACGCGATCAGCACATCTAAACCGAGTTCAAGAGCTGTCAGTGTCAATATTAGAAAGAAAATAATGACACCGACAGCTCTTAATCGTCGTTTATGTGCTGATCACGTTCAGTTTTCATTGGTGAAATTCGCCCTTAGGCCCCAGCAACGAACAATCCATACATATTTCCGTTTCGGATCTAGGTACATACTTCATTTGAACATGGTGTTGTTGGCATTTTTAAGTACCTAGAATTATTTCCAGAAGAAATCGATAAGTCTACAGAACCACAAATTTCATCATCGTTGCGTTGACTCGAAGGTTGCTCTTGTGCAAACAATTCCTCCAAATCACAAAATTCTTCATCTTGAAAATGTAAAGAACCAATTGCTTTATTGTCGACATTATACGTATACTTGTCGTGTTTAGCGAATTTGTCATGTAAAAGCGTGGTAAGATAAATTTCAAAGTTTAAAGCTAATTTTATGACGAATTTTTATCGAAATCAATGCTAATTCTCCCATTACAGTCACCCGTTCTTAGCTTATAAGACTGATCTGATTGACCAAAGCTAATAAATGATATTTTTAAAATCCAAAGCATTAAAAGCTGTGGTAGTCAAGAGCATGTTGCTAGTTGGGAGTGTCTGATCCCTTACTTCCATAGTCCGATGACACAGCCCACACGGCCGAGGAGCTCCGAAACGCAGTACCGACGGTTTTACGAACTCTCCGAGACACGAGGGTGCCAATGATATCCTGAAGCCGGATTTAGATGACTGTGTTCTGTCTTGTTCTGACGCCTTCTGACGCGGTGTTAACCAATCAAAACTCTTTGTGATTTGACGAAGTCCTGAACAGATACGTTTTGAGCGTCACGACACAGTATAGTGTGTCGGTGGCTTAACTCTGGGCTGATACTTTTCTTTTCTGTTCGACCCGGTTTTCTTTTCTATTCAATACCGGAACCTCATGACATCCACAGCCTTGGAGATTAGAGAGACCGGCACCCTTGTTGCGTAACATACTCTCAATCACAATCCGAGAGTGGTTAAAGATATTGCTAAATCCATTGCTTGAAAGGTTTGAAAAAATCGTCTGTTCATTTTTGTTTAATATACCTACTCGAATACTTCCTACAACGTGGTGAACACGCTAGCGAGAGTCATAGAATACATTACCAGAGTAATCAATCAAAATACTGCGACGATTTACGGGCTATATTGCGAAAGAGATAGTTTGCCTTTGCTTTCTATCTCTGCTTAACCCTTCGGGGAATACAGGCGTGATGTTATGTTATGTTAGATAATTTCTCGTTTAAAGAAGCAACGTGCTTGAAGAGAATAAACATTTGCTATAGTAAAATTGTATAAACTGATACAAGTTCAATACAGCTTCAATAGTTGAGATCGCAAAAAGATTTTATGAATTGTACAACCACTGATCCTGAACTTGGTCTTCAAGCATGATGAGCAAGATGTTTAACACTGTCTCACATTATTTATTTTTAGTATTGCTTTACTATAAGGGGCCCAGCTGGTTTTAACAAATATATCACAACATGTAGGACTAATTTCCTAAAAACTATCATAAAAAAATCGAATCATTTGCCTTTGATTTACAATGTGTGCTGCAAGGTAACATATTGGGTCCTTTTCAGTTCATGAAATAAATAACTACACGCAGTTAATGATTTGTAATCATTTAATTAGAATGATGGAGATATAATATAACATATTTTACAACTATTTGAACAACAAACTAATCCCTAGTTCGTAAGAAATATCTATGTATAATGTACGCTAACTCTAAACTAAACTTATAACATCGTGGTAAATAGTGTAATTTCTAGTGATTTATTTCAATACCAGTGTTTAATTATTTAGAAAGAATAGAAAATCTTTTCTGATGTTGGTCTTTACTTTCTAGCTATATCTAAATTAGGTACCTTTTCTACTTCCAGTGAGATTTGCGGGGGAAGGAATTCAAGTAGGTCAACCCGTTTTTAATAACAAAAGTAAGATTTTTTTTAAATAAACCATGTTCAAAAATCCTTCCTTATTGCTAACTTTCTAACTTAACTAACTTCTAGAGCCTGCGGTTTATGATTTGCTTTTTATTAAGTGAATTTAAGATTTTTATTATAATAAATAAGTACAATATAAAATAAGTATCAACAGAGGTATAAGATAAGATAAGATCATTTATTTATCCAAAACATGAGTAAACACACATGGCATGCAAGATGTTGCATTAAATTCTAACTCGGTCATGTTTTGCCTCAACGGCGGCGGCGTATAAAATACTAATAATAGGTACTTGCGTCTCTTAGAGTTTTGCAAGGAACTTTTCCTTTCTACGATATTATTAATTACTAGTTCAAATAAATGGTATCAATACACTCGGTCTAAAAGTAAAAATGGGTGTTCCACAAGGCTCGATATTGGGTCCTTTCCTCTTTTTAGTATTTTAATGATCTACCCCATTTATAAAAAAAACAACCAAAAATGTTGTTATTTGCTGACGATACTTCCTTAATTTTTAAGATAAATAGACGTGCATCAAATCTTGACGACGTAAATAATGCTCTACTGCAGGTCCCAAAATTGGTTCACTGCTAATAATTTAGTATTAAATGGGATAAAAACTAAATGCATAAAATTTGCTTTACCGAATGTTAAAACTAATGATTGTGATGTGTTGTATTGAATAAGGAGAAACTAGAATTCGTAGATAAAACTGTTTTCCTGGACATCTCTCGACTCAAGGCTGCAATGGGGTCCTCATTTAACATCTCTTGAACGACGGCTGAGTTCAGCAGCGCGGTAGGTAAGAAAAATCCGTCAATTTACTAATGTAGATACCGCGAGGCTAGTCTATTTCAGTTACTTTCATAGTATCATGTCTTATGGTATTTTTTCTATGGGGACGGGCGGCAGATATCGAGTCTATTTTTATTCTGCAGAAATAGCTATCAGAGCCATATATGGCCTCCGCAGGCGCGATTCTCTAAGGGAACTGGTTAAAATTTTTTAAACATCATGACAGTATCTTGTCAAAATATTTATGAAAATATCATCAATGTACGTAAGGAAAAATCTCAATCTTTTCAGTAAATAAAAAAGGTGAAAGACACAATTATAGTACGAGAAATAGGGATCAATTAGTTCAACCTGGTTTCAGACTGGCTAAAGTAGACTCATCCTTCATGGGGTACTGTTTAAAATGTTACTTTAAAATACCTCCCCACATTCTCCAACTAAATGAAACGAAATTTAAATCTTGTATAAAACGCACACTATGCTGCCAAGTATAGTAAAAATTGGGGGATTACATCGCTGACAAAAATGCGCTGGTCCAGCCCCTCAAGGGCGCATTTAAACTAGTTGATTAGCATTCGAAAATATTGTTAGAGCTGCTGAAGATTGAAAAACTATCTTTGCATTGTATAAATTCAATCAGTTTGTATTGTATAATTGCAAAGCACATGTGTGAGCACTGTGACCACATACCTTCTATAAAGCTACCATTTACTGGGTACGTCTTTCATTGACTTGAATGTGCCCTGGCGGCTGAGAGTATGTCATGCTCGTCCGTGGAGTTTCTTGCCCGTTCTTCTCCTTAAGAACCAACTACGCTTTGGAATGGGCAACTAGCTTCATCTTCTGACTGTCCGGCCCCTTGACAATTAAAAAGTTCCTGTAATTGGTTTATTTGAAATAAATGCTTTGAGTTTGAGTTTACTAGCTGCTACCTGCGGCTTCGCCCGCGTGGATCCATAAGTAGTAACTAAGCTAAGGATTTTCTTCACTGGCAGAGCTTATGTTTGAGGAGTAAGTCCCTTAAAACATAAACTCTGCCAGTGAAAAACTAATTGGTCCAGCCGTTTCGGAGATTATCCGGAACAAACACAGACAGACAAACAAATAAAAAGTTTTATGTACCGTATATACTTTCATATGCATGTAGTAAAAGCTGTTATTTTGAAATCACAAACAGACACTTCAATTTTATTATTAAGTATGTACTATAGAAGATGTGATAGATACCTATGTTATCTATATACCTATTATATCCTATACTCATTACCGTTAACTATTACTACTATTAGAATATTCGCGTAAACCCGAGGGAGAAAGCGAACACACGGATAATTAGACAATGGTGAAAACATTTCTAAATCTTACTGGAAAAAACAAGGAAGTCTTACATTTAAATTGAAGCAAGTATTGAATTTATGATTTTGACTATTTAGGTAACGTAGTAATCTATGTATATGTGTACATGAATATGTGACTTGCAAGAGTAGGGATCTCTCGTAACTGTTGAAGCTACAAGTCTGATTTCATCCAGTGTTTTTGCATAAACACGAGTCGCTCTAGTAGGTAAATATCCTTAACTCTGATTGGCTAGATTTTTGCTTACTGACCAAATCTTATTCTGATTAGTTCATTGAATTTATGATTTTATCCTGTGAGCCTCAAAAAGTGGATTCCGATTCTGTGGAACGTTCAACATGAATTTCTCTTGTATCAGCCATTTTGTACCTACTTGAAAGATCTCTGTAGAACTATTCGCACATTTTTTTTTTTCGTTTTTGCAAAGTCCATATCTTTTTCCTTTCCAGTAAGATATGTTTTCGCGATATCCCTAGGGTTTTCGCGAAAATTCGAATTGTCAAATCTTCCTACAACATTTAACCGTATATTTCTGACTTATGTAAAGCTATGCAATATTCTTTAACAAGTTTTGTTTCGACGCCACATGTGTTTTCTCGTCGTTGACGATGGATACGACGTCATGGTCCATTTTCTTCAATTGCTGCTTCAGCATGTGATCTTCGCAGAAACTCGTGATTCTAAAACAGGCTTCACGCAGAATCTCTTCAGGCACGGTGAGCACGATCCGCATGAAGTTTGGATAGTTGAAACACTGAAATTTCATAAAAGTATAATTTTATATAAGTTGGTAGGACCTATGTGTAAAATGAACCGTTAACAAATAATGATATTTAACACTTTCTGAAACGATTTGCGTTAATCAACTGCAGCACTTTAGCAGTCATAAAATAACGTACCTTTCCGGGAATACAAAGAACAGATTGCTCGTTACACATCTGAGAAATAAATTGCAGCTCGTTGTCGAATTTAGGGAATAGCGAGGTTTTGATCTCGATCATCATGTACATGGACCCTTGTGGCATTATAGGGCGCAGTCCCGGAGCTTTCAGCAATTCCGTGTAAGCTAGTTTAGCTTGACTCTGAAACATATACATTATAATTGGTAACTTACATATTTTCAATTTCTTAGAGCAATCCTACTATTCTTGACAAGGAAGTTAGATTTCAATTGAAGCAAGTATTGAATTTATGATTTAGACTATTTAAGTAAATAAAGTAATCTAAATAAATCTACAGGATTATGTGTTTTGCAAGAGTAGGGATCTCTCGTAACTGTTGAAGCTACAAGTCTGATTTTATCCAGTGTTTTTTTAAACTTTTATATTAACACTAGAATATTTATATGGCATCTCAATCAAAGGTGCAATTTGTGCTTCAAATCTCACCTCAATGAAACGAAGTGTCTCGTCGAAGAAACTTTGGGGAGTCTCTTTAAGAATTCTCGGTAAAGCCTTCTGCATCAGTGTGTTTGGCCCCAAAATCCGAGTCGACATACTTAACAATCCGCTCCGAACCTCTTTTCCTAAAATGTTCTGGCGGTCGTGTATGATCACCCATCCCAGTCGCCAGCCAGGCACCAAAAATCTTTTCGTGACTCCGCTACAAGTCAGAACTGGGACATCTTTGGATAGAGATGATAACGCAGTGAATTCGTGATCGGAGAAAACGAAGTGTTCGTAAATTTCGTCTGCAATTATCGGTACGCGATTCCTCGATGCCACATCGATTATGTCTTTCAGATGTTGCCTGGTGTATACCGAGCCACACGGGTTAGAAGGATTGTTAATGATGATTGCTGCTGTGTTTTCGTCTATTTGACTCTCGAGGCTCACCAGATCCACTTGCCAGTTCTTGTCAGGCTAAAAAATCAGAGATATTCGTTTAAATTTCCTTGCTGTGTTCTATAGAAAAATGTATTGCTTTTATGGCTCCATTTGGCAATATCACATATTAATTAGCGATCTCATTTAAGTCATATTGTATAACACTTGGAATAAAAAATAAAAAAGTCAGTCAGAGATGTTGAGAAAAAGTAAGAAACTAATAACTCCGCCTCTGTACATTTGTGTGCTTGAAGTATTAAATAAATAAATAATAGTACCATACCATTTACGAACATGATGATGAACAGTGAACTCACCAATAAGTCATAAAATTTTATAACGATCCCCAGTCCCTCTCCAAGAGTTTTGTGGATCAAGTACCCAGGTCGGGGAATCAGGACGTTCTGTCCAGCGTCAGCGATGACGCTGAGGGCGAGTTCGATGGCATGGGAGCACCCGCTGCAGAGGATCACGTCGTCCGCAGTCACCGTGCCCTGGTGAGCGCTGTACTCCGCCACCGCCTGCCTCGCGTCGTGGTGACCAATCGTAGGACCATAGTTCCGACTTTCATTTAGTTTAGCAGTGTCACATACAGCGTCTATAATGTTTTCAGAAGGTAGTAGATTTCCGAAAGCTGTTGGGTCGCCTGAAATTTAAACATATTTTATGTCAATACTACCGTCGTGTGATTTATTACAATAATTACATTATTAAATATCAAGACGTAAAAATTATAATAATAATTACAGAGAGAATAGCGATTTTGGCTGTAGGGCATGGCTTACGTTAGTCTAGTAAATGAGGAATTGGTCTCCATATAAATAAAAACAAGTATTCAACCAAGTCTAAACGTAGTTCCTGATAGGAACGCTTCCGTTTTGAACAAAAAATAATTCATCAATGGACCAAAAACATGTAGGATAGGGAAAACAAAAAAAATAGTGATAAAAGCGATGTTGTTATCAGAAGTTAGCGAGTTATCATAACTAATGTTTAATTTATAGTAGCAGATCCTTTGAGAGAGTGATATCCATGTGACCATTTTGATAAGGTACTTTCGGCCTTTATGTAGTGAACTTGGTAATAAAACCAGTTGTTATAAATTGCATGTATGTTTGGTTGTGTCTCTGGGTGCTTTGCCCAAATGTTATAATTCCTTTTATGAGCACAACCATAGTAGGTCACATATTGTTCGATTGAGCTAGAAGTTGTTAAGCGTTCATCTCACGAATCCTCACAAGCGACCTTGAGCTTGTTGTTATTAGTCTCATACTCGTATTTCTCCTAACACACCTTTTTTACGGAGGCGGGGTGTGTTAGAGGCAAACGAAACCTTTGTAAAGGCTGGGACAGTTCTATATGTTTGACTGGCTTGCCACGATTGTGTATACCTGTATTATTATTATCTATACTTATAATAAATCTGTAGAAGTGAAAATTCTGTACATTGAAAATATCAAAAAAATAAATGGCAGGGGGTGTTACTAGACCGACACCGAACCCAAAAGTGTGATTAAATTTTTTTTTGTCTGTCTGTCTGTCTGTCTGTCTGTCTGTCTGTTTGTTCAAGTATCACGCAAAAACTACCGGTTCGATTACGATGAAACTTGGTATAATTATTCTTTAATATCCTGGGCACCACACTGGGTACTTTTTATCCTGGAAAAGTATCCTATCCTACGGTTGGGGGGTGTCAAAGTTTGTATGGAAGAATTTTAACGCGCTGTCCGATTAACTCGAAACTCAATATTTATACTTAAACCCAAAAATTAAGAATAACGAGTATCAGGATTTTTCGAAATTCAACCCCTAAAGGGGTAAAATAAGGGATGAAAGTTTGTATGAAAAATCTTATTCCTTGAGGTCATAAACACGAAACTTCGCACGAATAGTTATCTAAATAAATTATAAAGTTTGTAGTTTTTGTTTTTCTAAATTACCCCCTTTTTTTTTTTTTTTTTTTTCTTTTTTTTTTTTTTTTGGGTGGGAAATCGTCCAATGACTTCTCCCGCTCTGGGCGGAGCGGGAGGGCGTGTCAGACTTTTACTGACTAAAACCCACCCGTGTTCCTTCCCTTGCCATGCCAGGGGCCACGGTTTCCCCTTAGGACTACCCGCAACCCCGGCGGGCAACGGTCCTAGCGGACCCCGTCAGTTTTGCTGACATCTCTTTAAGGCGCGCGTGGAACACGACGCGCCGTCGACCCGGGCCTGGTCCTTATCGGGGGCGAGCTACCCATTGCTCACCGCCCGCAAGCCCGCGCCTACGGTGGCCGGGAATCCTCCAAGGAGTCCCGACGCCCAGGGCGTCTCCTACGGCGGCTAGGCGCGTGAGGGCGCGAACTTTGCCTCTCCCTCACGCGCTCCGCCTCCTCCTTCGTCTAAATTACCCCCTAAAGGGGGATTGGGGGGTGTCAGTGTTTGTATGGAAGAATTTTAACGCGCTGTCCGATTAACTCGAAACTCAATATTTATACTTAAAACCCACGGGGATGTATGGGGTAATTTCCGACACTCACGCGGGCGAAGCCGCGGGCAGCAGCTAGTAATTACAATAAATTGTGTAATGTGTACATTGTTTAATTGGTTCTTTCCCATATATATATATACCCGATAAAATATACTTTAACCTGCTCACATTGAAGGTTACAGTTGGCGCCCAACGTGGGGCCTTATGGGGATAGGTTCAATGTCCGGATATTCGCTCATGGGTACATTATGCTTGCGCTGGCTGGGTGTGAGAAGAATGGGGCAAGAAAATAGTTACTCTTTTAAAATGTTTTGTGTACATTAATTATTTATATGTCAAGACCTAGGATAAAATCAAAATACTCAGCCTAGGTAGGTACTAAGTATAAATAAAACTAACAGGTTTTTTTTGTACATTAATCCCTGTGTAAGTGGTCTGTTCTGCCTTCCCTTCCCCTATGTAGGTATGCATATTTTTTTATTTCAATTTTATTTTAAGATATAAATTACTGTCGAGTCTAAATCATGGTAGGGATGTTCGCGGGAAATATTACAGATACTTGATACTTTTCGGGGGTTTGGTCATTGCTTGGTTTTTTGCAGTATTTTTTATTTTTAAAATATTATAATTATTGGCGCTGTCCCAGTAGTCTGTAGTCTTGAATAGTAAACAAAGTTTTGCAAAAAAACATGTTTATCGTGTTTTTAAATGAAGGTGGATAAAGATAGTATATTAATAACATAATCAAAATTAATATATTTTAAATATTGCAAAACATTTCAAAAGAGTACGGAACGGTGGAGTTTCTTGCCCATTCTTCTCCATACGAAACTACCTTTTGGTGGGAGACTAGAAGCTTTTTTTTTTTTTGAAATGACGATAGAAAGTTTATATCAAATAAATGATTCGACATTGAGTTTGATTGAGAAAGGGAATTAATTATTAGGTAAATATTTAACTTCAAATAGGTAAGTTCTGCCACTGCAATGATGTTCCTCGTTTGACAGATAGGTACACATCCGGAATATACATTCATTCATTCATTCATTTATTTATTCATTAACAATTCAATGCTCTAACACGTCGTGACACACCGGATTCGGTATCGGCGTCGGTATTCGTAGCCAGGTTCTTCGGCCACCTTCATATGAGACGAGCTAGGAGACATTTTACGGTTATGTCGTAGTTGTTATCATTTTTTTTTTTACCAATTTCTATCTACATTTAAAAAAAATACAATTTATTAGGCATAGGTCACAGGGTAAAGTTCACTCATCCTCTATAGAAAAGGGAGGATCCTCCAACCAGACGGGTGTCGGTGTCTGGCGGGCAACTGCCCAACGATTGATGTTGGAAAGTTATTTAAATGCTAATCGCGATGTAGGATTTCGCGTGACGTCAGTGTGGCGCGTAGCTCAAATGTGGTGATGTAGATGCTGCCTCATCAGTCCCCTCCGGACTCCGGAGGTCAATAGTTGGCTTAGTCTTGTATCTTGCGATGCTTCACAGTGCCAGTTGAGTTTCCATTGAGTCGGAACCGGATGCCGCATAATTCGCGGTGAGTCGAAACTGTCTGCGGTGATTCCCCAGAGGGTCGGGGTGGCGCTGCGTTATGATTCAGGGAGTAGGATATGGTACAGCGCCGGTTTGTGGCTGACTGCTGGCGTCTACCAGGAGAGGGTTGAAGGGCTCTGCTTTGTGGATCGGCCGAAAGTGCAGTGTGCTGTGCCAAAGTTGCTGATGAGGTTGAGGGTGATAACCAGGAATTTGCGTCCGCTGCATGCTGGTGGTCAGGATACCCGTTGTAGCCGTGGGTGCTGGATGACTGTGACTCGCCTCACGAAAGCTTGCGGGAGTGGTGATGATGACGTCATCTGAAGTACTTGCACGAAGGCTGCGCTGACGTTCATACTCGGGGTCACCCATTTAGAGGCATGAGGAATAGGGTGTAAAGTTCACAACAATCGTTGGGCAGTTGTGTCAGTCGTGTCTGGCGGGCAACTGCCCAACGATTGATCTCCGAAAGCTATATAAGGTGCTATAAAAATATCTGCCACGGCTTTAATGAGAGGTAGTATTGTGTTTAAAGATAACAATAGTGAAGAAATTTCGTACCCCGGCACAGTTAAATCAATTTGAGAAAATAAAGTAGTTAAATAAACATTGACTCTACTCTGCATAACGTGGTTCACAAATTACGCGCGAAGTGCACTTCGTCAATGAAAACAACTGCTATCTCTTTCCATCTGTTCTGTGAATGAAAACTGAAATCAGCTGACTAGTTCGTCACTTGCAAATTTATACGTACAATTTTTTGTATGAAAAAAAAAATGACACATGATCAATAATTTATCTTTACTGTTGTAATCTATAAACACAATACTATCTCCCATTGCAGCCGTGGCAGATATTTTTATAGCACCTTATATATACAGGGTTACTTGTAATTCGACGAATATCCGTCAACAGCTGATAGGAGAGCCAGAATACAACAGATTGAACACCCCATAATTATGTATGGCCGAAATTCAGTAGTTTTCGAGATATTTTAATTTTACGGGTTCTTCGATATTTACCCGACATTTAATTCCAAATAACAAAAAAAACATATTGAATGCGTACCATTAAAGAATGATATCGTAACTGACACTTCAATCAAGCTAGAGTCTGACCAACGAAAGCTGTCCACGAATTATTCAATCATAATAACAATAATATTTTACTTCAAAGTAAAAAAATCGTCTAATTAATAAATATGAAATACTGATGCTATTGCATAATATTTATTGAATATTGTAAAGTATCAACTCGGTTTCAGGAGTGTATAGCCAGGGTTAACAGCTCTTGATTTTTTAAAATTGCCGCCTTTTTTCTTGGACAGCTTTCGTTGGTCAGACTCTATGAACCTTATTGAAAGTACTTAATTCAACGAAATAATTAAAATGATGACTTAACTTGACTTAAAAGGTAATTCTAATTATGAAATAATTAGAATTACCTGTACGATTCGTTACGAAAGTGGTGTGTAACATGATCTAAGTCCGAATAAAATGTCACAATTTGCGTCGAATAGAAGATGGAACAACATAAGGTCACCAAATTATTATTAAAGAAACTCGTTCAACACGTGATTTGGACAGGAAAACACTCCAATTCAAAATAAATAACAAAATGAAGCTATGAGAACACGTGCACTATCACATCTATTGACACGTGTAGATAAAGCCGCGGCAATATACAGGATGAGGTGTAAAAATATAATGGATAAATCCTGTATAGGGGTGGGGGACCCCAAGCCCTATAACCGTTTTTAGGATTACGTAGTCAACAAGGAACCCTTATAGTTTCGCCATGTCCGTCTGTCTGTCTGTCTGTACTAGAAAGCAAAGTGGTAAAATAAAATGTTTTTTTTTTTAGGTTACCTCCCCTTCACGTAAAGTGGGGATGTTTTTTTTTCCGTCTAAGTATACGAAGATGTGGGGTATCTTTGGAAAGGTCGTTCAAAAATATTGTGAGTTTTTTGAAAACCATTTTTGGATTGAAGGATCCGCTTGCGAAATATTAAGCTTTAAAGTGTTAATTTTTGTTAGAGTCAAGTGTGTCCCCCTCCCCCCCTGCCAGCTATAAATAAGGTAAGTTCTGGATATGTGGAAAAATTTACAGCAGTAGTATACAGGGTGGCCGGAACGTTGACGTCGTCCAACTTAGTAGCTACGGAACCCTTCATTGTGCGTGGTCCGACACGCACTTGGCCGGTTTTGTTGTTATTGTGATTTAGATTGTGTACATAAGTTATCCTTTGTTGGAAATCTTAAATAAATATTTAAAAAATTGTCAAACCCCGGATTCGACGAGTACATATTATGCGCAATTTTTTTTTTCTTTCCACCTTTTGTCACTTCCTCGGCCACCGTGTTCACAAATGGAGGAATTTTCACTATCTGATGTGGTTTTGGGAAAAGATTTGTGTTTTTGTTTGTAATAAATAAACGCAAAACTAATGGACCGATTTTGAAAATTTTGAAAACACTTAATAATTTATAAAGATATCACGCGGGCGAAGCTTCTTCTTCTTCGCTTCGCTCTTGACAGAGCGGTCGTGGTCACGATGAATTTTGTCCAATCGCAAGTTTAGTCGTTGCCCGCCTCACGATCTCTCTCCATCTGGTTCTATTACGTGACAGTCTGGCGCATTCATTTACAGGGCCTCCAACCACGGATTTAATTTGATCGGTCCACCTCATCGGTGACCTCCCGCGTGGCCTATTACCTTCCACTCTGCCCTGCACCACTAGACGCTCTATGGAGTCATTATTCCGCCTTGAGACATGACCAAAGAACTTCAGTATTCGATACTGTACTTGTGCTGTTAGACGCTGTTTGATGCCGAGTTCTTGGAGTATGGAGACGTTTGTGCGGAATTCTGTCCATGATACCCCAAGCATTCTTCTCCAACACCACATTTCTAGAGCGTCAACTTTTTTCTTTTCCAGTTCTCGTAATGTCCACGTCTCAGCTGCGTACAGAAATATGGGGAGCACAAGTGTACCACGGACGAGCCTGATCTTAGTGGCCTTAGTTATGTTGCGATTCGGATTCTTGCGGGCGAACCTAGTTTAAAATAAATAAAATATCCTAATTTTGGGAAGTACTAAGACCATAGGTAAGACGCTTTTGTAGTTAGTTACTCAAACAGCTTTTTTGTGTACCTATACCTACCCTTTCTATTGATTAATTACAAAACACTTTTAACTACATAGCAATGAAACTAAAGGCTCGTGCAGACTGGCGCGACAAGGGCCGCGCTGCCTGTCGTGCCGTATGTAGGTCCTCACGTACCTAATTGAACCTAATGAACTTTCTACTGAGACTATAGTACTGATTGATACTAATTTTGACATTTGACTTTCATCTTCAATGATACCTACAACTAAAATTATAATTTCTGGATTCCTCATATACCTACCCAAATATCTACAAAAACTGATAATTATATCTCATTCTTGTTACTTTTATTCATTTAGGTATAAAAATACATAGTTCGCACTGGTCGCGCGATCTAAACCGGCTAATAAAAAACTAGATTTACCTATGTAGAATAAAAGCGGTTATACATATATGTAGATTGCTCGAGGGGCTCCACTGCAACGGCCAGGAGTTACCATAGTAAATTCGATTTAACGACATCCATCCATCCAAGAGCACCCATCCATCACCTAAATCCATGCAATAAAGTGAAAAACCACACGTTCGAGTCAGGCAGACAAGGAAAATAACCCATTAAACTATTGAGAGCATATGTGGCTAGCTAATTGGTCTCTAGTTTCCTTGTCATCAAAGATCTAGCTCATAATAATGTAGTGTAAGAACGTACCATTACCCTATATATACATTTGTAATACTTACCTACTGTATCTCGTTGATGCTGCTGGGAATTTCCAGTCAACGGATCTTTAACTGTTCAGCACCCTAATAGAATATGCACGTAATTCAAAACTTATTCATTAAATATACATTCTAAAGGAGTCAAGAAAAAAACTCCAACATTTTTTAATGCATTATTTATTTTATGTTATGTTTTTTTGGTGGAACGCAAACTCGAAACGCGTCGTCTTTGAAAATGCGGGAAGTGACCTCAAAATACATCTGAATAAATATCTTTATTTAGCAAACTGCTTGAATTCTCAGTAAGGTAAGTTTGTAAGTGCGATTTCTGCTTGAATAAAGCACAAAGACAATTTAATTTATATGATCTGGGGCTAAAAAAACCCCTTAAAAACAGATGTAAAGAAGCCAGTAACTTGTCTAATGACGTCACATCCTGACCGCGAGAGAACGGTAGCAGAAAACTGTTGGAGTTTCATACAATTTTTGAGCAACAAGCAGTGGGTAGTTGAATTTAACTTTTAATACTTTTCTTAGGTGTATATTCCTGTATTTCATTGATTTAGTGAAAAAAAAATTACATGCATATTCCGTACCTACCTACTGCGTAATGCACGAGCAAACAGAATCTGAATCGTTTTGAAACAGATTGCTACTCCATTGCTTCTTAAGTTTGAAAAAAAATCTGCTCAACAACTTATATAACGCAATGTTGTTGAACTGTCAAAATTAAACAGATTAGTCTAAATCGTGTACGAAAATGTGTTTCGCAATTAGATAGCTAGGTCATAGAACTATAATAAAACTATAGGCAAGTTCTCTGTTACTTCTACAACTTAGTATCTACCTAATTGCGCTAACGAAACCGTCGACATAGTTACATCGCATCATGAAAACTATAAAAAGTCTCTGCATTGTTTACAAGGGTTCCCTATGTTATACCGAATGACGAAAGATCGAAATAAGTATGTCTAAAATATATTTTCACCGAAACTTTATGAATTTATGAAATATATTATACCTATTTATGGTGTTTTTCTTTTAGATGCTTTCGAATTTTTTATAGAAATATTCTAGGTACCTAGGATTTTAAGTTTATATTTCGGTAAATTAATTAATACGCTAATCAATTATGAACGATCGGAATTTTAAGCATTCCAGCTTTTGATGCATCGGTAAAACAAGTTATCGGGTATAAGTGTTCGGGTTTATGTGATTTTGCCTTATTCGGTATCACATAGAGAACCCCTATAGTATAATATTATCATGCGAAGCTTTTCATTTTCTTGAATGCTTAGCGCTCTTTGATCGATTTTTACATAGATATTACCGAATAGCCTCAAACAAAACATCACCACCTAGAACCTATATTTCTTACAATAATAAAAACTCACTCTTTGACCTACACACTGGGCATACTATTTGTCGCACTGGGCATTCTAAAATCAGTCGTCACAAAAGAATTTATTGATAAAAACTCTCATCACACCAACTGGCGACAACACAATAATGACTTTAAATTTATCGAACTAACGCGAAAAAATGAGATAAGTGTTGTATTTAAGTACTATAATTGCTCCATCGATTATCTGAAGGAGTAAAGCCGAGTAGCCGACCCTGACCGCAGGTCGTGACAATACTAAGTTGAATAATAATTATTAGGTACGAATTTAATAGGTCATTTTTAGCTTCGATCGTTGTCATTAAATATGCAATACGAAAACATCAAAATGCCAAGAGTTTATCAAACAATTCGATGGACAATATCGATGTGATGTAGGGTATTAGCGTATTCCCAGATCTCTTGAAAGCTTTCGACACTGTTTTCGTCCCTAACAAACTTGTTCAACACAAACATTTAAGTATAAAATTCTCGGCATTTCTCATATACATATCATTAAAAAAATCGGCCAAGTACGTGTCGGACCACGCACAATGAAGGATTCCGTAGCCGGGATGAATTTATCCCAAGAACAAACTTAACATTGTTGTTTAAAAACATGTTTCCCATATCCAGAACTTAACATTTAGCTGGCAGGGGTTTTCTTGTTGACTACGAAACCCTAAAATGTTCCTATCTGACCAAACTCGCTGGAAAAGTAACGAACTATTGGACTTTGGCGTTCCTCAATGCAGTATTCCATGGTCTTCTCCTTTTCTAAATCTACATTTAAGAACTTCGTATGCGATGGCACATGGATCTGGGACCATGTTACTCAAGGATCCATTAAAAATGGATGGATTGAAAGGTTGCTGTGAATAATGGTAAGTATAGGTTCTCAGCACTTTGTAAACGTATAATATAATTTTGAATCATTCAATCCCAAAATAATAAGTGGTAGGTACCTAGGTAGGTAAAGGTAGGTTTGGTTGATGAATTCAAAGTTAGCTGAATAACTTTGAATTCATCAACCAAACCTACCTTTCAGGGCCCGGGTGAAAGCTGTGAATAAACATAATAAGTACGTATAATTATTAGCAACTTTTAATGTGGGACTACCTGCACCTACATTATTATACGTGAACGTGTTTGCCACTGAACTAAGTGTAAAAAAAAGGATCACTCACCGACTGATAGTGGGATGTATGATTTATTCGGATTCGGTTTTATTCGAAGAGTTTCAATGATGTCTCTTATAGGATTAAACGTATTGCGGGCTAAAGAAGAAGCTCGCACGTCCCATTCTTTACGGCCCCGTAATCGACACGACATCTTCATAAAAGATCGAGACTATAATGACGACAATTTTTGTATACACCTCACTTAAGTATCTACGGCTATGACTCGCTAAACTAGAAATGCAAATCAACCGTTATTAATTTAAAAAAAATTGTGCACAACCCATTCTTCTATGAAAACATTTTAGGGTTCCTTTGTAGTATTGTGGGTTATCTACTTAATAACGAAATCTTAAATTCATTCACAGACAGACAACGCAGTTGCCGTTGGGACTAAAAGCATGATATTTAAATTTTCACAAAGTGCACTGGACAAATTTCACGCTGGTGAAGCCGCGGGCAAAAGCTATTTCGCTATAAAAGGGACTCTCCTTTTATATCGAACTAGCTTTTGCCCGCGGCTGTTGAAAAATATCCCAAGGGAACGTACTACTGGCATCAGTATAATCCAGGTAAATAAGCTATATAACGGTACCTATTATATTCATTCCTTAATACAATGTTTTCATAATACAGGGAAGCAGGGAAATCGCGACGCGCAACGTTGTCACGGATTCACTATGTGATTCTGGACCCCCATGCGTTGAAATTTTTCACCGTATAATAAAAAATAAAAGTTTGCTGTTCCATACATTTTCATAGCGGGTGTTGCACTTTTGTAGGAAACAAATAGCAGATTTTTTTTAATAACCGACGTAAAATTTCAACACAATGGAGTCCAGAATAATGTACTGCATCAATGAATATCGATATCTATACCTACCTGTAATTATAAATATATTTTTTTTTCGCAAATCGTTTATTTTCGCGATTCTATCGTATATATGTGTAACACCTAAATATATGGCACCTAAATACCACCACGGCTGGTTGGAGACAAAAAACACCAAGACGCTCGTCTTGGTGTTTTTTGTCTCCGACCAGCCGTTGAGCCGTTTCTCGTAAAAACGATGTCTAAGGGATCCTTTTATAAAGGTGTCAGGGACTTAATATTTTTGTTTTTTTTTTGTTGTTTGACGCAAAACGTTATTTTCTCAATTCTATCGTTTAAAACACCTAAATATAAGGCTAAAAGCATCTTGGCGTTTTTTGTCACCGATCAGCCGTTTGTCGTAAAAATTATTTCGTGCCGATTCCCTTGTTCACAAACTAAACTAAATTTAAGTTCAGTGCATCTTTTTCTTTCTATTTCATTAGGAAAAGGACAGAAGATACATTTTAGTTTAGTCCTGTCAAATCTGTTACTCTCCATACAAGTTTAGACGTGATTAAAAACTTGCCTACTAAAATTACGTCAATTTACGTCAGGCGCTGATTAATTTGTAGGTACTCTGTAGTTTCTGCCTACCCCCATGGGAAGAAAGCGTGTGTTTATATTTATGTATGTATATTTAGCTCGTTCTCCTTCCACTTGGCTCCTGAGATACAAGTGAGCAGGTCCCGTAATCTTCCAAGAAAAAAACCAAGACATACGAATGACAGCGGGAAAATGATACATGACGTTTGTACCCTCCCTGCAACTTCTTCATACCCCTGTGTCGCCTGTGGCCGATCCCCCGGCCGGTCCGCCATTTTGTTGTTTGTTGACATTCATGACATTGTTTTGTTGTATGTCGGCATTCGCGGTGAACACAAGTTGTTTTTCGTGGTGATTCCGTTAATACACATTTTTTTTCTTTCTCCGCTACTTACGTTGAGTTGAGCCCTAGTTCCTCCGTATTAGCGTCGAGACTTCTTTCATAATGCGCTATAACAAGTGTTGTGTACCGGGGTGTAATACTAGGCGACAGGACGCTGTAATATTACACAAGTTCCCAACTTGTGAAAATAGACGCAATAAGTGGTTAGATTCCATAAACTGTGCTTCCCTGCGTGTTTTGAGTGTGGTCGAATTGGGCAAACAATGTGTGTGTCATAAGCATTTTGAGGCAAGGTTTCTTACCCAGAAATCACGTCTTTTGATGCAAGCTTATCCCACTTTGTTTACTGAACATGAAACCTCTACTGGAGTTCCAACACAGTCTTCAGGTAATTGTCGGATTGCTAAAGTACAGTACACTCCTAGAATGAAAGTTTTCATGCATAATAGCCGGTTAAAAACGGTCCTGTCACTTAACTATATACAAATCCATTCACCTGCTGATACTTAAGTTTGTGATTCAGTAGTAAACATCTAAACATTCCCTTACACATTTTTTTTTAATTTCTAGCTGTAGTTGCTGTAAGCTGTTACAGTAAAAATATACTTTATGTGAAGATTTCTTTGTGATGTGACTATAAATAACTTACAAAATCATCATCATTATTCTCCTGCCCTTATCCTAATTTATATGTGGTTGGCGCAGCAAGTCTTCTTCTATACATTTCTATCAGCCATCATCTCAGTATTCACCCCTCTATAGCCTTATAATCTTTCACACAATCCACCCACATCCATGCTGCTCAGGGTTCTGGTTCGGGTCTGCTTGAGATCAATCCAAATAACTTACAAAATGGTAACTAACTTGTACTATATATTTTTCCAGAAAATCTGAACCCACCCTCTGAATTTGAACACAATTATTGCCGCACTCTACATGTAGATCACAATTATGCTGCTTCTAGGCCTACAGGTTGGTGTAAGTTTTTAATACTCCGTGTGTTAGTTATTTTGTTTATAGAAATATATACTTCAAACTGTTGTTCACAAATAGGTAAACCCAATTGTGTCCAGCAAGTCTCAATCGTTGTGTTTTGGTCATGGCACTGATATGTTTGGCAGCTATACTTTGGCGGGCAAAAGATACGACTTGAACTTATTTTAATTTACATTGTTTCTCTTTCAGAATCAGCTCTTTTAAGGGCACCACTCGCAAATGTTAATATCAATGTTATGCAACAAGCTCTGTCTCATTCATCAGCTATGGAAATTGGTAGGTTAAAATAGATTTTAAATTTCATTATAATCTCTAAATAATGTTTTTTTTAGGACTTCACATAGCAAGAAACATGAAACTTTAAAACTCCAACAATTATGAATGTTTCAATAAATGTTTTGCATGTATCTTTCAGACCCTGTTCCTTCCACATCAAAAGCACTTTATACTGAGTTCTGCAGCACTCAAGAACCTTTTTTAAAGGACATTTCTTCTGAACCTAAGTCAGCTAACGCCTCAATAACTGAGTTGGAGCAGCAAACTCCAAAGAAAAAGAGAAGATTTAACATCAAGTATCTCACTCCAACTTGCAAGGAGCTTTACATGGAGTACAGAAAATCAAGAAAACTACTTAGTTTTCATCGTAGAGCCAAAAAAGCTCAAAAATTTTCGAAGGAACAGACGTTTCAGAAACTGACTGCAAAAATGAATCCTGCAGCGAAAAGCATATTGTTGATGCAAATAAAACAGTGTACAAAAAGCAAAAAAGGTAGAAGATTCACACAGGAAGAAAAAATTGTGTCACTGGCAATTCAGAAACAAAGCCCTAAAGCATATAAATTTTTACAAAAAATATTTATATTGCCATCAGAAACCACACTAAAAAAAATGCTAGCGAAATTTGTAATTGGACCTGGCATAAATTCACAGATATTTTCTTCAATAAAAGAAGAGGTACATAATCAAACCATTAACTAATATCTGACCATAATGATCATCTTTATGTTTTATCAGAATGCACAGAACAAATAAAAAATATTGTAAATGTTTTCAGGTATCCAGTTGGAAAGACGAAAAAAAGTATTGTTCAATTTTATTTGATGAAATGGCACTAGACACAGCTATTACATATCTGCAAAAAGATTTTATTAATGGTTTTGTTGACCTGACAGAACGTACCAATGATTTTGCAGATCATGTACTATGCTTCATGATAAAAGGTGCTATTCACAAATGGCAGCAAGCAATAGCTTATTATTTTTGTGAAGGTGCTACAAAAGCGATTGAGCTCAAAGCAATATTGAAAAGAATTGTGGAGGCAGTTGGAGAGACTGGTCTCATTCCAATTGTTTTGATATCAGACCAGGGTACAGCATTCCAGTCGGCCTTGAAAAGTCTTCAGCAAGACACTAGAAGGGAGCAAATACTTGCTGAAGAAAACATTGGTAATTTGTTATTATTTTTTAATACTTCTAGACTATTTGGAAGAGGAGGAACTATTTGATGAAATGCACTATGGATGCATTTGTTGTTGGTGGTTTTTAATGACAATACCACTTTGCAGCAATGAAAAAAAGAGACATTTGTGACATCAATTACTTCCTCCTCATAGAAGTACTTAGTATAACATTGTATTTACTATTTTCTTTATCAAACCATTTTCTGTATTTCAGATGATACAATCCACATTGGCGGTTATCAACTAAACATTATATTTGACCCACCACATCTGATTAAGGGGATTCGAAATAATTTTTTGACAAAAAATATTCAATTGGATGGTACTATAGCAAGATGGTCAGACATTGTTGATGTGTACAAAATGGACTGCCTACATGCTGAATCACGCTTGCTTCATAAGCTTACGGATGAGCATGTTATACCTGAAAAAATAAAGAAAATGAAGGTAGATTATTTATTTAAATTATAATTGTTAAAATCATTACTGTTTGGCAGATTATACTTTTCTTCATGCTTCTATCAGTATCTAATTGTGATATTTATAAAGTTATGATGTTTACTTTTCAGGTTAAAAATTGTGCTCAGGTTTTTAGTCACACCATGGCCAGTGCTTTGAGATACACTACCTCATTTTGTAAGTATTTATTCACTCTCTCTCTCTTTATAATATATTTACCTAGTTTGATCCCTGACAAATTCTATTTATGCCTTATAAGACATTGCAGTGGTAGTTTTATCTTATCATATCTTATATATTTTATTTTGTAGTTTTAACATACAGCAAACATTTTTTCCAATTTTTTTTTTTTTTGTTTCAACAAAATTATAATATAATATTATATCATTCTTCTCTCTTCACATTTAAATTAATAAGTACTTACCTACTTTTTTTCTAGCTCATTATGTAGATGGCAAACCAGTGAGCAATACAATGACAAATACGTCCCAAGTAGTGACCTTCCTGGACAAACTATTTGACAGTGTGAATGGAGCCAGCACTTTCTCGAAGAAAAGTAAAGGAAAGGAATTACGCTCCACCGTGACGAAAACGACCCTTCACCATAAATTTTGGCAAGAAGCGATTGAAAAATTCAAAAAAATGAAATTTATTGATAAAAATTCCAAGGAAGTTACTGTACCTAGTATAAGAAACTGGCTTGTAACTCTTAGAAGTTTTCAGAGACTCTGGCAATTTTTTGAAGAAAAAAATATAAAAATAATGCGCCCTAGATATTTTAACTCAGATGGCTTAGAAAATTTCTTTGGAAGGGTTAGGGCGTATAATTCAAGGAATAATAACCCAGATTGCCAGAGTTTCACGAATACTTTTAAATCGTTGCTGATAACAGGATTCATAAAATTCCATTACAATTCATTTAATTGTGAAGATGAATCCTCTTATCAGCTACTAAAAATGAAATCACTGTTTCAAACAAATGTGAACATTTGTGAAGTTTTAGACAGTGATACTGATTTAGAATCAAATAGTCCTAACAATGACTCTGTAAACCTTTGCACTATGGCGAGACGTGAACGCTTGAATGTTCATGCAAGAGCTTACACTGCCGGCTGGGTAATAAGAAAAATATTAAAAAATTCGAATTGTCGGCAGTGTAAGAAAGACTTAACTACAAATGAGTCGGATGTACATAGATGGGTGTCCCAAAAAGAGTATAAAAATAATAAAAGGGGGTTAATATATGCATCCGAACATTTTGTTATGCTTTTTGGCACAATATTTAAAGAAACGAATCTGTTTTTGGACTCAAATGCACACAAACACAACCTTGCGACCAAAATGTATAATATAATACAAAACAAGTGTACATTTGAGTTCATTACGTGCCAAAAACATAAAAATGATATCATTCAGGCATTCATTTCTATAACGACAAAATTAGCCATACATAATTGGTGCAATATAATTAATAAAATATTAAAAGGTACAGACATTGTTAGACTGGAAAACTCCAGTAGCAAGCCAGTTATGCAAGCAAAAGCTTTAAAAAAATTTAAGAAAAAACTGAAGAAAAATCCCAATAAATGATTATTATTTACTGCAAAAACCTCTTTCTTTTAATTTGCCTTTTCCTTTATGAAAATAAAATTTTCAAATAGGCGGTTTCTGTAGCATAAGTAGCTGTATAATGCATACCTTTGCCTACATGAGCCAATAATGAAAATGACAACAACTGTCATACATCATTTTCCCCTAACCAATCAGAAGCGAGTCGCTGTGTCCAGTACTTTTTCTATGGGAGTTGTGCATCTGAACGTTAGTTCTCTATATAGTCTGTGCAAGTGAGGCTACAAGTATCTTTTTCTTAGTTCAGGAACCACCAGTTCTACTTGTTTCTGACATGTTTAGTTACATGACTAATTTTATGTTTCTCTTTGTACCATAAACTTATTTATTTTACTTTCTTTTGTAATTCGGTAGAGCGCCTTCTGGCCTCTAGGGCTGTCCACTGTGTGTGGACGTGAGACTTTGAAATCACCAGCCAGTCGCTGCGTGTGTACCTAGCATTACATTATATCTACCTGCGCATACTGTGGATACAGAATATAATAATATATGAACATACAGAATGATTATCTGTATGTTCTTAGAGAAAGATAAAAGATTGTTTATGACATTTAAAACTGATCGAGAATAATAATTAACTGTGTATGTGTGTGTGTTTCACTCAGCTCATCAGCTGTTAATCTTGAACCCCACAAGTATTTTAGAATCATGAATAAACACAGAATTTTTGCTCGTTTGCTAGATTCTTCTAAAGCTGTGAGAATAATATCGAGATTTCTTACAAATGAATCAACTTCTAACAAAACATCAATCAGCTATTGTGCTGACATCGTAAAGTAATCATTCATAAAAACTTATTAATACGTAAAAGAATAGTATTGACATGAATATCAGTCGAAAGACTGCACTGCTATGATTATCGCATGTTCTGGTACTTTATTTATTTTGCAGATAGACGGCATGACTATGAAAATTTCTTGGCTACTCTTCTCATGACGGAGTCTCTGCGTTCTCCTGCACTTGTGTTGAGAGCGTTTAACGTAGAGATAGCTCGAGTGCAAGACTTAACATCTGACTCACAAACTGCTGCATTTAGATTACAATTCTGGCAAGATGCTCTTCAAGCCATTTATAACAAAGAGAATACACAAAAAGCTGTTCCGGCCAATCCCGTAGCACAAGAACTATTTAAGGTGAATGGACTCAATTAATGGTTTTAATATAACCTATATTTAGATTGCCTATATTTTATTTTAACATGCTTTTAGGTATGCTGCAGTTATGGACTCCACCGAAGGCATTTGGAAAGACTTATTTCATCAAGAAGTAATATGTTAAAGTCCAGATACTTTAGGACTTTAGAAGAGATTGAGAAATATGCCGAAGATTCCGTCTCTCCAATATATTATTTACTTTTGAGTGTAGCAGGTGTTAAAGATGTACATGCTGACCATGCTGCATCTCATTTGGGAAAAGCTCAAGGGATAGCTAATATATTGAGGTATGGAGGCACTACTTCTACAACAGTCCTACTTCAGCGTATGAAGGTTACATAACATTCACCTTGGTAACCCTTACAAATCACATGTTTCAGGTCTGTCCATGTATCCAGTTACCATAAAATGGTTTCCTTGCCAATGGATTTACTTATGAAGTACCAAATAAGTCAAGAAGATGTTCTAAGATGTATTGATAGTGAGCAAATGAGAAATGTGACATTTGAAGTTGCCTCCAGGGCAAATAGTCACTTAAAGAAGGTAACTAGTTGTGAGAGAAGAGGGCATACAACAAATTGATTTTATGGCCAGAGGTGTACCCTAGTACACTCTTATGTTGCCAGATATGTTGATAACCTAGGCTATCCTATTGCCAGCAACTGGGCACACAAATCCTGACTACAAGCTACTACTGAGAATTCCCAATAACAATTCCCCCACCATGGAAATCGCACCCAGGATCTCATGATCAGCAGTAGTGCTTGCTACAAGACCAACAAGTAGTTTATGATATCATTCAACTATAGATGTTATTTTACTGCCGCTTTATAAAACCAGTCTGTTTTTTTTTCATATTCCCTGGCAGAAAAGCAATTGCAATGATGCTTGCTTTCTAATATCTTAAGAAAAACGGAATCTGATTGGAAGCAAGTTGAATGTAATTATTGTGTCATAGCCTTTAACTACAATAATTTTATTAATGTGAGATTTTCACTGTTTTCAGGCAAGAGAAATTAAAGTTCCTCAACCTACAAAGCAGATATTCTTACCATCAATAGCTATCCACAAGTACTTGGTTAAGCTTGAAAAGAAAAACTTCAACCTATTTGACAAGTCACTTCTACTTGCTACTCCTACCTTACCATTCAGTTTGTATTATAATAGAATGCTCAACAGATATTAGTTTACGAAAACCACTATTTCAGAGTTGATTCTATGTAGTGATAGTGAGTGTTTCCATTTAGACATACTTATAGTAGTAAATGTTGTACAAATAAATCTGTATTTTTTTTAACAAAAATTAAGTTAAAATCTAATTTGGAAGTGTGAAGGGGTAGTCAATCAAACAACATTTGATTATATATAAATAATTGCACTGTTTACTTTCAAGCTTCTTCATGCAAATAAATATTTCATAACTTTTCGAGATTCAAGCAAACTTGTTTGGCAACATGAGTACCTTATCAGTTAAATAGTCACTAAATATGCCTACAGTGATAATAGAGAATATTCAATACTGTTGGATAATGCACATGTAGTGCAATGTTAGCTATACATTTGCAACAAAAATAAAAAGTCTAAATCAATTTCTGCTTATTAATATCAATCTTATCATGTAATTTAAAAATGTAGGTTGATATCAAAAATAGAATTGCATTTTTAAATCGTCCAATGCAATTCATATACTGTTATAACTTTGGTTAAGTAATCTTCCAAGATCTTTGGTTATATATTAGACAATTCCATTCCTGTGATGTGCAAAAATTAATAATACAGATTCCGGCACGGTTCTTGAGCGCTCGGCGGAAGAGTAGGGATCGCTTTGCGCATCGTACACTTATGACAAAATACGTAAAGGGACCCAAAACTCACTTCTGTTCAGGTGAAGGTCAGCGCTCAAGAATCGTGCCGATGATTGTACCTACGTAAAATATTAATAAGACTAATGTACTTGCATTTGTGAGTACCTATGAGAAGAATAATTTAAGCATCTAAAATTAAACTAACAAGATTGCTTTTATACATATCTCCAAAAAAGAGGTTCTAAAAAATAACAATAGTAATATAATACTTTTCCCATTGTCTTTAATGTTACATTAAATCATTTCATGGTTGTGAGAAAATAAATACTAGAAAGGTAAGTACTAACCCTGTTGTGCACAAATAAACTGTGCACATAAAAATGCATATCCTTAAAGCTAAATCAAGCTTGTAAACGCCAACTTGTAAAGCCATTATAATAAAAATATTTCAAAATGAAGTGATTAAATAAACACAGCCGATTAGAATCATAACGCTAATTTGGAATGTAGAGGTTTATAAGTTAATAATAGTTCAAAATGTTTGACACTTAAGCTTAATATAAAAAAGCTAATGATAAGTACTAAGATTCCATCACAATTAACCTGCTGCAAAAAAAAGCTGCCATATAGTACAAATAGAACAATGCATTATTCAGAAGGTGTTAAGTCTTTTTCGGGCTCTCCCTCAAACAAAATTTGTTGTAGTAGATCATAAATAGGTTCAAATGCCTTCCTACAAGCTGCATTCGTTGGAGTGAGGTAGTCATGCATATCATGGTGACTGATAGTGCCATCAGTTTGTATAAAACCTTTGTCTATGGGAACCATTTCCACTTTATTCATGTTAGAAACCTTTTCACGTAAAATTTGATTGATCTTGGAGTTCTTCTCCCTTAATGTGTTTGGGTACTGACCACGAGGAAGTAGACTCTAGAATAAAATGCAGAAGTATTAGTAGGATTTACAATAAAATTGCATAACACTCAATTATTTATACTTACAGGCAATACTATGTAAGCACTTGGGTGTTTCTCTCTGATTGTTCTAATTATTTCTAGGATACCTTCACACACTTGCTCGGGAGTGTGTTCAACATTATTTGTTCCAACATGCACAACTATTACCTACAAAATCACAAAGCTTGGAATTAAAAATAGAATAATTAAAAGTCAGATAGTAACTATAGTAAATTAAACTGGGATTAAGATAAGAAACTGATTGTGAATTTCACCATTTCACAGTTTTATTGGAGGGCGAATTTCACCAATAAAATTTCACGTTTAAGAGCTGTCAGTGTCATTATTTTCTTTGGAATATTGACGCTGACAGCTCTTGAACTCGGTTTAGAGGTGCTGATCACGTTCAGTGTCATTGGTGAAATATTAGCACTTAGGGAATATAAAGAGTATTTCATTTGTTTTTCATTCATTATTTTTAATAATTATTTTAAGAGACAAGTAACTAACCTTAGGATCAACATGATCAAGTTCTCCATTTTTGATGCGCCACAAAACATTTTGAGTCTGATCCTTGTGGATACTGAAGTTCAGGCAGTGCAGAGGTGAAAACCATTGGTTCCAGACCTCAGTGTGCTCTAATGCTTGCAGGATCGAGTCGCCAATGAAAATCACATCAGCATCTTTTCCTTTTGCATCTGACAAAAATCTATTATGCTGTAACATAAATAAAGCATTAATGAAAATGTGTTACAGTAGGTATATTGCCATTGACTTACAAAAGGCTTACAACAGCAAAATTGTTTTTTTTTTTTTTAGTGTGTACTACACAACAGTTATCCCATTCACCTTTGCGAATAATTTCACATTTTGTGAATAAAGCAATTCGTAGGTAAATTGACTAATTAGTGCCAGATTACACAGATCTGCACTTGCCGATTATTAGCAATTTAGGTCAGCAAAAACAATCCGAATCTAATTTAAAAAATTACCACGTATATGAATCATATAATGAATTGTGAATTCAACCGTCTAAATTAGCAAATTCTAACTGCTCACGAATAATATTACAAATGAAAACTTACAATGCTATTCCATCTTCCATCCCCTTCAGTATCTTGTTGAGGAGCGGCGACCGAACAAGGATTCATTCTTCCACAGCAATATTACAAGAAAATGTATCACATGAAATAAGTATCGTAATAATAGACTATTAAATTACCACATCAACTACAACCACGAAATTAACTGCTTGGCGGTTTCTATTACAGGTTGTGTGTAGGTTGCCGTCACTGTCAAAAATATCAAATGTCATTCAATAGCAACTGTGACTGTCAATTTCACGTCATTCCTTTGGCTGCGTTCCGAGTTACAATGAAATCGATTTGAGCGTGCTAACACCCGGTCCGAATAAGGCCGCATTCCGAGTTAGGCCATAATCGCTCACAGCGCTGACATCAATATTTTGCGTTCCGATTTAGATATTACAATTATGACAGCTGGTCTGTCATCAATTCGGAACGCTCGTGAACGCGCCTACAGTGCTCGCTCAACGTCAAAACTTATAACATTACATTATTCTTTGTATAAACATCAGAAATTTCGGTTCACGGTATCACGGTAGCCAGAAGACCAATTTAGAAAAAGCCACGTTAGTTTATAGATACGATGCGACTCAAAACAACAGCGCTGCCAAAAATGACAGTTCGGTCAACTGTCATTTTTGACAGCAATCACGGTGATATTAGTAAAGGCATGGTCGCGGCGTTATCGCAAGATGGCGCATGTCATGACGTCATCTATGACGTTTCATGGGTCGGTGTTATCGCGCTAACGCTTATTCGGAACGGGTGCTAGCACGCTCAAATCGATTACATTGTAACTCGGAACGCAGCCTTTGAGTCGCATCGTATCTATTAACTAACGTGGATTTTTCTAAATTGTGCTTCTGGCTACCGTGATACCGTGAACCGAAATGTCTGATGTTTATACAAAGAATTAACCTCTAAAGTACCGCGCGAAATGCGCGCGAATCCCCACTCAAGGACCGACGGCGCTCGGCTTATCGCAATGTAATTTGACCCCGGTCAGAAAAAAACGCTATAGCTCCGATTCTATTGCTTCAATTTACATTCTGTAAACAGTTTTGGGTTGTTGAACAATGGGGCCACACATTATAATATCAACAACACTCTTAGCAGTACCTTAGTATTATAAACATCCTATTGATAACAGAGAACTGGCCGAACGTCGACATGTTGCTATAATATGTTCATTTCTAGCTAGAGTAAAGAGGGATTACTCCCTCTTTACTTTACCGTTTACTCCCTATAAAGTTACTTTACTCTTTGGTTTACCCCCCCGTCATGGCCTTACTTGCAGTTCGTCCGCACATGTCTATACTTAAATAAATTGTAAATGTGTTGTTAAGCTGTGCAGACTAGGTTTGGGTGTTGGAACTGATATAATATTTATACCAATGTTCAATTAAGTTTTTGCAAATAAATATTTCATTCAATGCTGATAATGTGTGTGTGTGTGTGTTAAAGTTTTTTTTTTAAACAGTTGTTTGTTAGGTTTACCGTTTAGGCACCTATTTACAACAATAAAACTAGTTTAAATACTCTATTAAGGTGCATTGAGTCGCTGTCGAATGGCCCGCATGGCCAACATAAGTTCCTACCGGTTTTACGGTCCGGAGAAAAAAGAATGAAGTTACAAGCGCCTGCAAATGCAGGAATGAAAAATTTCTTACGTTTATTGCAATTTGCAGCTCCGTGACAGATTGCATGGTGATTTAAAAAGAGGGACACATCAAATTGATTATTACCAACATTTGAAATTCTAGATCACCCCTCTTTCCCCCTTTTTCATTTTCCTTCTTTTATTTTATCCCCTTGAGAGATGATTTTATAAAAACGATGGAACACGGAACTCTTTATTTTTTACCAAACGCTTTTTGAAGTTTCATAACATCCCCCTATATCACCCCCCGTGTTGCATACTGCTTGGTTGTAAACTGTTTAGGTGACTTTTATATTTTTTATTTGAATTAGATTCTTTTCTTTTGTTTTGCTTTTTGCTTGAGCTGTCAAAAGGTTTGTTTTGTGTTTTCAATTTATGTTATACTAGCTGCCCGCCCCGGCTTCGCACGGGTAGCACTAAGTACTTTTCTACGGCGTACCTACCTACCTACCTACCCTACCTACCCTACCTAAAAACCTTCTCCTGAGAATAAGGAACCTAACAAAAAAAGAATTATCCAATTTGGTCCAGCCGTTTTCATGTTATGTCGTGACAACGGAAAACGGGTTTCATTTTTATATATATAGATTTTTCCTCATTTTTCCCACTAAAATCCTTTTATCATACTGAGCTTTAGTTTTATTTCATCCCATCAACCACTAATACATACAGTCCACTATTCATCGTCTTCACCCCGTATAATTATTTTTGAGACTAAAAGGAGCATATATCCTTCCCCGGGATGAAATCTCCTTGTCAAATTTTATCGACATCGGTTCAGTTTAGACGTGAAAAAGTAACAGACAGATAAACAGACAGTTCTTTAATATTATGCCGGTCACTCACATTCGCACGAATATGCAAAAAAGTGTAGGACGACATTTGCAAATGATTATGCAAAGTTTTCGCTGCATTCGCGGTTTTCCAAGCTGTGTCGGTTATTTAACGGACATCAAAGGGCGCGAACCTCGATCGTTCGCGTAATCCCCCACATATTCGTACGACCAGTTGCGCACACGATTGCGAAGGTAACGGACACTTCGCCATTTTCATAGTCATTGTGTAGCGTAGGTACTCAAAATCGGAAAGAGAAATATTGATGTGAGCGCTGTGAGTGATTATGGCATAACTTGGAATGCGGCCTAGGAAAACGGGTAGCTTTAACCTTTGCTTTCCTAGGAAAGCGGTTCCGTCATGTCACTGCGTCATTGTGTGTCAGATGTGTCAAAACGAATCTGAAATGCGACGATCTTTTGACAAGGTATGGCGAATCTATTAATTTAAACCTTTGCCGCTGTCATCATTTTTATGACAGCCGTCACTGCGGCCGTTAAGTGTGGCTACCGCTCTACTAGGAAACCGTAGCTTTACGATATTTTACGATAAAATGTCGTGATTACACATGAACATTTCACACGGATTATTTTGTTCTTACGGATACAAAACCCATACTAACCCCTGTAAGTCACATGCGCGCAAACATTCGTACATTGTACGAATGTTTGTACGCATGTGATGGGCCATCAGACATTCATTTGCAAACTTAGCGGATATGCAAATGGGGTCGCATACTCATTTGCGAATCCGTTTGCGCTTTCTCCTACTTGCCTGGTTTATGAATGTCTCAGTTTTGCTTGCGATTTTATGAATCATGAACAATGAAGATGATTTTATTACTGCGGTTGGACTGTGAGACTTAACTCCAACACCTTGGTATTATTTCAAATCCAATCCATGTCGAAGTTAGTTTTAAATAATACGATTATGACAGCTGAGAGCTGTCATCAATTCGGAACGCTCGTGAACGCGCTTAAGCTGGGTCTGCTGCGCCTCAGAACAATGTATTGTTCTGAGTGCTGCGCCATGTTTTAATTTTTTTTAAACATCAAACATCAAACACGAACCAATCAAATCGCTTCGTGTTTGATGTTGCATGTTTTTAAAACATTAAAACATGGCGCAGCAGACCCGACTTATAAGCTGAATCATTAATGAAGTGATTAACAGTAATCTAATTACGTTTATTGAAAGCTAAAACATGTTATGAATGACATTCTAATAATACTAATAGATAGACATCAAGGTTATAGGTAACATTAACGAAATCATCGGCACGATTCTTGAGCGCTGACCTTCACCTGCGCAAAAGTGCAAAAGCGGGTGTGCGTTTTATTTTGTCATAAGTGTACGATGCGCAAAGCGATCCCCACTCTTCCGCCGAGCACTCAAGAACCGTGCCGGTATCTGTACTTAATTTTCACCCGAGGGTGAAGAGGTGGAGATAGACTTCTCTGGCGAATGGAGGAATACGCCAGAGTGCCAATGATTGCAAGCTTGGAAAAAGCATTGAATGTCAAATTACCACCAGCTGATCAATTAGAGTCACAGGAAGCCAATCAGCTTAAGTCAGGGTTTACCCATAACTATTTGCCCAAAGGCATGAAACAGTCAGAGATCGCCAAGACCCTAACTAACAGCCGTCAGTTGTGTGAGAAACATGAAGTAAGTATTACAGCTGATATGTTTCACATAATTATGTGCCAATCATGTGATAAAGAGAGACAATACAAATACATAATGTAGTTTCCCCTGGTGAATGGCTTAGTCTAGTATGGTCCACCACTAGCTGCTATGCTACCTCAAATTAAAAAGTTAAAAACGTCAACGAATGTCAGTGTCAGTAACGCGGACTCAGCACGGACTGACATTGACATGTATGATTCCCTTCTAAAAATGTTCCCACTAAAGTCTCCCCTCCCCTTTTAAAATACCAGCTAAACTCAGCAGATTGGGATTTATATTCAAAAATTATAGATTTACGAATATCTTCCCTCCCAAAAGTTAACGGAAATAATGCCCAAGAATGTTTTTTATCATTTTCCTCCACCATCTCTTCTACAGCAGATGACTGTTTCCCTTCCAAAAAACCTCAATCTGCTAAAATTCCTTCTCCACCATGGTGGGATAGGGAGTGCACTGATATGATTAGGGTCAGGAATGAGGCAGAAGAGACTGTTAACTGTGATATGAACCTGGATAACCTCATCGCTTTCAAGCGAATATTGGCTAAGTCCAGGAAAGTTCTTAAAAAGAAGAAAAGAGAAGGTTGGTCGAAGTATTGCAGTTCGCTGTGTCCATCCACTCCGGTTTCGGTGGTTTGGCGGAAAATAAAACTTTTTAGGAGCAGTTTAGCTCCTGCCTCCTCGAACAATCTCTCAGAAGACCTGGGGTATCAGTTTTTCTCCAAAATCGCTCCAGCTTATGTTCCGGGTGTAGAGGACAGTTGCGTTAGCATCGATAATGTAGACTACACTAACGATCCAATGAACATGCCATTCAGCTTGGAAGAATTAAAAACTGTTTTAACCCGTGTCAAGGACTCCGCACCAGGGGTGGATGGATTCCCTTACTCTTTTATTGCCAAAGCTGGTCCTAAAACCCAGCAATACTACCTGGACTTGGCTAATTTTTGCTTCACTTCCGGATATATTCCCACAGACTGGAAGGTTCAAGTTGTCATTCCGATATTAAAACCTGGCAAAGATCCTAACGATCATTGCTCATATAGACCTATAGCTCTATCATCCATACTAATTAAACTTTTAGAACATTTAATTAAAAATCGTTTAGAGTGGTTGGTGGAGAACAGGAGGCTACTTCCGGCGTCTCAGTTCGGCTTTAGGAAAGGTTTGGGCACTGCTGATAGTGTGGGTATCCTCACGTCAGCGGTCCGGCTGGCCCTGAGTAGGAAGGAGTCGGTGGTTGCGGTTTTTCTGGACATATCGGCTGCCTATGACTCGGTCCTCCTTCCGGTTCTCATGCAAAAACTACACGAGCTGAGAATCCCCGCTAGGATATGTCGTGTCATTGGTAGCATTTTCAGCAACCGCGTCATCCAATTAAGAATCCCTGGGGCTGACTCTGAACAAAGAACAGTCTGGAGAGGGTTACCTCAAGGATCTGTTCTTAGTCCCCCATTATACAATATATATACAGCTAATTTGTCCTCATCTTTAAATTATGACTGCAAAATTCTTCAGTATGCTGACGATATTGCTCTACTGGTCACTGGCAATTCCATTGAGGATGCCGCTCTATCGATGAATGTCTCTTTATCCTCACTTAACAAATGGCTCCTTGATCACGGGTTATCGTTGTGTGCACCAAAGAGTACAGCTGTCATTTTTACCCGCAGGCGTTCTGTTCCCCAAGTAGATATAAATATTGATGGACAAATCATTCCAGTTAAGGATAAGGCTAGGTTTCTGGGAGTAACGTTGGATTCAAGATTGTCTGGGGTTGACCATATCAACAACTCGGTCAAAAAATGTGAACGCTCAGTATCGGTCCTTAAGGCTTTGTCCGGGGTGTGGTGGGGAGCTCATCCCTACACCCTCAAACTGGTCTACAATGCACTGACCAGGAGCGTTATGGACTACTGTTGCTTCCTTATTGAGCCTTGCAATAAAGAAGCGCTCAAAAAACTAGACAGCATCCAGGCCAAATGCCTGAGAATTATTATTGGAGCCATGAAATCCTCTCCCATAAATGCGCTTCAAGTCGAATGTGCAGAACCGCCCTTATTTCTAAGAAGACAGTATTTGGCAGATCGTTTCCTGTCTAAAGTGTTCTCCCTTTCGTCCCATCCTTTACTCCCAATTTTAGAACAAATCGATCTTTCCTTCAATAACTCTTCTTATTGGAACAATAAAGCAGTTCCACTATTGATAAATAGGTACAGAGAGCTTAAACACCTCTCCTCGCCTATTTGTCAATATTCAATTCTACCCGTCTTTTCCGCTGCATATGAAACGATTCACTTTGAACCAAAAGCCGTTTTGGGATTAGGTATATCAAAGAATTCCCAAAACGCAAGACGTGACTTCGAGTCAGCAGTCAAACGTTACTGGGAAGGATGGAATTTTTTCTTTACGGATGCATCAAAATTATCCCAAACAGGATGTACTGGAGTAGCAGTATATTTCCAAAATTCAAAAATTGCCCTACTTTTTCAATGTCCACCAGAAACATCCGTTTTTACAGGAGAGTGTATTGGCATCTTAGAAGCCATTCACTATATCAAATCACATAGAATATCAAAAGCAGTAATTTTTTCAGATTCCCTTAGTAGTATTCAGGCCCTAAAACAAAATCAACTTCATAGTAAAATTCATAGCAAAATCATTGTAGATATCAAGAGCTTGTTATTTGACTGTTCCCAAAGCGGCTTGGACATCGAGATAGCTTGGACCCCCGGTCACTCTGGTATTGTTGGCAATGAGTGCGCTGATTCGTTAGCAAAGTATGCCACATCAAATCCGGCTGATCGAAATCACTTTGTAGCTCATAACTATGATTTGCGGAATGGTGCCAAGCCCAAAATGTTCGACTCGTGGACAAAAACGTGGAATGAAACCTCGAAAGCCAAGGGTTCTTATTATGCAGCAATACAGCCCGTCATTCAGCGGAAACCTTGGTTTTTTAAATACCCGAAATTGTCCAAAATTACTGTTTCGTCGCTTTGCAGACTAAGACTCGGACATTGTTGTAGCCCAGTGTTTCTGAATAAGATCCATGTTCGGGACAATTCCCTATGTGAATGCGGTCTTGCGGAAGGTACCTTGGACCATATATTTTTCTCCTGCTCCTTGAACACCAAATCCTTCGACCTCTACCGAAAAATTTCCAAGTGTAACATTCCTCTCCCAACTAACTTCCATTCCCTTTTATCCCACTTCTCTCCCAAAATTATAAAAATTTTAACTACCTTTATAAAACATAACGGAATTAAATTATAACTGCGACTATAACTGGACCTACCACGAAGTGCAAAGTCGACGGCCCGCCTCTACGCTGCCGTCTAATTTCTAAACGTGACGCTGGCAGAATAGTCGAAACCGGCTCAATTGCCAAAACAAAAAAAAAAAAAAAAAAAAAAAATATATGATGTATTGCCAAAATAGTTTTGACAAATAAATTAAACAAAGTAAAAAAGTTCTAAATTTGCACTGGTTACGGGTTTGTAAGTGTAACCTTTTAATTTAACTCGTCAATTAAACAATGGACAGTGAAAATGAAGAACTAGTCATACTCGAATGTAAACATCGAAAAGAAAAAAAAGAGTTACAAGCACAAATTCAAGCGTTGAAAAAAGCCGCAAAAAATGATAAAACGAAGAAGAAAGAGCTAACAGCTGAAATTGCGAGGTTAGAGGCTGAAATGGACCTTCGACATCAGCAAGAAATTGATTCTGCTTCTGCAAGTGCAAACAAATATGTAGAAGATGTTACAGATTCGGTTCTCAGTAGTGTTGAAAATGAGCTATCAAAAGTGAAAATTTCGAAAGCTCAAAAACGTAGAGAAAAGAAATCGCAACAAGAAAAGGAAAGAGATGAACTAATAAAACAACAAGAACAAGATAACCTCCACGGACCCAGAAATACTGAATTGCAGGCAATCATTGCAAAGTTAAAAGAAAAGGGACTTCAGATTTTATTAATTCCATCTGATGGTGATTGTTTATACAAAGCCATTGCTCATCAATTTGCATTAACCAAGCAGAGAGAATTATCTGTAGATCATTTAAGGGAAAGAGTAGCAAATTACATAAGGCAACACAAAGACGACTTTGTTCCTTTCATGACTAACCCAAACACTTGTGAGATGCTCACCAGTGAAGAGTTTGAGGAATATTGTAGCAAAATAGAGAATACTAAAGTGTGGGGTGGTCAGTTGGAGATTAGAGCTTTGTCAAATTCTTTGAAATGTCCAATTAGTGTCATACAAGCTACTGGACCAGGCTCTATTGATCAAGGTGCTGAATATGAGGGGCCACCGCTAGTAATAACATATCATAGACACATGTATGGACTAGGTGAACATTACAATTCTACTGTCGATAGTAAAATTGAAGACTAGTTACAACAATAGCTTCTTTCAAAAGTATGAATACAATAATGTGGAAGTAAATTCAGCTATTTTATTAAACAATGTCTGTAAATAACTCTCAAATGCTTACATTTTGTACTGCTGTTGTATTGCATTGCAATAAAATATGTAAATAATCTGGGCACTGACATTGCTGGTGAATTATTTTTAATAATAAAAATATATTGTTTTATTTAATACTTTGTTTTATTAAAAATCATTACATGTAGTAATAATTTATTTATGAGAAGGAAAATCAGTGTTAGTATAGCTCAATTTGTATAACTGTGTGCTTGGAGTCGTCAAAGTCGTAGGTTGTTAGTATTGAATTCACCCGCACGGTTACCCAGTGCCCCAACGCCTCTTAATTAATATGATCAGTTGTCTTATTATTATTGCTAATATTTAAATCACATAAACTAACATATTTTGATGTTGACAGGCATTTATATAAATCAAGTTACACAATATTGCATAAATGTTACATTTCACACATTTGGACACTTAAATAATATCATTGCTTAAGCACCATTTTGAACAGGAGCTTCAGCTGGTGCATTTTCGCCTTCAGCATTATGTTTATTGGGGTCATCAGGTTTCATAGCAGGGAACAGCAGTACTTCCTGAAAACAAAGGAAATATACCTATTTGAAATAAATATTTTCATAACTATACTATTATCTGAAAACATTTAATTGAACAACTGTTTTGTCATCAGTTGCAAATATTTGACTGTAAGGGTGCTAAAACGCGATGCAGGTCTGTAGGCCACGTTCTCCACCTCGCTTCTAACAGGCTTACCTTGATGTTATTTGAATTGGTGAGGAACATTGTAAGACGGTCAATGCCCAGGCCCCAGCCGGCCGTAGGTGGGAGGCCATACTCAAGAGCAGTACAGAAGGCCTCATCAGTCGGCGGAGTCTCATCGTCACCTGCAGCTCGGTCTTTGGCTTGCTGTTCAAACCTCTCCCGTTGAGTTGCAGGATCATTCAATTCAGTGTAGGCATTACAAATTTCTTTCTTCATTACAAATAGTTCAAATCTGAAAGGAAACATCATTATCTTTCTGTGAGAGCAACAATTCCCAATAAATAAAATAGAGCAATAAAAGTTACAAAAAAATATAACCAGAATGTTTTGTTTTACCTTTCTGTCAAACCAGGGATATCTCTATGATACTTGGACAAAGGACTCATGATCTGGGGGTGATCCAATATAAAAGTGGGGTTAATACATTTTTCTTCGAGGAACTCCCCTACCAACTTATCTAGTAGTCTGGCTGTGGTCCTTGGTGGTGGACATTCAACCTGAAAATAATTAATTGCAATGAGTTAAGGGTATTTAAAGCATGACAGCTAGTGGTGGACCTATGGGTCTGGTGGACCATACTAGACTAAATCCATTCACCAGGGGAAACTACATTATGTATTTGTATTGTATCGCTTTATCACATGTAATACTTACTTCATGTTTCTCACACAACTGACTTAACAGCTGATTGGCTTCCTGTGACTCTAATTGATCAGCTGGTGGTAGTTTGACATTCAATGCTTTTTCCAAGCTTGCAATCATTGGCACTCTGGCGAATGGAGGAGTGAAGTCTATCTCCAACTCTTCACCCTCGGGCCCATCTGGTTGATATTTAACCTGTAAATACAAAATTAAGTATTTGTTAATAATATTACCTATATCCTTGATGTCTATCTATTAGTATTAATAGAATTTCATTCATAACATGTTTTAGCTTTCAATAATCGTTATTAATTATTCAACACATAATAATATCTTATTAAATGAATGATGTATTTACTATTTATCATTTAACATTATATCTAGGAGTTATCATTATAGTAACAGTGTGTTTGATAACCTATTGTTTCGAAACAAAAAAGGTTACTGCGAATGGATTGATATGCATTTAGATAGCAAAATGCAATAAGACAAACATTGAGACACATTGATACACTATTGTGAAATCATTTTATATCAACTTACTTTATAAGAGCCATGGATATTTTTCACCATGCCTGACAGCATAGCTTCTGTTATATTGATAAGGTCATTGTAATCTGCATACGCCATGTAGAACTCACATGTAGTGAACTCTGGGTTGTGAGTCAGATCAATGCCTTCATTTCGGAACTGTCTGCCGATTTCGTAAACACGGTCCAGACCTCCCACTACTAACATCTTGTGGTACAGTTCAGGAGCTATCCTCATGTACAAGTCCATGTTGAGATCATTGTGATGTGTGATGAAGGGCTTAGCTGTGGCTCCACCAGGGATCATGTTCATCATTGGAGTTTCAATTTCAAGGAAACCAATATTGTCCAAAAATTTCCTTACATAAGCAATTATTCTTGCTCTGGTGTAAAAGGTTTGTCTTACCTGAGGAGGAAAAAGAATACCACATTGAATTGAGATGCAACTCACAGTAATGGGATCAAAAAACAAATATACTTACCCTATCATTTAAAATGAGATCTAAATATCTCTTCCTAAACCTGGTTTCTTTATCCTTAAGCCCAAAATGTAAGTGAGGCAGCATATGCAGGCAAGGAGACAGCAACTTAATACTTTTGGGTACAATGGACAGTTCTCCCTTCTTTGTTTTGCCAGGATGTCCGACACAGCCAATAATGTCACCTCTCCTTAGCTTGTCAGTATCAGCTATAAATTTTTCTTCTGATTCATACATTTTTGCATTAGCCATTACCTGGAATATTAGAATTTGTGTTATTAATATTGATAAAAATGATAATGTCAGAAAAGGTTCATACCCAAGAGATTTCTTATGAATTGTAAAATATAATTTTCTCATTGAATTATTTCTTTACTTAAGTACCTGTATTTTAACACCTTCACCTCTCAAATCATAAAAAATTAGTTTAGCACCAGACTCTCTAATAGAGTGAACTCTTCCAGCCACAGACAGAGTAACAGTGTCAAGAACTTCACCACTCTTTACATGGTTGTACTTTTCAATGAAATCTTCTAAAGATATTGTAACACTGAACTTGTGGGGGTATGGGTGGTCTTCTTTGGAACCTTCCTTGAGAGCCGCAACAGCAGCAGTTCTTAGCTTATAATACTCATTGGGACTGATCTCTTCTTCAGCAGCTTTGGATGATGATTTCTTATCCGCCGCGGGAGTTGGAAGCTGGGCCACCTTTTCCGCCTTCTCTTTCAATTTTTGCTCGGCTTTCAGTCGCCGTTTCAATTCACTACAATGAAAATAAAGAATAACATATCAGTATGATTTATAAATATAAATAAATATAAAATATCACTAACCGTTTGGTAACAGCAGATGAGAAATTCGCACATCGATTGATGAAATAGTTAGTTCTAAGAGACAAGACACTCAGGTTCCTCAAGGCATACATTTTCGTTCACACGATACTCACTTCTTTGACAACTTTTCACTAGCACTTTCAGCCATGACTTTTTAAATAGTTTTTGTTCTAGTGCTGAAATATTCTGAAGAGCTCTTTCTAACCTAAAAATATCAGGTTGACAACTTGACACGTTATCGTGTTTCATAGAGTACAAATCTATGTGTAGAACATAATTATTATTAATTATTATCTCTAAGTTATCTATAGAATAAAAGAAAGACCCCTATGACCTAACCACACATTCATTCATTAGGCAAGACAAGCAAGACCCGCAAGGCCAACACAAACACAGAGTACTTTATACTAAACTGACATAAACTTGATCATTGGTGTAGTCGAGAATGTATTCTTCAAAGTAAAATTTGCTCGCATAATTTTTTTTTGGTACTGGTAATATACATTTCTATTGACATCACAGCTGTTCGTTTCGTGTGGTTTGTCTTGCTAGGGAAAATTGTAATAATTAATCTGAAAGTGAGTTATATTTTGTATTATTCGTGAATTTATCATCAATCTGAGTAATTTAAAATTAAATTCGACATTGTTTTAAAGTTCAGTGTCTTCGTGCCATGTCGACAAACGTTTTATATATTTGACAAATTTCGTTTCTCCTGCATTCTCGTGAAATATCAAGAACAATCGCATAAAACATCTGATTTTGTGTTGGAATTATACGCATTGGTTCGTTGGTTACAGGTACAATCTTATGTAGACAGTATTGCTTAGATCATCTGTCTAAATTATCGAAATACTATGCCTCTTTTTGGTAAGTCTCAAAAGAGCCCCGCGGAGCTTGTGAGATCATTGAAAGATGCAGTTACTGCTTTAGAAAGGGGTGATAAGAAAGCTGAAAAAGCTCAAGAAGATGTGAGCAAAAATCTGGTGAGTATTCTATTGCACACCAATGTTAGGAGGTCAAATTTTTTATTGGTAACTAAGTGGATAATTTATAGTGTTGATTTTGTGTCAATAGGTTTTGATAAAGAACATGCTATATGGCACATCCGACGCCGAACCACAAACGGATATCATAGTAGCACAGTTAGCTCAGGAACTGTACAACACCAATTTGCTTCTACTTCTCATCCAGGTATGTAAGCATCTGAGTATTAGATCAATTAAATTATCAATTGTATTATCACACATGTAATGAGTCATACATTTGCATATAGAATCTAAACCGCATCGACTTTGAAGGCAAGAAGGATGTTGCCCAAGTGTTCAACAATGTGCTTAGACGTCAGATTGGCACCAGATCTCCCACAGTTGAATACATATGCACCAAGCCTGAGATACTGTTTACTTTGATGTCAGGGTGGGTACTATTGTATTATTGTAAATATATGGTATTTAGCTGATTTTAATTTAGGAATAAGTTAGATAGAATAGAAAAATTTGTTTGCTTTTTTATTATTTCATAGCATTGAATTAACAAACAATAAACATAGCTATTTATATTCTGGTTTTTCATGTCAATGTGTGGCATAACCACATATTATATGTGTAGAATAGTATTGTAATAATGTTGTGATTTGCAGGTATGAACATCAGGAGATAGCATCCAACTGTGGAACTATGCTACGGGAGTGTGCCCGATATGAGGCTTTGGCTAAAATAATGTTGTATTCAGACGATTTTTACAATTTCTTCCGTTATGTAGAAGTTTCCACTTTTGATATTGCCTCAGATGCCTTTTCTACTTTTAAGGTTTGTTTATTTGAACTGTTTGTATATTTTAATTCAGACCTTGTATAATGCTGAATTCAATGGTTTTAAATGTGCTTAAACACTTTTACTTTAAGATAACTAAGAATGAGTTCTTAATAGCTATGTGTCCATATTTGGAAATTCATGTAAATGATGGTTGTCTATAAATATTGCATGGGGGAAACATTGTGTTCAGAATATAAAGTTCTCCTTACCTCATTAGGCTGTGGAAGAGGAATCTTATTTGTATATGTTGGAAAGCAATTAATATATTTCATTATTATTTCCAGGAATTGCTAACACGACATAAAATGTTGTGTGCGGAGTTTCTAGAAACAAACTATGATAAGGTGTTCAGTCATTATCAGCGACTGCTCAACTCTGAAAACTATGTGACTCGACGGCAGAGCCTGAAGCTACTGGGAGAGTTGTTACTGGACCGCCACAACTTCTCCATAATGACACGTTACATCACAAACCCTGATAATCTTAAGCTTATGATGAATATGCTTAAAGAGAAGTCACGTAATATTCAGTTTGAGGCTTTCCATGTTTTTAAGGTACTAATTGTAATTAGTGTTGAAGTGTTTCAGTACTTAGTAGTAACACGATTTGGCTAATTCTTAATTATTGTTTCAGGTATTTGTAGCCAACCCTAATAAACCTAAACCAATTTTGGATATCTTGCTAAGGAATCAAGATAAATTGGTTGACTTCCTCACCAAATTCCACACAGATCGTTCTGAGGATGAGCAGTTCAATGATGAGAAGGCTTACCTTATAAAGCAAATTAAAGAACTCAAGCCCTCGGAACACTAACACTTATTGCATTTCATTAAATCGCCACTTCCTCCTCAGAAAGAAGTTAGTTATAGATGCTATTATATTTAAATGCTTCTAAGTCACCAGAGGGTGTTGTGCGGCGCCGCTAAGACACAAGGTTCAGTAATAAACATTGGAAATCTAAATAGATTTTACATTTGGTCTGTGATGAGTCAGGGAAAGTATATTTGTGCTACAAGCAAATTAACATTTTTAATAAACAATTGTAGGAATTAGTGTTACTTATGGTTTGACTTATATCTTTTGTAAGTTGTTAAAACCATTTTTAGTTTTTATGACGTGTTTAGTGACAGCTTCAGAGTCACAATCGAAATATTTATCATTATACTTTGTCACATTAGTCTGCAAGTTCCCTAAGTTTTTCGTTATTTTCTTTGCATATGACTAAATAAAACAGGTAGCAGTGATCTAAGGACATTTTGTATATATGACATTTTAAATTGGAGCGTTTTGTAATGTTTATTTTGTATTTTAAATCAATATCAGAAGTATAAATTGTTGAACATGAAGGAAAATATATTTTATATTGTATATGTATATCATTCTATCAGTATTGGTTTTGATTACATCAAGAAATATTATTATTATTAACTTTGAACACAAACCATACTTCAATGTCGTTAATATAATTTCGTTCCATGCTTAGTATTAATTCAGATGATTTAATACATATTTGCAAAATTTAATCAGGTATTTTTATTAAATTAAATTTTTAGATAGGTAACTATAAGTTTTCAAAATTGCTATATAATATTTTAATGTATAATGATTATTTTGTCAGCATCATTAATGCAATTACATTCTATAGAAACGGAATAAATACAATATTTATATCATTTTAATTTATTTTTCTAAAAAGTCACGTATCCCTTATTCATTACAGGTAAAGTTGCGATAAAATGAAACACTTCTCCCATCTATTAGGATTTTATTAGACACAAAAAGGGATCTGTACACAGAATCTTATTTATAAAAACTGTACAGTTAATTTTAAACTATTCTTACAATTATCACAAAATATTTGAAGAACAAATTATTTACAGAAAAAAAGATCAAATAGTTTATCCTCTGAATAGAATTAGGTATTATTCTTTAGAAATGTAGAGCTGTGAAAATCGTTTTTTTTTTCAATATCTGTCAGTTCAATAACAGTCAGCAGAGGATCGGTCAACACTAGTTTTATGAACTGTTGATATACTTATTTCTAGTCCTTTGTAAAGTGTGTATATTAATTTAAGCTATGTACTCGAAAGACGCGTCACGTACGCAGGAAAAAAACGGCCACAAAGTTTAAAATGTATCCAATAATCCTTTCAATAGCTTAGTTATTAGTAATGTAACTGTGAAAGCTATTTGGCAAGTGACCAATTAGTAAAAAAATTGCACTTTAGTAAGCTACTTCTCGTAACGTAGTCATTCATTTTAAGGGTAGTTTTATGTAGCTATAACTAGTTCCCACAGCACCTACTAAAGACGAGATATTTAAAGTTTACTTTTAGAAGAGCGGAAAATTATCTTAGTTTACCTGCAATTTAAACATCAACTGAACACAATCTAAAAACACGAAATATGGAAGGAGCGCAATTTATTATACCTTGCATCTTAGGGGTGTGGAAAATATTCCGCGGATAACATTATCTTTAACTGAAAATAGTAAAATAAATTATACTTATCTTATAATAGAAATGACACAGTTACAAAGTACCTTAACATTTTAACTGTGTTATAATCATATTAACATAACAAATATTCCCTCCAGGGTTATGTAACCCAACGTTGTAACATCTTATGAATAATTGAATTCTGCTCATTTAGCGACATAGAGCAGGGCAAATGTTAAAACATTCATTAAATCCATCAGCAAGTTATATTAGTCTTCCTAAGTCGTCATGTAGAACTGCCTTCCAGTGTTATCAGATAAGGCTGAATATAAGTACTATTTCTGTTGCCATCCAGATTTCGTTCCATAATCTAAAAGGGTAAATTAATCAGTAATGATTTTTTGGGCGTCTGACCGCTATGTTTCATGATAAAATTTACCATCGAAATTTCCAAAAGATGCACTTTATATAACCAACTGAGTTTGATTTCTGGCAGCTGTATCATTTGCTATCTCATTATATAGAAATTCTATAATACGTGAGCCGCGACTGACACGCGACAGTTTGTAGGAAGAAATATAAGTACCACTTACGATACGATCTGAAGTTCTGTTCAACGTCGAGCATAACATTGAGAGATAAAAATCAATTCAGTACCTACACATCGTGGACGTCGAATATCGACCGAATTAATACCATCTCTTCGACCCTCGACAAATAACACTTATTATCAAATCCTACAGACGAGAACAACTTCTTCATATTAGGCATAGCAATCTGTCTGTCTGTTCGTTGATGAATATCGACTGATATTAGTACTTAACTGTTTAACAGACATTTCTGGAATCGGCACCATTGACTGTGTGCTACTGTTATGTTCTATCCACTTACAACAAACACAACTACAATCCTGTCACGTGGTATCTAAATATCTTTCTGAAATAATTTGCATCGGTATGGCAAATGTGTCATCATGGCGCGTCCCACGAACGACAAACTAGTTTTTCAAACTAGATTTACATTACTTCTGTTGTTCTCACATCATAATTTTTGTGACATAAACTTGTTTATAAAATTCCAAGTACCTACCTAATTACTAATAATTTACTAACATTGTTAGTGATATTTTGTATAGTCATGTTGAAACCAAAGAACGTTGGGCACTAACTTTTGTGTAGTAATCAAGAAATATTAATATTATTATAAAAGTCAAAATTTCACGATAAATCATTTTAGTATACCCTCAAGTTTTACAGAACTTGTCGAACAACTTCACGGTCCTCCATCTTACCCTGGTTGAATCAATCATCAGTCTATAAACGCGAAAAAATCAGTCAGGTCTGACCGCACGGCTCCGGATTGTTCTTGTGTCAGGAATAATTAAACACAATTTGTCAGATAACGAGATTATACTCATTAAAATGTATTTAACAAAATACTGGAACAGTAAGTTTTTAAACGAATAGGTACGTGCAGACCCAGCCTAAAATGATAGATAGGTTTTTAGAAAATCGTTTATATTCAAATAAATACGATTAATAGAAAGGAACGAAGAAAAATGGCATATTGTATTGCTAGTACCAATAAAGTTTCTTTAACTTAAAGAAAGGCGCTGCGCCAGAATTTTTATAAATTATAATATAATATGGAAGAACCGAAATCACACTACCTTCGCAAGAAATATTCTTAAAATTATTAATTAATAGAAATCACTAAGAAAACCTAAAATAATTTAGATGTCCAAATATCGAAACATGATTACATCCAGAGTTGAAAGTTTATAGAATACAAACACAAATATGATTGTATGTAGATTCACTTACGAAGGCAGTGTATCACAATAACACAATAAAGAACAAATAAACAAACTTAAAAAAATATGTTATAGATACATGCTATGAATAATAGCCTACTATGAATTTTCAGAATTTCAGATTATTACTAAGAATAAATATCTAAAGACTGGCGATAAATCTATACTTTCAATGATGTATTACATGTCTCACGCATTGATGTGTGTGTAGTTTATTTAGACATCGCATTGATATGCGATAAGTAATACAAGCACAAAAGTTTACACTCTTGTCTGGAGCAATAACCTAACAATTCGTTTTCAGTTATTACACCATAGACATATGTTGCACAATCAGTTCCAATCCAAAGATTCACGAGATCAATTACAATTTAAAGAACATTGGCATTGGACATTACAAACTATGTGTATTTTAAAATCGGATTGACTTTCAATCAAACAATCTGCGTTTAGTCTATCCTAACATTATTGTTTTATGATATTTTTAAAATACAACTTGACATTCATTATAATATGAAATATAAACAGACATAAACCAATCGCTTTTTAGTAGTTATAAACATGAAGAACTTGCCACAAATGCGTAAAAAATAATTTACTGAATGACACAAAAAGGGCAGTCAGCATGGCAGTAGCATACAGCATCCATGGCTTAGTGTTTGGAATATCCTTTCATGTCATGACATTTCTACTTAGCTCATGATAATGAGTTGTCCAGTGTTGTTTGCATAGACAAGTCCTTGGCCAGGTTGGGGGGCCCAGCGGAGGCAGTTGAGGCTGGTGAAGCCGTGCTCCCAATTCTGTTCCAACTCTTTGATAGGAGACAATCCAGTGCGGCTTGAACTTTCTAGAAATTAAAGCAAAATTACGGGTTAGCGTTAAACATTTGTATAAATCGTTAGACATGGCTGCGGTTTAAGCAACTTTAAGCTTTGGTTAGTATTTTTGTTTATTTTAATCGGAACGGAATTTTTACTGTGAGCAATCAAATAAAGCGAATGTAAGCGGTCGCTACATACCGAGCGGCTCGAGCCGGTACAGCAGCGCGATGACGTTGTTGCGCGCGTGCGGCGCCGTGGTGAAGCGGCGCGAGCCGAGCCCCACGGCCAGGTGCCGCGCCGTGGGCGACAGCGCCACCGACACCGCGCTCTGCTCCAGCACCGCCGTGTGCAGGCACTGGCCCAGCCGCGCCCACTCCAGCGAGTACACTCCTGCGGTTACCGCACACACGGTTAGTACGTGACAAAGTATGTACAGTCACAAGCAAAAATATGTCAACACTAAGTTAAATTCTAAAGCGATTTTCTCATTTAGAGTATGGATTAAAGTATTGCAAGTTTTGTTAAAAATTTCTGTCTGCACAAAACCCTATAATTTCAATAATTAATTTAAAGAGTAATTCTATCTTGAATTTTACTTAGTGTTGATATATTTTTGCTCGTGACTGTACCATGTGCGGTGCAACTATTTACCCGTCGTACCCACGGGCGTTTTTTTTATCGCGGACTGATTTTTGAACGTATTGCAAAATTCTCAATGCTTGGCTCAACACCAAAGTTTGGATATACCAGTGCGCGATAAAAAATGGCACGAGCGACCTGGGTGTCAAGTCTACTAATTTACAAACGGTACAATGGTTTCTCCGTTGTGAGTTTTTGACAGTTTTTGTATGGCAAATGCATCACTGGCATCACTTACCATCAGGTGAGATACAGGCTAAGAGCTTCCCGTTGTGGTTAAAAAAAAAACCATTGTAACGTTTATAAATTAAGTAGACTAAGGGCGGATTCGACCAAACACGAATAAATTTTATCTGCGGAATAAGATTTACTCTGACAGTTTTCGTATGGAGAAACTGTCAAAAATTCAAAATTTACTCAGAAGAGAAGGCTTATTCCAAGGATAAAATTTATTCCTGTTTGGTCGAATCCGCCCTTAGGCCCCAGGACTAACTGCCACCTTGACTGGTCGCGCATGCTGCACCCTACATCTTCCACTATTTTACACACTTACCGAGCCAATGGTTCGTATTTCTTAACCTAGGCACAGGTAGGAGCGCCACCAATAGCCTGCCATCTTTAGATATGTCGATACTAGCGTCATTATGAATTCTGCATCGCTGTACTACTACATTCTTGGTACCTGATGACACAAAAAATCTATCAGTTAATTCGGTAACAATGGAGAATAATATGGAACCTTTTCCAGACAACCAAAAATCAAAATATGTTTAGATGAAAAACAAAAATATCATACTGTCCGATATCTCGGGAGTGTTGCCGGTGGTGAAGTCCCAGGCCTGCACGCGGTGCGAGGGCGCGGGCAGCGCCTCGGAGATGATGCCCGCGTCCAGCAGCCCCGCCATGCCGGCCAGGCGCCGCGCGCCCTCGCCCGCGCCCCCGCCCGCGCCCCCGCCCGCGCCCGCGCCCCCGCCGCCCTCGTCGTCCACCACCATCGCGTTCTGCACCACACTTACACTTAAACCAGCCGTTCGATTCTGTAAAAATCTCACCCTGAAAACATAGCTGAAGTGAGCCGTCAATATTAGTGTCCTGTCCATCCCTACCATCAGGTGGATTGTCAGCTCACTTCACCTTAGTTATCACGGTGAGACTTTTACAGAATAGGCCGGCAATTCTACGGGTGTGATTCTATTGAAGACATACATAATGTAAGTAGCCGTTTCATTTACCTGAGCCAGGATGATAGGTTGCAGATATTCATGTATCCTGGGCAGGCGCTGGGACGAACCGCCGTCGTTGCCGGGCAGGTCGCTCATTTGCATGAGCGGCATGGCCACGTTGTTGAGCACGGTATGGAACTGGTGGCTGAGCTCCTCGCGGCCGGCCGAGTCGGCGCGCGCTGCCAGGATGTGCGGCCGGAACATCGCCAGCGGGTGCCGCGCCGCGCCCTCAGCCGCGCTCCCGCCAGCGCCTCCACTCCCGCTGGGGCCCGGTGACGCGCCGGGCGCTGCGTTGTCGGTATTATTCGCCGGCAGCGAGAACATCTCCCGCACGGACGACGGTGTGTACAGACGGATTGTCTGCAGGCGTCTGAATCTGTTTCTGGCCGCATTCCTCAGCCTCACAGCCTGCATGTGAGCAATGCGTATAAAATTGACCCTGTGTTCGAACTCGTTCATCAACTCACTTCCAGGTGATTCCTGTAGATTAGGATTGTCACCGGGTGGCGGAGCGTTCGAGGGCCCAGCCACAGGCTCATTATTTTGTGAGTCGACCCTCGGACTTCTGAATCTCGACACGCTGGGTCTCAAAGGTATATTTCGCAGTGCAGGTATTCTATAATTTGATACTGGCGGTAAAACCCTCTTTTTAATGAGTGGATGTGCAGTAGGATTTGTTCTATGCAGAGCTTTTTGCCTCCTAGTTTCCATGTACAGATCTCGTCTATTTCTTGCAGTAGCAGAATTATTCCTGTTGGCGGCAGCTATTTGGACGGCAAGACGATTGCTATACCTTTGCGAAATCCTACTCCTTTGTGAATTCTGTGAAGTTGAAGGTGTTTCTTCATGTGGTCTCTTATTTTTATTACTTTTTTCAACAGTTTCAGCCTGAGATGTTGACGGTTTCTCAGCATTTTTAGTTTTGTTATCTTTACTATTTTGTTGTGATCGGTTCGCAACCGATTCTGCAGCACGGTGTGGGTTACTCGGAGGCGCCAGCTCGTCGGGGCCATCAACGTTCACTTCCACGTTATGCTCAACGTTTTGAATACGAACGACATCTAGGGATTCTACACGTTGCGGTGTAGGAGCTTGGCTAGTGGCTGTTCGGCCGTTATTCCTATTTGACATCACGATTAAGCAAGTCAAAGCTAGAGCCCTTTTAAGCGTCCTCAACATATTAATGATGAGTTGACTGAGGCCGCGTTCTTCAAGACACATCATCATCATATTGAACATAACTGACAATACTTGCATGGCTCTCATGCGTATTTCATGCCTTGTAGCACTTATTTCAATCGCACGTGCAAAGTCTCTGCGGGATCGGTTGGTGTACCGCGGAGCCAAACGATTCGCGGTAGGATTTCGACATCTCCGCCTCAGTTCATCTTCCGCACGCCAACGATAGTTCGATTGTAGTCTTCTTCTCAAAGGCGGAGAAAATCGATTATTAGGTGAAGATCGTACTTGAGACGACCTTCCTCCTTGGGTTGGTCTACTTTCAGTAGCATTGTCATTAGATGTATTTCGCTCGGCTTCAGTCTGATTACTATTTGCATTGTTAGGATTCTGAGGCGCATTACGACTTCCAGTCGAATGTCTGTCACTATCTTCATTTCTTGCATTATTTCTTAGGTTTCTTGCAGTGCGGGTGAGGTTATCCGTCATGTCAGTTAACATCATACACCGATCGAGTAATGGTCGAGTATAATAACTGGGAACATCCTGTCTTCCTGTTTCCCTGTGTAGCATCAGTATGCGACGTCGTAAATTTTCCCACATCCCGCGTAATTCTCTCATGGTCGTACGATTCCCTCGCAGCCAAAGATTCGTCAACTGCACAGTGTGCTTCTGTAATGCGTTTACACCGCTTTTAACTTTTCTATAAGCTTCGTCAGGTGGCACTGCGCCGCCTCTATTCCAAAAGTCATCCCTACTTGTTGACGGTCTGTCGGGATTAAAATCAGATGTACCTTGCGTACGTGGCTCTGATGCTGCGGCCCCGTCCGCCACATCCCCTCCCTCTGCAGGGGCGGTGTCTGCGGCAGTGGGCGTGGCTGTAGTGGCTGCGGCTGCAGTAGGAGCAGCTGCAGTAGGTGTGGCTGCAGCTGGTGCAGGTGCGGCTGCGGCAGGCGCCGGCGTGGCTCCGACAGTCGTGGCTGAGGACGCGACTGGTGCGGAAGAGGGTGCTACGTCGGTGCCCATAGAATCGCTTTGTGTTCGAACACGAAACCTATTATTCGACAGCGACACATTGATTCCCCCTGCCTCTCTCGACGGTCCTGGCTCTCTAGGAGGGGCACTATTGCGCGTCTCCTCGTTCAATTCAAACACCAGTCTATCAGTAGGGTGCGGCAGTCTCTCGGAGGAAGTCGAGGCAGACGGTCGATCATTAACTCTAGACTCGTCTTCCCGAAACGTAGTATTTCTAGTCCTAAAAATATTAACTTCCGAGGACTGATCACTGTCCGAGTCAGAACTGGATGACAAAAATTCTCGTCGCCAAGTGGAGCTGAACAATCGCACCCGCGGCCGCCCGGCGCGCGTGCGGCCGCCGCTCTCGCTCTCGTCCGAGTGCGCGCGCGACGCGCTGCCTCGCCGCGGAATACTACGCTCTACACTGGCCAGAGTCGATAACGACATGTTAGTGATTAGATTCAACAACCTTGTGCCAGAGTCACGCAGAATATCACGAATCAAATCAAGACTTTCGTTAATAGTTTGTGCATCGACTGGCGCCGTCACGGGGCTCATCTGTGTAGATGAATTAGTCATTGTTGGTCTTTGTGAGGAAGAGGAAGAAGAACCAGACGTTGAGGGTTGGCTTCCAGCTGAAGCACTAGTCTGGAATGAGCGTCGTGGTACAAACGGCAATGCTGAAGGAGTCGTTGCTGCAGTTGCAGGATCGTTACGCGTGGACTCGGTATTTTGTTGCAATGGGGAAAAGTTTCTTCGGCGAAGTGAGAAGTCTCGTCCCAAGGAAGATCCTCTAGATGAAGTGAAAATGCTAGTCCGCGACGTATTCGTCGAGCTGGAGGGAGTGATTTCCGTAAAAGTAACCCTGGTCGGCCTCGGTGTCCCGTTAGAAGACGAGAAAGGATTTGGCAAGAGTCGGGTGCTCTCGTACTCAATAGTTCTGTATGATCTATCGGAACCGTGCAACGGCTGGAAAGCGGATGATCGTGATCCAAACAGCGAACGCTCCTGATTTGATGAATTTGTATTTCTGAAAATATCAAAGTGAAGCCAAATGTAAATGCGTAGATTCATTTATGCTTTTATTTAAAAATAGTTTGTATTGAAGTTTGGTCAACCACTAGATCACAAACAATAACGCTGCGTACCTGGAAGGGTTGCTATCAATTGACAACACGTCTAGGTTGAGTAAGCGGCTGCTGTTCTCTCCGTCGCCGGTATCCGCGGGCTCCACGGGGTCCCGAGACGTGCTGGGCGTTGGATTTGCTGAAAAAATTTAATTGCGTTAAAATTATCATTAAAATCATGGTAAAACATTTGTATGTTAGATGAAATAAGATTACAGGTGTTGCATAGTGAGATCCCAAGCCAACGAAGAGGTTGATTTATACAGTAAAATGCCTTATTGTAAGTAATTATTTTATTATGAAAAGTTATTTGATTATAGTTTTTTAATTAATTCGCAGCTTTTTACCATCATCCTGAGTAGTAGTGGCAGTACGCGTGGGCCGCGTCCAGCCTGAAGTTCCGAGCCCGAAGTCCGTCTCCATAGGGTCCGTACCGCGGTCCGTCTGTGAACATTACACACTTTATTAATAAGCAACACTTCAAACAGCAAAAACATAACAATTTGAATATGTTAACCCAATGTTAATATTGATAGTTTTATAACATTATTCATTACCGTATTTGGAGGCGGCGGAGTGTTGGTTAGGCGATGTCGTACCATAAAGAGTCTTTGATAATTCCTCACTAAACTATCATATCTTTGCACCAAGTTTTGGTAAGAGTTTACAATCATATCTTGTGCAGAGCCGGGGCTCTCCTGCGCCCGGCTGCTCGGACTGTCGTCGTTGTCATCTCGTCTAGAGTTATTATTGTTGGGATTATTTGTCGGACCCGAGGTAGGGTTCTGCTGTTGAGCAGAGTTGTTCGCTGGCCCTCCGGCACAAGCCCATAGTGATATTCCAGTGATGAGTTTATACCCAAGAGCATCGAAAGCCACAAATCTGAAAGACACAAGCTAAGAAGAATGCATCATATTTAATTGCAGTTTAAAACTAACGAATTTTAGTGCTCCTATAATGTGTTTTCCCACATGCTTTTGTTGTAGAGGGAATCATAGATATTAATAACGACAAAAACTGATAATTTTATGTCAATGCTAAGTATGGACAAAAAGTATATTACTTATTAAAAGTAAAAACATTTATTTTATTTATCTACACAAGCATGATGCTCTAGAAGTGGAGACTGTTATTTACGTACCTGACTTTTTCGTTAACATTATTAGTTGAGACTTTCGTAAAAGGAGCAGGCTTGCTCCAGTCCCAAAAGTACAATTCGTTGTAGGTAGCTATCACTAACAGCTGCTCGCGAGGGTGAAACGCAATGGAAGCTATGACAGTTTCGTTACGAACATTCCACACCTCACTGCCACCCTATAGCAACAAATGTGTGAAAATATTCAGGACCATCCTGTAATAGTCTCTTTTATGTATTTTAAAACAAAATAAATAAAATGATAAGGAACATTCCCAAGAAATTATTTTCTAATATAGCTTTCTAATCACTGCACTTCAAATTCAGAATAGATCAAAATGTAAACAGAGAAATAAAAATATTATATTATTTAACATTTTGCTAAAGACATTATGCAATTTATTATAAAATTTGATTTGATACCAAGAAAATATGTAAAACTCACACTTGCAATGTCCCACACCCTGACTTGTCCACCAAGACAGCCAGAGCCGATGAGCAGGGGGTGCGAAGGATGGAAGGCAATGCACCACGGAGTGCGCGGGTGCCCCTTCAATATGCGCACGTGCTTGCCACTAGCCAGTTCAGACACATACACATTGTGGTTTCCATGTGTTGATGCTACTTTAGTCCTAAAAAGTATACATGTATTTATGCCAGGTCATGGTGTATAATCTAATGATTTCAATGTCTGAAAGCTATACAATTATAATTATGTAGAACTCCACTGACTGACTATGCTACAGAATATGAAATCCAAAACAAAAATATTAAGTAATTCAGTTGATATTGACATAAAGCAATTGTTTTCTAGAACAGTCGAACATGAGCAAGCAAAAGGGTGATTGATTAAGGAATACCAATTTTTCCAGGCAGTACCAATGCTTGCCAAAAACCTTTCTAATGTTAATAAATAAAGATTAACTTACCCATCAGGACTGAACACCATTAAAAATGTAGATCTTGGATACCCCGGCAAGTCACAACTCTGAAAAAAATAAGTTGCCATGGTATGTTTATTATCATCTTAGGTCTAAGAACATTTTATTGCTGTTGAATTTTATATTAACTGTGAACATGAACATACAATTAAACAGGTTTATTAAAAAGGAAGATAGCCATACTCTTATTTGAAGTGGTTTCTGAACAAGTATGTCCTCAGCCATGTTTTCAAGAACTGTCTTGCTGTTGGGGTAGTTGGGTGGGTTAATACCCCGCTCCCTCCACTGCCAGCTCCGAGCAATGTTGCCCACATTCTGCATTTCTTCAATTGGTTCATTCTTGCAACCAAGCCATTCATTGTCTATAACTGGGTCCATTGCCCTGTGCTTCAAGAAAAATATGCAATCATCAGACATCATTTAATTAATATTGAAACAATATTATACAATCTGGTTGACTTGTAAAACCTCACATATAGAACTAGGTTTGCACCTGTTTTTGGAGAGGATTTTGCCCTGAGTTATCTGAATTGTTTGATTAAAAAAACTTTGATATGTGATATATTAGTTTATTGCACTAAAAATAGAAAATTGATTTGCATGATTCCAAATAAAAATAATACTTAAAAAGGAAAAGGATGATTTTTTTAATAATTATTTGATAGTAATCTAACTAAACTGTTAGACAGATGTGTGTCCTACAATATAAGAATGTTGTGTACATTGTGTACCTCGGAGAAAAGTTTAGTACTATAATAAATACAGCCATTTGTTTATCACTAACTGATACCAACTGTTTTGTTTTTTACAGAGATTGATAATAATGTAAAATAATAAAAGTAAACATGTGGACCTATGGAGGGTAGGTCACTTGTTTATTATTTACCTTTATGTTTTTGTGATCATTGAATAGAATTGGGTGTAGTAGATCTGAAAATAAAAAAAACATTATTCGGTTGAATGTTGCTTTGTAATGGAACAACATACATGTAAACATGTATTTTGGTTGGCACTTACGCCTATTTGTCCTAACAATGAAAATATCTTATGTAACAAGTTGGAGAGCACACCAATTACAAATTTCTTATTACATTGCAACTAAAGTTGATTAGTGTCGTCTGTCACGACCATTATCGTATCACGATTATACCTAAAAGTACCTACCATACCAAATGACCGAAGTGAGCCATGTTGAAAATTGACAACACGTTATTTCATCAAACTATTTCCTCAAAATAAGATTTACAAGTTATTCAGAATCCTAGACACCTTTCTATTTGTTTTATAATATAAATGGATCGGACAAAATGTTGTATACAATACGCATTGTATGCATATAGGCCGAGTGTAAAAACAACGTATTTACCTTAAACATTGTGCCAAGTGGAACAAATATTTTACAAACTATAACAAATGTAGTCAATTAAGATTATCCTATTTGTTTATCACCACAACTGATGTATTAACTACGTTTTTATGTCTCAAAAATCCATAACAGAAACAATCTAACAGCACCAGCTGCGAACTGTCAAAATTGGGGAAACGAATACAGATAAACAAATATCAACCAGTTGCAAATTAAAAAAATCAAAGGATTGTGATGCTCGTAAGTCCTATCGATAATAATTCTGAAAATAAAGAATATTTTGTTACTAATTAGTATGGATCCAATAGTTTTATAAATTAAAAAAAACTTGATGGTTCCATCATTGTTCGGGGTTTATTGCCTCGTGCTTTCCTACAATATGTGGAAGCCATTTCGTGAAAAGCGACGGAAGTGTGTAACAGGAAGCTGGGGAAGCGCGCGCTATTTGATTTGACCAATGAGCGCACGCGGTGCTGATGTTGGCCTTCAGATGGTAGCTACCAACCCTTTTGCCGAGAGGTTGTAAACAGGATGATGATGATGATGATGATGATGTGTTGATGATGATGATGATGATGGTCATGGTGAAGGTGATGGCGATGGTGATTCAGTTACCGGTGCCACTTTCCGACTTTCTCATAAATACCTACTCAGTTCATATTCTACCCATTCCCGTAACACCACACATTCCTCTTAGCATTGTCATCTCAGCTGCATGCAATTGCTTTTCTTCGGAAGAAAATTTCAGTTGCATGCAATTGCTGGTCTTATAATTCGGAAGTCGGTGGCAAAAAACTAAAATAAAGATCCAAAGACACAAACTTCCGAGAAGATATTTGTATGTGGGTAGTTCATGAAAAGCGTTCAACGGCGACGTGGATGAGATTTAAGGTCGCTGCATACCTACTGACTGGACGGCGTTAGGCCGTATACAGAAAGAAAGCTGGAAGCCGGCGATCTACCAGCGCTTATGATTCTCGGAACTTGTCGGCGACGTTCGGCGCTTATCGGCGTTTGTGCATATAAATGCCTGCGCCGCCGGTTACTTTTTGTTTATTTTGTCATTCGCAAGGTGACTTTACAGGGTAGATAACTGCAGTGCTAGATATCTTCCCTGTAAAGTCGTCTTGTACCTAAATAAAAACGAAGGTTAATTTCTAAAGAAATCGTGGTTGAATTAATATCCAGCGGTTCGGCGATTCAGTGACAGAATTCGGTTATCTGGTCGAGTGAAACAGGTCACGTTAATTAATCCAATTGCAGCAAGGATTACGTTGCACGGTTAATAGCTACCTGTCGCTAACGTACTACGACTAATGTTAACGATGCTAACCGTCTGCTGAATTGCTGAAAGGCCGGCTGTTAATCTTGTCTTTCATGAATAACAAAACGTTACGGCCGCAGCTTTAGTCAAGGATTAGGAGTTAGGACAACTACCTACTATGATATTTAGGTACATAATAAGCAGTGAGTTTACAATCATGATTGTGCTCAAATCTTGAATAGCCATGCCTTCATAAACTCAAACTCAAAGTATTTATTTCATACGCCTGACGGGATTTCCCATCCGCTAAAATAACGAACTTTCATCCGCAGGCCGCCCCGAGCGAGGCATGCATTTGGCGCCCTTTTATATTTCATTACAATTATTAAAAACACTAATCTATACTTATAATAAATCTGTAGAAGTGAAAATTCTGTACATTGAAGATATCAAAAAAATAAATGGCAGGGGGTGTTACTAGACCGACACCGAACCCAAAAGTTTGATTAAATTTTTTTTTGTCTGTCTGTCTGTCTGTCTGTCTGTCTGTTTGTTCAGGCATCACGCAAAAACTACCGGTTCGATTACGATGAAACTTGGTATAATTATTCTTTAATATCCTGGGCACCACACTGGGTACTTTTTATCCCGGAAAAGTACCCTATCCTACGGTTGGGGGGTGTCAAAGTTTGTATGGAAGAATTTTAACGCGCTGTCCGATTAACTCGAAACTCAATATTTATACTTAAACCCAAAAATTAAGAATAACGTGTATCAGGATTTTTCGAAATTCAACCCCAAAGGGGGTAAAATAAGGGATGAAAGTTTTTATGAAAAATCTTATTCCTTGAGGTAATAAACATGAAACTTCGCACGAAGTTATCTAAATAAATTATAAAGTTTGTAGTTTTTTGTTTTTCTAAATTACCCCCTAAAAGGTTGGGGGGTGTCAATGTTTGTATGGAAGAATTTTAACGCGCTGTCCGATTAACTCGAAACTCAATATTTATACTTAAAACCCATGGGGATGTATGGGGTAATTTCCGACACTCACGCGGGCAAAGCCGCGGGCAGCAGCTAGTTTGAAATAAAGTGACCAAGAAAAATCTTTTCTTGGTCACTTTATTTCTTGGAGAGGTGCTGTTACATACGGAGCGTTTGTGCCAAATGTCATGCTTCTAAACTCAGCGGTTTTGGCTGCGCGTTGTCTCTCAGTGATTGATTTAGGATTTTGTTAAGAAGAAGACATTTACGTAGGTACATAAATGCCTGAATATGGGTTTATTACTGTGTAAAAAACCGGCCAAGTGCGTGTCAAATTTAAGTTGGTCGATGGTTACTCGTTAACTAGTAGAGCCTAATTAGCTGTGATAGTTTTCCTTTTAACTTCGTTATACTACTGCTGTGAATTTTTCCACATATCCAGAACTTACCGTTTAGCTGGCAGGGGGGGGGGGGGACACTTGACTCTGACAAAAAATAGCACTTTAAAGCTTAATATTTCGCAGACGGATTCTTCAATCCAAAAATGATTTTAACAAGCTCACAATATTTTTGAACGAGCTTTCTAACGATACCCCACACCATGGGATAGACTAAAAAATAAAGATATCCCCACTTTACATGTAGGGGAGGTACCCTAAAAAAATATATTTTTCATGAGTTTATTTTACCACTTTGTCGGTGTCATTAGTATGTATACTCATGCCAAATTACAGCTTTCTAGTACTAACAGTATCTGCGCTAAGCTGGGGACAGACAGACAGACGGACATGGCGAAACTATAAGGGTTCCTTATTTACTACGGAACCCTAAAAAGGGTAAAATAGGTACCTACCTAATTTGTGTATAATTCCTTCGACGCGACGTCTGCTGGGGAGTGACGCTCGCTAATGCAGCCAGCCCGCTGTCGCCGTCCTGCCCTGCACTCCACAGTGGAACGCTTTGAATCAATTTTGGTACGTACCTAGGTAGGTACTCACTACCCAAGAAATTTTAGTTGAAGCTGCATCAAGAAGCTTAATATATCAAAAGAACTCAAATAACAAAGAGATTAAACGTTTCCCCTACATGATACCGCTACACAATGTGTTGACGTAAGGTCTCGGCTGTGATTGCGAACATAACCATCTCACAAACCCACGCTTTGTAAAATTACACATCAGATTTACATAAATAGTAGGTAATGAGATTACATTCGGTTACGCGAAGCAGGGTAGAAAGTTACGCGAGCAGGGTAAAAAATTACTCTTTCATTCCCACATCATATGCGTATAAATCTCTATCTGTACGATGTACATAATGTAGCAAAACGACGAGGTAACGAGATTTTTCACAAAATTTGATTCCCTGTAATTTTGCGCGCGGAATGGATCGTTTTTTCGGAAAAGATGCGATGCGATAAGTACTGTGATGTATTATAATTGACGTAGGAAATTGATATCTTATATATTACCTACTTATAATTATTATAGCCATTAGCTATCTTTTAATAATCAACACGATCGTGTTGGTTATTAACGTTGAAACTCCTTGGGAAAACATTTGTTTCTTAAGATTTAGAAGCCGTTAACAATTTTTTTAGAAGACCAGCACCCTATTTGCGTAATACGCGATCAATCACAATCTGAATCGTTTTGAAACAGATTGCTTATTCATTGCTCCATATGTTCGAAAAAAAATCTGCTCTACAACGTAAATAACGCAATGAATGTTGTTGAACTGTCAAAATGAAACAGATTAGTCTAAATCGATTACGAAAATGTGTTACGCAATTAGATAGCAAAATATAAGTTGAATTCACCAAAAGATAACTTTTTTTACTTCTCAACCGCACCAAGGTTTTGATATGGGTATGATTGAGAGCGATCGAGCGGCAAATGGCATCTTCGATCCACTCTAGCAATATAAGTACTTAGAAATAAGCGTAGATAAGTACCTATAGGTACTTACCTGTAAATGGAATCCTACTCAATTTGTAGTTGTACAGGAGTTATTATCTAGTGATTATTTGATGGAAAGCTGCAACTTAGCCGTTTATACTCGGATTATGTTGCTGGAAGTGTGAAAGATTTTATGACTTTCAGTCAGACGACGACGTAGATACTTTGATGCATTGCTAAGAGTAGTCTTAGCATGTGAAACTGCAAAATGTTACAGTTACAGCACATACCAGCACCCTAATTGCGTAATACACGATCTATCACAATCTGAATCTTTTGAAGCAGATTGCTAATCCATTGCTTCATAATTTCGAAAAAGAATCTGCTGCAGGTTGTAATAGTTATGTTATTAAATTTTATTTTGAACTAGCTGTCCTTACCTAACTCTAACCATCCTAAACATCCGAATTTTGATCTCGTTTTCCAGTCTAACTGTCAGTCAGTGTATATGTCGCAGTAAGCTGGTTGAAGCCGTGATATAGTTGAATCCCTAGGGATACTATATACCGTAATATAGATATATGAAAGCGGTTCATAACTGCCGGAGGGCCTTAATTTTGTTACTGCGGAAAAATACAATAGACGTAGATCTTTTCCGCTTAACTATTCCTAAAGAGTCATAAAAAACCCTGTAAGGAATCGACACGTGTTTCACCTCCCAACGTTGGCGTCGCCGAGTGGCAACACGTCGTGTTCAGGTTCGCGACAAGTCAATCTTCATCCTGAGGATACCTCGTTGAGAGGTGAAACACATATCGATTTCTTACAGGGTTTTTTTATGACTGTGTAGGAATAGTTAAGCAGAATAGGTACCTACTTACTAAATATATCTACGTCTATTGTTTTTTTTATAATGGGTTTCCGCCAAGTCAATCCTGAGCCTGAATTCAATTCAATTAATTCAAGTATCTATCATAGTAGGTACGAGCAATATAAAAATAGGTTTTACTTAGTTTGAACGAAGCTAAACATCGCTGCTGTCCAATAAGGAAGGAGATGTAGCTTCCGATTTACCCGATTTAGACTAAGCCTTCTTACTTCTCAGACTCCACTTCCGGCTTGTTCCAGAATCAAATATTCATTCAATACAGAAATAGCTGTTGAAGAAGTTGGGTATAACTAACGGAGAAAACTCCTTTGGTTTTGAAAGCGGCACACTCACAAATATGTTGTTATTGATCGGTCGGCTAACTTTGAAACAATGGATTATTTTAAACAAGTATTTGTTATTGAAATATTGATGTAAGTACTTCCTTCAGAAACTTAAGATCAGTGTTTTTTGATCATTAATTTTGTTGTATTATAAAAATAAAATAAAAGACAGTTTTTAAATATTCCTGTCGTCTTTAAAATGATGGCCATGCGGTTAAAGTCGCTGATTAACATTCGTAGCCAACAATAGACATTGTTCAGATCAAACGAGTCCGTTCTTTGTGTTTATATTGAAGCTAAAAGGGATGGCGTCTTTAATTTTTGTTCTTTATTGTTCTTTATACTACTCAGCTAGTTTAAAAGTTTAATTAAATAGATGACAAAGCTGTAAATGTTAAAGAGAAATAGTTATTTACCTACGTACCTACTTACTTACACTTATATGTATAACGAAGCAAGATATAGGCACAATAGTTTCAAAGGCAGATCAAGTATCTTGCAACAATACACAAAAATGTCATGTATGCATGTGCAGTATTGCAGAACACATACATAAACTCACGCCTTTTGTTTTTATCATACACATTAAAATTGCAACATTTATAACTGGCGTATATAATAGGTCTTGCGAGTGTCGAGTTCGTGGAGAGTGATTCCGTCGCGTTTAGTTTCAACTTGGCGAAAGTTGGCGGAGGGCCGTCTGAGGGCCGCCAGTGCACTAATTGTCAGCCCCGGGTGCCCTGACACTCGCGTCTTGCATGGTTATAAGCCTGACGCTCAGCCGCCCCGTTACCGGTTATCTTGCTACGCTTGCACGGGTAAAGGTAACTTACTATTTCAGCACTATTCTTTCTGTACCACCACGTAGAATTGACGACGACCACGTAGCATTTATCAAAACCTAATCATGTTAAGAAAATATCTTTCTTTACAGATTTAAATCAAGTAAATAAGCTTTTAAATGCCTTTTTTAAAAGACCTATCTAATACTCAATATCTTTATTGCTATACCATAAAAGCATAAACAGCATTTGAATACGAAAGAAGTGGATGGGTGGAATCTTGAACTCTTGCCACTTTAATTTAATATCTTTGCCTTAGTGAATTATTGAGGTATAGGGCTATATACCATAAATAGTTATTTGTTATACAAGAGTGCAAAGTTGCTTTTTAACCGCGTGTTCAATTTTGATGACCGAGCAAGCGAAGGATTCTAAAATTTAATCACGAGCGTAGCGAGTGATTCAAAATTAGAATCCTGAGCGTTAGCGAGGGAATCAAAAGAGCACGAGGTGAAAAATCTTTGCACTCGAGTGCAACACGTAACTTTTCATTCCACCTCAGCGAGGAAATGACTAAATGCAAAAAAAAAAACGTTTACAATCACAAGATAGGTACACTTTTATTTCAGTTTAGGTATTAATTACTACATTATGACAGGTAAGTAATATAGAATAATCTTTAAATTATAACAAAATATTACTAAGGTATAATTAAGAAAATTTTAAAGTAACGTTGCTACAGTTATTTAAATTGAGTGTAATATTTTTGTTTGGTACTGTAATATTGGTGTTAGTCACTTGTGTACTGTTTTTCGGTAAACTATCTGTCATACTTAATAGTTGTACCGATTCATCGGATTCCCTTGGCGTGAATGTTGGAGAGAGAGGGAGATGGTTAGGTGTTTCATAACGGCTTATTTTTGATGTAGAAGGGCCAGTCCAAGGATCCGATTGAGGCTCTTTCAGTGTAATGGCTCCTACGATGCCTTCACATATTTTAGACTTATTTTGGATGGAATCCTCTATGTATCCCTCTACAACTGCATTGGACTTCCAGCCTCCGTGGCGCTTAAGGGACAGGAGATCAGCTCCGGAATCAGCCAAAAGTGTGGCTGAAGTTCGTCGGAAACAATGACCCGTGTACAACAGGGGTTCTGGAAGTTCAAGAAATGTTGCTATTTCTCGTGGGATACTGCCAATTTTATTAGTACCCATAGGCTGTCTAACACACTTTCCATTGCGATACTGTAGAAAAAATCGATTGATTGGAGTGTTAGGCGGGCGTAAGGCTTGATATTTCTCAACAATCGTTACGTATTCCTTGCGAATGACGAAGTTGCGGTCTCTTTTTGTCTTTGTATTAGGTAAATTAATTAATAGTAAGTCATCTGAATGTTTCTCAATGTTTTTGACATTAAGTTGTGTTAGTTCATTAGTTCGACATGCTCCGTTTATTCCAATAATAAGAACAACCTGTAACGTAAAGAGTATTGTAGTAGATAAATGAATAAAATTGATATGAACGCATAATTATGCCTATCAACATCTACTAAGTATACTATTTAATTGAGATTAATATACTTAAGTAGATACTGAATGTGCAACTGACTTACTTTTGCCGCCAAATATACGGAATCGGGTGCTTCGTTAAGAAACTTTTCAATATCAGATACTGTGAAAACCTTCGATTTTTTTGGTTGATGACCAGATGAGGCTCTTTTTAAAAATGCCACTAATTTAGGATAGGTATCGATATGTTTGTCTTTTTTCATCTTTATTGTTGCTTTTAGCATCGAATACGTACTCCATAGAGTGCTTGCTTTCTTGTTCTCGGATAATTCTATAAAATATGCCAGCAAAACGTTTTCTGAGAAAGTTTTGGCTCCTTTTGCTAGTCGCCACGTGTTGAACATATCGTACTGTTTTAAATACTTCTCGCGTGATTGTTGAGGGAGAAAGCTCATTTGCGCATTATTAACAGTTTCAGTTAATTCTGTTGGCGTCAAGCAAACTTCCTCGTCGCTAGAATCACTCATTTTAGTTTTTTCACTTGTTTTCAAGTTTCTTGTTTTTAATATAAGGTTTAACAATGACGTGAAAAAATGCCGCGTAAAGAACCGCGTACAAAGCAAATTGAAAAAAGAACACCAAGAAGGTTCCGAGTCTGAGTTTTTAACAAATTAAAAAAAAGTTGTATGATATATTCGGCACCATAGAGGTAGCAGTAAATAGGTTTAATGTTTTTTTTAATTCACAAACTTAGTGCACACGATGTTCTAAATTCAATTTACTTTATCCTCTAGAGAATAAAAACGGCTTTTCCACTCAGATATTGAAGATTAAAAATACTCTTTCCGAGATGGTGGGATGAAATAGTTATTTGTTATACAAGAGTGCAAAGTTGCTTTTTAACCGCGTGTTCAATTTTGATGACCGAGCAAGCGAAGGATTCTAAAATTTAATCACGAGCGTAGCGAGTGATTCAAAATTAGAATCCTGAGCGTTAGCGAGGGAATCAAAAGAGCACGAGGTGAAAAATCTTTGCACTCGAGTGCAACACGTAACTTTTCATTCCACCTCAGCGAGGAAATGACTAAATGCAAAAAAAAAAACGTTTACAATCACAAGATAGGTACACTTTTATTTCAGTTTAGGTATTAATTACTACATTATGACAGGTAAGTAATATAGAATAATCTTTAAATTATAACAAAATATTACTAAGGTATAATTAAGAAAATTTTAAAGTAACGTTGCTACAGTTATTTAAATTGAGTGTAATATTTTTGTTTGGTACTGTAATATTGGTGTTAGTCACTTGTGTACTGTTTTTCGGTAAACTATCTGTCATACTTAATAGTTGTACCGATTCATCGGATTCCCTTGGCGTGAATGTTGGAGAGAGAGGGAGATGGTTAGGTGTTTCATAACGGCTTATTTTTGATGTAGAAGGGCCAGTCCAAGGATCCGATTGAGGCTCTTTCAGTGTAATGGCTCCTACGATGCCTTCACATATTTTAGACTTATTTTGGATGGAATCCTCTATGTATCCCTCTACAACTGCATTGGACTTCCAGCCTCCGTGGCGCTTAAGGGACAGGAGATCAGCTCCGGAATCAGCCAAAAGTGTGGCTGAAGTTCGTCGGAAACAATGACCCGTGTACAACAGGGGTTCTGGAAGTTCAAGAAATGTTGCTATTTCTCGTGGGATACTGCCAATTTTATTAGTACCCATAGGCTGTCTAACACACTTTCCATTGCGATACTGTAGAAAAAATCGATTGATTGGAGTGTTAGGCGGGCGTAAGGCTTGATATTTCTCAACAATCGTTACGTATTCCTTGCGAATGACGAAGTTGCGGTCTCTTTTTGTCTTTGTATTAGGTAAATTAATTAATAGTAAGTCATCTGAATGTTTCTCAATGTTTTTGACATTAAGTTGTGTTAGTTCATTAGTTCGACATGCTCCGTTTATTCCAATAATAAGAACAACCTGTAACGTAAAGAGTATTGTAGTAGATAAATGAATAAAATTGATATGAACGCATAATTATGCCTATCAACATCTACTAAGTATACTATTTAATTGAGATTAATATACTTAAGTAGATACTGAATGTGCAACTGACTTACTTTTGCCGCCAAATATACGGAATCGGGTGCTTCGTTAAGAAACTTTTCAATATCAGATACTGTGAAAACCTTCGATTTTTTTGGTTGATGACCAGATGAGGCTCTTTTTAAAAATGCCACTAATTTAGGATAGGTATCGATATGTTTGTCTTTTTTCATCTTTATTGTTGCTTTTAGCATCGAATACGTACTCCATAGAGTGCTTGCTTTCTTGTTCTCGGATAATTCTATAAAATATGCCAGCAAAACGTTTTCTGAGAAAGTTTTGGCTCCTTTTGCTAGTCGCCACGTGTTGAACATATCGTACTGTTTTAAATACTTCTCGCGTGATTGTTGAGGGAGAAAGCTCATTTGCGCATTATTAACAGTTTCAGTTAATTCTGTTGGCGTCAAGCAAACTTCCTCGTCGCTAGAATCACTCATTTTAGTTTTTTCACTTGTTTTCAAGTTTCTTGTTTTTAATATAAGGTTTAACAATGACGTGAAAAAATGCCGCGTAAAGAACCGCGTACAAAGCAAATTGAAAAAAGAACACCAAGAAGGTTCCGAGTCTGAGTTTTTAACAAATTAAAAAAAAGTTGTATGATATATTCGGCACCATAGAGGTAGCAGTAAATAGGTTTAATGTTTTTTTTAATTCACAAACTTAGTGCACACGATGTTCTAAATTCAATTTACTTTATCCTCTAGAGAATAAAAACGGCTTTTCCACTCAGATATTGAAGATTAAAAATACTCTTTCCGAGATGGTGGGATGAAAAATATATTCTTATATCTATGGTATATACCTACATATTTAATTCAAGCTAAACAATAATTTACAATTTACACCACGTATGTGGGTAAGTTGTCTTGATATACACACGGAAAACGTGAAATAGAGCCGGCCACGTTATTGGCTAACTAGTAGTCTCTTAGCCTGTTAGTGAAACTTGTAATGGATATTTACAGGTCTCTGCGGAGATATTTAACTAACTGAAGCTTACACGCAAAGGCCTTGTAAATGCCTAAGTTTGTAGGGAAGTACACATGTACTTTATACATAAAAACTTGTAAATCTTCACCTAGGCTCACTTTGTTATAAGCCTCATTGTATCTAAAGTACGTCGACGTTTCAAAGACACTTTTTTAGCCAGATGGAGCACGGTGTAGAGCCTGAATCGATATTTTACAATGTAAAGTCAAGTCAAGCCAAGTACTATGTAAACTTTACATTGGTCCTATTTCACTTGGTTATTATTATATTAAAATTTAATTATACTTAACAGAGTCTGCCTTTAATTTCATCGTTGCCATTACGGGGGTTCTCAAAGTAATTTAAAAAAATATTTTTTCGTTATAATTTATTTTTCTCGCTATACATATTTTATTTAAACCGAGTAAAAGTTTTGTAAAGACAAATAAGTGTCACCCTCCCGATCTCGCTGAAGGTTAATAAGAATCATTTATCAGGAAGTTAAATCACGAAGTTTCCTCGTTTCTGGTGTTTATTTGATAAAATAACAAATTACAGAACTGTTTATGTAGCAGTAGCCAACAAACTGTCGTAGGTGTCGCAACATTAATTATTGGAACTGCCGTTTATTTAAGAAATGACAAAGATTAAAATATATTCATTTGAAAACCCACTATTAGAATCAATCATACTTAATTACATCTACATTAATATTTCTTACGTCCTGTTGAAGTAAACTTAATTAAAATTGTTCTGTGAGTTTTTCGCGCGAGAAGGCCTTAACAAGTGAAATAGTTTTAATTTACACAAGTAAATAAACGCGGTACGTTCAACTCCGGTACTAGCAACAATATTAATTGGGGCATGAGATTTCCTGTGAATTTGTTTCTCGTTTTGCTGGAGCTGTACGGGTGCCCCTTTGCGCCCGCGTCACGTAAACTGATTCCTTTCATTTCAAAATTCCACGGCTTTCTACCAACACAAAATAAAACGAACGGGAACGAAGGTACGATGTGTAATAGCTGTACATTCCTCATACATTAATACAGCCACAACCCGCCAAATCCTATTAATTTTAGGAACAGGTAAAACATTTAAGCGAATACGTTCTAAAGGGCGGTACCTCCTATGTAATTTGCTATCAAATTATTCGAATCCTGCCAGAATGTTAGTGTATCCAGTCTAAATTCTATGAAACGATGCCTACCACGTGCCTATACAGTCATAGTAGCACAGTTTTTATTCATCGCTCGGATTTCACAAGAGGCTTTCACTGAATTGAGCTATGAAAAAGAATATAAAAATGTTTATGTAGTTTATTCGTTCCGTTTCTATAACGAATATCAAAAGATTCATTCGTCCTAGTCTCTTTGTCCTATTTATTTACAGTGTGTTTTATAATATTCCGTTTTATTTTCGTATAGCTGTAGATACTTCACCTCTAGATGGAGTTTAATTTAAGTTTTATGCAAGGAAAATAGTTTTGTTTTAATCATTTTTTTTTTGGGTTTTTATCTAAATAGATATGTCAACCAAGCAAAATAGTTCTATTACCTAATTCAGATATTATTCACCCAGACATCAATAAATATTTCTGTGCACTATATTGTCGGGTTATGTGTTTGCTAGATGTATGTGTATACCTAATAAATTGGTCAGACTGTTTGTCGTTCCTGAGTATCCAGCCCATCAATCTTGGCTTGATACTTTCACTGGATAAATGGATTGGAGCCGTAGTTAACATTGGCGACTGTCCCATCGCCAGGTTAGGGAGTATGGCTTAGCATGCTTTTGCAGACATTTATTTTTAAACTGATAAATGAACCGATACCTAAATGCTAGGTTATAGTTACGTATCCTTCCGACCTTTTCAAAATCGAATCAGCCGATTTCAGCCGAACTGTTTAATAATTTATTTGATTTTAAAATAATATTCTTCTGAATCAAATTGATGAAAGTGTGAAAGCTTCCCAGGGTAAACATCATGTATTATAAGTAAAGGGTAAAATTTTGGGATAATGTGTTGACGCAGATGGATCCAACGCAAATAGCTGCGGTAACCGGCGGACCTTGTCGGTGTCATCATGGAGGATAATCAAGGTTTATACGAAAAATGGTGACGCTGTTTTTTTATGGCCCATTTTTTGCAATCGCGCGTTTATTTTCCCGAACAGACTATTTGCAAATGGTCTTAAATAATTTAATTTCATTCAACTAAGTTTTTATCTTCAATGAATTTAACGTAGAGTAATAAATTAATCAATATTTCCAAGCTTGTCAAAGGGTATCTTTTGACAGGCCTGGAAATGTTGATGCCTCTACCAAAAAAGGTTGGTAATATTCTAATCTATCTATTCTCTTAGTAAAACCCAATCTAATTATTGTATATATAACTCTTCATATCGGGTGGGTTTATGTGTTAGATAAAGCTGGAGAATTCCTTTGTCCCTAACCGGGTTTGTTTACGACAACTGAACTTTATAAGCAGTCCATTTTATTAGTTTTATCCTTCACACTAATAACATTTCATCACCTATTAAGTTACCCTAATTATAACAGGTTTATGCCTCGGGTAACTACATTATTATAGGGACGTACCTATTTGACTGTGATCCAAATTATATGTGACAGTTATTACCTAACGCTGCAAAAGTCAGAACGAAATGCGTAGGGAAGCCTAGAAGTCAATGGAGAAGGGGACACATATTTAAAAAAGATGGATGAACACACACAAGCATAATAAGTGAAAAATATATAATAATGTAGATACCTATTAAGATGCATATTTAAAGTATAATTTAGTTACAAGATATGTATTTTTCCTTGCCTATTATTTGCTGTAATTAACAATGTTTTATTAACGATCAGAACTGGACCCCCATAAATTAATTAGGTATACGTTTCTATCTAGTAGATACAAGTATTTACACGTGAATTGGTCTAAACTAGTCGTAATATGGGAGCTATAAATCAGGATCTTCGAAGTCTTGGAAGTCTGCCAAATTCACCTAAAGCTAGGCGACCTAGACCAGCAACTTACAGTACATTATTGTATCATTTTTCCACCAATGACCCCTGATACTCAAACCAAAGAATTAACTATGTATCGGTAAGTATGAGAAAATATTGTGCCAAAAATATCATATTATTCTGAAGAATATATTTATTGTTAATATATTTCATAAAGTAGCGGAGTTGGCATCAATAAATAACAATAATAAATTCTGTATTGACATGGATGATTATTTTATATCGTTTCGTTAACCTAGCTTGTGAATGGGTCTTCGTTTTGTTTTGAAGAGAATGATGTTATCATAAAAATGGTATTCTGATTCGATTTGTCGCTTAAAGTTGTGATGATAACTGAGATTGGCGTTTCTATAATTGCGATCCTTAATTTGTATGTATCCTTAGAACGAAGACGCAGAATTGTATGATAATATTAAAAGCGCTACGAGGCTTTTCCAGATGCTAAATAACTATGTTGGTAGTTAAGACCCTTAGAGTAGATATCTACCAGTCGCTTCTATTTGAATTTCCCTTGTATTTTTACCCAACTACGGCGAGGCAGATGGAGAGAGATCGTGAGGCGGGCAACGACTACACTTGCGATTGGACAAAATTCATCGTGACCACGACCGCTCTGTCAAGAGCGAAGCGAAGAAGAAGAAGAAGACGGCGAGGCCAAAAAACGAGGGTTATGTGTTTGACCTTTATGTATGTAAGTCTGTCCCTATGTTCCCTCGTAACTACTAAACGGATGAACCGATATTGATGAATGATTTGTCGTTAGATTCGTCTTTATGGCGCGAGTGTCACTGAGTATAAAAAAAATCTGGGTATAAAACTTATCGAGTAGGGTATCAAAATGAAGGGGTTTTAAAAGGTGATGACAAAAATATATACAAATTGTATGTTTAAATGTAATTTCGAATGAGAAAAGATAAAAAAACAATACGAACTTTTGGAGTGAGTGAGTAAGTAATTTCGTAACGTGACGATTTGTACCAGTTTACTCCCATCGCAATATTTTACGCAGCGGATTATATATTTTTCTTGTAGAATTGCAAATACAGACTCAAATGAAATGTCTACTCTGCTTACTATAATTTCATTTGAAAGCATAATCATGAAGACACAGACCCAGGTACAAGTATTATTGATTGTATGTTCGTGAGAGCTATTTGTGGTTCGTGCTAATAGCAACACATTAACTATGTGTCAATAGTTCAATAGATATCTCAGTTATTACTGTTTCGAAATATTATCTTAAATTATTAAGAAATCTTGCTCAATAGGTTGCCATTAACAAGTCTATAGTAAATTAGTTATATTGCTTGTACTTATTTTTGTTTATTAACTATATAAAAATAAAGTTGTAACATTAAATCGGTACTTATTTTGAACGTTTATTTTCAATTAACTTCAGCAAAAAGCGAATAATATTCTGGGGCAGGTTTTTGCTGATTTTGTAGGAATTTTCAACGTCAGTGCAAACTGCTCGACAAACTGGACGCTGGCAATCGCGTAATTTAATGAACACTTCCCTAATCGAGTGACGAGCCGAAAGCCGCTCCATGCTCCGGCAAAAATAGCATTTCGTTTTCCATTTCGAAATTTGTTCGTAACAAGAAATATTAGTATTGACGTTTCGTAATTTGTAAACTGAGTTACCTATATAGGTATCTACAGAGATCTTTTGTCGACCTACAAAGTCCGTGAGCTTTCAGGTTAGTCTTTTTTAAAAGAAATTACTTAATTGCTTCTGTGTTTTTATCTTTTGTCCGAAAAACATAGTAATACAAAGATGTACCAACCGAAAACCAATTTTCATCTTCGTTCACAATGTTCACACCACGATCATCTTATTTGCTCAACTTACTAATGTAATAGTGTGTAGGTACAAGTATCTATATCGAATGTGAATTTCAGTAATGCGTTTTTTGCCGTATTAGGTAGATGTATGCGCATACAAGTAGGAATATTGGCTACATTTGTAAGCAGGTCAGAGAAACGATTTATCATTGTGAAGATGACGTTTACGGCCGATAGCGACTGATTTGTTCCAGATCAAATGCGAATCCAATATTTACGCATCGTGATCGTACGGGTTCGGAAACATTCGCATCGTATCACTGTAACGTATTGCATTACGGTGCACTTCTATTCTTATGTTAAGTGAGTGAGGGTAGCGTGTGGATGAGTGCGCACGAAACCTTGAGGTACCTATCTGATGTTAGGAGTAGTGAATGTCACGTTTTATTGAGTAAGGAGATACCAGAATTCGTCGGAAAGACGGTTTTCCTGGGGATCACGCTCGACTCAAAACTACAGTGAGGTCGTCACTTAACATCACTTGCAGTGCGGAAAATCCGCCAATTAACAGACGTGAATACCGCAGGACTGGTCTATTTTAGTTACTTTCACAGCATCATGTCTTACGGTATTTTGCTGTGGGGACTGGCTGCAGATATTTATTCTGCAAAAGAGCTGTCAGAGCGACGGTAGGTAGGTTAAAAAATCTACATCTTTTCAGTAAGATAAGTGACCGGCATAATTTTAAAACTGGAAATAGGAACAAACTTGGTAACCACTTGGTATTCATCAACTTAATGAGAAGAAATTTTCAAACATGCATTAAACGCACACTATGTAGACAAGCATATTATACGTTCCATAATTATATCGTCTAATAACAATTATGGCTTAATGCGGCTACTGCTCCACAGCCACTTGGGCTCACTAGTTAAAATTATAATGTTTGGAAGAGTTTCTTCCCCTTTTTTATTTTTCGGACATTACGAACTTAATGTTTATTTAATCAAGTTTCAATTGTTTAATACTCCAATAGATAATAATGATTTTCTTTCTTTTTGGTACTTGGTAAAATTTTATTTATTTCTCAAATCAGTGCAAACTACAGTTTTAAATAATTTAGAAGCTTTAAAAAAATATATGTGATTTTGAGTACCATGGAGCCGTTTTTTATGTTATTAGGATGTATGTTGACTTGAAAGAGCATGTCAAGTTGAGAGTATGTCATGCTCACTTTAAAAATGCCTCGCTGATGGCGTGTTAGTTCATTCGGTTTCCTACAAAATGGTTGAGCTGGATGGTGCTGATCCACGGGTCATGTTCGTGAACGGTCGTTGTCAGTTTGAGACTGGTCATCTGTTGTCTGCCAGGGCTTATTTTTAATCTTATATTTGCAATTGTTTTTAATTAATATTTTACATTCTTCTCACATTTAGATGCAACAAGAATAATGTACCGAAGATTTTGTTATATCTTGATTTATAACAGTGTCCTATTGAAGTTTCTTTTTTTGGAATTGTCAAGTAGCTTCAACTTCAACAACTGAGTAAGTGACCGACTCTTTGAGAATTCAAAAGTGCCTGTAAATGGTTTCATTGAAATAAATGCTTTGAGTTTATCAAGAATGTTCGTCGTGTTTATCTAATTTACCTCTTTGGTGAATAGGATTCACAAATTAATAGATAATGTCTTTGTTACAGCCACTCACTAATTGACTAACGAAGAAATTACTAGAGTAAACACGATTCCAAGAATTGTGTCGACCCGAGTTACAAAATGATTGTTTTAATAAATATTTACATGAAAGTTATTCAAAGAGAGGTTACTGAATCAGACTCGTGACGTCATTGGCTTGTGCTCGACTTTGTCGCCCCAGTTCAGGCTGCCTGTGCAAGATAAGCTGGCTTCCTCCCTCTGGATTGTCTAAAATTTAGTTGCTTTGTCACATGCTTGCAACCTAGTTAACACGAGTTAATCCGCTTGTGCACCCATCAGCTCTGTGTACGGATTAGTTTTGGCCTAAATCCGGCTCCACTGGATCTTGTGTTGTTAGACATAAATTCTTTTTCAATAATTATGTTTGATCTACAATAGGGAATGAGTACATATGTAATATTAATTAAGAAGTCAGCACGTACCAAGTTGGTACATAACGAAAAAAAAAATTGGCACAGGTTAATAATTTTGTTACTGTTAAAATTCTCATTTTTAAATTATAATTTTCAATTGAAACATTTGAATAAGTTTTTAATTTAAAACTACACGGGCTACTCGGCCGCGAAGTCGCAGCACTCGCTACTGCTACGAGGCCTACGCGCGTAGGTTCAGTGACGCGCGAAACACGTGCGTAGCTGTTTTTCATCAAACGTTGCGTTCATTTTTTCCATCCATATCCATACCTGCGACTGATCCTCTCTTCCGCTTTGCGTACCTTTCGATTATCCAGCGGGACGGGAATGGATTTCGTATAATATTTCATCTGCTTCTATTAAAACATTTTATCATATTGCGTAGGATTTGCTGACAGCGTTGTCAGCAAACTATAAATTCTGCTGTTTCTGTTTTCGTGAGCGAGTAAATTGAAATTTGTTTCGTAGACAGCGGGATTAATATATTTTCGCTTACGTACTAATTAAACGGTAGGTAAAGGTAGTCCTGTGAATAAGGACTCAAGGACGTTATTGTAAATAAAATGCGACCTTTTCCATGGCGTAGCTCTGTACTATTTATAACTTATTCATTATTTCTCACTTACATAATGCATTCATCATTTACTTAAAGAAAGCCATAACAAAATTGTTCTACACGGTTTTGTTATGCTAGTTAAGCAAATAAAGAAGTTAAAGTTCTCACTAAAGTTGTAACTGCTACAAAATAATTAAGTAAATGGGACTTTTTAACGCAATCTTGAACATGAATCGCGTAAAATGTTAGCTGGTTTACATTTAAGTCAAATTGTTGAAAAGAAACGTAAGCTCTTGACATGGTTACGTGGATGTAGGCACATCTGTATGGCTCCAAATCGGTCCGTGTCACCCTCAGTCTTTTATTGTAGCGAGCTTTCCAATTACATCCGAGATGGATATTTGCGCGCCTCGATGGCGCACGTCGCCGGCTCCGACTTGTTATCTCAGAAACGAATGCAAGGGTTCATGAAATAAAAGCTAAGCTTACATAAAATATGATACCATTAAACTGCTTTGCTATATTTATTTTTAACGGTATCGTTTTCATTCAACTCATAAACCGAGATGAACAATAAATTAATTAATCTGGCGTTAATGAATGATCATAAAGTATGATATTTGGTTTAGGTACACCTACTGAAGGATTTATTTTCTTTTTATGGAATGTTCATTGAATTAATGGTCAGATAAACTGCATTTTATTACCTTTCGTTTGTAATTTTGTATGTTGGCATCAGTCCCTTGGGAAGCATGGTGAAAAGCATTCGAAAGTCTGACAATTATGGTGATATAACTCTATACACTTATATTCATAAAAAAAACTTTTTTTGAATCCTCGAGAATACACATTATTCAAGGGCTCTTACGCTTCGATAAATGAATAACAGATGAATGATTCGTAACTCTGATTGAATATGTAAATAGTCGCGCTCGTTCAGGTACGAGGGCTCTCCAGTACTGTGTCGAGTGTTGCTATTAAACAGGATATTAATACACGAGCATCCATTCAGTCACGACGGCAGTTCGGACAGTTTGTTACCAACTACCTACTTGTTAGTTGGAAAGTCCGGAAGACAATCTAATCAGACCCAAGTTCCGGACATTACCGATCGGCACCTAACGATGACTGATCACTTTTTGATGTTCGTGTTCTATTAATCTATTGAAATTAATTCGGCATAAGTAGATTAAATTTCATCAGTCAACAATCATACAACCACGATATTACGAGCTTATAGAAAATGTCGATACGGAATCGAGTTTAACGGTTGAAGTTGTCGGGAGCGAAAATGTGATCAATATTCGATAATTCCAAAGCAGATGTCGTAAACGGCAGGGCAAATGTTGCCGATATACTTATGAAGGGTATTTAGCGTCGAATAAAATATTATTTTGCTATGGAGTCAACAATAAAAAAGCTTAGAGATTTATGGGTGCCGTTTATCCGGATGATCCCATGGGGATCGCCTGTAAATTATCACCAAGGGCACACCTCGCTCGTTTTCAGCGCTCGATGGTTCGAAAGCTTTCTTAACTTCTATTTGCCTAAAAGTACCTTGAAATACGTAATTCTGACCGAACAGCGCTGAAGCATTTTTTTTCTTCTGCTGAATTGAAAGTTACACAAACGGTGTCGCAGCAGTTGATGAAATTTTGCTCTGTGTAGTCGTGATCGATCACGGGCCCTAACGAACAGTCGTATGGAGGTTTATACTAGGTATAACAGTGTCTCGAATTATGTACCAACCTAGGTACACGCAAACTTGTGACTGATGACAGATCGACAAATATTACTAAACATCTAGACATTCACTACTTCGCTTTTCTACGATTTTTCCTTTCAGAATATTTGTGAGGAGAAAGCTCGTGTAGGCACTTTTTCCTTTACGTTCACAAGTGGATTTGGTTGGTAGGACATGCGGAGAGAAGGATTGCAAATTGCTTAATGTTTTCATCCTTAGAAACCATCGTTTTTATATAGCTTGAATCCGTTAAAGATAGTTCTTTTTGTGTTCCGTACCTTAAACGGAAAAAACGGAACCCTGATACAACCCTTCGTTGTCCGTCTGTCTGGCTATCAGTCATGGCCCTTTTTCTTAGGAACGCGTGGAGGTACCTATCAAGTTGAATTTAATATCATCAAATAAGCCTACGGTCCCTTCGAGCTCTAAAAAAAATCAATCTTCTAAGACAACGCAATAAAAAAAATCGACCATTTATGCGACATATTTTGATACCCGCAAATAAATAAAAACCTACGGGGTACTTCCTGTTGATCTAGAATCATGAAATTTGGCACTAAGCACGGTCTCACAGCACAAGGAAAGAACAAGTCCTCGATCAATAATTTGCAGTATTATCGCACACCTATTTTTTTTGCGATTACAAACTTACATTTGCAGCTGGAGAATTGACTCCCGTGTATTCGATGTATGGGAGAACATGTTTTTCAACTACAAAGTTAAGTTTGTTTGTAGGATTAATTCATCCCATCATTCCCATCAACCCATTCATCGTGCGATGTCCGACAAGCACTTGGCCGTTTCTTTCTATAAATATTTACTTTTTCAATATAGGATAACACAACAAAGTCAGAGTGCCTTTACATCTGTGCCTTCGTTGATGTAGAGTCGTATTTCCATCAGCGGAACAAAGGAAATTAAACTTTTAATTGGTATTCGCAAACAAAATCGTAAAGAATGTAAGGTGTAAAGAATAAATTAAAAGTTTTCTTTGTTTCTACATTTAATTATTATTTAATTACTAAGGTTGTATTCAACCTTGATGATGATTAATACTTTATTTTTTTTTCCTTTATTGGCCAACCAACAATTGTTCACACTGTAAATAGTTGAAGTAGTATATCTTAATCATAGGTTAGTGTAACAATTTCTTACAGGTTAGCACCGCATGCCCCATGTTAGGTGTGCCACAAGCACTAAACTATAAAATTAATATATAAGTACAAAACTAAAATTAACAAGTTTAGATTAAAATTAGATGGAATATAAAACTAATATAAACAGCCAAAGTAAAATAAAATAGAACAAAGCAAACAGAGACACAAAAAAACAAAGAGAAAAAATTATATTAAATTAAACTAAATCAAATTAAATACTTTAATTATTTGCGTTTTATTTTAATTTTGAGTTATATAATCTAGTTAATATTAAAAGTTTAATGAATACGATTCCTACACTTTGATAAAAGTGTTTCAAACAATTACAATATTGCACATAATTTTTCATCTTCGGGTTTTGCTACATCGAAAGCAGGTGTCAAATTTTTACCTCCCCCTATAAATCTTCATTTTCATTACGTACCTACACAAAGGGAGAGAGGGGAAGAATATTATCGAAGACCCTCACTCATTGACTTATTTTATACGGTGTTAAATATAATGTACCTATCTATAAGTAAGTATAGATTGAACGATGTTTCCTTAGCGTAGGTAGCGTAGGTAGGTATAGGTACCTACCTACGCTAAGGAAACAGAAGATCGATGACGATTTTACTGTTATTCCTGATGATAAGAATTTACCTACGAGAAAATTTGAACATAATTTTTATAAAAGTTTACAAAATCGTGAATTAAGAATACGAATTAAAAACACAATGAAAAAGACATAAACGAGGGATGATTATTAAATACACCGTACATTACCACCATTACAAAACTGAATCTTCACATAGATGAATTTATAATACAGGTGTGCAAGAGTTAATAATTGAATTGTAAGAAGAGAACTACATACTTTTAATCTTATATAAAATACAACCAAATGATAATTACAGCACAAAATGTTATTTCAAGTTACTAAATAGTTAAAGTTATCACGCCCAACAACATACGGATCCAATTTATAAAGTAATCCCAGAGGAACAATAGCAAATACAAAATATGATTGTGTAGCATCCAGTGGAACGAGGTCGCGTATAACCTTGAACATAATTGCCTCTTCAGAATAATTAGGTACAATTATAGCTGGTCCCGATCAGTAGAGCTTCTGATTTCAACGGATTGATTGATGGAGCTGCGGTGATTGGCTCGATAAACGTTAAAACCTATTTGGGCCGATTGTGATTCAGCTTCATAGTGAAATGTGTTAGTTCTGTTCTTGCATAATAGTTGCAATTGATTCTAGCAGTCAGCAGGGTAATTAACATTTGTCTATTATTTTGAAAATTTGGATAAAATTCTTTAAATTTGAGATGTGTGTCACCTGTTCCATATACTCCGCATTCGTTTTCAATGTTTTAGGTTCTACAATACTATTTGCATTTCAGTTTTTAAGAAAAAAATACGGCGTATAATTTCTTTCACACCGAAATGCAACTTTATATTTTTTGTAGGTCACTCTCACTGATCATGGAAAAATGTGTGCAACAAGGACTGTATTCCGCCGCAGGCTGCATACAGGACCCACACTCGGTAATAAGGTTAACGAGATGGACGAAGCCTGAATGAGCGCAGGATTTCTTTCATTGAATTAAAAAGCCGTGGAAAGTTGCACTATTGTATAAATAAAATTATGTGAAAATAAATTCAGAGCGCATAGTCTTAATAAAATCTGGAAACCGGTTCAAATATTTTGTGAAGTGGGTGCACTGACTAGACATAATTTGAATTAAGTACCTACAGATATCATTTTATATAGATATTAAGAAAACGGACGGTTATCTACAAGTACAAAAAACTTCGAAAAAGGTCTCTTTTGCGGTACCTTTTCAACTTGAAATTTAAACAGTCCCATAAAGTCAAATGATATTGGATGTAATTTGATTCTTGTGTATAATATTTGTATATAGGCCGTCATAAAAACATTTTATTTGTTTCCGCAGTTCGGTATTCTGCTCGGTTGAGTAGAGTAGAAACTGATCAGTAACGTATGATGAAACTAGAGCGCCGTTCTATTCTTAGCAAAACTTGGTAAAGCTGCGTCGTCCTCTCTACTTCGAAAGTTTTATGAGTCGGATGAGATAGATCAGGGATCGGAATGCATTATTGCCTATTCAAGATTGTGTCATCTCAACCGAGGGAGCTTTCTATTGATTGCGGGGAAGAAGCTGTGAAAAAAGAATTTTGAAGTTTTATAAATAAATCTATCACCATTTGTAACGTTTTGGGCGTTGTTTATCTTGGAGCAGGATATGGTGCCGAAATTGTTTGTTCAGCCTATTTTATTTACTCGTTATTAAAATTATCTCTAATCGAAATTTGATTTCATCAAATGAACTGAGGAGTATTGACGTAGATAGATATAATAAATACGAGCTTATTGCTTCCGCCGCTGCAGTGCTGAAGATTCGATCAGGTCGCAGTGGGTCTAGTATCGTCGAGTCTTCGAGCCAAATGTGGAAACTTTGTCAAATCACCACTAACCTAACCCTTACAGTGCACCTCTTTACATTCAAACTGCGAGATTGGAATTATTAAGATTGAGCTGCGATTGTGCTAAACTTGTCGGAAGACTTGAGCCGGGTTCTCATTCAGATGCAGATTTAGGTCAGACGTCAATTGACTTCGAACAGTGTAATTAAGCGACTTTTGGAAGTTAGATTGCTTAATTTAATTCCTTTCATTGTATAATTTTAAACTTCTTTGATTTACTTCGTTAAATATTTTTGCTACTTTGTGTAGACTTATTGGGAAATGAACGCTATTTTAAAATGCAATTCAATGAATGTTTTACGTGCTTGTTCCATTTCGACTGTATTTCAATTTTACGTGTATGCACTGTACATACTCGTATTGAAAACTCGCATACAAACTGTGAAGCGTATAAAAAGTGTGAAAAGGAAGTTTACGCAGCAACTTTTATGAAACTAGGTCATAACTCTGCTTGCATATTCAAACGTTCTATTGGCGCCGTGTGGGACCTCAAGTTATTCAATATTCCTGGAATAAAACCAGTGAAAAGCTGGTTAGTACGTCGAATATTTCAGGTCTAAATAATATAGAAAATATTTATATTAGAAGCTACATGCCTCACAATGTTACGGTGCCGATTTTCTTTTCTTTATCTTGATGTTTGCTGGTGTCAATTTCCTGTTAACTTAGGAACGACAGTATCATAATAAAATATTGACATTGTTTACGTACTCGATGTTTCTCTTTGCGTATTTCGAGGTAACGAAGGCTCTGGGGATTGCTGCCTAATACTTAGGTATCAAAAGATTTCCGGTGGGATATTATCCTAGAGCGGAGATTATGACTGTCTACAGGAACGGTAGGTTCTGTCGAATTAATACGAATTTAGATTAGATTTAGTTAAACAGATTGTTTACAAAGTTAGATTAGATATTAACATTTAAAATATTGTATTTAATGCAGAATTATTCTCAAGTGTAGTTAAACATTTTATTAAGCTGCGGTAGCTACAAATTAAAATATTATTACATGATCCTCGAAGGCACAAAATGTGTGATGCAATTAATTTGAAATTTTCTTGCTAAATGTAATTGGAAAGCGTTGACGCGAGGTACAGGAGGGGAACAAGGCGTTGAGTGAACGTCTTCTGATGAAAAATGTTGACTTTATATGGAAAATTCGCGCGTGATTCGCATACAGCTCGCGTGAGGGGCGCACGGATATCAACGAAAAATACACCAGTCTATATCAATGTTATATTATGCAACGTTTGCCCGTTTATTTTCGTATATTAGGTACTATACTGTTATGCGTTTAAAAAAGATCATAAATATCGAAGTAAATACGGCAAAAAGTATTCGAGTATCGTTCGTAGAGCTGCTGAAATGCATTGGATTGCATTGTTCATCAGAAATATTGCTTATATTTCTGATGAAAACAACAATGCAATTTATATTGTGAAACGGCAAATAAAATTATTCCAATTAATGATAATTTAGGAAGTAATAGACACAGTAGGTATATCTACATTGTAGGCGATACTGTTCTTTGGCTGCTATTTAAATACCATGAAAATTGCCTAAGATTTGAGCTAAGTCTAAATGATATCAATTCGATAAAATGCCTGTTATTCAAAATGTATTGCAAATAAACTGAAATTGGATGACATTTATGTGAAAAACAAACCTAATCCCGTCGTCACCGTTGTGAAGCTTGCCGTGAGGGGCGGCGGTCGATTGCGTACATGTCTATCAATTTATTGTCGGTTTATTTGCTTGGTAACGATAAAGTTTACGGTATTCCCCCCGACATGTGCAGCGTGACACATGTCAAATAAAACTATGAATATAGTGATTGTGTAGATAGTAAGATAAACCGAGATCGTCTAAACCGTAGCTTGAGCTCCTACTCATACGTATACCTATCCTATCCTACTATCCTACTAATATTATAAATGCGAAAGTTTGTGAGGATGGATGGATGGATGTTTGTTACTCTTTCACGCAAAAACGACTGAACGGATTTGAATCAAATTTGGCACACATATAGCTTATAACCTGGATTAACATATAGGATAATTTTTATCTGGATATTCCCACAGGATCGAGACTTATGCGGGTGAAACCGCGGGGTGCTGCTAGTCTATTATATTGTTTCATACAATTTACAAGCTTTGCTACGTTTTACGAGTCAGTGCAAGTGAGGGGTTTTGTGCTCGCCTTAAAGCTTGATGCCAAGAAATGATTTATTAGGGAGCCATACCTCTGTTTATAAATAAGGTCTAAAACGTGCCATATTAATTGCTTTTGAACTTTGCTTTTGTTTCATAAATAAATACGTAGTTATGTTTCACTTGATTATGTTTTAGCCAGTAGATATACAGTCAATGATACATCTATACTAATAATATATTTGTGAGTTTGTATGTAGGGGGTAATCTTCAGAACTACTGATTCGATTCCGAACATTCACTAATAGGAAGCTACAGTATCCCTGAGTGTTATAGTATATAATACATTATGTTAAAACAAGAAATTTCACGCGGGTGAAGTCGCGGACAGAAGCTAGTGTATAAAAGTACATTCGAGAAGTAAAATAGGACATACGTTTGTAAACGAAAGCAAATACTACGACTGAAAGAATTTTCACGCAGAGCTGCTTCATCACAACAAACGCAGACAATTGACACAATTGCTCCGTGACACAAGTCTGTTGAGATTATAGTCCCGAATCAATTTGCGCGCGTGCTTTGAATTAACTTGTTACTACACAGAACAGCCAATGAACATTCAGTGATTAACTACAAAGATTGTTTTCAGTATATTAACGAGCAGGGAGATAAATATATTAAAATAAAACAATTGGCAATAAGCAACTTAGCAACTAATTTCATTCTACGAAAATGACCATTTATATATAACCAAGTTAACAAGTGTATTGACTTGCGCTGTCGTTAATTTATGTCACCAAATAGTTGTAGTATAGCAGTAACAGCCGTCAGAACGTTCCCATCACTATTATAATAGTTATTACGTGTTTAGTTGCTCGTGATTACGATCTCGCAGTTAAATTAATTGACGACGCGTTTAACAATAATAAATGTGTTTATTAATTGGTTTAAAACGCATGTATAATTATGTAGCTATACATAGAGTCGTTTGATAAATTAGTTTAGTTTAGTTTGTTTTATTCATAAACAATTTACATTGTGTTGAATTTCATACAAATACAAGATACAAAAAATAGAACTATGAATATACAAATTATGAATTAGTATCCAGCTTTTTTACAGTTTCAAATATAATGTCAAACAGTTTTAAATATAATGTCAAACAGTTTTAAATATAATGTCAGACAATTTTAAACATTATGATTAAAGCTATATTTAATGTCGGCAAATTATTTGAAAATTATATAATGTCAAATGATTAAAAACAAAAACAAAAAAAAAAAATACAATATAATTCATCTATTATTGTGTGACACTAACTCCGATATATTATACAGACATTTCTCCAATAAAAAGACCTTTAATTTTGCTTTAAACAAGTGGGTGTTATAAATCAAGATCTTTAGATCAGAAGGCAGCTTATTGAAAATCTCTACAGCTTGATACTTCGAGCAATGTTCTACTATGTTAAATTTTGGTGCTATTGGTTGTTTAAAATTTTTTCTCCGTGTGCTCTCTCTAATCTCACGTTCCTCTTGCGATTCAAACTCATGTAGATACTTGGCAAAATAACTTAAGAGGACCAATATGTACAGACTAGGAACTGTTAATATTGCTAATTTTTTAAAGTAATCTCGGCATGAGACACGTTGTGAAATTCTGACTATTGTCCTTATGGCTCGTTTCTGTAAGACGAATGCTCTCTGCCAGTTATAACTGTAACTATTTCCCCAGAGCAGGATGCTATACCTAATCCTAGACTCGACCAGTGCATAATATATAGCCTTTAATTGTTCTATATTCAATTCATCCCTAAGACTTCTAAGTGCGTAACATGCTGACGATATGGATGATTCAATAACAGCAAGCTCTGGTTTCCAATTTAAATGCGAATCTATGTTAACCCCTAGGAATTTAACCTTGTCCACTAATTCAATATTGTCTCCATTTATTTTTATATCTAAGTTGTCATTATTACGAGTCGTAGTCCTAAATAACATGAGGTTAGTTTTACTTGTATTTAGTAATAAGTTATTGGCTGTAAACCATTCACAAACTTTATCTATAATTATTTTTGTATTTAATGTCAATTTTTCTATGTCCTTTTCCCCAATTATTACGTTTGTGTCATCTGCGAAAACAACAAGTTTCTCATTCGGCTGGGTTTTATTCATGAAATTAAGAAAGTCATTTGTAAAAATAATATAGAGTATAGGTCCTAAAATTGACCCTTGGGGCACACCTCGTTTCACATAAGTCATTTTTGACTTGTATGTCACTTCGTGATTATTTTCGTCTATATGTTTGATTTCTACATACATTCGTCTATTTTGTAAGTACGATTTCATAAGTTGTAATGTCTTGCCTCTAATACCATAATGTTCGAGTTTAGTAAGTAGTAGTTCATGATCTATCGTGTCAAAAGCAGAACTGAGGTCGACAAATAGTCCAACTACTTTCATTTTTTCATTTAATTGACTAACTATGTCATTTATTAAAGTATTCATAGCCTCCGAGGTACCAACACCTTTCTGATATCCAAACTGTCTCAGATTGATAATTTTGTTCATACCTAAATGTAGCATAAGTCTAGTTTTAATAATTTTTTCAAAGAGTTTTGATAAAGTTGGTAATAAGGATATGGGCCGGTAATTTTTTGGATCGGTCTTAGTGCCCTTTTTGTGTATCGGAATCACTTTGGCCAATTTCAACTGGTCAGGAAAAATTGACTCTTCGATGCATAAATTGAAAAAATCAGATAGAGGAAAAGCTAATACGTCTATATTCTCCTTTATAATCGATATTGGTACGTCGTCGAACCCGCAAGAATGTTTATTAGCCATTTTACTAACCAACTTTATTATTTCATTTGGTGTTGTTGGCTTGAAATTTATATCACTTTCAACTCTCTTCGTCGTGTCCATCAGAAAAGTTGCTGCTTTATCTTTATCTTCATTTGATATTGATGACTTGAATACAAAACTTTCTATAAATATATTTGCAACATCCTGAGGATCAGTAATTATTTTATTATCTACATTTAATATAAGATTTCTACGTTGTTTGTTTTTCTTCTTCTTAGTATGTTCGTTTACTATTTTCCATGTTTCTCGCGCTATATTTTTTGCGCTATTTAGATACCTTGATATAGCTTGCTTTTTGGCTTGTGTAATAACTTTCCTATGGATTCGAACGTAATTGGTTTTATAATTTCTGACGCTGACATTATTTAGTGTTCCAGAGCACAGGACCCTTTTCATTTTACTTGATATTTTAATACCCTTTGTAATCCACTTTATTGTATTTTTCTTGTTAGACTTTATCCTAATTGATTTTTTGGGATAACAATCTTGAAACAATTTATTAAAATAGCTTAGAAACTGATTTATTCCCAAATTGATCCAGTTTTTGTTAGTAATACTTCTTTTGAAAACGGAATTGTTTTTCTCATTAAATAATCTTTTACTTACTGTAGTGCACTCGAAGCTTTTAGATTTTTTGCTGATTTCATCAAGAGCTACATAACAGAAAAGTCCACCATGACCATCAGCTAAGCCATTATGATCCAAAAAACATTGCTCTATGTAGTCACTATCGAGATTTGTTATAATATTATCTAAACACGACTGTGAGTTATTTCGGATAAAAGTCGGAGTTCTTACAAGGTATCTAAAATTATAGCATGTCAATATACTTAGAAACTCAGAAGATTTTTTGTTTTCGACAAGTACGTCAACATTGAAGTCCCCGCATATAATACAGTTTTTGTCCAGAAAATGTTCCAACAATTTTTCTAAGCTAGAAATGAAGCTTTCGAAGTTTTTATCGTAGGGACTTCGGTAACAACAACAAATGTATAACCCTGTTGCAACATCCTTTGCTCCACATATCTCGAAACTTTCGGCTCTATAAAACTTGCTGACTGATTCAATGTTTTCGCATTCTTTCAATTTATGTGCTAAAATGAGACTACCCCCCCTTTTCTTGTTCGTCCGAGTGTTACATGCGACTAAGTTATAGTTTGACATAGTAAATACTTTGGCAGATTTGTCATTCAAGAAATGTTCTGATATACATAGATAGTCCACGAGATTACCTGTGGTTTCAATATATAATTCTAGTTCAGTTTTTTTATTGCTTATTCCACATAAGTTTTGATGAAAAATCTTTAAACAACCAGTATCTGATATTAGTGTGCTATTACTTACATTATCTAGCATAACATTTTTACTCTCGAAAAAGATCACGGTTATTCATAATTTCAGGTGAAAGATTTGTTTGTGAAGACGAATTTACAAACACTCTAGATGTAGGCGTTTCCCTTGCATTGAGTACCAAATTAGGAGTTGTTTGTGTAGAAACATTTTTAAATACCCGATTTGCCTTTTGATCCAAAAGCACCCTATGCACATAATTTTGATAATTGATTCTGTATTGTAATCGCAATATATCCCTGTAAATTAATTTACATGTAGTTAGCTTGTTAAGTAACGGCCTTTTATAGTTAGAATAATGATTGTCATCTGGTGTAATAAAATTAGAATTTTCGCAATTATTACATACAAGTTTTAAGGTGCGATTTACATTTGATACATTTAGATATTTATTATAATAAATCTTACTGACAAGAACATTTGTGTTTTGCATATTTTGCAAGGTGTGATGCAGAGAACTCAATATATTTAATGGATTTTTATCGCTACTACCTCCGATTATTAAAACAAAGTCAGACTTAGTGAAATTCTTACACATAGTTGCACATGTACTTAATATGTAACTAAGAGGTGCATTTGGTTTGATTACCGACGTTATTATAAAACTATTTCCCACCAAGTTTTGAAGTATTTCTCTAATTTCATAACCGGCCTGATCAGCGAAGATAGCGATTTTATGCTTTGGTGCCAGTACTTGCGATAATTGTTTACAGGATCTATTTTCCGTCAGTTTATATAAGCTTCCACTAGCGCTCATGTTTTGTTTAGGTGTTGACAGTGACATATTCTTGCTTGTTTCCTGTATCTCCCTGTCCGTCAATGTATGTATTTCTCTATTTTTTTGTTCCTCCGTGTTGGATGTAAATGAATTTTGGATAAAACTCACTTGTAGTTCTTTGTAACTGTTTGTAGGTGACAAGGTTCCTGCCGCTGTGATACAAGACTTATTTAAGATGTTTTTTATTGGCGACTCATGAAAGAGTGCTGTCGACTTATTTCCAATTCGATTCATTGACGATAGGGCATGCATAGTAAACTCTCTAGAAGAGGTTCTGGGTAATCCTGTTTTCATAGTTATTGTCCTAAGTCGACGATGATATTGAGGTGAAAAGAATCTTATTGGTGTTACCGCTGTATCCGAGGAAGTAGAATCCTGTATTCCTACGGATTTAAAAATCTTTATTTTGTTTTCATATTTCCTAATTTTGTCCTTTAGTGAAAGGTTTTCTAAGTTTAAATTATCTATTTCTGAGTTAGCCGACTGTAGTTCCAATTTAAGTTTGTTTATTTCTTCATTTTTAGCGATGGTATCAACATTTCCAGAGGTATTATTATTGGGTAAGCTTTGATAAGATATATCCATTTCAAATTCAAACTCGCTAACATTTAGATTATGTTGCAATTTTGTTCTTTGCGTGACGTATGTATCATCCTCCATATTTCAATTTTACAATATTTACAAAAAGTCAAACGATGTTCCAGTTCCGAACCAGCGACTAACTGTTTCCCAGTCCGCGCAATTCGCCAATGCGCCAACCGTGTTCTTATCTACCTCGACCAAATAGTACTATAGCATATAAATACCTACATCTTAGCCTACTTTAGATGCCATTCAGTCATTTCAAAGTAGCTTCTTTGTTATACAGTCTTCATCAAACTAAATACCATTAATTAGGTAACAGTCTTTGAAGATAGAGTGTTGAATTAACTGAAACTAACCTGAATTAATTGCGCTAATAAAGCATTTGTTACGCTTAGTGTTAGAATGTATTCAGCGTTAATACTACGGCGCATTTACAGTGAGCATCAAAGCAAGAACTTTCTCGTACAAACAAACAAGTAACATTAGTCACTGCTAATACATTACAACATCGCGCTCGTTGCCTTTCTTTCTCCCAGCTGCTTATCATCTGTCATAGGTGTGGCGGCGCCTGTCCATCTGAATAAAAGATACCAGCCGGCAAGAAGTCTTCAGGGACCGATTTATGGTTCACTCATATCGAAGTAAACGCCTTTATTTCCGGAGAGCTTAAAAATAAACTTACGCCCGGCTCTGTCGTTTAGACCGAGGAAGACCCTCCGGTACGCGTGCCCTCTTTTCGCAGTTTCAACTCCCTCATGGTGATATTATTGCCAAAATATACCATTAGTTATCATAGATCGCGCTAAATAATGTAAGAATGCTGAAGGCGCTGAAGGCTGCAGCCGAGCGGCTCCCGCCCACGGGTCGACGACCTCGCGCACTATTCCGGGTCCCCCGCCCCACATTTTTCTTTTCGGACACTATACGGCTGGCGGGCGTACGCCTCATGAAATGTGCTACGTCGTCGTCTTGCTGAATATGCGACTATTGTTCTGCTTTTGCAATTTCATGTGTAATCTTGTCTACTTGTCTGCTTATTTTTATTTACTTAAAGCTGTTTTTAGAGGAAAGTCTAAAATTATGAAGCACATACCTGGGCTAGGATTTTAAAGCGCTTTTAAAAGGAAATAAATCTTATACTACGTGACATTATCGCCTTTGTGAAGTGACGTGTGAGTGCAGCTTAGCACTAAGCTTCGTTGTGTCCACTTTGTTGTATTTTTAAGACTGCAGTATCGAGTAGGCTGTTTTAGATTGTTTATAGTGAGCAATAGTAGTATAGTAGTTTACATTCTTTCCTTCACACGGTACCCTTATAATAGTGTTCAAGAGACCTGGGAATTTTACTTTTAGTGCTTTTTGGGGGTTCCGTAAGTCCGAATGAAAAAACGGAACCCTTATAGGATCACTCTTGTGTCTGTCTGTCTGGCTGGCTGTCTTCCCGTCTGTCACAGTCAATTTGCTTCGAATCTACTCAATATGTACTTCGAAAATAAATTAATTTTGAATAGGTATACATTTCATAATATAATAGGGGTCACATTTCGGGGTTAATAGAAATTTAAATAAAAAAGGTTTGCAACCTGTATCATATGACAAATCAAATAAAAAGGGTTGTTTCTGTTTATTTATAATTTTAAAATAAATACTTTTATAGATATTTAAGAAAATTGATGAAAATTGACCAGACCGCCTAATCCGAAACTAATAAGCCTAAAATTAAAAAAAAACAGAAAATATTTCTATATTATAGATTACAGGAAAACATTTACTCCATAAAGGTTTTATATAATTTATTTTCGATGGTTTTAAAATAACATGATTCAACTACCTACAATGCTAAGTTTATTCTTGGGATAAATTTATCTCAACTACGGAACCCTTCATTGTGCGTGGTTGGACACGCTCTTGGCCGGTTTTTTATTTGATGTTGTTAGGAGATGCTCTCGTTATTTTCTGTTGCGGTCAACGAAGGGGTGTAATTTCCCAAAGAAGTCGGGATGAAGGACGGTTCAATTACGTGGTATTCAGTGCGTAACGAGCGCGGCTGAGATAGAACATCAGTCAAAGACTAGCATTTGCTATCCAACGGTGTTTGTTTATTTACAATTCCTGTAATTCTGCGCGATTCATAACGTAATTGTCGTAATTTGTAAATTTTTCTTCAGTTACATAATTTGTCTGATGGTTTAATACATATTTTTTGTCATAGACAGGCATGAACTGGCTTATATATTTCCCAAAATAAAAACTCAAAATGCAGAGTCGCAATCTAATGATAAGCCTATCTGATTTGAAATTCAGAAGGGTTGAGGGAGAAGTAAATCCTGACTAATTCATTTGGGTTTCAAATTGTTTTCCAAGCTTTAATCTCTTGTATTTAATATTTTTAAACAGTGTGTCTGCAGTAATAATTTATGTGGGGGAATAAGGTATCCCGCTGGTGTATCCCAGCCACCTTAATGATGAAAATCAGTTTAGTGTAGCTTGCTTCAGCGTGTAGCGACAGTTCGGGGATGTTTAAACACAAACTAGAGGTGTCTCGTATCCTCACGATACTCGTTTTATAGCTTGATTTTGCATAATGGTTTTTGGTACGAGTGCCCATGACTAAAATTATTGCTTTATCGTTTTACGAACAAAACCGTATAATAATTAATTAATAATAAGTAATTTTAGGAATTTTCCGCGTCACGTCTTTACCTGACAAAAAAAAATACCGAACTGTTTCACAGCAATCTGTCTGATTAACAGAATGTAGTTGAACCATAGGTTTTAGATACCGAAAACACAAACAGAAAGCAGTAGCGTGAAGTAGCGTCGCACGAACCCTGGAGACCATTTGAGAAAATTAAAACCCATAGCAACCCGTCTGAAAACCCTGTTTTCAGGTGAACATTGGTCAGTTGATGCGAATAAATAATTTTTCAGAAGAAAGTGTGAGCATCTTATGTTGAAACCACCGAAACGTGTTGAAAAATTTTACCGATCGGTAACATAGCATTCTCATTCATAGCATTCTGTCTGAAAACTGTTGGATATGATGAAAAAGGTTGCCCAGAGGTAGAAAAAAAAACCTGACAAATTTTGTGTCTCACGTTACTGAATCAGGCAACTTTTCGATAATCAGAAATTGTTAATAAATTGTATTGCGGCGTTATTACGTACGATTAATAAAGAGCTACCTGAAACCATCGAACTGAAGTAAAGGATTTTTTTAATAAATTGTACTGAAGGAAACTGGTTATATTTGTTTGAAAAGTATTGTTTATTGAAAAACAAAAAACGTCATTTTTAATCATTGTCGATCTCATCATCTAGACTCTGAGGGATAGGAGCGCAAAAAGCACCGCGCATTTGCCGGGTGACTCCAAAACGTTATTTTGGTAACTATACAAAATATTTAAAAAAAAATGTACATGAGACAGATCGGTAAAAATGTTGTTTTTTCGGAAAATATTTATTATTATTATAATCAAATTACGAAACCTATGTTTTTAAATTTTTTATATGAGACATTTTGCGATGAAACCGTCTGCCAATTTTTTTTGACATAGCAGAAATGGGCTCCCATAACACTGACGTTTTTGACCGATACTGCCCACCGAGTCGGGTTCAGAATCATCTAAACCAACAATTTTATACGGTTTTGACCGTAAATCGATGTGGCAGGGTTTTAAATGTAATTAATGTCTTAAAATAAACTAAAACATTTTCCTTAGGCGAGAATATGGCTACATTGTTTTAAACACTAAATAAAATATTTCAAAAAAGTTTTTCATCAAGTTTACAAACTTATAATAATCAACAGATTGGTATGAAAATAAGTGCTATCTACATAAAATAGTATACTGTATTCCGCTAATAAATAATGGATTCTACTAACCTACTTACAGCCAACAGCTAAGATTGTACCCGAAACAAACGAGGCTCAGTCGAGAATCTCTCCGTAATTAAATACTTTAGTCGGCCCTTCACAATGTCGCCCACCATTTAGCCAACTTAAGTTCTTTTCATTGAAACCATCAAGGAAACGGAATAATTACGCCATTCTACTATTATGAGAAATAGATATTCAATTTAAGATTTTTTGAGTATCATACATTTATGAAACTCAAGAAAATGCTAACAAACAGATTCATAATGACTGGGAATTATTATTTCCAGATTATAATGAACCCATTTGTAAGCATTTTTTACTAAATTGACCAGCAAGAAATGTTCCACCATTTCTTTTTAATTATTACAAATAATTTTCCCATACTTCTTTACTTCTCTTAAATCATATTTTCAATTGCTCTACAGACATTATTTATATTTCTTTTTATATTTTAATTTCGCCACCAACTCGTTTTACATAACTAAATATTTGTCACGTGCGACCGCAGTTGTGACTTCTAAATATGTTGACTTGTAATTAGTGACCGATACATAAACACATGACTGTGCTCATGTTAACAAACAAATTTGCCAAAGAAAGATTTTTTTAAATTTACTATGCGCCTCACCCAATCACCCCAATAGAATATTGAGTACTAGTACAAGAATTATCGTCCCATATCCTCCTGTGGTTAATACTAGTGTGCAGGCAGTTACAGCAAACACCAGTTTACCTGCAAAACTTGCTGATTGTGACATGATCCCCTCGTGACCATTAATTATACGGCTTTATGATGACATTCATGGTTCATTAGAGCACATTTAGTACCACTGGCTGATATGACATGAAGTTATTTTAAAGTTATTGTCTGATGTTAGTCATTTCTATATATTTTACCTTTTCAGCTTTCATTCTGTCATTAGCGATCCGCTTGTTGTTTTGTTGTCGCAAACATTGCCTTGCCAACCGAAAACCTTTTTGTGTCTATAAATGGACACTAAAAATATTTAAATCCACAAAAAAGCGTCAAAAAGGTCCACGCTAACCGCAATCGTATTTAATTGATATAATTGGCATTTAGGTCCGCCATTATGGAACCATCCCGGCCCGGCCCGTTCCAGAAACAGGCGCAATTTTTTCATTTCCCTCGCCGAAATGAAAATCGCCTGTGCATTTTTTCCACAATTCCCTTTCAAAGTTGTTCATTATTCAGTCGGATCCCTTTTCAGAATTTTGGGCACCGAAGATAAAAGTAGATCTGCGTAAACCATGTTTGTTTCCTCTTTTTGTAAAATTGTAGCAAAGCATTAGTTTTTTAATAATACAACATATTACCCGAGTCCTTTGATGTGGGTCTTTCATCTGACTATACCGTTGAGATAATATTTTAATAAAAAAATATGCAGCGCGGTTTTTATTTTGTGAAACGTGCTTCGTATCGAATTTTGAAAAGCGTATGATGGCGAAAAAATTATACGTGCTATTTTTACTGTATTGTATATGGTCCAGACTACCGCACATAAAACGAAGTAGCATCGAACCCAATCACGTGTCTATAAAAGAGAAACCTCAACGAATTCTAGTTTTCTATATATTGGTCGGAGAGTCGGAGCGCGCAATAAAAACAGTTGAATTGATTGCGGTGCGAGAGGGCAGCGCACCGCTCAGGTTGGCCTGGGTTGGCCCACGTGCAATTCACATGAAAAATGGCCACTAAATCACGGGCGCCACTTGAGGCGATCTCCCCGACTATAACCACTACAACGATATAGGGAGATAGGACCCGACAATGATGTCACGTAACGTTCGCGAGGATGTAGTAAAACGCTATTTCTCTTATTTTATCCGATTTGGTAGAGTTCAGTAAGTATTGACTGTTTTTGACTACTGCCTAGAACTATTTGTATATTTTTTCGAAGATTCTGTAAAGACATTATATAACATTACACCATTTTGTTTGGAATACACATGAGTTTAGAAAACCTGAAAAATGAAAACAATCATCTTAGTTTTTAATTGAAAAACAATTTCTGTAAACTTTCTCTTTTTTTTTAACTCATAAGAACTTATATATATATCATTGCAAATTGGGAAACTTACGCTCGGGTATGTAAGTAGGTAGGTATAACAAAAAGAGGGTACCACGCCTGAAATGTGGCGATAAGTTGGACACGGAAATGAAACAGGCGATGAAGATAAGTTGTTATTACTGTTTGTTATGTTACCTTGGGCCACGACGGGCAAGGGAGCCATAAGGTGGACACCTAATGTCTGCAAGTAATGGCGAAACGGAATGCGGAAAAATGCAGCGTCCACGCACTCACAGCGTCCATTTTTCAGGTACGGTGAAAATACGTACTATAAAAACCTTACAAAAGAAATTGAAAGAATAAACTTTTCTTTCAATTTCTGTTGTAAGGTTTTTAAATACCTATTTCATGATGAAAAGAAAATAGTAATCGTCACAGCAAGTTTAACACCGTAAATTATTATAATTACAAACACTAATCTCTTGATCCTAGCATGTATTATATGACCATACAACATAATATTAGGAGCGTGTCATGTCCCAATTGCAGCCGGTAGTAATTTACCGTCCATTTAATTGCTGGCACCGGCATACATGTGTACTATAGAGCTGTTATGTACGTATACAGCAACTTAGGTATGAGTGTGAAAATATTGCATGTTTGGCTTCAGTAACGTCAGGTGTAACGTACATAATCGGCTAATTAGCGGTATTCCCACGAGTGCTCGCGAATTTTTTCAACAGATTTTTAAAAGGGTTTGCGCCAGACGACGGTGTTCTCTTATTATACGGTATTGTAACACTGGATAAATACCGGGTCTGCGGGAGCACCAATGCAAATGAACGTTTTTATGTGTCCCAGCGCGGAGAGCGGCGGCCGGCGGCGGCGGCGGCGGCGGCGCGGCTGCATTCGTCTGGCGAGAATTAAACCGTGCATCTGAAAAGGTTTAAGATGAATGAAAGCCGTACGCTCACAATGCAACAACAGTTTAGTACAACTTATTCCTGTTGAGCGAATGTAAACAGTCTGAGTTTTATCTGCATAGCGATGTTTACAAATACGAGTCGCGTGTTCTCACCCATTTCACTTGAATAAGATTATTATTATAATAATTCCTTTCAGTCTTTACAAATACATTTGAGGCGCATAGTGTCCACAAGCACGCGAGTCCATACTATCGATCTGCGATATTCGGGTGTATATTTAGAGATACACAGTGTCTGAGCCGCGTCTGAACAGGAAATGACCACCAGATGAGCTGTGCCGTTAGCTTTGGATCTGTATATACCTGTAGTGTACGTATGAAGGTGAGGTTTATTGATTTATTTTGGGCTGTAAGAAACATTTAGTGAAGCTTTTTAATTATTTCAACCAGACTTTTAAGTTAACTACTTGTTACTGCCAAAATCTAGGTTAAAATTAAGCATGCACCCCGTTGTCTACATTTACCTTTCTAGTATCATACATACTAAGCACAGCAGTACTATAGTGCTCCCGTTGAAAAGTATTCAATTTGCATCAGTGATTGTGAAAGAGAGCTCATTTTAAATTTATCTACATATGGGGGATGAGATGATTGAGGGAGTCGGCCCTTTTATTCGCGGCCTATTACATACCCCGAAAGGGCAAGGGAAATATTTCATGAAAATATACTTTTGTTAGATACTGACACGTGGATAATATTTATGGATTTATACAAAAATGGCTTTTTGGACATACCCCTGCTTTGAATATTCTCTGAGTTTTTGTGACGGTACATCAGGGCGAAACATTAACTATAGGAAAACGGGGAAAACTGAAACGGTATTATGAATTTTCAGATTTAACAACAAAAAGCGCTATTTCTCCGAAAAGTACACACAGACAGACACAACGTTACACAAGCTTAATAGGAATAGCGTTGTTAGGAATAGGTATTCGTATTGAATTATAATAATAGCCAGCAGCATCTTTATTTTCGAACAACACCAGGCGATCAATGTTTATTTCAATTACTCTTCATACGTGTGTACTAGATATCTAGCCTTGGCATCGTTTTAGAAAGCAGTCGTGCATTATTTTATTTCTATCAACATGTTTGTGCTGTTCGAGATGTATTCGTTGGTATAAAGTAAAAGTTATTTCTCCAATATTGTATACGCATGCTGTATAATTGTAAGTAAAACCCGTTGCGTTTTCAATAAGAGTCAATAAGAGCCAGAGTTAGCCAGATGACGCTTATTATTGGTCGGTTATGCTGCGGTGCGGGGATGTGGCGTGGCGTGGCCGTTGCGTGTCCGCGATTCTCGGAAGCCGCGGGTTAGTGGCTGGTGTGGCTACCCTGCGGCCACGGCCAGACGTCGCCTACCTGCCCATACCTGCCTCCCTCTTACATTACCTTACCTGCCATTAAGCACCGACCATTTGGCTTCGGTACAACAAACACAAAACACTAACGTGAAATTTTATGGGAGTCGAAAGAAAGAGTTATTTTTATTTCAAGTAGTCCATTGTTTTCTATACTCGGTGCTGGTGGTGGCAATTTTTTTTGCCCATTTTGTTCCGCTTCAAAATTTCGGGCACTTAGGGTTGTCATAAATTTATCAAATCATTTTATCTAACAATTTGACGTTCCCCTGTTTCTTTTGCTCTCATGGCACTTGAGTGAACTCCCGAAAACTCTGTTTATGATAAATGGCTGGGGAAGTGAGAGTGACATGGACGCAGGTTGCACCCCCGGGCCCCGTCGGCTGCGATAAAGACTCAATCAGCTGCCCCCGCCAGAGCCGGGCACGGTGACTGCTCGCACCCTCCCGGTATGTATCGAGGAATTCCTAACAAATTATATTTATCATCTATTATTATGCAAGGAGTGCGTGGTGCCGATAAGATTTTTGTGAACATATTATAAGAAGATAAAGTTATGTTATTTATTCAATAATAATGCTATACAGCGCCTAGCCTAAAAAAACCGTTTTCAGGAATTCGTGCAGTCTAAATACATTAATTTTAACATGTTTTGAAACTATTATTTCTCTCTGTGCTTGTTTTCATTTATATATTAGGTTCCTAACTCTACTTGTCACAAAGTTAGGTACATGTTTTTCAGGAATGTTTCCGGAATTTGATTAGCCCTAGGATGTTGATCAATCGACTCTACATTGCATATTTTCCTTCTACAGAGAAAGAACCGTATAATAAATACCTAGTAATTGAAACCTAATTGAATTTTTTGGTACAATCTTTCAATATTACGTTAGGAGATAAGTAGTATGAAATAATATGTACGACTCATTAACTTTTCCAAGCCACATGTCAACAAACATTGAAGTCTGCCTGCTGCGGTTTTTCCGTCCGATTATAATTTGGGTGTCTTCAAGGCTAGACTGAATAGGCTCTTAATAAGCTAGTGCGCCTCACCATCGACTATTGCATCACTGCTTACCATCAGGTGGGATCGCAGTCAAGCGCTAGTTTATAACTATAAAAAAAAAAAAAAAAAAGTAAAGCTTTTCCTGAAGTGTGTTTGTAAGGTCACTTGCCTTCTGTGAAGTCGCTAGGAAAGCCACTGCAGATTCTTGTTACATTATAAGTACAAATGGAAAAGACTAATGAATAGTGTAAGTCGTGTGCTGTATCAAAATAAATAATTTGGGATGTTATGGTAGGCTGTTTGTGGGAGAGGCGCGCGCACTGTCGGCAGGCGGCAGGCGTCGGCGGAGCGCGGGGCTTCGTCCTCGGCACTCACTCGCGGCGCCCGAGCGGCTCAGTCGGCGCCCGACCTCGGCCACGAGAGCCGCGCTGTGCCCGAGCCTCACGACTGCCTCGCTAACCTTGCGGACATCGCAGCTTTCGTGATACGCCAGCACGAGACTTCTCATTAAAGACACTTAATGAACTACCCTCAGACTATTCATCTCTGAATCCCAGAGCCTGGCTCCGAACTTGGCCTGTGATTGTTTGCTCCAACTGTCAGTGCGCGTGTTGTGCTTTATCGATAACATAACCTGTACGATTTCAAGGGCACAAAGACTTTGCTTGGATAGTGTTGTGGATGTAGTGTTGTAGAGCTGTCGGAACAGGTCTAACTTAGTCTTTCTTAAAATCTAAGTGGGCGTATTCGAAAGTTTGAAAATCGATCGGGTGACGTGCGTGCGTGGGATTGCGTTTACGTAATCTTTGTTTACCTTGGGAATATGCACTGTGGTGACTGGTCGCCGTCTTATTACTGATAGGTACGCGCACAATTTCCCGGATGAAAACATAGTATGGGTAAGTTGACTTTACTGAGTCCTTTCTTTAATTCTTGTTATGTTTTCTCGTTTTATTCAGTTTGTAATGAATTATTTCATGTAGTTCGTTTATGTTTCAGTTTTTTAGTTCGTTGTTGTAATTTTATTTACGTTCTTTAACAATGGCTTTCATAACAAACGTTACAATTCTAGGTGCTCAAGACGACAGCCATCTCAAATAAATTTTAAGAAAGTAAACAAGCGTTTTATTGTGAGCGTCTCTATCGCTGATCAATTAGTGAAAGCGTTTTAATTTAGATAGCTCAAGAAGTGAACAGAAGTTACGTTTCTTCCCACTCGATGGCGAAATGCTTTCTACGGCGTGGGATGAAAGAGCTCGTAACAACGAAAATGGATGAAGGTCGTAAAACCAAAAAGGCTTAAATATTGTTTATTTAAGGTATATTTTAAATTCGTGTCTAACTATCCTATTCGAAGCTACATCCGGTACTTTTTAACCAGATACAAAAGCCAAGATCTGCCTAGCTTTTATCTTTTGCATATTTCTAGCTTCCTCGAGTAGACGTAGGTAGGTCTGTACGAACAGAATAAGGTAGGTACAAATAGCAGGTAGTATTTTGTTGGTAATGTCCAGCCGTGGTCCAAAATCTGTTACCAAAAAATGTTTTGTAAAAAAAAATACTTTTCATTCCATTTCGGAGAAACTATTAGTAAACGATACCGAGCATAGGTATATTGTTCCGAATAAAATTTCGTAGTAGTTGACTTGAGTGATTCGATTTTGAAAAAAACAAAGCATGTTGCACCTTATCATATAGCTGTTACCATAAATCTTGCCATCAAAATATCCGAACAGGTTTGGTAGCCAGGTACCCCTTCTGCATCGATCCTGACCGGTTCAGGTACAGTAATTACACAATGAAAACAGGTTTTACAAATTATGTGAGAAAGCATAAACTTGAGAACCGTTACGGGCCGTTACTTATAAAATTTTGCTACGTCTGTGCAAAATTTATTGACAATATTGATGATGATGCTTCGAGATACCTAAATAAGCCTTGATAGAAGTGAATAAAATTCTGAAACCCGTTTCTAGATCCCGAATTCCTATTATCTCTATCGACAGTGAGTGGTTCAATATTCTACATACAATGAAATTAAATAGGTATGGCGTAGGAGTCGCCAGCTTCCTACTTTACCAACATCCATGTGTAAAAATGACTCCCTCATTGTTACAGTTCAGCATTTAAACGGTCATTGCGAATACTATAATAGGTTCCATTAGTAACTAATACGAACTGTTTTGCAATGTAGGAACCGGGAAACGATGGACTCCATTCTGTCAATTAGGGGTCCCATGTTCAACAGTAGACATACATGGGCTGATATTATAAAAGTATATTATGATGATAGCCGAGCCGGAGGGTAGTCGCACTATTCGTTCTTTCAGGCGATGGTGTGCATATTTGATGAGCGCCAGTCGTGATACAATGGCGACGGGATGAGGTCGTCTGGCGGACAGAACACGCCTCCACTCCTCTATTATATGGCCAGGCTTGCTACTTATTTCGTGTTCAGTTCACAACTTCAACAGGTCATCATATTGCAGTAAAATGTTTGGAATTTTAACGTCATGTCCTGTTGAAGCATCAGACATGAATGGTGTTGGGTTAACAGCAGATTTATCGGGAGTACACTTGATGAATTCCAGATAACGGGAACATATTATACGATTGAACAAGATATGACTATGTAGGTAAGTATACCTTCTGTGAACTAACAGAACCGTCTCTTATCTAATTAATTGCATTTTCCTGAAAGACTTTCAAAGATTTTCGTCTTTCAAGATACTCCACATGCAAGCTAGGTTACATTGAAGAGCGTTTAGCTTTGACTCTTTTTCCTTATATGATCTAATATTTTATAGTCCTTGAAATATTAAGACATAGAAAATGCTTTTGTTCAGGGATAAATTTTAGCCATTTATCTCTCTTCAGTATCCTCTGGCCAGGTTACACGATTAGAGGCCTCTTTTCTAAAGAAATCAATCTTCCCCATAGCAACGGTATCTTATCTTATCGACCCGTCTTTTGATTCAAAAATTCTAAATAGAAAAATTATATAAGTTGGCACCTCAGTTCATTTCCCTTTTTCATTTCCTCCTTCGCTGCGTTCCGCTCCTGATAGGAAATAAATTCAACGATTCACTTCTACCTGTTTCCTTTCTCTGAAGATGACTTTGTTACTGCCCTATTTAAGGAGCTATATTTAGATGTAGAAATAACGAGTCAACTCATTTTACCTCTTCAATAAGAATTAGTATCGTAGCGTGGGTATTAATTCCACTCGGCCGGCCCAGCCGCGCCGCGTCTCGCAATGGCAGCAATTCCCTTCTAAATTATTAAACAAATTATGCTTAAAATTTCACTCAAGTAACATAATAAATCAATCGAAATCGAATTAATACTTTGAAAAGAAATTGAATTTAAACTGCCTCAAGATATTGTGTTAGGAACTGCAATAGCTTTTAAGGATATCATTAGCCCAACCCATGGGAAATTAGAATAAATTACATAGCGTAACGGTTACGTGTTCGTATGTAAAAGTTCTTATAACATTTTACATGAGCTGCTTTTACGGAGAAAATTAGATTACCGCTTCTACTAACGTAGGCGTCTCACCTGATAACAATGTGGGATTGAGAGATATCATCCATGATCAGTCCATTAAACAAAGTGGATAAACAATTCATTAGGAACAAGATTGAACTACTGATGTGGGCGAGCGCCGATCGCTAATTCTGAATTTCGGAATGGTCATTGATAAAGTAATCAACAGACCAGCCGACCGCAGTTTGGTCTGTTTGTAAACAAACTGATGGTAAATCATGCGACCCGCCATGCGGCACACAGAGCTGTGACTCAGCTCTCAGTTCAGAATGATGGCATCAGTTTGTAGGCACGAGTGACGCCATCGGAACAGGAGTACTGCGCAGTTTTGCTCATGTTACAAAAGAGATTAATGTATAGTATATTAAAAGGTCAGTGTATGAGATTATTGCAATTAGTGAGCACATTAATGAGTGGCGGTGTCTCTGTCACGTTGCGCAGCTCGTCCCTCTAATGCGTGTTGAATGTAAAGACTAGCTGCGTCCCACATTACCTCTCCCGAGGGACGCCGCGTGTCTCGCACCGGTGCCCTCCGCCGCCGCTGCGTGCGTGTTCGTATCCTTGACGAGAAGTGCTCGTATTGAGTTACCTGGGCGAAGCCAGTAACCAGAGTTCAAACATAATACTCAATCATGTCGACCATTCTAAAAGTTATACACTCATCATATACCGCACTCTGCAATTTATCTTTCAATCTTCATTGTACCGACATTTGCTCTATGATGACTGTTTAATGATATCATTTTGCGCACAATCATTGCTCAATCATTCATTGCAATTATAACTAAAAACTACGAATTGTAGATACAAGATACAGTTAGGCAGTTTAATTAATATACCTAAATATTAACAGGTTCATCCAGTGTGTTTTGGATGACCGAAATATCGAAAATCAGCGATATACCTACCTATGATCGTTGTTTCATATGGAGTATGTGTGAAGTTGAACGGGTGTTTGTGACGCATTCGGCGTCGTAAAGTAGCGAGATAAAAAGATGACCCTCCGTCGCCTACATCTCATTATTTATGGTTCACAGCCTCCCTTTTGGTAAGTCTTTCCTAAAAGCAAGTTTTTTCCTCACCTTGGCCACTTTTTTACTTATCTGCACTCAGAAAGGCTAATAATGTGATGAGTTATTAATAGTTGTTTATTTAATATATCAAGGTGGTGGTTCGAGATAACACTACAGTGAGGAGGTCAAAGTTTAATTAGTTTTCACGCGACTTCATTCTCTTAGCGCAGGTTTGACAGCGGCCGGCGACTGGAGGACGGAGGGGGGAATACAGGCGGGTCGAGGTCGGACTGGTTAGTCTCATTAATGCATGACTGCGGCACATCCGATATTTCGCATTACCACATTTACGGCACAAAATATTTTTATAAAAGGCTTCTCAAAAATAAAATAACTAAAAGGACGCTGCCAAAACGTTCCTCTGCCTCGGAACAGAAATGGTTGTGCCGTTTCTTTATGCATAATAGGATGAACGGAACCAAAATAACTTTTTCCTGTTTTATCCGCTTATAAATGAAAAAAAAAGCTTATTTAAGGCATAGCACAACACGATAAGGAAGTTTCTTTCTGCTTAATAAATAAGGCACAAACACATAACGATGTCTCTGTTTTGTTCGTACTAAAGCTATTTTGAGAGATGTAGCAGTAATGCTACATCTCTACTCTACTGGTAAATCTGGGATTTACCGACCATCAACGGCATTTAAGTAGTTCCCATGATAGTTTAGTTTCCATTTGCATGGATCTTCTCCAGTTGTGGTTGTTTCAGTATATGACTAAACTTCTAAAATTTCACCTTCTTTAGTTCTTTGGATGCCCAAGAGTGGAGTAGAGATTGATGGATATATTTAAGCCAGTGTATACAGTAGGTAATGGTAGGTAATGTCATCATATAATTTACGTCGCGAGTCATTAAATTAAATGGAAAATAGAAATGACATCATTTTATGATGCCGCTCATGAGCTGCGCTTCCGTGAGCATTATGTAAGTAATGTAATTACCGATAAAGTGTAGGCTCCATATTTAACACCTATTTGATGATCTTTAAATTTTGTAATTGAGTAATGTTGACTTAACACATGTGTGGTAATGTATTTAGACCGAGACAGAGAGACCGGAACAGGCGTGTGCAGCGAAGCGAGCACGCTCAAGGTCGAGCACACGCCTTCATAATTCAACTACATTAACCACAAAGCGCATGCATCATAACATTCATAACTAATCATTTGAACCAACTTACTGCGATGCTATGTGATGATATTTTATGAGAGATGAGCAAACATTACTTCACTAGCTAACATTATTCAAATGATGCGACTGTCCCTGTCGATAAGAATATTAACTTTGTCGATTCCCTTATTGGGCAGCAGACTGATGAAAATATGTTTCCGAATTTAAATACGAAGCCTTGAAGTAACTCATTGGTAAACGGAACGATTAAAGATAATTAATAACATAATGCCAACAATATCGTGGCAACGTACAACGATAATAAAATAGTTGAAATGACACGTACAATGCGAAGATATTTGTTACATGAGAAACGGATATAATGTGCTCGAAGAGTAAAAACCGAAACTGATTTATTGCCGTTCGGATCGTGGCTCGAAGCGTGACGGATAACGGAGTGGAGCGGCTCCTCACTGCAACTATTTATTATGGATAATGGTCGCAGGCTGTCACGGCTCATCAGACAAATCTCACTAAGTGACCGCTCTGTTCCGTCATCAAATGCCACTTTATGACCGGTTCTAATTGAATCATCTTGCCTTATGACGACCTTATCTTTTTTATCTTTCCATCCATTCCATTAACAAAGTTATTATGAGAATGTTTGGATTAACCAATCTAAAATGTTTGTGTGTATTCGCGTGACTAGTGATGATTGTGGCGAAATTCTCTGCAAAAAATAAGATTGTTTCAAATCACGGGTATTACGCGATGAACGTTGAAATATTCTCTCTTTTTTTGTTAGGTAGTTATTGGTTATTTTTTTTTAGAGAAAATGCTAGTTAGACATGCGATTTAAACATACTTTCCGAAACTCTACTTCCAATTGTACCTATTAATGGGCAAAAATTGTCATTACAACTTTTTTGAGAGTGATTGAATACGATTCAAAACAAACAAGTGAAAGTGCAGCTGGGACATTGTTTGATTCGGCGTTGTTTATACGTACTACTTGGTGCTGCGGTCAACGACAGGCGACGTTAAAAAGCGCCGGGGAATCCAGATCACGTCACAGCCAGCCGCCTAGCTAACAATGATAAAGTAGCTGACCTCGAACTTGGAATTACTTTAAACACTTAATTATTCTATCGTCACGTGTTTTACTAGGTACCTACTTTGTTAAGTGACTCACGTTATTTTTCTAGATCACTGTTATTTACTAGGTAAGTACTATCGCTAAAACTTTGTCATGCATTTATGTTAGGAAATTACAAATATTTACAAATCAAATTGATTTGTATAGGCAGAACAAGCGTTTGAGCGTTAGTCATCAAATAATCACTTTTGAAATCATTCAAGTGGTTGTTGGCACACCCGATCATCACCATTTATAGGAGCTCTATACTTTAGTGTACCAGTTGTTCTCGTGCTCGCGAGTGCTCGATGCAGTTTCCTTTATTTTTAGAAAATTGGCCTCTCATGGATAAATCATCGAATCCGGTCACGACAGCATTCAGAGCGCGGTGTGCGTATCAAGTATCGATCTGGTGAGCGGCTCAGCTGCGTCGCCCCACATTTCACGCTCGTTGCCGAACGCGACGAACACGCTCGCTTTGGTTAGTCGCTTTGCTCTTGCCGCGCCATCGCGGTTCTATGAATGTTGTATTTATGGATCAAAACAATGGTCCCAAATAGAACACGCTGCTGCTATTTTGACATTTTCATGTTCCTCTATTCAAAATAATGTGGTTCACTACGATCGTCTAAAGTTGAGGATTTATTGCCTAAAATATCATACCTAAATGAAATCGTGCTCGTGGTCGGGAACAAAACGCTCCGTAGCTATTTACGTCGTGACATTATGGTAGTCTAAAAAATACTTTAATATTTTTCTCATCACTTTGCCCAGTGTCAATGTACATTTGGAAGTAACCACCATTCAAGTGTCGTTAGTAAGCTTGTGGTTGCTTACTTGTCCTATGCTGATACTGAGTCTTGCATAACTCCAGATGTTCGTGACTCACACCTAATGCGAGTAGGTGTCGCAGCCTCTACCATGATTTAATTAAGTAGGTACTTATCTACCTCGCTCTCACTCGAAAACTAGGTACTTGTCCTAAAGACAAAGTTATTTTGTCTACGTTCATATTATTGTAATGGGTTTATCTAACTCAATGCTGAATTGGATTAACAATATCAGTATGACACAATTTATAAAACAAAATACTATCACTATCCTCATCAGCTCTTTCCCGTTGTGCGGTAACCGGTATTTACCGTAAACACAGGTGTGGTATTAAACCACTGAATCTCACTGTAGCATTTCATACAAGTTACTCATGGCTCTGCGATTATGTCTATCACAGTAATGTCTGGACTCGCTTGTGAACACCGTGAGAAACATTTCAAACAAATTAACTTTCCGACATTACTGTCACGCGAGAAAGAATAAGCAACAAACTGCACACATTAAGTTTTTGTTGCATGTGTTACGTGTATCGCATAACGATCAGACGAGTCAGTGTAATCGATTCAATTAAAAAGTTTCACGTGCCTCGGCTATGATCATTGTTATTTGGGTCTTTGAACTAACGGGATTGCAAGTGAACGCATGCATTCTAGACCTGTCGTGCTGTCGATTATCGTGACTTATCATTACATATCTATCATATCTTCTTCTACTAAGAAAATAAGCGCCAATTAATTATAATTAACGTGCCATGTCGACGCAAAGTGGGTACCTGCCTAGTTGCCTACTTGTCATAGTTAAATCGAATAAGCTTACCTGAATATCAAACAAATAATTGATGAAAACCACGAGGAAATAAGATATACAGTTCTATAGTGGTGGTGGCAAGCGATGCCTTTGGCCCGAGGACTGCGGAGACAATCGGCCCTCGTGACGGCTTTGGCGAAGCGAATAATGACAGCATTGTTTGAGCGCTTTTAATTAATATCGATTTGACGACATGCGATATCTTCATCGAGCAAATTGGAATTGAAGGAATTGTACTGAGAGTAATAAGCACCTATTCTTATCGAATAGTTCCTTTTATGCCTAAACCTAGTAATGATGTAACTATGTGTAATTTGAATGAGCTTGGTTTTTATGTAATTTATAAACAATAACATTACCTGAAACGTATACCTACTTCAAATGAATGTATGTAAACGATCCATATCGCTTTAAAATATAAGCAAAGAGCATTGTTTCGTATTGCATGATGTTCTAACAAAAGCAAACACGAATGTATAAAAACGCGATAAATAAAACATGATTTTTATCACAATCTGGGCAGCACTGTGTTTATTGACTTTGTCACATTGGATATTACATTCGATTTGTTAACACGTTCTTACATTTGTAAACAATTCGTACAAGGTATGACAAGGTCTCGAAGTGGTCAATGATATCATGCTATCAACAGTGACTATCGTAACCCGATCAAGCATAACATTTTTAATGACGTGATTGAGTATTATTTATTGTTAAATAACGTAGTTTCTTTAAAGTGATGTACGGTATTTATTTAGAAATTATGAAATGACTTTACTTTACCCAAGACTGTCGTGTCGCATGAACATTATTTAAGTTTTTGCGGTTATATAACCATATTAATCTAGGAAGTAGCTGTTATGACTAAGTATTATGGTGCAGAATGCTTTGAGTTAGATAATGAATAGACGTAATTCCTTTACTTACATTATGTATAAATAAAAAGACAATGTAAATGTAAATAAATTGGATACACTTTATTGATCGGAGACAACAGCCTCATATCAATTTATTTTACTTACTAACCTTTTAATCTGGATTTGTAGGAGAAACGGGTCATTATATCGAGAGGCACATAAATCGAGTGTTTCTCTCTATTGTTGAGCATTTTCCCTTCCGTGACGTAGTACCTATCTACTGGAAATGACTAATAAAATTGCTGTCTGACATTTTATTGAATATTGATAATAGCATCGTCAGCTAGGCCGGGATTGGGATCGCTTATTGAAAGCTTTAGTGAGGGGCATTCACGTGGTGATTGACAAATTGCCGCTGATCCCGGGGTGATGGAGCACGTCACGCTGCCAACAATGATTAACCCGGACCCGACCCGCGAGCCTCATTTCCTTTTACAGATTTTTCTTAATACGTACCTGAAGCCTTCTATATGTAGGTATATCTTCCATATAAATGGAAACTTGTAAATAATATCAAAAGGCAAAAGCACTTTTACTGAAATAAACATTTATGTTAATTAAATCAATACGGTTTACCCAAATTCGCGGAACCACAAAGTAGGTAGAACAGTTTTCAACTTTACTTTGATATTCGATTAGGTCAGCTTCGGTCATGGCTATCTATAGTTTATTTATAGGTAATAGTTGAAGACCTTAACTAAACGCCTACCTTTGAATTTGAATACATAATACATTAACAAACCGTCAAACAAAACACCTAAACGGGGCGTGGGAAAAAAAATACCCGTATTTGGTTTTTTACCCATTCGAGATCCTAATGTAAAATCCGTGCTGTATAACTAACAAGCCAGAATATTTTAACGAACCTCACCAAACTTTTATTAATACACGTAGGACGCCAGACGCAAGTTGTCATCGCCTGCTTAATTTGACGTGACGTAAAACACATTGGAAATACCTTATTTTAACGGTTTTAGTAAAATAACGAATGAATTGCATTGCATGCCTTAAACTGCAGTAAATTATCTATAACTCTATACATACCTACATATTATAATAAAATAGTAACGAAGTCAAAAATGTAAATTGAATATTTTTGAGAAAAGTTAAGTACTGCTACGAGGTGTGGGAACGAGTCTGGCAACAAATGGTTTATAACCTGAATTAACACGTCCTTTCGTGCGTCGATCGGGCTACTTCCGCCCGATTTAAAAAGCGCGCATCTGTCAGTCAGGCTGAACTAGCCTGATCGCAACTAACTGACATTTTGACCGTTATTTGTATCATTAATCAGTATGTTTAATGCTCAAAGTTCTTCATCTGTACTTTTAATTCAAAGCAAAGCCAAGGGCAAAAGCTAGTATCTAGATAAAAGATCTAAATACTTTGCTCGTAAAATATGGTAGGTATCTTTATTATACCAGTGTTGCTTGTTCCTATGTTATTTCTGCAAACATAAATACGAGTAGGTACCTAATGCCGCCATGACCTCATCGTTCTAAGTTTTTACACACTAGCACGTCAAGAATTTTACCTAGTAGATACCTAAATATACATGTAACTTAAATACAATATTCGGCATAACTTAAGGATGTTTTTAAACAATATGAACGTCAGGTAAACTTTAAGGGATCACGTTTAAGTGCACACTCAAGGGATAATCCCTTTTCGAGTATCTCAGCAGCTTTAAAAGCCAATTTGTTTGGAAGCGGTAGCTGCTCAAGGGTGCTCATTTGCATATTTGTGAAACTATAGATAATAGGGCAGTTCCCAATATTCGGGTCCGCAGGGATATAATCATTTTGTGTCAGTGCGATTTAACCGAAATATTAATTTATGATGAAAGGTTATTGTCATTTATTATACGTATCGAAATGAAACTACGGTTAAAATTACCGAAGGGATTACAATATTGTATATATTTGCAGTTTGTAAGCTACGCCCTCGACCGTACTTATTATAGTTCTCGGATAAATCCAACCGATACGCGCTACGAAAAGTGCTACGAGCGCTACGAAAGGTGTCATTTGAAAAGATTTGCTATAATTATTGTTATTTTGTGGATATTTGAGCAGGCCTTCAGATTTGTTTTTTTAATGTAACATGAGGCCAAAGGGTTAGGCAGAGGTGCACCTATAGTACGTACAGTCGCATTTCGCCAGTTATGTTTATAAGTCCTATTTAATGGGGAGCAAACCTATTGCCATCAACAGGGCACAAATCCAGATTTCGGCCTGCTACTGTGAAATTCCAGATGGGAAATCCCAAGCATACATTTCCCGACTCGGGAATCGAACCCAGGACCTCATGCTCAGCAGTAACGCTAAATTTGTAACTTTTTGTACAATTTGACGTATTGAATTATATAATCACATTAGATTAGAACCTTCTTTCTATACTCCGTGATAAGAACCTATTGTAATCTTAAAATAACACAAAGAAAAATAATCTCTCGGAATTCAAATTCAAACCAAAATCTGTTGTTGTTACAGCCGTAAACAGCACGTTCCCAGATTAAACCACGCTTACCTTAACAAAATATGTGATCTCAAGGTGAAACTCGCTTTCAAGCCTGTTCGTTTTATAGCCGAGATAATCCTACCGTTGCAAATTCGCCCCATTTAACAATTGACGGTGAACAAACCTGACATGACCCGCTCGAGCCGCATGATGGTGTAATGACTACAATCACGTTGCAACAATCTAGTCATCAAAACTGATTGAAAAGTTTCCCAGTGTTGTGCTGCGTGCATCAGATCAGTAACCATTTGTTATTGTTTCATAGTATTGGACGACCACGACTCGTTACGCGTATGATCGGCTTTGTTATGTAAGCTGAAAGGAATAATCCCCGTTGATAGCTATTGTCGTCATCGTAATAAGTCCGCCATGTTATTTATACCTTTCAATTCATTGCCAGTGAAATCGTGAAACGGATTATAAGAAAAAATATGATTACGTGAAATGCATATCAATATGATTTAGTCCAAACTACTCGTATACTCAACGATGTGCACATAGTTGATAGTATACAATTATCTACGTGTAGTAATATATCTTACGATTTCTAAACCGTGACAATATCGTGACGGTGGATTGATAGCTCTGTACCGGCTAGTTTATTATGTGCTCGTTGTGATAGCTAGTATGACCAGTTAGACGGCGAATGTTAGCGGAAATCTATTTTCAAGAACTTGTTAAAAAAACTTTTTTCAGCCGGCAAGATCCTACTGGAAAATACTCTAAATAATCAAATGAAGTGGATTCATAATTTATTATATTCGTATTTTAATCATTAAACAATAGTGTTTAGTCGCACTTCAATAAATACATTGTTTTTGTTACCACCTCACCATGAAATTGCATATCTTACACATAGGGGCAAGGGTTCACGGGCTGAATAATAAGGGGTCCCGTTGTGCATATCGGGCGGAGGTCACGTCCGCGCCGCCGCTTGCGCAGCAGTTCGATGCCCGGCACGCGTAATTGGCACACGGCTATAACAACAAACGACACCACATATTATACAAATTTTATAATACTTACGCAGTTTCATAAAATATTAAACAATCGTTGAAATGAAAGTAACATAAATAGGTAGCAATTAAATGATTAATTAAGCGTGCAAACATGTCATGTTATGAATATTGAATAGGAAAGTCAATGCGACCGTCAGGTTAATCTTCAATCAAATGAAAACGTTTCTGGGTAATTAATGAATAATGAATCAACGAATGTAATAAACGGCGACATAAAAAGTAAATGGGAAGCCGGAAGGCGAGTGAGATTTAAAAGCGATGCTTAAACTTTTACTGCTGAACATGAGCTTCCAGTCCGTCCAATGATAGCGAATGATCGTAGCATCATCTATATACTTATAATAAATCTGTAGAAGTGAAAATTCTGTACATTGAAAATATCAAAAAAATAAATGGCAGGGGGTGTTACTAGACCGACACCGAACCCAAAAATTTGATTAAATTTTTTTTTGTCTGTCTGTCTGTCTGTCTGTCTGTCTGTCTGTCTGTCTGTCTGTTTGTTCAGGCATCACGCAAAAACTACCGGTTCGATTACGATGAAACTTGGTATAATTATTCTTTAATATCCTGGGCACCACACTGGGTACTTTTTATCCCGGAAAAGTATCGTATCCTACTATCTATATTTATACCTATTAATAAAAAGACAAGTCCTGACTGACTGACTCATCAACGCCCAGCCCAAACCCTTGGACCTAGAAAGCTGAAATTTTGCATAGAGGTTCCCTTTATAATGTAGGCAAGGAATAAGGAAGCATTTTTTGAAACCAGCTACCTTCCTACGGTTGGGGGGTGTCAAAGTTTGTATGGAAGAATTTTAACGCACTGTCCGATTAACTCGAAACTCAATATTTATACTTAAACCCAAAAATTAAAAATAACGTGTGTCAGGATTTTTCGAAATTCAACCCCTAAGGGGGTAAAATAAGGGATGAAAGTTTGTATGAAAAATCTTATTCCTTGAGGTAATAAACATGAAACTTCGCACGAATAGTTATCTAAATCAATTATAAAGTTTGTAGTTTGTAGTTTTTTGTTTTTCTAAATTACCCCCTAAAGGGGGGTTTGGGGGTCTCAGTGTTTGTATGGAAGAATTTTAACGCGCTGTCCGATTAACTCGAAACTCAATATTTATACTTAAAACCCATGGGGATGTATGGGGTAATTTCCGACACTCACGCGGGCGAAGCCGCGGGCAGCAGCTAGTAGAAGATAATTAGACACATGACCACCAATACTTGAATATTATCTATGATTTGGTAGCAACGTTGTATGTTACAGTAAACCTTTAATACTTTTATAAAAGTATTAAAGGTTTTGGTAATGACATTGGGGCACACAATTTATGCCACAATAGGTAACTACAAAATTATAACTAAGTGGTCTAATCGACTGCTATCATAATCTACTTTGTTACATGATGTTCCCCACTGATTGTTCAATTGTGAAATAACTTTAGCCAAGCGCTCGACTCTTAACTTTCCTTCCCGTGAGATTTTTTATTAATCTACAAGTCGGTACTTTATTCCTGCCAGTAGTTGTTCGAGACACAAAGAAAAAAAAAGCACTCAGTAATTATACCGTTGCAAGTAAGGGTCTTCGATTGTTTATTGCCTCCTCCGCCGGATGTTTCAACTATTCTATTTATATTCCATGTTTCTGTTGCTTCGAGTTGTCAAACATAGCGAAAAATGAACGGTTATTATGACGAGTAAACCGGAATTGAGGAATCTAGAGATAGTGCTATAATACCAAAATGATTTGTGCATTTTCGTGATACATAATCCCACTGCTTTTGTTCGCGTTCAGAGAGCACAATGACATCTATTTGCTGAAGTAGTGCATGTTGGAAAGCGTTTACTTTCCACTTCGTCGAGATTTACAGCCTCAAGTTGTGCCGACCGCGGTGTCTGGTGTCATCGGAGGCTTTCTAGTGAAACCCTGCGGAGCTCGGAGCACGGAGCAGGCGTCGCGCGGCCACTCGTGACCTCGCATTCATATCCGCCGAACTCACGATGTAATGCGACACCACGAATTATGTTCCCAGATTTAATATTTGAAAAGGATTCTCGACTCTACAATATATAGTTTACTAGTACGTTTGTAGTAGTGCTACGTTTTATTGCCCATTTCAAAGTTGGAACTCTTAAAGTTAGGTAATAAACAAACAATATGGCCACTCAATATGATATTTAATGGGTAAAAATATTGTTAATACACTATGTATACAGCTTTGGCCAGTCTAACACGGGCCAAAGCCCAATATGGAAAATCAAAAGCGTCCTGGAAAATTTGCAGCTAATACATATTCAATGGCAAATACAAGGTTTTTATTCCCGTCACGCTTGATGTGTGATTGATAGAGACATTGATAAGTTAGGCCGTGGATGCACAGGCGAGCTGCAGCCACTGTGGGTGAGTGGCCGACTTGCAATGTGAGCACGTCCCGGCTCTCACGACGAACGGGCTGCGCTCGCGCAAGTAGCGCACTTTCTCCGGCACGAATGCCCTATATTGTGCTTAAAGAGCTTCGGCAAATCACACTTTCGTTAATTTAATTTAGCTAAACTTGTTGATTCTTCATTGATAATATTGTTATTAATATTAAGTCTTACATCAAGACTTAAATATGGTATTTCCAAAAATAGAAGTTTCAGAAATAAATACAACTTCTTCGAAACTGTTCTCAGGAAACGTTGAGAATGTTTTATCTTTTGGTCGTCGATGTTCTAAACATGGACGAGTGTAAACTATAATAAGTCCATGTTTGTTGTCCGACTGCGACGCGGTTGACACGGCGACAGTTGTAAGTTTAGAGATAAATTTTGAGGGGGCAATGAACTCAGGTGGGAATTCCGAAACATAACGAGGAGGACCTTTAGAGTGTGAAGTTATTAATATAGGTTATAAAAGCATTTTTTTGTTGTTTGCATTTTAATAGACTACAAGTACAACATTGGTCTTTTATGGTGATTAACTGCTATGAAAATATTAAATGAAGCATAATCTTACGACCGGAACTTTACAAGCCCTCGTGAAACTCCGCAGTTAGGAAGCTAGCACACTCCCCTCCGCAACAGCGCATAACAACCATAATTTTGTGATGTTGCATTACATTATCCCTATTCGTAATTAATGTTCTAATAAGTCAAGTTTTACGCCCAACTCGCATGTGAACACTTGCGCTTTCGCCCGATGCTATTAATTAACGATGTTATTCAACATGTGGTGCATTATTTCACGCTCCGCGTGGCTGATAGTCTTCCGGTGCGCGATGCACCGCCGAGTGCCGCCATGCCGCGTCGCTGTAGAAACCAGCCGTCACTTTACTTCCCAAGGCAAAATATCCACACGAATTTGACATTTTTAGATCTCGCCTGACGCTTGCAACACAACGCTTTGAAATGCCGCGCTTGTGACGCGTGTCGTAACACTGTTTATATTGTAACCAAACCTAACCCTTTCATAGAAACTGTTCCCTAAAAACTGAAATATAGGCCGACCGAGAGTTCGTTAAACCAAAGCAAAACTTAAATGACTAAACCGGATGTTATAAATCTCACTATATCATATATATTAGTATGCTTTATATTTTATAACATCGCGAGATTCACCTTGAAGTTTATTTGCAAGTCTTAAATTGCTTTCCTAAAATCGAACTAACTCCATAATGGTATCTGAATAGAGCGTTTCAGCGACTGCGCTACCTTTTACGGCGTGCCGCGTGCGAGATCGAATCCAGTGTTTTTTTTATTACAGATCTCATGTTGTAACGATGTGAGCACAATAATCGTAAAAGCTGGTCCCCCTCGAGAAGTGCGCAAACTGTCCGCACCGTGATAAAGGAAAATGCATTACTTCCCCAGTGAGGGCGCACAGGGGGTTTTCCTTAAAACAGCCCTTCAAAATGGCGGCGTAGGTCATTAATGTTCGGCTCAGGAGCCCAAATTTTAAAAGTCCACTTCCAACTTAGTAATTACTTCTATGTGAGTAGCTCTATAAGATAAAAGTGCGGATTTGTGACATTATTTTTTATCCGAGGTGACAAGAGAAATGCGAGATCTTGTCTGCAATTTAGACTCAAGTACAACCTCTATTGCTCATAAAATGTGCAATCCAGTTTTCCAAATATTGTCTCAAGGATTATTGCGTTTTATTTGTAAAAAAGATACAAACAATATAAATGAAATTTTAATAACATATATCAGTGTTGCATGTGAAATATACTTTAGCCATATTAAAGTTAAGCTCTGCATTTACACGAGCCTTCTGAGCATGTACTTACTATTTACTGCACGCGGCTCACATTTGTTACAAGTCTCGCGTACTTTTTTATTAAAATGAAATTACACACATCATTCTTCGTATGCAAAAACTTAAATGTAACATGTGTTAATTCTAGCGGTCATTGTCCTCTAACAATAGACTCTTTAATGGCTGTATTCATAAAATACAAATACAAATGAAATAGAGACGATTAGATTTGATTGCAATTATTTAGGCCTTGGTTTGTCTGTGTTGCTTTATTGTTTAGCTTACATTTATTTTTACTTTGTGAACGATATTATTGTCTGGAGTAAATCTGACTGTTTAGCAAAACATTATATTGCATTTAAACAGCCTTCTGTTTAAATAAAACTTCAACATACACGGTGGATAGTGATTGGTTTACATATTAACATCATGACGGTACCTTGTCAATATATCTATGAAAACATCATGTATGTAAGAAAAAATGTACATCTTTTTAGTAAAAGAGGTGATAGACATAACTATAGTACAAGAAATAGGGACCTATTAGTTCAACCAGGTTTCAGACTGGCTAAAGTGGACTCATCTTTCATGGGGTACTGTTTAAAATGTTATAATAAAATTCCTCCCCACATACTTCAACTGAATGAGACGAAATTCAAAACATGTATAAAACGCACACTATGCAGACAGGCATATTATAAGTTGGGGGATTACATCACTGATAAAAATGCTTGGGCCAATGCTAGTCCTGCTCCACAACCACAACTAATTGATTAACATTTGGAAAGTCTGTTGGAGCTGCTGAAGATTGTAAGAACATCTTTGCATTGTATAAACTCAATTTCCTTTGCATTATATAATTGCATAGCACATGTGTGAGTACTATGTACTATAGAGCTTCCATTTACCGGATAATTTTATGTCTTTCATTGACTTGAATGTGCCCTGGCGGCTGTGAGTATGTCATGCTCGCTAAGATGTCTCGCTGATGGTGGCGTGTGTGTTGGATCATTTAGCTCCCTTCAAAATGGTTGAGCTGAATGGTGCTAATCCATGCGTCATGTTCGTGAACGGGCGCCGTCAGTTGGGGCTGGTCATCTCTTAGCTGCCATGGTTTATTTTTAATTTTTGAATTGTTTATATCTTCGGACGCTTTTTATCATGCACGTCTTTCTACATTGTTCTCACATGTATACTTAAGTAATTTCAACATGAATGATGTAACCAATTTTTGTAACAATTTTTTGATTTAAAAGAGTGTCCGTGGAGTTTCTTGCCCGTTCTTCTCCATAGGTACCTACTACGCTTTGGAATGGGCAACTAGCTTCATTTTTCTGACTGACCGACTCCTTGACAATTCAAAAGTGCCTGTAAATGGTTTAATTGAAATAAATGCTTTGAGTTTGAGTTTGAGTTTGAGTTTATCCATTCACTTTATCATAGTAGCAGATGCGTTCAAAACAATATATCATAGACAGCTTTATGCTTACACGCCCAAAGGTATTATTAAATAAAAAGGTACATAATACATCGCAAAAGTCTTTTCCGAGAAAATCAAAACAATAAATTGTGCCCGATTTGTCCCGGCTGTTTCGCAAAGTTGCCGGCCATATAATACGACGGGCTCTTTGGGCGTCATACATTTAGGGTTAGAGGTCGGAACTGCGGCAACAATGTCGCATCCATCGGCCCGGTAACGTTCCATTTTATCTGCGTAAGTGTACCTACATTCATGCTTGGTGTAACTAATTCCCTCACGTTCTATTTAACATCTACTTATATTTTTACTCATTTATAAGTCATAACACTCATAACAGTAGTAATGGTAATGATGCTATTAGTAAAATTTTAACGAATGTAGGATTTTTAGTGGGCTAAGTAAAGAACACGCGGTTAGTATAATTATTGAGACTACCCTTAGGTAGTCTCAATAATAGAATAAAGTACCAAATTTGTTCAAAGTTTGAAAAGTAATATACGGTCCTGAAAATGGTTTCAGGCTGAGCTGAATACATTTCTCATCTGCGATAATTTTGTAATATCTGTTTCTTTTATTTCATTGGTACATGAGTACGTGCTGCGGTGAATGTGCTAAAATGATCTCATATTACTTCATCTGTACGAATGCGACCTTCTCCACGCTCACATTTAGTACGCTTGTCAACTGCGTTATGCCGCTTAAGCCGAGGAAGGTGCGAAAACGTCACGTTACTTACCGTTTCTATACGTATAATGTTCGCCGTATCGTATCGTATTATGCTAAAGCTACACAGAACAGCTGTCAGCGATGCGATGTCTAAAACAAATTCTTGTTACTTTATTATTTTACTGACCTTATGTGTCGTCATAGCTGTTTTTATGTTGATGTTAAGGTAGATGTGTTACAGTTCATTAAAATTATCGCAAACAATATACATTATAAAGAACGATAACGAATTAAGTGCTGTACTCTGCACCTAATAATTGTAATAAAACCAGGTGACAGGTGATTACACCGCGAAATGAAAAGTGCAAAGTACCTATGTGGACTGTGCAGGTACTAACAATCTAATCCTACGTATCCGTCCCTATGTAAGCAGTACTGTATGTCGACCACTTAAAACAATTTTGCTACCAAAAAAATATTATGAAGCCGCTACGCTGCTACGCCGTTTGACAGCTACTGTCAAGCTGCGTAGCAACGACTCTATGGAGCGTGAAAGTGCATCTACATTTTATTTCCGTTGCAGTTGTATGTTGCTTATTTAGACGGTGTACTACAAACCTCTAATAATATGGTAGGTACTAGTATTTAGCCCGCGGCTCTGCTCGCTTTAATCGAAATAAGAAATAAACTCAACCGGCTCGCGTATCGTCCCTCCACGTCGGCTACATACAATTAAGTCTCTGCATTCATCGCCTCCTGCAGTAAATTATTATTTCTACTTTCTGATAATATCTATTGCAAGAAATTATACACCTCAATATATTTGTGCATGAGAAAATGAAATTATGCTAAGTAGAACAATCAAATCGAGTTTTAAGTGTTCTAAAGGATATTCAGATGTTTTATTTCTTAATTATATACAGTTAGTGGTCGTATTACCTGTGGTTACGTACGAATCTGTTGAGACGCGAGCCTCTAACCGGGGGTGAGTTTCCCGCTGTAGGGGGGAGGCTTTCTCCGCGCGGGGGGAGGGTAGTGGTAGACGTGACGAGTTTTTATGATGAGTACAATCAGGACCTGTAGGAGCCACGTCCGCGCCACGTGACGAGCTGGTTGGAGCCTCGATGAATACATGGCTCTTGTTTACAACTCAGTGATAAACTAAGCACTTTAAAGGTGTTCGTTTTCTCTTTTATGCCTCAAGGCGATATACTTCGCTATAGCTTGTTTTTCAGGCTTACGTATTCCTTTCGCCACAAAACTTTGGAGTATCCTTAAAACTAGCAAGTGAGAAATAATTACTTCGCAATCTTGCATTTAGAATAGATAAGCGGTCAAACTTAGTATTTTTGTACATACTTGTAGCTTTAATAAAGATAAAAAACATTTGGGTTTTTATCATATTTATAATCCTTGCTCAGATTTTAATAGCCTCAGTAGGGAATTTAGCACTTTAACTACGACTGGATAACAAAATCACATTCGCCAAATGATTGATAATGTTTGTTTGTTGTACTTAAATGAATAATTGCGCGCTACATTCTTCCCTGTGTAAGTAATTAACGGTACCTACCATGTGAGGTCATTGACCGGCCCTTACCTTGCCACGTGCCCGTTGATTTAATTTTTGTTAATGCACGTTACGTCATAAAACACCCTTTAGCAAATAAAGCATAAATGCACAATGAAAATTATATCTTTTTATTTTAACTGAGTAATACTTTGAGGCCGCATTTACATTTCATCCAAAATGTACGTCTTATTTGTAAAGATTAGCATTAAAGTACCTACCGTCTGTGTAGGAGGACCTTTATTTGAAAATTTGCTGACATCATTTCTAAAGGTTAACATAGGTTTTCAAAGGTACCCTGGTGGGTCGCTATATACATTAAGGCTGAACCTACCACTGCCTTTGTAGGTAAGCAACACATAAAATGTTTTCGTATTTATATTAATTTTACGGTCTGTCCATTATCCCCATGTAGATATGATCATAAGTACAGCTGTACAAGATAGCGGCCCTACTCTGAGTCATGAATGTTTTCATAATGAGAGCGTGCGCCTGCGATGTACATGAAAGTGAACCAACACAGACTGTAGTGGCCATGTGCACTACTACCGCGGCATCAATGCAGCTGTCCGATTATCGCTGGCCGCATGCCAGCTCATCTAATTACCGATTTATAAATTTGTAATAGTTCACATTTATTAGAGCAGCAGATATTTTCCGTTCTTTTATATTTGCGAGTAACTTTCCACGACGGTTAACACAGTAATTACCTACGAATACAAGGCGTCTTTAGGAAATTATTGTGCTAAAGAAATGTCCGTTTATTAAAAGGCTGGCGGCATTACTGCGTACTAACAGGCAAAACCGGAAGCCGTGCTTCAACAAAGCTCGCCTTATCCAATCCCGCGCTTTTAAAGGAAATTTTCTGCTTATCATCCTTGACACAGTTGTAGTCACTAGTTTTATGAAATTAACTGGGAGCATTTTCTGAGAGCTTGTAGCTCTCGAACGCAATACGCATACCCATAATATTGCTTAAGCTATAATAAAAATAGGAATATATATAACATGATTATCGGCCAATAGCATTTAACTCCCCGATGGCACGGGAAATATTTTCAGCGAATTAGGTCATCCCATGTAATATGAGATCGTAACAGGAACCTGCGCGTCATAGCCTATCGGCGAAGGTCGATCGTACATTTTTATTTGGCTACTCGGTGACTGATGACAGATATTGATGGGTGCGATGTTACACGCAGGCTCCCAGTAATACCCCTCGGTGATCGGTGATCGCACAGCGGCCGAGGCTAATGGGCTGGGAGTTTTATTTATATGTCAGCTCCATAAATAGAGAGACGATAATACGATTGAAATTAATGGGCGTGTTCGACAACAAACTTTTCCGTTAAGTTTATCAAGCAAAATAAATCTTGCGTGTTCAACCCGTAGGGTCCGTAGTTTTCGTCTATTAACTGAACTTAAGCGAACTAGTTAATTGAAACTAAATATTGAAATACGAACAACATTACATTTTAGTTATCTTTATTATTATTCTTAGCATTATTAATAAAAGTCGTTCAAAACATTTTGGTGAAAGCGAAAATATAACACTCAAAGTTAAGCACAAAAGTTGAAAGGGTAATAATAGAACAATTAAAGCTACCCGAAGCTCTTGAACACGGACGCAAGTGTCGCCGGCACGCAGCACAATAGATCTGCTCGGGACATTGTCGAGAGGCTAAAGAATTGCACACAGTTTTATTATTCCGAACAATTGACTAGGTGGGAAAGTGAAGACGGCTAGAGTGCGTATTGGAGACGAGAGTACGTGCTGCGATCCCTCGGCGACCCCAGGGCCTCGCCGGATGTCTTGCCTTAGTCATATTATAATCAGATGCCTTTGGGACCAGCGCCGAGCGTATAGATTCAGTTCCTACTGCGCAATACAACATAACAAAGGATTAGATACTTGAAAATTCATAAATAATTATTGTATACCTAAATAATTATGTCGCGTATTTGATGAGGTGTGACTTGTTTACAATCAATTGTTTTAGTTTAGCACATCGTAGCAATCGTAGCTACTATGTAGGTACGTCCTAATGCGTAAACTTTTCAATTGTATTTACAACTCTGTATATGGACTTAACGTATAATTACTTATGAAAATTGTTTCTCTCTGTGTTTATCCTCAAATAGTACACAGTACCTAGAGGCCTAAATTAGAACTGTCAATTTGTATTAGATATTATTATGATGAATGGAAAAAGTGTAACGCGATGCAGTTTCCTGTACTGTCACTTCTCATTGGGCCTCGTGCAGTGACGCCACTTAAAACGTAGACATACATAAATCACAACAAAGTGTAACATATTTGTTGCTTTCTTTCAGATCTTCGTCGTTACCACCTTTGAACATTCAGCTAAAGGTAAGCAAACAACTATCCGATATTGTTTACAAAGAATGCTATCAATACTGCATGTTGATTCCGGGATCGCTAACTCGTCGGCGGCGGCGTGGCGTGGGTGCGCCCCACTCTGCGAACAACAGTACTAGCTTTTGCTGCTTTTTTCTCAAGTTTGGACCATTTATAAACAACTAGCTGGCAATTTAGCCTCGTTTCGCTTTTCCCGCTCACCATGCAAAACTAGGTTAGAGTGAGATAATAGCTGCCCATCTCGTTTGTTTTGCTCCATTGTTAGCATTCTCTACCGCGCCCGATGCCCGTTGCAAACTATATTTTATTGAAAAACTCTTCGAAGTTAATAGGTGAAGAATGTTTAGCTTTTTTGCTGAGAGTTGCGCAGCGTTGTTTTATTATTGCCTCTTTGTGTCCGCACTACAATGTTTATTTATCCGTAAACAAAATCCAATGAAAATATCGGGTTTGGATAACTATCCCGATATTGATAGCTATACAAACACCCGATTCATATCAATGGACACGCGCTGAATAACAGTGAGTGAAAAAATTGTTAATGCTCACACACGAGCAGCACACGTCAACGGCATAGGCAACTACTGCCGTCGACAACGTGCGGTTCGTGTTTTTGGGCACCGTGCTCAAGTACACGAGCTGCGTTTGCCGTTGACGCGTGCCGCTTGTGTGTATGAGCACTAACACAATTTTATCCACTGTATATGTAGAGATAGAATGAGCATTGTATTGAATGAATAATTCATAAATGCATTTCTAATATTTATGATGAAAGTCTCATAATGATGTGTCGTTTATTTTGATGTGATGAGAAATTAAATTGAAAAGGCAATCTCAACAAAGTGTTTTGACACACTTATTAAACAAGACGACAATGTTAAATTCTTGCGCTGAAATAAAGCATCTTTTAGCAGACATTTGGGCAACGCGACCGCTGTAGCTAAATTAAAGTTTGTTTGTTGTACGGGTATGTTTTGTCGCGAGCCGGGAGCCGTTCTGCTGACTCCGCTGATTTAGGGGGAAACTTTCCTTGTTTTGCATTTTACGGGAGCGCGGGGAAAGTCGCCCCCGAGATTTGAATATTTTAGAAGTGGCGTAACTTCGCTAAGGTGCGTCCCTTTATGCGACTTCCAAGCGATTGCCTCACATGCTTTCAAGGGAGGTAATTGAAACACGCTTTTAAGAGTAAGTGCAAATAATAATTTAAAAAGAAAAAGCCTGTTATACGAGACGTAAGATAAAAAGAAGATGGCGCAATGTGATAGGTCAATTCTATTTCCCGCAGTGACAGTCATTTATTTCCTTTGTGCGCGTGTCAGTGCAGTATCAATGTGGAACGAGTGCGGGATTTGTCTCGCTCTCTGAAACAGGTTAAGTAAATAGTCAGATGGCTATTCATAATGGACGAATGGAATTTCCACGTTCAGCTGAATAGAGTTTGCGCTTTATCTGATTCAGTTTTTAATTAAGGTCGTATAACTTTTTTATTAGTAGAGGAAACTCTTTCTGTTTGCTTTTGTATCGATACTTTTGTTCGATGCAAGAGATACTGCAACAAGAGGACAGCGTGTACCTAACAATCAATTGGGTTTCCGTGTATTGATACAGTGTTGTGTTTTTGTTTCAAACAACCTGAAGCAAAAATCAGCAAGGGATCCAGCACCATAATTGCGGAACACACAATCAATCACAATCTGAATGATTTTGAAGTATATTGCTAATCCAATGCTTCATATCTTCGAAAAATTTGTCTGCTCAACAACGTAAAAAACGCAATGAGTGTTGTTGAACATCAAATCCATTGCTACCGTAATTGTGTTACGCAATTACCCCGCTGATTGAACTAGTAAAACGATTTCTATCTATATTTTGGATAGTTTACTTTCATTTTTAAATTTGTGTTTAACTAAGTACAGGACAGTCTAAAGATATATAACGCAGTTGTTTATCAACTCTCCTTATTCCTTTAATTAGGCTAGAGATGCCTTATAAGAATTAAATTTGAATAGACATTTTGTGAATACGGAAGAAACCGGACCGGGAATGAACGATGTAATCAGATTACGACCTTTTTGATATACTGACATATTTGGGTCATTGGAATCCTTTGAAGTTGCTTAGCGACAAATCAATACGCAACTCTATTCATTGAAACTGTACGACGCCCAAAAATAATATACCTATCTATTGAATTAAATAACATTTTATTAAATTAATTGCCTACGGCATTGCATTTTACCCAATAAAATTCCACAACGTGTTTTACTTTATTTTTCATTTGGTCGCATCAATATGAAGCACATTACATTTCAATGTTTGTCTACGTTGTATCAGTTTCCGCCTCGATGCTTATGGTTGAATATTTTTGTTTTCTTTGTGTAAACTGCGACACAGCAGCGAGCTTTTTCTGCGAGCTCTTTGTGGCTCATATAGTGTGGTAAAATAGTGATTGCTGATATTGCCTATCGCGGGAATGTATTCTTTGTGGCTGGAACTGCAGGTTGAAAATAAATAAGGTTGGTTTTGGGTGTTTGCTTGCTTCGTATCTCTTTTAATTTTAAGAAAAGCAAAAAGAATTTTCAACCAGGACAACTGTTTGGATCTATGTACCTACTTACTCAACAAATTCTGAATATCGCTACTTGATCTGCGCGGTCAAAGGTCTTCATCTTCATGTAATCTAACGGTGAGCCTAGGTGAATGATGTTAAGTTGTTGATGAATCTGTATCGAATTATAATGCGAGGTGGCGGCAGGTCGTCGGCCCCGGCGCGCCGCCCGCGCAGCCCTGCCGTGCCGCCGCGCCGGCCAATAATCCGGTTAGGGCGACCGCACGCGCCGCCGCCGGCGCTGCCCTGATCGAAATGTAATTGGGTGTGCTCACCTGTCGCACCGCACACCTATTAAAATAGTTAATTTCTGAAATTGTTTCCGATTCAAAAACATGTTAACTATGTGTACCTACCTACTGCAAAGTTGGTACAGGAAGCGTAAAACTGATACATTTTCTATGTAAAATGTGTATGTTTGTCATCTTCTAACCGAAAAGGTTACCAAAAGGAGTGCACTTTGGTAACCTCTTTAAAGTTCTTAGTTTGCTACTATACTTACCTACTTCAATCAGTGGATTTATAGGTTCGCAATGAAGTAATAGCTAGTTTACAGGAACTTTTAGCTCAGACGAAAATACCACACACACTGGGTTACTTATCATTATTGGAATGATGTGATCGCGTATATTTTCTTTGGTTTATTTATAATATGTATATATCTACATGCACCATCTATGCGTGCAACAATTTCCGTTAGTAAAACCCGTCTAAAATAAAAACAACCTTGATATTTTATATTTTTCCATGAATGTCTTGGCTTCAATGAAACGAATTCGCGGAAAAATATTTTAATGAAAAGACGTAAAAATGTTGTTACGAAAAACATTTTGCGTTTTGCATCCATTTTGCGTGTAAATAATTGTGCTGACATCACCGACATGGCAAACAAAAATAATGTAAAGGCGAATAAAAGCTGTAATTAAACGGTTGCGTCATTTACGTTTACAATGACCGGCGATTTGTGTGTACGAGCGGACGTTTAGGTGGGATTTTTATACAGGTTCAGGTAGTTACAATACATGACGTAACTCGTTATTGTCGTGGAGAGTTTTACTGAAAAGTAGTGTAAAGTAAACAATTTCTATTTAGTCAGAAATTGCCATCAGTATGCAGTCCTATATTAGGTTTTAGAACGATGCTGTCACTTGCAAGCTCGAAGCGATCAAAACTCTCGTACTGTTTCACCAGCCGCTGGTAACCGAGCGTAACAAAGTCAAATTGAAATGTCAGCCTTTCAAATATTCACACAACGTAGTTCCACCTCCCTGACTGTAACTTGTAAGCTTATTTGGGATCTGCTTCGTGTTTGTTGTTTCAGAAGTGTTTCGGAAGCAGCGTTCTAGAACTGTACTTAATTACAAGACTAAATAGTTATATATGATCTTAATTGGGCTTGAAGTAGTATACTACTTCCTAAGTCGAGACGTTTAGATGCAAATTAACATTGTGATTTGAGAATATTTCCAAATCTCTTAAAGATATTGCATCAGCATACTTCAGATGACAAAAGTCTGCACATTTGCATAATCTAGCTTTTGCGAAACTTTCATTTTGATTGGGATTAATATGCATGATGTGCAGTTATCTTGAAGTGTTATAATGCATGCAAAGCAAGATGCTAGTCTAAGTAAGTATTATACATATTTATGTTTCAGACTAACAACTGTCTGGTGATCAGAATTCTAAATGTATCTTTACATCACTGTAAAGCTGCTTGCCTATGGAACATGTTTTAAAACATTCAACGTAAACAGTACCATATAGGATATATATATATGTAAGACTAGCTGCTGCCCGCGGCTTCGCCCGCGTGAGTGTCGGAAATTACCCCATACATCCCCATGGGTTTTAAGTATAAATATTGAGTTTCGAGTTAATCGGATAGCGCGTTAAAATTCTTCCATACAAACACTGACACCCCCCAATCCCCCTTTAGGGGGTAATTTAGACGAAGGAGGAGGCGGAGCGCGTGAGGGAGAGGCAAAGTTCACGCCCTCACGCGCCTAGCCGCCGTAGGAGACGCCCTGGGCGTCGGGACTCCTTGGAGGATTCCCGGCCACCGTAGGCGCGGGCTTGCGGGCGGTGAGCAATGGGTAGCTCGCCCCCGATAAGGACCAGGCCCGGGTCGACGGCGCGTCGTGTTGCACGCGCGCCTCAAAGAGATGTCAGCAAAACTGACGGGGTCCGCTAGGACCGTTGCCCGCCGGGGTTGCGGGTAGTCCTAAGGGGAAACCGTGGCCCCTGGCATGGCAAGGCAAGGAACACGGGTGGGTTTTAGTCAGTAAAAGTCTGACACGCCCTCCCGCTCCGCCCAGAGCGGGAGAATTCATTGGATGATTTCCCAAACAAAAAAAAAAAAAAAGTGGGTAATTTAGAAAAACAAAAAACTACAAACTTTATAATTTATTTAGATAACTATTCGTGCGAAGTTTCGTGTTTATTACCTCAAGGAATAAGATTTTTCATACAAACTTTCATCCCTTATTTTACCCCCTTAGCGGTTGAATTTCGAAAAATCCTGATACACGTTATTCTTAATTTTTGGGTTTAAGTATAAATATTGAGTTTCGAGTTAATCGGACAGCGCGTTAAAATTCTTCCATACAAACTTTGACACCCCCCAACCGTAGGATAGGATACTTTTCCGGGATAAAAAGTACCCAGTGTGGTGCCCAGGATATTAAAGAATAATTATACCAAGTTTCATCGTAATCGAACCGGTAGTTTTTGCGTGATACTTGAACAAACAGACAGACAGACAGACAGACAGACAGACAGACAGACAAAAAAAAATTTTATCACACTTTTGGGTTCGGTGTCGGTCTAGTAACACCCCCTGCCATTTATTTTTTTGATATTTTAAATGTACAGAATTTTCACTTCTACAGATTTATTATAAGTATAGATTTTGCTAGCACTATTTGCCTAGTTTCCAATCACGCCTGCTACAAACTCCTTTTGTTAACACGCTTTTGTCTACATTTACTGTCCGAGTTATCGACAAGCCAATCGACATTTGAAAGTCAACATTTATAGGTGCAACACGAGATGCAACACAACGCCTATACGTTGATTGTAGACCTTTATACATATAACCTGAGTTTAAAGGTCACGACAGAACAATATACCTTGCCAGTGGCACTGGACTTTCACTGATTGCAAAACAAATGCCACATCAGTCACTTGATATTTCAACGACAAGTAGTTCATAATCGATTCGTTCATTAGTACAAGTATGTTCATATTCTTTATTTAAATACAGCATTGCGTAACAATGCTATCGACAGTTTTCATCTGACCGTTGGATTTGGTTCGAGATTCGTCTACTAATCTATCGCGACTCGAGATCTTCTTCCTCAACTGAAATATGGATTACGTCTATTCATTTGAAATTCAAAAGAGGCTGCCATCGCTTTCTCGTGTTGTAATGAACTCGTTTTGTATCGATATTTATCTAAATTACTATGCGAATACTAAATACGGATTAGATAAGTCTAATTCATTGGTATGAATAACCACTTACTTTAAAGTCATTTATAAACCTGATAAGATTATTAGGTAGGTATAAGAAGAAGATAATATTTCATATTACTTTTAGAAAAAAAACCTTTGTTCTTGATCTTTAAAGGTTCCGTTTTCGTATTAAGGTCGGAACCCTAGAAAACAACAAAAATAAACTTAATTAACCGTCATTATCATAACATCAAACCGCAAGTCCTACTGCTGAACATTGGTCTTCATCAGCTTTAACAAAAGCGTAGTTACCTACTTGATATGTAATGCATAGGTTCTATAGAGCGCAGTGAAGGCATTCCTATTGAACAGTGTGAACGGAAGTTTTGAGCGATGTCATTGATTTCCGGGACATCTAGAGCGTCCCCAGTAGCCTGGCCTTGCTCGACTTAAGATAGATTTGCGTCAGTTCGTGTAAGCCCAGGTATGGACGGGCGGTGTTTTATCGCGCACTAGACTTTCAACTGTCGATGTTGAGCTAAGCATTGAGAATCCAGTGTATCCCACGCGCCAAAAACATACACTATTGGATATTCAGCACTCGGCGCTAAGCAGTGCGTTCAAAGTCCAGTGCGAGTACGAGGGCTAAGCGTGGACGTCGACGCTTAAAACCTTCCGACTCTTCGTACCCGACAGCGCAAATTACACTACCCTATGATAAACAAATAATACACGGTATATATACATATTATCCAATTGGAAAAGATTTTCATTTTCTTAACCTTTTTTGATATTCATGAAAATCTGTAGTAGGTGAAAATCTGTAAACTTTCCATGGTGTCCTCTTAGGCGGCTTTTTTGTGATGGTAAGCGAATGAGTTATTTGAATGGTTATTCTTCTACTGCTGATCGACACGAACTATGGCAGGGTTGCCTGTCCCAGATGCTTTTTTTTTTAATTTATCATGTAGGGCAACTATCTAAATTATGTTTCCACATAACTTGGAAAGTACAGGGGAGCTTAAAAATAAGTTGTACAGGAATTTACATCAAGTCATATATTTTATTATATTTTGGAGTCGAAATCATAGTTGTTTCAAAAAGTACAGGGAAATTTTGTGGATTTCTTATATTTAACAGAGGGGTTGAGCTCTTCATCTGAAAAATAACAATTTAGTGATCAAAAAGTTCCAATTCCGTTATTGTCTCGAGTTTAAATTTAAATAATAATTATACAAAAGCTAGGTTGATATTTTAGGAATTTTAAATTTATTAAAATGTTGGTAAATAATGTTATTCACTGATTAGGTACTTTTTTGCAAAACCTCCATAACTATCTGGTGATAAAATGATTTAAAACTTAATTGACTATACTTTATTTTTGTCCTTATTTGCCCTCAGTTCCTAATAATAAGTTTATTATAAAACAATGAATGATCTATGAGGCTTCTTATTTATGGTAATAAAATACATAACTTTCTACTCTATGAAGTCACCTCGCCTCGAACGATTAGTACCTATTCAATTTAGTTATATACAATCTTAAAAAATTTGATATAAGTGTCTCAATGATACTTATATAAAATATACGCTAACAGACTTAAAATAATAATATAAACATGTTTTGAGCAGTTTTGGGCACCTTTCCTGTTGACAGCGATGCGGTCGAATTTTTTGATGCCCTATGATTCTTTCCCCTCCCATTAAAAATGGATGTAAATAGTGTTTATGGATATTGTATATACATATATATGTATATAATAATCTTGTAATATTTAAATATTGAGTCATATTCTCTAATGACTAAAGAGGCAGCCGTTGCGTAGAATCATCTCGAAAATCAAAATTGATACAAAATTCGATGACATAATTATTGATAACAATGTAGGTCAATCTACAAGATTCTAAACTATAATTATACTAATTAATCTAAGCCGAACTTGAATATGAAACAGTCCTATGAGAATGGTACCTATAGGTGTTAGCTTTTCGTACGTATTTTATTAATATGTATTGTAAATTGTTTCGTGCTACCTTATTCTTTCCACCATCAATTTGACGCAGGTCTTCTCTCGAACTTATCAAATCCTTAAAGTAACGAATAAGTTAATTATATTATTTGTGGACAACAACAAATTTCTAACAATTATTAACCATGTGAGAGTTATTGTGTTATACCTCGGGTGTATCTGAGACAGCTGCAGCCATTGGATGAGCGGTTGGCGGGTCACACGACTAAAAAAAAAAACGATATTAATTTACTATTCTGTGTGCGTCATTATATTAGTCAAAAAATATTTATTTATTTATTTATTAGAAACACTTACAACTATCATCACAGGCTTATTACCCAATACAATAGTGTAGTTATAATAGCTTTCAAAGATAACATATAGGTAGCTTACAATTATTATAGACTTATGTTACAAAATGCGGCCCGTGTGAATTCACTCAAAGTGCAATTGAAGCAGTCAACCTGGGGCCTAAGTCTACTAATTTATAAACGCCACAATGGTGTCATAATGGTTAGTTTTTGACAGTTTTTTTATGGCAAATCTGTCAAAAACTAACCATTATGACACCTTTGTGACGTTTATAAATTAGTAGACTTAGGCCCCTGTTGTTGTGACACCGTATTGAGTGTATGAAGGGCGCGCGTCAGCGGCGCGTGCTGCAGCAGGTTGGTGCGATATACTTGGACCTACTAATATATCAGGGTTATAACTGTTATAAGCTAGTGTGAGCTAGCAAGCTGGTCAAGTCAATACCTCAGTGCAGTCTTATGAGTTACTGGCATGTGCGATTCTGTCAGTACAAGTATACTACAACATTCTTTGTTTTTACTCGTCACTCACCTTCCCTCAAAACGCCTAGATAAAAATTTACACTTGACTAGTCAGTCTCTCAGGCAGAAACTATAGTAATTGCCAGTGCCATGACAGTAACACTTATCGTTTGAAAGGTCGGGGCGATTGGAGCTACTTTCATGTAAGTGTCCAGTGCCTTCCAGGCTTTTAGTATTAGTTAGTACCTAATACAAATGTAATTCCGGTACCCACGTCGGTGCCCATCCATAGTTTATAGCAGCAAACAGTGCATTATTATCAACCTAATAAATTAATTTAGTTCATCGAAATCTTGTCTAAAGTGAACTTGGGTTTTTGTACCTATACCAACCAGAATACCAGCGAAATTCCTCGTATTTTTGCATAACTTTTTAATTTGTCGAGATTTTTAATTTATATTCTTTATGGCACCGCTTTAGGTCGTGAGCTCTCCGAGTATCAAAAACTATTAGGCCTAGGTCTTTTAAGGGGAGGCGTGAAAATTGATTCGCTGTTACAATTAGGTAGATAATCTTAGTACCTAAGCAGTCATGTTTTGGTGACCGTACCTTTAATTCGTTACAAAGTATAGTTAAAGCCTATCCTTATATCTTATCCTAAGCCTTGATGTGTATGTTTCCAGTCCACCGATAACAGTAAGCAGTTTACGAACAACGTTTAAAAAAAATAACTTAGTTGGTAAATCTTGACTAATAAGTTATGCAGGACCTGCATTGCAGGTTCAACATATGATGGACGTGGCTACAGTATAATAATTTGTGTTATATTTACCTCATTTGAAGTGCCGACGCCTGGTGTCGTCGCTGCAAAATTAAGTAAAAACCTTATTAGTTTATGAAAAACCACTAAACGTGACAGGTACCCAGCTCTTCAGAAGAGAATGTGAGTCATTAGAATCAATTCATGAATACTCACTAAAGTGTTGATCCATGATGATGTGTTTGAAATATTCGTCGAGGGTTTCTAACTTAGCATCTGGACCTGAAATTGTTTATTAAATCCTCGTAATGCATCTATGTAAACTCATAATAAAAAAGTATTTTTTTAAATTGCTTACTCATGTTTTCCGGTTTCACTAAAATAACATGTTGTTCAACTGAAGAGAAATTTTATCATTAATATCAATGACTTAATACTAATCTTAAAATTCCTAAAACCAAACTTAACGAATAACTTACTTATTTTTTCGACTTCTTCATCCATGAGAGTAATACGCACTGTTGAAGAAAATAAATTATATTTAGAAGAGAAAAGAAAGGATAACGTTTATTTGGTCACAGTTAGTGAAACACAAAATCCACAACATAACAACATCCAAAAATGGTTTAAACGATTGAAAAATTGTTTAAAATGTAATTGAGAATACTTTGAAAAGCAGTAGATATATTGCTTTACATGTAAATTGTTTTATTTATGAGTTACTCAAAACTTTCAGTGTAGGTACCCTTTTTTTTTTTTTGAAATCATCAAATAACTTCTCCCGCTCTGGGCGGAGCGGGAGGGCGTGTCAGACTCTTACTGACTAAAACCCACCCGTGTTCCTTCAGTTGCCTGTGTTGCCAGGGGCCACGGTATCCCTTTCGGACTTTCCCGCAACCCCGGCAGGCATCGGCCCTGGTGGGCCCCGCCATTGGTGCTGACATATTCTCTTTGAGGCGCGCGTGGAACACGCGCCGTCGACCCGGGCCTGGTCCTTATCGGGGGCGAGCTACCCATTGCTCACCGCCCGCAACTCCTACGGCGGCTAGGCGCGTGAGGGCGCGAACTTTGCCTCTCCCTCACGCACTCCGCCTCCTCCTTTGCGAGCATTACTGCTTCGCAGAAGGAGGTGACGGCTCCCCATTCCCTCTCGCTCCGTACCATGGCCTGAACCAGGGCCGGACGCGAGAGATCTCCACCGCCGATGGCCTCCACGAGGACACGGCGGTGCTCTGCCCAAGCCGGGCAGACCTCCACCGTATGCTCCACCGTGTCCTCCGGGCGATCCACACAATGGAGTGTAGGTACCCTAAGAAATAATTCAGTATTCTCATTATTAGTAGTAACCTTAGGCATTCATCATGAGATTACCGAATGATTTTAAGTTTTGTAAAAACAGGCAAATAATGACCTGTACCTAATAAAAATATATTATATCCTAACTAACACTATAAATGTGAAACTGAGTTTATTTATTTGTTACGCTTTCACGCTAAAACAGCTGAACGGATTTGGACGAAATTTGGCACATGGGTAGATCATGACCTGGGTTAGAAATAGTTAGAATATAGGATTCTTTTTATCCCGGTAGTTCGTTCCCGTGGGATAATTTCCAAACTTCACGCGGGCGAATCCGCAGGCATAAACTTCTAAACTACACAATGGATTTTGATGCGACTTTCACAATCTTTTAGAGCATTTTATATCTTAGATTTAGCTCAGAAGTCTGTATGTTTAAACATGTCGTCACTTCAGTTCATTTTTTTTGCACCCATGTGAAGCCGGGGTGGGTCGCCAGTCTGTCTACCTATCTTCTATATAAATAAATGCTGTTCGTTAGTAAACGCATCACTTTGGTTGAACGGTTGGACCGATTTGGCAATTTTTGGTTTTAAAATGTTTGGAAAAGTTTCTCAGCTAGTTAATAAAACCTTACTAATGGCAACAGTGACCTTTGCGTAGCAGTGGGACAACATTGAAAAAAAAGCGCGGTCAGTTTTTAGGGTTCCCTTATAACAAAGAACCCTTATAGTTTACTATTAATTACGCCGACAAAGTGGTAAAATAAAATCTTTTTAGGGTACCTCCCCTACACGTAAAGAGGGGTTTTTTTTTTTCGTCTATCCCATGCTATAGGGGTATCTTTGGAAAGGTCGTTCAAAAATATTGTGAGTTTGTTAAAACCATTTTTGGATTGATTTATTTTTGTCAGAGTCAAGTGCACCCCCCCCCCCCCCAGCTAAATGTAAGTTAGTAGTAAGTTCTGGATATGTGGAAAATTCACAGCACTAGATAACGAAATTAAAAGGAACACTATCACAGCTAAGTAGGCTTTACAATTTAACGAGTAATTATCGACCAACTTACATTTGCAGTTGCAATAACATGTTCTGCCATACATTTTGTATGGGAGAACATGTTTTTCAACTACAATGTTAAGTTTGTTCTTGGAATAAATTCACCCCAGCTACGGAACCCTTCATTGTGCGTGGTCCGACACGCGCTCGACCGGTTTTTTAATACTGACAACTTACTCTTTCTTCGGAAGTTCATTAACTTCTCCTCCTCTTCCTTGTTTACCTTTCCTTCGGTGTCAACATATTTTTCTGTCAAAAAATACAATATATCAATCAACCAATGAATCAATTCTTTATGGTGGATAATAAAGGAAAGGAATACACTTGTTTTTAACACGATCAGTTAAGGCTCGTACACACTGGCGGGATATCGTGCAGGTCTGCACGAGCCGTTATGCCCCACCATAATTAAATAACCTTACTTATCAATTTTTTAGTTTTTTAGTGTTATGCCCTGGCTGGAAGCCTTAATTTATTAAGGCTTCACAGGCAAGCCCGGTTAAACGGCCAACAACCTCCTAGGTTGACCTGCGAGATGACATAACAAAACAATTACATTTCAATTATTTACCCGACTACGGCGAAGCAAAAAGGAGGGTTATGATTTTGACCGGTTTGTATGTTCATCTGTTCCCTCATAACTTCTAAACTACGTTACATATTTTGACTAATTAGGTATCGTCACATTAAATTGAGTGCGTCGCACCCTCGTGCGCTAGAGGACAAAAAGTGATGAACTAAAAAAATTTTTTTTTTTTATGCCATGTTGGGTATCAAATGAAAGTGCATGCATCAAATGCGTGCAAAAAGAATAATAATATTATAAACCCAAAATAAATAAAAAAAGAAGTTATATACCTAACTAAAACCCAACTACGACAAAAACGCCAACTAAAAAGGTATAAACTATAAACAATCCGGAGGTACTCGTACACGAAATCTGTTCTACTTATACGACGAGACGTGTGACTTCTGTTTTTAATTTTTTGGCTGTGATGTCTTGTTTATTTGGGTTTACCTTTTTAGTTGGCGTTTTAGTCGTAGTTGGGTTTTAGTTTTATTACTTTTTTAATGTTAGTATTATTAACAGGTTTAAAATAAACAAAAAAAATAAAATAAAAAATAAAAATGGAAACAATGTCCACTTTGGAAAGAATACAGTAAAATGTAGACCACCTGTATTATGAATGACTTCTTTAAAAAAAAAGTTACCTACCCAATAAATGTAGGCATAATATATACATAAGTACCTATACTTTCGGAATTTCGGGGCTGATTTTGATGAAAACCAAAATGGTCAAAACCATTTAAAAAAAAACTGTAATGAATCTCACCGTCTAGCATAGGACTGTTATTTTCGCCACCTAAACACGAAGTGTGCAGCCGGCACGAGTCCAGGTCGCCGGGGATCCTGCAGATATATCGCCACTTGCACACTGGCCTCTGTGTCGTGGTTATATGCAACTTTTCTGGAATAAAGAAAAGTATTAAAAAAGGTAAAGCTATTCATTGATTTCTCGGTCTATGTTAATCAATATCAATAGTAAACTAACCGATATGTTTATTCCTGAGATGTTTCAGTTTCTCCGTAAACTTCGGTTCTGTATAGGAAAAGTTACGTCATTAACTACTATTGTTTTGGGAATATTTCGTTTGAAATCAATATCAATATTATGTTGATACTCACTGCTATTCTTCTTTCTTGGTTTACGCTGCTTTTTTATTTTTTTGTTTCTTAACACTGAATAAAAAGTGATAACGGTCAATTGATATATTAATTCCAGTAATACATTGTGCGTTGTCTGTTAGCCAAGAAACTGTTTTATATTGACGAATTATTTAGCCTGGACGACATTATGAAACGGATGAAAATAATATTGTACTAGTATTTACGGCCACTTTTGTTTTGTCGGTGTTTGAGTTTCTGCCTCGATTTATGTTTCTCCACTATTGTAAACAATTCATTAAATTAATATTTTATACAACTGAACTATTGGAAGAAGACTTTAAAGAATAATTGAGGATGGTCAAGCACAAGAAGACCTAGAAGAGACTCGCACTGACCTTTGACGATTTAGAAGGCCCTGACTAGCGAATCATGGTATAAAGGGAGGACCTACTTAGCAGTGGGTACTCAGTACCCACTGGGTAGAACAAGGCTGCTAATGATTATGATGATCAAGACTGAAGCACACATGACCACAAGTTAAGTTAATAAATGTTAGTGATTTGTTTTTTTGATAATATTCTATAGTCACGGCAATATTTGCTTTTGTGGTGTACCTGCAAAAAAATATGTAGGTATGTATTCATGATTTTAGTAGAATATTTGTGACGCGTTTAAAGACACTGCGTTCATCAAGTAGATCCGACAAAATGACAGGAATATTATACGAAAACAGATGTATCATCAACGATTCAACATCATCAATGATATACACGGTACCTTTCCTTTTTCCCTTCTTGCTTACTTTGTGACGAGTCATTTTAGTTCGATTTTTCTGTCCTCCATCCTTATTCACCAGTTCCACCTCCTCTTCATTTGTTGCATTATTTTCTGCATGTACTCCCGTTTTTAAATTAGTATTTTCTATATTCGACTTACGATCTTTATGGTTTATAATCAAATGTCTATTAGGTCTCATTTTCTTTTCAATTTTTAAAATTTTATGAAATTGTGGAGTGGGACCTAGAAATCAAGAAAAAATCAATAATAACTACAATCAAATACAAGTCGAACCCGCGCACGGTGTCAACCACGGAGGCCAACCAAACCCAAAGACCTCCTTCCTCCAAAGATCTATGATTCATAGTAGCAGCCATAGTTAACTAGATACACGTACTCTGTGAGTTTCTTGTGACTGGCTATTTTGTAGGTTCTAAAGTTAGGTAGGTAAAGCTCTGTGATAGACAGACCGGCAGACGGAGCTATCTGCAGGGTTAAATTGAAAACTCTATAATGGGTTTTTTGAGTTGCATTTAATAAGCTCCACGAATGGCGATACAATTTGGTGCACCCTAGAAAGTGGCTTTGCGGTCTAATATTTTTATCACAATGTACTTAATTCTTTTTGTTAACTTGACTACTACAAAAGTACGTACCGCTCTGTCCTGTTCTTAAAACGTTATCCGAAGGACTGACTTTTTTAAATATCACTAAAAAGAAAACAAAGTTTTTAAATCATCTTATTGGAACAATAGCAAAAGTTACAATTTAGATAAGACTATGGGGATTTCGTAAATCTCAGCTACGAAAGTAAAGTAGTAGGTAGGTAGGTAAAATATTGACTTACGTTTATAGTGACATCTCATAATTTGTTGATCTAGTTCGACCAATTGCCCTGACATAAAATGTTACGTAAATAAGTATTATATTTCACTTTGAAAACTTATAAAGACTCTTGTAATTATATTATTACCATTCATATGATAAGTTTGTGCCGGTTTTTCCGTAAAGGAATCACCTGAAGCCGCCATTCTCACAGCTGCAAAATATTTTATTAAACATTAAAGTCTACATGTCTCTTGTCTGATATGTCTAGACTGGAACCAACATACAACATGCATTCTGGTCATCTAACAACCGAATGACTAAACAAATTGTACACAGATAAGGTTTAAAATAGTAAACGTAAATTCCGTCCAATACTACCTTCTCCTTCGAGAGCCAGGGCTTGAAGTGCATCCAGGCCAGAGAGATCGTTCTCTGAAATAAATAAAAATAGATTTAAAAAATCCTAAAGCTTTTAATAATATGTGTAGGTAATCTGAGAAAACAATGAATTACCAGTCAAAAATACGATTCTTCTTGTGGTTAAGACTGTAAAAATAGTAATATTTTACTGTCCAAGAGTCTATAATACATAAAATAATAATAAAATCACATATGAAAAGCGTTTAACCTATCTTCATCTATAATACTAAAACGTTATCTATACATACAGTAAGCTCGAAACAGGTTATCCGCCAAATCTTCAGGACTTCTCGCGGAACTCACAATTCCTCTGCCGTCTACATTTGATAAGTTAAATATAAAATAATAGATTACTATATAAAAATTGTTGTCTATATTATTATAGGTCTTTTAAGAGGGTGCATCCTAAAAGTTGGCAACGTCGTAAATAGCTGTCAAATATTTACCTGTTTCGATTAATTTGGAAATAATACTGTATGGAAATAAGAAATGTGGCTAACCAATTGACTAGAATATTAATAATGAATTGCAATTATAACATTGAATTTGATGTTGTACCCGTTTTAGGTGAAAAAAAGGCATTTGGAAAGTTACCAAATACTTTTTTTACATCTAAAACTAACTATTCGGTGTTACGATATTAATTATTGCATTTCATAATCAATATTCTAGTTCGCTAGTTAGCCACATTTTTTATTTCCATACAGAAATATTATCAAATTAATCAAAACAGCGAAATATTTGACATCTATTTGCGACGTTGCCAACTTTCAGAATAAACCCTCTTAACTTGTCTTCAATTCTTACCTCTTGAACTGACTGAAAAATAAATATATAAAATAGGGTAATTTTTTTTTAAACCTGCCAGCACCCCAACTGCGTAACTTAAGCTAGCAAACACATGGGGCTCATATATTTAAAAATAATGAAATAAATAAAGCTTAGATGCTGAGAAATAGCTGCCCGTGCTTCAGAGCGACGCGACGTGTTGTGTGTTGTGGTATTATTAAATTTTGTTGCAGATGAAAAAAAAAACATTTTAATTTTATTTACAAACCTTTCATCAAAAACCTTGTGGCGATCGGAAGGAACTCAGTTGGAGTAAAAGTATCACCTGTTTGAGGAATAACATGATAACGATTTTACTTTGTTTGTTATTCATATTATAAATAATTCATTGTTTATTTTTAGTTTTTACCTATTTGCAGTGGCCTTTTCTTATAATCTGAAAGAAAACTAAGATCATCATTTCATTACAGACAATTTTTTTGATGTATTCCGTTCCACCAACTAATACCACTGGTATAAATCTGAGTTAAAACAAATACCAATGGTATTAGGGTTTGTATTAGAACGAAAATAAATCATTTTTTATGTATCGCTATGATTTGATTTTAAGAGAATAACACAGTATTTATTTTTACATTGTTACTAAATCCGAACAAGTCTATTATAATGGTACAAAGTTTTTTGTTATTTTTAATTAAATGTTTTTAAGACACACAACCGATTTATTTCGAATTACAATGATTTTTTTTGCCATTCGAAAATAGCTCTGAGAGATTTTCGAATGGCAAAAAAAAATTCATTGTGGGTCGTAGGAATACGTCTCCTGGACTGAAAGATACATTTTTCAATTAATTCATATAGATAGAATACATTGCAAAATGAATGAATGTTACAATGTTGTTCTTATCAGGTGTCGATATCTTCTCACTACGTTACGCCAATTGAATTGGCCCGACAAGTCGAGCCCGCCGCGTACTTGGAGCTACGCGTACCTAAAATGAGTAGTGTGCCTGGGCTGGTTTGGGAGAACATATTTTCAACTCCAAAGCTGAGTTTGTTCTTCTGGGGATAAATTCATCAGAATTTCAGGCACAATAAAAGGTTAACGTAGTGGACGTTAACCCTTTATTGTGCGTGAAATTCTAAAATAAAAACCAGCCAAGTGCCCGACACATACTTGGCCGGATTTTAATTCGGATAATTCCGTCCAGAATGTGGATACACTCACGTGGAATCGGAAGATTTTTTAATAATTTTGTTCACTTGTCTTTCTTACCAACTTCCGAGCTGTCTTCGTTTTCAGAATCGTCATTGATTTCTTCATCTATAAATGTACAGAATGTGAATTCATCACTTTACTTTGTGAAAATTTAGAAATTTCAACTTAACTACAGAAGTTTTAAGACATTTTGTTTCCTCGTCTTTCTTACCTATTTCTGAGATGCCATCATGTAACTCATCTTGGGAGGAACTACGATGGCCACTTTGGTCATCATTGATGTCAGAGTACTGTACTCGACCTTCAGTCTCATCAAAATCCTCACCTTCTCTTTTGCCATTTAAAAGCATTTTACTTCCATTACCTGGAGCGACTCCACCGACATGTTTCTTATTTACGTCATGGGTTTTATTATCTAAAATAGGTAAACGTAGACACTTATGTAGGTATCCATATCGCTGAAAGGCATAAACCCTTTAACAGGCATAAGGAGTTAGCAATCGGACAACAACAATGCCAAATAGTCACAGGTTATAAGTATTATTGGTGAAAAACAATAAAAAATAAGTACGTGTCGTGAATATTTAGTCAGTGATTGATAAGTCTTGAAATTGCCTTTGTAAAACAATAGAATACCGACGTACCTACTTAGAACGCAATTTTTGCTTTTCGAGCTGTAAAATATGGTGGAAAGAATATTCCCTTTATAAAGGAAGCCTTACCTGTAGTTTCGTACGAGTGTACATTAACCTGCGTATTTTTTTTAAATTGCCGTCATTAACTTTATTGATACGGTAGTTATTTCATTGTTTGTTAATGTAATACTCACCGAATCAAAAACAATAATAAACAAAACGAAATACCAGGACGTGAACATTTTGCTTCACGACATTATTCCTTCTCAACATAAAATTGATTGTAATGTAATTTCAAAAATAATTGGCTTTGCATTTACATTTGATAGAAATGCATTGACCATGAAATGTAAGTAAGTGATTTAGGTACTAGCTTTCATAGGGCTAGCACTGAAATACTACTTCAAAAATATAAAATAGGTAGGTAATGTAGGTACCTACCGTAGGTATATCATAAGATTTTCCGAAACTTCAAGAACGTTGACTTTTGTCAATAAAGGCTCGAGCAGGCAGGCGCGACGCGACGGCACAACGTGACATGGGTAGAACTATTTTCGTGAAGTTTTCATAGAGATTGTTCCACCGGTGTCGCGTCGCGCCACTCTGTGTAAGCTTCAGATAATGATATTAGAACGGATTTGAATAATCGATTATCCAGTTGGTACATACCTCCAGTTTTATGGTGCGTTCTTTGGGACGTGGTTTGCAGAAACGAATTTTAAGAAGAAAATTAATTGAGCAGTTATACAAGATTGAAGATGTTATTTACTGTCATCACGTCATAATCATTTCAGTCCGGAATCACCCACTGCCCCAGTAGGTGATTCTGATTATACCGATACAGGCAACCATCATTCAGGCGCTTCTCGCTTACAAAAAATAAACTTCTTTTAAAATGGAAAGGAAGCAGTTGCAAGGTGGTTTCCCGCGTTTTCCCTCTTTAAATCCTTACCGCGTTGGTTGGCCACCTTCCCAGGCTAATAAGCCGGTGTCAGGTGGGTTATTGCACCGTTTATCCGCGGGTGTCGTCTGGCCACATCATCCCGGACATGTCGCATAAAATGCCTGCTATCGGTTCACGCCCGGGAACACTAGCCAATGTAACGCGGGACTCATACATACGATAATACTACTAACTTGGGGGGAAATATTATCATCAAAACAATGAATGATGAATAATTTGTCTCAACTATTATTTTCGTTCGTTACGTCGTTGCCTCGGAGTCTGACGTTTTCTGTAGACAGGCACAGCATGGAACTTTGGTCTCTATAATACCCCAAATTCCTTAGCAAATCCTCCTTTATATCGAAAATACTGCAGCATAAATGTTCAAATAAATATAATGGTTATGTTGAGGATTAATGTTAAGTACTACGTTTGACGAAAACACAATTCCATAAAATTTTCTCGACAGAAATTGGAAGTCAATGAGAACTCAAGATGCAAGAGCGAGCTAAGGAATTTGGGCACTCCGACTCGGACAGGTTAGGTTTTTTCGTGGTTCCTTTAAACCCTATACAGACAGAAATAGGACCCCCGCCAAGCGGGGCTTCGTCGAGACGTCGACTACGCCTGAATATTATAACTTGGAAACAAATTGAGACCTGCCACATGATCTTCCCCACCTTTAAAACTCCTAGAAATTTGGTTCCGATCACGTACTGGTCCGTGAGAAGATCAGCATTACGAACAGCTTGAAGTGTCGTTCGTGCGAGTAGCCGGGCGGGCGTGGCGGCTGGCGGGCGGCGGCTCGGTTGTGCGGGCGCTAGTGAAAGGTTGCGGCGCGATGACCCGCGACAGATATGCGCGAGCGCAGTGTTCGCCCCGTGTTCCAGTAGCAAACGTTTGTTCTATTGTGAAGCCAACAGTTTCGCCACTTAGCACGACTCTCACCACAGAGAAAAGTTGCTAACACCTCACAAATTACTAACGAGTTTCGTAAACACCTCATTGTCCATTTGATCTAGATTTCTTTGTTGCTCATTGTTGCATTTACTCTATATAGTTAGTATGGGTTATCTCGAACGACCTATTGTGAAACAATCCTGTTCAGGTTGCTTTTGTGACGCAAACATACTAATGGATTTGAAAACTCGTTTGAGACATGATCTGCAATGGAACTAATGCAGTGTGTTTATACAGCGCGGTTGATGACGCCAAGTGACAGTGAACAAGCACACATCTACAGAGAGCAGAAAAAGTAGCATTGATTTCGGATCTTGTTGAGATAAGACGTATCGATCGACCAAAACCTGAAAGTATATTCTATACTTTACGTATAAAATGGTTATCGCAGAAATTCTCGCCATGAAAAACATTTCCACGTAATTGGCGGTGTTACGGTCTATTCAAACTGTCAGCTGGCGCGAGGAAATTGTAGTGCGCGGCTGATCGGCGGGGGGTGCACTGAGGGGCACAGTGGTTCACTCACAGGCACAGGGCGCTCCCAACCCTACTGCGGCGTGTTCGGACTTCGTCTTCAAATGTGCTTGTTAGCGTATATAGTCACGCTCCTTGCCTAATACAGAATCCATTGATCCTGCACTTAGTATTGTTTAGAGATCCAACAGTGATTGAACAGATGTAAGTTAAAAAATCGTCATGTATTTTAAACATACTAATTAATTTACTAGATTTTTCCTACAAAGCCCAGTTTTCGTCCGCATTTGCCAGACTTAGCGATTATTCAATAAAAAATCTTTCGAATCCGTTTAGAGAGATTTTTTTAAGTTTCAACATGATGCGGGTATTTTTAGTATAATAGATTCTATAAAATCATATAATAATAAGCAGATTTGCTTAATTACCAATATTAAAATACAAAAGTAAGTATTTAAATTTCAAGTCATCTTATTGAGCGGTCTGTAGCATCGACCAGAGAGACCGCTCGACACAAAATGTTTAGAAGCTAATACTTCTGCAAGCTTGTCGAATTTTTGGGAAGCTGGAAAGGTCTATCATAAATTAAATAAGCAAGTAAAGATCGAATTAAACCGGATATCCTAAAGCGGTACGTTGCCCGGCCACGTCACATAATTTTACGGCAGCCGATAGAGATCCGACGCGTGCCGTCTAGACGCGACAAAAGCGCTAGACTTGTTTTACAACCACTCTGCTAGCAGCCAAATACTAGCGTCGCTTCCGGACTGATCCACCGACAAATCCGATCTAAGAGTGCAGATGGTAATGCGACTAAGGTGTGATTTTCGATAGAAACCACCACAACGTTAGCGGTAGGCTGCCGCACCTCTCCCGAGCGCATCTCATCAGTAAAGTAGATTGACATCCTATCATCTGGAATGCGATTGGTTGCACATGACGCGTGTAATATCCCTCAAGGATTCTCAGTATTTTAATTGAGAACGCAAAAATATGCCTGTAAAATAAAAATACCAATACCGTGAAATCATAGACCGTGACATTCATACTAGTTGCATTAACTTGAAGGTGAGCTACGAGCCGGTGAAGTAATCGTCAACAAGTTATTCGTCGTATTGGTACTTGAGTAGAAGGTACCTTTTGGTAGAGAACTAGAGACGCTAAGTGAATTCATTAGAACCTCTGGGTTGTCTCAAACTGGTCGTAACTTAATATAAATGCACCTTTGAGTGACCCTCACAATATGAAAATTTACTTTTGTTTTAAATAATTGTATTTGGTTACTCGCGCAGCTGTACGCAGAAAGTCATACGAGTAGAACAATAACATACGAGGCAGTATCAGAAACCGATTCATTGTTAAAAAACAAAACAAGCCAACTCGCTATCTAGAACAGAACACTTCCTTTCACTTCAAACACACAAGCATCAATTTGTGTAATCTCAGGCCACTTACGGCAAAAACAATGAACCATTACATACGCCTTCGCCGACTGCGGCGGAGTGCGGCTGGGCTCCGCTGCAGTTATACCAGGAACAGTCTACTTACTACACATACGGTTACAATTCTGTTACGAATCTGCACATGAAACAATTTCCTCGCTGCAATTAAAAAAAATTAAACTATTTCTAACCGTATAAAAATCTATTTGTAACTAGGTATCTTGTTTCAACGATTTCTAGAATGAGATGCTTTCACTAAATTTCTCTTATTCGCAAATGACTGTTCATATTCAATCGCTGCTCTGTTAACTGGATTACTAAATAAAGAACAAACACTTACGGCGTGTAACCGGCAAAAGTTCCCGCAAACTGAGTCTGAACGCTGACTTGAGCGTAGTTGAGGATATCGGTCGCCGTAAGTGCTCTTGTCTCTAAACGCATTCCCGACGTCTCAGTCCACTTGACAAAGAGAATTGAAATCCACAAGCTTCTTGTTGGCCGTAAAGCGGCTCACAGTGGCTTACTGAGATCCAGGCCGAATACGACAGAATACCTACGTGTTGCGGACGCCGATACTATCGTATTGCACTTTTTTATTCTAGCTTTCTGATATTAAATACGAGGAGTTCCTATCGGAAGGTCCTCTATCGTACTTATCTTGCGGACCTTAGACCTATGTCCGCAAGATGGGCTCTATAGCCCATTTTTTTAATTACGTCACGTAACCTATGTTTATAACATTCTATCTAAGCATTGCTGAATGCTGCGCAGTTACTTTACTGTAACGATCTGTACAATGCTTTGTTACATTTTCTACCCCTATCCCTTCTGCACCGTCGACGTCACCAATATTGATGGAATTGTTTTAAAGGCACCTCTCTTTCACGAAAATTTATCGCTTGGAAACAAAATCCGTTTTGCATACTGGAGAAATATCGTGCTTCTAATACAGATTTATGTATATTTAGTAGCTTTACCTAATGTAGCCAACAGGAAATGGTTTTATTTTAATGTAAGTAGGTTTTGCTTCTTTAAGCTTTTTGAAACAAAAGGCAGTACAGTTAAAAAAAAATATGTCGGCGATTTACAGGTACAGTTATGTAGTAGTAAGTTAGCAATAAGTATAATAGTTAGTACATTTAGCTCAATGATCCAGACATTTATCTTCAAACAATTACATTAAACAGCTATTGCCTCCTCCCCGGGAGTACCTGTAAATATGACAGAGTATGGCAGCCAGCTAGACGGCGGGAGTAACCCAAGTTCAAACACCCAAGGGCATTATAACGAGCATACATGCAAACATTAGTGCGATTCATGTAATATGCATCTGAAAATGGCGCAATCTCCGCTGGGAATATATTTACAATCATAAACATAGTTTGGCACTAAGGTCTGTCTGCAAGCAAGTGTTTACATAATATTATCCAAATAGAATTATTTTGTTAAATGTTGAAAAGTATCCATGTCTCGATAGTTGTGGGATCTTTAAGAACAGTACGCAGTAGTCTTACTGATCTTTAAATTCTTGAAACAGTCAAGATTCCGGAAAGAAAACGGTAAGTCGAGCATGGGGAATGTAGGCTTACTTAGAAATAAAGATTCTGACACTATTAATTTACGGTGATTGAGGAGAAACAGTGAAATAATTCTCAGTTTTCGCTTTTAACTACATAATATAGTTTGTAGAGCTTATCTTTTAACTTCTCAGATACTGATCAGTATAGCTTACTCATTCATATGTAAAAAGTTAGAAATGTAATGTAACTACTATTAATACAAATTACATTAGAAGGGAGGCGTATGCTTGTATTGTCAGAGGGTCAAGGCTTAGCAGTGTTGTCTAAATCGCTAGTGTTAGGCAAGGCCACAGCAGACAGTGAGTATATGGCAGGCCGTACATTCAAGCTTAGCAAGTCCTATAATTTCCGAGGATAAGTCGACCAAAATAGATTCGAGTCACATAAACCTTGCCATTTTTAAACTTCTACGAAAATGATGTCAATTAAGTAACATTTTCCTCAATCGTCAAGTAACTAAAATTGTTTATGTTACGACATCTCCAATAATGACGATTCAAGTCGGAAGTAAAAGCTCTTATGTAAACAATTAAATACAATCATAATAATTTCCAATGCAAATTATTCCATGAATTTACGTATATAATTTGCATGTTGTAATTTATCTTCAATGAAGACTAACTGCAACTCTGTTTTGCTGAAAATGTTATTTACTTGATGTAGTGGCTCGGTTACCTGCAAGTCTGGATGCCGCAGTGCATCGGTTGGCTACAGTCTAAGCGGATGAAAACAAATGAGATATTATTAGATCTACGACTCACGGTGCGGCTACGGCTGCGTCATTAACTTACCTACATCTTGCACAACACGGGCCGACGTAGGATACGATCTCTGATCTACCCACAAATTAAGTAATATCATTAGGGACCGATGGCTTGGTTATTAAATCTTTAACATCCGGCTTTAGATCAAAATGTGACAACAATGTCGCACAATAATTAGTTAAATATCGTTTCATACTTTTGTTGTCATTATGTTGTGTTGATATCAGAATTTAAAAAAATAAGCCAAGTTCGTAATAATTGACGTGAACGGGTCACTGTCGCAGCGAGAGTCGACGGGCACAGGGCGACGCGGACGCGACACCGCGGCAGTGAGCGCGCGAGGGCGTCGCTTTCCCAGGCTAGGGCTGCGGCCGCGACAGCTGCGTCCTGCCGGACGTGCCCCGTGACGTCACCCGCCGTGCACTCAGATTATCGCATACCTATTCAGGATTTCCTTTATGACTTTCCGAAGCTGTAAAATCTATTCCCGTGCATTTTACTAATAATCTCGTAGATACAATTTATTTTTCAAACTAATTAGGTACCTTCGCAATTATCAATTCTTAAAATCGCTGGTGTCTAGAAACCGCAGGGACAGCTAAAAATAATACGATAACTTTAATGTGTGCTATTCATTTGAATTTACGTTGAAAGTACCGCTGAGTTACACAAAACACTTTCATTGTACTTAAAATGCAGAAAACAAGTGCAATTAAACGGTCAATGACATATCAAACAACATCGAAATGTATGCAAATCTATCTTAATTTATTGGGCACATATATTTATGCGGATTTTATTCATATTAATGTTCTTACGACATAGATAAGCGTATAAATATCAGTAAATGTGATGTTATGCTATGTGGAAAATAAAGCAATTCATAATATTACTTTCGAAAAGTGAAAGAGCCTTCGTAAAACTTTATACTTACCTACTATTAAATAACGCTGTTAGTTTTGGCAATTGGCAATCATTTGTAGAACATTCGCATGCTATTTGCATATTTACACGCATATTACACTTGTAATAAATCTCTTATGTTAGTTTCTTCGTTTTATAGTGCGTGTGCGAAGTTATTTACTTTAGGTAAGTACTACTGACCTAATATTAAATTAGTGAATTTATTTAATTCTATGTATACTTACATCTTAGAAAAATAAACACCACATTGAAACACGTTTCGAAAATAAGTCTTGTGATGTTTTAATAAAAGTTGCGTTATAATGACTACAATAAGTTCTGAAAGCTTTTCTTGACAAAGCTTCATAGGCGCCATGTTAACTCAATCAGTCTGAAACTCCCATTAAATGTTACGTAACACAGATTGTCCATCTATATTACTTTGTTTAAGAATTAATCTAACAGGTTGGTACAGCATGTCACTTTGCTCATTTTGCTCCATTAGTGCGGAGGCAAATAAAAAGTGACATGTCCGTTCGGCTCATTGCCATTCCAAGTAACGTCGCGGAGAGCAAACTTTTAGCATAAAACAAATATTAACTCTGTAGACAGAGTGTTCAGTGAATACTACTAGTATTTGTGCTGTTCATTTGTATACTATACCCATATTCAGCTACTGTGACGATGCTGTATTTGAACGTTATTCATATTTTATCAACACGCCTCCGTAAAAATGGCCAACGTTCAAAACTTTTGATGATTTATGTTATTCGAGTTTGTTACGATATTTTTCATTTAAATTTTATTGTAATAAAATACTTTGTTATTTATGATAGGCACGATATATATATTGTAGGTAGGTATTAGAAAAAAGCTCTCCACAATACGCGCGTCGTAAATAGGAAATGAATTTCTCAAATGATCAGGAATAACAATGCTCAAATAAATATGTGTTAAAATTATTCAGTAATTAACTAACGGTAGCAGTCAATGATAATTAACAGAAAAGGTATACAATGAATTGTGTAAATTCGTCAATATCAATTCCTGATAGAACATTCAATGTGTGAGCGCTCATCACTTCCGCCTGGCACCCCGCCTCCATGAACAGTACTCGACCACTTCCTGTCTCCGCGGTTGACTGACAAAGCAGGATTACAATCTGCCCCTCAGTGGTACTTCGAGGAGGCTCGAAGCCTCGAGTGAGTCGAGGCGCGATCGCGACAGCCGCTAAAGGACCCTGGAAATATCAATGTATATTTCTTCCATCCCCTTTCCGTCCCTCGCTCTCGCCCCCGGCACTTACGATAAAAGCTAGTTCACGGTACGTCAAAGTTTAGAGTTTCAGACCCTCCAGAGTAATAAGCCAAAATAGGACTAATTTTAATTTGTTCCTCGAAACAGACTCTACTCTCGAACTACTCACCAAGTTTTGCAAAAGTTTGTCGATTTGTTTTAGTTTTATTTGTTTACGCGTGGTGTATATTTTGGATTAATTGATTGTTCGCTGATCAATGTCTTGTTCATAAAACGAAGGGAAAATAAGCTTACTGACAACCTACTAGTTACTTTGGAAATGGCCGATATTATTAGCTATAACAATCGGAGTACGTTGTAAATTTCATGGTTTTACTTGCTTGAAAGCCAGTAGCATGAGTCTTGGTGTAGGAAGTTGGCACTTCGCCAGCCGGAAGCCAATCCTGGCGCGGAGTCAGAACATTTTGATAGCACCCGCTTTATCACAGAACTTTATTTATATGTACATAAGTATCTACTTCTATTAGATCATCCCGATAAATTCCGGGTAAAATATTATGACGATAATTTACACAACATTCTCCTGGTTACAAAGTAGAACTCTCCATGCAGAGGAAATCAATGACCGTAACAAAAATATCAATGAAGTATACTAGGGCCGATTGCAAATAGAGTACTTTTTAAGGCAAACATCTACATAGTAAGAGTGTTTGTTTATTTTCGTCTCTTCAAATGTTATTCGTAGAAATAAGAAGAAATATTTATACTATTTTCAGACAACAGTGCCACTGCGGCATTTCACACGTCTCCTGAAATCCTGAGCTGTCGACACTCAGGTGTCCCCAGCGCGCTACCTGCTTTTACCATAATTCTGCAACAATTTCATTGATTCGTATTTTATCTACCAAAAATCTTTTAGTGTCCTAACTGGCTACGTTCGTAACGTTCAACGTGATACTAAAAGGTAACCGTTTTAATAACCATGGCACTGGTGTTAAAACAAGAAAAAAAAAGTGGTAGGTAATTGTTTGTTATCACTTTATTTATAACTAGCTTTTGCCCGCGGCATCGCCCGCTTGGATGTGATTTGAAAATATCCCACGGGGACCTACTACCGGGATTGAAAGAACCTTATGTGTTAATCCAGGTTATAAACTATCTGAGTGTCAAATTTCAGCCTAATCCGTTAAGCCGTTTTTGCGCCGATGCGGAACATACATCCAGACAAACGGATAAAAATTCTAAACTACTATTGTATTATATGAATGGATGTCGCAATACGTCGTAGTTATCACATATATTGTACATAATATATTTTGTTTTAGAGAAACTAAGAAAGTGCTCGGTGATCCGTGGGCGGAACGCTAAATGGGTCGCCATTAGTTTTTATGGAGAAGGAGTCAGCGACTTCGACGGCCAGACTGATGCCGAGTTAAACTATGAAATTGCGTTCTAAACTCGCTTTCCATTCCGTTTTATATGCGTTTGTAAACTGAGTCCGCAGTAAAAATTTACAGCTACCACAACTAATAATCGCTGTGAGCTAATTTATAAACAAAAATACGTTTTACATAGTTAGATGTTAAAAACAATTGAAAATTTCATTTTATCTTTAATAAAATTATTAAATTACCTTTGTGTATTTACTATTTCTGTTAAAACAATCCAAGTTTACTTTACATTTTCAATCCTGAGATAAATTGCTAAAATTAACAAGCGAAGATCCACTTCAATTAAGTTTATAGACCGACTAAGCACTGCATTAATCCTTGAAACTCTGCAGAAGCTTCGACTTAATCAATGTGTTCAAGTATAGCAGAGTGTAGTTGCACCCTAATTGCTAAATTTAGGCTAAGGTAGATATTCACGTCAGAGGTGCGTTCACATCTCCGAGGCGTTTAATGACGATGTTCCGCGTTCATTAAGTCGACTGAAAGGCGTTTTGTAGCGTGTCTGTGAAATGCTAATCTGTTCCAGTACACTCAATATGGACCTGTCAGTGAACCCTTTGGCCGAGTTTTTACGCCAGAATACGAAAGTTAAGTTTGTTTGTTTATGTTGATATCAACGCTCCCGTTGGCACGAATCCGACGCGGCTAAACGGAAAAGGATTTTTTTCATTCTCCGCACAAACAAAATTAGGCGACTATGTTTGACTACTTGCTTTGTTGCTTCTTTGTTTGAACAGAGACTGTTAAAGAGGGAAAATGTCACACAAAATTTAATTTTGTCGCTCGCAGGATAACCGGACTTGAGCGAACACAATAGAAACATCTTTTCTTTTGTTTTGCTTGTTTATTTTGCGCCGTTCGTTTCAATTATTGCAGTCATCAAATGACTAGGTGGATATGAAAGAGTTAACTCGAGCAGAAAGCTGTAAATATAGAAGAGAATTTCTTAATAAATCATAAATAACAAAAAAGGTAGTTACCGGGAATTTCAAAAGCTTTTCTTCTGTAGAGAAAGTACTAAAAGTTTTATTTGATTTCGCTTAAAATAATGCGAAATAACGGGATAGGTAGAAGGAAGAAATGAAAGCATTTAGATATAAAACTGTGATTTATAGTGAAAATTATAATGAAATCCTCTAAACCCAAAGTAAACCTAAATTAAAAAAGTCCGGTGTTCTTATTTCATTTAAAGTTTCTAAAACTAATAATTTCTTCTACCTAGAATACTTCAAAGGCCCACCTAAGATACACTTAGAACTTCATAGTCACAACAGACATAAACTTAGATTTTGTGAGAGTTTACTTTATGTTGACAATGTTGACATTAGGTAACCTAACCTGACTCAGTACTTACACAAAAAATATATGCACAGCACAGAACATAGGTAGCTAGTTATTATCCGCGAAAGGTATCTTCTGTGACACCACGTGTTAACTTTATTCTATTACTTTAATAACTTCACTTGCAATGTGCTTACCACCATCAACAACCTACACTACATTATGTTCAAACGTAGGAAATAACAAATTCATGAACGGTAATATTATCGCTGTAAGTTTATTTGGGTCACGTGAATTCCCCCAATGATCGTTGTAGGTAATTTGTATTTATTTATTTATATTGACACTTTTTGTATGTGAAGGAAAGCAAATTGCAACCCTACGTCAATTTTCCGTGTTATAGCCATTTCAAACAACTGTCAAAGAATGATAGTTGTGATTTGAATAAACGGATAATATAAGTTGTTACTTAGTCAATTTGCTTAACAATTAACTTCGCTGACTTTACCATAAAAAACAGCTGTATTGTTTAATTCATCAAGCAATGGGTAATTTAACTGAGTGAATTTGAAATGTTTGCTTAATAGTTTTGTATTGTTTCAGATCACTTTCAAAGAACATTGGACAGAAATATTAACTGCTAGTGTTTCCAGGTACTTATACATAAATTTATATTTCTACTTCTTTTCATGTCGGTGGTACTATAGTTGATTATTATTATGATGCTGTTTGTGCCCAGCAGGCGGCCACGTAAATTATGCGGCATCTGTGGCATTCTTTAGGTCTTCAAAGGCGCAAGTGAACAACTGTATACTTAGGAAAAGAGTATTACCTTCCAGTATTAGGAACGTGCCAACTGGCAAAAGTTAAAAAATAAATAAAAAAGTCGCCTGCAGAACTTGGAAGAGTATTCAACTTTTAAACTTTTTTACTCGTTGAAGAAGATTTAACCAATCAAATCATGATGATTGTTTCCTTAATTCTACAAGATTTTATTTAATTTCACTGTTTTCTAAGATTTTGGAAAACGAATTGTGGCCAGCTTTCTCTTAACCTGCCTGAAAGATAAACTAATTGCAGCAGAGGTTTGTCTCGGTATAAGGAAATGCTTTGTCAGTTGATCTTGAAACTATTAGTATGGTAGGTATACGTCGAGAATGGTTTTGCTATTGTTTGAGTAATTAACTGCTTAATTTTATTTTACTTCGATGGTCCTTGTTTATCATTGATGACTTCCAGTTACATCTATATGTAAGCGGGCACGCCCCTTATGCCTGGAGGCTTTTATCTAGATATTAAGTACTGTTTACTTTTATTTTTTATTTCTGCTTGATTATAGTTCTTGATGTTTTTGGTTGGTATATTGGCGTGTGGTAGCTGACGTATGGCTAATAATGTAATGTAAGTTTTGTGTTGCGTAATGTAAATGATAATGAGTACTATTGTATAGAATCTTTTTTTTCTAACTGAACAGACAGCTGTGCTGCTGGGGAGTTTATTGCGCCACTTCTTCTTCCCAGTACTAGCCAAAGCACTAGGAAGTGGTGAATGGTGGGCGTTTTGGGGAACTGTCATATGTTTTGACGTACGAACAATGCTGATTCTCAGCCTAGTTTAAATAAATGACTTTTGATTTTGAATTAGAGATTGAATAACCAACCCTTAATATCATAGTGATGGCATGCAACAAGCAGTTTTCTCATGGAAGGGAGATCGTTGTTTAACTAACTGTTATATCCCTTCATTATTCTCGTAAGTATTTACCTAACAAACCTATAACCTACTGAGAACTTGTCTTCAAGACGTATTTCGTAACGCAGGACCTAATAAATTAGTAACACATGTTTTATATAGCCAATAACATTATCGTAAAGTGTTGCGACACGCGTGTTTATGTCCAGGTTTGATGCCCACGAGTTTACCCAATAATATAAACGTTCTATGCGCATAGAAAGTTTACGATTATCTCCTAGTTTAGTTACAGTTTCTGAAACTGTTTTGTTATTGTTACGTTTTTGGCGATAAAGTAGTAGATCAACTTAATTTTGACTGTATAATTTGTTCTCATTCAAAACAGTCCTTACCGTGGCAACGTTTGAGCGCGTAGTCAGGTCATTGCTGTGTGCGCCAATTAACGAATAGTTACAAACAATATAGTTAATGCAAGACTAGCGCTATTTCAATTAAGTGTCTAACGTAAAAGTATGTAGCAGTCGTAAGTTAACTAAACCTCGGTTAGTTTTATGGTGCTTCGTGGCGTTTTGTAAGCGCTACTATAATATGCCACTAACGGTCTGTTCCAAGATCACACACCCGTCATCGAATCTCATGAAATCGCTCCATCATAAACTGAATACTGTCTAAAAATGGCAAGAACGAACGAACGGTCATGAGAACAGATGCATCTACACAACATAGGCTCTGCGTAGACGCTGGTAGGTCGTAGGTGCGTAGACTGCGTAGGTACGTCGTAGACACTGTATAAGCAATCTTTTGGCACTGCGTAGCTATATGCTACACTAGGCGCTATGCCAGACGCTACGCGCCATGCTAACCTCCATATAAATAAATACCTATACACCTACCCCCCATAAATACCCATACGCTGCGCTAACGTCGCGGATCTATTCCATCACTAACAAAATTGTGCGTAAACATTGCTGTTGGCTTTGTAAGTAAAAGGAAAAGTGATTACAAAAGACAGTCTCAAAATGGCCAACCCGTCACCGCTTCCTAATTTTCACAGAATTATGAAAAGGCTTTGTTTAGTTTAAGTATTTTATCGTAAAGCCAGGAGTAGTTTGTATAAACACAAGCGTTTGGCATCCTGCATCCGTGTAACAGCATTAACACCGGTGCACAGTGGGTCGCTCGTGTTACGAGTATATATCTGGGTCATGCTGCAGTCTCGCATTGTTCAATCAATATGTTCACAATGCGTTTATATGCTATTCTATTACTCCTATTATTGTGACGAGGCCGTTGTTAATAGAATTACGGATTATTAACTTTTTTGCTGTAGGTAATCCTTGTGCAAAAATTACAATGTGAAATAAAATTATAAAATTTTAAAATTGTGATGCCTATCATGCGTATGTTCTACATCAAATAATAGATTAATTATTTGGGTTAATTTAGCAACGGCAATAACAAAACACAATGTCGGGCTGCTATTGACACCTCTGAATAATTGAAATAACGTGATTAAACAAATTATAATAATGATGGGTAAGCCATTTAAAACCAAGACGTGCAGTATTTATAACAAGACACTACCTGTCATACTGAAGATATGATAAAGCAAATGAATATTACATAAAGAGTTACCAATTGTATCAAGAAACACAAGTAAAGTTTTTCACAATAGTGCAACCGACAGAACAAGTAATTTTAGAATTTTATCTCCATCGTGGCAAAGTTCAAACTGTGTTATAGGTAAATTATTTGAACCAATTTACAGCGAACAATGCATGCATTGTTTCCCGAGACAAGATTTATTTGCAGGCCGCTTTCACTGAGAAGCGGACTTTCTTTTGCTATGGCGATTTGAAAACAAACTTGATCTATATCGGGAAGCTTTTGTTAATGTTTCCACCCGTTCTCACACGTTACATAAGACGACTAACATACGTCGCACATACGCATCCGCTCAACTCATGCGTTTTATGGGCACGTTTTCCTCAATTGTACAATTCGGACCTCTTATACTACGTTATCCGCGGAGAAAGTCTTTAATTGATATATTTTATATTCCCATAAGTCTAATGGGGCCCTCGACTCGACGTCTCCTCTTCCGCCAACTTAGGGGAAATTCTTCGTTTATTATTCACAGTAAATTACTCGACTTCTACATTTTTTCCCCAGTGGAGCTCTCAAGCCCTTTTATTTATTCAATACGACTTATTTAAGTCCAATAATTCCTACACATTCATAAAAAATGCGCCTAGGGAAAAGAAAAGTCTTGTACTGTAATTAAATTACTTTTATTGTTTTATATATGGAAACGGTTCCGAAGATATATTTGTCGTACTCCTTACCTTCGTGTTCCGAAGGCTCCTTATTGCTGAATCACTAAACGTTATCTATCACTTGGTTATTCACCCACGTTAATTTATGTGGTTACTTGCTTCGCATCTTGCTTTCATTAATTCAAAGAAGACTCCCGTGTTAATTCTCTTAAAAGGTCTCGATCATTCGCAAAACTTCATTCCGCATCTCATCTTGTGTTCCGCAAAACTTATAGTTGAGGATTCTTGCAATAAGTCGTTTGAGAATTCTTTTCTTTGTCTTTGGTTTCGTCGTTAATGCATTTGCAGCTAATAAACTGAATGGAATGAATTTATTACAATTTGAAACTAAGTACGTTCATAACGATAACTATGTTGCTTATATGTTTCTTGTTTCAGGCGGTTCGTGTGCCGACTTCTATTATAATATTCACGTAATATATTTCGGAAGCATGTTTGTTACAAAAACAAGCTTTGCCATTCTGTCTCCCGTAGCGTAGTTTACATGTAAAATTCGAACTAGCTGGCAGCGCCCTCACATATTGAAGGGGGCCACCCTGGCGCGCATCCCTCTATGTGGCAACACTCGTCTTTGATACACGCCTTTTGATGTCTGCTTTTCGAGCGACACAATGCCACTGTTTACCTTCGCTCCTGAAACAACTTTGCTTCCCCGTCAATAATGGACTTTTTAACGAGATGTATAAAAGTAACTGGAGGGATTCAGTTGCTACACCTACACAATAGATATACTTAAGAGGATCTTTCCTGCATAGGCATCTTAATTACATACACTAGAATTAAGCAGAATATGAGCTTCTAATAGTGATATATTTATTACGAAAGTTAATTGACTATGCAGCAGTCATTAATCCTACGAAATGTTAGTTAGTAACAATGAAAGTTACGAACTAGATGAAGCGAATACCCACAGCGATGCTGACTCCGTAAACACCAGGCACTATCGGCAGTGAAACCGGCTAGCACGCCGTCTTCACAGTAATCGAGCCATAAAAAACTTTTACTATCACAGTTTACGTGCCGCCTTTGAAACAAATGACCTACTTTATGACCGAGCGGTATAGGCTTATTCTCAAAAGTAATGTAATCTCGTCAAAAGTAGGTTTCTATTCTACCTAATATTAACTTTGTTCTCAGTCCAGCTCTCACTCAAGAGACGTGTTGATAAACTATTCGGACGTTTTCATCGCTATAAGAAAATTAAATTTTCTCTTTATCGAAACGGAGAACCACTGGAGTAAGAAACTTGTTCTTCAGAAGGCAAATAAGTTTTTTAGTTGGGAAATCAGATAAAGAGTCGCCGACTTGCAACTACATTTCAAGTTCCTGATATAATCTGTAAAATAATTTAACCTATAAATCACTTTTGTGCAAGAAATCATCACAGGGTCATTCAAATCCCATTAAACCACAGTGCTTGTCTTGAATGTTTGCTGTTTTCCGTTTGTGATCTTAAAAATATTGAGCAAAACTAAATATTTAAGGTCGGTCTCAATTTTTCTTGAGAGAGTCTTGAAATGATTTGTAAACGGCGCCAGTTATTTCAGCGCTGTTGACACGAGCTGCAATCAGATTGTGGGCGGAGGCGCCTCGGTGCGGCCGCCTCGATAAGAGGCTCACCGCCCGCCTCGTGAATATTGTTCATTGTTACATTTTATAAACGATGCACGGATGCACTTTATGCAACTGCTGCCAGCCACGAATAATATAATGAGAACAATATAGTCGTTTGTAGTTAACATGAAAACGTACAAAACAAGCCTTGATAATGAGGACCGAGAGAGCCGTTTGCGAATGTTGCTTTGTTGATGTGAACTCAAATGCACATTTGAACTTGATCTGGTAGAATTTGCTTCTGAATTTTTTTTTTTAATGTTTATCTGATTATGTTCTTAAAAAAAACCTTCAGCTATGCTCTAGTAAGTATCCATAAACGTGATAATTAAATTATTCATACTGTTCTGTGTAAAGTACATCATACGTGTCAATATAAATAAAGCATTGCAATCATAATAACCCGCTCATTACCTACTTATATTACTGCTGCATTCAATCTCGTATTGATTTATGAACTTTAAATGAATCCTATTAAGCGTAGGTACCTATCTATCAATTAATATACAACTGCTCCTTGTTATGCAATTAGTTCAATCAGTTCTTGCATTAATTATTCACTTTGAAATGAAATAGTTTAAACGTGTAGTCATTTCAAACATCCCTCTGCTCAGTAGTGCCTTTGTTTTGTTTGATTAAAACCTGTAACTTACATATTATTGTCAAGTTCTAAGAACAACGTAATAATGTAACATGCGCAGGTATTCCTATTTTATTTTTTAAGTACCTTAGTCCCTAACAAACAAATACATATTTGTACATTTTCAGGAAGAGGATAAATTTCAGTAGGTCTGTGCAATAAAGCCTCCTTAATTAAAGTTAATTACAATGCAGTATTGACATAATATCCAAATAGCAGAGGTAGCGATACCGCAAATTGTATTACGGACCGGTCGCATAAACATCAGTTTCTCAGCGGGCTTTTATTGGAGCCGACCCGACCCGATTGCCGGTCTCGTTCTGTTTTTCAGGCCATTCAACGTTAAAAAACGAGCATGAAGAACTAAACTGGTTAACACACATGGACGGCTCTAATAGCTCTCTCCATTGTCGCTGGCTAACTGGGGCGCTGCACACCAGGATATTATGTGGATGCGGTGAGGGTGTTTGTGCACTGTGCAGTCGCAGCCTACAGTGAGTAGCACCGCACTTGGCATGTGCAATCATTTAATCAAATAATAGTCGCTGTTTCGTTTGTAACATCATTTACATCTAGCTCAATTTCTTTCTTTCATTAACAGTATAATTCTTTATAAAGAAATTATAAAGAATTCTATAGTTACTTTTAGTTAATTATAAATAATGTAGTAATCTATGGTGCTAGTATTTTCGTGGGAGTTTAAAATTAAGACGAACATTTTAAGGATTTACTACCTAGTATGGTGGATGTTACTTTATAGTAAGTTGATATCGAATAGTGGCGCAGGATGTAGGTCGCGTGCCGGAGATGCCTTTGTTCCGACTGCCGCTGTAAATTATCTACATTCCGTTCTCCTTCATAACTCTGTATCGGAACAAACCGTATATCTGACAATAAAACGGGAAAAGTGACCGTTTTTTGCACGAACGAAGCTTTATTGAATTTCTCGTTTAATTTTCCTCGTTCCTATAGGTAGTAATTAGTGAGTACAATCGTGTCGTCCGTTATTAACAATTTCACAGATACGTTACTGTAGAGTATCGGCTCACGGGAGCTCCGACAGCTGAGTTTCTATTAAAATAAAGAGCCGAACTTTAAAATTGCCAATTGCACATTGGGTTCAGATGCTAATTAACAAAAAAGTTAAACTGAATGGTTTTGGTCGCAGCCGGCCTGAATGAATGTAAAAGCTACCCACTATCCTGTGTTTTAATAAGGTAACAATAACCAAATTATTAAATATGCAACTGAAATTCATTTACAAACGCAAATAATAATATGTATCTAGTGCTAAACAAAGTATGTCAAATGTAAGCCTGGTATACTATAATGTTGTGTTTCACAAAGCAGAACGTTCAAAACAATGCGTGGTATATTTTGTAGACTATAAAAATGTTTACTGCAGCCACAGGTGCGACGCGAAAAACCGCGATTTCGAATGACGCCGGAGGGGATTTATGTTGCCAATATACCATAGAATCACGGAACAGAGGATCCTGAACTGCTCTTAATTGACAATTGCTTTTGTGCCGGGACCAGCAGCCCATAATATATTAATCTGTTGGTGGGTCTGTTTCGTTTTGTTCCAAGAGTTAGTTAGTGAAGTGATCCGCAAAAGGGGCCGGTGCTCCATTTGGGTCATCTGGATCGGTGTTAGCGGGACACGAGCAGCTGAGGTCGAGCGCACTCGTCCGCAATATAGTTCTAATAGAGTATCCTTCAAACACCTACATATAAGTAGTACGATGTAACGATCATATCAAATCCAGGCAGCTTATGACAGCTTCGGCTTCGATATGGTTCGACCGAAGGTATTTTGAACTTTGCAACGTTGTTCTCGTGAAGTCTTCAGTTCCGAAAACGTTTTATGTAAAAATAAGTTCAACGATAAAAAGAAGTAGCGGTACCTACGTAAACAGCACTTTTAGTTCTTATTTGTTAGTGGGGAGGAAATGTTTTATCTACAACGAGCTTTGCAATAGCGAATTCGTAGCTACTGCTACGTTTTTTTGTAAACAAAACCAAATGAAAGCCAAAAGTTATAGACGGTAATTTTTCACAACATTGATTTGCTTAAATGTTAAGATTTGTGTTTTCCCCGAAATTTGTATTATCTTTGTGTTGTTTATGTGTTATAATGATTAGATTTCAGGAATCAGAATTAACCTAAAAATATTGTTTCAGGTATCTGGAATGATCCAAACTAAAAGACAACACAACAGACCCCCCGATCGAATGACTAGGTGAGTCAACATTAATATTTTCTCACATAAATGCTTATTATGTTAGTTCTAACATCGCATTGTATACTATACCTATGCTTTCATATGCTATCAGCTTACAGTAGAAACATAATATAATGCAAGTGATATTGAGTGTGAAACGTAATAAGACGGGTCCACTAACTCACGGTAAGGTCAAACGTAACTCGAGCAAAATAAAATGGGTAAAGTTTAAAGGTACGCTTATCAGTTACCACGGTTACGAGATACAGTATCAGACGGAGGCCGGCGCGGGCGGCGGTGGCGGCCCTCGACACTCACTGAACACGCATTTGCATAAGATTTTTGCAATTTTATTCCGCATACAAAAACGGAATCAGCATTTTACGACTTACTTATGCTTTTATACATAAGCACTTTTATTTTTTCGTTTCACATTGCTTGCTTGTTTTTATGTATTCTCTCAACGAAATAGAATACGCTTTGTGAATACCTACATGTTTCGTTATCGTCAAAATTCGAAGTTATATTATTATCCGAAACTAGCGCAGTAATAAACTGTATCGTAAAATAAGCAAGGAAAACTTACGCGGTAATTTTGTGACGATAAAATTGGGCGGAATATGCTCAAAAAAGTGAGAAATATATTAATGTCTTCAATATTTTTAGTCGCCACTACTTGTAAAATATCGTTTATGTAAACACGTATACGATTGTGAAAACGTATATTTGCAGCGCAATGACGTAAAAACATTACCAGCCAATAGAGTAGCAATTGGAAAACAATTTCCGCGTCAGCCGCCGTGCTGCGGCGTGTGAACACGATGCTCGTGTGCACCTTGCCGCCTCCAGGATTACCGGCACAGCTACACACACATGTGCTGACGAAGCTCCGATATGTAGAAACACTCACGTGTTCTATCACAATCTTTTGATGCCGATACTATTCACGATAGAAGATACGTCGACAAGTGCAACCGGGGTAATGGCGGCATCGCGTGCTCTCCCGAATTATCACTCGCGTTCTACGCTATATTGTATGGCAAAGTGAAAGCTCACGACTAATATCGCTTGTAATCCACTTAAAAGTTCATAATGCTGCCCCTACTGCCCCTTCGCACGTAACTCCAAACAGGCATGCTAACTTTGTGAATGAGCCGAATACGTAGGTACATTTTATATTTAGCGTCATGACGCAGGTAATGTAATTAGAAACTATTTTCGTGATTCTGTTTCTGCATTAATTAATTTAACAAAAAATAATAACAAATAATGTAGCGTGGGCAACAATGGTACTAACTTCTTGTAATGGTACCGAAAATGCAATAACGACTACTGAGGCGCACACAAGTTAGAAATATGATAAAAGAAACAGAAAAGTAGACATAACATTTTAAAGAAAACCGAAAGTGACTTACATATTACATTACGCCGGTTCCCCCGGAAAATATGGCTGTCAATGATGTTCACTATGAAGACGAGGAGCGAAATGGGCAGATTAGGGGGAAATATCGCGAACGATTCACGTTTTCTTTCTACTTTAATTCTATTTCAAAAATGAGAACAAGGTAAACGCAAGTTTCACTGTAAATCTCTGTAATATTTTTCACAGAAAATACTAACTTAGTCTAACAAGGAACAATACGATCTTACATAATTGATCCCATCTACGATTACATGACAAGACTACCCCGGATAGATTTAAAATTAGTGAGAGCTTCTTACGCTGTACATAAGCTATCTAGAACTAACAAACGAATGAGAGAAGCAAATTGTGAGGAGACATCCACCACCAGACTTCGTCAAACCCCAGAAACATTTGCCTCCTGGGCGTGATCCGTGGCCACCTACTGAGCTCAAACAATATAAAAACAAAGTACCATCGACACGAAAAGAAGAAGAAGTTTATTAATTAAGATTACAGTTAGAATTCTCGACGAAGGCTGAAAGATATCAATATAAATAAGATAATTACAGCCGACAGTTTGTCTAAGAAAAGTCCAACTATTTCACGCTGTTCGTGGCACTGAAGCGGCTCATAAATCCAGGGCGGCTTCATTGTGTACCTATCGCCGTTGATGTCGCAATTTAGAAGCTTTGCAACACGCGCCGGCGCTGAAATATCGTCGCCTGGCCATCAATCAAGTTCTTTGCCAAATAGATCGCTGATTAAATTGTTAAATTACTGCATTTATCCTCCGAGGAGTTGTCAAGTAGGCATTACATCGATTCGGAGTTTATCCGGCTCAAGGTGATATATTGTTTCCGTTTCCGAGGTCTTTGTTGAAAATATAGGGCACTACTAAAAGAAAACTCGTTACTACGTACGTACTCGTTAGTAAGTATCCACATGACATAAATATTGTCAAAAATCCAAACATTAAGACAAAATATTCAAGAAATATTGCCGTTGAACCGAAATGTCTTCGGTCTGGAGAACAAAATACATTATTTATGTAGACAAAAATTACGTTGAGAGAACGGACGGCCGGCATGATTAGGTCTATTATCCAACTAATAATAAATTAAGAGGAGCCTAAACTGTATTTAGTGAGTGTAAAGACGCGGAAAAGGCTCGAGGACGACTTGACGCTAATGGATGGCACGTTTTTTTTCAGGGCGTGGGTGTGAGATGGCTCGAGCGGGCATGCTGCACAGGGGCGGAAAAAATGGCGCCGAGTGAGTATTAACCTGAACTACTCGTAGTAACTGGGTAGTGTTCACGCTAGTTTTACTTAACCCCTGATACAAGGAGTTGAGGACAATGGATTTACAGCGAAAATAAGGCCTTCGTAGCTTAGGATCATCCTGCCATCTGGCAAAGTGTTACTTCAACGGTTCAACTAACCAATTCCCGGTCCATTAAATATGAATAATACATAAAAATAAAGTGCAAACAAACACAATAAGTACAATTTCTTTGGAGAGGGGGACAGTATTAAAGTGCCATCAACGTTTTAAGTAAGTTCATTTGTTTAGTTAATGGCTCACTTCATATTGTCCCCACACGAGGACAATATTTTCCGCGATTGTCGGCCTACATCCGACTTTCTCTGCCAGACATGATTTGGCACTTAACGTAATTGGCACAATGTTATAACATTCTTACTAAGTTATACAACACGTTCGCTACATTTACATTTAAGACACTTCTTGCTCTAATCTGCGGATGTTTGCCATAATCTTTGTTTGTTTACATCTCTCGGAGGCACGTATGGTGAAGGGTTTTATTTTGTCTTCACTATAAATAGAACGGCATAAATATACATAAAGTGCGCAGAGGAGCTCGCACGATTGCCCTTATCACAAAGTACTTAAGGGCGTGGCGGTAAGGGCGGGCGGTAGGGCACGCCTGGGCGGGCGGCAGGTGCAGGCCTGATAGAGCAATTACTTATTTTAATATTTTTAATGCCGGTCTCTGGAGGCATCCGGCGCTTTTCACTCTCTGATAAAGTTGTTGTTATTATTCAGAGCTACAAAGAAACAGCTTGTGAAAAATATCTTTTACAGCAAATATTAACAGCTGACAAAGGGCTACGACCTATTCTCTCACATTAAAACTTGAATGGATTTCTTAGAATGTATTTTTTATTTTATCTAATAATGCTGGTGTACAACTATGTCAACAATATTATACGGACTAAATTAAATCGTAATAGTGGGAGCTCTTTAGCACATTACTGCTGTTAACGATCCAAATCTTTTAACAGAGGAACAGCGAGGCGCCTCCGCCAATATGAAAGTAACAAATCGATGGATAAGTTACAAATCCCGCACTGGAGAACAATCGTATACAAGTCGGTTGGCGATGCACCCTATTAGCCGGCGCGGTGCGGTGCGGCGCTATCCGTCTTGTCGCCTCAAGTCGAAGTTCGCAGACGGGTCCCCGGTGAATATTCCCCACGTTCCTTTGATGTGGTTCACGTTAATTAGGGATTTTAGCATTGCGATACTCGGGTAGGCAAACGATGTTTTTAACGAACTAAATTATCTAGCCCCCCGCGGCCGCCGTACTCGTGCTTGAACCCTTCATTTGATATTTCACATTCCCGAATTGTAATCCGCTATATTATAATTTTAATGCAAATATAACAGCTGAAATTCCTGCGGACAGAGTCTAGTTATTCAGTTCACGACGTTTCAGAGCGTTCACTGTTAGAGGCTAACTGCTGTTGGACGGCCACCCTGCCGCCGCCGGTTAAGTTACTTAGCCCAGGTTTCGGCGCAACTTTATCAATGCCAGAGAACACTGGCAAACCTGATGTCCGGTGCACCCCCTCCCCCCACTAACGGTTCCTGTACCCCCCACATTTTCTCACTTTAGTTCGTACTCATCCTAGACTAACTTTAAATTGTTAACTGCAACTTTGCTTCCCACTCCGCTGAACTTTATTTGTACATTGCATTCCTCTCCAACTTTTGATGACAATTTTCTGGAATAACAGTTATTCAAATGAAATGTTTTTAAAATATTCATCGCGTGTTGATTCTGTTTGCGATTGTTCAAACAATCGAGATATTTGCCATCATTGCATCGTGTACACAAAAAAATAAACGATCGGGAATGTTTTGTTAACCTGCTCTCCATTTATTATTTTATTCTATAATATTGGGAATCTCACAGTGCGTTGTTCTCGAACTCATCAGTGAAATCGTTAGGGAGACGCCGTGTAAAGAAAATTAAGTTAGTTCAAAATACGCGTGTTGTTTTAATAAATACAAAGGAGTGTTGCACATATTGTTCTACCGGCACGCTAGCTAGCGGCGGCGGCGGCGGCGCGGCGCAGCGGGGACGCGATATTTGACTTGATCTCAGTGGTGATCCGTCACGCACGAGACCCCCGCCTCGCGCCTTATAATAACATGTTACTTACAACACAGGTATAACGCCACCAGCCACGTGGAAACGGGCCTTCTATGTTCTATGTTCTATGTTAGGGGGTTTTGGTTTCCGCACTTAGTCCTCAAGTGGACCATTGTGCGTGGGCCATGGCGGCCGGCGGTGGTTATTCCAACCAGCCCACCTCCCTCCAGAAGTTAATTAAAGCTCCTGGTCTGTTAAGAACGTCTGTGTAAGATAAGGATGATCCAAGGGTTTCTGTTCTGATCTGGGTGACGCCCGTGCATTCGAAGAGCACGTGCGCAACGGTTTCCTCAGTCTCCATGCACGCCCTGCACAGAGGACTGTCCGTTATGCCCATTGTGTGGAAGTGTTTATTTAGTGAGCAGTGTCCTGTGATGGTCCCCGCCACCAGGCGCAGGCCGTCCCTGTCCAGGCGTAGAAGACGCCTGGTTAACTTGCTATCCGGGGTGGGCATAGCTTCCTTGGCTTGCCTGCAGCCCGGTGCCGAGGTCCACCAGTTCACTGCTTGTGTATGGGTGACCTCCTGTAGCCACCTGCGTATTTGGTTGAAGGGGATGGGTACAATGGGCTCGGGCCCACAGACTGGTGTGCCGGATGCTCTCCTAGCCAGTTCGTCCGCCGCATCGTTACCCATCGACCCGCTGTGTCCTTTTATCCATTGCAGTGTCACCTTGTTGCGACTAGACACTGATAGGCGTTCTAGTGCATTGTGACATTCTAGTATAAGTTTAGAGGTAATATATTTCTTTCCCAGGGATTGGAGGACTGAGGCACTATCGGAGAGTATGCGTATGTGAAAGTCCGTAACTCTCCGGGCTTCTATGGCATGGACCGCTTGTATGATGCCCACACACTCCGCCTGGTAGACGGTGTTGAGCATGCTTAGCGGTCTGGATATATTCATATTGAGGTCATGTGAGAAAATTCCGACTCCGGTGCCAGAGTCGGTCTTCGATCCATCGGTGTATACTCTCAGTTCTTTTGGTCCTGAGTAGTCACACTGTTCTTCTGTCAGTTTTATGCTGTAGTGTCTTTGGAAGTGGTGTGTCTTCGGGGCTTTGTCACAAGGTGCTGCCATCATTGGCTGTCGCTTGATAGCATCCTCCTTTATACGAGTATGCTTAACTCTGGAGTCCTTGCTTAGAGTCCCTGATAGGTCTAGTCTGAAGGCAGCCAGGGCTGCCTCCTCCCGCACAATGAGGTGCAGGGGTGGCAGTCCAAGCATTGCTTGTAGGGCGGCAGTGGGTGCGGTTCTCATACTGCTAGTGATTGCAACGCATGCAAATCGTTGCAGCTTCTCTAACTCTTTTTGGGCTGTGCTCAGGTCTGTCCTGGGCCACCAGACCAGTGAGCCGTATGTTATGATTGGTCGGATGACCGTGGTATATAGCCAGTAGGTGACCTTGGGGCTGATTCCCCAGTTCCTGCCAAGCAGTCGTTTACATTGCCACAGGGATATACTGGCTTTTGTAGTGATATAGTTGGTGTGCTTTGCCCAGTTCAGCTGTTTGTCCAGAAATACGCCCAGGTATTTGGCTTCAGTTGATAGGCTCAAAGTTGTTCCGAAGAAACGTGGTAGTTGTAAGGTTGCCAATTTCCGCTTTTTCGTGAAGAGAACCAGTTCGGTTTTTGTGGGGTTCACTGAGAGTTGGTGCTTGTTGCACCATTCCTCTACTATCTTCAGGGCTTGGCGCATGAGGTTACATAAGGTGTTTTCGTGGGTTCCATTTATTATTATGGTTATGTCGTCGGCGTAGCCTACAGTGAAATAACCTTTGTCGTTAAGTGCTTTGATGAGGGTGTCTACTACCAGGTTCCATAGAAGCGGCGAAAGAACGCCCCCTTGTGGGCATCCCTTTGCAACTATGGCTCTCGTGGTGTTATTTACGGTCACTTGTACAGCTCTCAGTTTGAGCATATTGGTGATCCAGCCGCTCAGGGTCGGATCTATGCTGTGTCTGCTGAGAGCTAAGTCTATGCTGTTGAACGTGGTTTTATCGAAGGCGCCTTCGATGTCGATGAAGGCGGCTAGTGCTGAGCATTTGTGATCCACTGCGCATTCAATTTTAGAGACCACGCTGTGCAGCGCGGATTCTGTTGACTTGCCTGTGGAGTACGCGTGCTGTTGTCTATGTAGAGGTCTTGCTCTGAGGGGCCCATCTCTGATGTGCCTATCGCAGAGTCTTTCGAGGGTCTTCAGTAGAAAAGATGTTAGGCTTATGGGCCTGTAGGCCTTGGGTTGCGTGTAGTCTGGTTTTCCGGGTTTGGGTATGAAAATGACTTTCACCTCACGCCACGCGGGAGGTATGTACCTGAGTGCTATACAGGCACGGTAGATCTCGACCAGCCGTGCCGTTAGGTGTTCTACCCCCCACTGCAGCAGGCCTGGAAAAATGCCATCCAGCCCGGCCGACTTGTATGGCTGAAAGGTGTTAATAGCCCACTTTACTCGGTCTTCCGTTACTATGTTGTGGGCTCTGGACCAGTCTTGATCCGTTGGGGTCCATTCTGGTTCCGCCTCCCACGCCCTGTCCTCCAGGATTTTACAGTCCGGGAAGTGGGTTTCAAGAAGGACTTTACTGGTTTCATAGTCAGTTTGTGTGTATGAATTGTCGGGTTTTTTCAGCGCGCCAAGAGTTCGGTCCTGATCGGCTGATAGGATCTTCCTTACCCTTGCGGCTTCGTTGTTTGTCTCGATAGATTCACAGAATTTCCGCCACGCCGACCTTCTGGCGGTTCTGATCTCCTTTTTGTATAAATATTGGGTCTGCTTATAAGTCTCCCAGTGCTCTGGGAGTCTAGTATTCTTGGCTCTGTTAAATTGCTTACGTAGCGCATTCCTGAGTTTATTAAGTTCGGCGTTCCACCACGGATTTCTCTCGTTACTGTTACGCGGCGCCCTTAGTTTACAGCATGCGTGGTAAGCTTCGGTTAGGTATTCTGATAGTTTTGTTACAGTGTAGTCAAGTTGCGCTTGGTCCCTTATAGTTACCTGTGCGAGGTGTCTGGCTAATAGGGCAGCCAGAAGGCGTTTGTACCCAGGGACGTCAGTGCGCCTCGGGTTGCGCCTCGGTACAGGTTTCTTAGTGTTGGTAATAAGCGTAAAACGTATCCTTCTGTGGTCCGAGCAGGAAGGCTCGTCCGATACATGCCAGTTGGTAATAAGTTTTGTCGCGTTTTCTGTAGCAAGTGTTAGGTCTATTATTGTCTGCCCTCGGACGGTGACCCAAGTGGGTTCCGAACCGCGGTTTACAATGTTAAGGTTAGTGGAAAATAAATAGGTGGATAGTACCTCTCCTCTGGAGTTCGGTGCGTCGCTGCCCCAGAGCGGGTGGTGGGCGTTTGAGTCAGTGCTGATGATCAGTTCCAGCTTGGCGCGCTCACAGTGTTGCACCAGGTCGGACATCTCTTTCGGCGGACAGTCCCCGTCCTCGCCTGGCATGTATACCGAGGCTAGTACAACATCTGGAACGCTACCTTCAGTATGGAGCCTGACGGCTGTCAGATCTCTGGAACAGAATTGTGTGAGTGGTGTGATGGGAATTTCTGTGGGTATGTAGACGCAGGTTCTTGGCTTATCTGCGTTGCGTGTGTCGAGGATAATCTTACCTCCGATGTTACTGAGTCCGCATATTCTATTGTTTCTGATCCACGGCTCTTGGATCAGTGCTATTGTTCGGGGTTTAACCTCCAGTGCCCTGCGTAAGCTAGCCGTGGCAGTCTGGCTGTGCTGGAGGTTGGTCTGGATGATGTTGAGGGGTGCTGACGTCGATGGAGAGGAGTTAATCGGAGAGGGATCCATCGGACAGTCCCTCCGTCGCCTCCTCCCTGTATCGTGCGTCATGGTGTTCGCCCGGCGACGAGGCGAGCAGGCGCTCACTCCAGCCGGGTGATTCAGGCGGTGGTATGTCGTCGTCAGCCATTGCCGCTCGGGCCATGACCTCCTCGAGCTGGTCTATGTCGGTGTCGGTCGTCGGTGCCAGCGTCGGTTGCGTGGTCTTTGTGTCGGTGTCGGTCTGGCTGTCGGCGGGTTGGGTCGTGGGCCAGAAGCGAACGTATATCGACCCGAGCATGTACGATATACGTCGCTCCCGTTCCCGGACCTTTACGGCTTCCTCCGGTGGCACACCCAGGGTCAAATAAGTCCCATGGTTGTCGCCACCGACGGTAGTCGCCCTGTAGAGTGACCACCTCGCGATGTCATACCAAGTATTCTGACGAATCAGAATACTTTGGAGCTTCGCTATGTCGCCTCTGTAGCGAGGGACAAATAGCGAGACTCGGACACGGGTGGGCACGTCGGACTGTTTCAGTACAGTCAGTGTCTGGTCAGTGTCGGGGAGTTTGATCTTCGGTACGTTCTGAGTCAGCCAGGTCAGGGCGTACTCGTCTTCGCACCACATCCGAACGGTGCCTTCCGCAACCCGTGGGTATCCGCGGAAGGCCGGGAGTGGCGCCGTCGAGTCCGTGTCCATGACCAGGGTCTCAAGTTCGGTCACAATCTGTTTTGTCTCCTCTTTGGTCAGATCTCGGGAGGGAGGGGGGAGACAGATTGCTACGGCCAGCCGCGCGGGGATGTCCTGCGCAGCTCGCGCGTAGGTCCTCTGTTCCCCTTGGGCGGAGTGGACCCTCACTCTTTTTGCGTCCCCCTGGAGCGTGCCCGGTGAAGCCGTGTCGTCAGGGCGCTCCCTCTTTGCCGGCCCTGTGCCACTCGGCCCAGGCTGCGGCTTGGAGGTGCCCGGCTGGGGTTTTGCCGGCGGCGCTCGGAGCGAGACTCCACCCCGCTTGCCCCTACGCTTAGGTCGAGGTCGGTCGTTGGGTCTGTCTGTGTTCTGGGGTCGGTTGTCGGTCCTGGCGGGCTCTTTCACGTGCGGGGGCCCTTCGCGCTGGGTTGCCCCTTCGCAGACTGGCCCCTGCACGTGCGGTTCTGCGTCCAGCCGCTTCGCACGCTGGGTTTCCCCCACGCACTGTTGCGGCCGGTCGCATGCTTCCGGCCCCTCCTCGCGCTGGGTTTCCCCTTCGCGAACTGGGGGCCGGTCGCGCACCTCTCTTTCGGCGTCCGTTCGCGCGTCGCGCTGACTAGTGCCCTCGCAGACATTGCGCTTACGGTCGCTTACTTTTCTCCTCCGGTCCTGGGCTTTTCCGCGCTTGGAAGGTAGGCGTACTTCACCATCGGCATCCGGAGGAGTTTTAGAGCTGTCAGGTTCGTCATCTTTCCCCGTCACAGTCTGTCTAAGCTGGTCTTGGTCTGTGTCAGGGTAAGTTACGCTATTCCGCACAATGCTCTGTTGCCAGAGGATCGCAGGAGGCGTAGTCAGGGTCATTTTTGGCGCGTGAGTCGCAGCCGGGGTCTTATCAGGAAGAGGCGCGTTAGTCGCAGCCGTAGTAGTCGGGTTTGATGGCGCGTTAGTCGCGGCCGTGGTTGAGGTCGTAGTGGTTGTGGGCGCTGTTGGAGCAGCCTGTGGCGCTAGGAAGCGCGGCATTAGGTTTGCCATTGAGCAGATTGATGCCCCCCCCATATTACGATGGGGGCTGACCGCCGTAGCGGTGTGGGATTCCCCGGCTTGGCCGGGACCCACCTGGGTAGGTAATTTGTCTCTCTGCATATTCATTGACGTGGGGGGTGGGCTTTTTTGGAACCGAGGTTACCCTTCCTCTGGGACAGATGGGATGATGGGATTGGGAGGGAAGGTATACGTTGGAAAAAGGGGGGGGGTATGGGGGGTCACCCTAGGTCTGGGAGTTGGCCTAGGGGTTTAGGGGAACGACGGGATATGAGAGGATGTGTAGGGGAGGCTTGGTTGGATTTTGGGGAACATAGGAAGGGGTGTAAGGGTTACCCTAGACCTGGGATTTGGTTTTCGGGAACTTCTCTTGTCCGGGATCTCTGAAGATGCTCCGGATGCAGGACCGCCCACCAACGACTTCGTTTAGCCGTTCCTGGTCGGTCCCGCAGCCGGAGTTGGGCTATCCGCAACCTGCCCACCCGCTCGGTTGCACGAGAAGAAGTGCCTGGCAGTCCGGGTCGCCCCACCGCGGATGTACGTATACATTCGCGTTGGAGCGGTCCAGCCTCCCCCGAGTTCTGTTCTGTTCGAAACGGGCCTTATTTTCACAGCTTTTATGACGCTATAAATGTTATATTGTACGTAATGACTTTAACGAAATTTTAACACATAGTATGGTGTGTTATTCATGAATTATATAGACGTAGATAGATAGATTTCTTTGACTACAACTTTTACGAACACTTAAACTTTTCTTAAGATTATTATGATAATATTCCATTAGAGCCTCAAATTCTCTATTCAAGTTTCCTAATATTTTTTACAAGCATGAAGCGTCTACTGCCCACAACCAAAACATTGTGATCTTGTATTATTTACGGCACAACGAGCTTGTCATACTTCATACATCAGTATGTCACTTATATACAGCAAGGAAATAGCATAACTTTGATTAGCCTCTTCGACGTGCAAGGTCTCGCCTTCTCTCGCCGTCCAATTGTGGGTCCATGCGGCGCTCGAATGCCTGCATTGTTCATACAGTGTACAACAGGAGTCACCAAATGGCGGACCGCGGCCCGCATCTGGATTGCCGACCAATTTAGTGCGGACCTTATGTAAACAGCTAAATAACTAAAACTTAATCTAATAAAAATAATATTGAATGAAAGTTTTGAGTTTTTGCTTGCACCAACTTTACTCACAAACACTTAGTTCGAGCTAAACAATGTAATTTTTCACATTAATGTTACATTAAACTTACTTTATTCCTTACATAATATTTCATTACTGCATAATAAAAAAAACAGGTTTCTTTTCGTTTTATTTCTTGATACATTGTTTAAATCTCAGTTGGTAGTAATTGTTTACCAAACGGACCGCGACAGTCATATGGTTTTAAAAACGGACCTTCAATGAAACTAATTGGTGATCCCTGCTGTACAACTGTACATATACTATATAAGTACTCCGGTACATCGTACAAACTATTCGAACAATAGAATATACAAAGACATTTAATTTCAAGCCTTCAGTGCCTAATGAAGAACCCAACGAGCTACGTGTGTAATTATGGATTTAATCACCTTCTACAACCGCAACTGCTGTTAATTTACTTAAACGAGGATTAACAAAGCCTCCATCGTAGATACGGTTCACAATAACATCACATGTCTTATTACAATGGGCTTAAGGTATCCTAGTTATTGAATATCCCAGGATAGAGAAACACATAGATACATGCAATAAACACCTATTTCCTTTTTCATGGGGATTTAGGACTTGTCTAAAATATGCAGATGTGTAGGAATCGTGCTATGACAACATGCGTGAACTACTATTTTCTTTGTTAAAGTAAATGGCTATAAACATTCCACGTTTATTTTATTTACATTACAATGAAGGCTCGGTGCTTGTTGTTTTTATGAGTCTCTGTAATAGGGGAGGATTCTTAAAGAGGGCCGCATTATAGATTACTTTTACTGGTCGTTTAGAAGTGGGTCAGTGTCCCGTAAAAGTTTCCGCGAATGTGGTCCGCCAGCCGCATTACCGCAGCAGATCAAAGCTGCCGGCTCTCCACACGATGACCCTTCAATCCATGAGACTCTCGGAATATCATGCGTTTGTTTTATCCCTTCGCTACGTATCCCCATCGACTATACTAAGGCCTCTAATTTCCAGCGACACTTGACACAAATGTCATTAGACGTAGCGGTGAGCTTTAGCCTTAGTTTTAGCATACATAATCTTCTTTGCATCGAGTTGATACTATGAAACACCGCGCCCAGCGGCTGCATAATTATTTTCAGTGTTTGCCCCCTATTAACATCTGCCGCGGAGCGTGGGGCGGCGCGGGTGGCGACTCAGTTGCGCCTCGGCTAGACAGCATTGTAGAATGAATGTAAACCTAGGACACATTACACAGACCAACACCAAGTGCATAATTTACACTCTCATCAGCGACATCCAACGGAATTTGAAAAGCTCACTATCACTACTTAATAAAATTAGCTACAGCATTTGCATGCACCCCGGGGACACGTAAAAACTAATTTTGATAAATGCAATTTGGACTAATTGAGTTGAACGGTTCATAACGTTGTTGATTAATTAAAACCGGAACCTTGTATGCATGGAGCGTAGCAAACAAGCCTTTGATGTGTATTTACAAAACGCTACAATGAAAGTGATGGATATCTGTCGTCTCAGTGTGATGGAGCCTCGCGCTCGCGCCGTGCGATGCAAATTCTGTCGACTCACCCGGAAAGCAATTACTGAGTCTAAGCTGCCGCTCGTTCTTCTGCACTGCTTACCATAAATCAATGGAACCATAGATACACAAAGACGTGTATGTATATAAAGGTGGTGTAGCCCATAGAGCATAGAGTACAAGGGAGTAATGTGTATAGACCGTAACATGAAGAACTAAATATTGAAAGACTTTTTTTCATAATATAGGCTGTTAATAGAAATATAGTAAGTATTATAAATTTCCCCGTAGATGGAACATAAACTGCAGTTTTCTTTTTGCGGTTACTCTACCCGAGTTCTAAGAATAGACTCAGAAAATGGTTTTCAAAGATACCTCTTGATACCTGATACTTATGCGTTCTGCAAGATACTTGTCGTTACTAAAGCAACCTTTGATCTTTTACGTATTGCTTCCTTGTATATTCCATAAGAAACAAAATCGTGCGCTGCACTAATTAGTAACTGACTTTTGATTTCATTAACGCAAGTGGGCGTGATGACTGGCTCACCTTTTATGAAAAGATGATTTTTGATAAAAGAACTTGCTATAGACGTACGCTAATGTGTTTATAATGAATAGTATTAAGTGAGACTAAACTTAAACATAAGAGTAACACAACGTTATAGGTACCTACGTAAACGAATTTGGTCCCCAATGTGGACGCAACCCACAAATTCTTTTGCTGGTATAAAAGTGTCCCCGTCTAATGTTCGCAATATTGTGATAAAAGTAAATAAATACGCGCACAGGACCCATTTCAACAATTTGCTTAGGATTCTGTATTTTGTCCGTGATCGCCGCCACCGCTCCAAACGTCTAATATTGAACGTATGTTATGGATGGACAAACAAATTCGAAGACCACAATAAAGCAGTTATTCTCGATTATGAAAGTGAAAGACATTCTTGAACTGGGATATCATATCAATAACCACCCGGTGTAAGAAATATTCGAAGAGGATTCTGTGAAAATAGCTGCTGCAAAATGACCACTGGACACATGAGGTCTTGAGTGGTGATGAATTCATAAAAACGTGCAACTAAGGTAAACGCTATGCTTACTTATGTGTAATGTTCATAATGAAGGTACCTTCTGCAGGTAATAATATTACGAGTGATTCGATTTGTTCCGCTAGTTCAGACTGCAGTGCCGACTCCGCCAGTCCCACAAAATCAATTAACACGTGGCTAGATGTCGACTGAGAATATTCCAATCGAAAATGGAGCATAAAATCTGTAATTGCCCGGAATCACAGTTTCCGAACGTTTTCGATTTCGCAGATTACATACGTGTGTACAACCGATTTCCGATCTACGATAGCAATTCATATTATCATTTATAGAGGTAAATAAATAATCAAAATATACCTATACTGAGAGTTATTTCACTGGGATATATTTTTTCTGTTATGTGGAATTTCAGGGTGATTGAAATATCGATGAAAAATTTAATAAGTCCCGATTTTTATAGAAAAGACAGTCTTGCAATTGAAAGTTTTCACAGAGGAGAATACATAGTTTTTCGTGATGGACACTGTATTCAAGAAAGTCTAAGTATAGTTTTTTGAGCATCCCAATCTTGAACTTGAAGTAATCGGGCAATGTGCAATGTTCCTGCTGTGCACCACGGACTACATACAGTATACACCTCATCGAGGCTACTGTCAATGCAATTTAGTGACAGTTTCATCAACATGATGGCAAAAAGCTTAGTAAAACATGTAGAACATTCAAGGTGGTAAAATATATTAAACCTTTGTATCTTTATGTTCAAAAACGGACTTCAAATAAGTAACATAGTAAGAAAAATTCTGTTTGCATTACAAGAAAAGGCCAATACGAGTACAAATCCAAATATTCGACGTCTTCGAACGCTCGGTCAATTTGCTTAGGACTTCTGTTGCTCTTTGATTGAGAAGCTGTTCCTTTTCCCATTTCACTTTCTCAATACACTCAATATTTGCATGCGATTCAAGACTTATATGCCAATTTTAAACCTTTTTGTGTCTGTACAATGCCCTGGATGGCTTGTAAGTATTTGTTATTGAATGGCTTCATCTGTATTCACGGAGAATGTTGTGATTTTTGTACTTGAAAATTCCATCTTATATTTACCCAGCTGGCGAGCGTACCTACTTACCTATTGATTTCCCTCAAGATCATCTTTGTATTGTATGTCAAAACTAGTACTTAACGTGATTAAATCGCTATTCGATGAACGCAAAGTAGGTATTTTGTCATTGCCATGTAGTTTTCTCGGAGTAATTAAGTAACAAAAATAGTCTCTGAAAATGGAAAAAAAAACTCGGTTCAACCCGAAATAACATGTAAAAATGATGCATGCGCATTAGTTATAGTTGATATAAATTCTAACCACGCCTCACGCATGTTTCAGGGGGCGCTATGATTTAGTGGCCACTTCCTCTAATCAGAGAAAGTGTTGTGGCACAGATAAGACACCCCGTCCTGACCTTACTAGCATGGTTAACTATACCTTAGTGTTATACAAAAAAGGTACACCCAATTTAGATTTTGATCTAATAGTATGTAGTTTATAGAGTTTATAATAATCAAAACATGATAAAATTCATAAATAGACACAAAAGTAGGTACACGTGTAGATTCCAGAATGGACCGCTACTTAAACTACTTTCTGTATGATCAGTTTCACATACACTGAATAAAAACATTAAACTGTATTAGGTACGGCCTATATCCCACAGTCTAGGCACCCCATCCACCTGTCAATTTCCATAATGGAACGATGTTGGCCTTCCGCTGACCAGCTGTTATTATACCGTAGGCTGTGTAAGCCTATTGTTCTGCCATATTCGATAAAATCATTTCATAACCGCTGACATACTACCATAGCACACCTAGAGCTAAATACTGCAATATAAATTATTTGGCCGCACTTTATACCTGATTGGTATGATGTTCGATGAACCGGACGTTTTATTATTGTGAGACAGACAAACAGAAATTGAAAGAGAGAGTGAATAAGTTAAGTGTCATACCACGATTACCTATGAGTTGTTACCAGGCGACAGTTGCAACGAGAGAAAGCCTGCCTTTTGTGGATTGTAGAAACATTCAAACATTATATCCTGAGGTTTATTATTCAGTATTGATCAATAATATAATCTTTTATGCTTCGCTAATCACGGAATTACCTACAAATTGAATAAATCGCGTTTCAGTCGGTGCCGTGGATAGCAAGATAAGCTCAGTAATTATACATAACTTATGCAACAAATATGGAATTATTTAATTTACGGTGTCCTAAAATCATGAAGGTTTTGAAACTTCGTCAATTCGTCACGAAATATCTATACCTAGATGATGCGATAGTCCACGAATTCTTTTAATAACATCATCATAACAAAGTTACGAAAGGCTTAACGTATAGGATTGGGAAAGTTGTACAGTTGGGAAGGTCGGGGCGCTGCTGGCTGGTGGCGGACGAAAGTGAAGGTGCCCCCACCCCACCGAACCGGCCATAGCCCGGGCCCCTACCACCCACCCCCAAGCATCCCGGCAGATGCACGCCCGAGGAGCCGCAGACGCTAGGGAAAGTACTCGAAGGAAACTTTTGCATAATATTGTTATGAGAAAATTACGGATCATGGTATGAGAATAGTTTACATTTCCGTTCTTAGTAATAGTTACAGTTATGAAAGGACCGTTGAGTACAGTCAAATATTCGGTAGAGGTGAAGGAAGGTATATCTGGACGCAAAATAAACGTCGATCTTTACTACCGTCAGACAGTGCCGAGACTATCTTAATTCTATCCTACCTGTTAAAGATAAACTTTGTGACAGACAGACAGACAAAAGGGCTACAATGGCGTCGGTTTCTTTCAGATAATTCCTAGCCTACTTGACTTAAAGTTCATCTTACGTAAATCATCGTCAACTGGAAAGTTTTCTCAAAGTCATTGAAATGTCTTTGTAAAATTACATCGTAATGTACTTCGTTCACTTGATACAAACAGAAGCGGCTCCTTGTGGCACTTCACATATTATTACAGAAAACTTACAAAGGCAAACATTTTCACTCAAGTGGGACAAAAATATATTATCATTTTTTTACTCTTGAGAACAACAAAAAAATCACAAGATATACAAAGCTAAAGTTCGTAACACTTATACGTACATTATACACGATATTTGTCCTGTGAAGCGTGTTGCTCATCTCATAACCTCGTTAGCGAACCAGTTCGCAGATAAATTAAATTGAAACATTTTTCAGTGTTGCGTCTGGTGTGTTTTAAGTAAGTTACGCATGTAAGAGCTGTCGTAGAGTTGTGGCGTAATTTAAGCTCTCCCACTAACGAGCAGGCACTCAAGTGAAGCCTCTCCCGCACAGCATTCCTCCAGACTAGATGATATTGTGAGATTTGTAAGCACATTGTTTACGTTGCGTGTAAAACAGCGAGCTAAGCTGTACGCAGTTCCGCTTCCTCCCCCCCTCCCTCTTCCACTCCTCGTGGGCCTCCTATCTCGAGTCATATTGTTGTTTCGGCTCATATGAGTAAAAGCGACGCCGATTCATTTCAAATGTTTACAAATATACACGAGGAAGTGAAGTGTTAATTGTTATAATGAAAATGTGTCACGTCATGCAGTGCAGTTTATTAAATGAACTCAGTTACAAAACTATAAATGCTTTTTATACCTTATGGAGTTTTTTAAAATAAATATCTTTCTCTCTGATGTTTATCTAACAATATTTTCGTAAGGGGAAAATGTTTGCCTACGACCATATTGTGAGAATATATTATGCACACACATTAATTCTTTGTCGCCATCCAGTATAAGATAGCGCATGTTATTTATAGCCACTTTAACCATTGTTGGAATGCACATAAACAGCTAATGTTCATCTCAAATGCTTTTTATGAATGGATGCGGAGGTAGTGATGTTAGCAAACAACGGCGCGTCGGGCTCGGGAGCTTGTCGGTCGTCGGCGTCACTCCGCGCTCCTGGCTAATTACTGGGGGAGGCACCGGAGCGCGCACGGCCACACTGCTCCCGGCTGCAACCAACCACACACGGACGCACTAAACTACCCCATTCAAAATAAACCACTTATTTCTAATTGTCTGTCAACTGTTACTGTTTTAAACTTTAATAAACTTTCTCTAAACTATCAAGACAATGTCAAATCGTAGCGTCGTACTGCACTTTATGACACTCTAGACGAGCACGTTATTGTTAACAAGTTTAGAGGTCGTAACGCCGACGCGACTTTCCATTAGCACCTGACCGTCACAGCAAGTGTGATTAATGTAATTTATCCGTTTGATGGCGGTAATTACAGTCTCGAGACAAATGTAGGTGGAGGGTTCTCTCAGGCTCGCTGAACGTCCTGTTAGTATACCCTCGCGTCCCACGCCAGCGCCTATCGTTCTCACTTACCTTAATGACTTCACACCACATAGTATTATCCATCGCTATTACTAATTTCTTCTTACAGCAATATCCATTATAATTACATTCGTCGCAACGAATGAGCTTATCGCTAAAGTCGCAAACTGTCTGAATATTCAGTGAATATTAATCTGACATTAATTTTGCTTTATTCTCGTCGCACAAGATGATTAAACACGAGAAAGGTGCTTTAATACCAAAATAACATTTCGATATCGATCAACCATTTATTTTCTGATGGTTTTAATTAAAACTAATTACGAGGCTTATCGTTCCAATGGTTCGACGTGAATCTTGGGCCCAAATGGTAGCTGGGGGAGAAATTGGCATTTTGCGATGTCTTCCCCAGTCCGTCCCCTCTGCACGCAGATAATTAACTGCAGATAGTACCCGACTACCCGTACAACCGTGGCACAAGGGTATGGGATAAAATTTTACCCACAAGTTTTAAAGAGAGGTGCCTCGGCTCGGGGCGCCGGGCGGCTCGAGTGCACCGCTGGCAAACGATGGGGTTCAACAAATTGTAGGGGTGGCTAGGTAAACGACCGTGATTATATTGATTTTTAAAATGACATCTCTCTTTTAACCCTTCAATTTATGGCTGAAGTGATTCCTACATTTCAAATTCATCTGTCGCGACTCACGTTCATGGCAGTAGCATCGGAAGTCTTTATTGTTAGTATAAAATTAAAATATGCTTGCTATTTTTAACAACAAAACAACGATTTAGTTTTGATTTTTCTTTCATTCTTGGACAATCGAAAAGCCGCCATTCAACCGGTTCGGTGCATTTTGAAAGTTAACCCATTCATATTTAAATTTCATCAGAATAATCTCTTTGATGAGGTACCCTGGTACTTATTTGCATGTTTATAGCGTTTCGGATAATGTTTTGTTTAAGCTCTATAGCGTCGCGTAGGTAGGAAAGAGTTGTCCGTTGATACATGTTGCAGCTACCCCTGCATTGTTTGTGGAGTTAACGCAGTAGTGTTGCCAGACGTATAAATCACGAGCTAATGCTGCAGCATCCGGCCCGTCTCCGCTTATTGTGGAGCCGCCGACATTTGCTTATGTTCGGTACTTCGGGCCGCAGTCACCCTCGGCGAGTTTCGTCGTTCGCGGGGAGGCGACAATTTATTAATTCGTAATAATTACTTTCCTGTGCGATTTCGTTTTGTTTACCCATTCGGGAAGAGAACGCTAGTGATATAAATTATAAATTATATGATAAATTGCATGATTCTTTAAAATGAAGCTTCTTTTCCTTGAACTTTATACATATAGGCGGCCTTAACTTGATCACTTGAACGTACTGAGGTAACAAGAAAATAATTAGTGTTTACTATTTTAAAAGTAGGTAGGTAGGTACTTACATTTTTTTAATAAACCAGTCTTCAGAGATAACGTATAGAAATAACTGAGGAAATGTATAGAAAAGGGGAGTATTCAAATTGCCGCACCACGACGCAAGCCTCGCCAGGGAAGTTCCTAGACCTACCTGCAGCCTAATTACAATTTTACAATTGCGTTATAAAAGTTGTCAAGCAGAGTTATTTTTCAAACATATGAAACAATGGATTATGAACTCTCTTCTTTCAAAATCTTTCATGCAGCCCAGTGAGCCCATTTTAACAAGATTTGGGAAAAAATAACACCAAACTCACTTTCTTCAAATAATAAGATAAACAACAATACCACCCAGAATCGTATTAGAAATGTTTATTGGACACAACTCCCCTTGTTACACTTCATATCAAAAGTTTAACAAATATCGTTACGTAACAGCAGACATAAAGAGAAACTCGCAAACTTCTCAAATTGTAAGAATTGCGCATCCTTTTTATCAAGCTGGGGGGAGGGGGGGCTGTGTGAGTATTTATGAAGCGTGGAACCCTCTATGGTATTATTACCATCATTCTCTTAGCCGGCATTATGGTGCAACGCTTTTGTAAACCGTTTTATATGCTCGCGGCCACCCGAAAACATTATGAATATGTATGCTTAATGTTTTAAATGCAGATATTACGTTTGTAATGACGATACATACGTACAAATATATATCAGCAAAAAACTGTTATGAATATCTACTTATGCAAAATCATAGACTTCATTCACATCTCAACATCACACATTCAAACAAGAGTCTAGTCTAGGTAGTTATAATACTGATCTGCATAAAGTTTGTCGATTTACGAATGCATGCGAACGAGTTGGTACTAGAGTTGTGAACAAAAAGCATAGCTTTTCATTGGCGCGTCGTCGTCGTCCGTCTGGCCGCAGCCAAAGATCGATAGCCCGGCTGCAGCTCCAGACACAATCTTACTGCCACTGTCTTAACTTGACTAATATCTTCTATAGCTTTCGTGTAGTTTACTACGAGTTGAACTGGTCAATACAAAGTTTCGAAACAATATACTTACCTACCTACTTGAACTTGCGAAGTTGTGAACCGCTGAATCGTTAATTAAAGGTTGAAAACCGTTGGTACTTAATCTGGTTTTTGTTATATTAAAAACTTCTTTAATTTAATTTTATCTAAGCTAGACGGTACAAAAAAAAGATTAACAATAGTTTTAATAAAGTAAAAACGATTACAAATCGTTTGATTAATAATTAATACCTTTTTCTCTTTGTCTATCAGTAAATTGTTTACGAGAAAAAAGATCACTCTAAGCTCCAATTAAATTAAACAGTTTGAGAGCCAGGGCCGCAGTGCCAGTTCAATATAAAAGATTTCGTTGGCACTATCACTAACCTATCTATTGTGTTGCCATTTCGAGGATTTTTTAACGTAACAATAATTATAAGTGTTTGGTTTTTATACATATTGTCGTTTTTAAACATATGTAGTTATGTAAATACTCATATGAAAACGGACGATCTATAGCACTATTATAGGCTAGCTAAAGTTCTTCCGGAAAGACTCTACTACATCCATTAAAAAATAGCTTGCAGAAATCGCACTGCACAACCCTACATGAGCGTTTAAATTAAACATGCTTGACACATTTTTACAACCGTTACAAAAAGCGTCCGTATTGGGGATATATGTATGTGTACCTTGGCTCACTTTACAAGCTTTATCTGCCTGTCTGCCACTACTGCTAAGTTGTGCAAAAAATAAGTATACTTAACGTTATCGTAAAGAGACAAGCAAAATGTTGTTGCAATCCCATTTTAATTTAAAGTTTATCCTTTGGGTTTTATCATTAACGAAGAATCAATAGATGAAGAATTGAATATGTTTATGTATTATATTATAATACTCGTTAGATATACAGAAGAGGAATTATAGAATTAGAGTTTTGGAGAGTGGCAAAAGCTTTCTAAATAAGATTGCTTTTTTTTTAATTTATAACTTTCTAAAGTACAACACAACACACAACTTTAAGCATCGAGGTTTCCCTAAATAAGGTTTTTATAAAAACTAAATTGAAATAAGTAGACTCGCGACGCAAGCGTTTCGAAAAGGGGACCATTTACCATCGCTCGCGGCACTGCGGTATTAATAAAAGTAAAAACGATTTCCGTTGCACTAATTTGATAACCACTAATTACACCACAAGCAGTAAAATCCATAAATACTAATCTTCGCGCTCGTACCGTAAATTACAGCGGGGGGAACGTTTATTCCGCTGAAATATTACTCGACCACTCGAAATTAAAATTAAAATGCGATGTACCACATATTTTGCATTCCCACGCCCCCTGAACCCTGTGTAATATGCACGCGTCGTGAACACGGCTTCGATGAAATGCTCACACGTGATTTAGGGTGGAAATGTCACCCGGCCACAGATTGGACCCACAAGCGAAATACAATACACCGTGTGTACAACATTCAGCTCCGCCTAGCACATGAATTTTTTAATACAACATCCAACGCTTGTAAATTATACTTTCCTCTATGAAATGTACCAAAAATAAATATATTGGATCGGAAAAGAGAAGCAGCAAAAGAGCTTTGTCTAAATATGTTTCCTTTAAACTTATTTACGGCTTAATGTTCCCAGTCATTTAAGGGTTGAGTCGGTTTTATTATCAGTCTACGTACCTACCTATAGGTACCTAGTGAGTTACCCGTCGGCCTTTGGGATTGATAATAAGGTCGCAGGAGGCTGCTTGGCCGTTTTAATACCTTAACGAGGCCAGCGTGGCCGCCTGACGGGTACGCGGAGGCTGCCTGACGGGTCTGAAGCCGCTGACGAGACCTAATTGCTTAATTAACACCGCAATCCGACGACGCCGAGCGTAATCTACCCTCACTTTGATACATCGACTGTGCGATAACTACCTAGTAGTTTCATTTAATTGAAAGTTCAAACATATTAGATTAATGTTAGTTAAACGTTTATTGGTAAGATGAAATCAATCCTTTGAACGATATCATCCTGTGCTTTACACAAATCTTTTGAGATACCTAACTAAGTACATAGATTCCTATAGGTAGAATAAAATTAGCCAGACAGAAACTTATATAATACCTTACTAAAACAAATATTATCAAAAATTGTGGTAGGTGGATCCGCACAGTCATGTAAGTGGTTCAGTAAGTAATTTAAGGGCTAGCACACACACTATTTTAGTGCGAGGGAACACCACGCTCCTATGAGTTGAAAAGTTCAATATTGACTCACAAAATTGCTTTAAGTCGCTGCAGCCGATAATAGTGAAAGCTTATTTGGAATGTCAACCTTATTGCAAGCGCGCACGAGTGGTATTGCTTCCGGGCCTTGTTTGTGCGAGGTGTTGTTACCGCTCCAGCGGTTATTGGCATGTCCTCAAAGCTTCCTTCCGACACAACCAAGATGGTGTGGATTTTCCGCTAGAAGTCAGCCCTCCAATAATGTTCAGGCAACGCTCTGTACCTGCCGTTCGCTTAGATTAATTTATTTTGTAAAACATGAACCAAAGCTACAAAGGCTTTTGATCAATAGGAAACTTTAGCTTTAATATAATAACGTAGATAGTTAAAGTTTAACCTGCCTTTGGAAATATACCATACGTTTTATTAAATTTGAGAGCTTTATTCTTTCTTGAATCATAAAAATATTTTATTAATTCCTTGTACAATACCAAGTGGCGTATTAAAACATTGAAAACTCATTTATTAAGATTAGTAGGTACTTACACAAATTATTCCTGTTATTCGTGTGTCAAAAAATACCCTCCTCCTCTGCGCCTCTATTATAGGATAGTCTTTGTTGACTACTGCAGAGAACACAGGAAAATACAATACACTACCTATCTAACTTTTATATAAAGAGAACAAAAATAAATGTGATTCAATCATGTGAGATAAGTAATTCGTGGTAGGTACGTGGTAGGTACTTCGGGATCGGGCCTGGACCGTCGCGGACAAAAGTATATCGTATAGATGTAACAAAGTTATTTTGTTTTCGAGTGTACTCGAGCGTACAAAATTAATGGCAGTGCGTTTGATACCACTGATATGGGTTTACCAACTTTGCCTATTTACATCGTTAGCATTGTCTGTACATCCTATACGTATTGTATCCCAATTTCCTGTTTCACAAAACTCGATTAAAACTGTTCACTCGCAGTTTCAGACTGCCAAATATCATAGATTATTATATGGATGTGTACTTTTCTTAATACATAATATTCTACCTACTGTTATAGTAGGTACCTAGTTAGTAAAATAGATACTTGAATACAATTATACTGCCTTACTTCCAAGGCTAGGTCTGAGCGTGAATACCATGTGGGACCAGTCTGAAGTCTCGTGGAGACTGACAATACAATTTCTAAGAAAAGTTCACGGTAGAACAATTACCGGTGTCGCGTAATACCTATAGATCAAAATTTTCCAATTCGGGCAAACCTAAAACTAGCTTTGATGTGAAGATATAAATTGTAAGTTTAACATCTGAAAAGAACACCTGATTTTGAGAATAAATAAATTAATACAGGAACTAAATGGACATTGATTTTAATGAATGTGAGGGATATACAGTTTACCTGCGTACACATCATCATTGTTTTTTCGTAGCTTCGTACTCTTTTCTAGACAAACAAACGCTCGTTTCTTTATAAGACCCGATCTTCGATCACACGATAATTATTTAAGGTTGTCGAAAAAATAATATTTGTACAAAAACCTCTTCGAAGTCCGCCATGTCGACACTCATTCACAGACGACAACCAGTTTTCATTTTAGTAAAAGCACTTTCCGGAAAATTGTCGAACGACCCAATGGATTGTATTTTGGTCACGTAACACGCCATTTTATGATATGCCACGGATTTATTTTACATTGCAAACTAAATGGAATATGGTACACTTTTTAATTGATTAAATATAAGGCCTAACATTAACTAGATAACAGGATCTCGTTAATGTTAAGCCTTATTTTTCGAGATCTGGTTATTCTCGAATCCCGAAGCCCACCACGACCTTCTTTGGAAGAAGGAAAAGATGGTAAATAAGATTGCATGGGTAGTTTAATCAAATCATCCTTATGTTCAGACTTTATAAAAATCGTATATGCATGTGATGCACAGTCTAACATTGCAGTCAGATACTTACTATCATTTTGAAACTATAACTATAAAGTCCAAAGTAAAAGCATAGCCAAACAGCTACAGCTATAATGCTGCTAAAGTATGTAACAAGTTAGCTTGCCGATTACTAGTTCTTGGAAAACCCGGGTCGACTCTTAGCTAATTCGCTCTTAGCTAGCTCCGAGATGAAAAGCACTGATACATTGTTTCCTATAATTCTCAGATCACCGTGGGAATAACAAAGATTTCGATCACAATGAAATGTTTAATTGTAGTTAAGTTATCTGCAGTAAATAGCAGCATTGTTTACACCGAGCACCTTCCAATCAGAACATTGTTAGACAACCACAGAGAAAAGAAAACGAAAACTTTACTTTTCGTTTGTACTAAATGGGTATAGTTTAAGCCAACATGTTATCGTTTCTGACCATTCCGGGAAACAATAGGCAAGCTTCCTTCCCATTGCTGATACAAACGATACATTAAAGAAAGACTATCGTGTCGAAAAGAAACACTATCTATGAGTCACATACTTGGTGCAAGTATGATGACAGTTAAATTATTTCAAGACATTTCTATGCCCCGGTTTTAAGCAGTCAAACTTCAGGAAATTTCAGGGGGTCAACCCGGGGGGGTTTACCCCCTGAAATTTCTTGAAGTTTGACTGCTCAAAACCGGGGAAAAAATGATGATGGAAACGGTTCGGAAACACCGCAACTATTACCAATATTGTACATTGTTTTGACTTAAATGATTTTAAAAGCACCTCTACGTGTCTGCTACAAACTAACAAACCCTACTAACTAATTGGCCAAGTTTTGTACACTTTAACAACTAGTTGAATTATGACGGAACTGAAAAAGTTTCAACCAAGAACCAACTATTCGGATTTCCTCGTCTTATGCTGTGTTAACCCGCTTGAATTTACTACCAAGTTGCAGTTCATTTAAATCTTAATACATATTGTCTGATGGCTAGATGTTTAAAGTTATACAACATACTTATAGGAACACTAGGGAACTAATATAGTTTTGCTTGAAGAGCATTACTTTACAATAACATGAAACCTGTATTTTTATCTCCTACCCACTCAGATGTAAAAATAAACCATTTCCATAAATTACTATGCAGATTATATTATGTGATGTGTAACTAGTCCCTGATTAGAGCAGCCCCAAGTCCATTGTTATTGAAATAGAAACGTAGGTACTCACGTATCATGGACAGAGATTTTCTACGTCGGATCGCAGTACGCCATCTGTTGACAACGTAGTCACGAGTTCAGGTTCGATTGATCTTCGAGAGATTTTCCATAGCGGGCCATGTTGTTGAGAGGCCGACGGCATTGACTTGTTATTGTGTGAGGCGAGGTGGTGAGGTAGTGAGGTAGCGAGGTAGCGCGTCGTACGTACGCGAGGTCGACGGCCGAGGGCGCCGCGCGGGGGTGCGACACGGGGTTGCTTTGCACTTCCGCCTCGCTGCACTCATTTCCGCATAAATAGTACCCGCCTCACCGTATCAAGATGTAGGCCTGCCACCGAGGCGTTGACACGTCTATGACACGCATATTATCTCTTACCAAGACATTCTGATACATTTAATGAACACCAGCTCTTTTACAAGTAGGTACAAGAACAGAATACAGAGCAGGAGAATAAAATACCGTGACCGCTAACAAAAATAAATTACCAACTAAACCGACTTCGTCCAACTAATCAGCGCAAACCAGCTCCAGTTAAAAGGAGAAACGCAATTTGAAGTTCCCCTTAAAAGTTTCGAAAGCGCAGGAGTGTGGGTGAAATAAAACAAAGGCAGGCACGCGCCCGCCGCGGCACTCATGCTGAGTGCTCTGCTTTGTGGCAGGCTGGGCGATACAATGCAATACGCGATACACACACTATGACGAGCACAAGTCTACTGAGCATAGCCAAGTAGGCTTCCGCGGGCGTACGTCCGATGTGGAACCGATATTGTGTTACCTGCTAAATGTACGGCCCCACTATACGTCGCAATATTTCGCTAGCGACCAAACATCTCCCATATCCTTTTCACTCTTTGAAAAGGATATGCAAGTTTTGTTAGTCTTGGCAGACCTTTTTCTACCTTTTTCATGACTTGGCAAATCCAAAAAATACTGGTATACATATACGAGTAAGTACGTCGTACGGTACGTACATACGTAGTAGTTTAAGATGTGGTTTCACATAAACCATGTAATTCTACAAATACAGCTTTGTAACTAAATATACACTTTAGAAACAAATAGAGAAATTTTTGAACATTTTAATCTCAACTGCTAAATAAACCAACGGATTGTCTCCAAAAAAGTATTTCCACTTGATTGTTGGTGTCCTTACGCTCGACCGCGCAGCGAGGATCATTAGTGAGGTGAACACTAATGATCCCCTCGATCGCGACAGATCGCCGGAGGAGACAAGCGCTCCATCGAGATAGCGGTGACTTCACCAAATATCGGATTTTCCGTGTCAAGAATTCATAACAAGAATTTTACAAAAACCCGCCTCAGGTCCTTCAGTCACTACCTTAAGAGCTCTTAAATTCTGCATACTTTATTTATGAAATAAATCATAAACCGAATATATCTCAACTGGGTATCTGATCTGTCTTTTGCATAGCCCACAGTACCTATTTGTTTACCAGTTTACGTCTTTCTTTTTGGACACGACTTAATATAACAAATTAATGGAGTTTTAAAATCGGAGAAATTGATTCTTGCATTTTAAGCAGTGTATTGCAGTTTATTGACCAAATATAAGAGCTTGCCTGCTGACCGGCAGCCCCCGCCACTCGGCGGAGGCTTATCGAGAGATGGTGAAAGAGCACTCTTCTATCTTAAGGGTTGCTTTGTGCCACTGGAACAACTTTTCAGCACTGAACGCTTCCTTTAAAATATACCCATTTTTCTTAATAAACTCACAGAAAGAAATTGGTATTTGCTATGAATGAATAGAAACTTACATTTTTGCTATAACACAGTTACTTTGTACCTTCCCCCGATAAGCGATCTTCGCAACTTTCCTTGACCTTTAGAACAATACACTAGTTAGCTACACAGCAATAGGTAAGGGATAAAACGACAGCCCAGTAAATGCCAAGATGAATTTATTATACCTTTTGGAACAAAAAACATTTTTATTACAATATCATAATTTCATTTCAAAGAAAGTAGATGTATTGTCTATTTTAGTTTAGATGATAGATACACAAAAAAAGTTCAGACGATATACTCCGACAGTTTCAGATAAGCAAATTGTTCAACGATCCTAGTCTAGTCCAGATACATTCGCCGTCATGGAAGTACGTCTCGGTTGATTGATATAAGGATGTAACTATATCGTTATCCTCTAATTCGGTTCTAATGGAACAGTTAAGGAAGCGTTCTCGAGGCGGGGCCAGTCCTCGTGAAGGAAATGAGTTCAATTTACCATTATCTCGGGGAATTGAGTGGTGCGACCTCGCTCGCCACTTGTTATGCTGACTTATTTAGTATGACAATCCAACTAGAAAACCATCACGGAAATTGCACGGTTGCAAATTGGGTTCGCTCTAGTGCTGCGGTGACTCGGAGTTATTGAATTCGATTTTTATTGAATACTGAGCTTTAGGAACGAAGCCCTTATTTCTTTAAAAAAAAATAGTTTACGTTTAGAAATAGGAGCCGGCCATTGCGCGATGTTATTATGGATTTTATACGACCTTGCTTCTATCAAACCTTCTCCGAATATTTAATACCTATAGTTACTATCTTTCAGCTTACCTTTTGATATTTCACAATTTCTTTTCACCAGCTTATGAAGCTGGCTAAACAAGGCCGTCAATAGGTATCTAAACTCATAAAAGACTTCTCAGAAAGTATTCTCTTTATGTCACGAGAAAGTAACAATGTGTTCATCCTCACATCCATGTTTGAGTTGTGCGACCTGATGGTCAAAGAGTAAAGGCTTGTACACACTGGCGCGACGAGGGTAGCGCTGCCTGTCGCGCCCGCGATATCGCGCCATTGTGTCGAGCCGTTAAATGGCAACCGAGACAAAGCTGTACTTCTAGTGTTAGCCGGCAAGGTGCATGCAATATCTACTAACGCAGGATATTATTAAAAAGGTTGAGCTTGTCTTATTAGGACAGTACGCTAGGTGGTCGCAGGACCTACTCCTTCATGAGATCGATGTATGCCTATTCGTTTGAACATCTTTAACGGACTACTACAGACTACTTTGCGTGTACGGTGTAGGCATATCTTGTTACTAAGTTTCTGCAAGTATAAAACTGATTTACATCCTACACCTCACAACTACTAGAGTCTGGCAGTAGTTGCCTGGCCTTTTTGCTGAGCTGGCTCCATTTGGCGTAACCTACACATCGTGGCTAAAAATTTCTTACAACACATCCCTTTTATTTGGCAGAGTATGTTGTCTACCTTTAAGTCTGTACATACATTTACATAAAAGTATTTTCTTTCTTTCAAATAAACATAATTTTTAATTTCAATAACTTCCTTGTTGCTTCTAGCGGGTGCGACGATGTGCAGCGTTCGCTGGAGCTGCTGGACCAGGTGCTGAGCGAGTACGACGAGGGCGAGCCGCGGTCGCTGGAGGCGCGAGCGCCCGCCACGCCCGCGACCCCCGCGACCCCCGCTACTCCCGCCACGCCCGCCACCGACGACGACTCGCCGCTAGCCGGACACACCTCCGAGGACGATGGATACATGAGCATGAACGGCAGGAGGTGAGCAACTCATTTTTTGTAGAGATTCCTTATTTACTTAAATAACAAATAATGATTCAGTGTCATGTAGGTTATTAAAGCCAAAGGTGACTTCTTGATTAGGTATAGCTATTTGTAACCAACCAGCTGGTCATCCTGTTAGTTAAGTGTAATTGTGGCAGGAATATAAAAAAAATATAGGAACTTCTAAGCTTCACCAAACTGGTACCTAAACACGACAATTAGCAACAATGTCGGCTTCGAAGAAGAACAGGAGGATATCCGCTATATGCTTAAGGCTGTAACATAATAAAATAACACTTTGTGACTAACTTATTACACTCTACAGCATACTATATGAACACAAAATGATGTAGGGAGTTTGACTGATGTGTCTATTTGTGGTTTATTTCAGAGCGAAGTTCGCGCTGGGTTTCCGGCCGACGGAGGAGCGGGAGGAGCCTTCGCCCCCGGACCCGCCGTCGCCGCGCTCGCCGCCACCGCCCGAGGAGGCCCAGCGCATCATTTCCACGTTACTGCCCAAGTTAGTATTGAAACATATAAAACAATTAAAAAAATGCCTGACAACGACTAGACAACGCTAAGCCACTGAAGAATGAAACATGGAATTGGATGGAATATTTTTCCTTAAGGGTACCTCTGTACTCATTCTGAACCGTTAAATCCAGTTCAGAGAACAACTGTTTAACCCTTTAGAGGTACGTGCGAGGACAGATTAACAAACCGAATGCACTCAGATCCTGAAAAATAAAAAAGATATTTAAATACCTAAAAGCATCATTATATCAAAGACATTTTACGAAATAGGCCCAAGTCTCAGTGGTTTACATACAAGATCATTATTTATTAGAGTTACTAACGATATCATAACAATGTTACAGAGTGTCACCGGCGAACTCAGCCAAGCGAACGATATCAGCAGAACAACGGGAGGCTGAGGAGAGACTGGACTCCATCATCAGCGTCAATGGCATCACCACGGCCACGCAGACAACTTTTGTAAGTAGATGCAGTTTTTTTTTTAACGCAGGAAGATCCTTATAATTTACAGACAGTATTAACATTAAAGAAAATATGTTCTATAGTCTGGTCATCTTGATTTCAGCCAAAAACTAGGCATCAACGCCCCTACGGTTGGGAAAAAGACACGGAAGGCAACGGTTTCCAACTGCAGCAGCCCCCCGTGCCTCCGTACCGGTTCGCGTCGCTGCAGCACGGCGCGCGCCCGCCGCAGCCCGACACCGCGCCCGCCTGGCTGCCGCCGCGCCACACCGCGCCTCCCACCGGCCTCAAGAAATCACCCAGTGTCGAGAACCCACCGGTGTTCCCCTTCATGGGTTTCTCCAGTGAATTCAACGACAAACCATACAATGAACATCCAGTCACAATATATCCAGGGCCAAATATACAGTTCAAAAAAGAGCCAGCACATTCGCCGACATACAACGTACCAAAAATTTCACCTTCCAACACGAAAAGCTCGGAAAGACAGAGCAGTATGAAACGCGACAGCAGCTCGGACGGTGAAATGTTATCACCCAAAGGGAAATTACCTCCGCGGACTCTCGCCGGTTCTATGGAGAGACATAGAGAAGTGTGTAGAGGATCTACGGAGGACGTGGTTGTGAGCTGTAAGAGGAGAAGTTCGAGTAAGAGTAACGACGAAGAGCACTTTTCGGACGATTCTCTGGAGGAGTCGTTCCCGCCGCCGCCACCCGCTGTTACCACGCCTTCGAAACGCAATTCCATAGCTTGGGAAGTGTCACTCGATGGTGATGACCCTCTACTTACACCAGGCAGCACAAAGGTAATTGTTTAGAAAACTAGGTTATAACATCAACAGAAAATGGCCTAGCACTTCATTACAAGGGTCCATGAACTAAAGGTGCTATGAAATTCTATTCAAGTTTGCAACTTGCAAGCAACAAACTGGATTAGAATCATACTCACATCTGGAATTCACTGGGTTTGCCTGTTTAAGAATACATTTTTGATTTTTTTTTTTAATTTTGACGGGACCTGCAAGTAGTTGTTCCGGGTCGGATGTTTGTGTATGTGAGTTTAAATGTTTGTAATGTTTGTTTTAAATGTTTGTCCACAATACAGGAGAAATTTCTAGTGTGGGGTCAACGTTTTTTTTTTAACATCAAAAAAATATATATGTAAATAGTCAAATTAGTGTAGTTATTTAGGTCCTGAAAAAAATATATGTATCAAAACATAGATACATCGTTGTTTTCGGGAAATTAATAGTTCAAAACGAGATAAATTGTACCTAATTTGCTCGGTGAAAAAAAAAACTGAAACAGGGTCGATTTCAAAACCAGTTTTCGTTTCATGTCCTAATTACAGCACATTTTTTTTTTAAATAAACACTAAAATAGTAAATCGGGCTAAATCGGCTCGCGTTCAGATTCCTGCGGGACATCATCAAGGATGGACCTGTGTCAAATTTTTACAAAAATCGCTCTCCCTGTCATTGTTTAAAAAAATCAAATAAAGTAAGAGCACATTAAATATGAATTGCGTCGGGTCAGAAAAAATATCTCGTAATTATATTATAGTTTTAATTCATAATATTGATTTCGAAAATGTGATTATTTCTATGCGATCATGTTGACGTTTAATTGTCATCTTTCAATAGTGATAGACACATTACAAATTATTATCGATAAACATATAGTCAAGTGCGGTGCGAGTCACATTTATATTTTTTTATCGCCGTTTATGAAGATATGTGATAAAATACATTTTACTAAGATTTTTCAATCAGATTCTTTCATATTACTATATTCACTCTCCATCGAACTGTCTCCGCTACTATCATATCGTATCTTTGTTGGTTTGTAACTTTTAACATAATTATTGATACTTGCACCTATGCCACTTTTGTTTTGGTAACATAGTGCGATGGGACGGCAATCCGACATGATCGGGGTCGTTTAAAAAATATACTTAATTAATTTTGATGATCTTAAATAATAGATTCGATAAAGTAAAGCTGTAGCAGTAGGTACGTATCTGGCCAATAAAGTACGGCAATTGTTCCATCCAATATTTACGGATCTTCATGAGCGGTGGCAAACATCAAAAACAAAAGAATATGGTTACATTATGAGAAAAATAGTAAGACCATTTTTAGCCCATTCTACTAAAGAGTAAGTAAATGAAAGTTTGTATGTAAATTCTCAATTTTTGTCGATGGGAAATACTACTGATGCAACGAATAATACTTTTACGAATACGAATACCGATTGTACTATTCGCGGAATACGAATACCTGATTCTACTATAGCTGAACGTATTTTTTTGTCAAAGAAGGTGAAAAGAAATTAAACAGGCTAAACAATATAAATATATACATGTAATGTAATCATTAAAGTTAGCTAATTTTTTATTTAAAAAACATAATAGTTGCAACTTGCAAGTTCTTCGGCGACAAACGATACCTTTTTTCTGTCTGTACATTTCCTGCTGTTGAAAATAATATAAAGGTTTTAACCAGAAATATTTTCGTGCCAATTATTTAAATGTCTCCGAATATAACAGACTATTCTCACGTTTTCGGGACAATATTCTTTTATAATTTAAAATCACTACGGTCAGATAATCGCATACGTTTAGTACCTTCTAAATGCTTTAACATCGTATTGTTATCGTCGCAAACAGCGACCAACACCGATATAGGCACGATATCTACCGGCGAAGACACAGCACGGGGTGAGAGTACGGGACATCTTTCTCTTGAACACACTTTTTCGCACTGCCGACTTAAAAACGTCGTTACTTAGTACTGTGATTGTTTGAGGCATCGCGATGGTCATCGATATTCACCAATATCATCGGGCGGATAATAATTTGATCGGTATCGAATCAATGTCGGTTTAGTTGCCGACATATCGGTAACGGGTTGGTGACGTTTTCTGGTAATGTGTGGTCGGCGACGCATCGTAAATAAATATGTAGCTATGCATTTGGGCGAGGCGGAGGTAGCGTTTCAAAGGCCTACAGGCCCGGAAAACCTAGCCACCATTGCAATTAAGGCTAACCACCAATTAATGATAGTACTTATATCACTATTACTTACTTACTAGTACCTACCTGCTTTAAAAAGAAGTATATAAATTCTTCTTTCTACCAAGCCCAGCTTTTAAAGCCCAGTTTTTAAACTTCGTTTATTCTTTGTAATACTAGCAACAGTTTTCTTTACTTGTTTACAGGTAATTGGCCGACGAAGAAGAAAGTCAGGTGATCAGTCTCATTCTAGCACAAGCTCAATACCACAAAGGGTAGATGAGGATTGGGGTGAGGAGTACTGGCCGCCGCCACCTCCACTGACGCAGTGTGAGACCCTCGTGTCACCTACTTCAGATGCTGAACAAGAAATCCGACGAGCACAAGATCTAGCGTGTGGCACATACGTCATCAGGAAAGGCAAAAATCGAAAGCAGTTACCAAGTTTCAACAAGAACACGACCAATAAATCTCCCACCAACCTACTCAACAGTCATAGTTTGAATAGAAGTTTAGATACTGATAAGTCCATGGACGGGTCGAGCATATCAATCAGCGGCTCCGGATCAGTAGGGTCGTACAACTCCCGACCGAGCTCAGATTTAAGTTTGCCACAATCTCGTTACAGTGTAGACTTGAACTCGAGACTGAGCCGTGAGCTTAACACTCCAAACTCTAGATATAGTATAGATCTTTGCACACCGAATTCTAGATTGAGTAAAGAGATAACATCGCCAAAATCTCGTCTTAGTTTAGATCTTAATAACGGTCCAGATAGATATATCGCTCAGGAGTACTTCGGACATAGTCCCAAAAGTAGAAAATCACACAGTGAGAAAGGAGCTCATACGTCTAAAGTTCAGAGCAAACTGTCTCCACAAAATAGGTTTTCGGATTTTAAAAAGTATTCGTCGACTTTCGATAATATTCAGTCACTCATAAGAGAAGGAAAGGTAGAGGAGACACCCCCGACGGAATGCAACGAAACCGTCAACGAACTGACCACAGTGCCTCCCAACATGGTGCGCGTGGTGTCGCTGCCGAGCCTCGGCGACGAGGCCGGCGCCGGGCGCACGGCGCTCATCACCACGGTAGAGGAGGAGGAGGACGCGGAGAGCGGCGAGCCCGGCTCCAGCGGGGACACCTCGCCGCTGCGCAAGATCGAGAACAATATTAGCGCTATATTAAGTCAAGGTCGGGACCAAAAACATTTTACCCCATATATACCTAAAGACTGGAATATTCATAAGGATGAATACTGTGATGACGTATCTAAAGATATATTAGAAAACAATTTCCGTTATAGTTCTAGAGAGAGACAAAAGAGACATGATATACAGAAATCGTCGAGTCACAATGAAATACAGAATCAGCGGTCGATAGATCGCCGTGACCGTTCGAAGAGGTCGAACAGTATGCATAAATCCACGAGCGCCAAAGATGTACCAGTTAGTTTGATGCGGCAGCCATCTTCGTCAGACTCTGCTGTGTCGAGCGGCGGAGACTTCCCCCTCAATGTTCAAATAGTTGAGCACTCGTACAGGCACCCACCGCTACCGCTGCCCCCTTCGCCGATATTAGTGCACGAGATGGGGCCTCTGCCGCAAACCCCAGAGTCACCGAAGTTCCCTCCCTTACCTCCCTCGCCTGTGCAGGAGGTTGAAGATGAATATACAGAAATCATGCAGCCCTCAGAGAAACGTCATGTCAAGAAAGCTGACACGTTGCCAACACCAACGATGGAGTCTAGGAGAAGGTATGCCTCAACTTTAAAGGAATACTTAATCTAATCATTTTTTTTTTCAAATAATTGTATACTTGACGGAGAAGGGTGTGTCTTCGTTATTATCGGCCATATTTTAACTACTGTGGGCGTACTATGGGTAGTGTTGGTCATTGCGCAATAGAAAAACCGTTTGCAGTTCAAATCAAATTTACAATCAAATTAATCACAATAGCAATTCACATAATATGGTAGGTACACGACACTATTACGGAACGCGCGACAGTTTCTAGACATATTCACTGCTTGACCGCCAAACTCTGCTTACGATCTACGTACGGCTCTGCTGCCCGGTCCTGCGTTATGTTGTAGACACTGTTGAACGCCGCTAGGCGGCGCTGGCGCCCCGATTAGTCAAATCACTGACGTATAAACTCCGACATACCTATTCAAACTCTATTCATAGGTACTTAAATACAAATGTTGTTCATCAGGCCTTCGGAACCCCCCGCGGTGCCGCCGCATCGTGACACCACAAACAGCCTCAAGACGCGCTCTATGGAAACCAGTTACAACAAAAATAGGAGAAGCAGTAACTTCAAGAGTGGTTCAACCGATAGAAGAACGTTACCTACAGGTATGGGTTCTACTTCATTTTTTTGCATTTTACTCTTCCTACGAGGGATAGCAAAAATATGAACCAGTCAGCAAGATGATAACTGGCCTGACTGACCACGGTATAAACCTATCTTTTTCTTGCAATCTTGATTGACAAAGGAATTTGGACCGTGGTCATTCATGTTCCAATAAAAATAAAATAGAAAATTCTTAGATCCTAAAGGGCCTTTACCTGAGACTTGCCAATAGATTGTAGCAATCAATACACAGTCAAGCTAGTGCAAAGTGAATTGCTACTAACATAGTCTTAGGCCCTTTTTGCTAACACAAGTTTTATTTAAATGAAAAAATATGCATGTTTAGGTTAAGGTCTGTTAAGTTATCTATGGACCTGTGACCTGTGTCGCCTGAAATTAATGGTTTATTATTATTTATTACTATTATTAATGGTAAGCCATGGTTAGTAATAGGTCAGTGCCAGATTTACCTACCAAAGATTAAACTTGACTGTTCGAAGTTACATTAGTAATCGTATCCAGTAAAAATATCACGTCCGTGCCTTTAATGCAACTTCTAATGAAACCAACCTTATAAACTTTCAGACATCGGAGCGAGCGGCGCCAGACGTAGGACCCTGCAGCGCCAAAGCCGTGAAGCTGCAGCATCAGGGCGCGGTCCCCTGCAGACGTCTGCCAGCCTGCCCGAGACTCCGGTGTTCGCGCGGGGATGCGACGTGCCGCGCACTCCACCGAGAAACTCTACTGGACCCCCCAGGAACAACACCATGAATTCAATACAGTCGATAGGTTAGCTGACTTAGTTTAAATCATCATTTCATGTTGCAGAAAACCCGTGAAGCCGTTGGTCTCGGCTTGTATTCGTAGATAGTCATAAGCCCGAAAGAACGTGCTACCCTGTAACTGGGTTGTGGAGGTCAGATAAGCAGTGTCTCCATGTAAAATACTAGAATTCCGTTGCATCCAGTTAGATAGGAAACTAACCCCAACATTGCTGGGAAAAGGCTTAGCAGATGAATAATATCTTTAACCAATAGGCCGCCTGCTGGTCAGAAAAACTGTAGGAACTCGTAAGTTTTTTATTTAACGCGATTTAAACACTGTGGAATAATTTGATCCCAGTTTATTGGATTAGGACCAAGTAAGAGTAGGTGAAAGAGCTCTTGCTTTTATTTGCTAGATATAATCTAGCATATCGGTTTGGCTCAATTTAGTAAGTTGTTGTGTCAGTGTTTTCGACGGCAGGTGAACCCTCTGCCCAACAACTGTTAAACATGATCAACTCTTTTGGCAACTGTACCTACCTACCTTTTATCTAACGACAAATCTCAAGCAGCTGTTTACTTGTAATTATTGTAAGATAAACCTAAAACAAAAATATACCAAATATTGCCAAAAAAATCAGTTGCTACGATAGTGCTACGTGAGTGCTACGACGTCGTAGAGTGCATATTTTGACCTTTACTAAAACTTTCCTCCCAAGTCCGAGTCGGACTCCCACACTAATGGTAACGTACTTCGAAAACTATTACAGTTTACCTTATTTTTATTACTCGCCATGATAGAGGCCATAGTTACACGCATTCTGTGACAACTACCCATTACGGTTAAAAAGTTCCAGCACGTTGACCGACGGAAGTAAGAATAGACAGACGACATACTCTTACTAATAGGGCCCCAATGGCACCCTTCAAGTACGGAACCCTAGAAATAATTAATTCTGAATCGAATCATGCACAAATTTTCCATAATCTGTTGCTACGAAAGAGCTACGAGAGTGCTACGACGCCGAGGGGAGAGAAGAGAGGGGCCTTTTTGACCTTATGCTCTTCTAGAAAACAAGATATGAATGGTCACATGGACAATACTGATTCACATTTCTTGTGGTAGAGGTCCATGATACTCAAACGGAGCTATCCACCAAAACCATGACAAGCGAAAGGAACGAGAACCTTTCTCCTTGTCATAATCAGTCATCAACTATTATTATTGACTAAACTAAAATATATCTTCTGTCCTTTTCTTAATGAAATAGAAAGAAAAAGATGCACTAAACTTAAATACAGTTTAGTTTGTGAACAAGGGAATCGGCACCAGTTTCAGGTTGTATGTTGATTAAAATATGATTCGCGACCGTAACAAATATAGCTTTACAGAATTGTAATCATTAGAATCAGCAATATATTTCCTTAAGTTAACAACTTAGGATAAGTCCCATATTGTCTTCACATTAAAACAAGTTCACTCTTCAAACGAAACCAGCCTTTGTGCTTGTTTAGACATTTGTTTTATTTATTTGAAAACACAATATTCCAGTGGACTGTCGTGGGACAATTTTATAATATATTTTGTAAGACTTGTGTTTTGTCCTTCAATCTTTCAAACTTTCAATCTTTCAATCAATCAATCATTTATTCGTTTATCGTATCTTAATCGTTGCCTGAACAATGCAGTAACTAAGTAGTTTTAATCACAAAATTACTGATTGCCTACACGTCCGCGTCTTCCACATGCTCACATAAAGAGCTTATTCTGATAATATTTGCCCACTATTAAAGAGATTAAAGATGAAAGATTTTGAATAAGTACTAAAAATATTTGTCCACAGCAGGCCAAAGCGGTCTGCTGTGGACAAAATATTTTGGTGCTTCTCGCGTGAAATAAAAGCTTTATTACACGTGGGAAGTATCACAAAATCGGAACCGGATGCAGCTGAATGCCAGTATTTTACATGGAGCGATTGCCTATATCTGACCTCCGCAACCCACTTACTGAGTAAGAAGATACCCCTACTAGTTATCAGACTATTGGGCTTTTGTCTGACTACCCGCAACGACTATCAGAGATCTACGAATGACAGCCGAAACCAACGGTATAACGTGCTTTCCCAGGCAAGGAGGGTCACCCATCCACAAACCGACCGCGGTAAGCGTGCGGCTGCTATCATTTTGCCACGCTCCTCTAGGAAAACTAATCGAAAATTCGTTTTAATATTTCACTAAGTATGTGTTTTCTCACTCCCTGCCTCCTAAATCGAGCCACCGTGCATTTTTATGTTTATAGGCCTAAAACAACAAATTGATGATAAGTCAAAGAAACACTTTTTATACATTTTGTAGCCGGCCATAATTTCGGTATCACCGTTGTTCCAAATTTGAATTCAGGAATTTGAATAAGAGAACAAACGGGGGAGGAGTTTGGTCACTCCTAAAGACGCTTTGAGTAAAGCATCTATAAGTCAATACAGTTATTTCGTTATTTGTTTTGCAAAGAGTATTGAAATTGTTTTTCCTTACTTTTTTTCCATTCTGACGTTCAAATTATTGATACTGCACCGGATTTAGCCGCGCAAGCTGTGGAACCTCTTCAGACTGAGCTTGGTCAGCGAAACGTAAGTGCACAAATTCATGTCAGCCGTTCTGCCGTTCAAAGAATTTACCATCGATACCTGGAGACTGGCGGTTTCACGTGCCGCCCAGGAGGACCACGAAACCGGATCACTACAGCACGACAAGATCGGTTTATCTTTACCACCAGCCTGCCTAATCGTCACCTGACCTCAATACAGACCCTTCGAGAATTTCATGGACTGACTGTTTGCGCTCGAACTGTTAGAAGGAGACTCGAAGAACGTGGCCTGAAACCTCATAAGCCAGTCACAGGTCCCACACGAGCTCACAGAATGGCGCGCCTACAGTGTGCACGCGAACAGTTGCATTGAACTCAAGGTCAAGTCAATGGAGTCAGGTTCTTTTTACACATGAAACCAAGATTATGCTGTATAGTGATGGACGTAGGAAAATCTGCCGAAGACAGGGAGAACGTTTACCGATACATACCGACCGATACATTCATCAATGCCTAGAGGTTCGCGTGATGCCTTATGCTGAGTTTGGGGACCAGAATTTAATTTATATGCATGGTAATGCCCCTTGCATTACCATGCACCGTTCCCGCAAGAAATGTTTGAGAACACCTGCATGACGTTAATATCGTAGTTAATGTGGACACTAGAGTACTTATGGGATGAACTGAAGAGGCGTGTTTGAGCCAAACTGCCATCTTGGAAGCATATTACATTTTAGAGCACGTCATAGTGGTATTATTAATTTCATACCGAACAGCAAGACGGCCGTCGTAAATGCTCTTGGTAGTAACACAAATGACTAAATAAAGTTTTCTGTATAAAATAAACGCTAATTTTGTAATAATTTTCTTTGTAGAACCATTATTTAAAAAGATAGCCCTTTTAAGAAAAATATGCAGGTTTGCTCGATTCAGGTGTCCGGGAGTGTACCTATTTATAAAAACCATGCAAATTACAATGCGCATCAATAACATTTGTATAATTAGAAGTGTCCTTTACCGTAAGTACTGAACAAACAGGTAATTTACATGTAGATAGTTCAAGTCGAGCAAATTGCCTATTAACATGGCAAGCACTAATAAATACCTAAAAACTACAATCGTGCCTATGATGTCATGCACGGTGTTGTGCAGCTTGATAATAGAAATAATCATAATGATGTTTATGTTTCGAGTGCTCATATCCTTTATTAAACTTCACAGTATGTAATAACAACATTACGTCACGTGGTAATAAAACAAATATAATATTTTCTATTTCAGATGAAAAGGCAGTTCTTATTTATTTACGGCTGGTGAAATACTCTTTTCGTCTGAGATCTGTAAAAGTCATTGTCACATTGTTTTTATCAATTTTCGATTCATTCAGGCCTGTAATTCACGTCTTTACTTCTATTTTAACACCAGTTTAAAAAACAGCCAGTAGCACCTATAACTCAGCTCATCACCTCGCCTGGTAACTTCTGCTATCGCTGTTCTTTGTAGGCATAGGTGCATTTACGGCCTGAGTTTCCCCGAACAGTCCGTGGCAAACAACGAATAAGGAAATATAGGATACGTTTTGTGCAGCAGCCCGGTATTATGATTTAAATAATGATGTAGGTAATCATGTATATTATATACTTGCGGAAAACAGCATCACACTCCAATATGATAGTTAGGTGTAGGATCGTTGTATATTTCATAAAATATTCTGCTGAATTGCTACACGTGGAACGTGGACACAAACATTTTTTATAATTATGAAAACAATCGTTATTCTGCAGTATAAATGATGACTCATCCATCATGTATTTATAGTTAAACAGTGCTCCACAGGTAAACTTGGCATCGACGTTCCCTGGACAGATAGATAGATAAATATAATACTTTTTATTATGTTCATTATAAAAAATTCTGACAGAAATTTTACATAGAACCTGACCGCATTGTGTCACCAATGAGGTGAGATAGGCAGTCGCTCCATGTAAAATAATGGTATTCATCATCTGCATCCGGTTAGACTGGAAGCTAACCCCAACATAGTTGGTTGAAGGCTAGGCAGATTGACATAGGTTGACACAATGGGCAGTCTTATCGCTAAAAGCGATTTTTTTGAGCCAGCCTATGGATGGATTAAAGTGAGAAGGAGAGACAATACTGCATACAATAAAGCATATACTTATCTATATATAAAAATATATATAAAATAATAAACATGAAACAAGAGCAAGGAACTATGTTATGATGATGTTTAAAGAAAAAGAGAGGAAGTGTTTTTTTACCAGAACAGTTAATCAGTCAACCGAGCTCTTCTCTGATAGTGTCTATTCTTTAAGCCGTGGCACAGTGTGTTATTCTCTTTCTTGTCAACTTATAAACTTGTATGCTTCTGGCCAGTCGTGGGAGCTACACTGTCACGACGTTTTGAAGTTACTGAATTATAATTATATGATCACAATCCGCGATTGACCTCTGATTTCATACCTACCTGCTGTTTACGAAGAAGAGACGCACGCTGATTTCTAGATAGTATTTAATTATTTTTAATTATTTTTTGTAAACAGGGAGCTCGGCGACGCTGGGCGGGTACGGGCGCGGCTCAGTGATGGGCGCCACCGGCGTCTGCACCGGCGCCGACCTGCTGCGGCTTGGCGGCCCACCCCGGGGCTGGTATCCTCGTCAGAGACACAGGTATGCACCACCAGCACAGGAACCATGCTACAACTTGAGTCCTCATGAATATCGAGAGAGTCAAGTTGTAGCAGGAATGAGCTCTCGACGAGCTCATTCCTGCTACAACTGCTGTTTAATTTTTACAAGAGGTTAGTAGACCATCTACGAGTATTCACTCGTAGAAGACCATCTACGAGTATTCACTCGTAGATGGTCTACTAACCTTATTTATTTTTACAACTCTATTGGAATCTATTTCTTACGAGGGACAGAGTGTTGGGTCACAACATACTATATTTACTAACGTAAGAATACAATTGTCTTTAATCTAAACTAAAGAAAGGCAGGCTGTGCAGCAGCAACAAAGAAAAAATAAAACAAATAATTGTTGTTAGGTATTTATTTTCTTTTTGTTCATCGCACCCATGGACTTGGGTGCGATGTTTGTAAACTTAAATACTAAAGACATGTTTATTGAACAGACATAGGCAGGCAGACATTTTTATTCTCAACTGTTGTTTAATTTTTACGAAAAACGGTCAGTAAACAGGAACGAAAGAATCTAAATTATTAGTCCTCCGTTCCAGTTCGTTCCATATTGTTTTTGTCCACCACTATCAGATACCAGGCATGACAGATTTGGGAATTTTTGACCGCTGTTTTATTAGGTTTCATATTTGTTTCCTCTCTGGAAACATAAGTAGATAGATCATCATCACCATTATAGCTTTTTCAATCCGTACCTTCTTAAAATGTATTACCATGTTAAACTGAAGGAAACTGAAGCACTGCAATCGCTGTTGACTATGTAGTCCTGACATTTTTAATAACAATAATGTTAACCAGGACAACATTAATATTATTTTAATTATCTTCAAACTAAGGAAAATCAAACCTGTAAAACCTCATAACAGAACGTCCAAAATGTTATTGTCCCGTCTATTAAATGATTGTCCTTCGTATTAAATTGTATAAGTAATAGGAATGGAATTCATTGTTGACGTTATAAACTATATTTCCTGAACAATTTCTCCAAGGTATAAACGTTGTTTAAAGTTAAGAGACGTTTAAACGTAAAAAAAATACATGATTAAACAGTCGCTTACAATTACTTGACTTTAAGCAACGTTTATAAATAAACCCCTAGATATTCTAAAGAGGAACTCTTTTGATTAATAGGTACATATTATAATTATAGACAATGAACAACAAAACCACAATCCTAATAAGTATATTAATTCAAGAATTATTCTATTTTTACTAGGTATGGTATCCATGTGGTTTAGGTAGGTTTAGACGCAAAGCTATAACATGGTAGGATTCAAGAAAATAAAATTTAAGAGATTCCTCTACAAATATGGTAGAGAACTCACGTGCATGTGTTTGGCTTTGCAGCCGATCTATTCGGTAAAAAACTCACCGTGAAAACTTAGATGAAGTGAGCTTGAAGTGAGCTGCCAATATAGTCATTCCCTAGCATCAGGTGGAATGACACCTCACTTCACCTAAGTTTTCAGATCGTCAGGTGTCCGGCAGCGGGGCCCACTTACCAGCAGGTTGATCCGGCCCGGTTGATCGCCACTCATAAAAAAAATATTGTAGGTCTAATTCCAATTTTAGAGAGAATTGGTCGTAGTTGCCTTACTTCCAATCATATTCTGAAAGCACTTAATCAGCTAACATAATGCTGTGCTTTTTCAAATAAATAAAATACTAATTTGTTAACATTCCAACCTCGCATTGACCAGCTCTCTAACCAGTCCGCTTGCTGGCAGGCCCGCTTCAACGGAGCACCTGGACCGACTAACAGCCTCGTCAAAGATGGCCGTGGAGCATCCCGTGGCCTGGGAGGGCAGCGCGGCCCGTAAGCCGCTCACCCTGCCGCCCAACCTGACGCCTAAGTTCTTCCAGAAGTCACCCAGGGAGGCGCTTCGCAGGGTAACCAGCTTACTAATACGAAAAGGTGAGCTAATTTTACCTATTTTATTTTATATATAGGTGAATTGGTCAAGCCTCTTGGGTACAGGCTCCTACTTAATTTTTGAAAAACGACCTCTAGATTATATGTGGATTGACAATGTAAGCTCATCGGTTGTGCATTGTGAAGTGGACGAGTAGGGAACTCTGGACCTACAAGCTACGCAGTAGGACGCAACACCAAATGTATATTCATCAAAACGAACAGAGTTAATTAACATCAAATGAGTTTTGCAGAACGCTGAGGGAGACTGAGATGTAAGTTACAAAAAAGAATATACCATCAAAGTCGCTCACAAGTATCTCCATACTAAGTGGCTTTGGACCTTCTTTCTATACTCCGTGCTTTGGACACATAAATCGATCTGAAACCGTCCTGCCTGTAAATATTTCAGCAGAAGCAACTACAATTTATTCTAATTTGGTATCACGAAAATAAATCAATTTCATGATTTCATGCCAATAATTTCCCGTTTTGTGCTAGATATGTCTGACAGCATCTACTTACAATATATGTATTTAACCGGATATGACCTCTGATTAACTATCATCCAAGATATCATTTGGGTTTCCTGTAGTATGTTTATATGTACATAAATTCAAAACGATTCTTAATGCATGTTTCAAAGATAATAGTTATCGTTAGGTAAATATCAGTAAATGCTTTTTATATTTGCATCTCAACTCTATTTTAATGTTCTTGGGGTATCTTATCATTTATTCATAGAATAGGCTAACAATTAGTCATCTTAAAGTGTAGAATGACACGACGTTTAATAACACATCCTACTCAGAATTTGAAGGCGCAATAGTAGGTACAAGACATACTCACTCATTATGTACGAGCAATAATGGATAAGTAGGTAGGTAATTACATATTGCCTTCCCGAAAATATTATTTGCTGAAAAACAGTCATGTTCGCAAAACAAATTCTGAATAGAGGAGATAGGAGATTCTGGTAGAGGATTCCGGGTGAAGCTCGCTTCCACCTTCGGCCTGATCATCACTTTCCATCAGGTGAGATTCTGGCCAAGAGCATCCCCGTTGTGGATTAAAAAAAAAAAAAAAAAAAAATGATTTCAACTGTAGTAGGTACCTGCGGATGACAAAACGACATTAAAATCTTTGGGAAATTATAACGTCTTTATTTTAGTTGTTTAGGTGAAAAGAAATGAATCCCAATCATCAAAGGTTCAACACTAAAACATTTCATGGCCACGCCCGTCGTAAAGAATTCCATTCATGACATCATTTATAACGACCTTAATAAGGTGCCATTAACCGTATAATATCTTACCAACAACTAAACGATAAAATAGAAAATTACATAACCGTTAGATATAAACTAGTTGGGTTATTGCCAAATATTTTTCGTGTAGGTATTAACACTGAAACGCAATGATCTTGAATGTCCTCTAATAGAATAAATTCAGTTTTGTGTATATTATAACCGCTATCATGTATCAATATTCATGTTTGTATGACATCAAGTTCTTTAGAAAGTTAAACTTTTCTCTTTTAAGGTATTCTGGACTATAAAGGTTATTTAATTCGATGATATACCTAATCGGTGTTGAGCTTGATAAACCGTTACTTATTTCAGGTCAGTGTTCTAATAATAATTAATTCATACTCTTGTTAGTTACCATTTCATTGTAATAAATAATTGCCAGAAACTTATTAAGTGTGCACTGTGCAGAATAAGTTTAATTACTTCAGCAAAATTAGAGATAGCTCCTCTAATAGGCTAAGTTAAAGCACTAATTAAGAGACGCAAGTAAATGTAGGTATAAATTTACTTGCGTATCATGTTTTTGTTACAAAGACCAGTTTTATTTTGACCGTTATATTTCATATTATGTTCTCGTTGGTTGCTAATAGATGGCGTTAGTGGTTGCGGTTGGTCCTTAGTGATATATTTGTGTGTGACTAATTCCCGCGCGGCACATACAACCGCGGACGTGTCTAAATAGCTGTTTACTTTATGAGACACAAAAAGAAATATGTGTGTTATCGATTTAAACAAGACACACTTATTTTCCGTTTGTAATGCAATAACGTTCCATCTTGGCGAAGTACCATGACATTAAATCGTCATTTAACTATTGACCCAATCACTAGGACTTTGTTCAATTAATATGATAACTAATCTGCACTGTAATGCCGATGTATAATTGTATAAAGTACAGTAAATAAGGACTCCATACCATTTGATTCTGCGCACTTAGGAAACATCTGCGTATAACACGTGTAGGTTATTACTTAAACTATTAGGTACTCGTACATTATAGTTGTACATGTAAGTAGCAGTTAAATGAAAAGAGTTATAAAGTACCTAACTAATATTGCTGCTTACCAGCCATTGACACCAGTGCCACTAATTAGGTAGGTACGTACCTAGTTCCAGCATTTTAACATCGGTTACCTATATGCAAAAGAGACACTAAACTCTTACCTTTGTTTTTATTGAGTTATTCGTAGTGGGAGTAGTCTATGATCGACTGAAAAGTACGTGATGAAAAATATGTAGATAACGATAAATAAAGATGATAACAAAACTTAGTTAACCGACACGTGTTCTGGGTGTGCAATCTCTATTTTATAAACTCGGGTAGGACTGTGTCTGTTAAAGAAACAATTACCGCCGGGTGCCTACCTGCCTGCGTAGATTCATACGTTGTAACAAAGCAACTCGGAACTTAGAGTCTAGACAATTAAAATTTAATTGACACAACGTGCTGCAGGCATGACTCAAAACATGAATATATTCATAATACATAAACATAACAATTTGAATGAAACTGGTCTGTGGGCTTAGAATCCTGTTATTTATTACACTCTAAATAAACCGGCACATTCGAGCCGTGTAACAATAAGGCGTTAACAATCGCTTACGGGGACCTAAAAAGTTCAGCTGCACAATAGTGAATAGCATACAATGGCGATTCTGTTACCTGCGACATCAATATGTGCATAATAGTATGGCGAGGGGCAAGGTATGGCGTGGTGTGGTATGGCGGCGCTGTCGTCCGTCAGTGAATCACGGCGCGCTCACCCTGCATGAGTGTCGCCGTCGCTGAGTCACCACCTCCGCGCCACCGCGCCACCGACAGCGCCAGGAAAGATGCCAATACACCCATATTCCGTGATTAATAGAGACGTGAAAGTAGATAATGGCTGACTCCATTATTATTTATTACTCACTCATAAATTATTACTTCTCAGAAAACCACGTTTGTGTCCGATTATTCACACATCCGTCACAAGAAGTCCTGATAGCTCATCCAACGAAACATTTGCTTTGTAATGTTATACGTTAACGCAAATAATGAGTGTTAGAGAGTATACTTTTCTACAAAGAACTTGGTCTGTTAAACCGGTCGCTGCCAAAGAAGGTAACCGGTCAGGATTTGAGGCCAAGATCGTAGCTGTAACAGCGGGGCGGAGCGCGCCGCGTCTCAGCGACTGACGACGGCTGCCCTACATACGACCTCGCCGCTATCTTCTTTAAAGCATATTATACTTGGACTCTAGAATAACAATGACATCAAACTGATCGACTCAATGATTTAGCTCGTAAAGTGAGTCAATGATTCGGTTCTAAACGTAACGTAAAACACGATGATGGCATACCGTGTGCCCAATTTTAGTCGACTAAAATGGCTACGCTTACCTACTGCAATTGTCATAGAATAGCTTTCAAATTTTATGTTTTAAATGCTGAATTCGAACCTTTCACCAATTTTATCACATTATGAAATAACATCCACTCTAAAAGTATAAACTCATAGATACAGTGTGTCGTTTATTAGAAAATGCTGGAAAATATTTTCTCTGAAATAGTTTGGAAAGTGGCCAGCTTTCATTCGTTGCGGACACTGGCATGTTATGTATTTAAAACTTGGCTCCGTTTTCAAGGGAAAGCCCTTTGATATTTAAGTAACACCTTCGGCATCGAAACCGTTGTTTATAGAGTTCTATGCTGCAATATAATAAGTAGGAAAGCCTAGTGACAATTACTATTGGCTATTCTAATGAATGTTATTCGCAGGCAAAATTTACAGAATATTTTGAACTTTGAATCAGCCGTTGCATTTGTAAAAAGTAAACCGCCTTCAACTTGGCTGAAATATCTGTGGCGCACAGTATCCAATATTGATAACACAATCTGATACGGTGGTATCGGTGATAGCGCGGTGTAATCAACAAACTTCACATCTTAATCAACTTTATCTGGCCTGGCTCAACCAAACCCATATTTTGCGGGTATTTACTATCAGAGGAAATATCTGATAGCCGTTCAACACATTAGTGTCAACTAGATAATCAAGCAAGAGTTTATTTCACTGTAGTACGTAGGCATTGTACCAGTTGTACCTACTTCAACGGACAACGAATTCTTAAAACAAACATTTATAAAACAGAATAACAGAATGAGTAAATACTACCTATGTTATTTATATCATTCGAGTTACTTAGTCAGGTGTACGTAAATAGTTCATTGTTAATATACGGTTTTCGATAAAATACAACAATCCTTAAAATAAAATAAAATAATTTAAATTAGTAAGTACCTACCTAATTGAGTAAATAAGTAATAATGTTAATAAAGGAATTAAATACATTTAATTAAAATCGTACTTATTGTATTTCTCTTTAGAATTCACAAAACCTTGTACGCAATAAAACTTAGTTTTACACCAATGTAATAATATATTCTGCTAGTAAGATGTTTCGGGAGCTCCGCACTCCGCAGCAGGCATGCATTGTCCTGCGTACGCGACGTGCATGCAAATGACGCCACATCCGTCTCCCAACGAATAATATATCCGGTGTGTAGTAAGGCCTTTTTAATATTCATATAGTTATAAAGAAAATCTTGTTGTTGGCTCCTGGACAGCCCTCTGTTGGCACCGCTGACGCCACGGTAGGCCACGTATCACTAAAGGATTCCATTCCGACTGACTTTGTTTCCTCTACTTATCCTCTACTATTATTAGTTACATTGTTATGTTACAATTTGCGGAAAAACAGGAGGTAATTAAAATATTCATAATATTCACAAACAACTCTGGGCCTTTTAGCTGGATTTATCGTATTTTATTAATAATAAGTAGTAGTAGGAATTTATTACATTTTCGATTTATTAGGTATCTTCTCGATTAAATAATACGAGGAGGTTTATTTTAAAGCTCTTGATGGACGAGCTATGTCGAGCTTTCAGATAAAAAAAAGCATTTTATAAAGTATCTAGTTAGGAACCCGCGATACATAAACGACGTTTAGAACAAAAGGGGAAACGTTTAGAGTAATGTCAACTAATCTGATTAGCCCACTCGACTTGGCGCTACACGAACCACTTAGTTTAACACGCTTATACATACAGATGATTAGGGGCTTAGAAACTGACTAACAACTACAACTTCTACTCGGTGTGACTATAACTCGGACAGAACCAAGTTCCAATGATTCAGCCTTAAAAGTATTTCTTTCAAGGAAACCGCAATCATAAAAATAGATTTTCTAAAAAACAGTAAACATCTCAACTCAGCTTTTCCGTTATATTTTTAGTTGAAGTTTCGTGGAACTTTTTCCCAGTACCTATTCGGGTTGGAATGTTAGTCGAGTAAATATCATAAAATCTTCAGAGACTCACTTTTGGGACTGTCATGTCACGAGGGTTAGATACTCTATACAAAATTAATGTTCTTAGATGAAACAACTGATAAATATACTTACTTACGCGTGTTACTTAATAAAACTGCCATTTGCCTGACTGCTGTTTGAAGAATTATTGTATACTTACTTATGTTTCATTCGAGGTCATGATGAGTTAGCTTCACTGACGTCCGAACTGGATGTACTTTATGTATTGGGTATTGGAAAATATCTGTTGACTCTCAATTACGTAACGCCTTTGCGAACGACCTTCACCTTGGATGCCCACGTGCTTACCAGTCCTAATGTACTAGCTTCGACTTACTACATGTACGTGAGTAGCTAAGAACACTCAATATGTGGGCTGGGCACAATTAATTTAAGCAAAATTTAAACGACCGGCGAGTTAGTAGTTTGGCAAATAAATCTTTATTAAAACCACCAATAAACATCAGCGTGGCACGCAACACTCGAGTTTGTTTAGAAGTGCAGACGTTCCGTGCTCCTGTTCGTTATCCATATTTATTCATGACTGTCTCGCCTGAAGAAATTTCAACACTTATTCATTCTTACACAGAATTCGTTGACTCGGCAGGGGACTTAAAGCTCCTACAAACAGGCGTTAACAATACAATTTCTAAGAAAACTACACGATAGAACAATTACCGGTGTCGCGTCGCGCGACAAGCCGCGACAGTGTGTACGAGCCTTTATTTAACTTTATTAAACTGAATTTAGAAACTGGTTATAAATCCAGATGGCCCAGGTTACCTCGAGAAATTACTCATTGATAGCCTATCAGTCTATGCCGCTATGTAGAGAACATGGCTATTGATATAATGATGGTGTTCTCAATCCGTGAGCTCTCTAAACAGTCCCTTAAAAGAGTAACGTTATTCACTGGGTACACGCTGATGGACGTCCTTAGTCGGCGTGTAACCTAAAAGCTTCATAAACCTTTATATGGGTATGACTCCGTCGACAACCGCCAGTGCCATATGGCGCTGTACAGTCGAGTACACATTCACTGAAACGATAATGTTCATGGATCACTACTTCACATGTTGAACTGGATGCCAAAGATTAATAGAATACGTATAGTGCTTAGCGATCTACCATTTTTATTTATGAGTTAAAAAAAAGAAATTTAAGCAATGGCAACACATTTGGACATCTTATAGGACTGCCTGCATGCCAACACGCATAACGAAATGAAGATAAGTTAAAAACGCTTATCAACGTTAACACTTTCTTTCAACGAAGTGACTCATTTCCGTCACAATTTTAATAGCAATCGATTTGCACGTTTTCGCTGAAGCAAATAGGTAGGTACTGAATGATTTGTAGGTCGTTGTAGAAATAAGTTGATAATTTCTCGTAATCTACGTTGGTAGTTAAAACCTTTGTGGGTGACGTTACAAAGCTTAACCTTAGTGGTATCCTTTCGTATCACACGCTCGACCGCGAGTACCGCGACCTCGTGGTAATACAATATGGCGAGGCGCCACGCTCGACTTACGCCGTGATTACTCTTTTGTAACATGTTACAATCATCTCTTATTAATAATCCTTATAATGAGTGTACCTATAGGTACGTGCCATCATGCTAATCGAAACAGTTCTTTGAAAAATAAAACGCATGAGTCACCATCAACATTAGATAAGGCACTAACTTCGTACAGTTCCATTATTGGTTGTATGTATTCATATCATATAATGTACAAGTTATAAATTATCAATAAATAGAGTCGGTATAAATCTGTTATTTTCCATGGCGAGAATCGAACGAGCTGTAAATGTATTTTTAAACTCGTCTCCAGTCCAGACGTGGCGGTCGTCGGTCGGTGGTCGCGGGCCGCGGTGCGCCTGCCGCCTGCGACCATCACCCACATACCGCTCTAGTTAGTACACCTGTGCACACACCCCGGTACTAAGACACTGCACTTTTACTGTTACTGACTAAAAACACTCATTTAGTAGATCTCACTCTAGATTTCATAATTCAAGATGAAATTATCAATTATTGTGTAATGTAGGTAGACTCTACGAAATGTATTTTCTCTAAACATTTACAATGGTAAATTGATGATGATTGTGGTAAATAACTGGGACAACACTTCAAGTAGTCACCTACCTACGATAAAAAAAACACGAAACTTTCGAAAGCCATTTTTCACCGAACGACACATGCTCCCAATAACATATCATTAAAATGCAAAATACCCTTTCATTTATAAATTATTATCTACCAAATAAGTTAACATAATACAGCGTGTTTGCGCCAGTTTTTTTATTTTGGCAAAATAATGAAATAATATAAGTAATTATAGGGTTGCGTATCCAACGGGTGCCAAATACATTGCTGTTTATTTAATTGTGAATTGTTTATGGGTACTTTTAAAACTATAAACGTACTAGGTTGAACCTAGGGGAACTAAATAACAATTATCAAGAATTCTCCTCATTACTGGCCTTACGAGGTATATGTAAATAGAATTTTGTTCAGTTAAAATACACTGTATTTTAGAAACGGCTATAGATACAAACACCGAATTTAGTCTAATTATTGATTATCAAAGAGTAATATATCTATATAACATTAAAGCCCAGTAGTGTCAGATGGTCGGTGTCAGTGTGTAGTCTGATTGATTTCATACAATGTACTCAATACACATACTTTTCCTGTTGACCAAAGTGGCAAAGTTATAGATAGACGCAGTTTAAAAACAGAATTAGTGGGATAATAGGTAACACTCAGATATTCCTCTACTGCTTTTGGTTTGCCCCATTACAGTACAGCTAATGAGTGGTAGGTAGAGCATAAAGTTTTAATAAAATAAATAAATAAATTTCCTTCCTTTACTTTGTGGAATGTGGATAATAGCAGGGTTGATCATATAGTTGCTATGTTAACCACATAATATTGACAGAGAAACGTAGCTTCATACAGTCCCTGAACAATAATTCTTTATGAACCTTGAGGTTTTTTAATGCAGCCGTTGCAAAAATTTTAAGAAATGACCTAATTTGAGGTATGGGGAACCTCCTTGGAGAGCCTTTTTATGATGTTTCATTGAGTTCCGTGACAGACGGACAGATAAACATCGTTAGCTTAGTAATGTACCGAGTCGCAGTCCCATTGCATATGGAACCCCCAGTATTTTTTATTTTATAATTTCCAATTATTGGAAAATTTTATATGTAAGGTAAGGGTTAGTTGGCTCCCAACTAGATATAACAGAATGTCAATATATTACCCAGAAATGCTGCAATTTGACCACACTGCAATAAACAGCAGCGATTTCTTTACTGCTTTAGGTCTATTGGTTCCATGAATATGTTCAAAAATCATAATCCTAATTACCTATCGAATAAGCACAAGAGCCATTTATTATGGCTAATGTGTTAAATCTATGGCGCGACGACGGTCGAGTTGCGATTTGAGGCCGCGCGAGTCAACGCCACTGCCAAGGCCGCCTCGTCCGCCACTTGGAACAATCTTTACCTACTTGAATTCGGTGCAAGCGACTGAGCTTTATCTTTAATGATTAATCGTACATTGTGCCAATACGAGACAAAAAGAAAATTTCCGATTGGCAAAATAGATTTACGAACACTATCAGTCAGTCACGTAGATTAACATTATGTTAGGTACATTAGTATTTTTTTATAGTTTTAGTCTTAAAAAATTTGCATCTCTTATTTGAATGAAAATGTTATCGTTTTGCGAGAACAGGATTTTGCAGACGTTTAGTTGTTTTGAGCAATGATGTCCTAATAACACAAGTTCCATTCCAGAACGGTCACCATCAACTGACCACTGAGCATAGTCTGCATAGTCAGTCCAAACGGTCGCCTCGGCCCGAGGTATCGTTCCGAGAACTTAGTTAGTAGAATAATAATGAGATGACTCAGCAAAATCGATAATAAGTGGGTAATACTCATTTGCGATTTGTTACTTTGTAGAGGAAAGCCGTGCAATGTAAATTTGCGAGCGAGTGTGCTCGGGTGAACGATCGCAATAGAACCGGTCTGACAGGCAGCCGCGGCAAGAAGGATCCTCCCGGGAATGTGCGGCGCGCTCCTCGGACCTCCGACCACTCCAGCACTGCTCTATCTGCACCCAGATATTTCCGGTTTATATTGAAACTAATTCGTTTGAAAACCGCTCCACAATGGTGTTATCGGTCATTGTGTAGTTGAAACAACAACAGGAAATATGGATTTTAAGTACCTACTTACAGTAATTCAATAACGAATCTATTTTCCGTGTTAATTATTTATAACTATTTAATTAATACAAAAAGATTTTGCGATAGGTGCCTAGGTACTAAGAATTTTATTGTTTTTCAGTGTATGTCGATTCCTCGTTGGTAGAGACTTGCAATCAATAAGCAATAAACGCTTTCGTATTGTAAGAACTGATAATGTATCGATTACTTGTAGTTAGGTGTAGTGTAGTGTAGGTGAGCACTGAGCGTCATCGATTCCCTCAAGTTGATGTAGACGTGTTATCGGTCACTTATCAGGCCGACATCACTTTGAAAATATGTAGGTAATAATTAACCTGTATGATATTATAATATCTTTCTGAAATTACATCACTATAACTTTGTGGTTGTGGTAATATGGGTCCCTCCTATTACTCGACCATTACTCCACGACTGTTATATTATACGACCAGACGTTTCTTATTTCATAAATTTTCATTCATCTCGTTTCCTTTTGTGTTTTAAGACAGAAAGGCTACTAATATAAACCCTTTTACTGGGTTGTATGTGTCTGTGGCTCTCGGATGGTGTTTCGGATTCTCGATTCGATAATTCATCAATAGTCTCTCTGCTGTTATATTGGGACTTGGGATCTAATATTAGTATCGGCGAACTATATGTGAACGATGCACACCTGTCCTCTGCCAAGAACGCCCCGTTACCTATACTCGTAGCAAGTTCTTGGCTGGCTCAACATTGATTGCTATTTGCTATACATTAACCCTCTTATTCATAAACGTTGCTTAAAGTTAAGTAATGATTAGCGTCTGTTTAACCATACATTTTTGATGTTTAAACTCTTTATGCGTCTCTTAACTTTAAGCAACGTTTATGAATAAGTGGGATACGTATTACCACATAATTATTATACTTATAGGTACACCCCTCGACTGTTGGCGAGTGAGTTTTAATAAATTTTACTGTAGGTACCTACCTATTTATTTACCCAAAGACCGTTAAAATATTGTTAAACAATTAGAATAATATTAAATAACTCCTTTTTCAAATAATTTCTTTGATTTGTTCTAGGGAACAACGGGAAGGAGAAAGAAAATTCTCGAAACAAGGAAGCCACGTCACCAGCAGCGCGCTCCGCAAACGGTCAGTACCTCTAAAAACTATCTGGTTATCTCTTCATAGCACAGTTCTTTTTATGCTAACTAAATCTCATTGACTAACATCGCTGACTCGCGGTTCATAGTTACCATGGTGATAATCGCGTATTAAAGCTTGAATGAGTTATGAGTGCTTAATAATCGAGCTTTCAATCGGGAAGAGCGGGAGAGGGAGCTCCCCTCGTTTGCGGCGCAAGGGTTCGGGGTTCGGGGAGGGTACACAACGCACATGCGGCGCGGCGCGTCCCCGGGGCCCGGGGCCCGCGGCGCGCGCAGCCGGCACCCCTGTGCTCTGCCGCGCCCTTCCCGTCCCGCACTCCCCTCTCTGCAGGGGCGACTCGCGACAGGGATCCTACCACATTTTTGCGGAAATTGGAAACCACCCTAGATATTCGACTAGGTACATCATATTCGCATGTACGATTTTATTTCAAATCACCGAAAGGCAGGCAGTGTGTTACTAATTTATTATTAAGTAAGTACATATTATTCAAATTGATAATTATCTGAATACTTAGGTACTTAACGTAAACGAGAATGAGTCATACTTACTATGATAATATTAATAGATTATATTATTTATGTTCCAATAACGGCTCGTCCAATCAAATAAGACAATAACAATAATAACCGTCGCCTTGGTACGAGACAAAACAATGAACTTGGTATAAGTACAGTTTACATTACATAGTGCTAACATAACACAATCACGGTATCGTTTAGGTACATAGGTACCTATTTATTTCAATAATTATTATTATACATATTCTCGCCTGCACAAAGCATCCCAACACCCCGCGGTATGATAAATGATAATACAACGTTGGACCACAATGTCAGCATGTCGTCAGACGTGACTTATCAATGGGACAAACTGCCAGATAAAAGGACATCCGACTTCCGTCCTACCTACTCGTGTAACACTAGAAATATAATACCTACTTGTACTTAGTAAAGTAAGTACCTAATGCACATATCATTACAATTTTTACAACACGTCATGTAAATTCTAAAACGCCGTCTCTTTAAATGCTATAGACACTTTCAACATATACTGTTTTTATACACACCCAGCATACGAGTATAAACAGGGTCAATATAAAGCTGAAGTGGGCCCTGGAGGGAAATATTGAAGTTACCTACCCAATTTCTTTCTTTTTTATTAAACGACTACTTAAAACATTCGGTCCTTTAATTTTAAAAGTAAATAAAACTGCATTAAGCTCCGTAGAACATTCCGTATTTTGTCATCATTCGAAAGATTCAACCTATGCTACCTGAAATTGCTTAGCAAGATCCTCCGTTATATCGAAACTACTGCAGCATTACCTAATTTTAAAAGAAATATATGTTAAAGTTGAGGATTAATGTTAAGTACTATGTGAAACAAAAACACGATTCCATAAAAATATCTCGATAGAAAAAAAAAACAAAGTTACCTCCAAACCGAACAATAAACCGCTGCTTTTCAGAAATAACTTCAAATTAGATCATGAAACTTTGCATAATAACTGAAATAACTATAAAGCAGCGAATGTGTTTCATTTTGTTTTAATTCCTGTTATTTTCGCCGTAAAAAGCAATTACCTAAACTATTGGCGCTTTGGAACCGCCTCCGTCTCGCTCGCACTCAGTCCGCGAGTAGTATGGTGCGTGCGAGCGAGAGAAAAACCTGAGGTAGTATGCGCTCTTAAGAATCAAATCTCTCCAATAAACAAAAAGTATACCGGCGAAGCAAAAAGGAGGGTTACGATTTTGACCGGTATGTATGTATTTGAACAACATGAAATCTTAGAATACATACTTTATCCCCCAGGACCCGCTTGAACTTTCCACCCATCCTGTAAAAATTGTTAGTACTTTTATAATCCATCCAGAAGATAACACTACACGTTGATTGTATTTAGCTAGTAAGAGAAAAACATAGTTATACGCTACCTATATCAAATTCAAATTCTTCACCTGCATAAAGGCTCCCGCAGAAAGGCGCGACACCGGTAGACAAATTCCGGGAATATTTCATAGAAATTGCTCCACCAGTCGCGTCGCGCCTGTCTGCCTAAACACCGGTCTATGAGATTTACAAAATATTGAATTAACTACTATGCTTATATAAGCATTAGAGGTACTTATGCATGTTTGTCTACATAACGTTAGGAATTTAGGTTTCAAGTTCAAAGGTTTATCAATAGAATAGGAATTGACCATTACGTCGCTCTCATTGTTTGTAGTGTAGCCTAGTCTAAGCCTTGTACAAAGACAAAATTACTTGCAAACACTTTTACTCACCCACAAACGATAAATTAAAGATCGTTGCTCAGTCTGACTGTCTCTGTTTTTACCCGACTGGCCAAGAAGGGTCATGCATGATATGTGTTGCATTTCAGTTTTCCTGCCTTTGTTTTTCTAACTTATGTCGAGTAAAATAAAGAACAGTTCACGTTCGGTTAACGTGTCCAACTCGTGTCAGTTTTTATCGATAGAGCGATGAGTCGGTGACGTCACTGAGCATAACAACCACCTTTCTACTGGGAATAAGCGATTAGCTAATTGGTTAGAATCTTCCCGTCCATTACAGCAGACTGGGTGAGTCAAGTGTCGTGGTATTCCTTAATTGATGTGCTGACACTCTTTTATCATCACTCACTGAGATAGCATTAAGTATATCTTTTGTTAAACACCAAAAATATTTGAGTTATGCACGTACAAATTAAGTTTTAAAGCTGCCACATAACAAAAGAAAGTGTGTGTGTCAGCTCTGAATATGCAATAGGCAAAAACGGTACATAAATGCATCTCATAACCCCCCCACTTCCACACACACACACACAAAAACTTATGGAGCATTAGGACTAAAGTCCAAAAATACATCTTCAAATAGGTACAGGTATTTTCATAGGTAGGTACCATTTATCTTTTACCTTTAAACAAGTTAACGCATTCGTGAATTCGCAGTCACAGCTGCTGATAAACATTCGCCTCATTTTCGCAATTTGGATCGGTTCCAGTGGTGAACACGACAGCATTAAATACTTTTAAGTTTTTAATACCATCATTTCATTATTGTTCAACTTACTTAGTCATTAATTTAGCCACATAATGTTAGAACTAACCCATGTCTATAAAAACAAACTCGAAGGAATTATGAAGGTAGTAACTACATGGTTTAGCTGTGCCTAACGAGCAGTCCACGGTTCGCTACAGGCTTACAGATATTTTTCGAATTATGTTATTATATTAGCTTAAACCCCTAAATAATTATGCATTATAATGTATAATACGTCTCTCTGTTACCTTTTCACGCCTAAGCACGGAATAAATAATAGTACTAACGTAGCCTAAGCCACTGAACTGATGGTTATGAAATTTGGCAGATAGGTAGGTAACTAGGTCGTTCAATAGGAATAATGGAAAATGTATATGACGTTGTGGCCTTTCACCTGTCGGTTTTATTAAATAGGCCCCTGGACAGAAACAGCTTATACTTTTCATCTATTAAACTAATCTACCATCTATAAAAGAGGTAAAATTTGATGTCTATTTCAACCGCGCGGCCGTCTCATAAAATTTGATGAAACTTTGCCAGGAATTAGTAGCAATTTGTTACTAAAAAAACCTCTTTTCCTGAATTTGTTGCAAAAAAAACTAAGACACTATGCCCAAAAATAGTTGGCCGCTAGAACTGCGATCACCTGTAATTACACATAAACTAAATGATGCAGATAGGCGAATGATGCATCAAAAGAAAGGTCTTAATTTGATTTGTTTGTTTTTTGTATGTAATGGGTAGTCTCCGGAACTACCAGTCGGAAATGAAAAAATCTTTCTGCATTGGATAACCCAATTCTTGAACAAGGTAACAAGTCACAACACACATGTCACACAACACACATCACGCTACAGCCCTTAGGAGCCGAGCAAAACAAGCCAGAAAGAACGCTAAGCGAAAACGAAGTTATAGCGCGGGCGGGCGATGGGACGCGACGCGGTGGGTCGGGGGCCGAAATTTCACACGGACGAAGTCGCGGGCAGAAGCTGCACCCTAATTGCGTAATACACGATCTATCACAATCTGGATCGGTTTGAAACAGATTGCTCATCCATTGCTTCATAAGTTCAAAAAAAAATCTGCTCAACAACGCAATGAATGTTGTTAAACTGTCAAAATGAAACAGATTAGTCGGAATCGTTTATCGAAAACGTTTTACGCAATTAGATAGCAGGTCCTTGATATTTGTAGACCTTTAAAATAATGATGTTATACAAAATACACACAAACGAAGCCGATACGATAGTGAAATCACTTTTCACAGCTGCGATTGATTTCTCTCTACTTTCCTATTCCAGCATTAGGAATTATGAGGGTTGCAAAATTAGAAAAATGCTAATGGATTTTCGAGAGTCATGATTATAATTTACTTAGTAGAGCGAAGCGTACAGGCTTCCAGTTGATGTCATAGTGGTAAGGTCAATGAACTTGCACTGAACATTGTCTACAATTAATAATTCATGTTGTTATGGCGGCTGACCGCGAACACATTAGGCGAACTTAATTTTTTAGCTGTCGTTATTCTAAGGCAAGGATCTTTCAGCATTTAACATCTCAAGGACAAGTTCAAGTAGGTATCCATCTTGCTTTCGTATTATTTTCTATCTGAATTAATTTCCTTGTGTCTACCTACCATAACTCTGAAGCAGGTCCACTTTACCAGTGAGAGTGACAATAATTATACGGAATAGTAAGCAAGTCTTTTTGTTCTACCAGTAAGTAGGTACTATTTATAAGCTTTGTTCACACTCGCAAGTTGCACGTCACCGTCATTCTTCGCGCCTTATATTATGATAGCCACAGTTATAGCGGCTGGATCAGTTCCGCGTTGATGCGCAGATTAGTTTGTCAGTTCCATTCAGAAGTGATTGTCTGAATCAATTAGGTAGATTTCATAACTTTGATAAGCTATCGACAACTACCTACCTTACTTTCTTTTTTTGGTGAAACATTTTCCAGTAACATAATTATGTATTTTGTAAATGTAACATATTAATTAGGTAGGTACCTAACAAATTTAATCTAATTGGATCCCTTACTTCGGTTACAAAATTTAAAAAAAAAAACCACACGAAAGCAAGTAGGCTTTTATGTAAATAGATAAGCGATAATATACCTAAATATAGCAAAAAATTATTTAATGATTAATTAACTAACAGTCAGACGGCACCGGCACGGTTTGTAGTGGCTAAGCTGAGCGTTGGCTGCTGCGCTGCGTGTCGCGGGTTCGATTCCCTCAAGGAACAACTATTTGTATCACCTACAGGCAGGTAGTTATTCCGGGTCGACTGTTTGAGTGAGTTCAAATATTTGTACTTTGCTAGTATGGGGCAGATTTTTTTTCTTCAACATAACATGAAATTATTGTAGATTAGCTAAGTGTGTCGCCATTCGGCGACTCAAGTTCGAGCGTACGGACTGGTCTCGCAGGCCTAGGTTACTCGGAGAAAGTAAAGATTTACAGATGTATCCTCACCTACCTACCTACTAACCTGCATATTATCACAGATACAAGCTTTTGACATCAATGTAAGTTGAATGTTTCATTAAATATTCGACTAGTTGTTAATTTAATTTCAAAGACTTGATATACCTACTTAGTAACTAGTGTAACTACCCACTGCTCAAAACCCCAATTAGTTTTGCATTTTGCACAAACGGTAAATATTGTTGCCACGGATACGTTCGCCTCTCGTCGTTAATTAGTGCACTCGAGCCATTACATTAAAATTGCTTATGGTTCGAAAGCGTCTCCGCTAGTGCATACCGCGGCTACCTACAAACAATATTTTTAAAAGAATGAGCCAAAACAATATGTAATAATATAAGCTTATTTATTTGCACTCAATAACAAGGTAAAATTAATAAGAGTTGGATGCCAGTGATAAGAGGTCAGTACATCGTTGTTTATCACAGTTCAATGACCGCACAAGATTTACGAGGAAGAATATTACACAGAACCCTATACTAAGTACCTTCTACTTAACAAATACAATATTTATTATTAGTCTCTCAGATTCTTAAAGCATTTGAAAACTAATTGCAATTATTGTCATAATATAAGTACGCACACATTATTCTGTGACATTATTTCTCAACTACTTTCTGCCCGCAACTCCGTCCTCGTGTCTGACAATAGCACTTTGCACAAACCACTAGTTTTAGTTTTTTTCTTGCATATTTTCTTCCTTTAAGTTATCTCGTTAATTAAACGAACAAATTATATGCTTTGAAGCGTAAATTTTATCTCAACTAAATACTCATGATGCCCAATGCTTCGTTATATTAATTCTCACTTCATGAATATAAAAATCCTCTAAAGGACAGCTTAAACATTATTTCAAACCCTTTAACCATAAAAACCGTTATTGTATCTTCTTAAATATAAAGGCTCGTATACACTGGCGCAATATCGCGGGCGCGACAAGGGTAGCGCTGCCTGTCGCGCCCGCGTTATCGCGCCAGTGGCAGTGTGTACGAGCCGTAAAAGTTAGATAGACTACTAGAGACCAATATTTTTGCAATATTAGTCTTTATGTGTGTCAAACAAACCATTTGGTCAGCGCTCGCCGATATAGCAGCCTATCAGCTCATTTTGTTCGACTTGGTTTAGAACTAAAGTGATTATAATTAAGCTAAAAACAAATTTAATTCACCATAAAACAGCAATGATCCTATGGCACTCAGCGTCCAGTGATAGTGTAGCTTTCTATCAGTTAAATAATTTATGTACCTACTTACATAGATTACCCTTTAAAAACGGATATAAAAAAATTTAATCTTTCTATTAGGTATTAGTTTAGATAGGCAAAATAATAATTGTGAGCGCAGGCACTGCATTAGTGATCGTGTTGCAGAAACAATAGCCGGCCCGGCAGCCGCGGTCGCTGCGGCAACCCAGCTAACTCACGTTACACTCAGGGCTATCACCGAAGGGAAGGATATAACAAACAAAAACTGGGTTGTTTGTAAAATAAGTGCCTACGTACCTACCAATGTTACCTTTTTTTGTTCGACTTCCAAAAAGAAGGAGTGAAGGAGTATGTTTCGACTTTTTTGTTAATTGAGGACCGATTTTGAAAATTATTTAGGTACAAACTTTGCTCGTCGTTTTCAGTTAGCTTTAATAATACGTATTTTTCTTTGAATAAGTTCCTGTCACTTTTATTTACGTACCTACTAAGGTAGATATCAAAAAACTTTTTACAAAAAGTGAAACTTAAAACTTAAAAAAAAAAAAAAACAAGCGACTACCAAAAAAAAAACCTACTACAAATGGAAAAATAACATCGCAGTCGGTATTTTTGGTTTAGAATTTTCGTTTTGTGCCACCGACTTCCGAAATTAAAGTTATCTTTCACTTCGTCGAGTTCGAGAGTGTTAATTTTCCCTTTTTGTATAAAGTTTGTAGATATCTATTTTTAATCATTTAGCAGGAACATACCTACCTGTTGAAATTCGTTGGTATTCTGCACCCTAATTGCGTAATACACGATCTATCACAATCTGGATCGGTTTGAAACAGATTGCTAAATGCATTGTTTCGCATGTTCGAAACTAAATTCTGCTCAACAACGTAAATAACGCAATGAATGTTGTTGAACTGTCAAAATGAAACAGATTAGTCGGAATCGTTTACGAAAACGTTTTACGCAATTAGATAACAGACTGCTAATCTATTGCTTCAAGTTTGAAAAAAAAAATCTGCTCAACAACGTAAATAACGCAATTAATGTTGTTGAGCTGTCTAAATGAAACATTAATCTTAGGGCGGATTCGACCAAACAGGAATAAATGATTTCCGCGGAATAATATTTACCTACTGACAGTTTTCTAGTAACTGTCAAAAATTGAACATTTATTCGAAAGAGAAGGCTTATTCCGCGGATAAAATCATTTATTGCTGTTTCGTCGGATCCTTCCTTAATCGTTTAGGAAAATGTGTTACGCAATTAGCTAGCTGATTAATGTCCTATACCTACCTACACCGATATAGTTCAATAAAAAGAATACCCAATGGATGACATGTTGAAAGTTTCTGCCAAGCAAGATGAGTACCTACTTGTTATAATTTTATAAGGAGGTACCTACCTACTTTAAATAAAAGTCTTGGTAGGAATTAAATCCAAATGGCAGTAAATGTTTAGGAAATCAAGTAGAGACGGTAGCGCGGATCGAGTGCGGGAGGCTGCGAACCTGCGATCAATACGCGGAGCCGTGGACGCCGCCAACGCGCCGCGCCGCCCGCCGCGCGCCTACGAAAGCGAACGCACCGACCTCGCTGCCCTTCACCGAAGTGTCGACGACCCCTGAACCCCGCGCACCTCCCCCACGCCACGCGTCCCTCGTACATCAGCCCTTCGCACTTCTCAACTCGATCTTCGTGACCTGATTAGTTAAAATTTCCTTTGTCACCAGAAAACCATCGATTGAAGTTACTCGTAGGTACTTAGTACCTATGTACAAAGATCCGTTTATGGGTGGATCATTCATTGTTCATCAGGTTCATGAAATTATGCAATTGTTTCCTAAATTTTTAGTTATGTAAAAGCTTACACTTGAACCCGAATCATTTCCTGTACCTACCTATGGACAGTCCAATTTATCATCTGTCCGTGTACGTCCAAACTCCAATCTGTCTTTCCGCTGGCTGCCACCCGGAACTCCGTACCTTTATACGTAACCGAACCGATTTTTTACGGAGCTTCCGCAGTTATCCTCTTCCAAACAATACGATATTAATTTTATCTCCTTGTTGTTTTAATAATTTTGAATATTCAGCGAATTCGAGCCAATGGCTTTCGTTCGAAAAATAATTTCATTTGGTTTTTAGTAAGTAGGTACCTATGCTTTTGCCCTTTACTTAAAATTTTGTTATATCATAGGTTGCATTAAATACTTAATTGTTTTTGCTAATTATTAATATCTAGAAACAATTTAATTATGGAAGTGCCGATTGCCATTAGCTCTTAGCTGGATCATAGGCCAGTGGCGTTACCTTTGCGGGGAGCCTAGCCAATGAACTTGAATTGGATGGACCTCCACTGCACAAGACACGTGCTATAAATACAAAGGCCCACTATGCCGCACAGCTGTATTTATTAAATACTGTAATTAAGGTTTTTTTATGAGGTTTTCCAAATATAACGCAATTAATCGGTAGGTAGGTTACTAACATCGCTAAATTCTAGGTAACCTACCTAAGGTACATACCACGGAATAGGTACCTGGGGTTAGGCTTACCTACAGTAAGCATAAGAACTATTTAATTTATTATCAAATGATGGGGGTAAATACTTAAATAGTATTCAGAAATAGAAGAACCGCCTTTCAGTAAATCGATTAATTCAATGTAAGACAAACAAATTATGCTTACAAGCATCGGAGTCGAATGTCGGGTGCGGCATCTCACGTCGCTCAGTCCACGACTATTTTAGGCAGCGTGCATGGCATTTGGGACGCGTGCTGGAAACTACCTACTTACTGCGGTTTATTTTCGGATGCCCTACTAACAGGTCTCTTACTGCATAGATGAAATATCGGAATTGCTTACTATTTAAATTTAGGCATTTTATTTTTACATTGACTCTGCCTGAAATAACAAAATGTATTTTACATGAATTTATCATGGTGCATTATTGGTACTTGGCTGAGAGTAATCATTCACGGTCTTGTGAGCTTTAAATTAATTCATGACTCTATCCAGTGCGTCTACATAAAAAGTGCAGCTAATTAGATTCGTCTGAACACGACTGAGCAAGTGAACATACATAAAGTTAACGTTTTTAGCCTACCTAACGCAGCAGCAGTAAATTTAACGGTTAACCAACATTCAATATCTTTACGTGTCTTTGAATACCTACCCATTTTCAATACCCTGCATTTATAAATTTGTATGTAGATATCAAAAAGGTAGGTACTTACCTATATCACATTGTTATAGGGATTATAGGGTGTGGGGTAAAACTAACTGTGGTAGACAGTTGATCAAAATAACAGTGGCCCATTTACCTATGTGTCAAGGAGCTTTTTTCCGGATGTTACGACAATTAACAATAGACACTTATTGAAAAATAATTAAGGTAAGTAGGTATGTAGATAATACATAATCTAGGGAGTCCTTAATGAGTTTGACTTGTAGTTTGATCTGGTAGGAATCGACGGTGGGTGGATCAAACTGACGGCGCATTTTAACACCTAATTCAAGCTAGACTTGCAATTTTAAAACTCGAATAATCGGTGAATCCAATCACTGAGTGAGATAGAGAAGGACGGGGTAGTTACTACAGCAAAGTTCGTTCGTGTCGTTCCGGGCCGAAAGCTCTGCACACCGCCCGCGGCAACCTACGCGTTGTATCGACCCGCTTGCCGAGACACCAACGAACGAGCCGACTGCGGCGCGCTCGTACACTTGACATTCGCGTTCCCCAGTAGAGGGTTCACGACTCACGAACGACCCTATGCGTTGAATTTAACTATATCGAGCAGTTCCTACCTAATGGGAATCATTTCAACATTAACTTCTTGACATATTTATAGAGAGAGACCCAGACATGTTCAGTTAGTTATTAATAGGAATATTATTTGTAATTACAAAGCGACGTTTTTAACTTTCATTATCATTGGCATAATTTTATTATAGCAACCGGAAAATACTATCTTCGTATGTAAATATTTGTATTTTATATCTATCTACAGTACCTATCTACCATACAGCGGAAGCAAATTTATGTTGTAGAGCAAAACATGTAAAATCTCACTTCAACCAGTGCAAATTTATTTAGTACATCTCATCTCATTTTGCCTACTTGTGCTTAAACAATTTCTTACGCAGTACGGTACTTCATAGGTTGTGTTTTGGATCTCTGAAATTGTGTTTTAATCTTTATAATATCCAATATTAGCCTAATTTGAATAAAATATCCGTAATAATATGACCGTTGGACAACTTTCACATTACACTAAATAAGTTTGACACATGTGTAGGGATGTTTTATTAACAGACGAAAAAAGGAGGAGGTTCTCAAGTCGACACGTATACAGGGTGTCTCAAACGTAGTGGTCGAAAAGCAAAAATGAGGTAAAGCGAAGGGGTCCACCTATCATTAAAAATTTAAAAGCTGGGATACCCTGAACAGTTCAGAAAATTTCGCTATTATTATTTTCCAGAAATTTTACACTTCCACTTGGATTTTTCGACCCTGTGAACATAATTTTCGACGTAACGCAGTTCAAATCTGGGTGGCCAGATTTGAACTAGTCCATGACGAAATGTATGGGAACAATTTTTTGCGATTTCTGATTTTAGTACTCACTTCAGTTGGTCTAATAGACTTTTTTGATCCTCGTAAGAAAGAAACAAGATCGATTAGATTTAAAAAAAGTTTTTGTGAAAACTGTCCATTTTCTTGCTGACTATACATTTTTTTTTCAAAATTTGTGAAGTAGATAAAATGTTTCAAAAAGTTAAGGCCAGTCTCCTAAGATCGTTTTCTTGTAGCGACCACGGTTAAGGTACCTGTCCTTACTGCCCCATCTCAAAAATCCACCTGTATATATATATATATATTTTATGTATGACCATGCATATCTTTTTACAAAATAGTCGATTCGAACGATTTTTTTTTTATTGGGGAATGCCTCGATTTGGTCCCATATAAATTTTATTGACTTTGATGCGGTACTTTTTGAGTTAGCTTCAATAATACGTATTATTCCCACTTGCCTATGTGGATGATTTGATTGATCTAATAAGTTCCAGTCACTGTTATTTACATAGCAGGTCGTGATATTCGAATTTGTGTGGGGCAGGTACCACAACTGAAAAATAAAAAGTTTTTGTTTTTGATCGAATTCAGATAGGTGGGTAGGTAATTAAGGAACAGTAAATTTTGTGACTTCTTCCTTGTGCCAGCGACATTAAGAATTAAAACATTTTCATTGTTAACAGGCGAGGAGCACCCAGGCCAGAAGCAGCGCAAAGGGTTTTTCAGAAGCCTTTGGAAAAAATCTCGCCATTACTCTCTAGAGCACCCTTGAAGCAACAACATGGGAGACTTTCGACTTGATCACGATTCATGATGTTTTCCTCGCACCCACAAGAATGGAAATCAAGAAAATGTTCGGACGACAAGTGTAACAAATTAATGAGCGTATTACTTTGGAGAGAAAGACCAATAAAAAGTCTGCTGGAACGAACAGTCTTAACATGACGAATATATTTTTGAAACACGTTTAATACGTTATGTCAATCACTCGATGAAATACTTTTTAATGAAATCAAATTAATAACGAACACTGATAGACCACAGCAGTTGTGCGAGACTACAGTAGATTATAGTACAGTTCTCAATGACTTGTTGGGTTACGGAATCAATTAGTTATATAAGATGTGTTGGCATATGGGACTTGGAGTATTATTATTTGAATAAATCTGATGTATAGGGACGATATGAAACATTGTGTATTGATTTGTATAATTCATGCTTTTTATCAACGCATAATTTCTTTAAAATGTGATAAGTACCTATGTATTTTAATCATACACGACAAGCGTTTTCTTTTCGTATAAATAGAATTGTAGAAATGTAGATAACCACGTAGTAAGTAAAACAAACGCGTTTTTATTTCTTTGATATATTGTTATAAATGCTCTTTAGTGAAATAACGAATAAACAGCAATTTGTATGTCATCAGAAGAATCTACTTTAAATAAATATAGATAGTAACGCAACTTAACTATAAACCTTTTTTCATAAATTATCTGAAAATATTTTAACAACTACATTAGAGAAAAATCCTCGGGTGTTGGACTTTAAAGAACCAAAACACTTGATAAATTATTATTGCTACAAGTTAAAACATTTTATACCAATCCTTGTATTCGAGTGTACTTAACTCTTAACTGTAGATTTTGTCAAAAGGAAAATAAATTATGTTCATTAGCAATAAAAAAGGTTTTTACTTTTATCTTTTCTTCCTGCAACTCCGTTGGTTGATTTTTAAAGAAACAAAATATTATAATACAAATCATTTTATTATTAGATAGACACAGTTCCCATCGCTTATCAGAAACAATGTACAAAGCTATAGTAGTAATATCAAATATAAACAATATGCACCCTTCGTTTACTGCAAGCCTTGTCTGAGGATACAGGGTAATTGAGCGCTTCTATTTCTGCAGCTAAGAGATAGAATAGAACAGAATGCAAATGTTTATTACTCACTACACAAGATTATAAATGCGGCACAATTAAAAAGAAAGCATAGCAGAAAACTGTAATAGCGGGCCATGTGGAGGCCGCGGCCGCGGCGCGTCGCGGCGCGGGCCTCGCGCGCCCCGCGCTGTGTCGGATATTACTCACACGATGGATCCAGTGGGACTAGAGATCTTCAATTAAAATCGTAATACTTGGGTTACAGTGTCTTTCATTTTGTAACAAGCCCTTACACAAATGCTATTTATAATTATATATATATGTTGTATAATGTTGTTACAGTAATTTCATTACGTGGTTATTATAACTTCTCTTCAAGCATCTGTACGCGGGCATTTTTGTCTAGATGGCTAGTGACGATATTTTCAAGTCTACCTCAATTATAATTTAGATCATTGTACACGCCAGATAAAGTATCAGAATGCTTGAGAAGAAACCTAAAAAAATCTCTATACATCATGCTTTGAGACCTGCTTGCAAAGCTGAATATGCTTTACCATACTGGTCAATAAAAGCAAACTTTAAAATACATGTTTAAACCATTACAGCTCACAATTACTTTATGGAAGCGGTGAGCGTATAAAAAGGGTCCAAAATCCGCAAAGTAATTGCATCTGCACACAGTTACGAAACGCATCACGCACTGATGACGCCATAATTTATCGAATATCAAAACAAATGAACGGTCCTTATCACTTTATAGAATATACAAAATGCAGTTACTTATTTCCCTGTGGAAAAAATATTATCTTATAGTATTCTTAGATCACGGCGCGCTTCGATCTGTAAAAGAAAGAAATTATGTTTTTGAAGTCTTCAGATAATTTAATACTTTACACATCCCGGTGTTAAAAATGAAAAAATAGTTTGAGAACTCACCTCTAATAACCACAGGTAATTAAATAGTCTCCTAACTTCTCCACTACGGATGCAGCTTGCTGGGGTTGGATGGGTTCTTCATACAGAGAAATTACAACGGCTGAAACAAAACATGAAAATAAACTAGCCGCTGTATAATATGCACCACCGTCACTTTGATTCACTTTCCCCGCACATAACCGTGCCTGAGTACCTTACGAACTTTCCCTTTCGTCAACATAATGAAGATTACAACTTTACTGTACGTAACATGAGCATAAAAGTAATTTATAATTACGAAATAATTAATGATTTTGACGGTTGCAGTGTTACTGCAATCTAATCAGAAATTAATATTATATACATAACATGTTTGGAGTGGCTTTATCCACACTAATATTATGAATGCGAAAGTAACTCTGTCGGTCTCTGTGTGTTACCTTTCCACGCGTAAAGCCTAGGTAGCCTGGGAACTGGAGCAGGACATTTTCATCCTGGATATTTGTATTAAAAATGATGAAACACAAAATACACGCAGACGAAGTCGCGGGCAACAGGTAGAGTATAATAAAGCTATCATTAGATCACCATTACTTCTTACTCTATCTAGGGCTAAAGGCCCTGCCATCTCCGTCAGAGGCTGCTGCGAGGTCACAAAATGATTCATTTCATTGCTGTGGCTACTAGTTCGAAATGTGCGTGTATTTCTACCAGTCTTACGTTCATACTTATTTGCCCTATTATAAGTAATTACTGTCATGTTTGTCATTTTGTTTGGATACTACTGGACTATAATTTTCTTATAGGTTTTCCTGTAATCTATAAGTATAGAACTAGTTTCTGCATTTTGTTTCTAAATTTTAGGCTCAGTAGTTTAGGAGATTCAATAGGTGATTCCTGGGAATGTCCAATTTTCATCAATTTCTTAACTTCAATAGACTTTATTTTATAATTATAAAAATAAATACTTGAGACCCTCACCAAGAGCCCTTTTATTTGATATGTCACACGGTATAGTTTGTTTATTTATTTCTCATTTACCCCCAAATTTATTAAGTTAGGTACTATCGCGGTCACCCATATCTAACCACTTTGAAAACAAAATCCCGTGCACACGATAACCACATCTGTATATCGCCCCCTTTTTTTGTAGGTAAGCGTTACTATACCACCAAAGCGTTGCAACCAGTAATAGTCCTTAGTGTTCAGATATGCGTGTCCGCGATAGTACGTTACACGGACGTATATATGAATTTCTGTGACCCACCCGTCTCAGAAATTCATATGTGTACCAAATTTCAACGTAATCGGTCCAGTAGATTAGGAGCAAATTGGCTGTGACAGACGGACAGACAGACACGAGTGATCCTTTCAGGGTTCCGTTTTTTCATTCGGACGTAGAAGATGGGTAAGTGATGACGAGGGCTGAAACGTATGTACCTAAGAGAATTATGTCGGTGAAGTATAAAAACAGTGTGGAGTGTGGGAGGATGAGTGTAGCAGTCAGAAGCTCTACAGCTTCGCAAAAGTCTGGAGACTATTATAATTTTGCCTAGAAATGTGGCTGGCCGACAGCTACCAAAATAGCGCTGTGCCAGTTAGTCAGTTTCGTATTTCCATATTTATTTCCGTGACGAATAATACGAAGTAATAAGTAAGCTTAGGGTTCTGTAGGTAAATGGCAAAAACGGAACTCTTATAATTTCGTCATGTCCGTCCGAGTAAAACGGCCGAGTAACATCCAGACGATGTTATACGGCCAGTTTACTAGGGAGACAATTTGCACTATATCGAAAGAAAGTATTCTTATTTTTAAGGTATATAGGAAATAAGGTAAGGTATATTATACCTTTGGATACATAATAAAATTTAAAAAATATTGATGTTTCTAAGCGACTCTGGGATCTTTTCGGTTACAACCGCAACGATAACTTTGTTTTTCATAGTTTTTTTTTGAGAAATACTATGAAATGCCCAATTATTTTTGCCGTAGATAAAATCGATACTGTGCATGCGTAAATACTCATCACAACTACGGAACCCTTCCCTGTGCGCAGTCCGACACGCACTTGGCCGTTTCTTGGTCATGCTGTTTTCACACGGGCAAGACGTGACTGCGAAATCTATCCTTTCTACATTTTCCATGATAAGCGCGTGACACAGGCGCGACGCGACGCTGCAAAAGAATGGCGATGACTCAGATCAGCAATGCGACATCTTGCATCTTCGTAGAAGTCATGACATGGTTTGGGTAGGATGTGTTGCGGAGGGATGAGTTTTGAGTATGAATGTGGATAGCTTCATAGCCATGGGTGTATTGCGCGAAATGATGGGTAGAAAGTGAGTGAATACTGAGATGAAGACGGCTGATAGATATTACTTATATGGAATACTAACTTTTGCCCGCAGCTTTACCCGCGTACAAGTCGCAACTTATCCCACGGGAACGTAGTATCGGGACTAAAACCTCTTATCCTATAACCTAAACCAGGTCATGGTCTACCTGAGTCAAATTTCATCGAAAGCCGTTCAGCCTTTAAGGCATTCAGACAGACAGTTACTTCCGCATTTATAATATTATTGAAGGTAGTATGGATTAACACATTATAATATGGATATTGAAGAAGAAAATTCAATTTTTAATTGTAAAACTGCATTTAAACTTTTTTGGAAAGTCGCTTGCTCAACTAGGAATTGAACCATTTCAAATGCGAAAAAGAATAACCAGTATTTTTTGTATGACACTACAAAAAATCACTCATTGAAAGAGCACAAATACAGCGCTCATCCTAAATAAAAGGTCGCAAACGTTGTGACTGCTGTGAATGAATTCGCGTCGTTAAGTCTCGTGCAGACAGGCGCGAGGCAACTCTCGCGTCGCGCCTGTCTGCACGAGGCTTTATCCCGGGACTAGACGGACATCTTGTTTTACATTATTTTCTGTTAGGAAATAATCTGGGTAGACCAGTTTCGATTTCGGTCCGGTAAATATCAGTTGATTGATTCTCCTTCGATAACATGGGACCGACTGAATACAAAAGGGTAAAGGGCCACCACTAGGGTCTGGTAGTTATAATACTGTATATAAGTATTTTATTAATCAGGTCCGGTTTATGCTTTCAGCAACTGACCTGGCACAAATTGTTAATCTCACGTTGCCATACAACATACCTACCTAGATACACCATATTTTAAAGATAAATGCGAGACAGTCATATACCAAAATATTTTAACACTAATAAACCTGCCCTGTGTGTTTACATAATAACAACAATTATTGAACAAATGCCTACCTTGCTGTGTCTTCATGCAGTGCACGCCGACCTTGCCGAGTTTTGCGCGTATGATGCGGTCTGTGCCACTGAGGTAGATGTACCGTGTACCCGCTATCGTCAGGCCACCACTCGTTAACAGTGATTCATTGTCGAAACCGGCCACTATCTTCGCGACTTCATCTTTTGATATCTGTTAACAAATATTAAATTAAGTAAATAAACAATAAATATATGGCTTAGAAAACTATACTCTTTAAGGTGCAGGTTTTTTGCAATTGGCATAGACTATATTATATTTACACAAAAATTAGGGATCCCTACCTAGAATGGAACAATGTAACCCAAGGTATCAAAATGTTGCATATAAAAGTCAATACTTTGCGTGCGAAAACTATTGACGATATACAGGGTGTTTGGTGCATCCACACTCCCACGGGATCGAGACTTATGGTGCAGGTTTTTTGCAATTTGCACTTCAGTGACAGGTTGTATCTTGATCAAAATATGATTCGCGACCATAACAAATATGTATTAACAGAATTAGAATCATTAATACATCTCTCTAAGTTAGATTTGTTCCATAAGAACTTTTCCATTTGACGTATTACGAGAAAAAATGGAAGAAAATTTGAATTTCGCGGGCTACCACTGCGAATCCTTATTTACTTGGTCGTATTTGTACGGTCGGTATCAAAACTAAACTTTATTAGGGCTGTTTGTCAGCGAGCTCTATGCTGTATCTCATTAACCGTAATAGGTATAAAGGTTGCAGTTTTCACAGATATTGCCGCTATAACCAACAAAAATTTAATAAAGTAAAAAATGAAAGGGGGTGGAGTACTTAAAAACATTATCCTATAAAAACAGCTGTCTTCCAAAAATAAACACTAAATAACCCGTTTAGGAAGTTGATGGCCAAAAATGAAAGAAAACCCAAGATATTGTACCTACTTCCAAAATAGAAAAGTTAGTTTGTGGGAAGTCGTTTTTTATTTTTTCTGGTTCCCCCTCTTGTTTGTTTATCATTCCTTACTATGCAAACAAAATGTACATAGACCTAATGATTAATGATTAATTTGGGACTCAAGGTTAAGGAATAACAGCCACACAGATTGATCTAAGGCTAACTATGCTTTCGCTGTTGGTCCATATACGTGTGACCATCCATTACATGCCAAAGCCCCTCTGGACCTCAGAAAGCATGTAAGGCATTGGTCTATCTAACTAGATAGTAGGGAAAAGGCTAGGCTAGGTTTATAGGGATTTATGGATTTTTCTTTTCCAGTTAACTTTTTTGTGTGTTCATTATCATAATAGCGGGTAAAGTCCCCGTCTACTTTTGCCACCTCTCACGGCTGTTTCTTTTTCTGAAAAAGTATATAATTTTGTTAAAGGACATCAGTATAATACATGGAGTGGTCTTAAATCAATCCATGAGCAATATTTAGTAAAAATTTAAGTATGTTGGGTCAGATTATCCTGGCATTGGATAAAAAAAAAGATTTTTCCATCATGGTCCAACAGATTATTATAATAGTAAATTTATGTAGAAATGAGAGTCAAATAATGAATCAGTCTGCATGTCCCTCTTCATTTTTTTCTTCTATTTAGTCAGCTAGTGCTCAGTACACTTAATTATTTATTTAATATTTATTATGCTAGAGATTAGATGCACATAAGGTAAGGTAGGTAATGAGATGTCTGTCACAAGTAAATAAATTTGAGAAATGAATTTGTTTTCCCATTGTTTAGAGGAAGCAAAATTTACAAAAAACGTAATTAAAAAAACTAGGAAACCTGACTGCAAAAAACATAATTGTAAAGAGCATTTATTTTTTTATGCCCAGTGACACTTGCGCAATAAAGATGAATCTAACGACATATCATTCATCAAAATCGGGTCAACTGTTTAGTAGTTATGAGGGAACATACAGGTCAACCACAAAACCCTCCTTTTTTGGCTTTTCCGCAGTTGGGTAAAAGACCAGCCAAGTTGTACTTGGTCGTGATTAGTATCCATGCACTCTAAACAACAAAATACAGTTTTGTCACATTATCTACTTCTATGTTCTATGTTAGGGGGTTTTGGTTTCCGCACTTGGTCCTTGAGTGGACCATGTATTTGAAAAAAAAAAGTACATTTTTTACACTATCTCCACAATAATATTGTTGAATTTTATGATTTTGTAGAGCTACCCTTTTTTTTAAAATAGGTGAAAAATATTTTAATTGAAATTGATTTACTATGATGAATTTATGGTATCATACACTTCCTTAAAAATGGAAAAATAGCTATGTCACTACTACTTTAATTCTGAATTAGAATAGCGTTGCATTTGGATAGCCTTGGATAGCATTTTCTAAATTAGTGGGCCGGCCAAACCTTAAGTTTCTTCATCTAAACATACAAGACACACTGACTGAGGACTTTAGTCTTTCAGGTCCATGGAACCATAAGCTTGAAGAAAAATAACTCGACACTCAATGAAAAATGATAAAGATATAAATAAATATTTATATCTCTTCCTAACCCTTTGGGGAATACACACCTGATGTTAAGTCAATAACAAATTATATAAGAAAGAAACTAAGCAAATTAAATGACAAATGAGTGCATCAAACAGGAATTCATTCAAGGAAATTTCACTCTCAGTACACTTATGTGATTCCAAGGTTTGTTCACTGCCAATGACCACAGGGCACAAAAAAATATTTTGCAATGAGTCATTACATGCCAATAAGTTAGATTTCCTAAACATTTGTCTAAAATTGTTACCCTAAAGCATTTATGTCACCGACCGCAACTTCAAATAGTGTAATTTACTGATCGAAATATTTAGGTCCCAAGTTGTGTCTAACAAAAATAAAATTCATATACGTACAGAGATAAAAACTTGATTATTTCACGCCCAGCAAATATAAATTTTGTGACCTTTAGGCACTGCCAGAACCTGTGTCACTATTGCTTTTTGTAATATTTATATATTTTTTGTAATAAACAAGAAGTACTTCATGTTTAAAAATTCTGTTCTGTAGCTTTTAATAATTGTCTCATTTAAGTTTTTTCCCCTTTTATAGAATGTTTTGGTCTGCGGTTGTCTTACTATAATACCTACAGTTTGTAGAAACAAAGCATTATAATAAACGTAGCTCTAAACGAATTACTACACCTCTGTAATTTAGGGTTCATGTAAAATAATACTCAATACAGTCGTTTGTGACTTGTCGGTGAAATTGCTGGGGGTAAAGTTATCATTGATAGAATAGTTGTTATAATGCTTCGAGTCCTAGAGTGGAACACACAAGTTTCATGTCAAGTTTCAACATTGGTGTAATAGTTTGCCGTCGTCGTAAGCATATTTTAACCATTCTAATTTCTTAATATTCTACACAAGTACCTATAAACTTGAAATATTGAACACATTAAAATTTATTTGACAGAAGAATTGACCGGGGTTCACCTATAAATGTTGATAGGATGATACCCTGACAAACTGACAATGTACCGGCCGGCAGGTTCGGCGTTTGCTTAGCACAAATAAAGGCAACAAATTCATTAATATGGCAACAGAAATAGCAATTCTATAATGTAACAAGTTATGACTGTTATGCATTATCATTCGTAGTGCGGCGAATTTCACGTTTCTAATCCGAATAGCAGGCTCCACCACATGTCGCCATCTTGTCAAACTCGCCGGATAAAGAATTCGTCATCCATCGAACCTAATACGAACTGCACTTGATAACACTATTTGGCACTGGTATTCACAGCAAAATTAAAATTTTGCAAATCACTGACCGCGTAGTAAGTAACTTGACAGAGGAAAAACTTACTTCGAAGCCTTCTGACTTGGCCCAGACATTCCCATCGTGACCGGCAATCGCAGCTTTTGTAACACATCTGGATGCCATTAACTGTTTATCGACATAATCTTGCCAGCTCATTTTGATTGAGTTCGACTTAAAATAAAACTACACTTGACTAAATCACAATCTACTCCTCACAACGAGCAAGCGCTTCACACGAACAAAAAGCACTGCCGTTCCAAAATGGCAGCGTAGTCATAGACACGACCGGAAGAACAAGTCACCAACGTAACAAAGGTAAATTTTGTTTATGATGAGTTATCAGAGACAAAAATCGTGCTGAAAAGATCGTTTCTCAAATTGCAATTTTAAACAAAGTGTAGCCGGTCCATAACAATCTAAACAGAAACTTAAGGGGATCTAAAGATCTAAGGTCTGCTGCGCCATGTTTTAATGTTTTAAAAACATCAAACACGAACCAATCAGGCAGTGCGCAGGCATCCGCAAATCGCTTCGTGTTTGATGTTTCATGTTTTAAAACATTCAAACATGGCGCAGCGGACTCAACTTTAGACGACCAACCTGGCATCTGCCTCAGTATGCCGATAATTCGGAGTAAGTATTCAAAATTGAAAACATTTTACTTGACATAAAGCACACATTGTCACATTGTACGATAGGCTATTGGTGCCGATATCTGATAACCGATAGGATACCATGTGGTATCTTCACATAATCCCGATAATATTGTTCTGATTCGGCCATATCCTCATTAGATGACGTTGTTTACAAACAATGTGCATCAATGTGCAATGTGCATGGTGTCGGAAGTCGGATCATTACTACCGGCGCGGCGTGCAGCACCGATATCGTATCAGACAATATAAAAACGCAACACACATCACTAGCGACTACCCCACAAAAATACACAGCACATGAGCAGCAGCCACATGAGAGGCAACGGTGGAATAAAATGTTAAAGTTAGGTAAGCATAACTGGGTTGGTTGGTTTAACTGGTTTTCGGCGCGCGGGCGTTAGCGGTTAAATGGAGTATCATATAAAAGTATTTTTATTTTTGTTTACGCCACATAGTTCGCCTTAAAATACGTACATTAATTTCTCTCGTGGGGTGGCGTGTCATTCATATGGTTCATCAAATTTTTGTAAATATATTTTACAAAAACGTAAATCAGATTTAGCCAATCGTTATTTTGTGAAAATTATTATTATGCGTTCAAAATGGTTATATAAAAATAAAAATCTTTTAACAAATGGCAATAGACTACTAATCGATAGTGCGTTGTGAATTTCTTTTATAGAGGGCCTGTGTCCATAAATTGTCGTGACGTACTTCCGCTATTTTATTCCTCAATAATTTAGTAATATTCACATTCTTGTAATAGAGCACGTTTATCGACTTTTAATAATTTTATAAATCATAAAAAAATATAATAAAATTATTGTCATACAACTTGTTCGCTAAAGTACTTAATTTCGCAAAACCTATAAAAAAAGCTTCTGTTAACTTAACTTGACCTTGCTTATGCTTTGCTAGTTCTTTTCCGTTCAGCTACCGCGATTGGAACATGTCTTATTCACCTGAAAGAAGGTAAGTTGAGTTCTTTAGCTAGATGAGCCTTTCTGCCATAAGTTCGTATGATATATTTGTACGAAAAAACCCTAGGTTTCGTTAGGGCTTAGTATTTTCATGTAATTTGCCATAAATTGTGAAATAATTTCAATGTCCCTGTCGCCGATTGCCAACATGGCGCTGGTAGGAGTACATTATTGCAAGTCCGATTCAGCGCACGTGTTTTACATTCTTGTAACTATTTCTCTTCTTGATTTTGTAAAAAAACATATTGTAGTAAGTTCTATGTTGATTTTGATGTATTGCTATTATTTCTAACGTTTACTTTACAACAATGATAAGCCAATTTGACAGAAGGGCCACTAATAATGCAATTTTTAATGATTTTTGCTAATTCATTCAAACAAGGTTATATTATGTACTAAGATCGAATAAATGTTAATTTAATACCAAAAACTATTGTTTCACAGATCAGAAGATTGGCCGGAGGATTCCAAAAATGGGCCATCAAAAGATCAAGGAAGCTATGATGGACCTCCGGGGATGGAACCCCAAGGGAACCTGGATACTAACTGGCATCAGGTCGTGGAAAGCTTTGATGACATGAATTTGAAGGAAGAATTGCTGAGAGGAATTTACGCCTATGGTTTTGAAAAACCGTCGGCTATCCAGCAACGCGCTATTATGCCTTGCATTCAGGGCCGCGATGTTATAGCTCAAGCTCAGTCAGGAACTGGCAAAACTGCTACTTTCTCGATTTCAATTCTTCAACAAATTGATACCAGTATTCGTGAATGCCAAGCACTGATTCTGGCCCCAACCAGAGAGCTGGCTCAGCAAATTCAGAAGGTACGAACTGTGGTTGGCTTTGTGTTGTGTTTGGTGATTAATTAATGCTTTAGAGTTTGGACTTTACAGTGTGATATTTTTAGGTGGTGATAGCTCTCGGTGATCATTTGAATGCTAAATGTCATGCCTGCATTGGAGGCACTAATGTGCGCGAGGATGTGCGTCAGCTGGAGAGTGGTGTTCATGTGGTGGTGGGCACGCCTGGTCGCGTGTACGACATGATAACACGCCGTGCACTGCGTGCTAACACTATCAAGCTATTTGTGCTGGATGAAGCTGATGAAATGTTGTCCAGAGGGTGAGTCACACTAATATTGAATTGTAGTTGAAAAAATATAAACATAAAACATCACGCCTTGTTTCCCTGAAGGGTTAGGTAGAGGTGTTCCTTTAATACACCGTGGTGGGCCTATAGGTGCAGTTTAAAGTACACATTTAATTTTTTTAAATATGAAAGTAGATCTTAGGAGCATTCCATAAGAAGTTATGTTTTCCTTGGCTTCTATAGTACCTACTAATATACATAACACTAAGCTTGTTTTTCCCAAAGGGTTAGGCAGTGGTGTACCTATAAAACACCAAATTTTCCCCAGTAATTTTAAGTCCCATGTAATAGGGGGCCAGTCTATTATCATCAACCAATAATGAATCCAGACTGTGCTGTTATTGATTGACCTTAGAATCTATACTTAAATTTATTTTGATATTATTATAATTCAAATAAACTGTGATTGAGGGTGTATATGTGAATTTCTATATTACTTCGTCAGTCATACCAAAAATTGTGAAAAACATTTCAGATTTAAAGATCAAATTCATGATGTATTCAAGATGTTGTCTGCTGATGTACAAGTTATATTGCTGTCTGCCACCATGCCAGACGATGTACTGGAGGTGTCTCGATGCTTCATGAGAGACCCTGTGCGCATCCTTGTGCAAAAGGAAGAGGTATTTAAATGTTCATATTTCATCATTACAACCTGCAATGTTTTATAAATAGAATTAAAGTTAACCATGTATTATGATGTAAACAAATGTGTTAACTAAACTTAAAACTAAAATAACATACACATGTATACCCCAAAGGATTGTGCAGATGTGGATGAAACCCACATTTTTCCAGTTGCTTAAATCCTGTGTGATAGGTGGCAACAAGCCTTTTGCCATCAACTGGGCATAAATTCAGACTCCAGGCTGCTACTGAGAAATTCCTAATAGAAACCCAACCAGGGAATTCAACCTAGGACCCATGCAGTTAAACTAAAATAGTTCAGTTAAAACTCAAGTATTATTTAAATCAGATTCTGCTTTTGATAAGATATGTGCGTCTTGTTCATTGCTAGAATCAGAATGGCTGTGGTAAATGAGTATACCGAGTCAAGCGTTCAATTGTACTATTTTAAAACCATTGAACGCTTGACTATTTATTAATGCTACTTTACTTTTCATAACATAGGAGTCATAACAATAATCTTTATAATTTTTAATAACATCATTTTCTTATTTTTTATAGTTAACACTGGAAGGTATCAAACAATTCTATATTGCCATTGAACTTGAAGAATGGAAGTTGGAGACCCTCTGTGACTTGTATGACACCCTCTCCATCGCTCAGGCTGTTATTTTCTGCAACACTCGTCGCAAGGTAATTACAACATGTTGTATCAGAAACTTTACTGCCCTTTTGGGGCAGTTAGGTAATAATGCATAAAATACCTATTTTTTTAAGAATTTTAAATGCTCGAATTCAATGTGACCTGTAACATTGTGATATTTATCCATAGTATATTTTCTATGAATATGACTCCACATAGGCATTTAGGAATTGAGGTGTCATTGTCAGTCAAACAAACCACAGGTGTAAACCTGTGGTTCGTTTGAGTTAAATTCTGCTATAAGCAAAATCATGTTAATGCTTACCCACTTCAGAATCATTTTTTTTTTTTTCACTTTTCAATAATTGTTCGGAAATTTGGAATAGTATGCTGATGCATGCGGTTTGTAGTAGCAAAGAACCAAACCAGTTGTTTTGTAACTTCCTTGGCTAGATTTTGCTATAAATCTATTATTATATTTCAGGTGGACTGGCTGACTGAATCCATGCATGACCGTGATTTCACTGTGTCTGCTATGCACGGCGATATGGACCAGCGTGAGCGTGAAGTGATTATGCGGCAGTTCCGTACAGGATCGTCTCGTGTCCTGATCACAACTGATTTACTTGCCCGCGGTATTGACGTGCAGCAAGTCTCTTGCGTCATCAATTATGATCTGCCCACTAACCGTGAAAATTACATTCATCGGTAAGTGTATTCATGAATTTTTAGTTAGCATAACTTACATATTTTGAACTTCTATTTCATGCTATTTTATGAAAAAAATAAAAGACAATCTGCAAAACAAGATGAAAAATATGTACACTTCCAACAACTTGTTGCACTTTGGCCAATATTAGTCATAATGCTTAGTTACCAAACGTTACAGAACCAAAAGTTCCTGCTGTAAATGAAAATCCAATGTTGTTTAAGTTTTTATTATACAGCATGAACAAATTCGCGGAAATAATTTTATGAAACAAACTCCTAAAATCACTTTATCTATAAATTGTTTTAAGGAGTTTGATACTTATAACCACAGTTTTGGGGCCACATTGTCCCGATAAGGCGAACTACACTTCGCGATATCTCTCGCACACCGCTCGACGTCTCGCTGAGTAAAAGAGATCGCGCGGAGTGTAGTTAGCTTTATCGCGACAATGTAGCCGTAGCATCATTAATAGGTCAGTAGATAAAACTGTATCCTAAATCTATAATGCTGGAAGATGACAAATACCAGAATTAGTGGTAGTCTGTGCCCTAGACTACAATAAAGTAAGAAAAGATATTTTTTGTAAGTACCCAGGATTAAAGAGTCATATTTTCCATTTTTCAGAATTGGAAGAGGAGGTCGTTTCGGCCGTAAAGGAATTGCTATCAACTTCGTTACTGAAGCTGACAGGAGAGCGCTCAAGGATATTGAGGAGTTTTACCATACAAGCATCTCGGAAATGCCCAGCGATGTGGCTAACCTCATCTGAGGAGCCTGCGCTTACCCGGTTTATACTTTGTGTCCTGCGTTCTATTGCGATATTTATAAGGTGTGTGTATTAGGAGGAGCCTTCTAATAACCGCTGTGCCGAATTTTCATTGGAACTCATTTCGTTCGGACCGATATAATCGTTTTAGTTTAATTAATGATTACATTATACTATAATAGACGTATCAATATAAGTTTAATATACATAGTTAGGAGTAAGACCGGCTCGGCCGGATGGCCCCCGTTCCGCGCAGGCCTCTCTGCCACTTGCACAGAGGTCTCATCGGGTACTGGAGAGGCTATTTCAATCACAAAAGTTCTAGAAGGAAACCCACTGTATTGTAACTTTTTTTCCAGTTGTACATAATATGGTAACTGTTTTTGTAATACCCTAAATAAATATAATGAAATATCTCAACTGTATTGTTATTGACATACTTGAAAATTGTAGCGCTCCATTCCCGATCGGAACCTTAATTTCTCTAAAGCAATTGTATTGAATTGTGTAAATTTTGTTTACAGAAGATCTACCCACTGAGCCTGTGAAACGCACTTTGGACACAACTATGTGGAAATAATAAATCAAAATTTCCTCAATATGTTCATTACTTTCTTTTGACAGGTCCTTATTGTATCCTGTACTCCCATTTACATTTGCTTTTGCATTTTACTTTTTAAAAGATTGTTTTCTACATGGTTTTTATGTTCATTTCGAATTATTTATATTTTTGGAATAAATTTTGTTCGAAGTATTAGTGACTTTTGACAAAAATGATAATTAAGGTTCCTATGCTTACATAATATTATCTTTATATAAGTAATGAAACTGATCTTATTCCAAATACATTTAATAACATAATGTTAATTTTAGCTTATAAACACTTTGTGACAATCAATATTCAGATATATAAACGCATGACAATTTTTTGTGTGTTAACTCTTTCAACATTACACTGATAGTACCCATATCACTACGATAACATTCTTATGCTCGCTATTCCAGATTTGATCAGTTGGAGCTGCGTTGCTAACGGGAACTATCTGAGAAAAAAATCGGAACATTGAATTTCAAGTTATGGACATCTTAGTTGTTGCAATGATGTGTTCCTGTAAAATGTCTGAAATAACTTTAGTCGACCGGAACCAATGAAAATTGATTTATATTACCTGATTTCAAATCACGTCCTTATCAATCCTACTCCAGAATCGTACAATAATTTCTGGCAAGTATTTATTATTTTATGAACTAGTAGGCATTAACCAGATACAGCAACAATATTTGAACGCTTGTAAGCCGGGCGTCATAAGACGGCGCTAAGCGCATTTGGGAATTTGCTCAAAGTTTGATCACATATTTACACTTTGCCATTCGGTGTCGGTTTTTTGAGTAAACATCAAAGCGTTCAAAGTTCCTAAGTGTGCGTAGCCTGCACTTGCGCAAAGTTTAGTTGCTCGTTTATCACTGAACAAAGCGTAAAACAAAATTACATACACAAAATCGATTATACACTATTTGAGTACTATGAAACGAACGTGTTCAAATGTGTGGTCTGTGTCTGGCGCCCGCATTATAGGCACAACTAGTGGCGTTTACCACTTCATAATAATTATAGTAAGGTCGATTCTCATTACGTATTGGACTATGCGTGCGATGTTTTATATCGCCCGTAAATATCTTTGTATCTTACGAAAAAGTAGACCTTAATGACGTCAAGACAAGCACTGAAAACTGTTAGTGTACGAAAAACGTGCATTTTTTTTCACTAGCAGTGCGCGGACCCGTGACTTGCGTTTTTTAAACCGCACGGCAGTAATAACGCACCACATTCCACCGCACTGCAGTGCCCGCTAGTCCTAAATATGATTCGCGGCCGTATAAATATTTATTTTTAGAATACATATTAGTATTACATAACACATAACATCACGACTTGTTTCCCCGAAGGGTTGGGCAGAGGTGTACCTATAGTACACCCACATTTCGGCAGTTATGTTTAAGTACCATGTAATAGGGGGTGAGCCTATTGCTATTAACCGGGCACAATAAATCCAGACTCCGGGCTGCTACTGAGAAATTCCAGATAGAAAAACCCAATGACTCTGCCCAACCTGGGAATCGAACCCAGGACCTCATTGCTCGGCAGTAGCGCTTGCGATCGCTAGACCAACGAGCATATTTAGCCAATCATAAAAATCACCAATAAACTCTTCGAAGTTCATGTAACCCTATTGAATGACTGTATTGACTATGTCATGTTATATTGCTGATTCTAATGATTTTAATATAATTCTGTAAACCCATGTTTGTCATGGTCAAGGTCATGAATCATATTTCCCACAATACAGGAGAAATTCCTAGTGTGGCAACTTTTTTTTTTTTTATTAATAGAAGGAAAGAAAAGAGATTTTAGTGTCACTCTCTGGCAGGGCCACCAACAGGGATTTTAATTTTGATAACACAAAAATGTAGTCTTTAATTTGTCCAAATTTGTCACCAAATATCAGAATTTGTCGTTCACTGGTTTAAACTAGGGCACCTAGCGAAGATCTGTTTTCTCCTATATTTTGTCGCCAATTTGTCCAAATTTGTCACCAAGTTACAGATTTTGTCGAGTCTTAGTTTAGGAGATATAATGAGTTCAATTAGTAAGGTCCAAGAGCTAGAGCGAAGAAAACTTTTGAACGAGTGAACGACAAATTCTGATATTTGGTGGCAAATTAACGACTATTTTTTTTTATTACCTATCAAAATTAAAATCCCTGTCGTCGGTGGCCCTGCCAGAGAGAGTGACACCTTAAGAGGGTTTATTCTGAAAGTTGGCAACGTCGCAAATAGATGTCAAATATTTCGCTGTTTTGATTAATTTGATAATATTTCTGTATGGAAATAAAAAATGTGGCTAACTAGCGAACTAGAATATTGATTATGAAATGCAATAATTAATATCGTAACACCGAATAGTTAGTTTTAGATGTAAAAAAAGTATTTGGTAACTTTCCAAATGCCTTTTTTTCACCTAAAACGGGTACAACATCAAATTCAATGTTATAATTGCAATTCATTATTAATATTCTAGTCAATTGGTTAGCCACATTTCTTATTGCCATACAGTATTATTTCCAAATTAATCGAAACAGGTAAATATTTGACAGCTATTTACGACGTTGCCAACTTTTAGGATGCACCCTCTTAAGCCGTTTCATACAATACCTGTCAGAAGTCAATTTATTTTATTCCATATAAAAAAAAATTGAATGGCAAAAAATGTAAGTAAATTGCGAATAATTTGCCATTGGCGTAATTCGTAATATAGGTAGTCATAGTTATACAATTACTAGCTGCCCGCACCGGGTTCGCACGCGTAGCACTATGTACTTATCTACGGCATCCTACCTAAAAACCTCCTGAGAATAAGGAACACAACAAAAAAAGAATTATCCAATTTGGTCCAGCCGTTCTCAAGTTTTGCGCTTGGCAACACATTTAGCGATTCATTTTTATATTATAGATTGTAAAGAGTAACAGTTATTACCTTATGAGATAGCTTATAGTCTTTGAGAATCACTTTTGAACTGGTACCTACTTTAATAAACGTTTATTTAAATTATGTGTACCTACTTATATAAAAATACATTGATGTTGTGGAAACTGGAGCCTGCACTAGGAATACCTGTGCTACAGTCTCCAGGCCTCCAAACTACCCGGACAAGTCACAGTTATATACAAACATAATACCTACTTAATGGATGATAATGTTGTGATGGAAGATAAAAAAAAAAATTAAGACAAAAAACCATCAAAAAACAAATCATTTGACAGCAAAGTAGGTTGCGTGGGTGTAGGTGTAACGTAATACTCTAAATTGATCTTATAATATGGTAGGTATACCTTGGACATGTTCAGCTGCTTTTTTTATGAAATAAATTCTAGGAGTCTCTCTGTGGCTTCATAATTGAGAGATTGAAGCCAATTTTGTACTTTAGTTTTACAATTGAATTTGTTAAGGATTAAATGGAAATGGCTTCATTAACTTTATTGTAAAGTCTCCTAGGACACAAAAGAATCTACTTTTAAAGCTGGTTTTGAAGGACCTTGCTTTACATACTGTGTGACTGTGTTTGCGTCTGTTGTGAAGAATTTCGACAGGATTATGGGGAAGTTGGGTATGCCTGCGAATGATAGTACCCCAGATCATAATAATATGTACCTACTTAATTAAGATAAAATGGCGAACTGTCAGTAGTGTCAGTACTTTGCACTGCTGGTAAAGTTCTTTCGTTGGAAAAAGAAAGTAAAGCTTGCGACTAACTTTAAGGACAGCTCTCTGAGCTCTGTCCAATTCTAAGCAAAGTTGTCTTATTAAATATTAAACAGAGTGATTTTTTGAAACGGGGCAGTACCTTAGGAGAAGAAAACGGCCTTAGGAAACTATCCTTAACTTTTTTTGAGACATTTAGATCGGCATTCACAGATTTTGAAAAAAAAATACATTCAGCAAGAAAATGGGCAGTTTTCACAAAAACTTTATTTTATTTTAATCGATCCTGTTTCATAAATGGATATACCTACAAACTATCGGACCAACCGAGGTTTACCTACTGGAAAAGTCAGAAATCGCAAAAAACTTTTTCCATAATTTTGGTAGGAAATAAACTCTTACTTATTTATGATGGACAGGATAGCAGAAAATACCTAACAAAAAAATTGAACTTGGAACGAATACCTACGGGTGTAATTTCAGTTGACAGAAAAGACAAGATAGTTTCTTGTGATTTCCGTCGTTCTGAGAAAAAAATGACCTCCAATAATTTACAACTTCCAGATGGGTAGTGCTACAAAAAAGCAACAGAAGACGAATCTATATGCATAACAAGAATAATTGACCTTCAAGAAGAAGATAAGAAGTTGATAGTACGTTTTTTAACGTACGGTCAGCAACGAAAGTCGTTAACAGTGTTACTTTTACACATGACATCTATACTCCATTAATTAACTAAAACATTAGACAACTAACGGTTATCAATCACCCTTTCGTTATTTCGAATTATAAATTTTAGAAACTCGTTATTTCACGATAAATACCTACAAAGCAATGTAATCTATTTACCATTTACATTAAAAAACATACTCTAAAGTGCAGTAATTTCAACAATATGACACAAAATTATTCAATTCACTGCTTTTAAGCATTTCTTTAAATATTACCTACATTTGTTCTTTTAACAATGCGCTAAAATTCGCAGCAAGGAATCGGTCGGAAGAAGTTGGTTTCTTTTGTAAAAACCGCCCAGGTGCGTGTCGGTCGTCGGACCACGCACAATGTATGGGAGAACATGTTTTTGCAACTGCAACTGTAAGTTGGTCGATAATTGTAGAGCCTACTCGGCTGTGATAGGTTTCTTTTTTATTTCGTTATACCTATACAATACAGGGTGGATTTTTGAGATGGTGCAGCAAGGGCAGCTACCTTAACCCCTTGTAGCTACAGGAAAATGGTCTTAGGAGACTGTCCTTAACTTTCTGAAAAATTTTGATCTGCATTCACAATTTTGAAAAAAATGTACAGTCAGCAAGAAAATGGGCTGTTTTCACAAAAACTTTATAAGGATCAAAAACCTCTATTGGACGAACTGAGGTTTGAGTTAGAAAAGTCATAAATGGCAAAATACGTTTCCCATACATTTCGTAGGCAATGAAGTCGTAAGTTTAATTTTTTTGTTTATCTTCGTCAGTCAGTTGGAGTCTCATTGCCTACGAAATCCCGACTTTCAGAACACACGCTCTAAAGCGAAAAATTTAAGTTTGAATTTTTAATTTAATATTTTAATTTTCAACTTTAAATTGAACTACTAGGATTTTTGATGAAAAGTTGGAAATTTCAGTCATAATTTACCGAACGTAAATTTTTCACTTTAGACCAACATTTTCATAACTTTCATCACAGCTACGTCGCTGATTATTTTATGCATAAAAGTAGTACTCATGAAGATTCAGTTGCAAAAAAAAAATCTCGTAAAAGTCTTTTTACATTAGTCAAATCCAAAAATCCTCAAAAATTCAGAAAAAAAATCATAACTCGAAAACTATCAAAAATCGCGGAACATACATGGGGGTGATTCGGATACCTCACGATACGAGGGAACTAAATTTTATTTTTGGACGTCAACCGTCCGGTCACCCTGTATAATGCAGTCAAGTAGGTAATACTTTTCTAAGAAATCACGTGACTTGTGTGGACACATGTCTACGGTACGCCCTCACGTAATTCTCCCGTAATCACGGCCACCGTACCGCGGAACGACGCCGTGCCGTCTCCCGGTAGCGGCGTCGTGCAGTTGGCGGCGTGCAAGGTGGCCGGTGCACAGTACCGTAGACATGTCCCTGACAGCCGTTTTGTTGGGCGCCAGTTGTAGGCTAACTAGCTGCTAGATAAAACTTTTTTAAGTATAAACAGTATGTTTTGAGAAATATTTATTTTGATTTAAGTAATAAATAATCAGGTTGATTTACTCACTAGATACTGTGTATCCATTTTTTTATGACTAACATAGCCTAACAATGATTTAAGAGTAAATGGGGTTTTAGGGACTACTCACACTTATTCAGCTCTATTCAGCGTTTGCCCATAGAAAACGCGCACGAGACCTTTCAGCTATCCGCAGCTGAAAGGACGCGTACGCGTCCCATACAAAATCGTAGTTTTCTATGGGCAAACGCTGAATAGAGCTGAATAAGTGTGAGTAGTCCCTTACGGCCCATTCACGACTTAGCTGCGAGCGGCGCGGCAGGCGGTGCGGCGGCGGCAAGCGGTGCGTTTAACACGCCACGTACCCTCAGTAGCGGCTAGTGGCAGCGGCCGCGGTGGACGCATTTAGGTAGTCAGAACGTGCTCAAAATTATGGCGTTATCAAAATTATACCTTCTGTGTTTAGAAAGCAGTACATTTTTAAAACAAGATATTCGGAGTGCACGAACTGAATAAAGATCGATATTTAAATGGCGAATTTCGTGAGGTTCCCTATCCATTTGCATAAAATTTTAAGACCTAATATAGCTTAACATAATTTTGTTTGGCATAATTATATTTCCGCATAATATAAATACGCATAACAGCTTACGCATAATTTTTTTAAGCATAATTTCTCTAACCATAATAATGATTAAGCATAATATTCAAAAGCATAAATATATTTTCATTTATATTTTTAGTTTCTGGCACTTCGCCGGCCGCTGCCGCGGCACCGCTCGCTTCGCTCGCTCGGCTCGTGCGTAGGAGGTCACAGTTCTAACCTAACCTAACCTAAACCAACTAACATTACGCCTAGTAACATTATGCGAATTAAAATTATGGCAAAACAAATTATGCAACAAGATAATTATGACAAAAAATATTTAGGCCAAAAAAAAATTATGGCAAACAATTATTAGACCAAAAATACTTATGCCAAAATCGTTATGCCAAAGAATATTAGGAAAAAAAACATTATGCGAAAAAAAGGGATCCCATTTCGTGACCTATACGAAGATTACAGAAAATATCCGGATAAGTTTTATGAGTACACAAGAATGAGTGTGGAAATTTCAGTTATAAACGCCTCGGTATCCATTACCGCCACATTTTTTGTATAAAAGTTCGCCGCCGAGTCCGTCACACCTAGGGTTACCATATTTAAATAGAGGGATGCCTGTCTATGGTACCTAAAATGCCTGAATTTTCAGAAAAATGCCTGTCTAAAGCAAAACGCTGTAGGTAATAAGTAAAAGCCAACAGATAATAATGAAGAGGGATATTTATTACTGATATTTGTCAGAGGACATTTTTTTTTAATAGTTCTTTCTTTTCTAAAACATAAACGTAAAAATCTTCACAAGATACAGTTTTGTAATTTTCCTGAGTAATCAATATTGCTTTTACTGATTCAATTGTCAGCCGATTTCTTTCTTTACTCCACTGGGCGTTGACGAGAGAAAACGTACGTTCTACGTTCGCATTGTGTACCAAAATAGAGAACACAAACTGGCAGATTTTCATGAATTCTGTAATGTCACCATTCACTTCCCTACTTTTGAGAAAATTGCACCACTGTGTAGTTAAGCTTTCAGAAAAAAAAATGTTATCTGAATTCTGCATTTATGCAACCGCGTTGCGCGCGCGGGCGCGAAATTTAAAAATGCCTGTCTCAGACCAATGCCGGCCGCACGCCTGTCTAAACCTTAAAATGCCTGTCAAATGCGGCGAATGCCTGTCAAATGGTAACCCTTCTGATTGGTTTTTGATGTTTTTAAAACATCCAAACATGGCGCAGCAGACCCGACTTTAGAGTTGATAAAAAAAAAACCGAATGTAATTTTACTTTTTATGTTAGGTACCTATAAACAATTTTTAGTAGGCCGCCATCACATCAAACATATATAGTCGGCCGCCAACTGTGAGCGTAGTTCAAAATGTATGAAAAAAAACAACGTCAGCTGTCGACTGACAGCGTCCGCTGCTTGTCAGTCGTCGGCCGAGTTAAGTTTGGTGTGAACATAGCCTTATGTGCTTATACCTTCATTAATAGGTACCTACCTATTTATATTATCTAATATAATTTCACAACTTTTATTCATAATTTAACATCACTAAATCTAAACTCTAAAAACTTAATAAATTAATATCACACTTCTGGTAATGTTCATGTTGACTAAAATTAAATTAAATAAAACTATTACCAAATATCATAAAAATGCAAAAAGGAGTATAAGTAACAAGACAGATATAGGAAAGAATATATAAATAGAAATTCGAGGATGGCATATGGATACTAGAATTGAAGAGTCACTTTCTTCATTTTGCAAACCTTCTTTTGTGGGTTTTTCAACTATAACTAATTCATCACTAAAGAAGTCTATACTAAATTCACATTCAGTTTTATTAACACATACTTTGGATTCTGAATTATTTACATATTGGAATGTTGGTTTATAAATATCGAAAATTGCATGTATATCATTAACCCCATTATCTGTATAGAATATATAATAATAATATCCATCAAGGAGTACTTCATGAACTACCTTGAGGATGGTAGTATTTTCTAAGTAATTTGTACTGTTACATTGCATGGAGAAGGGGAATAAGCCATTTATCAAAATTGTATCATGAAAACATTCATGCAAATTATTCTCAAATCTAGATATAGGTTCCTGAAGGTTCACAGTACCGTTAAAAGCATTTCCTCCATGATATACACCAGTATCTAATAAAGTGTTAGGATTATGTAATGGTATGTTTTTTATATCTCTTCTTAGTCGTTTTTGATCATTATGTGTCCTTTTTCCTGTATAATAATCATCTTTGGCATTATTCAGCATCAAGTCCTGTGGGTTATTCTTATTATCAGCCTTTTTGTTCAAGACATCTTCTTCTTTATTGTGTGTTATATTATGTTGTAAAGTATTATTGTTTTTGTGTCTGTAATCAGGTTTCTCTAATGTCACTAGAACTCCTTGGTGTTCCACTTTTGGAAGGCCTTTCTCTTGCTTATTATATTCATCCAAAATTCCACATGTGTTCAATATCCTGTCTCCTTTAACAACTAGAATCTTGGAACCTTTATGCCGAGAACATGCTTTCAATTCAACAGCAGCCCCTTTTAATAAATAAAATCCCCAATATTCTAATGTAGCATCTGGTAAGGTCATTGACTTTTTTAATCGAATATGTTTCCGCTTGTTAGATATTTCTGGTGTACCTTTCATTTGGAATGCACTAAACGTAGTATTCATTTTTAATGAATGCTTCTCACAAAATACTGATGATTGACCTTTATGAATTTGGATAACATCAGAGTCTGATATTTTATACATGACATCAGCATACCTTATATTTCTCAGATACAAGGGTAACACAATCAGAATCGAAGGCAAAACTGTCGTTAGCAGGCAAAATGTTATAACACGCCGAGATCCATGCATTTTATTTCCATCTGAAAAATAAACAAGTTATGAAAATACTTCGGAAAAATCTAGTAGTAGTAACTTAAAATTTCACAAACTGCCATTCGCACGGACACAAAACGTTTTATTTAAAGTCGGTACTAAGATGAGACACCTACCAGTTTCTAATATTTCTGAGAAATCATTATAGTCTCGCTTTGTTTTATTAGCCTTGTAAATCGAGATAATTTTTACAGAAAGATGGATTGGATTGTGTTTATGTTTACATCTCATCACATTCCATTCACGTCATCGTCTGCATCCGTCCCTGTATGTCATTGTCAAAATGTCAATGTCATTATTTAATCCAGTGTTTTTCAACCTTTTTCATGGCGCGGCCCCCGTATTATTGAAAAATATTTCGCGACCCCCTCCGCTGTTTCTAACTTAGAATAATTCAAGTCTGTTACTTTGGGTACTTTTTGGTTAAACAAAAAAAAAAAAACAGAATACCTACAAATAACCACAGAAGCTTTACAGTGTATGATTCCATTTAGAACCTTCTAAGTAGGTACATGTATTGTTGTGGTATTTGTTATAAGCCTAGTTTTATTAACTTTATAAATATACCATTTTGAGCTAGTCAATCTGCCTAGCCTTTTCCCAACTATGTTAGGGTTGGCTTCCAGTCTAACCGGATGCATCGGAAGACCAGTAGGACCTAGATATTTACATGGAGCGACTGTCTATCTGACCTCCTTAGCCCAGTTACTGGGTAATACGATACCCCTTGGTAAGACTGGATGTCAGACTTTCGGGCTTCTGACGACCCGTAACGACTGTCAAAGATCCACGAATGACAGCTGGGCACGCACAAGTTGAAAAACAAAACACGAATCTAATCTGAGGCCTTAGTGTAAGTTTGCAAATGAGTAAACGTAACTATCGCGTTTGCGTTAAGGTTTTTATTCTCACCTTGATATTCTTAGCATTATAATCTATCAGTCAAATCTTAACGCAGACGCGATAGTTACGTTAAATCACTTGCAAACTGACACTAAGGCCTCTGTTTATAGCCTGGCTTCGACTACAGACGAAACGTGTCGAATCGAGAAGAGCCGAGTCGAGTCGCATTTATTCCTTGTGCATCCATCTCAGCAGAATCGAATTGAAATGGTGAAGAAATTCGCTTGTCAAGCAATGCGCGCGGGTGTTTCGATTCGGCACGCCTCGGCTCATCGCTAATGGATGCAGTATCATAGTAAATTTAAAGGAAGGTAATTTCTGCGATTCGAATCTCGTCGACTCTGCGAGCCTAGTGGATGCGACTCTTAGAGTCAGTCTGCCTGGGCTGGCATGGAAATAGTAAGATAGAGCTCTCGAGATTTTTTATTTCATGGGTGACATTAAAGGAATCGCCAAAGCTCTATCCACAAGGGAGCGATTGTGACGATTGATCGGTTTTTATGAATAGAGAGAGGTACGCCCATGAAGTTACAAAATCTATCAAATCTAGTAAGTTACATTTTTATGTTAGTTCTCTATTTCACCACGTTCATTTAGATTCATGTCGGACTGTGTCTGTAAAATACGAATGTAAAGCTGGGTACTCACTTAGCAGTGTTGCATGTAACGTATCAGATACTGTATCCACCTGCAAGTGGGTACGGCTCGTCCACGGTCCACCGCGTATCTAGCTACGAGCTACCGGATCCGCAGTGCTCGCGACGACGTCACGCCGACAACATGTCTCAAATGGTGGCTAGTGCTGCGTTCATATTCATGTACAATATTTTAGATAATTATAAAAGCCCACGTCGTCCCACATTACTGGAGTATTTTGGTAAACCTCAATTAGATTTAATATTTTTTCTTCAGTCCACTCCATAATGAATACGTAAGTTTGTGTGAAGCTCGCGCCTACGTACTCACTACACAAGCGGTCGTGTCGCCGTCCACGAGCACAATGCGAGCCGCCTTTGCGTTCGCAGTGTTACCGCCACTCGGCGGGTCACTGCGAGCTTACAGCGCTCCACGCGCGAGCGGCTCGCAGCGGGCTTGTGCCTACGTACTCACTTGATACCGTATCTGATACATTACATGCTACACTGCTAAGTGAGTACCCAGCTTAAAATAAAGTCGGTATTCTAGAGAAACGTAATTATGGCATAGATAGTGAATATCTAACTTTTGGATCGCTGAGGTTAGATAACTAGGTACTTAGCACATTAGATCCCAATTTGCAAGTCGGAAGCCAATTAGTATGGATTTGAATACTAATACAACATCACGACAACGACGGCTCGTGTCAAGATTAAAATGACGAAGATCAATTATTATATTTGGGTAAAGACTCTGGGATATGTTAATATTTACCCCAGAAGCTTTACCTAAATAATTATTTACCCCCTGACCACGAGCAACACGCTCAAGCGACACGACTTACGACCGCAGCAACTGCGAAGAAAACAAATGAAAGAAGTGGTGTAGAGCGTGTCACGAGTCACCGCGACGCAACTTGCCACACGACTTGAGGACTTGAGGAGCGACGGATGGAAACAACAAGTGTCGCATCGTATGAGGCCTTGAACGGGGCTTTAGTAGGTATTAGGTATGTCCATGTCGTAACAATTTTACTTTGTTAGAAAAACGGAATGAACTTTGTTTGAATGCGCGAGGCTCCTTGGACCGTGCTTTCTTCTAAAATCCTTTTGCCGACTCATACCCTAGGCCGATGCCAGTTGTTGGCTTGGCAGAACTCCGTCCAAGAATGAACTGACTGACTGAGTAGGTCCCCAAACACTGAGGGTTCAGTGCTCCGCGCCTCTGTGCACTTTAGTGGTAACGCTACTGGAGCAATATTTTTTAAGATACTATCTTAGTCGTCACACTTTAAAAATTAAAACATGATTACAAGTTGCTTGTCGCAGCTGCAACATAAAATCTATCGCGTATGTGGGAAATGCTTAACGGCCCAGCTAGTCATATAAGAACTTTTAGTAAATTAATCTTAATATAGAATTACTTATTCAAATAAAAAAGTAGGGAATTAGGTACAGGAAATAATGACTCGATAAAAGGTGACTTTGCGAATGTATTCTATCGAGCCAACTATATCAAATCGTGTTTCCATCGCGTATAGGTACTGCTAGTAGGACATATCCCCGATACTACCAATATATTTCCCTACATTTTAATTTCATTGTTTACTATTCCAAAAAAGGTTTTTAAAAACGTGTTCGAGTGTATAAAAGCTCAGTGCAGTCAACAGCATATTAGTTTTATTTAATCCCACCAACCACTAATACATATACAGTCCACTATTCATCGTCTTCATTTTTGGCTGTTGTACATTTTATGCAATGCACAAAGTATTACAAAAATAGCACAGTGAGAGAAGATAGACCATGTACCTAATTATAATGTAAAATATGTTACAAAACATATTTTTATTGAAACACATTGAGTTGTAGCTACACATTAGTAGGTATTTCGGAACACGAATTGTAGACAATCTAATTTATTTTTTATCGATGAGACTGACTGTACGTAAGAATGGAACAATGCCCTGTGAAATCACAATTAAAGATAATTTTAAGGTACTTACCTTCTTTATTTACGTTGGTATAATGATAATTTGACAAATAAGACGTATTTACTGGCCTCTGAGAGTTTTTGTCCATTTTTCAAAGACTTAGGTACATTAATTTATTATTGTTCAAGAGAAAAACACGGGCACGTAAGCTGCAGTGTCATTTAACTATATTATAAATGAAAATATAAATACTATATTACTTAGCAGCGCAATAGGTTAATGATAAGCTTATCAGACGTTTTATCGGCTGTACTATATTACGCCTTGTCCACAATTGAGAGCAATATGCATACTTACTCGCTCACTCGCCCTTTCTCGTGATATCCATTTGTTTGTATACCAACCTATTTAAACATTACCAGCATCAATGGTATTCGGTAGTTAAACTATTAGATAAACATGCTAAGTATTTTCAATTAGGTAGGTACACATGGTACATGTAGAAGTTTGGTATTTTTAGAGTTCCGTACTAAAGACAAAACCAACACTAATCATTTCAGACGAACATTCTTCGAACGAACATTTTGTAAGTAGGTAGGTACCTACGCAAATACACTCCCGCGCATACTTTCCAAAGTACATACAATCTGTCTGTAGAAGAAGACCACCTGAAAACGTGTCGGTCTTGCTTGCAAGCAAAGTTTGGCGGATATGACAGGCTGTGAAGCTTGGCCACCAGCGTCTCGTCACCTTTTATCCATAATAGAATATAATGCTAATTTATGAAATTAGGAATAGGTACCTAAACCTAAAAAAAAAATAGCGCGATCTTTGTTATTATTACCTATAGACAATAGGATTTTTTTAATTTTGTAAACGTTGCCCTTTTTTTAAAACTACGAATTTCTCCTGTATTGTGGGTGCGTTTACAAACATTTAAACTCACATACACAAACACCCAGGCCCGCAACAACTACTTGTAGGTCATGCAAATATTTGTTCCGTGCGGGAATCGAACCCGTGAAGCAGCAGTCAATAGCTTAACCACTGCGCCAACCATGCCGTCAAATATATAGGTACCTACATTGTGAGTTCTCATCATTCTCTTATCTTTATCCCAATTTATTTGGGTGTTTTCTTCCATACTTCTCTAGTCATCATCTCGGTAGTCACCCCCTTTCTAGAAATAGTCGATCCATCTTTTCTTTGGTTTTCCCCTACTCATAGATCATAGAGCCATCTACATTCATACTCAAAACTTTCTTCACGACATTTTCCTCATTCCTCCGCATATCATTCCAACCCATTTACAACTTTCCAGTCAGCGGTGCCACTTTCAGACTTCCTCACTTATTTCTGGCTATTATAGAATAAGTTTATGTAGACTACTGTATCTAGGAGGCAAGAAACAAATAGGTGTACGAAACGCTTGTGTAAGTTGTCCGACTGGCACTTGACATACCCACCTAATATAATTCTTATCTCTATTTAATTTTCCAGTAACGTTACGCGAGCATTAATCCAAGGTTCTTTATCGATCTTGCCATTCAAAGATTTAAGTTCGACGGCGACGGTAAGATTTACTGTTGGACGGGTTTTTACCCGACTGCGTGACAGCAAAGACAGGGTTATGTTTATCACGATGTGGGATTAATTAATAATATACCCTCCAAGCATGGGTGGATTTTTATACATGAAGTTTCTATCGACTAGCCTAAGTCTAAGCCTTACGAAGTTAAATAAAAATTTCCAAAAAAAAAAAATGTTTCTTATCATGTGGGGGTATCAAAATAGAAGGCTTGAGGAGACGATTCATGGAATTAGTAACTACTGGCTCAATTTTTAACGCATCAAACCTGTGACATAAAACTGTCAATAATGTCAATGTCAAAAAAATGTTTTGTGCGGGTGTTATTGTGATTCTCCTCAGATTCTGTCTGTGGACTTTCTACAGGTTTATTTTTATTTAATTATTATTTAAGAAAAGATAAGAGAACCTTCTGAAAAACTAGAAGTAAAAGTAAAACTTATACATAGTTTTAATAAACTTCAATAGAAGAAAATAAGTAAAATTAAATACAAACAAAGCAAATAAAAATCAAATTAATCTCAATACAAATTGTTTTACATCTTTTAAATTGCGACTGTTGTTTCTTGCAGGCTTGAATTTGAAAGTGGGCGAGTAATACTCTGATACACAACTTCAATAAAACATATATTTCCCAGGAATCACCAGCCTTAGTCTAACCCTAAAAAGTAAACGTCGTAAACAGACAAGAGTAGTTTACAGATTCAATACCAGTATTTATAAATAAAAATATGGCATCCATACTTAGACCGCACGTAAAGTGGATAGAAGGCAGATGCTATCGGGTGAATGATCCAGCTGTAGAAACAACTATTTTCCAAGAACACGACTTATATGAAAATGGTAAGTTTTTATCCACGAATGTAGATAAAGGCAAATAATGAAGATTACTCATTAGTCTGTTTAGTTGTTGTGTAGTAAAGCAACCAAAAGACAAATGAAAAGTTCACATTGGGCTTTAATGCGATATCGATTCGCAGGCTGTGCAGTCACCAATCTGTTCACTAAGATTGTGAACTACAGTACCTACATCTTTGTTACTCACTGCCCTTGTAGATTTCTACTAGTGGATGGCCTTTTTTCAGCAGTAATTACAAAGATTAAATGTTCATCAGAAGACAGAGAATGCTTATCAAAATTTACATAGTTATAATTATAAAATTGAAAATCCGTTATGAGATGTTCATTAATTTATTATGCCTAATCAGCTAAATGGACTTGGATGTGACATACGGTAGGCTATGTCCTGGATTAGGACATATGACATTCACGTGGGAAATCAGCTGGCAAAAGCTATATTAATAATCAAATAATATATAATCATATAATAAATGATCCTATATTTACAACTGAATAATTTCTTTAATTTCTTTGCAGATGTAGCACGCAATGATGTTCTTGATGAAGGCGATGATGATGACTTTGAAGTAGTGATGGAAGATAATTCTAGGTACAGCACCAGTATACATGTTTCTAAGTAAGTGCAAGTTACTCTTATTACAATTTGTTTTATGAATATCAACTATCAATTGTTTAGAGTCTAGACCTTTGCAGAGCCTTAATGGCATGGCAGTGTAGGGTGTGATAAACACACACAAAGTCCCACACATAATAATCAGTTATTTAATTTGCAGACATTATCTTGGATCAATTATAGGAAAGAAGGGAGCAATGAAAATTAGAATTGAGAGAGATACTAAGACAGATATTAAGATACCAAAACAAGGCCAGGAAGGTGACATTGTTATATTTGGACCCACAGCAACTGTAAATATTTTTTAAATATTTTATGCATAACCTGTATCAACTGTCAAAGATCTACAAAGGACAGCCAGGATCATAAACTTACCATGCTTTCTTAATAACATAGTAGGGGTCTCAGTTTGAATTGGTTGGTCACCCATCCACAAACAGACCTCAGGGTTAGCTAGCATTGTTTAATCTTTGACCAATCAAAGTTTTATTAAAATTCTAAGTTAACAAATGAAATTCTTTATAAAAAATAGATCATTTAATTTTTCAGAGTGTAAAAGCAGCTGGAAGAAGAATAAATATAATAGTGATGTCATCTAGGATGAAACAGAAATCAACACATTTTATATCAATACCTATGAATCAGCTAAACATACAGAAAAGATTTGAAGAATTTGAGGTGATTATTTTTATAATAAAATAATTTCTGACAAAGTTCCCTTTATAAATTTGCTTCAATACCTAATTATTCACACACAAACACAAATCTCACATTGCACAAAAAAAAAACAAAGCAAAGCATTGCACAAAGGAACAGTTTAAATCATTAAAGGTAATATTCCGAAGGCGATGGCAGGCCACAAGCCGCCGCCTGCAGCTTCAGTGCTGTCTAACCACAATGACAGACTACAGCAATACTATTGGTTTCTATGTAATTCTATGGAAACGCATTTGCGTAAAACTAAAGATGGTGACCGTGCCGCTTGCTGCTGGGCTCGAGCGGTGACCGCAGACGGCATACCAGTAGTACTGTCAGTAGGTAGCTCTGCACTGTAGCTCCGTTTATTGTCAATCGCAGCCGCTGCCGTCTGCGGTCTGCCGTGGCGTTCGGAATTATACCTTAAACATAATAATTATTATACCTATGTGGGTTCCTTTCCTTTCTTTAATTCCTAAAATTAAACTCTGGTTGCTGAAATTCTTATCCAAGTTACAGAATAGTGAATCTGCCGTCATATCTCATGTTAGCTGCGATGATTGGTGGACTAAAAATACAGTATGGGCCTGTGGTATGCCCGCGACATATTTGCTAAGCGCCGTCGATGCTCGTTGTTGCCTGCCCTGCTGCTAAACTTGAATACGCAGCACCTGTTGCATTTGCAGCGCATTTTATTCCATTATACGTGGGTCGATGGCGCGTTAGCAAAACCTTCATGTGCATTGGTCAAGCTACATTACTTTGATTTCCGATTTAATACTTGATTTAATCTTCAAAAACTAAATGGTTGTAATCTTGTTTTGCTTGGTTAGGTCATGTTTAAGATAAGATAAGATTTCTTTATTTGTTTAAACATTGTATACATACAAGAGCATGCAAGATATTACATCGTTTTGTTTATATTCTTAATTTGAAAATGCTCAACTGTGTCTTTCCAGGCAAGTGTTCTGCGTGAGTGCCCTAGCAGAAATCTTGATAAGTCTCTATTTATCCGACCAAATAAGTTGCATCTTACACTTGGTGTAATGTGCTTGATGGACAATGAGGAAAGATTGTTAGCATCCCAGCTACTTACTGAAGCTAAAGAAAAAGTTGTCATGTGAGAATAATTTATTATTATTTTGATTACTTATTTTGCTTATCATTTAACGGTTCACATGGCCAATTGTTATTTCTTCACATATTGTCAAAATAGTGTTTATTTTCAGGCCTATACTTGAAGGGCATTTACCATTAAAGATCAGACTAAAAGGACTATCATACATGAATGATGATCCATCACAAATTGATGTTCTATATGGAGTTGTTCAAGAAGAGGGAAACTCTAAGGGGTTGATTCAACAGCTGGCTGATGCGTTAGTGGATCATTTTTATAAAGCAGGTGAGGATAAATTGTTTTTAAATGATTCAGAACTTCTTTAGAATAACTAAAGTTATGTAGGTAAATATCTAACTATTAAACTTATGTTTGTCTATACTTACAGGATTTATGAACAGAGAATATGGCAGAGACAGTGTGAAACTGCATGTAACTTTAATCAATTCTAAGTACAGGATTCGTTCAGAAATCGCGAATGCGGACAATTCTGCTTCGTCAGCAAGAAACACAAGACGGCCAAGGGAATCTTTCGACGGCACAGAGGTCCTTCAAAAATTCGCTGACTACGACTTTGGAGAGGCAGAGATAACGGATATTCACTTATCGCAGCGACACTCAGTGGGTCCTGATGGATATTATCAGGCAACTTGCGTGATCCCGTGTAATTAGAGACAATATTGTTGATATAAATATACGTTTTTTTTTAATTTTTCCTAATAAATATTTTCGTATTGTTATATTATCCGTTGTTTTTTCTTTAACTGTATGTATGTAGGTACAGGGTGAATTTCCCAAGTGTGTGTAGATGGTGTGGATGGCTAAATAAGAAACGAAGAAATAGCGAAAAATTACTCAAAGGAGTCAGTCAGATCTTAATAAAACTGAAACTCTAAACAAAAAATCCGAATTCTTTCATACGTTCACTGACAGACAACGCACATCCTAAAGCCGCTGGGTCTAGATGTATGAAACTGCGTACAAGAAAGGTGAGCGCTAAAAGATTTTCTAAAATCGGGATGCATTTTAGAAAATCTTTTAGCGCTCACCTAAAGACTGCAAATAAGGGATGAAAGTTCGTAATTTTTGCGTTCCTTCCTCGTGGTCTAACTTAATCAAACTGATTTGACCACGAGGAATTCTGTTCCGGATAGTCAAACTGAGTGCCTATTTTTTTTTTATCGAATCTCGATCACCATCTTGAAATCTTAACTAATTATACCTTTGTAGTAGATAATTTGGGTAAGGTAGAGATACTATGCAGTACCTACCTATCAGGTAGCAAGCCGACCGAATTTCTGTCCCAATGGCCAATAATACGTAGGAGATGTTATCGTTTACAGTGCATAAGTGTGTGCGCAAACACAGGTCACTCTCATAGTCCGATGGGACGGCAATCTGCATGACCAGGGAGAGATCAGGGGCAGGACCAACGGCTTTACGTGCTTTATGAAGCTAACGGCGGCAATTTTCGAAATAAATGTAAGTAGGTAGGGATGTAGGTACCCACTTATTATATGTCGGTCGTTGTCGAAAAAATCGAAAATATACCTAATAATACCTGAAATCCTGAAATCAATACCTACCTACCTGGGGATGGATAAGAGTTGAAATCTTTTGATTCCAAGAGGACATTTTATTACCAATCACATGATCGGTTGCGTGCAATGCCTAGTTCTTACAGTCCCAGTGAACTTGATTTTCTAAGCGAAAATCAGACCTAATAGTTAGGTAAGCCAGTGTCGGCGCATACCTATGTACAGTGTTAATAATAATTATGATTGGTAAAGTGTATCAATGACTGACTATGTTAGGTAGGGGCAAGAAAAAATAATGAAAAAAGTAAAAAAAAGATTTAGAAAATCAGATGGAAAATTGCAGTCAGAGCTACCATCGTAGAAGGTGAAGGAAGAGGAGAGAACGGAGAGATCGCCGACTCCAAATTGGGAAGAAGTGACGAAGAATCTGTTGCAGGATTGTATGCTGGACCAGATGGGTTTATCGAGCCTGAAAGCGAAATCGAATATAGAATCAGATGGCGAAACAAGCGAGTCAGAAGATATTCTGTTGGAGGAGGAAGCCGAGACAAAGTTGAAAACAGTGATGGAACATTGGGAAAAATAATATCTCCGGTCGGAAAAAAAAAATGAGAGACCTTATAAACTCGTCGCATAACATCAACGAGGAAGAAGACCTCACTGGCACCTCTTATACTATAGTACCAATAAACAATGGGGGTTTAACTGGGACGAATTATTCGAAAATACTTTCTACAGAAATAAATTGGTTGACTGCTTGTCTTGTTTACCAAAGATCGTCAAGTCTTACGGGACATTCTCAATAAAGAAAATATCGAGTGAGTGCGCCGATGGATGGATTCAATATTTCGACCAAGGCACGTCATTTGAAGAAGGATAAGAGGGATTGGTGGATTCTATACAACTCTTCATGCCTATGACAATCAAGGTGGAGAACGCGGGGATCAAATATCAAGCAAAAAGCGGAAAATTTTGGATAGAGAACAGAACAGTTCATACAAAACTGACGCTCAAATTGCGAAAAAAAACTAGAAAAACAGGTATTATTATACTTTTAAGCAAAGCGGGTGCTTTCAAAGAAGCCGAACCTATGCGGGGCTTATTTGCAAAATAAAGTCCAGGGATTAACTTTATTTGCACAAAACAATATGCAGAAAAAATCAGGACATACATCTAAGTCACCCGAATTTTGGTATTTTCGGAATGGATAAAAGTACGATTCGAAAGAGCGAAAACAAAATACGAATACTACAACTGCTGAACGAAAACATCTAAGAGGAATTCAAGTAGATATTGAAGAAAATATTAAATTTGAACAAGATTAACATGTAATTTCCTATAAAGACACTTATCTACAAACATTTTATACGGCAGAGTGAAAAAAGGAATAATTTGTTTTCTCTGGGACCACCATTAACGGGTAAAACGATGATATGACGTAAAATAGGTAAGTAGGTAGTATTATAAACATGTAAGTAGCAATTATTCGATAGAAATGTTTCAATGGCACAAGACGCAGTGAAGTAACGCACGATAACGTACAAATTGAAAGCAAAGTGCCCTTGGTACATAAAAATCATATGATTTAAGTTTAAAGGTTAAATATAATGATTACCTAAAATATTGACATTGCATTTGTTTACCTTTTACTTTTACCAAAGAAAAAAAATCTTTTTCAGTTATCAGCCGTAAATGCAATTCAGCTTCCTTATCGTTTCCAACAGAAAAAAAACTGTCAGGCTACTAATTAGCATAACATAATTCAATAGAGTGGCGCAAAAATAATGACCTAATAAATAAATGTTTAAAATTTTGCAAATGTTGTCGACATTGCAAATTTGATATTTGGGAAGAAGATAGATGTAAGTGCTATATTTCACCAGATAACGGTAAGTAGGTATATTCTCTCAGTCGCTTTGCAATTTTCTATGCAGTATTTCAAAGTCCCGCGTCTATAATATTGTGAACCAGCCAAAAAAAATCTCCAAAAGGGAACCATAAAAGAAGAATCCATCGCAAAAAGTATTAAGGAAAGTGAGGCAACCCTAAAACGGCAGCGGCAGCAGCAGCTTGAAAGATATTACTTAGATACTTTTTCGACCAGAAAAACATTGTAGGTCAAAATCATCATGGTGTACCTTAAAAAAAGGTATTGCAATTTAAAATTCATTCATTTTATACCTACTTTTGTGTCGCCTACTACATCGTTGCTTAGATATTATGTGTGATTAATTATGAGGTTAAATTTTTTGTATGTGATAAAGATCCATACAGTTGTAACAACATAATTGCAAAAGACAAGATTTTGTTTTTGTTTTATTGCAAGTTATCTATTTGATGAGATGTAGGTATAATACCTATTTTATAACGGGCTTCACAGCCAATATGTAAGTGTAAGCTAAAGCGGGAAATATCTCTAAAATAAAGCCGCGATCATCGCATTACCCTCCGAAGGCTTTAATCCGACATCGAGCTTATTCGAGTTTCCGGTTAAGTGGCTTTTATCGGCTGGTTTCTGAGTTCAGACTTTCAGCGTTAAAAGGATTTAGATACTTACTAATGAAAAAAAACTCTATTTTGTTACTAACCTGAAATATTAAATAGTCGTTCTTGATTGAAATAATATGTGAAGAAATATTGATTTTGCAAAGCTTACATAAAAAGTAATTATTTATGTCGGTAGGTATGTATTTTTCGTGGAATAATGAATTGCAAAAAACATTTTACAAATAAATTATGGGGAGCTGTAGTTTTGCTACGCCGTAGCATCTCGTAGCCTGGCTACGCGCTACAAAAGTTGATAAATATTTTGAAAAAAAAAAGCAATTCTCTTAGTTCCATGTCGCACTTGGCAGGCTAGGAAGTGGTGTATGCGGGCGGGGCGGGCCCGGCCAACGTCACAGTCAGTCCTTCAGTAGGGGCGCATTGGCTACGTAATGCGCCCGCCCTGCGTTGCTCCGCGGCCGTACCACTCGCCTTTCGACTCCGAGTGAACCTTCACGTGAAAGTGTACACAACGGATTTATCTTGCATACGTAAGCGACTTTATTATTTGTGATCACTTAAATTAGTACACAATTAAGATAGTTACGTGTTTAATGTTAATTTTAAGATTTTCAGGCTTTTTGTGAAGTTTTCGCCCATAACTCAAGAACATTTTGTAAATATTAGTTGTGTATTGTTCTGTTAATGCATGTATTTGTTTATTTGTTTCTTGTACCTAATTGTCAGTTACAGTAATTTTAAGCAAGTAGGTACACAGCTTACGTAAAACTTGAACGAATCATTTTTTGTTTCGTACAGTTAGTCACCCCACGTTATTATAAATCTAAGTCCACGCGGAGCCTTCATGGGGCTTACGTTTCATTTGCATATATTTTGAATATTTATGCACAAAGTTTAGGTGCTATTGCAGGCAACGAGATTTTATATTATTTAATATTACCATTTTTTGCGATAAGTAGATAGGCATAAAGCAGAGCTCCGGCGAATTCGACCCAGCTCGTAAAATGCTAAATGTAAATCGCGCTCCTTTAGAAAAAACAGAAAGGGACCCTCCATCAGAGGGATTTATACCATTTGTTTTATACGTTATAGTATTCAGCCGTCCAAAGTACATTATTATACCTACACATGATAATTATAAAGATTCGACTTAAGTATATATTTTTTATGATAACTTTTTTATTATCATACTATGTTAATGATAATTGCCATGTCACGTTTATCATAGAATGTTCATAGAATCCTGCAAAGCTATTTTCATTAGGTAGGTAAATCCTATCTATTAGGTACTTACTGCGCGCCGTAACTACTAGATAGATAATAATTAAACCTCTTAACCAGTTGTAGGTATTTAATGGTCTTTTTTATTTATATTTTAGAACCTTTTTTTTGGTACCGATCGATGGTATCGATACCTATGAATACAGTTTGCAATTACAATTAAGTACTTAAAGTTCCGTAATGTCAGTTTCAGTAGCACTGCTCACAATTCATGGAAACTAGGTAGAAGGTACGTAGTCATCTAGTCTGTTGATATTGTTTCTAACACTTGCTAAATATGATAAAATATCTATGTAACTGCAATGGTACCCATTACTTGAACGTGCGACTATTCACCGTATTTTTAAGAACGTTCGCATTCGCATCTCATTCGCAATCTGTCAAAAATACAATCAATTTACCAACATTTTTGACAAGTTGGACAGATTGCGACTTGAATGTGAACGTTTTATATGTACGGGAATTGGCCTTCAGAGCGCTCACGAAAGGAAGGAAATTAGTAGCTATGGGTCGCGATCACCGCGCGGAACCTGAGAGGCTATATGACGCTGCATCATAAGCGATAGAAGATCTTGTTATTTTATTCTCATTAACCAACACGCTTTGTATACCATCAAGATGATTATCCTAATAATATTATAAAGGCGAAAGTGAGTTTGTTTGTTACGCTTTCACGCTAAAACGGCTGAACGGATTCGGATGAATTTTGGCATATGGGTAGACCGAGTCTGAATCATTTTGAAAGTTATTGCTAATCCATTGCTTCAAAATGTTCGAATGTCTACTCAACAACGTAAATAACACAATGAATGTTGTTGAACTGTCAAAATGAAACAGATTGTGATTGATCGTGTGTTACGCAATTAGGGTGCTGGGTTAGGCCATAAAATACTTTTTATCCCGATATTATCACGGGATCGAGTCTTATTCGGGTGAAACCGCGGGGCGCAGGTAGTTGCCTATATTATAAAAAGAAAAAGTTCGTCACCGTAGTTAATTGTCTGAAAGTGCGTCGCCGCTACAAGCATTCGCGTTTAATGAGCATTCAGTCAGGAATATTTGAGCAGTGTGTACGTTAATGTTGAACCGAACTTCGGGTCTTGGTGTAGGACGTCCCAACGAGCCTTCGCACGAATAAATTCGCCTTGATTAACTATTAGAGAGCAAAAGAATTGATACAGTTTACTCGGCGGGTACACAATGGTATTTTTTTTCCACCACTTGAATAATCCTTTTCATTTGCTTGCGGTGCTGGTGTACCTGGTGTCTTTCATAGCCGGTATTTCTAAGTATTCAGGTTCGTTTTATTTTAATTAAAACCGCGTCGGTGCAAAAGTATATACGTACTTATAATAGTTTGCCAGTTTGAAACGCTAAATGGTGGATAAGTGGTCCATACATAGGTACAAACATAGAAAAGGATGCCTTTATAACAACCATAACACACGATCTATGGCTGCTGGCAAATTCAATGTACCCATTGTCACTAATTACTATGGTGACCGAACCCTAAAAAAACGAATACCATATCTATTGAACAGTCTGCCACCTGAAATAAGAAGTGAATCGAACAAAAATAGATTTAAAAATAAATTTAAAACATACTATTTAGAAATATGTTAGTGCTACCTATAATAATAATTTGTTTTAAGACAAACTTTATTGAGTGTATAGAGACTCACCGACCCCACATGCAAACCACTACTACGGTTTTGTGGGGCTTAGTTTATTAGTTATACTTACCATAATATGTGATTATAAGTAAATAAATAAAAAATAAATATTATTAACTCGTCGTAGCAATGGTAAAACAAAAACAACCTATCTATATCTATATTCGGTATTAGTGTTAATTGAGCTGAGATATGTATTATTAATAACAACCACGTACCATACCTACAAACTTACTTGCTTTTCCAGTACTAAAAGAAATAGGGTTCAAGAACTGTAAGCAGGTAAGTTCCAAAGTGTAGTACAGACGATACGATCTACCCGTTATTTAAAGATTTATTGACCCTGTTACAGATAACAGCTTGCACATGCAATACAAAGAAATGTAATCTATTTACCATTTACATTTAAAAAATTACTCTAAAGTGCAGTAATTTCAACAATATTACACAATATCTGACGTTATTTAGCCGTAATTTGTCTTTTGCTGAAATAAATCGAGTATAGTTTCCTAAATAGTTTATCTACGGAGGCTCTATTGGTAAGGATGCTTATCTATTATGTAGGGACCAGGGTAAAAGTGGCGTAATTTATAACTATGGGATACTTACTACAGAATTCCACTTCCCTATGGATGGAATTTATTGCTATATCATATGGGACTGAAATTTTGTTACATCGCGCTTAAACTGCAGAGTTCACTGCAGCTTAAGCGCGATGTAACAAAATTTACTGGTACCCATACAGAATCTTAACTTATATTTATTATAAAATCGTCTTTGTTTAGGTACATAGGGCAGGGTAGGAACAGCATTAATCATATTTATGGTGGTGGTAGGCAGGTATAGAAGAGCTCGTGGCTAAGTAATAACAGCCGCACCGGTCGATCCATCGCCCGAAAGTCTGACAACCAGTCTTACCTTGGGGTATCGTATTACCCAGTTACTGGGTTGTGGAGGTCAGATAGGTAGTCGCTCCATGTAAAATACCGGTATTCAGCTACATCCGGTTAGTCTGGAAGCCGACCTCAAGATAGTTGAGAAAAGGCTAGGCACAATGAAAATGGTAGGCAGGTATAGCTTGGTTGCGTACTGCCCCTAGCGTATCTGTCATAATAATTAGATCCCAACTGGTGCACTAATGCACTATCAAACAAAAATCCCGATTTAAACTGCTGGTTCGAAAATAAATCCAGGTTAAAAGAAAATTCGTCCATTCTGCAGACGAATCGGGTTTACTAGGTATATGAGAGCTACGTTCAAACTTGTAGTATTGGAGGCACCTAGGTACGTGTGGGAAACCCAGCTGTAGCTAATTAACTCTTGGATAATTAGGGTAGGTACTCAAATCAACTAGATTAGAGTACGAGATTCTTATTTGAGCAACGTTCCAGATCAGGTCCTCGTCCTAGAGAAACGGACCTAAGCGAGATTATCCAGGAGTTAATTAGGTATAGCTTGCTGGGTTTGCCACACGTACCTAGGTACCTGCAATCCTACAAGTTTGAACGTAGTTCTCATAACTACTCAAACCCGTTTCGCCTGCAGAACAGACGAATTTCCTTTTAACCAGGATTTATTTTCTAGCCAGCAGTTTCGAAATATCTATGAGGGTCACTGAGTAAAAACCTTTATGATTGTCCTAACGATTATGGTAACAAACCACTCTCTTCAGCTCCGCTGTCTGTGGTTAACCAAGTTAAGTGACTGATGTGTTTGCCCTTGAAGTTTTATGCAACTTTTAGTGTGAAGACTTCGCAGGGATGAAGGGAGACATTCAGTAAAAAGAAAAGAAAGTTCTTTATTCCTTAACAAATCGATAGACGAAATGGTTTGTGAATACCTTGGTCAAACTCTGTCATTACATACTTTAGTTTAGTTAACGAGTAATTTCGTTTTTTGGACTTGATTCGATGTGTCTAGATTTGATCTAGTGATCTTTTTGCTTTTAGAAAAATATATTGATTGTTTGTTAACACACCTACAACCAAACGAATCGTTTATAAAAACCAACACAAATGAAAACTGTACAGAATTATGGTCCAAAAAAAGTAAGCTTGTTGACATGAAATATTCCATTCACCACTCGAAGCGTTCGGCAAGACCTTGATAAATCTTACGACAAATAAACGAATTTACCTAACGTCGTCGTTCCTTGAGACGCGTTTACGTGTCTCATTAGAGATACAGATAACGTAGCAGCTGGAATCAATAGACAACCTTGTGAAGCCATGTTTATAATAATTATTATGTTTAATAACTTAAGTGCTATGACGTAATCACCGTCATTATGGTAATTATTCGACGCCAAGAGATATTTAGATTTCGTTATGAAAATCAAGAGCTTTCGGTATTTGGATAGTGTGCATTAGAGCATATAGTGGCTCTAATGAAAGCATTGACCACCTTTATCACAATTATTATCACTGAGACCGAAATACAGATGGCTGTTAATACAATTGAACGTCCCCATATTTGTAAACTAGAAACAAGTAGGTACCTATAGAGGAACATATACCACAAACTTTGTTGGATTGTACATTCGTCTACACGCACTTCGTATCACCCCACTTTATTGATACCGTTCTGTCACGCAACAAATTTTATTCATATTTCTACGTTTGTTAGGAGAAGTAATTTGGAAAGCCATAAAAAGCACTTTGTTTATTACCAGACTAACATTTTGTCCAAGGATGTTTCTGTTTTGAAATCTGTTATCGATTTTAACGTTTTGTAAATCTGCTCGAAAAGCTTCACCGCGCTATCTCCGAACCACAGATATTCAAGTTTAGTTTGACCAGACTTGCGCCTCGACTCGAGCTGTGACTTTCTGTAATTCAATAAAGGATTTAAGAGAAATTCCATTCCACAAGCGTTGCTGGGGTGGCCTAACTTAACCTATCTACTCTACATATAACACTTTTGTGGTTAACAAGTACCTACTCACACAGATAGAAACGAACCCCTTTTTCTTACGGGATGAGCATAATTTTAAGGGGTACTAGGCATTACTTACAATTCGAGTCATTGGGTCCGAAAGTTCCAAAATAGTACCTACTCCTTTTGTCCGGTCAGCAAACCGCATCGGTTAAGGGACCGCAGTAGAGCGTGAGTAACATCCTTATCCCGAGCCACCACAGCCATCGTTTTTCTTCTATTGACAGTTTAAACGTGCATTGAAGTTTAAATAGCTTTCTTCAACTAGCTACTTATTTCGAGTCAAGGACTTGTACAATCAGCGTAAAAAATATCATTAGGTTCGGTTATGTTCGGGTTATTAGGTTAATTAGGTGCAGATCAGACTTTCCCAGCTGCACCAAGAGCCAAAATGGCTACACATTCTACCTATTTTTAATTCAAAAGTAGTCTAATCCAAATACCAAAGTACCTAGATACTGTATTGTGCACTGGCATGTGGTTACTTCAGACAACTTCTTATTTGTTTCGTTCTGCTTCAGTTTGTTCGTATACAAAATATTACAAAACTCATCACATAGAGCTCTGCCATTTACCGGGTAATATAATGTCTTTCATTGACTTGAATGTGCCCTGGCGGCTATGAGTATGTCATGCTCAGTCAGATGTTTCGCTAATGGTAGCGCGTGTTTTGGATCATTTAGCTCCCTTAAAATGGTTGAGCTGAATGGTGCTGATCCATGCGTCATATTCGTGAACGGGCGTCATCAGTTGGGGCTGGTCATTTCTTAGCGGCCATGGCTTATTTTTAATTGTTTTTTTTAATCTTTTTATTACGAACGCTTTTATCATGCACGTCTTTCTACATTGTTCTCACATGTATAATTTCAACATGAATAATTTAACATTTTTTTTATTTAAAAGAGTGTCCTTGGAGTTTTTTGCCCGTTCTTCTCCATAGGTGCCTACTATGCTTTAGAATGGGCAACTAGCTTCATATTTCTGATTGTCCGACTCCTTGACAATTCAAAAGTGCCTGTAAATGGTTTAATTGAAATAAATGGTTTGAGTTTGAGTTTCATCGCTGTCATCCGGAAACTCCTAAGGATTTACGTACATTATAAAAAACCTTAGTTATTGAAAGCAATTTTAAAAGTAGGTACTTACGTGCTTCTATGTATGTAAATATTCTGCCAAACTGCGGGTGGGTGCTACCAATTAATGTGTATAAAGGGTGCTAGGTTCGGTTGGATGATGAATGGGCGACCGCCGCGCGCCGTACGCCATCGATCCACTTGGGGGCAAGATTCCAAAAGACAGTTCATGTAAATGTGCCACGATGACGCACCTTAACGGCTGTTCGCCTATCTTTACATGCGTAGCACAAGAGTATACACAAACAAAAATATTTGTCTAAGTAGGAGGAGCCCGGGAACAATATCTGGATATTTTTCTCATTGGCGTAGTTCAAAAGTCTAATACGACTCTTCGTGTTTATTGACCTTGGAGGAATATTTTCTCCGGCTGTTCGAATAAGCATTTTTTTTTAAAGATAAAGATAATTTTATTTGTCTAAACATGCGTATACATGCAAATTAAACATGCAGGATGTCACAATACAATATATTTTGTACGTTTCACCCTTGTTTCGCCCTCGTACAGTAAGATTCACGAAAGATGACCACGGCGCAGAAGGCATATTTAAGTCAATTTGTCAATTAAGTAATAGAATTAAATATTAAATCATAATAATAATAATAAGTGTCATTATATCATATATTAAGTGTATATTATTAGTCTTAAGTCTTTTCTTCATGAGTGTACGTGCGCAGACGGCCGCCATTTGTGGTCATCTTTCGTGAATCGTACTGTAGGTACGCCTTAAGGGTTTAAGGCGTACAAAATAAAATTTACAAAATATTAAAATAATCATAAAAAATACACTTAAAACTAAATTACAAAATAAAACTAAATCACTAAAGGCAAAGTAGTAGTGTCATTCAAAAAATCATTTAAATTATAATAACACTTGTCCGTTAATAAATCTCGCATCTTTTTTTAAAACTTTACCGGCAGTGCTTTCTAAGATTGTGATATTTTATTATACATTTTTGGAGCCGTACAAAAAACGCTTTTTCCCATTAATGCCGTCTTTGACGTATGCGAACACAGTCGATTTTTGTCACGTCTGTTACGGGGTAAGGTGTCAGCTAGTCGTGGAAATAGGGATTGATATACCCTAACAAATTCCGCAATTTCAAAAATATACAGAGATGGTAGAGTTAATAATTTGTGTTTTTTAAATAATGGCATACAGCTGTCGGTTGACTTCAAATTGAACATAGCACGAATGCATCTCTTTTGGGCCTTAAACGCTATTGATGAGGAACTGAATTAATACAATACGGACTTACGATGTCTGGATACCCAAAAACAAATAAAGAAACCGCAAAATACTCGGTGAAGATGATTTTAATTACGGAAACCATTACTTTGGGTTAGTTATTATCTTTACCACGTCAGCTTACCTACCAGAAGGTTTTGTAACTGGAATCAGGACACTTTGTAAAACTAGTTTGAATAAAAATTACTTACTTGAACATGTTCATGCTTTCACATAAAATCAGTTTAAACATTGCTTCTGAATCAGTTCCGAAATTAATAACAAGCGTATTTTATAAAGTTTTAGCTATCTTAACTTGTAGTATGTTATTCACAAAAAAATGGTGCTAAGTATTTTGAGATGGCCAACTTGAGATCAGATCAGAATACAAGATTTAGTAAAATTATTTTTGGAGAACAGTGGACAGAATACATAAATAACAAAAATATAATATTTACTATAAACTGGCGTTGTGCCAACTTATGTAATCTAGTTTCCCGTGTCTTGGAGTGCAACTCTGTCCTTTAACTTGTCCCCCTGAAGTTAACCGGAATGTGGCCCAGTTGGGTGCGGACGGACGCTTCGATAATTTTATTATTACATAAATAATGTGCGGAATTTAGCGATACGACGCCAATCGCCCGCCTGTCAAATTCATTTCACGATCTCGCGTAGTTTATATCACTTAACAAGGCTTACTTGCTGGTAGTGAATGATTAAGGTGTTGTTAACGAATTATAACGTAACAAAGACTATTATCAAAGAAGACCTGTTTAAAATATTTTTAATCTTATTATGCAGTATTTTACTATAAAATGTACCTACCTATAGTCATTTACTTTCATTATTTATTTCCTCTTCCATGTTCTCTCAGACAATCATCTTTTACTACGTTTTTATCTGAGTTAAAAGTTAGGAGGAAGTAAAATGAAATGGGTCGACATTAAACTTTAGCAGAGTCTTAACAGGTAAAGGACTCTCTAAAGAAGAAAATTCTTAAGAAAATAAATTGACTGCTGAAGTTACGGTATAAATCTTCATATGAGAAATACGAGTAAAATGCTTTTCGTGCCTGGTTTTGTCAGCTCCAAAATTTAAACTTTTCCTCTGGCATCACAGATGAGTTAGATAAAACAAATATCTGGGAACTTTGAGAAAATGTGGATTATAGAGACCGTTTTGTGCGCTGTGCGGCTGTAAGGAACAAATTTCAATTTCAAAGGAGACTCTTTCGATTGTTTCTGTTCGATTGATGAATTATTCTGCATGCATAATTTAAAGCAATTTTAATTCATTATTGTAGGTTCAGGTCAGGTCGGTGAATCAGAAAGCTGCTGAAATTAGATTGGGTTAATAAAAAGGTACGAAAATAATATTCTACCTATCCCTAATAGGAGGTAAATTGTAACACGAATGAATGTCCGGTTTTTTGTTGTCCAATACAATACATCCACTAGGATTGTCATAATATACATGCCTACGCATTAAGGTAAGGACTTATTTGATGATTATTTCATATTTTTGTTTTGCTACTTTCACGAAAATTAACTTTGGACGCAAAAAGCGTTGAATGGTCGTGTTATTTGTTTCCAAACTTGACGCTGTGAAGAGCAATCCACTCCCGTTTGTATTGGCGACTGGCGCGAAGAGTCCATTGTTTGTTATGAAAACGCCTCCAGTGTGATTGCTTTGTAAAAGAGCTCTGCGCAACACGCTAAGGCATTGTCGACATATTTTTACGAGCAGTCCTTCAGACAAGCACGAGCAAATGCGTTGGAACCTTTACGACAAGTCCGACAAGATATGATGAGTACTAAAAAGGTAATGAAACTAAGTTAATATTAAAGGATATGAAGGTTTGGTTCGAAGGTAGCTTCGTTAGCGACATTTCAGGATCGAATTGCGGTCGTGATCCGCCAAACGTGTGCAATTGGTGATCATGGCAATTTCGATTTGGGATTTATTTGGCTGTTCGAAGGAAGCGCAATAATCAGTGGTTATTTTTATTCATTGGCACGTTGCTAATGATGATTTTTAATTATAAACTTTAATATTAGGTTACATAAAGACAATGAGCAGGTTCTACCGAAAGGTTTTCTTAAATGATACAAAGAGCAGTGATGAATAGGTACAATTACATTTAATGCAGAGTAAGTACCAAGAATAATGAGGAGCTCCTTCGTTGAAATAAATGTTTTTGTTTCCGAGTGTTTAGAATTAACTATGTTAATAACCAAAACTAAGAAACAAACATATAATAAGTCCCTAGACATATTTATTTGTTTATTGTTACCCGGGATAGGAACCTTGACCCAATTAGTGCGCGCGGGCGTCACTTCAGTGCCTGGTGACAACTGTGAATGCGCACTCGTGCTCGCGAGGCTCGTTGGGGCTCACAATGGTGCCACTGTCTGTTACATAAGAGGATGTAGTGACGTGCGGTTCCGCTCACTATTCACTCTAGAATAGCTGCACCTGGACCACATAAAAATAAAAACTCAACACTGAGTATAAGAAACTCTCTCGCTGTCTCGAACAAAAGCGAGATCGTAATTTTTTTTGTTTATTGGTAACTATCTCGAGTTTGTTTAACAGCTTTTTTTTATTTGGACACTATAGCATTTACATATATTTGCTCAGTTATCAAAGGTGGCGATTACTTATTGTAATTTGCTGTAAATAGGTGAGTAAACAAGGCTATGTTTCCGATTACGTTCGTCTGCGATCCCGCAATTATATCTAATATTTTAAAGTCATGGCTCGCCCAAGGCCTTGTTCGAGGGATCGTTACGTTTCGCCAGAAGGCAGTTTGTGTAATACCTGGCTTTCGAAGAAACGATCCCTTACGTTTGCTGATTTTGCTGACGGCAAAATGGATCTTACGAAGTTCTGAAATGTCTGCCAAAGTTTATCGTTCAAATTGCAACTTTATTTTTCGATTAAATGTCTTCCAAAAGTCGAGGGACGGAGTAAGGGTTCTGATTAATTCTCACTGTTAGTGTTGTAAATTGAATTTAAAATCTTAAATACGTAGTTAGTTAGGTACGAATGCTACGATTGAACGGATTTCATCGTGAGGATTACGTGGAGCTGCAAAGTACAATAGCTATACCGCGTGACGTACCAGACCTTAAGTAAAAGATATATCTTCATAAATTTTGACACGCTAACTTGTGATTCAATTTCACGCACGTAATGGATCAACATCAATAACGTTACATGTTTCCCCGTGAGTAATCAACGATGTATTTACCTACTCGAATATTACTTTTGGGTACAACATAGTAACGGATGTACCTATCTCTTTTTATTAGGTTTGCCTACTATGGATTAAACTTAATCATGACTAGACAAAGAAAATCACAAAATGACGCCATGTCGTATTTCCTGTGAAATTATATTATTGGATGAGTTTTGAACTTCTTTTATGTACACTGTTATGTACCTTCTTAGTTGTTTCGATTAGGTGACAAATCCACTTATTCGGTTAAATTCATAGAATATAAACATTAATCTATGAAAAAGTAAACCGACACGTAAGGCGAAGGCCAACGCGTTTTTCTTTAACATGATCCTTGATCTTAGGAGCAATTTATACGAGGATATCGCTCCAGATTAAAAAGATCGGTGGCGATTGAGGAACTTTCCGTGTTCCTATTTGTTTTCTTTGTTATAAGACCTACTTAGAAGACAACGCCTTGTCCTTACGACCAAGGCTGCAGCGAGCTTAAGCATTAAACAGTGTTTCCAACAACATTATAGATTTAAGTACATACAAACAAAATGCATTTTTTATCTTGTTGACTAGAATAATAAAACTTTGCGAAATGTCTACAATGGGTTCGTCAAAACTAATAGTTTTTGCATAAGCTTTGGATATTAAACTCTATAATATTCAAATAACTCCTGAGTATAAAAAAAAAAAAATACCTACCTATCTACGTTAGTCACCTGGCCTTTTCATAAATCTAAAGTTTTCCATTTCAAGTTGAAAGCTTTGTTACGACAACAAAATGAGGTTTTGTTAAAAGAGTTAGAAACGTTAAAAGCATTTAAATGACATCATTATACTACAAAGAAGGAAATACGAGAAAAAACGTAATAAATGTATTTTTATTTGTGACATCGCCTAGCCAAAACCAATTATATAATTAACATGTGCCAATTGCACAATCAAAGTTATCTCAAGATCTTTTTAGACTGCCTAGGTATTATAAATTGCAAGCACTGAATAGCTTCTGAAAATCACTAATGTTTAATCTAGGTCGTCGTAACTAGATGGTACTACTGAACTACTGAGTAAAGTAATCAGCGCTGCCGCCACGCAGCGCCTATATAGATTGTGCCTATTCCTTTACATTGGCTACGTAAGTACATTGCTTGTAGATTGGCCTGCGGTCTTGCGGCTAAGTATCGGGGGCTCGGAGCGCCGCATCGTCTGCCCTGACCGAGTCATTTCGTCTACGAGTATGAGCCCTTATCGATTCAGGATTCTGGCTTTGTAATCATGAAAGGAATAGGATACTATTTAACGACCTTATTTCTTTCTCCTTTTTATTATTTCAGGTCATGTCATATTTAATGTAATATATAACTAAAAGTTTTTACTAAAGTTTCAAAGACAGTTTACAGGCAGCTTCGTATGAAAAATATCACAGATGTCATAATTATGTAAAAAAATAAAACTTTAATGCCATCCCATAATAAGCAGTTTAGAGCACCTTTTTATAAAAAAACGATTATAAAAATAAATAAAAATCAATAGAAAGAAACCTTACTGCTAATTGCTCCCGCTAGAGGGCACCATTGCACTAGATAACAAAACGTTTATAATAAAAACGTAAAGTTCTTAATAATGTTAAATTGTAGGTTAGGTGACTGTTAATGAGAAATCATCCGGTGTTTTACAATCTCCGGGTTTTTTTTAGTGATAGCCGATCGCCCGGAATAATCTGTAATAATGCATCAGGTAGTGATTCAGTGTTGTACCATTAGGTAGTATATGCAGAATCGAAGAAGTTCAATAAGGCCCTAGCCCCTAACACCGCGAACCCTGGTGACACCAGTTTGCACCTTAGTAGTTACGCCACTGATTATAGGTTTTCGATGCCATGAGAATAAGTGTAGTGTTCTTGCAATTAGTGGATCTCCAGTTTACTATAAAATATAAATCAGTCTTATTAACAAAACACTACGCTAAACGAAATTTATTCCCATTTATGAATAACATGTTAAACAAACTTTAAAGAAACGAACTACAAAATAAGAAAGAGCAAATTCATTTTACAAAATTATTATAGGTACCATTATTCCAAGAAATAAGACTTGTTAGTGAAAACATTCTAGTCCTTTCTAAGAATAGATAATGAGGTACAAGATTGTAGTAATAAGAAACAGTAGTGAAGTTCAAGAGTCTACCCGCGAATGTAAATGACGGCGTGTTATGAACTCACGCTGTTTATTACGAGAAGAAGCTCGTGTATAGTTAATTGCTTACTTCAGAGCTTTAGCGAATATACCTAATAATATTATTATTTAATACTGTTCATTCATTATGTTCTATAGTACCGTTTTACGGGTTGATTTTGATTATGTATTCGTTATTGTGTTGTTAATAAATGTATCCTCAGTAGGTGTCAATGAAATAAAATGATTGCTATAAGTAGATGCAGATGGGGTTATGACAGGGTTATTTTGTTATCATCTGTCAATGCGCTTACGAAATGTTTTCATTAATCTTGTAGTAGCTGTAGCTATGCCGAAATATTTCAAAGAACTTTTATTTCTTGTGATTAGAAAACATAATCTTTAAGCAGTTGAGTAGTGGCTTCACCCAATCTGATTGTGAGAGGGGGCCGTATTTGGCCCTTCTTACTCGTTTCATTTGTCCGCTGTCTGGCTTCAAGTGGCTGTCTGTCTTATACAGTCTTCAGCCACGTAATACAAAGGTTTATAATCTAAGGTATAAATACGTATAACTGGAAATTTACTATAGGTAGGTATACCTCTGCTTAACCCTTCAGGGAAATACAGGCGTGATGTTATGTAATGTTAAAACTATTATTAACCTTCTATAATATTTTACTTTTTGAATATATTTATAAAACACAGTAACAAATAGCTATTTACGATTTCAAATGGATGTACATTTAGGTACTCTGCTACTACCACACAAGGATTTAGAGTGAAAATAAAAACACAAAAGTAACCGAATCCTTTTCAAAACACTCCCTCTAACCGGCATTGTAACGGTAACATTACAAGGATAGAAACACAATGCCTTAATTAACACTATCTTGGAAAAATCAACTGCTACGCTTTTCGTAGACGTGCTACGAATGTATCAACAAGCTTTATTTTCGTAGCCTGCTCTCTTGGCACTTTTGTTTTGGCAATGATATATTTATGGAATGTACAGTCAGCTTCCAACAGATACCCACATCGACAAGAATTCATATTCCCTATTGTGTACTATAATACTGTATCAATGTGTAGTAGCTACAATTAAGAACCCAGTGCGTAATATGTTGTGTGGCTGCACATTGATACACTATTATATAACCAAGATCGTAGACATGTTTTTTTTTTTTCACTTTATGAATAAAAGACTTATTTTTTGTGTTTTTACAGCAGAAATCGCACATACTTATTTACCCTATTGAGAATTCAAGCAGTTTGCTAAGAAATTAAGAATATATATTTATTTATTTAATGGCTTTTCAAGTTACTTCTGGAATTATCGAACACGACGCGTTTCGAGTTTGCATAAAATAATGAATTGTGAAATAAATATGCATATAAAATTTACAGAACATTTTTCTTATTCTATAATATGTATAGGACTAAAATTAATATCTCCTAAATAATAAAGAAGTTTTAAATTACTTGCATATTTCCTATTAAAGGAATTCTTGTCGATGTATACATCTTTTAGAGGCTGACTGTACAATGGAAAGAGAATGGGGTATTAGACAAGATGAGGAGTGTAGGGGGAGGGAAGGCGGTAAAATAAGTTTAGCCTTTTGTAACGTTGACGTTTTTCAGGACAACAAAGGCGTAAAATACTGTGCATTTATAGTAACTTTCAGAAACAACACACGCTGTTGTGTAGTCTTATATAAATTAAGTAAATATGAAACAAGTTCAGTCAGGGAGGGAGGAGTCCAAATTATAAAATCGATGCTACTACAGCACGAGTATATTCCTTCAGTTTATCGGTATTAAATGATACATACATACATATTTCATTACTTTTGACTTTCAACTGTCCGTTCTAAAGTCAGGATATTATAGTTGTGATAAAAGCATACATTGTTAATAAAGGAGCACTCCATGGCATGAAAACTGTAAAGCCTTCGGTTACAAGTTGTTTCATAACCAACGTGTCAGGTGGTGGCTCCTATCGGCGCGTTCAGTGCGCGACGCAAGTAGAATATATTATGAAGTGGATGTTCCCCCACGATGTGTGTCGTCCAGCGTTAGTTTGATGTCTTATGAGATTTATTTAAAAAAAAAAACCCCAAGGGAAACTCGCTTCGCTGAAAATTGTAGTATTTTAAGATTATTTTTGAAAAGATAATAAGATAGAATGCTTATAAGGTATTTTACTCTTTTTAAAGGTTTCTCATATTTTAAGGTGTAGACTGCGTAATAATTACAATATATTATAATGTGTGGGATATAAACACAAAAGACTGCGGATAATCATGTGTCTTCCCACAATTCAGTTTTTAACGAGAAAACCGTCTTCATATGACGCATGTGGAGCTTTAAGATGACGTCACTTGGCGATCCAGTGAGGTACAGACTTGTAAAGTGCAGCTTTATGTCTGAACTAAATGGTGCGACATTTTTAAGGCTGCAGACGGTTGTGAATGTTTTTACGACGTTTCATTAGATACAAGTGTAGCCAACCTTAGTAAAATTATGTCATTCAAAAATGTATGTAAACATTTATAATTTATCGAAATAAAAAAAACAACATGCTTGAAAAACATTCGTTCCAGCCCCATGTTAACGATAGTGATTCTGCCCTCTGATATCGTCGCCATTTCGATAGCGACACAAATGAAATATTTTACTTGCTTTCCACTTGGTATTTGCTACCATTTTCGTTTGGTTTGTACCTACTTTTGGACGTAAACCAGACTTTGTGTTTGTAAAGCTTTTCATTGTTTTAACTTCTAAACTGTTCAAAATGCGCCTGTTTTAATATAAATACTTGTGAACGGTCTAATCCTCTTTCGGTGGGCGTCATTAACACGATTAAGGGATTATGGCAAGGGGGTGGGTAACAAGTGCTTTCTTTGCAAGTAAAACGCCAATCAAGTTAGCCAAGTGAGAAAATCCGTGACTAAGATAATGTTTTCAAAGCCACTTTATTGATAAGTCGCAATATTAACTGCTACAGTTTACAAGAAAGGAAATAGAATGAGGAATTGATGTGATGAATCTTATAAACCAGAGAACTGAGGGTAAGCGACGACAACAGTATATCATCAATCGCGAAAATAATGTATGCAGGTGTAACAGCAATATAAGTAGGTACGATAATCCTGCATCGGCAAACTGATTCCCCTGTAATCACATTCCATGGGTTATAATCGTTGGCCAGATTCGCAATTTCTCATTTAAAAATCATAGTCCAATTATACAATCCAGTATTTTTACCTATAGGTATAAAATATCGACCTATACGGGATGACATTGCAGAAAGCTACTTGTAGATCTAAATGCATACAAAAGCACTCTCAAAAATTAAAACGAGCAATCCGCAAGCCCAGATTGTCAACAGCGACGGTTTGTTCCATTTTAGACTGAACTATATTTTAGGCTAATGTATATCGAACACAGTAGGCCGTGAGGCACTGCAGATAAAGCCTAAAGCTTAGTACCCAGTGATAAACCTAATGACAACCCGTTTTCATTATTGAACTGGGGCAGCAATATAAACTTTGATGCCTTGTATATATACCTTACTTATATTCTATGAACAAAACTTAACTTGAATATTTTATATGAGTTGGCATTTGGTTTTGAAATTCAATTCCTTTTTTTATAACAGATCTTAGCAGTCGCGAAGGGTGAAAGTTTTCAGAAAAGCTGTCAAGGATTGCTCCTGAAAGTAAAAAGTTTCACGGCTAAAATAATAATCATTACTTTAGCAAAGAATCTTTGAATTTATGATCGAGCGGTGTTTGAGTATCTATCGATTATTGTAGGTATTATTTTTATTAGACAGGAATGGCAGAACAGCAATGTGTAGCAATGTGAATCGTGATATCTAACTTAATGAAACTAAGCGACTAGTAGACCATAGTGAAGAGTAGGTATACATTATTGTCGTAGCGTTAAATCAGCCACGGTTCGTACTTCGTATGTACCTAGGTACGCTCAATACTTAGTTCGTTCTGCGGCTGACTCGAATACATAATACGGGTACCTACATACTAACTTACTTTTGAAACTTCTGACAATTGAATAAAATCGATTCGAGATTGAATTAAGATAACAAACTAATAAATATAAAACTTTCCTTTTATACGACCACGCAAACTTGATAATCCATTGAAATGGAGTTTCCACAATTTAAGAACTGGGTTCATAGAAGTTAAGGGGTCTAAATCCCTTGTGATGGAAGCTGCTGCAGAAGTTACTTTAGAACGAAACATATTGTTAATGTCAAAGGAAGTCAACAGATACGCATTTTACACAATTAAGTATAATAATTTATAATAATGTTGCGTAAACAACTCAGATATTTGCTCGCAAAGTAATTATAACAGGGGTTTTGCGCTTGCAATGAAAGTTAAGCCACATAAATTGTGTAGGACGAGGTCCGCCGCGTTCTGCCGTTGATTTGCTCCTTGAATCTAAGGACAAATATTGATATTGTACATGATAGGAGCCGTTTTTTTTTTGTTTTGGTAATTTAGGTTGAGTATGTATTTTTGTATACGTTATCCCACCAAGCTTTTGAATACTTACATAATATTCCTAACACAAACGTATTTCAGTTTCATTTTGCATATAAATCGTTTACAGTTTAAACTCTTGAACGTGTTCCTCGCTGGAATAGCTGCTGTTGTTATAAGTGTATCGCACAAACCTTCAACCTTGGAGACGGTATTACGAATAAAGAAATTCCCCGGGCGAAACCGTGAAAAGGCCACTTTATTCCCGCAAATAAAGTTGTGCTGAGATCTTTGTTATTATGTAAACGTGATAGTGGGTAGCGGGGTGGTAAATATGAAGTTCCTTGGGATTGCCAGACGGACAACCAGGCAACATGTTTGAATTTTCATTTAGGTATATTTTATCCTATAGGCTACTTTTAGGTGCCGAAACCGCAAAATAATTAACGAAATATATGATTTGAATAAACACTTCAAAGTTCCCAGAAACTTACTAAGTAATCTAAGTTTGCTAAAGCTTTTGTAAAGTTTTTGAAAGCGAAAGCAGTCCATTTGCGTCATTCTTAACCATAAATAAGGTACCTACATATTTGAGAGTACCTCATATTATATTAAGTACTTAAATCATCTCTCTCAATCAAGGTAAGAAGTAGGGTAATGTTTTACTATATACGTTAAGGGGTTATACACCGTATGTTCAGCTATCACATACCACAATTTGTACGATTCTTATCTCGTATACGTATTTTCGTACATGCGCACTTTGTAAATGTAACTTTCATATGATAGCACATGTATTCCACAACTGTAAATAAAAACAAAATGAAAAAATAATGTCATTTATGGAAATTAAAGCCAAATTAGTACAGCAAGTTGTAATTTTTTCTAAACAATAAAAAAATCTTTTATTATGAGACCTATGGAAAAAATGTTTCAAATTGTGCTATACGATAGCTGAATGTACGGTGTTTCGACACCGAATGGTGAATGCTCCAAGGTAGCCCGCGAAATTAAAATTTTCTAAAGTTTTTCGCAATTTGCAGGTCAGTATCAGGTTGTATGTATAATTTCGCGGGCTTCCTTGGAGCATCCACCTTAACGTCGGACCACTATTTAAGCCACATCCTGTATACATTTAACACAACAAAAAAACATGACGCTTCCTAAAAAAATAAAAGAAGTTGTTCCGTATTGGAGCAACAGAGCGACAAGCGCTGAATTTTAAAAGCATCGTTTGTGAAAGCTTTGGTTTTAGTACCTACTTACACACAACTTCACATTGGACTTCTCGCATATCGGCACGAATTGTATGAGAACAGCATATTATCATCATTTCAGCCCGGAATCACCCACTGCTGATATAGGCCTCCCCTTTCTTCTGCCATACTTCAGAACAGAACACACATGCACATGCTGTGGTACAAACATTCGCCTGAGAGGTGATACTTATGATAATGAATAGGGTGTGAGTTGTTTGGCGTTGTTTACAACTTATTATCCCCGAATTCGAGTTGACACTTAGTTCATTAACTTCAAATCGAAAACAGCTAGATAATGAATCGATCACAAACATTTTATTGCCAAAATGAAGATTGAAAACGACACGTAGAGCGATACCACGAATAGTTAATTAAGTTTATTATCAGTCTCAGTTCCGCTTGCGATTTTCAGATAAAGCAATCATGTTTGGTGATCAATAAATTCTATTTTAAAGCTGTTTATAAGCGATAAATACTTGTGTTAAACAAAATTTTGTTTGTGATTAAAATATCATTTTACTTGTGCTATTATGGATACCTTTATTGAGCGTTTTTATTAATTGACCCCTTATTTTCGTTCATTCATACCGTACGCTAACTAAAGTACTTACATATTAACTTTTTTAAACGCTTTATTTCGTTTTTATAATACGTAAAATAAATGCACAAGCCCCAACGTCTTTATTGATTAGTTTCACTGAGCAAGCTTTAACGCTGTTAAATATTTAACAGTTATGGAATATGCATATTTATGAGGTTCAATTAGGTGCATTGCACTGTAACCACTTACCTTCGGCCTGATCATCACTTACCATCAGGTGAGATTCAGGCCAAGAGCTTCCCCGTTGTGGATAAAAAAAAAAAAAAAAAAAAAACCATACTGTAACTATCGTGACCTTACTAACGAGTTGTAGCGCCATCTGTGGGAAGTGGGTGGTGGGGTGAAGGTAGTAAAGTAGTTGGAGCAACCAGTGCGTGACAAGCGCCATCTAGCGGAGGGTAGTATAAACAGTAAGCTTGCTACCAGGGTCTGAGATCGTGAAACTCCTGTGGAAGAAAAGTGAACTACTTCGGCAAAAGGTTGACTAAAGCGCCATCTGGGCATTTTCCATTTTCACTGAATGTTGCCAGAAAACATCCGGACAAAAACAGGATGTGCTTAGTTCCGACGCGAAAGCTAGAGGGCTTTTCGCAATGGCTTTCCGATCTAACCGTCTACTATAGGTGGAACAGAGTTCGCACGTAACTACTTACTATGAATGAATCCTTAAAGCCACATCAAATGTAACGACCGATATGAATTCCGTTCGTATTGTGAGTCGTATAAAATTTTTACAACTTCGCGTAGAACCGTAGAACACACCGTCATCAAATCAATTTTACGACCGTTATAAGGGTTGCTATGGTTATTTCCTATCAGTGAAAATCTATTTAAAAAACAGCTCGACGATCGGCGAGGTCACCGCAGTAAAATGAGGCTTGGTTCAATATGAACTACTGATGGTTAAAAAAATTTAATACAGAATCGATATTTAATCACATTTCCGCACAAGTTAAAATTTACATTATTATAAATAGCAGGTACTTAAAAAGTGCGCCTGACGATATTATTCATATGTAGGTTAGCTTCAAATAGATAGTAATTAGCGAGCTCTCGTATGCACAATCAGATGCAATCCTACAAACTACGTACCTACACAAACATTCATACAAATTCATTGGCGACTTTAAACAGACCTGCGCGGTAGTGACCTAGGCCGCGAATGCAATTCTTAACTTAAATAGAACACAGTTTTATACTGAATGAGATATGTATTTATCTAGGCTATTTTCAGAATATAATATAAAAGTTACAGAACGGAGTGTCTACGAATAAGGTTACACTTCATTTCAATTTTTATACAATTTATTTGTAAAACGTAAAGAGATATAACTATTTCCCCGTCCTTGTTATTCTAAAGGGGTCATCCAACACATGTTCATAATGTTAAGTAATGTTCAATAGAGGTTATTTTATCTGAAATCCTAGTATTTACTATGCAATAGCCGCCCAAGCCTGCAGCCGGGGCGCGGGGTGCGTGCGACCGTCACGCCACGCGATCATTTTGCACCGAAAGGCGGGCGGGGTGCACGTCGAACAGAAGCCGTCCGCCCGCGCCTCCTACGTACCGTCTCTATACTACAACCTCGTTAGTCTAAGTGACGTAAAGCCTCCATATAGACGCGCACAGTGAATGAGTACGTACGTTATTGAGGACAACGTGGAATCTTTGCATTGGATTTGTAGTGTACGGACAAATAGAATATAACCTTGCGAGGTGCATTTATTATTCAGTGACTGCGCTAAAGCCAACATATAGCCAGGATGGCGTCCTGTACAGGTGAGTTTTTCTATGGGTTTGTTTTCCCATCAGATTTCACAATGTCAAATGAATGTCTGAATATGGATTTTAAATGACAACTTGTAGATACGCACACGTTTTCAGTGACGAGGAGTATTACAGTCAATTTGTATTTACAAAATTAAAATCGGCTTTGTTGTTAAGGTTCAAAATGCAATGTCAGAAAGTACAATGAATTGCAATCACTAGGGGCTGCATTTTCCTAGGTGCGCAACTCCTTGCTGCTATTTTTAACGCCGGCCATGCTACGTGCTTTTTGTTACCCTAACGCAAAAGCGAAAATAGAAGTCCTTGCTTGCGGATGCTTGCAAAGGCAAAATTGAAATGAGAATTCGTATGTTTTTGTACCGTATTTATATTTACATTGTTATGTTCAGTATATCATTTTATTAGTGTAGAAACAACTTTGTGAAGTTAAAATTGCTGCTGTTGTCGTATTTAACCGCGTAACTACAGTCCGCAGGGTAGTTCCACAGTAGTCAAGTATTAAAACGATTGGAGTAGCAGTGAGTAGTGAGGAAAGGGCCGGTGGCGGTCGTAAGCGCTATTTACGGTCGCGAACGGTTCATTTACCGCCGGTCACTTTATTGCCAGCGTGAACTTTACTTAATGCATAGCTCGACCTGCCAGCCAACAACGCACGATACTAAATTGATTAAGCATTGGTTTAATGGAAGCGAAAGCTTCAGGCCTAAAGTGCTGTTGAGTGCTAGGCCTAATGAGTACCTACATGGCAACATTGATAAAGTAACCTACTGCAATGAAGGAAGTACCTATTGAGTTAATCAAAACCGCGTTTCGCATGATACTTTTGAACAAGTTGGGAGAGAATTTCGATGCCTCTTTTAATTGGTTTTAGGATTTGTTTATTAAACCTTGTGAAATACTCATCTACGTTCTTGTATATAATAAAATTAAATACTGACAGAAAATAGTAATAGGTGTGGTAACCTACTCTACGATTCAGATTAAATATAAGCCACGCTGGCATTTTCTAATCGCTTGTATGGCATCGGCTGAACTGGACCCGACGCGTCGGCGGCGTCGACATTGTTCATCAGAGTCCCATATTCACACCGCAGACGTTTTTAATGGACACATAAAAGCGACCACTTATTTATATGTAAATGTGGTGTCGTCTTGCTTGGCAATACGAAAACACACAAAACAATGTAACTACATAATATGTTAGAGCCCTAGCCTGGGTCGGCAGTTCGATAGTAGTTGTGCCAACTCGATTAATGGCATCGGAGCCCAATGTAATCGAGAAACGTTATTTACATTACACTACTCGACATTTCTTTCTCCCGAATAAGTGTGTGTTGTAGCCTGACTGGAACAAATAAAGGTTTTACTGCCAGCGCTGTTTACATACTTCATATTAGCGTGATTACATGAAGTATTGACGTCACGTAACATTATTTTATGGTCGAGGATCTACGCGTTTCTTTCTTCGACGAACAAAGAACGATATTCTTACATTGTATTTAACTAAGTAGCACATTTAAAAATAAGCCCAACTAAGTGCCAGCGGACTATGGCGATAAGGTTTCATAGGGTTGTGTTACGTCTTATACCGCTGTACTCGGACGTTCGCAGCTTATTTACTAGCTTGGCCGCGGAGCTATTTACTTATTTCTGTGATATTATTTTAGTTTGGAATGATTGTGGTTGTATTCATACTATACCTCAGTACTAACTTATTTAGCCGTAGTATTTACTTAAAACTACACAATGGCGCTGTTGCTTTTCTATGACTTATCACCTTGAATTTCAAAATGATTCACGAAGGAGTTACCAGTTCCTCATCGAGGAATCGAACGAAATTTCAGTATGAAGAATGGTAGTACTCGGAATAAATAAAAGATTCACAGAATCCTGTCAGAAGAAGTCGAGTAACTGCTAGACTGAACATTATACAAGACGACTTACATGTTTTTTATTCGTACAAAACTGCCAGAATGACGTGTAAGCTATTTTAGTGGACCTACATTAGTAAGCATTTGTAAGGTCGCGAAGTAAAACGTTGCCTCGCACACACTCTAGAATTATGTGGCTGCAGCGTCGGCTTATGGCGGAAAATCGATACTAATTCAAAGCTTGTATAGAATTCTGAATCGTTGTTATGTGAAAACAGAATGGTTTCAATATAATCATTGAATAAGTTGCTATTGTTGTAAGTTATAGCTTAGTATTAAAAAGGGCGGTTTAAATCAGGGAAATTAATTGTTATGGAAATTGACACTACGTCAATTTGCCGTGTTATTGCCGTTTCATACAACTGTCAAGGAATGACAATTTATGTTGATAGTCTATTTGCTTAAAAAATAATTTCTCTGACTTTACCTATTGCTCAAATGTGTCCCAATTTTTTGGATTAGGTCAAGTATCAATTCGCCTCGCATACATAATGATATGCTAATATCCAGTTTATCATAATGTCCAGTGGACGTATGCCGAGCAAATTAGCCTAATAACTACTTGCCATTATGTACTGAAATACTCCCCACAGACCTACCACGTGGGGGTCAAAACGTTAATTTTTATTGTATGAAGTTACACGAACACACACCATCACACGCTTCTGAAAAGCATTCAGATAAAACCTATGGATAAAACGTTTGCTGCACTAAATATATTGATACAAGAATAATATATTTTTGTCCATGTCTCACGTTTTTAATTACATTTAACATAAATTAAATATCTTTTTTCGTTATTTTTGTGAACATCGATTTAAATCAATATTACCTTACCATATTCGCATGTTTAGTATTTGTACCCAAACACCGCTGTATGAAGCTAAACAGGATTGGACTCTATTGACTTAATATCTTACATGCTTTTGTTATTCACAAATGTTTATACAAATAAAGAATTAACTTATCTTATCAGTTAGTACTTACAGCTACAAAAAACTCAATATTTAGGGAGAAAAATGTTTCGTAGTCCTTGCTACGCTGCTACGAATAGCCTACGACGGTTGACGACGGCCTACGCCGCGTAGGCGTCGTTCGTAGACTGACCTATAATGATGGTATGAGAGGGATCGTGGGCTACGCTTTTGGAATTGTTAAAATTGGCCAAAATGCCATCTATGATGTGATGAAATACCCTGAATCATATAATATACAACGTATAACCTAATACTCAACCACAACTGTGCAATACCTATCACCTATTATCACATGATTATTGATTAAGGTTAAGGTTAGGGGGATCTGTTTGAAGTTACAGAGTAGAGGAATATTATATGTGTGTGCTACTGTGTACATACAATTTGCATGACGAATGGATTATGGACTATGTTAACTCCACAGACCACAAGCAACGCTTCATGGAACCCTGAATGATTTATGTTATGTAAAGCTAATTATAATACAAATTGAACTTTCAGAATGGGTACCCAGTAGTTATTGCTACTTAGAATTGCTATTCACAAATTCCAAGTAATTAATTGATTCAGGCGTGATTTGGCGGAAAAAAAAGAGATAGATATGTTTAGTAACCTGTTCCACTTAACTATTCGTGTTGATTTCTTACAGGGTTCTTTATTACTCTTTAGGAATAGTTAAGCGGAATAGGTAACCAAATATATCTACTTCTATTGTGTTTTAAATTCCAAATAATTTATCTAATCAGTAAATTAAGCGACAATAATTGCATCAAGCATAAAGCTTTTTGCACAAGCATTTTGATTGTATACGCGTGGTTTTTTCTTTACAATTATTTTCTTGAAATACAGGCTTGCAAAACATGGATCAATTAACATCGTTCTATCTGTTTAGGAAACGATGCCACTGCCAGACAAATGTCTAATCAACCTAAAACACCCTTCTTTTTTCGTTCAGACCTAAAATGTTCTCGACCTATTCAAAAGGCAAACTTAATACCTACAGTGTCTGAGATTACACAGAAGGGCAAAATAATAGCGTCCTTATTTTTTATACCATCTCCCCCCGCCTGTCTATTCTCGTCTGTGCATTTATCACTTAAATAATAATAGAAATAAAGTGTTCGAGACTGCCGGCGACTGCCAGACGGGGTCTGATCGTCTCGCCTCGAGCCGACGTCGCGACGTTGTCGGCCATGGCAAAAATCACTGGCATCTGCAATGTTTAGTGTTTATCTACATGAATTTATCAGTCTAGAAAGTTTCGTGAGGTACGAGTAGTACCTATAATCAGAAAATCCCATAGTACCCACAAAGTTTCAGCTATCAGGCACAAAATAGTTTGCTTGCCAAATGTCATATTAAGAGAAATGTTATAATTTTTGTATTTGTTCTTCTGCGTATCATTAGCATGTTTTCTTGGCATGATGAACATAGTCCAAACCGTTGCTTTGGCAACGTTTTGACTACCTACCTACTTCGCGTAAGGTTAAGTATAACATATTCCATGAAAACAAAAACAAAGTAATTAAAGAAATTATTTAACGCGTATTCGTTTGAAGTTTATTTTTTTGTTATTTTCGTCCAGTCTATCCATCGTAAAAAAAAGTAGTTTGGAATCTCATTTCCTACGGAATGTTTTTATTTCTGAATTTTATAGTACTCAAACCTCAGTTGGGCCTATATAGACTTTTTGGATCCATAAAAGAAAAAGGATCGATTGACATCAAAAAAAGTTTTTGTGGATACTGCACATTTTCTTGCTAACTGTACTTGCGGATGAATTTTTTGATGCCCAATGAGCTCCTCCCCCTTTTTTATGTTCCGATAAATACTTGTACATACTATATTTAATTTTTATTTAATTTAGATTTATAACTAAGTAAGACGTGTAAATAGTTATGAATTGATATCCTGAATAACTTTTTGTCGAATCTGTGTTTGCAGATCAAAATGTCTCAAAAAGTTAAAGACGGTCTCCAAAGAGCGTTTGTAGAGACAAAGGTCCTTACTGCTCCATCTCAAAAATCCACCCTGTATATATCCCAGTCTCCTATTTGAATTAAGCTTCTTTCTATCATACCTACATACATAGGTGCATAACCATATATTGTTACATTGGCTAGGCTTGCAGTCTGTTTTCTTGCACTTCTCTTTATAACATTAATAGGGTATTTTACTCTATCTATATGATAAACAATCTAAAAATATATTTTTGATGTAGCTTAGGCAAAAAGCAGTCGGAAAACGTTAGTTTTAGTTCATAAAATAGCAAACTAAATTTTAAAATTCTATTCAAAGGTTTCAGCTTTTTCAATCCGTTTCATCACCACTAAATAGTAGTCGACATGTCATACGGCTAAGTAAACATAGAAGTGTCAACTGTCAACAGTATCAGCGTACTTGCATTTGTTTACATAGCCAACTGACGTCATGACCACAGAGCAATAGGGCGTCCACTGCGTCCAGCATTTTCGTCAAATTTCGCGCGAAATTTGAAAATGCAAAATTTTAATGCATTTTTATGGCACTTAACGAGTGAATAAATATGTTGTGAATTTTTTTGTGGTTCATTAGCATTCTAGAATCTAATTGAGACACTTTTCAAAAATGGCTGTAATAACCTGTTATGACATAACATGTCAAGTTTAATGGGCATCCTGTTAATGGGTAGTCGATAAAGCTAGCGTGGTTTGGTTTGTAGTTTATTGTGATATATCTAACACCGTACAACAACTGTACAAAAAGTGTTCTATCCAACTATACCTATACATGCATACTTGAACGTACATGGGAGGAAAGTGTACAGTCAACTTAAGTGTGTAGTTATCCTCGCTGAAATATGAAACTCGGTTCTTTTGCAGTTTTATTTGGTCATGCTTAGCCTAGAGTGCGTACTAATATTTAAAATATTAAATGTACATAGATATTAATAATTTTATCTTCATATTATTAATCTTATATTAATATTAATTAATTAAATAATTCTATACTTAATTTCACCTTACAAGATTACGAGTTCCGATTTCAGCCGCGCGCAAACTTATCTTGCGTGCAGTCTAGCATGCCAGTTTTGACGGTTGAATAAAACAGATACCTAGGTATAATCCAATAATTCCCAATAGCAAGCGTATCGTTAAGCCATGGATAACTGCCGGCACAAGAACCGCAACAAAAACTGCCAAAAAACACGAAAGGAGATCATTCATTTCCGGCCCAAAAACCAAAGTGCCGGCCAACGAAAAAAAACGTGCTACCACTGTTGGGGAAGTCAGTCCGAGTATTTTTTACTACGGCACTAAGTCTCTACAGTCATTCCTAAAGCTGATTTTTTAGGTTGAAAAATCAGGTTATGGGTACGTTTTATTTGACAAAAATCTTTTCATCAGCTGGAGAAAAAGTGATATGAGCTAGCTGGGATGAAAAACAAAGGCTTCGAAAAATATTTTGTATTATATTTGCATCATACAATAAAGGTCCATGCAGACGAATACAATATAATACAAGATGTCTTCTAAGAATAATGCCGGAGGGATTACGTGCGGCTCATGCCTTGCATAAGTTTTTACCAAACAATGCACATTACGTGTGAAAACACACTACCGTCCTTTTTCCAATATTACAAGTGCAGTAATAATGACTGACCGCATGCCGACCGTTCAACGTCCTGTCAAAACCAACATATACGTAATAAGTTTTCGCTCTCATATGACGGGATTGAATTCGCCCACTTATTATGCACAAATCTCCTCCTCCCAAGTCCCTGACATCTGATGCTGGCAATGAGTCACCCAATTCAATTAAAAATGCTCCATTCGCATTCACGTGTTCCCTGTAGTAGCTGATAGCCTGTTTCAATTGATAAATACCGAGGCTTAACAATATCAAGTCTTGAGTCGATGGGAGAATTTTTGTCGTTTTGTCGACAGGGGAATAGTCAAAGTGACAGATTGTGATTGTTTATCTGTCATTTTGAAGCGATTTCTAGAAATTATCTTGTCATGAGACATAATTATAACCGCAGGAGGACTGTATTCCGTACAATGTCTGGAAATCTCCCCGAATTCGATGATCTGCCCCGAGTCACGGAAGAAGACTTGATATTGCTAAGCCTCGGTATTTACCAGCATCAGATGTCAGGGCTTTGGGAGGAGGAGATTTGTTCGTAATACGAGGGCGAATCCAATTCCGTCATGTGAGAGCGAAAACTTACTACGTATGCGTTGGTGTTGGTTTTGACAGGACGTTGAACGGTCGGCATACTGTCAGTCATTATTACTGCATTTGTAATATCGACAAAAGGATGGTAGGGTGTTGTTCACACGTAATGTGCATTGTGTGGTACAAACTTATGCAAGGCATGAGCCGCACGTAATCCCTCCGGCATTAGTCTTAGAAGACATCTCGTAATATATTGTATTCGTCTGCATGGACCTTTATTGTATGATGCAAATATAATACAAAATATTTTTCGAAGCCTTTGTTTTTCATCCCAGCAAGCTGATATCACTTTTTCTCCAGCTGATGAAAAGATTTTTGTCAAATAAAACGTGCCCATAACCTGATGTTTCAACCCAAAAAATCAGCTGTAGGAATGACTGTAGAGACTTAGTGCCATAGTAAAATATACTCGGACCGCCTCCCCCAACAGTGCTGACACCTTTTTTTTCGTTGGCCGGCACTTTGACTTTTGGGCCGGACATTGTATGAACCGTGAATGGTCTCCTTTACTGACATCTGACATCAAACATTTAATGACATCTTAAAACCTACTGCCGATAACGCAACTAATGTAATGACCTAATTAAAAAATTAAAATTAAATTTGAAACACATCAACTTGCTAATTCCATTACAAACAATAAATTGTTATGGAAAATATTAAAACTTTAACTTACACAAATAATTCTAAGAGTCAAAACACAGAACTACTGCACATGAGACCAAATTCAACTGAGTATGTAAACTTTAATGATTATTTTAACAACATTGGTAAAGAGAAAAAAAACCCACCAACACAAATACCTCCAGAAACCTACGCAACGAAATATACATAGCTTTAGTAGTCTCTCTTAGCATCCCCATTTGGGGGGGTACCGCTAAGACAAAATTTATAGACCTTGAGCGAGGACAACGAGCTCTGATAAAAATGATATACTTCCAAAATCTTAAATATTCCACACAGACACTTTACCAGCGAAAACTATATATATAGCTAAAACTGTGCTAAAGAAACACAAATCTCTTGCTTTTGACCCCAGCTTAACCTTGAAAAGAAGAAAAGATAATATAATAGCGGAATTTCCTCAAACTAAAACCAAATTCGCCCGAATACAACAAACGCTCAGCTCAGTTATACAATAGACTAAACAAAGATATTTACGTATAAAACGTGTTTTTTTTATATCCCATAATTCTAGGGTTATAACCTATAAGTAAAAATAATACGACTGCCTTAAGTGCCTTGACTGCCTGACCATAAGGTCCTGGGTTCGATTCCCAGGTCGGGCAAGGTGTTATTGGGTTTTTCTATCTGCATTTTCTCAGTATCAGCCCGGAGTATGGATTTATGCCCGGTTGATGGCAATAGGCTCGTCCCCTATTACATGGGACTTAAACATAGTTGGTGAAATGTGGGTGTACCATACCATAGGTACACCTCTACCCAACCCATTGGGAAAACAAGGCGTGATGTTATAAAAAAATTTTATTAGTTCGAATTAGGTTTATATAGCAATATTGGAAAATGTACCCGAACAATTTCATATTCGGGAAAATTTAACGTCCTTTTTTCTATGAGGTTTTTGTGTGTATTATTGAAATTTGGAACAAGACAACGTCTGTCGGGTCAGCTAGTTAAGAATAAAATTAATAAGTGTTTTTAATTGTTAACGTGTTGGTCCCTATACAGCAAATATCTACCTAACCAGTCAATACATTTTACTTATCTATTTCTTCAATTTTACTTACTGAAATGTGTAGCAGACCTACCGTTTACTCACGTAGATACCTATTTATCCTGTTTCCAGGTCATAAAGTAATAACCGGGCCGTAAGTAAACATTACGACATGTTGGGCAAAGTTTCCTTATAAGCTCTCGTCACCGAGAATCAATCTTTCCCGACCTTTAATGTTTGCCAGTCATTCCGTCCGTACACGAATATATTACGAAGGGTATAAGTTTTGTGAATGGAAATAGATTACCTACATATTGGAAGGTATGTAAAATAAATTAACTTTGCCAGCTATGTATACTAGCTAAGTTTAGGAATCAGTATTAGAAGTAACTTCAGCGAATTACATAAGTTTAGTCGTAATATAAGAACTGTGCCTACCTCTATATACCTACTGCACTGTGGACTTTCTAATTATTGTCAATTAAAACTGAATTTTATTTAAATTGCATGTGAAAATAAAAGCTCTATTATCCGCCTAGGTAGAAAAAAAGAAAATCGTAAAAAGGAAAATGATATTCATAAAATCTGTACAAAAAACGCTTTACAATAACTACCGTTCCTTTCATGTTTCATGTCAAGTGAGAGGTGAAAAGGAAGAGGCACACCATTTTAGATTTATGACGAAAACGGTATGCTTAACCAGTTTGTAAAAATATCCAAAAAGGATGCAAAAAGGTTTAATTGAGTTTAATTTAATCTAAAAAGTCTCTGCTGTTTTAGCATAAAACACACTGAAAGCCTTTTATTCAAACGATGAATAAAATTTAAAAGAAAATCTAATGGCAGTTTGTAATTTTTTTATTCGGAATGGCCAGTGGCTAACATATTAAGTTAGTTGCATGGAATTAGTATGTACTTTAGAGGTGTATTGCAATACTCTTATTATGGAGGTTGCAATCAAATATTTAACTTTGACTAGATTTTGTTAAATGCCAATTTAATATGACATAACGGGTAACTCGACGGGATGTTGTGAATTATTTCATGAAATTCAGGAATTTCCATAAACTTTCGACATTCGAATTTATTATGAAAAATATGTACCTATTTAATACAATAAGTTTGCGGAAAATATATTTTTAATTATATGTTAAGATTGGTCAAACCGCGTCATTCTATTGCGAAAGTTTTGTAAAATAGGTAGTACTTATACTACGAGTATCCAAAAGGTAGCCAACTTAGATTCGCTGAAAATATGTACATACATCATACATAAACAAGTCTTGTTGAAAATATGCAAATAAAGATATTATCAGTCTATCTGCAATGCACTCTTACTTTTACCAAAGTTTTTACTATTATTCATCCTCAAAGTACCTACACACCTACCTACTACATATAAAAGACAAAATATCTTGTCAAAAAATTGCAATGAAAAATATTGTTGCGACGCGGCGACGTTACACTTCTTAGTGCTTACCGTCCACTCAATTTTCTTATTACGATTCAAAAGTTGCATTCAGCCTAATATCGATTAGGCCGAATGCAACTTTTACTTCTTCAGCTCGCAATAAAATCGAGCTTGGAACCAAAGAGTAGAAACTGAATCAACACTCTTTGGTCTTTTTGAACTGACTGCGCCGAAGCTAAAAAAGGACGGTTATGTATTTGACCTGTATGTATGTATCATACGTGTGTCCGTTTCTATGTTCCCCCGAAACTACTAAACGGCTGAACTAATTTTGATGAATGAGATGTCGATAGATTCGTCTATATTGGGCTAGTGTTAAATAAATGAATAAATGCTTTGCGTTTGAGTGGCACTAGATAATATAAATTATATAGAATCAAAATGGAGGATTTTCGGCGCGAAAATGTATGTTTAAAAAATCAAAAAACTTCCAAACCTATCCAGTGGGATATCAAAAGGAGATTACAAAAATATATATAAATTATGTGTAAGTAAATGTAATTGTGAATGAGAAAAGATAAGCAAAAAACAAAAAAATAATTAGTAAATTAAAATAATCAAAAACCCGACTGCCTAAAAAGTGAACTTTAAAAAAGGTGGAAACGCCCATTATTTGTCATGGGCGTCATGTTCATGGTTTTTGGAGATTGCCGAAAATTATGATCATTCTTTAAGATTGCGGCTTTTTGAAATAATATTGTGAATCAATTCTCATAGATATCAGTTTCATGCCGACGGTAAATTCGATATCCAAAATCAGTCTGTTCGAATGTCCCACAGCCATTCTACTTCGGGCCTATAAGTACCGTCATTGGTTACAGGTGTACCTATAACAACACCCACATTTCACCAGCAATTTTTAAGTCCCATGTAACAAGGGGTGAGCCTTTTGCCATCAACCGGGCCCAAATCCCAAAACAAACAAAAACCCAATAACAATTTTCCCGACCCAGGAATCGAACCCAGGACCTCATTCTTGTTGTTTATAATATTTTGAATAATATTTGTCATATTTTGAATTGTATACATGTGTGTGTGTGATAATTGTGAAAATAAAAATAAAAAACACTCAATATTGGCGCAAACCTTCAACTTTGGTTAATGGATGAATTCGTCTAATAAATAAATTATGTTTTTATCACTGCCCCTCTACAGTCCAGTCCATCCAAACTCTAATTTTGATGTCCGAAATCCTCAATGTTTATGTAGGACAATGTATAACGACGTGGGTCCTGTACCTATATAACGTAAAACCTCAGTTAACGACAGAAATACCCAAGATTAGAGACCATATCTAATCTCATATAACATTAGATGCCAAAAAGGTCAAAAAGATTGACCTGAAACCTAACCTTTTATGCATTGACATTTATGTTATTTGTTCTCTGGAGTTTGGGTTTGCAAAGGCATATTGAAAGGTACCAATAAAAGCACAGGTATCAACTTCATATGTAAAAGTGCACTGGTCTGTTATTAATAACAGACCAGTGCACTTTTACATAAAAAACAATTTGATAATGAAACACGTCACATGACACCCGTGTTAAACGAAGGTAAAACATGCTATTATTTATTAATTGGATCGAATCTATTTGCCACTAGTACCTGTAACACTTACATAGCTAATGGATAGATCGTGCCAGCCCGCACTGAACCGTAGCGATTTGTATACGCCTCATTAGATACTAAATCTGAAAACAAAACCACTATGAACATTTCGTTCTATGTTCGTTTTATTGGATTATTGGAAGTGGTTAGGGTAGAGCGGTATTTACCTACTGAACTTACCTTAAAGAAACGAATACCTTAAGTGTATTAAGGTATCTGTAGTGAGCAAACAAAACGCAACTCTACTATAAAAACTGATACTACAAAAACTGCCTGTGTTTACTTATTCTTAGGTAAAACTATATACAATAAAAAATAAATAGTCCCGCTTAGTCGCGGTCGTATCCAATTAAAAAAATAATTAATATTTATTTGGTCGGCTTTTTTATAAACAAGGCCCCATGGGTGTCGGGCCGCGATTGTGTCGTGCAGTACTTGAGCTATCCATCATGCCGGAGCCATTAACGCGTAGGGCGAAGGCTGAGGGCGCGCCGGGTCACGCCAACCTAACCGATTCCTAAGTATTTTACCCGCCGAAAAAAAGGCTATAAGTAGGTTCTATACCAAAACATTATGTTAAATGTCGCAGAAAAAAATTGGCAGTAGAAAAATTGTATACCTTTTTTTTGTCACATATTTTTCGTTTGCTGAAATAAAGAAACCTTAGGAAACTGAGTAATTACTGTGTTTTCCTTCGCCGTTTTGAGAGCAGTTGTGATGAACTGTGTACTTAATAATTAAATGATTATAACCACACTTTTTTTAAAGTGTGGTTATTTTAATTAATTAATTTACACAAAGTAAAGCGCCTGTCTGGATTCGAACTTCGAACCTACGACTACTGCTCTCAAGTACTTAACTACTACTTGATATTACTGATTATAAAACATATCTATTAATATCTAGTGCTTTATCTACGCCTATAATGATGTAGGTCTACGGTGCGGGTTTAGTCCTCGCCTCGCGTGCAAATTGTGCGCAAGTCATCTAAGTTAAGAGAAATTGGATTTTGTAGGTTCTCGTAAACCGTTCTAACTGCCTATTCCAGCAATTTACAAAACTTTGATTCAAATTGTTATTGTACACCGGATGACCCAAATTGTTGCAGAGAGGCGACGCCGACGACGGTGAAGCGTCAAGCATCACTTAAGAGTTCAGTACCCTCAACTTAGTCTTAGATGATACATTTCTTATTGTACTTAGCATAATATCTCTTACACGATTTTATTACCAGTAAAATTGACTTCAGAAAAAGTAACACATAGTTAATTAAACTTATGCTTGCGGATCCATGGTGCCCCCGACACGTGATAAAGGCCACCCATGTAAAGCATCTTTTAAAAACACCGGTGAAGTCAGAAAATTTACGAATTTTCATCGGAAACGATTAAGAAACCAAACTTTACGACTGGTTAATTTAAAAACATACGAAAACAATGCTATTACGTAAAAATCGCTATCATATTATTATTCTAGCAAAACTATAATGGTACCAATCCGTGATTTACACTGCTTGAAACTGAAACGTGAAACCTCTATTTTTTTGATAAACTTATTTAAAGTTTGCCCTAGGCAGTTAAAAGCTTCTTGATATCTCAACGTAGAAGTTTATATAAAAGTTCACTCACAATTAACTTTCACACGTGTGGGCAAGAGCCGCTAAATATAAAGGTTACTACAGCACCATGATTCGTTTTCTTTCCTTCTCGAATCTCGGATCGACGTGGAATTTCATTATCTTCATTTTTAAAATAGCCCATTGCGAGCGGGTAATATTAGGTACTACGCTCAAGGGAACGGTTCTAGTAGCAATTGCTTTTCTCAAATCGTTGAAATGGAGGCTTAAATCTATGGCAATGAATAGCCAACAATGAGTGTTATTAGATTTAAACTTTTAGTCGAAATTGTCTCCAATAGGCGAACGACCTCCTTTGTGAAATAAATTCCGTTGGTCCTGTAATATATGAAGTCCCAACTCAAAAATATGGCTAAGTCATTTTATTTATTTTGGTCCTTGATGTCCGGAGCAATTGATGACGGTCGGCTGCGGCGCGGCGCGGCGGGCTGCGACCCTGCGACCGCTCGACGCTCGCACGCTGTAACGCCGTGCTATAAATATTAGATGCGGCGCTGCCTCCTCACGACTCACGCCGCGCCAGTGCGAGCCGGAACCCTGAGAATCGATAGTCCACAACACGATGTGTCACTATCTTGTCCCATACATTCTAATAACACGAAATAATGTTCACGCTCTGAGGTATTCGCATCCCCGAGAGTGTATTAGGGTCTGAACGTACAGTTTACGCGTCAATAATAAACAAAATGAAATACCTTCATTCTCCCGGTGCTCCATACAAAATCGTACGGTATTTCAGTATTTCAATACTATAGAGGCTTCGCAATGGTTTGTTGTTTGATCGATAAAACTCTGTTATTACCGGCCTCTGTAGTTGCGGGCCGCCGCGAAAGGAAAAATTATGTGTCATTAAAAACTGTATCGGAGCTAATTGACAGTAGCCGTTATTAGGTTAAAAATTGTGCTTTTTGAGACTCTACCTAAAAAGAGAGGTTGTCTCTAGGATCTTCGTATTTATGATGAAAACATAAAAATAACAATAAATAGGTAAGTAATGTAGGTAGTTACTAAAACAAAATGCTTTAGGTAAAGGTAACAAAGAGAAATGAAATCTACGTTGATTACTTTTGGGTAGATGGTACTAAAATGAATATAGGCACACTTTTCATGCCATTAGCTTTACAGATAAGGTAAATCAATTATGTTCAATTTGAAGAGGGCTTGTGTGAAAGGTCGTTTGAATAATAGATTACTTTTCTAGATAGCAAACGATTCGACCCGATACGCTTATAGCATCGGCCTTGTGATTTGCTTTCAGTTTCCGTTTAAGGCGTATGTCATTACTTTAACAAAACTTGTAGGACGAGGAGTCCCAAACCTTCCCTAAGAAGGTAACTTACGCACAACGTTTGTATAGAAATGTAAATGATTCTTGACAAAGTTTCCTTCTCAGCGTTATCTTAACGGTAGTGCCTCGGTCCCTTTTTGTATAAGTTTCTGCCATTGGAGAGAACACTGAGAAGTTTTCACCTTCCTTGTTACAGCTAACAAGCAGTTAAAGGTTGAAAGAACAAAGATTTGGCTTAAATAAAATCCGTTCCCGAAGTAAGTAAATGGGTAATATTTTTTAAACATTAATGAAGTCAGTTAAAAACTAGGTCAGGCTTTCTAAAGACTGGAACAAAGCTATGCCCGCCCTTATTCAAAAGATAGAAACCATTTTATTGAATTCTATAGAATTAGGTCGAAATAACAATGACAAAAACAAACAAACTGGCTAGTGATAGTTGCGAGGTCGGTGAAATTAGACAGCCTTTCATCTGCCTATACTAATAATAAAGCTGAAGAGTTTGTTTATTTTAACGCGCTAATCTCCGGAACTATCAGTTGGATTTAAAAAAAATCTTGTTGCCTTGTTGTTTAAAAAAAAAATTATAGTTCTCTAGAAAAAAGTTTATAAGGCTATATAACATCACGCTAAGACCATTAGGAGACAAGCAAAAAGAAAAAAAGTCTGAAAGAACGCTAAGCGAAAACGAAGTAATAGCGCGGCTGGGCGATGCGATGCGAAGGGCTGGGACGGGGGAACAAGAAATTTCACGCGGACGAAGTCACGGGCAGAAGCTAATCTGATATAAATATAAACCTCTATCTCCGGGTGAGGTGCCACTGAGGGATAAATAGAGAGTACTTTCCTACACCCACAGTGTGTTTCATTTATCAATTAATTTTATAGCCTCCATTTTCGTCGATGATTTTTCAGTTACATTAATAATGTAATTCAAACAATATTTGTTGGAAAAACTGGTGTGATATAAAGTTGAAACCTTCAGAATACAGATGATTGTGTTACTTAAATTATTCTCTTTATTGAGTGATTGCGTAAAACATCCTCATCATCATCAAGTACCTGAACAAGGTTTGTTGCACTTTCATCAGATATGTTTTACTTAGATATAAGTTATAGGTAACTTGTGACCCGCCCCTGCTTCGCACGGTTTCTTTAACTTGATAAAACATTGAGATTTCCTTATATTAATACTGTAAAAAACGGACATAGAAATGATAGTGAAAACCGCATAAAAACCCGTTGCGTAGAAGTTTAGAAATTTACCACGCCACGCGGTACACAGACAGACACAAAAAGTGACTTTAATTTATAAAATGTTAAGATTAGGCTTTTTCAGCAAAAGGTCTAGTAGGTATTTAATTACCAATATCTTACTTAGTTATGTTTTTATCTTGCCTACTGAATAGGTGCCAGTGACCCTCAGAACAATAACAGACTAACAGTGACCTACCTAAATAAAACCTTTGTTGAAATACTTAATAGTAAATTATGATACAAGTGTGTAATGATCAATGCACACGCGTTTCATACGAAGTTTTTCAACACTTGCGAGGCAAAAAATAAATAAAGTTTTCATAATCGAATTACTTATTTATGTTTAAAAAGAAGTGAAATATGGCCCGGTATGGGATTCCCGCGATGTCTTTGCGGGTTGAAGGAGGCAAAGGCATGAAGCTGTCGAACATTCTAACAGGTTATTTGGATGTAGAACACGAAAGAATGTTAGGTATTTTATGACAAAAATAATTTGATGAAATTTTATGTCGTATAACTTTGGCACATAAAATATTAGATATGACTAATTACCAACTAATAATATAAGGGCGAAAGTGAGTTCGTTTGTATGACACGCTTTCATGTTAAAACTGCTGAACGGATTTGAATGAAATTTGGCACAAGGGTAGACATGACCTGGAGATGGACATAGGGTCCGTTTTATCCGGATATTCCCACGGGATCGAGACGTATGCGGGTGAAACCGCGGAGCGCAGCTAGTTTATCATATTTTATTTCTTTGAAACGCAGGAAGCACAAAAATGCATGAAGTCTTTTTGATGAAAAGTGCACGATGTGAAAGTGCACATTTCCCACTAGTAAATAGTTATCTGTGGGGCACATTACCGTCGTAGTGTGGTAATATAAAGTAACAAGCACACATGTTTAATAAACTGCATTATGAATCTAAAGAGGTTCAATAATTGCCACTTTGCGAGCAAGTGTGTTGAAATAGTTATTTGTTATACAAGAGTGCAAAGTTGCTTTTTAACCGCGTGTTCAATTTTGATGACCGAGCAAGCGAAGGATTCTAAAATTTAATCACGAGCGTAGCGAGTGATTCAAAATTAGAATCCTGAGCGTTAGCGAGGGAATCAAAAGAGCACGAGGTGAAAAATCTTTGCACTCGAGTGCAACACGTAACTTTTCATTCCACCTCAGCGAGGAAATGACTAAATGCAAAAAAAAAAACGTTTACAATCACAAGATAGGTACACTTTTATTTCAGTTTAGGTATTAATTACTACATTATGACAGGTAAGTAATATAGAATAATCTTTAAATTATAACAAAATATTACTAAGGTATAATTAAGAAAATTTTAAAGTAACGTTGCTACAGTTATTTAAATTGAGTGTAATATTTTTGTTTGGTACTGTAATATTGGTGTTAGTCACTTGTGTACTGTTTTTCGGTAAACTATCTGTCATACTTAATAGTTGTACCGATTCATCGGATTCCCTTGGCGTGAATGTTGGAGAGAGAGGGAGATGGTTAGGTGTTTCATAACGGCTTATTTTTGATGTAGAAGGGCCAGTCCAAGGATCCGATTGAGGCTCTTTCAGTGTAATGGCTCCTACGATGCCTTCACATATTTTAGACTTATTTTGGATGGAATCCTCTATGTATCCCTCTACAACTGCATTGGACTTCCAGCCTCCGTGGCGCTTAAGGGACAGGAGATCAGCTCCGGAATCAGCCAAAAGTGTGGCTGAAGTTCGTCGGAAACAATGACCCGTGTACAACAGGGGTTCTGGAAGTTCAAGAAATGTTGCTATTTCTCGTGGGATACTGCCAATTTTATTAGTACCCATAGGCTGTCTAACACACTTTCCATTGCGATACTGTAGAAAAAATCGATTGATTGGAGTGTTAGGCGGGCGTAAGGCTTGATATTTCTCAACAATCGTTACGTATTCCTTGCGAATGACGAAGTTGCGGTCTCTTTTTGTCTTTGTATTAGGTAAATTAATTAATAGTAAGTCATCTGAATGTTTCTCAATGTTTTTGACATTAAGTTGTGTTAGTTCATTAGTTCGACATGCTCCGTTTATTCCAATAATAAGAACAACCTGTAACGTAAAGAGTATTGTAGTAGATAAATGAATAAAATTGATATGAACGCATAATTATGCCTATCAACATCTACTAAGTATACTATTTAATTGAGATTAATATACTTAAGTAGATACTGAATGTGCAACTGACTTACTTTTGCCGCCAAATATACGGAATCGGGTGCTTCGTTAAGAAACTTTTCAATATCAGATACTGTGAAAACCTTCGATTTTTTTGGTTGATGACCAGATGAGGCTCTTTTTAAAAATGCCACTAATTTAGGATAGGTATCGATATGTTTGTCTTTTTTCATCTTTATTGTTGCTTTTAGCATCGAATACGTACTCCATAGAGTGCTTGCTTTCTTGTTCTCGGATAATTCTATAAAATATGCCAGCAAAACGTTTTCTGAGAAAGTTTTGGCTCCTTTTGCTAGTCGCCACGTGTTGAACATATCGTACTGTTTTAAATACTTCTCGCGTGATTGTTGAGGGAGAAAGCTCATTTGCGCATTATTAACAGTTTCAGTTAATTCTGTTGGCGTCAAGCAAACTTCCTCGTCGCTAGAATCACTCATTTTAGTTTTTTCACTTGTTTTCAAGTTTCTTGTTTTTAATATAAGGTTTAACAATGACGTGAAAAAATGCCGCGTAAAGAACCGCGTACAAAGCAAATTGAAAAAAGAACACCAAGAAGGTTCCGAGTCTGAGTTTTTAACAAATTAAAAAAAAGTTGTATGATATATTCGGCACCATAGAGGTAGCAGTAAATAGGTTTAATGTTTTTTTTAATTCACAAACTTAGTGCACACGATGTTCTAAATTCAATTTACTTTATCCTCTAGAGAATAAAAACGGCTTTTCCACTCAGATATTGAAGATTAAAAATACTCTTTCCGAGATGGTGGGATGAAAAAGACATTATGTATTTTTATTTAACAATTTCATTTAAAATAAAAACAGGCGCTCCAAACGAAACCATAAAATATAAAATATTTGTGAATGTCCCGACTTAGTTAATTGTAAATATCCATTTGAGTCGGGATGCGGCACGAGCGGAGCACGTTTCTGCTGAATTATCCTAAACAAAGATCGTTACTGCTCAGAAATTAACAATTATAAAGCTGAATTGCTTTATTTAGGCATCTTAACGAGACTGTTAGGGAACACAAAAGGCTCTCGCTTTCATTCGAGTGACAAAAATGCGCTTCATTTCGTCTTTTCTCAACGTAATTGGAAATGTAAACAATTAGTTGGAAGGGCTCTGAAGTTTTCTCCTTAATGAGATTGGTTTCCGCTTGTAGGCAGGAAATCAATTTGCTGGCATCCAGCCACGCTGATACGTTTCCCAGCTCAGTATTCTATAACAGTCCTATACTAAGCTTAATATTGCTAGTCGGCTTTGTCTGCAACTCTGCACTAACACAACGGACCTTTAGAATTAAATAGACCTTATCGATTTAAAAAAAGCAATATGAAATTTGGTAAGTATTTTCTTGAGAAAAGCTGCTTTTGTGAGACTGCTTCGTATAATAAAAAGAAATCGTAGATACACATTGGAAAAATAGGTACACGTTCGTATCCAATAATACTTAGACTTAGTTGGGAAAGAATACTTACCCATGCATAGTAGCTTATTCCTAATTCTAATCTTAAAATCCAATTCAATTTCATTTTATGCAATGAAAAGGCAAGATTATGAGACCGTTAAGAAAAATAAGATCGTGTTTATATTTGACTGAAATTCTTACCTAAGTGCCATTAGATACCCGCGGCTTGGTGGCGGAGTGAAAATTAATTAAATCTCTCACTTATCTAAGGAGTTCGTTCTCTAGAGACATAACATTTAAAGTTTTCTGTTTCAACCAATGAGCTGCGCGCTAGTATCTCACTAGAAGCAATCTATTGTACTAAAAATATTATCGGGTAATTTAAAACTTTCTAGTTTCTTCTGTTAAGTTGTTATTTAGATGATCTTTCATATGGACGTCATACGGGTCTCGATCCGTCTGACTTTAGCTTCCATACAATTTGTAATGTGTGTTGTGGTTGTGGTGACAGCTAGTTCGGCGCAGTCTTTTATGTTCAGCAGGTATTTGCTTGGACCTATGTCCAGTAGAAGACGTCTTCCGGCGCAAATGATCATGATGATGATGATTTCATCATCGTTTAAATTATAATAACACACAGGTACATAGGTAGGTATACATTTATAGAATTTTCTAACTTATCCAATATATTCCTTTAATATTGGAGTATTAGCATATATCCATGAATTTTATATGTAGTTTTTTCTTTGCTCCGGGGGAAAAGGATTCGACAGTTACCCTCCCTATTTAAAATCGCGTGGGAAAAGTAAGAAAAGTCAGTGCTCTGTGTTTTTTTTCGTAATGTTATCTTTAGTAAATATGGGTGAGGTCGGTCGGTTTATTAAGTGGGTGCGTGCGGGGTTGGGGTCGGACTTGAGACACGCCGCGGCGTGTTTGGCCCCCGCCCGCTCCACGCCGCGCCGCCTCAACCGCGCCGTGCTCACAATATCCGGTACTGATCCGCAATATCACCCTATATGGATTTGCCAGGAGGACATAAAATTCAATGATTATAATATAGCCTTAACGGTTCTATCTAGATATTACGACGCTGGATCGAATTCTTTAAAAAATCTACTTACGTTCATATTCCGTATAACTCAATTATTTTTGACAACCCAGAGGTAATTTTCCTCAGGTGTTCAATGTGGCTAGCTATGTAAATGTTATATTAGGGAAATGTCCAACGGTCTCTCTACTTCTATGTAATAAAATGTTATTTGGGTGGACGTCTATGACACGTCCGATATCCTTTCATTCTGAGAAATTTTGGATATTTATAATACATTTGTCTGTACAGTGTGTTTCATACTTGTTTCTCTTAGTGAGTTGGTTTTTTATTTGTATAAATTCAAATGAATATTCATGAGTTTACGCCCGCGTTTTAATAATGAGGCCTTCCTAAATAAAACATTAGGCACATAATCAAGTTCAGTTTTTATTAAAGGACATTATTATTCTAATCAAAATATTCAAAAGTTATCTAATGTTTCTTTACAGATAATCATGAGGATCAAAACGACAGATAATGGTAACATCGCAGTATATAATCGCCAGGACGTATCGTCACACGGACATCCCGATAACAGAACTTGGTTAACTGCGAACAGTGCTGAATCCAATTTAAGTGAGAACACAACGGATTACTCGCAAGTTACGAATTGTAACACAGTTTATAACTCTCAAAGGAATTCAGAACCCTTTGAGAATTACTCGACTGTCAGGGGAACCGGTGCAGACAGTGAAGCCTCGACTCCGAGCGCGGAGCTGGTATGCAATCGACAGTACCGGATCAACAGCAGGCACGTGAATACCGTGCTGTCGTGCAATAACAGCGACACGGAAAATCTGGAGAAAACCACACCCACCGTCCGTACTCCTTGCGAAGGTTTCTTAAGTAGGTATTATTTATTAATCGTTCAACAGTTTGTCCAACAATCAGAAGTAAGAATAGGAAAACTACACTACAAACTATTTCAGATAATACTAATGTATCTGCAGAACCTACGCCAATCGACGAGGAAAGAGCATTTGAGCATTCTGACACAGATGAGATGTCTGAGAACGGCATCCATCCTGTGCCGAGGGGAATTGTGAATCCAAATTATCCAGGCTTCCAACACTTAGCCCACACGTTACAGGTAAAGTTTCACTTATAAAAAGAATCCTTGGAAGTGTTTAAACTTTGCTCGTTACAGCGACACAAAGGAAGCCCCAGTTGTTACTGAATGCTACTAGGCCGAGAACCGTGACTACTTATTTATATGTTCATTTATGTGGGATTCTACCGAGTTCTACCTATTTGTGTAACTCTTGCAGATTTACATTTTGTTGACACACTTTCCTTCCACAGTTTTATTAATATTTATACTGATAATTGAATATATTTTTCTTGTTTAAGGATTATTCATCAAATATAGAAAATTTTTACCATTCAGAAAATGAAATGACTGATGATGATGTTGATATAGAAATAACTGACCTGGCATATGAACCCGAACCTAACCAAAATGGAACCACGGATTATAAAAATATCAACAACAATAATAATGTAAAATCTGATCTAGTAAAAACAACATTGTTGTCACCACAAAATAAATCTTATTCACAACAAAAATTTGTAGATAGTCAAATAAAAAATGATATACCAGACCTTTTAAAAACTATATCCAAAAATAATAATAACAATGATGAGGCATTCAATTATGATTTGAACTGCTCGGATGCAGATATAGAAAATAACTTCCACGCCAAAGATATTATTGGCGATTTCAATAAAGAAATCGAAGACGAAATTAAACAATTACTTAACTACAATATCAACATCCAAGACGACTTAGAAGAATTACGCAAAGATATAAAAGACACTTTTGCTAAACCTATTGAAAATACTATTAATAATATAAGTGACGTTGTTAATCACGTTATTAAGAAATTAGTGGAAACGCAGTGTGATGAACATGAGGATAGTTTGAAAGATAGTTTGACTCAACAACAAACGATAGACAAAGAAGTTAGTGAAATAAATAAAGATAATGAAAAAAATACCCGAACAGAAATGAGTTTAAGTAGGCCTACGTTTTTACTAATAGATAATAACACCAATGGAAAGATCACGGACGCGTTTCTGTCAGATGGGAAGGACGAAATAAATATTAACGATTATGACACGGAGAAGTTGAGCCTTAATGTGGAGAATACAATTAAGCAGCTCAGCACTGAGCTTAGAAAGATAATTCCAAAACTAGATGAAATGCGTGAACGTGATCGACTGTGGGCCGAAAGTAAAAAAGAAACAGTTATTATAGACGGAAATTCTAATGAGATAGCGCATAATACTAAAGGTTACTGTTTACTTAAAAGTGTTCATACGCAAGACAAACCAGATGTTAGTATAACTATCAGACATAATGATAACCATGTTAGTGTCAGAAATAATACCATACGGTCACCAAAGTAAGTATTTTTTACATTTTCAGTTTGATTTCATGAATTTTCTCATTCCTATATTTTATATTTGCAAACTAGTTAATACCTATAGTATGAATATTAATAAAAAGTGATAGATGGACATTTGGGGTAACTTGAATAGCTTGTACCTAAGTATAATAATGCAAACCTCCGTATGCAAATTCATTGCCTCATACTAACGTTTAAAATAGATTTGACGCAGCACGTATAACTCCGATAAATTTAGAAGGGAAGTACACACGACGTGCTCGGGAATTCCTTGTATCAATTTAATTTAGCTGGCCTCATTGAATTGGTGGAATTCTTGCAAATGAGGCGTGGTGCAACAATTTGTTTGAAATTGTGTAATAGTGTAATCTAAAATGCATTCATACTTCAGTGAACCCAAGGCGGCCAGAGAGAAACAAAAAGAAATTACTACAAGTAAAAACTCTTACCGCACTGCTCAAAGTAAAGCATCCGTCCGTAAAAATGATAACTCAAAAGATGTAGATTTGGGTAAGTCGGCCATTTTACATAGTTGTTATTTTGTAGATACCTACTTATATGTTACCTAATATAGGTAAGTCACCATTCATTTTATTTAAGTACTTTTTTACACATGGCACGTTAAATCTTTAGGTAACTATGTTCACGACTGTGGTTCCGGGAGCCGGCACAATGATAGCAGCTTCCTAACGAATCAAGTTACAACAGAGATGTTACTTGTTTTTGTTGGTATTATGGATGATTACTTACTATCATAGCTACCATTCTACGATTTGTTTATTTCGGTTTAGTGTGCACAGATTTACTAACCTACCTATTATAAAACGTTCATCAGAACTAAAATACATATACCTACCTAAGTAGATATTTATAATTTTATATGAGAAGCTAGTCGATGACGTTTCATTAGCATGTATTTTACATGACCTAGCCATAACTTTTACTTTTACTCTAATCTACAAGGTACCTAAATATAATAGTTTTTATTTCCTGTAAGTGCTGTTTTAGTAGAATAAGGTACATACCTACCTTACTTCACCACTCGTTAATCTACCAAACCAGCCTATATAGACAAACATTTTGGTAGGTAACTATCTATCTAGTCATACTTTCTTGCCTGATATTATGTAAATACTGTACAATTAGGTATTCTAATTTATTGTTGTATTGTGAGTGCAGACTGCAGGTTATTGTTTGCTAGATAGGTAAAAAGCAGTTTATTAACTACCTACCTATTTTCTTTTGTCTTATATTTTCCAGGGAGTTTTGACGTATACAACATTGAAACAGCATTACCCAAATTAGATTTGGATGCTATTGAGAACCATTTGAAAGCTGCGAAAGAAGCCGAGAGACGGGTGAGTTCAATCAATTCAATAGGTAACTGCTTCTCTTACTAAAGGGCTAGGTAGGTAGGTACATATTATACATGCTTACTTACTTAAAACCATAATACCTACGAGATATACAAAACGGTAAAATAAGTAACATTAAATCTACACTGATGACTGATGTGTCTTAATAGTTAAAATAAAACTTAAACAATAGTTTAAATTCCGCGCTGTTAAGTTAACGGTAACCGCACATTCGTGTTTGATCCACGTCTGCCGCAGCCATGTGTAACAGTTAATTATCAATAGGTAGTACGTTCAGCTTTCTAAGGTGATTCAGCGGCGTAGCAGGCTGCCAGTCTCTTAGTGCTCACTAAATACAGATTCATTCCGCAAGGTGTGCGAGTGGTGCTTAGACTGTATAATATAAGTTTCTATTGTTTTATTATATTTTAAATTCAGTGATGGCGTCAATGCCTTATTTTGTTAACTCAGAACAAAGACATTATAAAAAAGATACCAGATTTTTATTGGATTTATACACTATAACTTACGATAACCACGAATCTGTTGACAACATCTGTTGCTTGGTGAGTTTATTTTCAATTTTGTTTATTTTTCTCAAGTAAGTAATCTTCAAGTTCCTACTCAAGCTCAACGTATTGGATATAGGTTAAATGGAACACTTTTTGACCTTGTCCTAAATGTCAAAATGACAGGAATGACAGGACTTCCATTTTTTTGTTTACTTTAGTTGATTTTACAGTTCGTTTGTACAACAGACAGCCATCCGTGCCATATTATTGCCAAAATAAAGAAGACTGACTAGTTTTTAATATGTTCGAAAATTTAGTTACTAACATTCGAAGGAAATTTAGCAAAACATCTGAAGAAATCCGAGAAAACGTGAACACAGATACGATAGAAAAATCTGGATTCAAACGAAGTTTACATCTCTTTAAGACGAAGTTGTTCAATAAAAGTGACTTTGAAAATGTTAACTTTGAAAATTGTGACGATACTGTTTTGAGTCCAAGAGCTGTTGGCTCAGCAGAGTGTAATGCCCTGACAGAGATCGAGTGGCCTCATCTTGCCGACAATAATCCTAACATCTTAGAGAAATTTACGAGAATTGTGACTGTTACTGACCATGTCCCCTATGACAAAAATGTAAGGGTTGAAACCACAGTGAATTTAACGATTTCCTACTTCAGTTTCTATTGTTTTATCTGGGCTATTTTATGTTATACAGGCTTGTGTGTGTTCACCTGCACCAATCGATTATGAAAACAAAGTAGTAGAAAGTAGAATTAATACTTAAAAATGATTTGGACTTTTCGTAGAATACTTAATAAAGATTTAGATACAATCTAAACACAAAAATAAAATAAAATAAACTGAAATATACTTTTAAATGTCCATTAATAATGTTAACCAATCCATCTTTGAATATACCACATGGGCACACTTCATATAAGTATCAGAAATGGATTCTAATGCTGCTTTTTACTGCAGAAACGCAATGACAGAGAAGAGATCAGAAGGCGACTGGCGATGGGAGCAGATGCCGAGGAGTACTACAGTATGGGGCACACAGACCGGCCCGGGAAGAAACCCAGTCTGCATTCACGACTTCAAAGTGGTGAGTATTACACATTGCTATACAATTCAATGTTTGGTGTGGAATCATAAATAGAGAGCTCATATATACCTACAATAACAAGATATTAGTATGCAAACAATTAAAGTAATTTATGCTGTTTGTTGAGAACTAATTAATTTATCTTTATAAGTTAATTGCATAAATAGTTATCCTTGTTTCATCAACCATTTTAAATTAATATCATTACAGATAAAATAAACAGAAAAGGATTATATATTTTGTCACATGGTATTGGGTTGTATGTTACCTACTAATAAGTATTTCCATTTATACCAGCTAAACAACTCTTTTGCAAAAGTTTTAAAGCAGCAATAAAATATATAAATGAGACTTCTGGAAATCAGTTTTGTATTTACAATCTGCATTTAATACCAAAAAGAACAAAGATGCTTCTTATTTCGATTACAGCAATTATATTGCTGAATAATTATAGAATTTATAACAAGGAAGTTAGCTCATTCCAACAATATGCAGATTGTATCTACATTCTATATTTCACAATCATTTTGTGATGTTCTCATACTAAATGTGTTGTGGTGTCTGGTACAGGGATGAACCTACAAATATGTTTCATGAATGAGACAGCATCTGACAATGAATCTCAAGCATCAGACTTAGAAAAAAATTACAGTAACACAAAAAGTTTGTCACGGTCAAGTATTTTTAGCAAGTCGGGCTACAATCATCCATATCAAACAAGACCGCTATCAGTTAACATCACAAAACATGACAAAATAAGCACCGTGCAGAGTGGTGAGTACATCCTGCCTATTGTTTCATGTTGGGGTCACTCTGAGTGTGGATAATTGATTTTATATTAACACCATTACAGAAGGCTTGCCATTAAGCATTTAACTTTCCCTGTCTTGGCTTTTGAATTGTATTGTAATTGTAAAAATGAAAGTTATTGGTAAAAACTAAATTACATCAGTGCTTTATGTTTCTAACAAATAGAAATTGAGTTATGTTGTTAACCATGGACCATCAACATATTTTTATTTTTTTAAATATCTTGCATGTATTCAATATTAGTTACTCTGTCTAACATGAGTATTTATTTTTCTTACTTGTTTGCAGGTGCAAAACTACGCCCTACATCCCTTTCATTAAAGACAAAGTCGAGGTCGTCACATTCTCTAGGGCATATTGAAATAAAAGAGTCTGACTTCTATGTCCTACAAGCAACACTACAGACTGAGGCCAGGGTTGCACTGGCACAGGCAAAAGAAATGGCTCGCATACAAATGGAGGTATGAATTAACAATGCATTTTATATTATCTAAGAATTTATTCAACTATGTTGAATGCCTGGTTGAGTATTGTATCATAATTATGTATAATTAAGTTGTTACTTATTTAACTGGTGAAGCAATTTATTTACCTACTCAGTGAGTAAAGCAGTCACGATCGTTGAAAAAAAAACGAAATGAAGATTTTTTTTTTACATTAAATAAGTACCTGAAAACTTAAACGAAAAAAAAACATTGATAATTGGCGATACACTCATGGTGTTGTCAGCAAGTGTAATCATAGTGTTGTGCACTATTGCAGCGCGAGCGCCGCAGCCGCGCGGTGTCGCCGGTGACGGAGATGCTCCGGCGCAGCATGCAGAAGGCTAACGTGCCGCTCGCGCCCGACCGTCGCCGCGTGTCGCGACAACTACTCACCGACATGAACATCGCACAGTTGCAGGTTTGTTTCATATCATAATCCATTTATTAAAATTAGGCTGAAGAATCAGCACATTTTGAACGGCAAAATTACATAAAACATTTCCCAAAAATGCTCGAACCCTTCACCACTTCCTAGTGCTTTGGCTGGGAAGAATAAATGGCGCAACAAACTCCTCAGCAGCGCAACTGTCTTAACTTAATTCTATACGATAGTATGCTAAGTAATTAATATTACAAAACAAAGAAACACTAAATATGAAATAGAATAATTTGCCATATATTATTATTAGCTATCAGACGCCATCACGTATTGCTGGGGACTTAGTAACTTGAATGGGACAGTTCCTAAATGCTGGCACGTCACTTGGTATATTTGTTCTAATATTTGTATTACAAGTATTGGGCAAATACGAAAAGCAGCCTATTCCTATAGACATAAAGTTTATTTTGTGTTAGCAAAAATTTGATTTGAATTTGATTTAGAAGTTTGAGAGCACAGCACTCATAAAAGAAGTTCTTGATATTTCATTCTATTAATAAAATACTGCTGTAAAGATAATATCAGTTTACAATGGAGGTCTTTGGTAGGTATCATTTACGAAACTTGTCCGGGTAGTTAGCCGGACCGGAACTGTAGTTTATGTTGTAGTAGTTACGACTTAACTAATAAAAATACATGAAGCAAAGACCTTGAAGTGCTTCCCTGCATTTTCAAATGTCTAGATGCTAATAGGTACAAAGATTAACTACAAGTAAACATGGTTTGGTTTCCAAGTTATTCAGGAATTATTTTATTTTAATTATTAATTCCACGCTCTATGTCATCATCTAAGATATCTAACTGCATTTGTTTATGAATATCAATAGCTTCCCACTAGAACTATTTTCGGTACCTATGTTGCGATATTGTGCGTATGTGATTCATATTGATGCATAATTTTGCCTTCACACGACAGTTTTGTTTGCCGTTCTAAAGATTCGTGTCGAACAGATCTAGAATATCGAACATTGTAAGTAAACGTGCAATATGATAATATGATTGCTGGTTTTTATGACGTTTCGCCGCGGCCTTGAGGATCAAGATCAACTCCGGCGCAAGCTGACTCATGCACAAAGACAATTTGTACAATGGATTTGTTCAACCACAATGACTATTGTGTTAAGATTTTGTTAGTTTTTTCGTCGTATTTTATAAAATACCAACTCATTATTGCACACAAAATAAAGGGAAACAAATTAAATTATTAAAACTACAAGGTTGTGTTTCCTGAGTATTGATCTTCCATATTTTGGGATAATAACTTATTCAAGTACAAAGCACTTCCGCCACCATTTTGCATTTCGCAATTCCGGTTCCAAGAGTATAATATGATCTGGTGAAATTATAGCAACGCGAGACCTCTTTGGTTCTACGGTCCCCGACCTGAGGTCGGCAACGTAATGACAATGGTTTGCAAGTCTCCATAGCGGCTTTGATAACTTTCAACTAGGCGTCAGTTCAGGGGCATCGACCTGTTTGCTAACAGAAACAACATCACAATCTGCAAACCTGTGGTTAAACTGTGAAAATGAATGAAACATGCAGACAGATTCACTTTCGCATTTGTAATATTAGCATACCGTGTATTATATGCGTATGTTGCGTTATTACCTTTAGTAATTGACACGAAATCATTGAACTCTATAACATTCACAACTTTAATTTGTACTTCATAAGGTTCAAAATTATTCTTAAAGCTTAATTGTACAGTATGTAATTACTTTTGACACCGTTAGCTAGCAGTCGTTATGGCTATAAAGATAAATGCTTAAACTTTCCAACGGTACATTATAATAATGCGTTTTTGTACTAATAATTTGAACATTATTATTTTTTATATGTTAAGGATAAAATGCACATACAGATAAAGTCGTAACAAACACCTAACACGATAAAAATATAACAAGGAATATTATTATTAAGTTGGTACCTTCGTTAATATTCAGCAACCTGTGGTATTATCGCAATTGGTTATCTCTTCCAGACGACCGGGCGACCGCTAGAAGGACATAATACTCGTAATAAATATTATTTACTTTACGATATCGGTTTTATTTGAACACGGGGAAGTTGGGTTGTTGATGACAGTTAAATTTTACCACGATAATGATTGGGTAACTTTTACGTACAATTATTAAATTTAAATAGCGTTTATTTAATTTTAGGTGTCTGAAACACTGATCCCGTATGAGAACAGGCCCGTCCCCTGCAGTGGGATAATAACAGGCTCGTATGAAGGCCTGAACAAGTCTCTGATGAGATAAATCTCATGTTAGCTGTTGTGATTTGCTGATCAATTTACAATAAAAAAATTATACAATTTTAATAGCAATCACCAACAGATTAAATTGACAAATTACGAGATCGTATACAATTTTTTTTGCTCTTATGCACGTTTTACATTTTACAATAGATTTACTGTCGAGTTTTGTCTACGTAGAATGACCCCTGTTAGGGCACTGCAAAACAATGTTGGTTTCATGTTGAGTTAGTGAATACACAAATTGAATCAAAACTAGATTAACTGACTGATCAATGAGATTAAAATTGATTAACTGACAGATCAAAGATATAAAAGACGGTTATAACTCATATTTGCAGGTGATAGTGAACGAGCTGCACTCTCAGATCGAGTCGCTGAATGACTCGCTCGTTAAGATGCTGATGGCGCGCGATGAGCTGCACATGGGACAGGACTCCATGCTCGTCGACATTGAGGACCTCACGCGCTATCTGTAAGTCCCGACTCTATGGTCTTTAGAACCATGATTTTACTAAAAATTAAAAAAAGAAACACTTCAATCAAATAGTTGTGGTTAAGTTATTTGCGCAAAAACGGAGAGACGTTGCGCTGTATATTATCACTGTCAAACTTGTATTGTATACAATATGTTTATGGCCTCCTAGACTCCTTTATTGCTATTGGCGAGTGAAAGGTAAATATATGCCACTTACAATGTAATTTTCTAAATAGCGCGTAGTATATAAAATGAAAAACGACGTTCGACGAAGTAAAAAAAAATGTCACACGTGTTCTACTTTCAATACATACATTTGAATGAAGAAATAGAACACGCAATCACAATAAAGCGAGCAGTCTTTGAGAGCTTTTATGATTGCAGACAGTGACATCATGCTATGCATAGTTAATATTTCAGTAATAAGGCAAAATGTCAAGGTCCAAGGAAAAGCAAGGTTTTCTTATTATCATTTAAACACAGTTTTTGCTTAAGTCTGATTACTTACCTATTTATGTTTATTATTTCGTTTTCACTGTATCGTGAATATAGATATGCGACGTTCAATACGGGCGATCAGAGTCTCGGAGAAAATGAAATTCAGGAAATTATGGTTGAAGAGGAAGACCTCGATGTAACGATCAATAATATTCACACTTATGTAGAAAATAGCAAACATTAATTTTTTGTGTATTATTTATTTTATGAGAGTCGAGTTGTAAGCCATATTATACATTTCAATTACAATAGTCCCATAATAATTCGGTATCTCATTAGCTTACTTACAGTATTATTTCGTTCATTTATTTTTCATACTTATTTTAAACATTTTTAAATATTTTTAAAAAAATTATATCAAAAAAACATTTACTACTTACAGTATTATTATTATTATTCATAAATTCAACACGTAATTTCAGAATCTGACTAACTTTTCATTTACTTTTCAGGGGCGTCAAAGAGCAAACTAAGAAAACCAAAGGCACTACTAAATCGGGTATGAGGAGGCTCACATCTTTAGTGCACAAATAAGTACACAATATTTTAACATTAGGCTTATTATAACTGCGATCTATATATTTAGTACATACAATGGTGGTCACTGTAAGGCATTTATGTATCAGTGCGAAAGATAGATATTACGACAGAGTCCTGATATTGAGTCGCTCGTTCTAAGGTTGAATACACACGTCAGCAAATTAAAGTAAGCAACAACGATTCGATATGCGCGTGTCTTTGTAAATACACTTCAGAAAATTCATTGTCGTTCCACATAGACATTTAAGCTAATAGTAAGAGTGAAAACGCTTTGTATATCGAATCGCTCTGTATGGTGTGCGTCAACAAACGTAGCAGTTAATGTAAATGTTGTACGGACTCACTGAACTACATTATAACACACGTTAGTCTGCTAGAAGAGAAGCACACAATTCTGAACAGTTTGTGCCTGACAAGTGTACTAAGAGTATTCTAATAACTATAACTTGAAATCTCACTATTTTTTATTGGTTGTACATCTATCTTCGCACTGTAAATGATAATCCTAAATCCTATAATCGGTAATGTCGTATAATTTTTGTGTCAGCTGAGTTAGTTGAAATGTTCAGGGTCGCGGTTGTTGGAGCCGAGGCAAATTCTGTGTGGCAACTATTACGAGAATGTTTGAAATCAAATTGATCGACGTTGCTTGTTTATGGATACACTTGAATGCATTTAATAGTACCAGTAAAAGAATGAGGTTCTTTGGCATTTACTGCATCGAAATATGCAATATGTTTAAGTTAAGAATGACGAAATTCTAAAAAAAAATTAGCTAGTATATAAACATACAAACTGTTAATTTTCTTTGGCTGTAGGCCAAGTTATAATTCATTCATAGAAAGTGAAGGCTACAGTAAAACAGAATATTCATCAGAAAGAGTCAAGATGATGTAGTCGTTAGCATACAATTAGCCACATCGCCGACGCCGACGCCGCGGCCCAAATGTTTACCCTGCATGGTGTTCCGTAACAGGTGTTATTGCAACATATTTGTATATACTGGTTCTCTCGTTAGTAAAGTAACTCCGTCACAGTTCCCTATAATTATAATGTGTATATCGGATTTACTGTATATTCAAATGATACATGTCCGCTTTAAATAGATAAATATTATAGCCCACCTAAATATTATATTTTACAATATTATTCGCAGATTAGAAAAATATTTTTTCATTATAGTGCTCATTGTTATCTATAGATAATGCGTCTATGCCTTTGGGGTGAGGTGGAGGCTACCATTGCGGAAATTATTTATTCTTGCAATATTGTATAGTCCAAATATTACTCAACCATTCGGTTTGAATTTATGTGTATACGATTACTGCATAAAAAGCAATGCAAAATACTGATACGGTTAAGGATTTGGATAAACTGTCTGTTCCAATTTTAATTTAAACAATGCAATTTTACATTACTCTCATCGGTGAAGGAGAACATCGTGAGGAAACCTGGACTTACAGTTAATATAAGTCTAAAATCGCCAACCCGTCTTGAGCAAGCGTGGTGATCAATGCTTGTGCCTTCTCAGTATGAGAAGAGGCTGCCGGCTGGTATGATTAATAATATTTTTTTTATGTTATTTATATAAACACCGCATGATCTCTCAACGAAGGCATAGGTGGTTACTTTTTATAAACTAGTATACTCACAATATATACAGGTAGGCATGTAGAGATGCACATGCCGTCGATCATGTCCAGTGATCTTATCGGAGGCTTGTAATGGATGTAGTTTACATACTAAACAACTAACGGAATGCAAATCGAGCGCTACCCGTGATTACCTCTTCAATACCTTCATAATTTACTACCTAACAAACTGGAATGTTGCATTAATATTCAATATCTATCACTTTTATCTGCAGTAATATATCTAGACTAATTGTTGGTTACGATGTCTCATTTTTATAACTATTTATGTACAGAATTTTTCAATTTCATTGAAAATAATCTTAGAAAATATATACAAATTCTGCATGTTTACGCCTTTCTCATTCTAAATAATACTTTTGACTGTATCACAGTATTTACATGAGATAATTCACTCTGTACTTATCACCACAAACGTATTTAAATATTCAGAATATTTATATAATCCTAAATAAATACTAATGTTAGGTAGTACTTTATACACGTTTGCATTCCAAAGAAATATTTCGCTGACTGGTTATTTGTTGTATAAAAATAACTATAAAATATATAGTTCCATCAGTAAGCAAATAGTTCTCTATGGATCTTTCTTGCCTTATCCAAATAATTTAATCTCGCTAAGCTCTAAGCAATTCGTCGGTGATAAATAAACATATTATTCTTAAATTCATGTTACAATGTTAATTAGTCGTGTATTTATGACGTTATAAGCGTGAGTATTTTACGAACACTGTGAATGGCTAAACCACTTCATCACACATATCCATCTCTTACGGTAATTAACGCATCTTGCAACTTATTGGTCCAAGTAAAATACTCCCGTCTTATAATGGTCGTACTATAACAGGTACTGACTGGAAAGACACCAATGTTATCAGTTTTTCTAAGTATGTATAGGCCTTTAAATTAAAACAAAGTGTATCATTAAAATAAGTTAATTCGTCGTGGTTTAATAGCTCATTGTTTAGAATGTTTGATTCTTCTATACTATTGTTTATTACTTGGGATCTCCAGTGTTATTCCTACTATTGTGTACCTATTGATATTAAGTATTTCTTACTTTTTTATGTAGTCGAATACTATATAATATTATGTGTTATTGGGCATTGTCGTCTTCAGACTCTTTAAAATCTGAACCTGAACAGATTCTAACGTCTAGAAGTATTGATTATGTCTGATGAATAGTTTTGCTGTGCTAGATTTAGTTACCATTATTGTTAGTTCTATATATTTTCGTGCATATGTCTAAGATATGTTTGTATGTACGAGGGCTAAGACACGTGCTATCATTTACATTACGGTCTTGCGTTGCCTTTTAGTAAGTCAGTGCGTTTTCGCCCTTCTTGGCCTCTACCACAATGACGCGATTGTGACAATGTAAAATGTTCTATCAAACTGCTAATTGATTCTAATCCTACAATTTACAACTTGGAAGATTAGAACACGTAGTAGATACTATACTATGGATGAAACGCTCCAAAGTGCTTATGGAAGGACTATAGGCACTTTGGAACATTTTATGGAAAAATGAAGACATTTTGGGGCTATGTCGCCCCGTTCATTTTTCTACTAGACACATTCCACTCCGACTTTCATTATATACTACTTTAACAAATTACATCATTCTTACCGTGATGTAGTTGATAGTACGAATGTATCGAGCAACCTCTATGATATTATGTTAAATATGTACCTTTCTCTCTAAATTCTTTACTACAAGCATACTAGGCGCATTTATTCACCTAAATGCTATTCACTAGGTTAATCAAAGTTTAAATTTACACACGAAGTGAATATTATATGTATTAATAATGAAATGTTGGAAATAAGTATAGCATTACAAATTATAATAATGCAAATGTGCACCTTAGCCGCACTCCAGTATAGGGTATAAACGTTCCGTAAGTTACGCTATTGAACAATACAACTATACTTACATACTATAATTTATATATGTATTGTAATATATTTTTATAAAGTTATCGGACGTAGCACCAACAAGGTGAATTTGACAGGCCGATATTACCGGCGTTCTTATAAACATAACGAAACTATCTTTTTTTAATTACTTACTCTAGGTCACTATATTTTTACGAGCATTCAACACAGGTGCACTTGAACTCATTCAAAACGTTAATACAATGTATTCATCCTGTTTGCAAATGTTATTCTGATAATCTCCTGCTAAAACCTGATTATTATGACAATTTTATGACTCATTACAAGTGTGTTAAAAGCTCCATTGACGTTAAAGAACTGTAAAATATAATTATATATTCGCCTGTTCAAGAATACCACTTCTTTTATCTCTGGATCCATTAATTGAATGGTGAATAATATGCAATTTCGAAAAAAACATTAAAGTACTTCAAATTAACAAGAAGGGCAGACTATATTTTACTGATAAACTATATTTTTTGATAATCTGGGGACGGCTAATATTATGAGCTGAATATTTAACACTACACACAATATGCGATAGTTTCCAACATTTTTGATATGGCAACTTACAAAATTGTACTCTTTTTGTTAGTGATTAAAGTTACAGGGAATTTATATAACAGCTGAATTAAGCAGAGCTTTCAACTGCTAAATATTTTATTAAACTTATGAAAGGTTTTACTTATAATTAATTATTCGACAAATTATTATGATAACTGTACTTCATTTGTTTTTCTTCGTTCTTCAATAAGTTTTCCACTGGTGTTGGTCTGGCAGAGTAGATCGTCTACCGACGTTCGTGGTAAGACACAAGAATGCTTGGCGTGCTTATTGTCAACTCTTACCGACATGTGATAAAATATTATTGAATATTCTAAATAAACGGGAAAGTGTTAATATCGACTTTTATTTTAACTCCCTCCAACCTAGTAGTTTTGCCTGTAATGAGATAAATACAACGCATAGCAGCTATCTAATTGCATAACACCTTTTCGTAAACGATTAAGACTAATGTTTCATTTTGATAGTTCAACAACATTCATTGAAGCAATGGATGGAACGAATAGAACTTCTGAAGAAATGGATTAGCAATCTGTTTCTTTCAAAACGATTCAGATTGTGCATGGCCGTGTATTACTTAATTAGGGTGCAGACCATAATGTTATATGGACATTGACCAAAGATTTGTAAGTAAATTAATTACTATGTATAAGCCAATGGTTTATACGACAACATGTCACGGATGATAACCAATTTTATAAGCGATATGAATACCTTTTTGTGGAAAATAACAGTAAACTATGGCAGTTACTTACCTGATTGAAGAGTGCCGCATAAACTGTTTAGGATTATAACTGAAATATCAGTGTGGCTGACTCTGGCTTGGCCACCATCAGGGATTTTAATTTTGATAACACAAATATTTAGTCGCTAATTAGTCGAAATTAGTCGCCAAATATCAGATTTAGTCGGTCACTGGTTCAAAAGTTAGAAGGGTTTATAGGTGGCCGATCTGGAGAGAGTCTCCCCAGCTTGGCCACATTTATATCTCAAAAACTAGGATACCTAACGAAGATCTGTTTTCTCCCAGATTTAGTCGCTAATTAGTCGAAATTAGTCGCCAAAAATCAGAATTAGTCGATCACTGGTTCAAAAGTTAGAAGGATTTATAGGTGGCCGATCTGGAGAGACTCTCCCCGGCTTGGCCACATTTATATCTCAAAAACTGGGGCACCTAACGAAGATCTGTTTTCTCCCAGATTTAGTCGCTAATTGGTCGAAATTAGTCGCCGAGTCACAGATTTAGTCGGTGTGTAATTAAAAAGATATTAAAGTAATAAATTTCTCCATACATTGGTACAAGCAAGTACAAAACACTTTAAGTAGTTTCTAGACAATACCTATTATGTCTTAAGACGCTACCCCGACCAAACGACCTTGAGTATTCGGTCCTTCTCTGTCCCGTTGATAAGTCTCGCTCTGTCCCGCTCACTCCGCCCGCGCATTTATCACAAAATCCACAATAAAATTGGAATTCTTTTAATAAAAAAAGATAAGCGATCTTTTCAAATAAAATAAAATGTGGAATATTTAGATTTTTAAATTATCTATCCATTGGTGTAATTCTTAAATTAACAGAACGTCAACTTTAGCAAAAGAAGCATGCTATCAATAATTTTAGAACATTTTTTACAAGGAGATTTTAAATGTAGGTATTTATAACACATAAAAATAAATTAAAATGTGCAATGTGATGACAAGATATCGAACATTAATAATGTGCTTTTAGATATAGTTAATTACGCTTCATTACTGAGTTAATAGCCTCTGAATAACGACAAAAAACGCGGTTTTGCCGGGGGGATCGCCTTAAGGTGGAATGTTTGTTTCTAAATAAACCTAAATATATAGATAGGTATATACATCTTTGATTTAAGAGCGCTGGGTCCCCGTGCTAGCATAGTATTAGGTAGATACATCATATATTCTTATTTGGCAACAGAAGTTTTATTATTCTAACGTAATTTAGGCCTTAACATTATAATTTGGTAAAACAGTTGTATGCGACTGTACATCTTGACACCAAATAGGCCAAGAGCCAGGTGTAATGTTTTCAAAGAAAATTAACCTACTCTAACATAGCAATTTATAACATAAACAAAATTATTTAATTGAGAATTTATATCTCTCTGACATTTCTAATGACTTTAGACCGATAAAACGAGAAGTATATTACACATATTAACAGAAATATTTTTATCTTGGCAATTTTTCGTTATCTTTTCGATCTAGCTCTTGGACTATACCTTAAAAGTTGAACTCATTTTATCTTCTAAACTAAGACCCGACTAAATCTGTGAATCGGCGACTAATTTCGACTAATTAGCGACTAAATCTGGGAGAAAACAGATCTTCGTTAGGTATCCTAGTTTTTGAGATATAAATGTGGTCAAGCCGGGGAGAGTCTCTCCAGATCGGCCACCTATAAATCCTTCTAACTTTTGAAACAGTGATCGACTAATTCTGATTTTTGGTGACTAATTTCGACTAATTAGCGACTAAATCTGGGAGAAAACAGATCTTCGTTAGGTATCCTAGTTTTTGAGATATAAATGTGGCCAAGCTGGGGAGACTCTCTCCAGATCGGCCACCTATAAACCCTTCTAACTTTTGAACCAGTGACCGACTAAATCTGATATTTGGCGACTAATTTCGACTAATTAGCGACTAAATATTTGTGTTATTCAAATTAAAATCCCTGATGGTGGCCAAGCCAGAGTCAGCCACACGAAATATCAAGTGAATTTTACCTTCAAGATTCGCTATAGGTTTCAGCCATCAATACAGAGAGAGGTTTACACTATTATTTTGCGTCACCTAGTGGAAAAAGGCGTAATAGGTATTAGGAGGCAGAAGCCTAGCACAACTGCAACACTTGCCTCGTGGGTCATGTCTGGTCATGTCGGCAGATGTGCCTTTTCACACCATAGATAGGGTATAGTTGTAGTTCATACTTATTCCTTTCAAACCGGTACACCGCATTTCCGCTTGGCGGTATAAACGCGTAGAATTGATGGTAGATGGTAGATGGCAGTAATACATTTTAGTTAGCTTATGTAGAGAAGTTAATCTTGCAATAGGCTCGCCCCCTACAGCACCAACAAGGTGAATTCAACAGGCCGATACCGGTGTTCTTATAAACATAAAGAAATGATCTTTTTTTTAATGACTTACTCTAGGTCACTCTATATTTTTACGACTTTATAAACATTAGAGGGCCGAAAAATGTGGGTGTAGGTACTATAGGTATAGCAACCCTTCAGGAAATACAGGCGTGATGTTATTTTAATCATGAAAATTGTTCAAAAATGGTGCCGAATTGCTGATAAAAAGTGTGAGGATCAGAGGCCTAAGTCAACTAATTTATAAACGTTACAATGGTCTCTCAATGGTGAGTTTTTGACAGTTTTGCCATACAAAAACTGTCAAAAGCTCACATTGAGACCATTGTAACGTTTATAAATTAGTAGACTTAGACTCCAGGAACCTCGACAGATTGTTAAAAAAAACATCAATTATCATTTTGATTATCGTATACCAAAGTAAATCGTAAAATTCAATTGACCATCGTTGTTTTACATCAGAACATGAAACACAAGAAACAGTGTTCTGGGTGGTGTTATGTAGGTAAATAGGGAGGCACATTGATCAAGATGAGAACCTAATCAGAGATGGCGACTGCCGAACTCTTTTAACAATCTCTCGAGGTTCCTGATCCTCACACTTAAGGCAATTCTGGTGTTTCAATAATATCTATGATTAACAACATATTTAACATAACATAACATCACGCCTGTATTCCCCGATGGGATAGGCAGAGGTGTACCCATAGTACACCCACATTTCACCAGATATGTTTAAGTCCCATGTAATAGGGGGCGAGCCTATTGCAAGTTTAACTTCCCTACATATTTAATCTAAAATGTAATATATCAATCCTATAGGTATATCTAATCTCAATATTCTAAATCGAATCGTGCATTATCTGCCTACATAATTATACATGCGACTAGGTTAGGAAGGCATTGGTCTGTAACTAGGATTTTGATCGTCCTGCAAGGTTGCTATGATACCTAAGTGCACACGGTACCTAGGTATTTGTAGTGTAGATAAGTGCAATAACTACAAAGGGCCCGTTGTAAATAATTCCTGATGTATGTAGGTAGGTACCTACACAGGTTTTATTCCGAAAGAAGATTTTATAACATTTAAATATATAACAAATGCATAATATAAATAAAAAACACTTACAATAAACACTATCTACATATCTCTGTGCGGTGTCAGTTCTCACAATTCTATAAAATGTTGCATGGTGTCAAAACCATGGCTGACCCCAAATTGAAACAGTCACCTGCACGCCCAGGTGCGTACGCGCAATTAATATCATCCTCTAATAATAGATACACCTCGCAACAATAATTTATTTGTTTTATTGTCTTTATCGCTAGCGAAGAATTCGACACGTTAATCGCGTAAACCTAAAATATATTGTTTCCTCCGTTGCGAAATGCTATTCAAAATGTTCCCATTTATTGGACCACTTCTTTATCTTAATTGAAAATATAGACGGAGATATTGAAATGTTTTTATTTTGTAGGGTGTATTAATTGTGTGAATAAACACATTTGCAATCTTATCATTGTTTATTGGGCATCAGTAGTTTGGGGCAAATTAATTTCCTGTGGGAACTAATCGCATCAACATCGCTTTCCTTTGCTAAGTGTTTCGTGAGTGGACCTTTATTAGTTTACCTTTAACATTAATTTCAAAGGATACATGTAAGTTTAATCAATTTATTAGTTTCTAAGTAAATTGGTTGTAAATTAAAATGCTTTTAATTTTACTTTTATTTTGTTAAATTGCATTCAGTCGGTAGATGACTAGTATGTGTAGATACCATATACCCACTTCAAATTCGTTGATGTGTGTCCACAGTTCCTAATAGTTATTAGCCTTTGATTAGGTCAGTCCCCACGTATGTAGGTACACGTGTTTGATTCAACGTCTGATTAGTTAGTGCGTCATGTGTTTTATTTATAACCGTCGAAGCTGTTAAAGTTATCGTGGAAGTGATCGGTTCGCTTGAGGAGCATGCAAATCACCGCACTACGCCACGAGGCGGCATGCGGGCGGACTCCTCACTACCACAATCGTGGGGAGGCACGGCTTACATTAACATTTTATTTTTACATAAATTAGTTTGTAAACGTGTATTGTTATGCAGTTTTGGATACCATCAGAACCACTGATATCCTTACACATTGTAAGAAAGTACTAAATAATGGAAGGTGTGCTCTGTGCTCATTCCATTTAACAGTACAGTCTCATTGTATAATTAATTAGGCACCTAGGTACCTACTCGAAATTAAATAATAGAGCAGTCAGTAAAATCTGCAATGTGCTCTTGTAATTTAATCGAATTGTTTTTACCGACATGTTCAACGTTTTGGTAACCGACAACGCGAGGGCTACGCCAAAACTACGATCATTTTTTATTTTTGATTGATGCTCACACTTGATCCAGTATTCTTATTTTCATGTTTTGGCTACTGCCGTATTATTTAATTCTCATTTATTTCAATCAAATGTATCCTGTAATTAGGGGAGTTCTCACATAGTATCTTCCCTTAGGTAAGTTTTATTGTGTGTGAAACAATATTGCGTAAATAAGGAAAAAAGAACCGTATCAAGTAATCGTATAAGTTACTTATTCGCTATCAGCTTTCACTACGTTTATTATCTAAGAAGCCGGCACGAGTGGCATTATCTTATTTAGTTATTAGAAAGATACTCAATTATCATTTATTTGCAAACTTTATTGCAAGCTGATAGTACTCCTATTGATATTAAAAAAGGTGTTTATAATTGGATATTGTATGTAAATAAGTATCCTTTTCGAGAAGGTTTAAGAGCTTTTTCAGGGAAGATAGCGATAAGCCAATCCAATCCAGCTGATGTATTCTGTAAATATTTCACCGTGAAATTTAGGTGAAGTGTGCTGTCAATAGTGTTAATCCCTAGCAGTTAAATGGCAGCTCATTTCAAGCTCACTTCACCTAACTTATCACGGTGATATTCTTACAGAATAGACCACCAGTTACCCTATCCTACCTATTAGTCTAGTTATACACATCTGACGCATTATTCGGAAAATTGCAATGGCAGTAATGTGATGCGGTGTGGTAAACTGTGGTTTCACAAATGGAAATTAAGTTATATAAACCCTAATCTCAGAGATAAAATATTGAATAAATTAAAATGTTGTAGTTTTTCCCATTGTCACCCAAGCTTCAAGCTGTAGGGTTCAATGTCAGCGGTAGGGTCACACCGCGGTCGAACCATACGGGCGACCGATGACGTACACACATTGTTATTGTTTGAAAACCTCGTTGACGCCACGCATCTCCATGATAAATATTTATTACAAAAAAAGTAATTTTGAAAAATTTTGCACGCTTAAAATTGGCTATGAGTTATAATCCGTGTAGGGGAAGCACAATGAACCCCATCAACCGAAAAATGATTAACTAGCGATTACACTGACGGATGGGCGGCGCGCGCGCACTGGCTTCTCTAACCATAGAGCTTACAATCTACTACAACCGGTAACGAAAACTTTGAAGCTCTAAGATGGTTATGAACATCGGATATTTCCCGTTTCACTTCAGCAAGCAACGGCCAAAAACACTAAAATTTAGTTTTTTTTAGATCTTCCGTAGACGTGTTAGATAAACACTGCTGCACGTAGGCTAAAATAATTAATTACCGACATGCAAACAACAATTACGCATTCAGTAAAATTTGCAGAAGCAACATGAGTGTAGGTGAAATTAACGACTAGAAGAGGCTCAGTTTCCATTTGAAACTGGCTACCTAACCTAACCTAACCTAACGTTACCGGGGAAGTCCTGAGCTGAAAACTGACTACCTCTACCTACATAAGTTCTGTAAGAAATAAAAGTTTATCTTGCTATGCGCTGTCTGTCTATCGTACACCCTGTGGTTTACAGTTTCACCGGTGAGTGAGCAGCGCTTTGGATGCGCGGGCGCACGTGCCGCGACATATGGCGGCGCCATACTGTTTGTTTGCCAATCATAACGGACATATTTCATCAGATAACGGCCCACCGCCTCCGACATATTGCCTCCATCTAAAACAATGTGTAACAATTAAAATGTCGACACGTTACCGAATTAATCTCGTGGAAGATTCGTTATGGTTTTCAGCGGAGCTGTGAGGGGTGCTAGATCAAAATCATCGTAGATTTTTATAATGAGGATGACTAGAACATCCTAACGGACTTGTGATTGATGATACCTAATAATATTTATCATAGAATTGGATATGAATATTAGTTTCAATTGATTGACTTGACTTGATTTAGGCACCTGTTTATTAGAAAGCTTTCGAGAGACAGATTTTATTTCTGTACCATCAAAAAAGCAGCAACCCTGTTATTTTCAATCTAGGCCGATAAATCACAAACTATTGAGACTGAGATTCAAAACATGAAATCCTAGGTTTTCCTATCATACCTACCATGTCGTAGGCATCTCAAGTAGTCACAAACATAGGAATATTAGCATCAGAAGTTATGCATAGATTTATTTACCTTCTCGCTTTGTCTACCCCAAAGCTTTACATTAAAGATCAAACTTTGTCAAACGTTCCAAATATCTGTGTTCGCGTGCCGACGCGAGTTATTTCGTACCGGTACATAAACTCGTAGCTTTAAGTGCAAACAATTATATAAACACCAGGCTCGTCCCAACGTTAGGTCCCCCTTGAACGAGACCAATTGATATAACCTGCAATTTGGAGCGGGCACGGGCGCAGGCGCAGGGCGGCCACCATATGGCGCGGATCCATTGCCAGCGATTCGAGGGACAACCACCAAACCTTGCAGACACATTATTATACGAGCCAAGGAAACCTTGTTACTGGAACTGTCGAATATCTAAGTTTATTGAAATTTATTGATGGTATAGTTATATTATAGTGTATCAAGAATCGCACCTGACTATTTATTTCTATTTTATGTAAGGTTAAATATTATACCTAGCGGTTATAATCATATACCTACTAAGGTTAAAAATTAATAGAATACTATATTTAGTAAACATGGAAATCGTTAACCCGAAGATATGTGATAAAGTTTCTGATTTACTTTTACGATTGTTATTATTCAGCGCTGCGCGTGCGACGCTTCTTGTTATGATTGAACTCGCATCCATAAAATTAAGGCTTTATAAGTCTACTGTTAATTATATCGTTATTAAAATTATTATAATCTGAAATATATACAAATAATAAAGTTTGACCTGAAAATTACAATAACTATATTTCTTTATATCTTATGCAAACGACAATGCAGTTAATAAATTAAACATAAACCTATCCATATATTATTATGATTACTTACCTATTGAAAGGTGTTTGCGAGTAAATAAAAACGGACTGAATAACATTTTTACTGGCAAGTATGTCTGATCCAGCAACAAAGTAACTTTAGCCGTAAACGGAGTGCAACCCCACGACTTTTTTGAATAACGAAAAACTTCTTGAATTTTTTAGAACATCATAAGGCATCTCATAAAAACTGTCGCGGTTTTGTTTTACAGATGACTCTACAAGGAGAAAGTTTCTTGGAAATATTTCTGGCCTCAAAGACTTTATTAAAAATTATCGATAAAAAGTTCAAAAAGCAATCCTTAAAAGATAAGGAAGTATTGAACTATTTGTAAGTCGTTAAGAAACTGTATTATTATTATATCACTTACTCATTCCTAATGACACCACTACCATTATAATTATGGACGTAGCGTACTAAGCGTATATCTATAAATAGTCCACAAGTAATCCTCATAAAAATCATTGAAATGCGCTGAGTCATAAAAACTGCGTATGCACACATAACGATTAGATCGTTGATGTCTTTTGTACGGCGGGCATGTTAGTGCACTCTCGAACATTTACAAAGATTAGATACGAATACTAGGCCGGCTATCAGTGGTTTCATATCCAGGAAAGTTATTATAAACTGAAACTGTTATTTATACAATCTGTTTTTTTTTTATATCCCATAACTCTAGGTTATGATTGAGACCTTAACAAAGAATCAACTGGCATATGAATTCAATCATCCTTTTTTTTTTGTTTTTTTTTACAGCCTTAGAGTTATGGGATATAAAAAAAAACACGTTGTATATAAAAAAAATAAAAAAACAAATTGTATCCTAGTTATGCCGATCTGTTATCAGCTATTAATCGCCCCATTTATTTATCACTAACTAAGTAGTTTTCGTAAGCAATCTTATAATTGACTCACATTTAATAGAATTACAATCATAAATCTCTTTATTATGTTATTAATACATAATTAATAATTTACACGGATTTCATGAGATATAATTGTAGAGCATGAAACTATAAACTCAATTTATACGTTCTAAGCTAAATATAAGTTCTGGTTTAATGAAGCTGTAAAACCTGAAATGACGTCACCATGTTATAAGCCGTGGGAAAATGTGTAGTAAACACGAAATGAATAAATAAACAAAGCTAACGTTATACGTCGACGTCGTCGGTTAGCCCGGATCCTTGTAACGTCTAATGTTATATTGTGTACCATATACTATGTACGTAGTACGTATGTTATATAACCAGCAGTTTTAAGTGTATTCCCATGTAAGAAACACGTGTGTATTTTATTAAACCACTAAGTAAATTGGGTGTGAAGAGAACCTGTTTAAGCTCCTCCGTATGAAATGGAAAGTGAGCGGATGCTCATCATATCGGTCCGTAAATGTTCACTGATAAATGTGGGATACCATAAACCGCTACTGGAATCGATCCTGCGAGGATTACGTTTGCCATTGGTAGGTTGGGGATCGGTAACTCGTGTCAGATAAATTGATAACACATGGGAATTGACTGATATAGGGGTAGATTTTCGTCGTTCAAATGTTACCACAAATAACTAACATATCCTTTGTTTGCCAGAGAGACACAAAGACAATCTTCAAGTTAAAGTCTCAGTTTCCTTGCCATCAAGTATCTTTCTGTTTTTATATTACGCACTTTATTTACATTGTAGACATAATTTCAAATAAAAACATTTTATGGAGCGGATGTAAAACTGCAGAATTTTTATACAGCCTGAAGGCAAAATAGGAAAAAATCAGAAACATATTTACATAATAAACGCACTAAGTTGTCTGACGAAGATGATAGCTGACAGTCGATAGGTAATTACTACAGATGCGATCTCAGTAAGTAGGCAGGATTTATATACAGAATTCACATCGATTTTCTCAGGTCTGCCTGCAATTTTTGTTTACAAACCTCAGTCAGAGGAAAAATATCAAATACGATACAGACAGAGTAAGTAGTTTACTATCCCACTACATACAATGGCACAAGATCGAGTTCTCCCAAGTCTGCTGAAAAAGCTTCCATTCTACTTACCTTTGTTCTTAAACGCGTCTCCTTATTACATTTTACAACTTTAAGTAAGAGTACTTAAAATAACCCTCCTTTTTTGGCTTCGCCGTAGTCGGGTAATAAACATAATCCCATTTTAACTTAAACTTAATTTTAGTTTAAGTCATAGGTACTTCAAACTCAACAAAAGAAATTACAGTAGGCGCGTGGGCTTGTTGTCTGTCGATTAACTATGAAAGGTGGATGGGGACACGCGACGTGCGCCGGGCGGCTCGCACCCGCGCCCGCGCCGCGCCGGCAGCGGCTAGATCCCACCACTTACCAGCTAACCCATTTATACGCCGCGTTGAAAACAGGACTAAATGAATTAATGCAAATTTATACTATAAAAATTGTCGCAGGTGCGCCAGGACGAGTTCCAGCCATCGTCGGATTCGATTTAACGCGCTTGCGTCGCGCGAAAGTTTTATTTATAACCGCGTAGCCTGCTCAGCTATTAAGCGCAACGAGCACAATTGCAATTTGGCGAAAATAATATTCACTTTCTATATAGACCAACATACCAACATACAATGACAGAATCGCAATATTTATTATTGAGGTTGTTTAGAAATTGATTAAATCACAAATATATGAGATCCTTGTTCCGGATAACTGAAATATTTTAATGTCCAGACGTATCTTAGTAATAAAACGCCTATTAACTACTTATAGAGTTTAAAACTTGGGTTTTATAATCCGCAATAAAGTTATTTTATTCAGTTCAGATGTGGATATTAAATTGTGATTATTAAATACCTAATTGCTTGCTATGAGTGCTTCCAGATTATGACTTTAGAATACGTAATTGAAACCATAAATGTTTTATCTTCATTGATATGAACTCGCCGTCAAAGTAACATTGAAATTAAATAATTATTTTCATCTGTTAATTGCTGTAATTAGAATGCTAATCAGACATAAAAAATCTATATTTTAATGGTTATGTAGAATCTCTGCAAACGGGTACCATACCGATACCTAGCCACGGGCAGTTCTATTAACATACCTGCGAAGAATCTAAATACTTACTATCTTTGATTTTTATAACTGTAGGCATGTAGGGAAAATCAGGACTTTATTTTGTATAGATTTTATTTCATTCATAGGGCTGAAGTAAGGCTTATTTACTAGGCAAGTTAAGGTGACGTCCGTTGGGTCATAAAGGCGGCGGCAGATGTTACGACTAGTAGACGCGGTGAGCCGCAACGCGTGGCGTCATTGTGCGACCGACGCGCGAACCTGTCGCACAATCATAACACATGAAATTCATGGCCGTACCTACTTAATGTAGGCTTTGTTGTGCCACTACCACATGCCGTCGCCGCTGACACTTAATTGCAATTGGCTTTAATAATTAACCGGACAGAATGACCGTGGCGAACTGGCAATTTATCGGAAAACATATTTATTATATTGATGACGGCTTCTGATAAACAAAGAATGTGCATTGTTTTATTATGAACTCATCTCCTCCTTTTTTTATTCGTATAAAAATTGAAATACCTACTAACCTATAAAAGAGTAAGTACCAAAAATTATTCCCAGACGGTTCACAAATACACACCACTGACTACTGGTAATTATTGAAATATTTATTCAACTGTGCAATCTATAAAATCACGTGCCACATAATACTTTTAAAAAATTTTGTTCATTTCCTGAAAAATATGCACCGACAAAAATACAATGACTAATATGAATATGCTGTGTAAATGAATTTTGCGCTATGACAAAAGAAACTGCAGTATCACATTCATATTGACTGAAATGAAAATACTGCCATCATTAAAATGCCAGTAGCAGCAGTGTATGTTAGTTGTTACTATTTTATACAAACACTGAAACATATTTATTTCAATCAAAATTTTTTTTTATGTAATTTGCATTTGCATTTTTGTTTTTTTTTTTGTCTCGGCCAAGCTATGTAATTGGTTAATATAACTAACTAATTAATTTTCCATACCTAAATTAATTTAAATTCTTTGCATGTTGAGATGCGATATTAATATAAATAGTTTTGATAGAGTATCTTTCTTCGTCACTAAATAATATCACAGAATATAATGCATAACTCTCTTATAAATAGCTCTGAACGTCGTTCCCGCGTACATTTAGGTGGGTAATTTATAAGTCGATCGACAATAATTATTGCTATATTATGTTAATTTATTGGAGGACCCATACTACTAAATGTAATCATGGCGGGTACCGTGCAGACCGTGCTATACCCATAGGTACCCATAAAATCTTGAAAATATCTTCATTTTCGAATAGCGTCATCCTATACACAATTTACTATGGCAATATGAAAGCTTAACACTGGCACTCAGCTTACGTTTTTGCATATCTTTACGCACGTTTAAATGGAATCGTTAAAAGCATTTATGATATTATGTTGATACTGTCGTCTACAAAATGGTTTTTGTCTACAAATGGGAGCTATCCACGATCGGCTCTGATTATGAGTACTTAGGTATTTTTTTCCTGAAAAGTCTAGGATGTAGGTAGTAAGGTAATCAAAATTAGCACTTTGAGGGACACGAAACGCCCAAAGGAGTTATAACAATAAAACTTCTATTGTGTCTCGTTCAGTGTCCTTGGATGTGTTAATCTTGATAATTAGGTTTTGTCTAAGTACAGGGGTGACCACGTCAAACAAATCAAATTAACTGGTGATACTTTACAAACAGGCTATGATGACTTATATTACCTATTTAAAAAAAATGTATATTCTAAAAATAATAATAAAAACTCTATTCTGTTCCGAAAAAACACGATACAATATTAAAAAACTAGTAACAGATTACATGGGAGCCTTAGGTGCTAGATTTAGAAATTGCCTGGTCCCCACACCAGGATTCCTCGTGTCGTGGGGTCCAGAAGATACTAAATACTCAAGCTACGACCTAAAACTGCTTTCTTGAAGTAAATACTTTTGCTGCGAAGCGTACCTCATAATTTCTGTCAAGAAGATTAAGCGGTCAATGGTGGCGCAGAACATACGTACGGAATGATGCAGCTTTGATACGGTTACTGAATTCTCTATACTTAGCAGGCATGGTTTGATACCTAATTAATACGGGGTAATTGCCGACATAAGCTTGCATTTTTCAAAATACTTGCTGGTATTGCGACTGGTCCATAAGCCATAATGCGATGGGTAGTTTACATAAATATCTCGTATGCATAATATTAGTGAATGGGGAATCACTTGATGTGGTAGAGATTATTTCTTCATTCGCAAAATGAAATCTATGGTAGGTATTTGCATAATGAATGATATTTTTGCGTTCATTGCATAAGACAGCGGATAAAACGCTCATGATCGTGTACAAAACAAACATTTCTATGTTAACTTCCAGATTTCTGCTTTTCATGATTTCCATGGAAAGGTTATAGACCTACAGTACCTAGCTTCTTATGAACTAGCAAGTAACATTAGTACACAACCATATCAATTGGAGCGTACTGAACCAAAAATTTTTACTTGTCAACATTATAAGACAACTGGCAGCCATTGGTCAAAGTTTTGCGAAAGGAGAGTATCGCGAGTTCGCGACACACAGTTATCTAATTCTCTTGGTAGAATAGCTAGCAGAAATTAATAGTTTGCAGTGTGCTGTTGATACTTGTCATTGTCATTTGTTACCAGCAAGCTAATTCTGTGAATAACATCATTGAAATTCTATGACACCAAACATCCGCGAAATATGTGTCTTTGTTGTTTTAATTAAGGTTATTAAAGTAAGCCGAAATTATGCTGTCGTATAGAGAGGTTCCACATTAGCATTTACATTGAGCAAGCCTTTAGCAACCGTCGAAACGGTAGGATTTAATGACGAAGGATCATGTTGCAGGATCTAATGACGTCAGTACATAGCGCGTTTAATGTTGCTTGAAAGTGAAGATGAGCCCGAGGCGGCGCGGCGGTGTAATGGTGGTGGAATGGGGCATGCGCAGGCGGCGCGGGCGAGCGCAATGTGCGCGCGCGACCTTTTGCGCGTAATTACTAGGCGCGTGCGCTCTCCGCGCAAGTCGCACGCACCGTTCGCCGATACCCGCTCCCCGCTGTCTGCTTACATATATGGAAACAGCTACTTTACAACACACTCGCCCTTTGATTAGCATTTTTTGTGTTTGATTTTAATCACACTAGTTAACAAAGTGTTTTATTATACTCAGTAGTTTTTTATCAATAACGACTAAAATGCTTCGTATGTTTTGTTACCTGTCAACATGAGCATTGACGAGTAATTAATCATTGCTGCTGTCATTTTTCATGAGGAAACAGCATAATTTAAAACTGTTATGCGTGTAAACCTCGAAAGTATTCACAGGGTTGTGCCTCTGTCAACTGGCATCGAACACGAACAAACATTTATTCTAAATTAACAACGATATTTAGCCAAATTAGACGGTTTTCTACACTAGCCAGACTATCGCTATTTGTATGCCCGAGATTTGACGTCCAATCTTAGTCTCATAACCATATATAGAGCTTTTATGAATTGGTCTGAAAATTTTAATCAAACCTTTTATGATCTTCTGTGTGTTTAAAGTAAAAAGTTACCCATAACCCGCATCTTGAAAAATGGATAAGTGTGACACCATCACCTACATAGATCACACTTAAATTCGGTCTATCGTTATAAAGTGGTCTGTAAAACCATTATAAATGGTCAATTACATTTAGGTATTATAAGTTATTCATACGTAAATCAATTGTTTTCTCATAAGTAAACATGTAATTGTTGCAACTGAGTTGTTTTTTTTCCAAATATTTATCGCGGTCGTTAAATACATAATAACATTAACTCATTTCATTTTCAATATCGATAGCTATTATTACTTGAGTATAATAGACAGAAAATGGCGATACGCACTCGAAATAGCCACTGTGCAAAGGAAACGGTCTTGTCCACGGATTAATGACGGCAATTAAATCGGTTCAGTCCGGCGCACGGCGGTGCGGGCGGCCGGCGGCCGGTTTGTCCAAAAGGTTGTTTTTTGCTATGCCACCGTCTTCTAGACTGTACTTAATGAAAATCAATGGTTCTGTAATCTATAGGCAGGAATACACTCGCAAAATGATCAGTTTATACAGAATAAATAATATCTTGATCCATGAATTGGATATAAAAACCTGAATATCGTTCTAATTGATCTTTGTGTTGAAAACTTGGCATTTATGTTCAATAAATTGCCTTAACTTAATTTTTTCACAGTCTTTCAGAGGTTTCTATGCTAAATATATTTCAATTCTTAGGAGTTACACTGTTCGAGGGGCTTGAGGCTAAGTAATGCACAGCAACAGTAATAACAGCCGCACGCGGTTGGTCCGTGGATGGGTGACCATCATAACATACGAAGACCCCTCCGTGCCTCGAAAAGCACGATAAGTGGTTGGTCCCGGCTGTAATTTGTAGATCTTTGACAGTTGTTACGGGTCGTCAGAAGTCCGAAAGTCTGACAACCAGTCTTAACAAAAGAGTATCCTGTTACCTAGTAACTGGGTTGTGGAGGACAGATAGACAGTCGCTTCATGTAAAATACTTGTATTTAGCTGCATCTGATTAGACTGGAAGCCGACCCTAACATAGTTGGGAAAAGGCTAAGCAGATGATGATGACTTGGGAGTTACACTGATTTTCAGGGTTGTCTACAGAACAAAAATATAAATGCGTGTCGATAAAATGACCATAAAAATAAATATCTACATATGGAAATTGTCAAACAAGAAGAAAAAACAATCTTCGTTTCACACACTTTATAACGGTAAATGTCAATTATTAAGATAAACGCAACTTGAATATAATAATAATCAATACAAAAACAATAGAAATACGTAATGCCGTTACCTGTCGACCGTTTTATAATTACCAAAGAGCGAGAGTGGATACACACTTACTTACGGAGTGAATTATCGCAGGCCGCTTCTCAGATTGGAATCAATTAACTGGAGGCGACGCGCTCCCGGTCCCGGAGCGGCCTTCGCGGCACCTGCCGGCCGCTCCCCGCCGAGAGGCGCGGGCGCGAGCTGCCCCGGCCCCCGCACCGCACGCGCCGCAGGGCTCCGGGACGCGGCTCCTTCCCGGCCCACGGTTACCGTTAGCTGGTCACCCTGCGCACTTATCAAAGGCGCGTGATTGCCCATTCATTATCCGCCAGCAAAATCGCGGCACCTTTGGCGGTTAATTGCGCTAACCCAATTTTTTGTATCCGAATTTCGAGTTGTCGCTCGGGATACCACATTGCGATGTTTATTTCGATTGTCATGTGTATGGATGAAAATATTGTGTCGTTCAATAAAAATATAGCTTTACATGCCATTTTATTCTGTGTTGATGATTCTACTAAAATATAGGTTATATTCGGTGCATCTTATGAGTTTTATTGATCTCCGCGTACAACCTTTCTGTTGTCAATATTATTCGATTGCATACGATAATTGCCTTTAAGTTCTGAATCATGATGCGCAGCTGAGACGCGGCATCGTATATCTGAGCCCGAAGGACGTAAAAGCATGATTTACCAACAGTAGTTAAAACACTCATTAAGTGGACATGAGCGGCGACCGCAGCCGCCGCCGCGGGGCATGCGTTAACTCGCCCAGACATCTTCACTGAGCGTTTGCGAGTATTGCGAGCCGCCCAACCCAAACCAGGCTGATCGTTGCCCGCAGAAATAAAATACCTGAAGTTATTTAATTTAGTAATTATTAATTTTTATATTCTCTGTTCGCATTGCAAAAGATTTCAATTTTTTATTGAAATCTCTTATCCTGAGATAAAGGATAAAGAAAAACAGTAATAACACAGCACACAAAATAAAGGCGACTAGAAAGTAGAAACAATCAAACTCAAAAACTTTACAGAGAACAGCTTAAAGAAAATGGTTTTTCGATGTATGAAGTTGTAGGCGCTCAAAATTTCGGCGTAGAATAATATTGTGCTACGAAATTCTATCCGTTACGAAAACTTAAGCGCGGACAATTGTTGAGTACCAAAATAGCGGAAGGAGATTTCAGATTATGTTGATTCCTATACTCACTATAACATGGCGTCTACGCGGACCTACAGAGATATCATTCATCGAATATCACACCTATTTTCCCTAAACGGTTACGCAGAGGTGTTCCTTCAGTAGGTACCTAGGTACTATCACATTTCGCCAATTATGTTTCGAGTTCAATTCCATTTAACACGGGGAACGAACGAAACTTTTTCCATCATCAAAAATTAATATTCTGGGCTGCTATTGTGAAGTTTTTGTTGGAAAAATCCTATAGGATCCCACCCAGAACCTAAGGCTCAGGTGGAGTCGCGTTGCCACTACTACACAAACGAGGCAGCCTATTAGTTCTAGTGCTGGGAAGTGTGTAACTAATGTGTATCTACTGATAACATTTTTCTTGGAACATAGATTTGCTTCTGAGACATTCATTATAAAAAATAAGGACAACACAGTAATTAAGCGACTGGCAGGATACATTTTCCGACTGATCAAATTCTAACTCAGATGCTGTTTACAAAGGGTGACATAAAAGGAAAACCTTGCCTATCAATGGCATATAATTATAATATAAATAGCAGAACAGGTATGTCTGATGTACGTGAAATGTGAAGACAAGATATAAGTATTTAGGTTCAGGGCTGGTCTAAAGACCTAACAAATCCAAGTATGGTCAAACGTTATAAAAACATAACACGGGGGCTTAATGCACCTTTCCAATCAATTACCAATAAATAGCGTATAAGATAGGCTAGAGGACGACCGCGGCGACGAATTCCGCGCTTCACTGCCTGAAGCGTGCGCCTACTTTTTGCAATGGCAGGTGCAAGCGCATATGCTATTAAATTGTCAAAGAATACACGTACGCATGCCTGTGTATGCCTCTGATAGCTTCCAATAATCAAAAGTCAAGTGAATGCCTGAGTGCTTTTGAAAAGACTATAGACGCGATTGTAGCTCAACTTATTTATGCGCACACGCAAACTCTCAAGCGCGCCCAGCAGTCGGTTACCGCAAACATTAACTGTTGTGTATTTAATCATGTATTTATAAAAGCTATAAATATGAATATCTGAAACGTAAGTTTTTGCCGAGGACTCGTGCACTCATTACACAATTACACACGCAGTGATCGAAAACCGCAACATAGCAGCAGTGCGCGCCTGCGCGATGTGCGCGGCCTCGGCTTCGGGAACATGTGTACACTCAATATGGGAGCGCGCACGGCGTAAGAATGATCGCAATTAGCGGAGAGGAGCGCAGTTTTGCGTCGTAATGAGCGGGCGTGTCGTACGTACCACCGCACCGCACGACTTACACAATGCGCACACTCCACAAGCTTTTACGGTTTCAGCCGACGCCCGCCATATGACTCGCCGCAATCGCCTTCTAACTGTAGGCCTCCAACAGCTAAGATATGCAAATTGATACCGTTTGTAACGGATGCTTAGGCAATAAATGTAGCACTGATTTTTGGAATTCCCATACGTTATTTTTGGAATAAACACGCTTAAGTGTGGCTGCGCATTGTCGCATGGTAGGTATTATTTTTAAAACGAAGTCCTAGTTTTTGTCGTAGCCATAAACAGCATTAGGTTAACAAACAAGTATCCTCCGTAGGATGTCCAGCCAACTGAACGGTAAAAATTAAAATATTCCTTGAACTTTTACAAGGCAAACCATTTATCGTAATGTTACGACTATTTCCAGCAATTCGGGAAACCGTAGCTACTATTCTCAACACTACCGTTTTCTTAATCAGATCCTCGATAAAGCGTAGAGAAAGTGTTCACCTAGTCCCATGCATTGAGCAAATAAAGGCGGTGCACACAAGTGGATGACTCACGGCACGCGCAGGCGCTCCAATAAATCCGTTAAGGGCACATGGCGCGGGCGCAGGCAGCGCGCCGACTCGCGTGCTGAATCTTGTCTCAAGCACTGAGGGTGCTTCTTAGACGCGACATGTGTCGATCGCAGTTATCGACAGTTAGATTTTAACGTTAGAAACATTAATTATAGGTAATGTTTTTCTAAATGTAACTTTGTTAGTGTTTCGACCGTAGCGCAGTGCGTAGCTTAATATTTTATTAAGGTCGTATAGGAAACTAAGTTCAATAAAATATACGTAAGCAAATTAAGTAAGGATTTGTGTACCTGAATGAATTAATATTATCAAGGAATTAATTGCGTAGCTCATTCCAATTCTATGATCGAGTTAATTGTGTGTTTAATGGAACGGATTGTTGGTAGAAAACTTTGACATTTTATAACATCTCCTATCTCGTACACTCACTTTTTATACGACAAGGTCACAAAGAGGAATGTGAAAAATTCCAGCTGGAATGGAAGCCAGTGACCAATACAAGCAGTCAACCACGATTAATTAACTACATCTTCATTAGGGTTCCGTCTCTATTTAAAGATGTTGGCGAAGGCTTTTATATGACTTGATTCATGCTGAATATTGTAATCCACATCTGAAAACACCTCACAAATTCAGGTTTTCATGCCTATTTGATTATTTATATGTATTGTAATCAAAAGAGTTTAGAGATAAACAAGTTTTTCTGATTAAAGATGTAATGTCAAGCTGAAGCATTTTTGTCCACAATAAAACATTTATTTTGCAAAACGTAAAAGGATAAAAGTACGTAGAAACCGCAATAAGACTTGTCTTGACTGTCCCCAAATCACATTGCGTGTCGATATCTAAGTTGGAACACTGGTTGCATCCCTAAGCCGCAGCCACCTGCCACCCGCACCCCTACACTATATTTTATTCCACTTAATCGTCCTTTCCGTTATATTACCTGTTCTTATAAATACTTAAAGCAAATATTCTCGTTTGTATAAACGCTACAATGTCTGATCGTCCTATTAACTATAATAGACACTTTTAATTGAGAATCTATAAAAGGTTTCGCGAACTGCTGGCCGTATAAGGGATAAGCATTCATCATGGAAGCCGTGGCTCTCATCTGCCCAATTAATAAAAGTTGACTGTAAGGAATGGCGCACGGCGACAGCGTCAGCCGCCTGCGTCGGCGCAGCACCGCACCGCCGCCGCGCGCCTTCGACCGGTTCTGTACGCCTGCAGCTGAAAGATACGTACCTTTCTACCCTTCAACTGTTTTATTTTGATTTACTTATCTATCAACCATGTACTCGCATACTTTATGAACGTGTTTAAGGATTTGCATGGTTTTTATCTGCATACATCTCCCCACACTACCTACCTGTCCACTTTTAGTTTAAAGTTTTTGTGATTACACAAGATTCTCTTGTGTTAACTAAAATATAAATTGTATATAGATAACCTACTCAACACTTCACCGCCTAGCACCTAGACCTAACTTTATATAGGTTAGGTATCTTATAGCGGCACAACTTGTCCCGTTAATCGATTAATTACCAAAATTTTCGGGAACATCCAAAAATAAAAGTCACAACGAACTATGAATGAATAACAAAATCTTATCAGACTAACGATCGTGATATCTTGAACCCGGCTTCATTAATTCACCCAGAAATCGAAATGGAGGCTTTAATTCGTATTTTGAACAAAGGGAGAAAACAAAAACAGCTACAGAAAAAAGAAGGATAAAAAGTGGCGCGGGCGCGTGCCGGGGCGACATGTGCACGCGCCGAGGATCCGCGCTAACGGGCCGTGACGCGCGTCCCGAGCCCCGCGCCCCCGCGACTCGCGCCCCCCGCACCCCGGCACGCGCTCGCCGTTATGTTTACAGCCCCCATGGCTCTCCCCCCCCGGCCGCACCACCGCGCTGCACGCGCCCTCCCCCGCGCCTGCACTCGCTGAAGCACTTCCCCCACTGAAGCCCTACATTGCCTCGCGTAACAAAACACGCAGCAACCAAAGCAGATTATCCGCCTAATTGAATTTCCCGAGATTGCTATTACAATTGCTTGATCAGGTGAAAATGTGATTAATGAAAGACAATATTCTAATAAGCTGAGAATTCTTAGTTACGTTGCTGAAAAAACCGAAAGAAAAAACTTCTAAGTTGCAGTTTGGCCACTGATTTAGGTATAACTTTTGTATTAAAGAAACTGCATTAATTTGTAAATTACATTATTACCTAATACACTCTAATTATGTCAATTACCTCTACGTTCTTAGTAACGATTTATATATGTCTGCTGCTCACAGCATAAAAAATATTTATGTAGTTGTAGCTGCAAGTTGCAGTTATTTTTAGCCACATAAATAGTTTTTATCGAATATTTTAATTGGAACTGTAATACATAATAAGGCATTTAAAGTGTCACGTAAAGTATCGATCGCCAATTTCTCATGCAAGTTCGTAGAGCACCTTTCCATCTGTCAAGCCATGGGCAATTCATAAGAAGTATTACCTATTTATGCAAAGTTAATCAGTTTTTACTTCGGGCTTACAGCGTTTAATCAGTAAAAATAAGTCTCCGTATGCAAGTAATTGTGTTTTTTTAAAGTCATACTAATGAATTGATGGAACTTTTAAGACGTTTTGTCTTGTTTTCACAAAACCCTGAGGGTCTCAGGCCAAAATATAGGCGTCATCAGAATCAACAAAATTGTTTAATTTAAATCCGTGTCTGGGGCGATTCCGTATCGGGGGTGATAAACAGTTTTACATAGAGAGCTCAAATTCAGACATCCTGACCCGATTTTATGACCGACGTGACATTAAATTCACAACCTAGTCTGTCAGTATACAAGGTATATTAACTTACATTAAAGCTCTAAAATAATTAAACGAATCGTTTTGTAAATAAATAATATTAGATTGTCACGTTAAAAAGGCTTCTAAGTTAGTATCTAAGCAACGCTCCGCCCAGCTTTAGATGGCGACCAATAGCGCGCGGTGGGCGGGGCGCGACGCTACGAGAAATCTAAGCCTCGTGCATTTAGTTAATCTCAGTTTTGGGTACAAATCAAATTAACTAGTATTTACCAGCACATCATTTATTCAGGAACATGACATGTATGTAGCCAACCTGAGGCTTCGTTCAAAGTAGCGGACCGGTCTATGCGCAACTAACTTTTGCAATTCTTAATGCAAGGGTTTTAATGTCACATAGGGAGCAACCGCTTATTTGTGGGCATTAATACTTAAAAGCCATTTTTCAGTGCATCCTCTGCGCCGTCAACGTAAGCGCAACCAACAATTAAGTGCTGCCTGCGAGGATGCGACGCGAGCCACCTGTCAAGTGCCTGTTTCATCAAATCATTTCTTTATTGCTCAGCCTCCGTCCGACCTCTTTTTTGTAAGCAGAGTTTTGAAAAAAGAACGTTATTGTGGAAGAGCAGTCGGGTAGGTCGGGGCGCGCGAGCCTTATTTCAGTCAGGTGCCGGGCGCCAAACGCGACGCACCGTAGCAGTCAGTGACGGGTTCCGATCCTACGCAGCCTTAAGATTTTCGCGACGTCATATCGTTCGCTGCATGTATTATTTATTTTATTTGTCGACCTAAAATAAAATGACATTAGATTTATGGTGTTTATTGGACTGATTAAACAAATCATTTTTTCGTAGACCCTAGTGTTTCGTAGCAGTGAGTGAAACAGATTTCGTAGCTTCGTAGAAGTTCGTTTGAGGTAAGTTCTTTTTGGACATTGTTATTTAAATTGTTAGGTATATGATTTATGTTTTATTAGATAGCAGAATACAACATTCCTAACACTGTTTTCCTCATAAAAGTATGCCTCCACAATTTTTTTTTGATTGATGATGTCATCGGTAAAAACTAATCACTGTTAAACTGATTGACTTTATTTTAAGGATATCTTACTTTATTATAAAGATATCTTATTTATTATAAAAATATTTTTATATTTTTTAGTCCAAAATAGGTTACAATTTCGTATTATCCACTTACCTACAACTTATTTTATAACTAACTATACCTGCCTATACCTTCCCACAATGCACATTATTGAAAATACTTTAATCTACGTAATTGTTTTAGCATTTACATTGAAAATGAATGTTTACCTACATTTTCAAATAGGTAACTTTAACTTAGACTTAATTTACACAAGCAGGTAAATAATTCTTGCAACGTGTCTCTGCCATGTAACAACTTTCATTCTTATTCTTAAAACTTGATTATTGTTATTTCCAAACACATATTTTTCCCTGTGTAAGTAGGTACCTATGATATTTTATAAGAAGTCTTAAATCTTAGATATGTTTCTTCCTCGATAGAAACCTATGACCTACCTACTTAATTAAACTAACTAGCAAAAAGAGCTGAAAATCTGGCTCTACTTACAATGATTTAAAATCTTACATCAACCTACATTAACTACCTATAAGTTAATCTATCTTAAAAGAGCGCGCAAATTTTTTTGCTACTAACTTGATATTGTACGGAAAATCCAAATCATGCGCAATTTACGGAAGCAAGAACTGCATTCTGAAAGTCCTACTTTTCATATTTGCTCCATGTCTATGTTTATACAAGCGACAATGCATCCACTGTAATGTAATACGTAGTCACTAAACCACACGTCTGGAGATGCAGTGCCGAGCAAATAATCTGCAAGTATTATATTCTCATAGCAATATACATACAAAGTGAAACCAAATTTGTACATGTGTTCCGACATGTTTAATACCTAGAAGTCTTGAACACAAGAACAACCCGGCCAGATAAAACCACGGGCGGTAAAATATGTGTGTGCGAATCAATCGTTTTTTAATTTGGGTAATTGAGCTTTTAAATTGTAGTAAATCACCATTTTCTTTTGGTCTTCTGGTAAGATTGATATCACGTTTTTTGAAAAACTAGATAGAACTATAGAAATTATTGCCATTAAGTCGACTAGTAGGTATCTACATATACCTATTATAATACTACGCAAACTGTTCTGAATGATAATACTAGTTAAACAGAAAAGCAAGGATATATATAATAATTTTATTTATTTTTTAAGCTCGTGATCATTTTTGCATTATGAACTGCTCGTTTTAATTACACGGAAACAACGCAATTTACTTTGCAACCTGCGCCTTGAAACCGGAACCACGAATATCGATGAAATAATTCATTTTCAGTTATCGATGAAATAATGTATTGGCAGGTTACGAGGCTCTGAATGCGCTTATAGAGGGCAGCACTCTGCTTCTACTGAGGTTTAAAGTGTAATTATTTTAGTCATTGTACCCTGTATATAATTAATAAAACAGAGTCATAGTTGAAAATACCAATAACATTGGTTGACATTGACAACAAGATTTGTTAAGAAATCTGTTCAAATAGTCTGAGTCAAATGATGAAGCATGATGTGATTTCATATTTTTTCTAAGAAACACCTGTTCGTATCAAAGAAGGTATCACATACGGCGGACTGCACTTTATAACTCACACAGGTGTGTAAAGATTTAAAAGAGTCAATAGACATGAACAAATAGGGTAAAAATCAATATAATTTATGGTAAATTTTTGCGCTGATTGATTTTCGCAACATTTGCTCGAGTTCCCACTGTACTGATACAAAAAAAATAAGGTGGCAGTCGTCGCGCTGTAGGTAATTGCTACTCGCGGTCTATTAAATAAATCCTTGCTTTATTGAAACAAGAAATTGCGACACACAACCCTCGCGTTAGCTAGGTTGTTAGCCAATTAGTAGTAATAGCACGAATCAATTGGTTTGCATTTGTACGACAAGAAAATTGAACTGCCCCTTCGTGGATAACATGAATTGATCGACAACTACACGTAAACTATTCGATAATCTTTGAAACTGTTTGGGCATTATTGTAATTACGAAATTTTGCAAATCATTGTCCGACATCATTAGTTATAATTTACGACGACAAATGTAAATGTCTCCGCCTATACTGGTGCTGGTGAGCTTTAGAGTTTAATTCCTAATGGAAGCGCGGTGAAATGGTATGGGAACACGCGGACATCCATTCTGTAAATATGTAATGTGTGTTAGTCTAATGAAGATTGTTTTACTCGACACGTGCATTATTAATGCGCGTACGCAGCGGGCGCCGGCCGCGCTCCACCGTCGACCACTTCCATTATTCTGATTCTTCATTTGCTTGATTGAGCTTTTAATACGATTCGCTGTCAACAAACAAGCGGTCGGATTAATCAGCAAGGGCTGTCAACAAATACATACGTAGGTAGTCGGATGGACACTAATGACGTCGGTCACGTAAAACAAAGATGATATCGCAACTTTTGAATTGATCCGCGCTGACCGTAAAATCTTGATAAACGCGGTACCTACTTACCATCATATTGAGTTGTCTTCGTGAACAAGGAACAAGGTAACTGACAACACCGTTATCATTTAGAAAATGTTATGAAGTTATGGCAATTAAGTAGTTTTTTTGTTACGTATAGTAAGACAATACTTAATGAATAGGTAATTGGACTATGAGTTATGTCAACTTACTTATGTTGTTTTTAAAAGAGAAACCTATTTTTGTAGCGCTGAGGTTTAGTGTGTGTCCTTGGTAAAAATCTAGATGCCATTGACTTTAAAAAACAGCAACAGGTAGAAACGAGAAATCGTTGAGATATCCAGTTTTCCCTTAGCAGGCTTCAAACCGTTTTATGAATGAATTGTGTCACTTTAAAAATAAAATAAACATTCTTTAATGTAAATAGTTATAAAGCTTATTACAAAAGCTATTAATACCTAAAGCTCTTCAGAAAACTGAAGATTCCCACGGGAAAGCAGAATGGTTGCAATACGATCGATCGATAAGGCTCTACTAGTCAATCACAATTCAAAAGCTCAGATGGTTTGTTCTAATTGGATGCATAATGGAACTTAACATTGTGGTGCAAGCGTTAATTGTTAAAGAATCGTTACTACCTAGAATTTATTCACGTTGTGCTATTTAAGCTGCGTGAAAACAAAAGATATTGCCATTTGAGGTATTTTAAATTTTGTTGCATTTTTCACGGTTTTTTCTCGAAGATACCTTCAATGTATTCTTTTTAAATTAGCATTCTTGAGATAGCCTTTAGAGTCTGCTTAAAAGTGCCAACATTTTTGGTATCTAAACCAATTTTGTTTTTTTCTATTGTTATAGTATGTCTCGGCACGTCCTGCTGTCGCGGCTGGCGGAGCAGTTCCAGCCCTCCTCGCCACCGCCACCAGCTCACCGGTTCCCATCACCAGAAGGCAGTGTCTCCCCCCGCACCCCGCCGTCGCCGCGCTCACCCCCGCGTTCACCCGAATCGCTCTCACATCACCACCTGGACTTACTCCAGTTGGGAGACATCGAGATAGCAGGAAGAGCGCTCAAGCAATACGCGCGAGCTACAGGTATGTGTTCACTGCTTAGTCAAGTCCTGTTTACCCTGTACCCAATATTTAAGAAGACCTGTTCAGTTAAAATAAATAAGAATCTCATTCGTTTCCTTGATGAGTTGGCAATAGGACTTGTCCCTCTTGATTACAGTTCCATCTTTTTCCAACCAGTTTTTAAAAGAACTTGTGTCACCAGCTAGTGTTTTGTGTTCAGAACTGGGAGCGCTGATGTACTGCAGTGGGCTGGGAGCACTGTACACTGGCGCAGGAGTCTGGCCACTGCTGATGCCACGCGCCTCCCCGCAGTTCGTGCGACCACCCATCGAGCACGCCAGACATACCCCGCCCAGAGAGGGTAACTACCTTGCTTTAACCGCATCAAAGCCTTTACCAACTGCACGATAACTGAAACACATTGAAAAGGCTACACAATTGAAAAATGTCTGAAAATAGATAACAAATTAACAAATGTATCTCTTTCACTCATTCTTCTTTTAAGAATCGCTTAGAATCAGTTAGTTGCAAAGGACGAAGGGAATCTAAATCATCATTTTTTTCTTAACCGCATCTTGAAAAGCCACCATGAAAGTAACTAGTTATTCTTACATACTTACCTAGCATGTCATTTACAGATGTCGGTCTGGTAGAGTTTAAAAAAAGTTTTTAAATCGAATGTGACTCACGGTACCCTAGTTTTACTGTATAACACTGTGTCTAAGTGTCTGGATATGTTGCAGCTGACAATAGATAACATGTAGTTAGTTAGTAATATTTTATTTGTAATTCACTAGAATTACATTGTATTGAAAGTCATTTTCAGTCAATACTTGACCGACTTACATATTTGCAATTACTAAATCGATCGAGTGCTTAAATCAAAGTATGAAGAGTGAATTGTGTACGCTGTACCTACTGTATGTGTTCACATTAGAATTCATATAAACAGAGTAAATCACCTCGCACTGAAAGTGTTTACGTGTTTCAAGAATCCTAAAAATGGTAATTAGATACGTTCGCGGCATTACAAAACATCGTTCGCCTCGGCCTCCTTACGCGGCTTCTCCTGAATAAGACTCATTAGAATAGCTATCAGTGTAAGGCACCGATTAATAACTCGAAGCGCTGATATGTCGTCGTTCACATGTCGTTTACCTCCGCCAATGGAGCCAACGCGCTTGTTTCCTACACTCCAAGGAAAAGCGACGAAGTTCTGCCTCCACTCATTGTCGCCAAACGAAATTGTATTCTAATTGTCTCTTATCCGTATTGGTACCGGTAACGACGCAACCTCGTAGATAACTAACAAACATGGCGTAAGAACCTCAATAAGTATCTACTTGATTTGTATTTATTTATTTAAGACTAATGTTTTAACGAACTGACGTAATTACTTTCGATAAGAAAATTTATATGAAAGATTTAATTAAGTACAATGAAATTAAGTGGTTTGTATGTTATCAGTTTTACTTAATTCCCTAATAGCAAATTGATAACGTACTTACGTACCGTGTGTTAAAAAATTCAAATTCAAACCTAGTAGGTAGGGAGTAAATTCTAAAGAATAAAGTGAAACGGTAGAGTTTATTAGCCGAATGTACCTAACTGAAAACATTGAAAGGTAGGTAGGTAGGTATCTACGTATGTATTACTTAGGTAAAAGATGTTAGGTTAAGTTGACAAATTCACATCGTACAATTTTTTACGAATATTCTTGCTTGGGTAGGTCATCACAAAAACAATTTGACTCTTTTGATAATCATCTTCCGTGAATGTAGACTAAAGTGTACCTATGCAAGTTTTTAATGTATTGTTGAGCAAACAATGACGTTGCCGTCGGCAAACACTGGCGCACCTGTACAGATTTCATAAGTCACTCCACAGACGCCCGATTTGACTCGTCCGACTTTAAATTTACTTATAGAAGCGTGAAGAACAGTTGAAGAGAAACTGTCAGCACTCGCGTGTCTGTTGACACAGTATTGCATTGGTACAATAACGATGTATTTCCTACCTAAGCATTTCGTACAACGTTGTTCTCTTGTTTGCAGAGGATGAGGAAGAGCTTCCTCTTAACTTATCAACAAAAAATCGTCAGATTTGGTCTCCGGGAAGCGCATGTGAGCGTGAGAAAGTGGAAGTAGGAGAAGAGTCTCCGATCTCCCGATGGGACGGTCTTGATGACACGGACACGCCTCTGGAACTAGTCAAGAGATGCCGCAGCACCCCGGACGAGGCCGAGCGGCCGCCGAGCGCCGAGCCACGCCGCTGCCCCTCCGCGCCTGCGCACCACACCTACCCCATGAAACCCTCGCCAGCCGGCGATCTCAACTTCTCTCTACTCCTCAAAAACGAAAACAGAAATGAAAAATCATTCCAAGTAAGTAATCAATAGCATTCATTCTCAATAGGTACATAGATCCAACATCGAGATAGCTATATCCTTTAACAAGTTCAGAATAACTGTACAGTTTCCGTTCAAAATGCTTTAAAATAGCAAACCAGTATCCGTTTTAGTCTCTTTAACAAATCAAATAGCAAAAACTGCCCCTGTCTTAATAAGTAGTCGCGTATCGGAACGGGTCGCGCTGCGCAGGCGCGTCGTCCGCTAGCGGCTCAGATGAAGCCTGCTGGCTCGTCTTCTCGCCATTTTTGCGCCTTTCGTTTTTTCTACGTGCCGCCGTTATAAAAATCCGCATCGGTTTTAATCAAAATTCCAACTTTTAATATCACGGCGCTGCAGATTATAATTGGACGAATAATTACCTTGTGTCATACGACGATAAATATGTTGTAGAGCCTCTCCGCGATGCCACACTTTATCATTTAAATAAAGTGTTGAGCGTTTGTTAGGTATCATCGACACCGAGCCGTGCATAATTGAAAGTGACACAACTACTACCAGTATCGAACAACAGATTTAAGTTTTTAAATCAATTTAATTAATAACCGCTCGAAGACAATCATCGTCACTAAATAAATATTCATATTTTCCCGTAATTAAAAGAAACGGCCATTCCCTTGTAGGTATTTATATTGATTAATTAGTCATTTATGACCGAACAATAAATTGTAATTAATGATCGCATTAATAAGTGCACGTAGTAGAACAATGGCGGGTCGCGATGGCGACAGAGATGGCGCGTGCGCGCCACGCGCCACTCACGCGTCGCTCCCTCACCGCACTGTACTTCAAATTTTATGACGACTAAATAATATACGATATACTAAGGTAATTCATTAAAAGACATTATAAAGGCACATAAAATCACGCTTATGACTACTGAAAGGTAGAGCTGAATTTTGCTATATCGCATACTTCTATGAGGTGAAATGACAGAACACTACAATAGTAGATAGTAATAGTCTCGGTTTTTTTTTCCAAATATCATTTTCTGTTATTTTCTTTCGGTATTCATCTCTTAGCATACTGTTCTTGTTTTGAAAGAAGAAAAGACGCATGCCAGCGAAGCAGCGCCCTGCGCCACTTTCACTATGTTTAACCCCCGACTGAAACAACACCCCTCGGCGTTATAAGTTTAACGTGTGTATCTGTGTATCTGTTGTTCCCTTGTAGCTCCCAAAAGGCTGAACCGATTTTGATGATTATTTTTTTGTTTGAAAGGTGTTTTGATCGAGAGTGTTCTTAGCTACAATTCAAGAAAATCGGTTCAGCCGTTTGAAGATTATCAGCTCTTTTCTAGTTAATGAATGGATGTGCGCATCTTCCACAGGTCTGATTGATTCGAAATGTAGTATTCTGTTACATCAATGTTATTAGAAGAACATATTGAATTGAATTGAATTGATACTGCAGCATCACCAGGAATTCGCAGGATACCCTACTCCTTCACTAACTTACAGCTCCGGTATCGTGTTTGGTTCTTGGTTGAATTAAGAGTTGTTTTGATACAATTTAATGACTAACTTGAAAAGTATAAGAACGATCCGTTTAGTAGGTATAGGTATACTTTCATTACCTATGTTAATTATATTGGTCTAAGATGTTTCAGGAACCTTCCCTGAAAAATGATACAAAAATCAAAGGTCCCTGAAAAATTAAATAAGTTTCAAAGTTTAATTACCTTAAGTTATTAAATTGGACGTTGTCCAAAATAATGATCACAAATCTGATATAATTACCTATCGCGAAAAAACTAAAATAAGTAAGACAATTAAGATTTTTTTTTGTAATCATTATAAGTTCCCATTAAGACTGTAGGTAACAGTCGTTTTTACCCCTTGCGAGGGACCGTAGCAGGTTTCACAAAGCCGTTAATAAAAAGCCAGTTTCGTAAAAAACGACACTAGATTTTTTTTTATTCAAACGGCTATCATAAAAAATCACCTCTCTACGTGGTACAAGCCGATAACCATATGTGGACGGTCATACCCTAGCACCTGTGTTGTTTATAAGAGAGTGCATCGATTGTATAAAAAGGCGACCAAAAAAGTAGCGGTTTTTGTGAGGCGCGAGGCGTAGCAGCTGCCCGGCCAACTGTCACAGGGCCCGCTACGCGGATTTGTGCCGTGGATTATCATGCGCCGCATACTTAACGACTAACCACCCGACTAATAGCCGTACAACATATTTTCCCGTTCTTATGTTTTATATCAGCCTGCGAATATTTTACGACTACGAGCATAGCCGGTTGTGTCCTCACATGAAAAATGAAACTCTCTAAATGGATACTTTGGCATAATGTCGAAAACTTAAAAAAGACTACTGTCAACCTGAGAATTATCCAACAAACATTCTTTAAATAAAAGACAATACCATAAGGTATTGTATTTTTTTACATCACTATAATTATATACTACTAAAGTTATTTACTGGCCGATTCCACTGGTAGAAATCTAAAAGTGAGCAATTTCCTGCATTTTGAGGAGCTATTCTGCTCATCACTTACAAACTGAGATACGAAAGCTAATTTTGCCAGACTTGAAGCAGAGCCGCTTCGCTCGCTCGGCCAACTAAAGGGGTGGTTGAGCTTATTAATAACCAATTTAAATAATAAATTAAAATATAGGATACTCCGAATGCTTTCATCATTTTTTCAATCCAAGAACATATATGGCATAAATTGAATGATTGTGAAATCCTCTTTCAAAACAGTCCATATCTAACGTGGAATCTGTGAGTCGAATAAATAAACTAAGTTAGTAACGAAATTATTCCATTGCATACCAAAAACATCTGATTCAATAAATCTAAAGCAAAGTCACTGCAAGTACTTACTTAGTTAAAAATCTTTTGTCTCACAAACAAAGGTGAATAGGAGACATTCTGTTTGATTTTCAAGCTTTGTCTGGCATTCAGAAACCATTTAAGTGTACTACGTTACTGGTTTTAGATATAGGTATCAAAAAAGCCTAAGTAAGGTACTTCAATATTTGAGAACAAACCTACTACTTTTTCTAATACGTTTTTGGATCCGTTAAAATTATCGTAAAACTGGTACGCAAACTACGTTACAACAATGTCAAGTAAAATAAGAATAAATTAAATAACATACCACGTAGACTCCACGCTGTGTTGACACACAAATCAATAAAATGTACCCATCACATTACGTTCCTACATTTGATTTCATTCAAAGCATCCTTTTATTAGTCATTTTCGTGAAAAATGGGTACGTATAATAACCGGTTAATAGACGCTAATTACTAGGCAATGAAAAAAAGCCGATGCTAGATGGGAAATCAAAGAAAAGTGTAGAAAGGGGTAGAGAGCCCTGTTATTAGTTTATTACTGGCTGTCACTGTCTAACTGAAGGTGATGGACGCTGTCCTCGCCACGTTTATAATTATATCTAGTGTCGTACTTGGCTATATTTCACCCGATTTCTTAGCAATCGTCGTGGGGTCAAGTGACTGAGTTGCAATATTCCTTTACACGTCAGTCAAAGGGAACTAGTATGGGTTATTAACATCGGCGACTTGCTGACGACAGGCATCTAATAAATATATTGTCTCTATTAGAGGGCCGTGTTGTAGGCATTAAGCGATGAAATTACTTTATAAGTATGTTGTTTGTCGGTGTAGTGTAAGCAGTGCGGCAAGTGCTTCAAGCGCTCGAGCACGCTGTCCACGCACCTGCTGATACACTCGGACACGCGGCCCTACCCCTGCCAGTACTGCGGCAAGCGGTTCCACCAGAAGTCGGACATGAAGAAGCATACCTACATACACACAGGTTTGTGCTCACTTTTGCTTTACTCTACATAGGTAAATATGTCAACTTTGAGTTGCTTATTGGCACATTTAGGATCGATTTTTTCAGTACGTATCTTGAATATTTTTTTGTTATTGCTGAAAATTCTGTCGGCTGGTTGACAATGGTCAATCAGCCGTCAAAGCAAGCGATCGTCGTAAACACTACCCATTCGTGGAGTACACTTATCGATAAATAGGAATCGTAGTTTTAAAGATTTCAACAAGCTTCAGAAAAATAGTTTTTCACAGGTACTAGCATGTATAAAGATAAACCAACGTAACGAATCGAAGTGAAGTGATAAGTGTTCATTTACCTATTTGCACAAGTACAAATGTGGTGCATTTTCCAACTGCGCAAAAAAACATTTTCGTTTAAAATGATTGTATTCAAGGACTTATTGAATTAGTATTGACAAAACACAGTTTCAGTTTTTGTTGTTAACATTTTGATCGAGCTGTAGTACCTATTTGTTGGCTGACGAAAGCGAACCGCCTGTAGAGATAGTGAATTTTGGAACAGTCCTAATCTAGTAACACGACCTCAATAACGTATCTGCTAGTAGGTACCTAAGACTTTTTCATTGCTACGTACACATTTAGCAAATGCTTTCCTTCGTATTAAAGTTTAGAAAACCGGCTTAGGAGACTGGCCTTAACTTTTTCTAAACATTTTGAACTGCATTCACAAATTACAGTTAGCAAGAACATGCACGAAATAGTTTTCAGACACTTTTTTTTTACATATAGTTATAAGTACCTACTATTAAGTATGTGATTTTTCATAGAACGTACATGTAAACATTACGTTTAGGCCTTCTCTGTCATGCATGGTTTTAATAAAAAGAAATATCTATGGTTAGGTGACTGTTAATGTGGAATCCCGTGTGTTTTTGTACAGTCGATTGTTCTACTGTACCTAATTTTAGTGTTAGCTAGAAAGGTAGAAAGAAAAATAGATTTATTTGTAACAGAAACACGTGCAGTCGTGCATGCTGATTGAGAGCTGTTCGGCAGGAATAATCTGTAAGAATGCAAGTCTGTGTATCAGTATCATACAATTAGATAGTATATGCAGGAATGCAAGCAAAATGTGAATGTACTTACTGTGGGTTCACCTCTGCCTTAACCTTCGGGGAAACAATACGTGATGAAACTCCGCAAGCAATGGGAAATTGCTACTGAAGGTGTTGACGAACTGCTTCTCACACGGACAACAGACTGTACGTCGTCTCTTGCTCCCGCGTCACCAGTCCCGACTCCCATGTTTTGACTGCTGATACCAAAACTACAAAGTAGTATACAGGAAGTTTTATAAAAAATTTGGATGTTATTTTAGTATATAGTGGAGTCTTACGATTTCCAGTTTAGGGAACGTTGATTCTAAAATCTTTCTTACAAAATAAATAAAAAGGTTTAAATAATAACACTTTCTTGTCAACTATGAAACAGGAACTAAATTATATGGTGTGTCCCATTCCAAGTAGTGTGAAACTCAAATTATTGTGACAACTGTTTCACGTAAGGAAGTGTCAGCGCGTCCCCTTATTACACAACTTTACGAAGACCTATCATTTCATTTGAAACTTTTATTGCTACCTTAATAAGTATAACGTCTATTAATAAAGAGTTAAAATGTATTTGTATTAGGTGGTTTTTTTTTTTCAGTAAGTCGTCGTCCTTTTTAATGCTTTTTAAATTGATACGAGTTTATTGGATTACAATATACAATAACCCTAATTTCTGCAGGTCGCTAGTTTGTGGTGATTATCTATAAAACCGTCGTTATTTTGTACCATGCTGAAAGCTTAACTGTAATGTTGTTATCATCAATCTCCAACGAAGATAGGCCCGGAGCGATCAAATAAGACTTCATGAAAAGGTGTTCATTGCCGCTACGGCGGGCGTCTAAACAAGTCAGTTTGGCGGCAAAAAGCGTTATAGCACGTTTTATTGCGATTAATAAATCCGATATCATTATTTTACTCTTCACCTTCATAATTTCAATCGCGTCGTCCTTTTTAAGAATTTGTATCATTACCAAGTAGCTGTTAATTTATTTATTCACATAAAATTTTACTTTCTCAATTAGTCCCCTGCGATACCCTGCACGTACGTTCGTGTTGAGCGTGTAATGATAGGTAATCTCCGACGATTGCCCTTTTAATCGGAATGACAGTAAACAGCTGCTGAAGACGTTATCCGACTTTATCCTCGTCGATTTATTAAGCTGTATAAGTACATGATATAGTGTTATAACCGAGGCATAGCCTAGACTTCTCTACTGTGAAACAAGTTCATTAAATGGAAAACATATAGGCAGTCGCCCATTGCAATAAAAGCAATCACGCGACACATCGCGAACGATGTCTTGGGAATTAAATATTTAAATGCTGTGCAATTACGTTTTCGACGGCAAATCGCAGCCCGTCCACTGCACTTAATGAATTTCCAATAAGCAAAAAATATGCACTCGCAATGCTCGACAGTTTATCCAGAGATTTCGCCGGGTCGTTGAGCTTTACGCTTATTAGTAGTAGGTACCCAAGGTGTTGTTCTCAGAAATAGTTACTTTCCTGAATTCGAATTCTCAAAAATAGGTAAATACTTTACTGTAAATGATTGTTAAAGAACGTCTGAATGAGAAAATCCTACCTATCACACAATGGATATATGGTGCTAAAAAAACCGACGAACTGTAAGAAAAATAAATGTCTCATATGTATTTCAATGGTCCGACTACTTCCAGTAAGCTCAACGAGACGAATTATAGTAGCTAAAAAATGTGGCGGACATATTTGTCTTGGCCGGAGACATCTCGTCACGTCTCTGCCCTGTTCCGAATGATTTACAGCGGCCTTACATGGTGCTCGTCCTCCCGATAAATGCCTCATCATCAATATTCCAAAATGCGGCTCGGCCTGCAATTAGCCGCGCAGCCTTCACAGGCCTTCACGTGCACGCCGGTCACGGCACAAACAAAAAGTAAACTTAAATCCTGTTCTATCTATAAAATGACATTTGCATTTTTTGCTATAATTTTACTCGTAAACTATCTTTGGAGATTTTGAGTAACTGGTCAGTAAAGTTGCCAATGGTTTTGATGTTTTTATTGAAACGTGATTCATTACACAAAATAAATAATTGAAGATCCTTGGGTCCCTCCGAATAATAAAGTTTTATGAAACTGGTTGGTGTTATATCGTTATATCGAGCTACAAACAATTACCGTTAAAGTTAATAAATACCGGTGTACAAGGCGACGTTGCATATTAAATCAGTTCGGAAACCTCACCGTAAATAATAAATAGCCAATGATTATGACAAGTATTGCTCCACTTATACAAGCTTTAATTACTTGACGAAGTGATAGGTACGTAATGTTTTAAGTCGTTTAGGAATTACAAAATCGTTTCGTAATGAAAGCTATGCTGTGATGTTATGCTATGCTATTCGAAATAAGTGTATTTTAAGTGGTTTCCGTTAAATTAATCTTAATTTTAAAAAAAAACATGAAAGCTCTCAATGTTTTAAATGCTCTGTTCTTCAAATGTAGAGCCACCTTTTTTTTTTTTTTTTTTGGGTGGGAAATCATCCAATGACTTCTCCCGCTCTGGGCGGAGCGGGAGGGCGTGTCAGACTTTTACTGACTAAAACCCACCCGTGTTCCTTCCCTTGCCATGCCAGGGGCCACGGTTTCCCCTTAGGACTACCCGCAACCCCGGCGGGATAAATGTAGAGCCACCTACCAACTCTTTCTTAGAAAATGTATTAAGAATATTTTAAATAGTAAGGGCCGAGTCACACCGGAATGGCAGCGGCCAAATAATTTTAAACTTTATCTACATACTTAAAAGACCAGGTATCGCTTGAAAAGCTTGAAAGGTCGCGAGGCCGTGCGCCTAATGTAGAAAATTTCTACTAGAAACTAAACTAGTCAAGAGGAGACTGGGCGCGTGGGGTCTGGAGCCGCCACCGCGGCCGGCCGTTGCCGGCCGCTGTCATTTTGGTGTGACTCGGCCCTTAAAGTTTTATTAAGAACTAATCACTGCAATTAATTAGAAAAGTCGTAATTCATCAGAGGCGGTTATAGGCGGATAATAAAATGTTAAATAAAAATAAATTATTTTGTTTTAGGTGAGAAGCCGCACAAGTGCGTAGTGTGCTCCAAGGCGTTTAGCCAGAGCTCGAACTTGATTACGCACATGCGCAAGCACACCGGGTACAAGCCCTTCTCGTGCGGCCTGTGCGACAAAGCCTTCCAGCGCAAGGTGGATCTGCGCCGCCACCGCGACTCGCAGCACGCGGACGCCGCCGAGCCCGCCGCGCTGCAGGTCCCCCATCGCTACAGGTACTACGGCGAAGAACCCTCGGCACCACTCACCCCACTTATCACCAATTAAAATCAATCTGGATTCACAGCTGCAGCAATACATGCCTATAAAATAGTTCCACTATTTGTACAAATATGTACCTATACCTAAGTGTATTTGTAGGTAAAATATTCCTGACATGAATGAGCCAACCTGAATTTTTTCAGTGAAAGTTAGTACGGTACTTAATGACCCTGACGATGAAATCTATTGATGTGAAAGCTCTCAAAACATCTTTAATATGTATGCAATCTTTAAGTCTTACCCACAATTATTATGTAAGACATTGAGTTGCAGTATCAGAAGGTTGTATTTATGCGGGGTTGTCTGTGTAAATAAAAATAATTGTTACCTTTTAGTGCCTTAAGAAAAGCCTGTGTGTGTTGTTACTAATTACCCATGTTCTAAAAGGAACTACGAGTAGTTCGATTAATTTGTATAAGTTTAGTATGAAACACTAAAATGTCCGTCCCTTGATACAGTGATATAATAAATATTTAATATAATGGTACAGTTTGTTCACCATTGTTTGACAGCAGCCAGGTAAACAGTAGGTAAGTAATATGTAGTCTAATAATACCAAAGTAAAGTGTCTTATTTAGTCGAGTGTGAAACGCTTTATTTATTTAGACTAGAACTAAATAGGCGTCATATATTTTAGTTTATTTATTCGGTCGCAACGCCACATGGGCCTTGAAATAATATACTTGTGTAGTTTTAAAGATTACTTAGTTTTTTTCAAAACATCTAATACCATTTGCGTTTAGAGCTTTTTAAATTGTAAGCATTAATCAGTTTCAGCTATTTCCAAGAGTTACAAATAAAGTATTATTCAAGTGATCATACAACCCACTTTACCACTCAAATGAGAAATTCACGTGTTACCACTCATTGGTCTGTTACCAAACACCTTTGCGTGGAGGCAAGTCCTCCCAGTCGTCTTATCGATTTATTTACGTTGCTGATACTACCTACTTAGGTTAGCCGATGCTATAACATATAGTTATTCATATAAACTTAGGGAAGCAGCAACTTAGGAACTACTTAATAGCATCGTACCTACCTATAGGTATGGCGGCTATATTACCTACCATAATATGTCACCATTTTAAACAAATGCAATTATTAATGTATATTTTGTCATAATGCATTTACTTTAGGAATAAGTTGTGTTTTATAGATATTGAGAAATATAGACGTAATTCATTAGAGGCTATACCTAATTTCTTTTATGAGACTGCACTAAAAATTATACAGAAACACTATTTTTTGAATGTGTATTAAAAACGGTTTATAAGTGTTTTATGTCAATGTAATTGAAGTGTGAAATTTTATGTTATTGTAAAAATCAGATGTACCTTATTATGTTTAGATAGGTATAGCATACAGTCGCGTGTTTTCATTTGTAAAAGTTACGTTGTTACGTGAAGACTTAACGGCTAGAACACCAAAGAGAGTACAGCGGTCAGCGATGATTGATTCGTCAATACCTTACGACTTGAATTGTGACTGAATAATGTGAGCAGCATTATAGAGGCGTTTAGAATAAGTATTTTCTTAAAAAATAACCTTTGTATATTATTAAAAATACCAAATTTACACGGCAAAGTACTGCGGTTAAACCGTTTTACTTCCTTTCAATGTTTTGGACACACATATTTTAATATTGTCATCACCCATTTGCTTAAAAGTGGAATTGTCAGTCAGTTTTTATAAGTTTGGTTAAGTTGTAATTTATTAAGGCCAGTTCAATATAAATATTTATGAAATATCGTCGATGTTTTATTTTAAATCCCAAGTCCTACAGCAAATATTGCAATGATTATATATGTAGGCGCCTCATATTTGTAATGTAGGTAGGAGAGAGATAACTACATTGAACATGAATACGTATATACATATTTTTTGGCTAAAGTATCTCGCAGCTGTTTACTTGAACAAAGTTTTTTATTTTATTTATACATAAATAGCTTAAGGTTACCTACTAGATATATTTAATTGTTTATCAAACTACATAATGGCTTCTAATGATGTCCGATTCGATGCTGCGCGAAAGATTAACGAAAAAGTTATAAGTAGATCTGCCATACACATCTGTCCTCATACAATTAAGAGTATGGGAGCAAGAAGAAACAACCAAAGCAGCACCGTTCTTAAATGTTCCAGAGGCCTTAGTGTAAGTTTACAAGTGAGTAAACGTAACAATCGCGTTTGCGTTAAGATTTGACTGATAGATGCTAAGAATATAAAGGTGAGAATAAAAATCTTAACGCAAACGCGATAGTTACGTTTACTCACTTGCAAAATTACACAAAGGCCTCAGTATGTGGGAACATCACTGAAGGACCACCTGCATCAGTAGGTAGGAACCTTTTATTTCTCCTGACAAAGAAGCTGTCAGCCACAGCCACTGCTGAAAATAGTGCCCTCCTAATCGATCGCAACAGAGTACGATCTGTCTGATATATTTAGACAATGGTCATGAAAATAGTACGTAAGACCTAGTGGACATCTATGAATACTAATTTCTTTTTAATGTCACAAGGCATTCTCTGCCACTCAACCTTAGTGTTAAAAAGACTATAATAATTATGTAGGTACCTACAGTATATAGTAGTTGAAATAAATGATTCTTCGGTACAAGTAGAGTAGGTATTTCGGTTTTTATTTAATACTAGCTGCAACCGGCGATGCAATGCCACTTTGGAATGAATGGGACAGAAACCCTGGCGGGCGTCCTAAGAACACCATAACAAAGTTTCATCAAAATCGGTCAAGCTGTTTCGGAGTCCATATTATTATAGGACAAACAAACAAACAAACATTGATTTTTATTTCTATAGATAGATGATGGCATTCAGGTTCTGATTTAAAAAAACTGAAGTGTTATCGGACTTACGATGCTGCCTACTATTGGTTTTCACCTAACCCTATTCATGATAAGTATGTGTTGTAGATTGATTCTCAAGTTTTGATATTCAGAACTAGCCCGACGTTTGACTCGTGACTTTACCCAAATAATTGATACACATCAACACATGACTCCGCTATTAATATACTGAGCTGGTTACCTAAGATGACCTACATACTCGTATTTGATTACTTCTTTTATTGCCTATTTTAGTTGGTCTAGTGTTCGCAAGCGCTGCTGCTGAGCATGAGGTCTGGGTTCGATTCCCAAGTCGGGCAAAGTGTTATTGTGTTTTTGCATAAGGAATTTCACAGTAGCAGCCCGGAGTATGGATTTGTACCCAATTAATGGCAAAAAGCTCGCCCCCTATTGCAATGGGACTTAACTGGCGAAATGTGGGTTTACTATAGATACCTACAGTCTACACCTCTGCCTAACACTATGGGATTACAAGCGTGAGGTTATGGCATATTGTGTATATTTTTCGTATAATACTGAAATCTGGATGACTCTCTCCAATACTTGTACTTACTCCCTTACTAATAAAAGTATTTTATCAGATGAATAGTTACACACCAATTTCTCTCTTTCAGGCGTCAGTAATTTGACGTTCGAAAGAAGAAAACAAATCGTTGTGTAACTATACAGACGTTATACAACGTTTATTAGTAAGGAGGTAATTCTTAATGAATTCTTTAATGATGTAATATTTTAGAATCACCAAACAGTTTCATACTGAACTACTCCTATCTATTAAAGCACCAAAATTAAGTCAACAATCAACTGAAAGATATCGACGCCGGCACTAGACGCCTTCATGTAAACAAACAATTACGGGATATGAAATGAACATTACGTACATGAGAACTAACACAAGTCATTCGGAATTAATCGTGTTTATCAAAGCATTTTCATTTCGTTTCCAAGAGGTAATGTACTAAGGAAATCAAAATAACGAGTGTCGCGTGATAGTTATCAATTCCGTTGTAGATATTGTAGGTGACACTAAAAGAATTTTGTAATTTGGTCCAACTCAATTATTTTAATAGCTTTATTAATCGAATGACACTTTTACACACAAGATACTTGTTAGCTTATTCGTAAAAAAATCTTGGATTCAATTTCTTGTGTCTGTCTACCCACCTGCCTATTTTCAACATTTTTTATTACCTTTACCTACATAAAACCTATACCTACCTATACTTATAAGTACTCAGATATTTCACCAATGAAACTGAACGCGATCAGCGCATCTAAGCTGCATTCAAGAGCTGTCAGTGACAATATTCACAACAATGATGACACTGACAGCTCTTGAACGAGGTTTAGATGTGCTGATCCCGTTTAGTTTCATTGGTGAAATCCGCCCGAAGTATAATCACAAATAGAATAATAATAGAATATAAGAAAAAGAAGAAGCATTAGGGTCGGTTCCTACCAAAGGAAGTGGCACTAAGCTCTATCGCAGTAGAGAGTAGATTCTTGCTCCGGCTGATGATGTTAATTAATGCAACAAGATTGATCATGCCTTCCTCAAAGTTTTCTAGTGTTTAGCATAGAAACATTGCGGCCTGACAATTTTTTTTAACGATTTTATATGGTTGAGAAAAATGAGACTTTAATAAATAATAATTTAATAGGTATGAAAATAACACCCTTCAACCATTTAAATTCAGTACGTATTGTGAAATGTGGACTAGACAATAAGTACCTACGTTAGGTACCTACCAAACTTTCCGGAAAATAGGTACCTGACTCGTGAAATCTTCCTGAAGATAGTTGACATTTCGTTTGCCTGTTTTTCTACATACGTACCTACAGTAGGTATACATTATGTCGATTTATTGATACCTACTTGTTTATCCGTGTCAACCCTTCGATACTTAGCAACAAATCTCATTACGGTAGTACCAATGCACAAGCAGCGCCTTGTATGGATTCTAATGTCGATCCCTGCCTTACTCCCTAATTGTATTACAAAATCGTAATAGTGGACGATAAAGGGGTAGTGTACTACTGGGCGACTGACGCCTATCTGAGGAGTATACCGTATACGGCTTCTGTGGGCGGTTTATATAAACTATTAGGATATCCATAAACATTAAACAATCGTGGACGCTTGAAAGAAAGTTTGGTTTAATTCGTAAAATGCCCACAACACATATTTTATTTATATTTAATATTAATTTGTTATAGATGGTAGGTGCTGTATAGGTTACCGACATACTACTTATAAAATTATTATAATGAAACACTTTAGTTATTTCTACAAATACCTACAAACTTATAATTATCTATGTCTTAGCCAGCTATCTAATTGCGTAAAACGTTTTCGTAAACGATTCCGATGAATTTGTTTCATTTTGACAGTTCAACAACATTCATTGCGTTTGTTTTTGTATTTACGTTGTTGAGCAGATTTTTTTTCCAACTTATGAAGCAATGGATTAGCAATTTGTTTCAAACCGATACAAATTGTGAGAGATCGTATATTACGCAATTTGGGTGCTGTTCCCAACTATGTTGATTGTTGCTGTTGGCTTCCAGTCTTACAGAATGCAGCAAAATAACTAACTAGAATAAATAGGTACAAAATTAACTAGCTAAGTAGGTATTAGAATTATTTTGTGTGTTTCCAAATCATCAGTAGCAAAGAGTGCCGCGCGGCGTAGCGTTCGTAGACGCTGCGTAGAAATCTCGTAGCGTGTGTCATAGACGCTGCGTAGCGTAGGCTAGCGCCAGTGCCGATCAACGCCCGGTCACTACATTTAATGTCGTTTCATAGAATACTAAACGAATGCTTTTCGACGAAGAAAGACACCCATACAAAAAAATCATCACCAACCAAACAACCAATATAAATCCGATGTGGTATTGTTGTAGTAGGTATGTGTTCCGGTCCGTAGTAATAGTAATAATTTATTTGCGTCAAGTTTTACATTTGACAATTAATACATACAAATTACGTTAAACTGTATGTACTACAGACAGTTTAACGTAAATGATACAATAGTGTGGCGACACCAGCACCCTTGCCAAGTTGTTCGGGCCCTAAAACAGACATATTTGATAGATCCCAAATACTTAGAGAAATTAAAGACGCCACAAGTTTTAAGGCATCCATAACTGAAGTAGAACGAATTGCGTGGCAAAATTTCCTCGTAAATTAAGCTTCATCACTTTCAATAAGGCTGTCATATTATGATCATAAAAGTAAACTACCTTCACAGTCAGACAGATCACTTTCAACACAACCTAGGAGTAGAGAATACAGTGGAATACAGATGGGATTCCGGAATTCCTCCCGTTTCCTGGTCTCGATAATCCCGGGATTGAAATTGGCTAATCCCGGAATTTCCGATTATAGGCTTATCTAGATTTCATTAAGGGCACTTTATTTCGACAACAAATCATACAAATCAACAATAGTACAGCATTAACTTACAATTGTATTGAGTTACTCCTTTTTTTCTTCGAGACAATAGGTAACTTTGAGGTAATTCCCCAACAGGCCAGAAGGGGGAACAACTGATACCATAAATTCAAATTAAAAACCATTTATTTCCAAGGCACATAAAAGGCACTTCAAAATTTACAAGAAAATAGAATGTAGGTATTTTACAAAGAGTAGTTTTTATGGAGAAAAAATATAAATATCTAGATATTGTTTGTTTCTCCAACCAAAGTAGAACCGGAGCGAGCGTGCTTATAATGGCAATAAACTAAAAGCAGGCTTGGAAATGAAACATTAGAACTTTGATATTTTTGCGCTAGCATCTTCGGAAATTAATTGCATTTTTTTGTGGTTTTGTGTTACACTTAGGTACATACAAAGTACCTACATTTTATTGTGTTTGCAATAAAAAACTACAATACGACTACTACAAAAAATATAAGAGATTTTAAAAAAATAGATACATAATGTTTTCTTTATTTCAGTCCATTTTTTACATCATGGTCGAATCCCAGGATTCCGGGATCACATACGTAGTCCTAAAATCCCGGGGTTACCAAAGATGCTCGGGATTGTGTTCTCTGGGATATATTAGCGAAGAACAAGAAGGCTTTCACCAAGATAATCAATGGCGTACAAGTATCGAAGTAGATGGGACGTCCATATGTCGGCTGGCTATTAAGGCTCGTACAGACTGGCGCGTTGCGCTGCCTGTCGCACCCGCGATGTCGCGTCGGTCTGCACGAGCCCTTATGCGCGATTACCCTCCTTTTTTTATTTATTTAGCCGTGAAAAATGCCTAACGCATACCGAACCGTCCGGGGAAACGGTCAGGTTATGTGGGGCTTTCACCCACTAAAAAAAACACCGCCGTGAGCCTACTGTCGCCGCACTGGATGCGCCGCGAGAACTGCTACGTTTGACTTTCGCGACCCATCCAGCGCAGCCCGCCTCCGGTCACCAAACTCCTTTGGCGATGTCCGGGCTCACCTCGGACTTTTGGCTATGATCAAAGTGTAGTACCAGTCTGTTCTTTTCATGCGCGATTACCCAAGACAACTACACTCAAATAAAAGATAATTTCTTGATCACTACATAATATAAAACAAAGTCCCTCCGGCGCGTCTCTCTGTCTGTCTGAACGCGATAAATTCAAAAACTACCGAACGGATTTTTATACGGTTTTCACCAAGCTAGGGAGTGATTCATGAGAAAATTAAGGTTTTGTGTAAATTGGCTGAAATATGACCATGATTGTTGAAGATTTCGGAAAAAATCATGCCGCCTGATGTAGGCTATGCGAATCCGGGACGGGTTGCTAGATTAAAACAAAGCCATATTCCGGTATTTTTTATTTTTTTAAATAAAGAATTAGAGCTGATACAATAAAATCGGCCAAGTGCGTGTCGGACAATGAAGGGTTCCGTAGTTGGGATGGATTTATCCCAAAAACAAACTTACATCGATTCACGCCGGTCAATTCTACGGAGAATTTGTTTTTAAAATCGCAAAAAAAAAAATCTGTGATAACTAAACTACAAATTACCAATTTTCGGACAATTTTCAGGAAGTACCTACCCTATACATTTTGATTTATTATTCTAAATTATGTCGCGTATAATGGGTGTATTTTTTTTCTCCCATAAATAGATATAGATAGTGATAGTGATAGTGAATAAATTTACCGACTTGGTTTTACATTAGGTAGATCTCACAATTATTTGCGGTAGAAGAACTGCGTTGCGAGTCTTGCGTTTTTGTACTTACATGTTATGTTTTTGATGGGCAACTTGTTATATCATCATAAGACTCGTATTATTATTAGTTTTTCATCTTCTGCACCAAAACTAAAATCAGTGGAGAGGGGTCTTGATTTAATTTTATCTAGGTAAAAAATAGTAATAGTCCATTTATTTGTAAGAATATTGTAAGTAAGTAAGTAAGTATGTCAGTACTATGATGACGATTCTGTATTTGAGTCGAGCTTGTGGGTAAGTAGTTCGCATAGCTTTTTTCACAATCAATTTTTACTTTTGATGACCAACGGTGATGCGGAGATAATAGGGCGATAGCGTCGTTGAATCAACTATAGGATCAGTAGAACTGATGCCAAATATCACGTTGGCTTTTGTACCTGATTGGCTGGCCAAAATAAACGTCAATAAATGAATATGGGGTTTTGCTAAGTAGGCAAGTATTATTATTATGTACTTATAACATACCTATAAATATTCTAGATTTTAGCAATAGTTATGTAAGTATGACCACATAATATAACGGAAGGTCCAGCACGACTGTCTAATACCTACACGAATACGGAACATGCATCGGGCCCCCAGGCCGGCCACAATACGTATAGGTACGAACCGCACGAGCAGTCATTGTCAACTGCTCGAGCAGTTGTTTTCGATCGCTAGAGGAATAGACAATTCAGCTGTAGTTGCAATATGGAATTTGATGAGGTTTACGTACTGCGCCAGGACAGACGGAGACGACAGCTCGAGAAGCCGTCAACGAATGTATGTCTTACGACTGCTCGACCGCATGGCGGAAATGCTGCTGACCGCTCCGTCATGTATGTATGTCAATGTAACGAAGATTTTAGTTCACTGCTGCGACTACCTACTTAAGTCGTAGCTTAAGGTCAGTCATGATGACTGCTTGGAGCTGCCCGTATAGGTGGTAAGGGCTGCCATATAGATAGGCAGCCCTTACCTACCTACCTACTTATCTCGATTGTTTATGTGTGGGTTGTGTGACCCAATTGGCACGCACAGGTGGGGTTCTGTATTGAACATATTACCTTTGAATATTTCTAATTACAAAAATCCACAGAATAGAAAATACATTTATTTCGTGAATTTGAAATCAGTACCTACAATAACATTCGCTGAAACTATGTGCAGTCGCTATGTACCTACCTACATTGTAGGTACCTAGCCTACTGACAGATGTCTGATGTAACTTGGAAATAGGCTGCTGCTGTGCTTTTATTAGATTTTATAACACAAAGTCGGAAATTAACTTCCTGGATTGCTGCTACTGGTGATGGGTTTTTGGCACATAGGTACGTTATCTGCGACCGAGATACGGACAGTACAGACCGACATGACGAAATGATGAGTTTCATGCTTTACAGAATACTTTAGAAGTTAATTGCAATACAATAGCGCATTTATAACTTGTCATTTTTAACGACATAATATATAATAATGATCTCTATAAATATTTAAAGTACAGAACTGATTCATCAACCCCACTGAATTACTTTATCAACTGTACAAGTTATCAAAAGGTTATCATACAACTATTATATTGTTCATTGCCTTGTTTCATTTAAACATACTTATTAAACATTTGTCATAATATTATGTTATGCTTACAGTCTTTCATGTTTACATATTTGTCCTTTTTTTGGGTTGTACAAAATGGGGTTCCCTAGACTTTCTAAAAATAGGTTTGTCTTGGCAGAGAAATTACATTAAAGATTTCATGATCATTTTATAACATTACCTAAGTAAAGTAATTTCACAAAAATACACCACTCCTTTTTTCTTAATATTGAACTTCTTGTACCACATAATCTGTCACAAAATTTGTTTCGCATTTGCTCTTTACATAAATTCAGAGATAATAATATTTTCACCTAAGAACTTTCACTAATTGTTTGCCATAAAAATCTACTATAAACTCAAAAAAAATACTGAAAACAGTACTATTTATAATCATGTTGTTAGTTGAAAGGAATAATAATTGTGAAAATATATAAAAATAATATAGTGAGTGAACAATACATATAAATAAGGAACTTAATATGTCAAAGAAAACAGTAGAGTTGTTTTGATTTGAATATTTTTTACTAACAAATAGATAACTTTACATCATCCTATAACATAGTGATGATGGCATTTTAAAAGAGAACAGGTATAATTTACACTAGTCACAATTAGGCCAACAAATATACATGTGCTGTTAAGTAAATGATTCACAACCTCCATACAGGAAAATATAAGTACATATTATACACAATAGCTCAGATTATAATATGTAACAAATAAAAACATGTAAACTAGAAGAAATCATGTATTTTCGTTTAAAGTGCATGTGACACTGATATCACAGGATTAACATGGTTGTAACACTAACAATTTAAAAAGCCATTACATCCTTAGTCATCCCAATTAACATGATGACAATCATGCCATATGAACGCTCCTTTTAGTGACTGGGGTGCTTCTAGTGCCAAGTACAGAGGAGCTCGCGCTCCTCGCTCTGGGGTGAAGTCACCCATGCCTTTGGTCATATCAGTCATTACAAATCCAGGGTGGACACAGTTTATAGAAATGTTTTTGCCTTGTTCAAGGAACTGCCGCTGCTGAACAAATGTTAGTGCTGACATAGCCACTTTAGACACTTTATAATCTCCAAAATGGCCCGCAATTGAAACAAAAGAACTTTTACCATTTTTAGCTGCCCGCAAAAACTCATTTACAAAGTCTAAGATTTCTTCAACCGTGAGATCTTCTTTTACCAACGTGTCTAGCCATACTTGTTTACGTACATTAGATAGTAACCCCCAATCACTGCTAATGTTTATTATTCTGGCTGTGTTTGAAAGTAGAGGGTATAATATCTTTGATATTGACAACAAACTCATAAAGTTCGTATCAATGAGTCTCTTAGCGTCTTCGTGTGATGAGATAGCCTTATCAAAGTCTAGGATGCCGGCGTTGTTTACCAAAACATCAATGCCAGAGTGATGTGTTGAAATATGTGTAGCTAAGTCTTGAACACTTTTCTCGCTTGTGACGTCCAATATGTGGAACAGAGGTTTTAGGCCTAAGTCTTGTAATTTCTTTACGGCTTGTCGTCCTCTGTCTTCGTTTCTAGCCGTAAGGTACACAGCACCATCAAACTTTTGGCACAGCCCTTTCACTATTTCGAATCCTATGCCTCTGTTGCCTCCCGTTACTATTGCTACTTTGGTTTCCATTTTGTACATAGAAATTTAGAAACTTAATATTAATTACGTAGAAAATACTACGTTTTTATGTAAAAATAAATATTTATTTTATCAATGCGCTTAGTGACATTTCGGTTTTCCGGTCATTTTTGACACTTCGTTGACAGTTGACAGTGGCTGCGTTCCGAGTTACGATGTAAACGCGTTTTGAGCGTGCTAAGTTGCTAACACCTGTTCAGACTGCTTTAGTCATTGTTCTGAGGTTCAGACTATGATGTTCCGATGTCCCGCGTGAATCATCATAGGCTGCGTTCCGAGTTACAATGTAATCGATTTGAGCGTGCTAACACCCGTTCCGAATAAGCGTTAGCCCGTTAACGTCGTCCCTTGAATCTTCATGGATGACAATGACGTTATGACCTGCGCCATCTTGCGATAACGCAGACCATGCCAGTAATATCACCGTGAGCGCTGTCAAAAATGACAGTTGGCTGGGTTGTTTTGAGTCGCATCTTATCTTTAAACTAACTTGGCATTTCTAACTAAAGAAGAAGAAGAAATGAGTGGTGTTTAATAAACAAAGAAATAAGCGAGCGTTCCGAATTGATGACAGCTGTCGTATTATTGTTGTGCCGCACAAAGCGCTCCGATTTAGTTATAACGATTATGACAGCTGAGGGCTGTCAACAATTCGGAACGCTAACGACTAAAATCCTTGTTACGTGCATTGAGGTATTAGTACGTTAGTACAATAATACCTCAATGCTTACGTGCAAACTTCGATGCACTAATGTCGTCAACTCCTCTGATAAATAAATCTGCAAAAATTTGAAGTTTTTGATGCGGCAACTGTTTTTTATTTATTACGAGGAAACTACAAGGAGGAGCTCGTGGCTAAGGAGCAGTATATGTGTTCTGTGCTAAGGAGCAGCTCGTGGCTAAGGAGGAGCTCGTGGCTAAGCTAAGTAATAACAGCCGCACGGGTCGATCCACCGAAAGTCTGACAACCAGTCTTACCAAGGGATATCGTATTACCCAGTTACTGGGTTGTGGAGGTCAGATAGGCAGTCGCTCCATGTAAAATACTGGTATTCAGCTGCATCCGGTTAGACTGGAAGCCAACCCCAACATGATTGGGAAAAGGCTAGGCAGAATGAAATGAAACGAGGAAACTACAAGGCCAAGAGATCAGAAATATTTTGCTGCCTTTGGCTTACTCTCAGAACAATAACTGTTCTGCTTACTTACTTTTTTTTTTTACATTTGCTGTCAAAATGAGCTCAGACGAAGAAAGTATCCTTCACCATCACCATCCTATTTTCAGTTTTAGCAATAGTAGATTTGGTATTGAGGAGAAGAAAATCTAGATTTAAGCATTGAAATAATATTAAAAACACAAATGAAGAGGTAGCGTGAAAATTGCTAGCTAACTCACAAAAATGAAACTATTCCAACTCCAAACTCGAGATTTTTTTTGTTGTATTGTTAATACTTGACCTTGAACGCACGGTGCGATATCAAAGTCGATGTATGATGTAGAGAATCTAGTAGCTACCAAAACAACACCACGTAGGTAGGTAGTTATTAGATGTAACCACATGGCCGACTCCTAGATGGCGTTGTAAAACTACAGTCGAGTAGCTGATGCTGCCATCTTTAAAAAAAATAGGCAGCTGAATAGCCAGACGGAGGTCTGTGTCATTTCTTTGTATGGGATTGGGTAGTAAATAATCCCTTTTTAGTCACTTTTTGCCATAATGAAATTTAGTTCAGAGGGTAGTCTTAGGGCGGATTGCTAAGATTACTGCTTTACACAACAATAAATGAAACAACCTGTATAATATTTTTAAATTTTCATGTTTTGGATAGGTACTTATAAGTAACACTTTAAACATTTTATGGAGATTTAATAGTCACTATGCATGTTTAAAAAATTATAATGACACTTAAATAAAATAGACAACTCAATGATTGACAAACATAATCCTATGGAGAGACTGTAAACATTTGATACAGTAGTATCTGTATCTACTGAAAGCTAATCTCTGACCATCAGGTGAGATAGTGATCAAACATGAGCCTGTCAATATTATAAGAACAGTACAAATGGATTAGATTCTTAAGTTCACAAAAAAGCAGGCAGTGTTTTAAATTTCTACGTTTTTATAAATAAGAAGAATCTTAAAATTGTAAATAATACAAAATCAATCTTAATATAATAGTCAAATAAAATTGTGTTTTAAAATGCAATTTTTAACTAGATACCTATTTACACAAATCATATGCACAATATGTATAAATCAGCAAAAGATCTTTGTTCAATTCATTCGTCATTCATACCAACTTAAATAAAATAGTAATAATGGCTAAAAACTAAACTTAGTCAATCTTTACAGCCGCATAAATTTTTCTTATAAATGTGTATGCTGCGAAGAATCCTATGGTGCCAGTGAGAAGCCAAAATGTTAACACCATAAGACCTGTAACAAAACATAATAACATTAATAACTCAAGCATTGACCTGGCGTGTCAGCGCCGGCGCCGCTTACTAGTGAGCGCTCGCCTTAGAGAGCGGAGATGTGCAGAAATCAATCAAGCAAGACTGCCCAGAGCACGCCGGATGTACACTTGTAAAGCAACCCCTTATAATATGTTACTTAAATAAAATCTTCATGTAGCAACATTCTAATTAGCAGAAATAAATATGTAGTTGATTGAGGGCGATGCGATTATTTGGCCGTAAAATGAAGTGGGAACTCAGAACTTATGAAATAGTCAAGCATAGTAGTAAGTATAGTGGTATAGTTTGATATAAATAAAAGCTATTCCATAGCAGCAAAGCAAATTTTGTATTGAATTACCTGTGTAGCCAATATAAAGCAGTGTCGGTATAAACTCTGTTATTTCCAATTTCGTGAAAAAGTAAAATATGGAGTATATTAAAATATACACAGCAGAACCTCCTGAGACGATAAAACTCTTCCACCACCAATGATAATCCTGTGAACCACAGAAAACATTAATAAATACCAATCCATTTGAATCAGTTTATATAACTTTCGAAAAATCACAAAACAAAGTAAAAGAATACGTCATTACCTCTCCACAGAGTTGGAAATATACCATAACAATTGATATTTGTGATACAGACACCACTAATATACAAAACACGAGGAATAAAAATCCAAAGAGATAATAAAATTGGTTCTCCCACAGTGCATTAAAGATGAAAAACAGTTCAATGAATACAGCTCCGAATGGTAGAATGCCTGCCATCAAAATGCTGAAACAATTTTTAAGTAGGTATATTATCACAGCATAACAAACAGTAAAAGTAGAAATTTCCCATAATACACATTGATACGGTTGAGGCAAACATGATGGAATTGTGCTATTATAAACTATTGCGTAGTTAATGATGTTGATATTGTAATTATAATTAATTTATTAGACCCCAAATACTCAATCACTGAATAGTTTATTTTGACAAACCCCTCGCTCTCAGTGATATACTGCATCTACAATAACAAGGAATTTTGTAACATGCATACTTAAATTAATCATGCTACATTGTTTAATTAATGTAAAGTTATTAAAAGTCTTACCAAATAAAGATGTTCATGTACCAAACTTGTTCAGGGACTTTTCTTGGAATAAAATTAGTTCTTACTGGATGTTGGAATGGTTGTTTCCGACACCCAAAATAATATCCCAAGTATACTAATGGCAATGAAATGCAGAACCATAGACATAATAAAGCCATCATGGTCGAAAATGGAACTGCGCCACTGGAATGTTTACCCATAATAAAAAAGTTTAAAAAGAAACATGTGCCAAACACAATAGCTGGATAGAGTGTCGCCGTCAGAAAAGCAGCCTGCTTCCATTGTTTTCCCTTCATAGTATTGTATAAGCGCGCCGAGTAATAGCCCGCAATGAGACCCATGAATACATAAAGAAATATAGCAGCAGTCATTAACGCACCCCGGCTCGCCGGTGACAACATGCCGAGCATAGCGATAACTGAAAAGTATATAAACTTATTAGTTGAGCACTCATATTAATTACAAGGTAAAGCGCTTATAATATTTGTAGTTAAAATCAATTTCCTCACGAACCACATAGTCAATGTTGAGTCATTAAATATTAACCTAATTAATTGCGACTGGCACTATTAAATAAAGCAGTGGTCATGGTTTTTCATAGATTTCAATTATGATAAGTTCCAAATATTTGACATTATATTTGTAAGTTGTGCTAACTAACACCAATACTGAAACCATGCTTGATAATGAATGGATTGAGAATGAAAGGATGCTAAATAATGCTGATTTCTTACAGATTGTAATGAGAGCCATCAGGAAGACTTGTATGCCACTACCAATAACAGCAGCAAACAACATTCTTTTGGGTGGTGGGCGAAAAACATCTCCGTGCACTAGCTTCCAGCCAGTTTCTTCCATCATGTCATCAATACTCTCATCTGAATTATAACGTGCTATATCTCTTCTCAATGTACGTACCATTATCATTGTCAAAATACCTGAAGATGCAGAAAAAAAGTTTTTTTTTATAGTGGCTGATTTTACTTTTATGAAGATGTTAATGTAATTAAACATTGTTTCATAATTTCTATAAGATTTATATTTTTATAAAGATTTATATTAGCAAAAGTTTAATAATTTTCATCTAATTTATTGAATATATCTCCAAGAAATCTTTAAATCTAAGAAAATGTAAAATATATAATTATATGAATTAATTACCTGATAAGAAGAACAACACTACAATTGAATTAACAATAGAGAACCAATGGATTTGTACATCTTTCATGCCTAAATATATATCCCATCTGGATGCCCAGCTTATATCAGACTCTCCCCACTCAACAGAATATGTAAAATATAACTTTGTGCCTGTGTCTTCATTGACCAGTTGCGGATTAGGATCCGTTAGAAACTGGCAAGAATCATCAACAAAGGTTAGATCATCTTTATCCACAGAAATAGTCTCCACTTCAAATCCAACAACTCTATACGAGTCCCTGGAAACAAGTATGAAAATATTCAATTTTGCAAGATTAAACTATTCATTGTCTATTAATAAGTTTAACATTTATTCAAACACTAATATTCTATGTCTTGATTGATAGAGCTAAGAATCCCAGACAAATACTCACTAGTCTAAATTTAAAAACCAACGTTTGCCCCCACAAAACCACCCCTACAACTACAAAATTAAATCATTTATATTAAATAATGTGAATTAAATAGTATGTAGCCTACATACTATTTAATTCACATTCTTTAAAATAAAAATTTACATTAAAATTTATTTATTTTTTCAGTTCCTGTATATATTCATAAATAATTTTATAACAAGGAGAAACATACTTACTGGCTATGCTTGTGATATTTGAGCATTAGCTTTAAATGATTATTGATGTATGCTTTGCCTTTGGACATAAAACCAAGACGATAACCTTGCTCTATACTTCTTTCTGAAGTATCAGTGTTTGTAATTCTGGTGGCCACTGGTAAATTATCAACAAGCCTGAAAAGGATCATGTGATAAGTTTTTAAATTAGGAATATTTGGCACACAAATGATATTTAAGTCCAAATAATATATACCAACTAACAAATTAGTACTCACAAATGCACAAAATACTCATGTTCAATGCGGCTAGCCACTTTTTCAGATTCTTCCACACTCCAGTTTATGGGGTTATTTTTATGGTGGCATAGAAGTTTGCATTTAATGTTCTCCGCCATATGGACTTCATACGGAGTGTTTACTATACGGTCTCCACGTAACACCTCACCTAAATTTTCTGATTTATATACAAATGTACCATTCTTGGGTAAACACAAAGGTAAAGAATAATACTCGTATGGAAGTTGTGTGTGTATACTGGTCATTTTGACGGCTTTTACTTCAATTCTCTGGCCTTTTTTGAATTCCACCGGAGCCACCCCAGGTACATAGAATCCATTGCTAAAGTGAATGAAGCTACTAAGTAAAAAGCAATAAAAAAGAACCTGAAAAAAACAATATATTATATTTCCGAATAGTAGAAACGAGTTTACCATAGTTGCATTGCTGGAATACGCACCGACAACATATTTTAATAAATATTACTCAGTTAAAACTAAACCAAAATACAATCATTCTACGATCGCTTCCTTCGTCTCCCATCTGTCAAGTGTCAATAAAAAACTGTCTGACGTTATTTTCGCACAAGTTTGACGTTCGGCTATGGATTCGTTCATGTTTTATAGTTTTACCAATATAAAAAAAATTAATAGAAAAGATGCGCGTCGCTTGCAACCCGACACTGAGCAATTCATTCATAGAGTGATAAAGGGCTTGACTACTACAACTCTACAAAGACATAGGCGTAGGCGACGCCGACGTTTGACTTAGTAACTACTTTCGGGAATATACCATTTTTGGAATACCTAATGTGAAGTTTTAGGTACCTAAAAACTTTCGATGGTGATTAAAAAATCATCCTATTTATCTGATATTGAGGTAAGAAGTCGTGCTCGTTGCCAGTGCCGAATTAAACCCCGAAGAAAGAGTAGCAATAATTGCTATGGGCCCCGCGCTACGGGGGTCCCGCGTATCAAACCACCAATCAAACCCGCCCACCTGCCTGATTTTTTTGAGTGAAACGTATTCTATAATGAATTTCATGTCACGTATTACAAGTTCTGCAAAAAGTCAGTCGTATAAACAAAGTATAGAATTTGAATTGATTGAGGATAGATTGTCGTGTCAAATTGTCAATTTTTTTCTGTTCAAGTAGTGCTTTGTCGAGTTTTGTTGATATTTTGAATTATTAGGTACATCCATTTTGATAGTACTATCAAAATGGATATATTTGATGAGGTAGATCATAATAATGATTTATTCAATGATAATTTTAATAGAATGTTAGCTAGGTAGGAAAGTTGGTTAGGTTAGGTTAGGCTTTAGCGTTCCTCTCAGATATAAAAGATACACAGAATTTAAGCATCCTTTTTCGTTCTTGTGTTGCCGCTATCATTTTATGTGTAAATTGGCTAAAATATGACGATGATTGTTAAAAAAGCACCCGACTGATGTACAATAAATGCTCTGCTACCAGTGCGAAGCCGGGGCAGGTTGCTATTGTTGTTAAAAATATTTTTAACTAAGCTCCCTTCCATACGACATGTTGCTTTGGATTGGAATTGTGGTAAGTACTAATAGTATAAGCGACGTTGAGTTGTATGTATAATAATAAATGAGTTGATGCCAGAGGGGCATTGTTGGTAAGCATTTGTGAAAATGTCACAAAAACTATACTGGCAAAACAAGATGGCGGCGTTAGTTCCGATTTTAGCCGCGTACCAAAAAAACGTTGTCGCGCTCGCGTTTAATATATGTGTAAGCTGTGGTCCATACCTCTTTAAAAAATAAAATAGTGCGTCGTTACTTCGGCTTCGTTAGCTCAGGTTACCTCCGTCAGGAGTATATGTATTCTGTGGTCGTTAGCTCCGTTAGGAGAACGTTAGTTCTCTATATAGTCTGTGGTTAGGAGTATATGTGTTCTGTGGTCGTTAGTCACCCACTGTGGTCACCCAATATTCGCAGGGAATACTTAGTTGTTTTCATTTTATTTTTTTAAATGTTTTTTGGTTATTCGATCCTGCAAGAGACTGAGCTGCTGTCCAAGTTATTATAAAAGTGATATTGTGAGCCAAAGTTACGGAAGAGGTTAACTAGATAGCATCATGGTGCAGGTTTGTTTTGAAGTTTTATGCCATGTGATTTAGTCAATATTTTAAAATACCAATTTTTTAAGGGGTTATTGTGTGGTGGTCAAAGAATAATAACTATAACTACGACGTTGGTAAAGCGATTGGAGACATTGGAGTGTATTAGTGTCATTATTATTTTATTTACAGGCATTAGAGGAAACGGAGCAGCCTGACCTGCCTCAAGCTGTTAAACTACTCAAAGAAATGAACACTAATGTCCAGCAGGTGTCACAGCTTGTGGACAATATGTTGGTGCGGGTCAAAAGTGGAGAACTGTCAACAGATAAAGGTCTTAGTTTTCTGGAAATGAAATATCAAATGCTACTTAGTTATTTAATAAATTTAACTTATATTGTTTTAAGAAAGTGCTCTGGTGAAAGAATAGAATCAGATCCATCAATTGAAAGGCTTATTGAGATAAGAACTGTTCTCGAAAAAATTCGTCCCATAGATTCAAAATTAAAATACCAAATTGACAAACTTGTGAAAACTGCTGTTATTGGTGGCACATCTGAAGATGATCCTCAAGCATATCATGCTAATCCTGCAAATTTAGTGAGTAAGATAAATGAGTCTGCTGAAGCATCTAGTGAATCATCAGATGAGGGAGAGAATAAGAAAGATAAGAGCAGCAAGCAAAATATTTATGTGCCTCCTAAATTAGCTGCAGTACACTTTGATGAAAACACTTCAAGAGTTGAAAGTGAAAAGAAGAATAAGGAGAAGTCAAAGAAGCAATTCCTAAACTCAAGCATAATGCGCGAACTGCGGGATGAATATTCTGAAGCACCACTGGAAGTTAGCACCGGAAATCATGTTAAGCAGTCAATATCAAAATATGAACTGGAGAAGACTGAATATGAAGAAAATTATTTAACACGGCTGCCAGTTACAAAAGCAGAGAAAAACCGCAGGAAAAAGTTATCAACAGTAGGAATGATTGCTGATGAAATCACTGGTACAAGCAGTAGTCGCCAGACGCGGAAACATAAGTTGAAGTCTAAGAAAGGTAAAGGTTTCAAAAGAAGGCGTACACAATGAGACGCGAGACCCTTGATTTTATATCATTTATATGGATTTATTGAATTGTTGAATATACAACAATACTAGAAAAACAACTCACTTTATTAAATTAGCAACTACAGTTCCATATTATCTTAGCAATTTAACAGGGATTGTGTTATTTATGCTTTAGTGAAAACAATTTGTTAAAAATAGTTTTTTGAGACATATTATAGAACATTCAAGTATTATGTAACGCAATTTTTGGAGATTTTTGACCCCCCCTCCCCCCATGTAACGCGCCGTAAAGTTTTTCTGTACAATTTTTACATAAAAGTCACGATTTTGTTGCGTAAAGTACCGGAAAGTCGCGTCGCGTAACGCGTAGTTCAATCCCCCCCCCCCCCTCCTGTCCCTGTAACGTTTAACAAGACGCCCCCTCCCCCCAAATTCGTTACGTAATACTTGAATGCTTCCTTATTTCTGATAAATAATATTTCATGTAACTGAAATATGTACTTTATTAATATACTAATAATAACTGTTACAAAATTCAAATATTGTAAATACTCGCATTCAAATTCCAATAGGTAAGTATATTAAATGGAACATAGATAGCCAAGATAGGGCACAGGGTAATTCTCATTTAAACAATAAGATGCTCTGCCTATTTTAAATAAAAATACTATTCCAAGTTACATTATGCATAGAAGACATTGAATAATATTAGAGAAAACTATCTGTTATGTACATTTCATAGGTCATCAACTAAAATACTCTACTGCCTCTTCTCTTAGGGCCTTTTTAAAAGCTTTTATTTCAATCATGCTGATTTGTGGCCGCGTGCGTGTCAGGGTTAAATTTAAAAAAAAAAACTGACAGGCAAAAGCACATCGGGCGTAGGTACAACTGTCAAATCGTGTTGTCTTTCATTTTTAGTTGGAAAAAACTAATTTTATGTCCCGTAAGTGATACGGGTTAGGACAAATCTCCGCCGAAACTATGGCCTTCGTGCTCAGGGAGTAGACCCCCCTGGCCCGTATCCGCGCAGCCCGCATCTTATCGTTGCGTACATAGGTACTTTTCCTGTCATGCATGCCACATGCACGCGGGACGCAGAAAGGTGCGAATCTTTATCTACCTGTGAGCACTACCTCACGCAGGTACGCACGCGGAAACCATTTTGGAACATTTGCGCGCACGGCGACAGTCATATTGCCAGGTCGCCATTTAAGCCTGCGCTGGCTATACACGCATTGTCTTCCCGTCTGAACACGATGTGTGAAATTGCATTCAGACTGCGTTCTATCGATGACATCGACCGTTCGGGCCGATGCAGTTAGGATGTCTGGCAGCTAGATTACCGTCGATCGTCGTCGACTGTTTTTAAACAGCTTCAAAAAGGATGTTCTCAATCGCCTGTATAGAATATTAAAAAAAACAGCCTGTATTATTGCACCGTCCGATCGTGTCGCTAATAAGGACCAAATTTTGGGAAGTGATAACACACAGCAAAGTAATGGAAATGGCGCATTTTTAGGGTCCGGACCCGTGCTTCACCTAGGTTCTCCACCTGGGTGAAACAAAATACATACAAGTTTTTATAACCATGAGTTTAGGTGGTGTGGTCGTTTGCACTGAAACAGTATTTTTCTAGTTATTTAATTGTTAACTTGTTTTTTTTTTATCACATTGTTAAACCATCTGATCAGTTTCAGTTGATCTTAAAAATGAACACTTTCCTTTACTTCCCAAAATTTGATCCTTATTAGCGACGCAATCGGACTGGTACAATCCTGAATTCTGAACTGAAGTCCTGAGTGGCTTGATATTATGGCTGCCTTTCCACTTTGTTAGGTACCTCAAAGATCATTGGTTCTACGCTATCTAGTAGATTACGTTGTTTTTTTTTTTGTGATTTCGATTTGCCAGATATGTAAGAATATGTCCAATATACCGAGACCATACCGTGAGCCAGTAGGTAGGAGCCAATCGCTTTTTAGGGGAGCAAGAATAAAAATCAAAAACCAAATTAAGTTTAAAATCTCATTATATTCTAAATCATGTTAGAAAATTAAGATACACGACATACGGCTCCAACAAACAGGCGCGACGCGACAGCGCGGCGCGACTTTAACAATACTATTTCTAAGAAAACTTGACGGTTGAACAATTACCGGTGTCGCGCCAGTGTGTACGAGTCTTTAATAAAAAAGGAGTCAATGATAAAGTTATCCAAATGCTTTACCAACAACTTTGTTTAGTGTGCTGCAAATTCTGACTCAGAAAATAAACTGTGTTATTTTAATCCCGCTATGTAATTGCGTAACACATTTTCCTAAACGATTAAGACTAATCTGTTTCATTTTGACAGTTTCCACAACATTCATTGCGTTATTTACATTGTTGAGCAGTTTTGTTTTCGAACTTACGAAACAATGGATTAGCAATCTGTATAAAAACGATTGATTGTGATTGATCGTGTATTACGCAATTAGGGTGCAGATTGTGATTGATCGTGTAGTACGCAATTAGGGTGCCGAAAATGGATTTCACTTTAGGTAATGCCTAATGTATTTCAGAGAAAATATAACATTAGCGTGAAAATTATTTTACGAAGGTATGTATGTAAGCTGCAACAAAAATTATTTGGTAACAATAAATTAATTCGTAAGTTATGTTTAAGTATGTGTTTTTTGTTGTTGTTTGTGTTTAATTCATTTTTGTTTTTTTTTTGTATGGAATAATTGTAATAAAAGGTTGCATAAATCATTTTTTGTTTTCATCATTTATCAACGATTTGGTTAAAGTGGGGAAAGTCTTGGAGACATGTTGAAGGATCGAAAGATTGACAGCGGAATAATCTCATGTGACGAATGTGTCCAATTGGTGTGTGGGTATCAAGGCACTGGTAATCGCCACGCGGCGGTGCAGTGCCGTGGTTGTGTGTGAGGTCCGAGCGGATCACGCGGTTCAACAGCCAGGGTGGAGATGACATTGTCAGCTGAAATTAATTATCAAAAATTAATTATTAGTACAGCAGGTGGAACCTACTTTTGAGATAGTGGTGAATATCAATGTTTGTCATAAAATGCATTAGATACATAGCTAAGTATGCAATTTTGGATTAGATAGATATTTCGATCATCATAATCAGCATACTTCGTAGGTACTGATAGTTTGCGGCTGAGCAAAGGCGGTTCTGAACTGAGCCACGGATGGCTCATAGATCGCTGCAAATTACCTACTGCTTAAAAGGCACTAACCAAGGCGCAGGTTAGATAAGCCATCGCCGGAGATAACGTAATTAACGAAGAAAAAAAACAGTTGCACGTCCTGCTAAAAAAAACATCCTTACGACTTTACGACACTTGGGTTATTCCCAGTTGTCGCCACTGGTGACGCCACCACTGGCGACAAATGGGAATATTTTTCAAAAAAAAATCCCAGTTGTCACCAGTGGTGGCGCCACCAGTGGCGACAACTGGGAATCTTGAGGTATCAGGAATGACACGATGAATATAATTTTAGATCTACAGGGTAAAAACTTCGCAGACGTGATGATGAGTATCGATATCTCAACATTCGAATGTTGAGAATTCCAAAGACAAAAAAAAAAATGTTTTTTTTTAATGACCGCTGATAGTGTTGTTACTTGAAGTGAGAGTTGATAAAATGTGTTCGACCACACAAAAAAAAAAACTTAAGTAAGTATGTATAAGCAAGTTTACTACCGGCGCGGCGGTGGCGCCGGTAGTCAACCCATTTAAAATATAAAGGCGGGTCTGCTGCGCCGTTTTAATGTTTTAAAAACATCAAACACGAACCAATCAAATCGCTTTACGGATGCCTGCAGACTGCCTGATTGGTTCGTGTTTGATGTTTCATGTTTTTTAAACATTAAAAAATGGCACAGCAGACCCGGCTCAATAATCGCAGCCGCCGCCGGCCGGTTGATGACCCAAAAAAAAACATCATTAAATTAATTTATTTTTTGTTTTATCATTTTAAGATATCGATATCCATCTCATCTGCGGAGTTTCGCTACCTAATTTAATTTGACTCTGTATAAATAAACAGTAAGTACCTACTTATTAAAGTTGATTCAGCAGTTGAATAACATACCGGTTTTGTCACCGCTGGGAATGGGTTCCTATAATCGTCCTGTTGATTGGAAAGGTAATCCATCACTCCGAAATCTGCAGGAAGTTGAGCCAAGTCTGCGTTTTTCATTAATTTATTTCTTCCCGGAGTGCTTTAGAACGTAAAATAAATTAAGTACCTACTTAGATAAATAGTATAAATATAAACAAATAAATATAAGGAATAAACCATCTGCTAATTTGATTAATATACCCAGTAATGAGGTACTAAGTAGATCTAAAAACGGACAACACTTGGCCTACTCAGATGGAGGATAGGTAACAACACAGCCTCATCAACTAGGTACCCGAAATACATGAGAGTTCAAATCCGATAAAGCTGCATAACTGACAGCTTTTTGTATAATTGCAAAAACATTTTATAATAAGTATATCGACAAGTTTATGCATATACCTACACAGATGTTAGTAGGTGAGACATCACCTTTAGATCGGAGTTAAGTTCGCTTAGTAGCAGATAATATTATGATTGGAGGTTCCGTTCTCAGAAACTTAGTTTTATTTTTTACAAACTTAATGTTTTTATTTTCTATTTTATTTTGCAATATTTATTACCTACGAAATAAACAATAACCAGTACTTAAATAAAGTTAAAAAATCGTTTGAGTACCTCAAAGTATATTTTATTTATTGCGATATAAACATTAGTATTTTGTACAACAATGATTGTTCTTAGAATTAGTAGAAACTAATAGAATAACTTGATGAGAAACGTACCTATTCGTTAACTTGACTAAGGTGTACTAAGTACCTACTTAATAGATAAAATAAATGCATCATACCTACTCTCAAATTATATATTAACCCTACCTAGGGTTATATTCTGTAGGTAAAAATAATACTAAAACTCCTAGAATAGGTGGTCCAAAAATGCATAGTTTCGGAGATTCATTTAAAAACACTAAAAGCTGAAGTTGATTAAACTAAAATAATATTTACTGCATTCTTACCTATTATGGGTCCCCAATTTAGTTTTCCAGCCCCGGGCCACCAACAGGCTGATTTCGCCGTAGGCTTCAGGATATTCGTAAAAATTAAATGCTAGGTAATAGCAGTATAATATTTTAAAACTTGAGAGATCCCGTCCCGACATAAGGACGCACAACCGGCACAAATGACAGGTACTCGGTCCCATGTCATAGTTCGGTCTCGAGACCTCTCTAGACTCGGTCCGTATCGAGACTTCGAGAGGCGACACAAAGGCAACGTGGTTGTCTTGTTTGTGTATTGAACTTCTGTTCGCGATTCACTACGTGGTCGCAAGCGCGCCCGCTGAGCATGGGCTTGGGTTAAATCCCCACTCCGGGCAAAGTGTTTAGGTTTTTCCATTACGAATATCTTATAGCAGTCCAGAGTTTGGATTTGCGCCCGGTTTATGTCAATAGGCTCGCCCCGTATTACACGAGGGGTCCATATTGGCTCACCTAAAGTTCTTTACTTACCCGAAATTGTTCTTCCTAATGATTTGTAATCCGAATGATCACTCTTCCTAAAAATTTTCATCCTACAGTTTTCATATATACTATTTGTAGTGCTACCGGCGATGTTCATAACACTCATGTTTCCGAAAATTTTAATTAATAATATCATTAATGTAAATATATTTAAACTCCTACTGTTTTTTATCATAACGCTTTTATCCCATAATTACCATAATATTTTCACTCATACTCAGAAAGAAACATTTACCAAGTGTAATAAAAAATATATGTGGGTATAGAAGATGATATTTATAGTTTTAATTTGAGGGTATGATTATTATTTGGGGGTATGCTTTACATAACGTACTGAGTTTGTGTCTAGTAAATTTCGCGACCAATTTCGAGGTAGCGCTCGCCGGCCGCTGCCGCACCACCGCTCGCTTCGCTCGCTCGACTCGCGCGTAGTTGGTCACGGTTCTAACCTAACCTAACCTATATAATACTGACTATTATGAATAAAAAGAAATCTAAACAATAAAGATATGACTTTGAATAATAGTGTAAAAGATTGTTCTGTTGAGAAAATATAGGAAATCAAATAAAAGTATAATAGATATTTATTGCTACTGACATTATGAAGTTGAATGCTTCGCAATTATGAACATTAGAGACAGAGTAGTTAGGAATTGTGATTGTTAGGATGATTTTCGGATTTCCAATTATCGGAGGTGAACTTTGGCGCACCCTTTTTTTCATGTGTTGCCAGGGGCCACGGTATCCCTTTCGGACTTTCCCGCAACCCCGGCAGGCATCGGCCCTGGTGGGCCCCGCCATTGGTGCTGACATCTCTTTGAGGCGCGCGTGGAACACAACGCGCCGTCGACCCGGGCCTGGTCCTTATCGGGGGCGAGCTACCCATTGCTCACCGCCCGCAAGCCCGCCGGGCAGACCTCCACCGTATGCTCCACCGTGTCCTCCGGGCGATCCACACAATGGTGACACCCGGGCGCTTCCTCCCGCCTTATCCGGAACAGGAACCTCCCGAAACAACTGTGTCCGGTGAGGACCTGTGTCAGGCGGAAGGTGAGGACGCCGTGGCGCCTCTCTAGCCACTCCTCAAAGAGGCTTTGGCGCACCCTTACACGAGAATAAGGTATAGGTATGTGGTAAACATACATATCAAATGACGACATAATATTAATATGTCATGTGCTTGAGGAGTAACGTAACCTATAACCTACCTTCTTACACCTCCGCCTAATCCCTCGGGGAATACAGGCGTGATATTAGATATTTTCCTAAAATAGTAGAGTTTGCTGCGTCAAACCTAATTCTACTTACTCTGTGCACGGATATGATGTGAAATTTACAAGTGGCTTGAAGGCATAAATCGGGTCAGTCTTGGTAAATATCTGTGCTAGCATGTGGCGGGTTTCGGTCATACTAGTCCCCTGGTCCTCTGTCCCCCAGCGGTTGTAAGTGCTGATTTGGTTACTCAACTTGTCGCGATATACATAGTTATCTTTTTTTTCGGCATGTATAGCGAAGTCCCAATTTTCTACTTTTGTTTTTGGTCCATATGTATTCCTGGAAAACAATATCTGTTGTGGCTTTTTCGCGTCGATAGGATTCTTAGAGCACATTTTGACGAATCGTTTTACTTTGTGCGAAAACAACCAAAATCTTTCAAAATATTTTCGATAAATCGTTTTAAAAAAACCTTATATTTAGGTAATGTCACTTACGTCACTTGGTTTTTTAAGGAGGAATAGGAAACCTTTTTTTATTTCTGCGGCAATAAGGTTTTTAACTCCGCTTATAATATTTTTTCGTGTGGTCTACTAATTAGGTATGTTACGAAAGTACCCTGAGAAAGAGAGACACAAATACACAGATTTGTCTGCCGAAATGCCTACCGACATAATCTAAGCAATGTGGGGAAGATCGGCAGGCATATATTACACTTATTCAGCTCTATTCAGCGTTTGCCTTAGAAAACTACGATTTTGTATGAGACGCGTACGCGTCCTTTCAGCTGCGCTGCGGATAGCTGAAAGGAGGCGTACGCGTTTCGCGCGTTTTCTATGGGCGAACGCTGTATACAATCAATATAAGTGTGAGTAGTCCCTTAGACGATCTTTCCAACTATTGCATTTTAAGGATACATATTTATTACACTTGATATTTCAACATTCTTAGCGTCATTGATCAATTCAATATAAGAAATAATTATATAGAAGGGCTATTTAACTACTTACGTAATATTTACTCTACGCTTCAATTTGTTGGATTCGGTACTTTTTTTCTTTTTCGCCAAAAAGCTATGAAATATCATTTTTATCAAACGTGTCGATAAAATGATCACCGAAAAAATAATCTTGTTCGATTTATTTTTGCTTCTAGGTTTTTTTATTTCCTTGTATTACTGAATAGTTAAGGAATCTAAAAATGTCATCGGCATGTCTCGACATTGGCAGCCATCGGTAACAAGGAAACCTCAACTTGAAAATTGAAAACACGGAAAATTTCATTATGACACTTAATTATTTTTTTTTTTAAACTATAAAAACATAACGCAGTTGTAAACTAGAGATCTTGAGCAATCCAAAAATGTATAATACTTATATACTCCCTTGAAGAAAATAGAAAATATCTTAAGTTGAACTTCCTTAACGAGTAATCTAGTAAATATAAAATTATCAAAGTACCTATAAAGTTTGGGTGTAATTTACACTTTTTTTTTTTTTTGCTTTTATTTCGGATAGCTCTGTCATCTTAGAATATAAAACTGTCAAAACAGTTTCAGTATAACGACTTTTGCTACAACCATATTTGAGATGGAAAATACCGTTTGGTCCCATAGTGCGACGTCGCGAGTCGCGCGATTGTCCTTACCGGTGTCGCGACTCGCGACACCGGTAAGGACAATTTATTGAATTTTTCATAGATAGGTATTGTTTCACCAGAGTCGCGTTGTTATAATTGACCGGGTTTTTCTTTTAACACGTCCATGGCTCAAGTAGTTTTAACGTTCAAATTGATTAGTAAAACAAGTAAGTCATAGGGGTCTCGACATCTTGAATTATTTCGGGGGTCATGAGTTCATGACCTCCGTGACCCTAGTGTGACCGCGCCTGGAGTAGGGTAGGAAGAGCCACTACGCTACGTACGATAAAGAATATAAAGATTATGCGGCGTAATATGTCGCACCTACTTAAACTACATTAACACTAGGTGCGCCCGGATGCGGATTCACCCGCATAAGTCTCGACCTCATGGGAATACCAGGATAAAAAGTATGTCCTAACCCAGGTCATGGTCTACCTACCCACGTGCCAAATTTCATCCAAATCCGTTAAAATAAATAAACAAAAATCGAATAAATAAACAAACAAACTCACTTTCGCATTTATAACATCAGTTAGGAATAGACAAATAACGGTTTTCAACCTTTCGTTATTTCGATTTAGGACGGACACGACCAAACAGGAATATATTTTATCCGAGGAATAAGCCTTCTCTTCCGAATAAATTTTGAATTTTTGACAGTTAACTGTACGAAAACTGTCAGAAGTAAATCTTATTCCGCGGATAAATTTATTCCTGTATGGTCGAATCCGCCCTTAGCACACAAACTTAAAAGGGCTGACTTAATGCCTTAGGCATTTTCTACTAGTCAACCTTAATAATGTTATGAACTATTAATAGGTAGGTCATTTCTAACTTTATCCATCCTCGTCACTCTATCATAAGGCGCGGAAAAATCGCCTGTTCGCGCGACCGTCAAGTCAATATTATGCCATGCGTATGTTCGATCGTACGTTCGTGCGATTATTATCATCGGACGCACGCATCATTGCACGAGCGATGGCCAACTAGGACACGGCCTAATAATATAATCATTCAATTTGGTTGAGAAATGGGGTTAGGTACCTACCTACCTTTATTTGTACTTTCATGGTATTCATTGATTTAAAGTGGTGCTGCGCTCCTGCCAGAGAACATACATCAATGGGACCGACCACTACTAGAACACGTGGTTAATATTATTTTAATCATGAGTTTAAAAGTATAGGTACCTTGGTGGGTGGGTGCTGGGGTATCAATCAATGTTTATGTTGAATTCGGTACTTACCTAGCAATTTGTTAGAATATCTGCTGTGTAATCTTGTTTATAGTGCTGCTAGTGCTACGCTACCTTGAAGATAATTATTTGGATCTAGCCCCTGGTCCTGCTGGAGTACTTGGTGGCACCAACATTTCATTATTCGTGGAGAATCTATTCCTCCACTTTAATTCTTCGTCTCTCACACGAATACTTGTTAAAGCGCACGTAACAAATGCTTCAAAAAATTCTAAAAATGATAGTTCGATATCAAGATCCATAATTCTATCGCCTTCACATAGGTTCGGAAATATTTTTGAAAATATTCTTATAATGATTTTGCTCGATAAATTGCCAAAGTTGAAAAGTTTCAAGTTTTCAATGTCTTCGTATAATTCAAAGGGTTCAGGGAGTTCATTATCAGCTGCAATAAAAAGTAACGGAATTTGATTCGTTTCGCGCTTAGTGAAAGGATAATCAAATGTTTTAAAAATATTATTTACCAACAACAAAGGTTAATTCATCTCCAAAAATATAAACATTACGGCCTAGTGGCAGGCACATGTCGGGCACTTCCACGAGGCCGGGTTGAGGATGTTCTGCGCAGTGTGGCGGACGACGGACGGCGCAAAGAAAAGTGCGCACTGTGTGCGGCTCTCCCAGGCTACGGTATAACTCATAGGTTGCCCGTAAAGGTATACATTTTCCATAACCATTTACCAAATGACCTTAAAACGAAATAATGTTCCAATTTTAAGTAATTTTCCAGTTTAGCCTTTTGGTTATTTAAAGGACATCATTCAGGCTTCGAACATTTTGTACCCAAAAATCAAAGTGCCGGCCAGAAAAAAAAAAGCGGTTTTCATATCGGAAATAACATTTTGAACATTTTTTAATACTACAACGAAAGTCTACACTTAACCCCCTGGCTGCTATTTGAGTTTGAAAGTACCAAAAATCATAAAATTATTTTAAATGTTTAGATAAGTATAACGTTTACAAAAAATATCGAGTTTTAATTGAAAATAACATCTTTTTTTATAATAACAAAAAGCATTTCGGCTAGGCGAACCTAACCTAACCTAACCTTGCCTATCTAAACCATTTTTTTTTTTTTTTTTGTTCCGGGGTGGAAAATCCTCATGGATGTCCCCCGCCCTGGGGCGGGCGGAGGGGTCTGTCAGACTCTTACTGACTAAAAACCACCCCGGTGTCCCATCTCACACCGACGCCGGGGGTCGCGGGAACGAAAAAATCTTCCGCAACCCCCGATTGGTGCCGGCCCGCGAACGCGGGCCTCTTCCTCGGGTCAGGGGGGAGTGAGGTGTTAAACTCCCCCCGCGCCGTCTAAGAGGGGCGCGCGTGGAACACTACGCGCCGCCACCTCGGGTCCTGATGTGTGGGGGGCGACAGACGTCCCCGAGTCCGTCGCCCCTGGACCCATTTAGGGGGGCTGGAAGAGGGCGTTGTCCGCCCTCCTTCGACGCCCGGTGCGCCTGCTGCGGGCCGGGTGAGTGGACGTAATCTCCCTTTCCCTTTCCGCAGCCTCCTTCTGCGAAACGACTGTCTCGCAGTAGGAAACCACCGCGTCCCAGGACTCCTCGCCGCCGACCATCGCATTCACAACGGCCGGCAGCGACAAGTCACTGCCTACTTCTAAGATGAGGGCACGGCGCGGCTCCTCCCAAGCGGCACACTCTGCCAGCGTATGCCACGCCGTGTCCTCCCGGCAGTCGACGCAGTGGTGACACCGGGCGTCCGGCTCCCTGTTTATGCGACACAGGTACTTCCCGAAGCAACCATGCCCCGAGAGCACCTGCGTCACCCGAAACGACAGGGAGCCGTGCCTCCTCCCGAGCCAGAGGTCGAGCACCGGCCGGACCGCCTCGATGATGTCGAGGCCGGCGGTAGGGCGTGAAAGCCTGTCCCGCCATTCCGCCACCAGGACCTCGCGGAGCTGAGACCGGTGCAGCTCCATGTGTCGCTGCATCGGTTGCTCGCCCCGCGCCCTCGCTTCCTCGCGCCACCGGTACGATGACGCGAGTACTTTCGCCTCGAGGTCCCAGGGCGGGGATCCGGCCAGTGCACAAGCCGCCTCGTAGGAGATCGTGCGATACCCCCTGATGACTCTGACGGCCATCGCTCGCTGCGGCTTGCGCAGTACAGCGATGCTTCCGGCCGTCAGGTCAGCCGCCCAGATCGGGGCCCCGTAAAGGGCCATCGACCGCACGATCCCCACGTAGAGCCGCCTACAAGCGGCGCTCGGGCCCCCCAGATTGGGAAGCAGCGTTGATAGCGCCCCAGCAGCACCCAGCAACTTGGGCGCCAGCCGCCGGAAGTGGGGCTCGAAGTTCCACCGGCTGTCGAGCACCAATCCTAGGTACTTCATGGTAGACTCGACAGCGATCCGAGCCCCCCCGACCACGATGTGTGAACCAGGTGGCGGCGCCCGCCGGGGGCCATGAATGCCTATCTAAACCAAACCTAACCTAACATAATCTAACCTAACACTGATAAACTGATTTTGAAGGTCACATGGAACTTCTCAATGATGAAAAGCATTTGCATAATCTTGTGATTAGGTAATTGTACAAATGATTAACAGAAAACAGCTAGTAAGGTTAGGCCAACCTAACTAAACCTAACAGAGTTCAACTGATCTTAGATTTTGAAGGACACATGGACCTCCTCAATGATGAACAGCATTTGCGTATTCTTGTGATTGGGTAATTGAACAAAAGATTAAAAGAAAACAGCTAGTTAGGTTAGGCTAACCTAACCTAACAGTGTTCAATTGATCTTCGAAAAAGTATCTAACTTATCAGACATTTCAAATGACACTGGTTTTAAACTTGTTGGAGGGTGGGGACGTCCTCCAACAGTCTTAAGATACATGTCATTAATTATGTTAAAAAAAAAGAAAAGACAGAAAAGATTTGCTGTCTTTTTCAATTGCAAAGTCGATAGGATTTTTTTGTGATAAAAAAAGCTTTTCGGCAAATATGTGTTTATTTTTTAACAAAAACCATTGTTCTTATACATAACCATATCTTAATCATAAAAAAATAATGATATGATAAAAAAACTAGACTCTCGAACTGAAACATAACCACAACATTAATGAGAACGCCTCACCAAGAACGACTCGAGAAATATCAGTGACAATAGTAATGTTCAACTTAATAGTGAACGTAAATGTACAACTTATTTTTATTAACAACTTCCTAACCTAGCTACCTATACGTATGTCTTTTATTCCTTGTGAATCCTTTGCGTGCTACAACCTCTGATGCGACAATTATGCAATCATTGATGAATGAACAAAATCCATTGCATTGGTTATTGAACAGTGGGGATGTTTTCATAGTAGCTATGGGCTTTACCGATAGCATGAATGATATCGAATCGTGTGGCTATGAAGTCCACATTCCACCTACTAACCGGAACGCTAGTCAGCTTACAAGAGACCAGGCAAATAAGTCTTTGATTGATCCCGATATTTAGGTGGGTTGTAGAGGCGGTGAAGGTTTAGGCTGTTGTGACAAACATATTTTAACCGTGCACTACATCACATGTTTTTCATCCCACCATCTCGGAAAGAGTATTTTTAATCTTCAATATCTGAGTGGAAAAGCCGTTTTTATTCTCTAGAGGATAAAGTAAATTGAATTTAGAACATCGTGTGCACTAAGTTTGTGAATTAAAAAAAACATTAAACCTATTTACTGCTACCTCTATGGTGCCGAATATATCATACAACTTTTTTTTAATTTGTTAAAAACTCAGACTCGGAACCTTCTTGGTGTTCTTTTTTCAATTTGCTTTGTACGCGGTTCTTTACGCGGCATTTTTTCACGTCATTGTTAAACCTTATATTAAAAACAAGAAACTTGAAAACAAGTGAAAAAACTAAAATGAGTGATTCTAGCGACGAGGAAGTTTGCTTGACGCCAACAGAATTAACTGAAACTGTTAATAATGCGCAAATGAGCTTTCTCCCTCAACAATCACGCGAGAAGTATTTAAAACAGTACGATATGTTCAACACGTGGCGACTAGCAAAAGGAGCCAAAACTTTCTCAGAAAACGTTTTGCTGGCATATTTTATAGAATTATCCGAGAACAAGAAAGCAAGCACTCTATGGAGTACGTATTCGATGCTAAAAGCAACAATAAAGATGAAAAAAGACAAACATATCGATACCTATCCTAAATTAGTGGCATTTTTAAAAAGAGCCTCATCTGGTCATCAACCAAAAAAATCGAAGGTTTTCACAGTATCTGATATTGAAAAGTTTCTTAACGAAGCACCCGATTCCGTATATTTGGCGGCAAAAGTAAGTCAGTTGCACATTCAGTATCTACTTAAGTATATTAATCTCAATTAAATAGTATACTTAGTAGATGTTGATAGGCATAATTATGCGTTCATATCAATTTTATTCATTTATCTACTACAATACTCTTTACGTTACAGGTTGTTCTTATTATTGGAATAAACGGAGCATGTCGAACTAATGAACTAACACAACTTAATGTCAAAAACATTGAGAAACATTCAGATGACTTACTATTAATTAATTTACCTAATACAAAGACAAAAAGAGACCGCAACTTCGTCATTCGCAAGGAATACGTAACGATTGTTGAGAAATATCAAGCCTTACGCCCGCCTAACACTCCAATCAATCGATTTTTTCTACAGTATCGCAATGGAAAGTGTGTTAGACAGCCTATGGGTACTAATAAAATTGGCAGTATCCCACGAGAAATAGCAACATTTCTTGAACTTCCAGAACCCCTGTTGTACACGGGTCATTGTTTCCGACGAACTTCAGCCACACTTTTGGCTGATTCCGGAGCTGATCTCCTGTCCCTTAAGCGCCACGGAGGCTGGAAGTCCAATGCAGTTGTAGAGGGATACATAGAGGATTCCATCCAAAATAAGTCTAAAATATGTGAAGGCATCGTAGGAGCCATTACACTGAAAGAGCCTCAATCGGATCCTTGGACTGGCCCTTCTACATCAAAAATAAGCCGTTATGAAACACCTAACCATCTCCCTCTCTCTCCAACATTCACGCCAAGGGAATCCGATGAATCGGTACAACTATTAAGTATGACAGATAGTTTACCGAAAAACAGTACACAAGTGACTAACACCAATATTACAGTACCAAACAAAAATATTACACTCAATTTAAATAACTGTAGCAACGTTACTTTAAAATTTTCTTAATTATACCTTAGTAATATTTTGTTATAATTTAAAGATTATTCTATATTACTTACCTGTCATAATGTAGTAATTAATACCTAAACTGAAATAAAAGTGTACCTATCTTGTGATTGTAAACGTTTTTTTTTTTGCATTTAGTCATTTCCTCGCTGAGGTGGAATGAAAAGTTACGTGTTGCACTCGAGTGCAAAGATTTTTCACCTCGTGCTCTTTTGATTCCCTCGCTAACGCTCAGGATTCTAATTTTGAATCACTCGCTACGCTCGTGATTAAATTTTAGAATCCTTCGCTTGCTCGGTCATCAAAATTGAACACGCGGTTAAAAAGCAACTTTGCACTCTTGTATAACAAATAACTATTATCGTTCTAAAATCGCAGCGGCCATAATAAACGCCGTTTATCGTGTCGCTGTTGACAAAAGACTCGCTCCTGAGATTGTTACCATAATTCATTCTAGAAAGAATACCTCCAAGCTTTTGCACGATAACGTCCATACGAAAAACGTTAACAGGCAGAGAGTGCCTTTTGTAGCCATGGAAGGAAATCTTCCTTAATTCATAGGGTTTCCACATTTTTCAGAGGAGGACGTATTTCTGTTTGTGCTAGGGAGCTATCATACTAAGCTCGCCAGCAACCCAACACCTAGTCGTAACCGATGTCCCACAGGAGCGGGCCCAGGAACGAGCCCTGTGGAACACCGCACGACATTTCACGCCGGTCCCCCGCTGCGTCCCCTGTAAGTGACACATTTCCGAGAAAACCTAATCTAACCTGAGCGAACCTAACCTTTCCTAAAAGTGCCCCATACGGGCGCGGGATGCGCCGCGGCGCAGCGCGTAGATTTATTTGCAAACACAATACAATAAATGGTTACAATACATCATTTGAGCAGAAAAACGTCCACATCCTCCAAGCATCCCTACTTCAACCGGTTCTGTACTTCTCCCATCCAGCGGATTCCTCCGGCCTTCTCCAGGTCAACGATCCACCACCACCTTAATAGGCCTTTTCCAACGCTACGTCTTCCGGTACGCGGTCACCACTCCAGAACCTCACTATTACCCTTTGTGTAACATTGAGTCTTCAAATGAGGCCCATTGTGGGCGACCACGTTTCAGTGCCATAGGTCATTACTGGCAAGGCACACTGGTCACGATAAATTAAAATGTAATGCTCTAAAATATTTTAGTCCAATTATGTTTTTTAGTATTTTTAAACTTAAATAGCGGCGGAAGGGTTAATTGTATTCTCTCGTTGTAATAGTAAAAAATGTTGAGGGTGTTATTTCCCATAAGAAAACCGTGTTTTTTTCTTCTGGCCGGCACTTTAATTTTTGGGTACGAAATGCTCTAAACCTGAATGATGATTATATCATACCTTAGTAGACCTAACGCATATTGTCCATTTCTACTTTGAACAATAGCTGTTTGCGTCTACGAATGTTCAAAACATTGTTGGCAATATTATGATTTTTTTGGTACTTTCAAAATGAAATAGCAGCCAGGGGGTTAATTGTAGACTTTCATTGTAGTATAAAAAAATGTTCAGGATGTTATTTCCCATAAGAAAACAGCAATTTTTTTTTCTGGCCGGCACTTTTATTTTTGGGTACGAATTGAATGATGTCCTTTAGACTTTAAAAAGACTCCTCGAAACTACTTTCACCCTACCTCTTTGACGACTAGTTCCCCGTAATACATCCCATTCCATAAAAGTTCTGAAAGCACTTGCTAGAATTGTATCCGGTTTTGTACTAGGCAATTCTCTCTTTGCATATAATTTACTAGCAACTGATATAAGACTATGTAAGAACTGCCAAAAGTATACTTTCTCGAACGGGTTATGCGGGCTCCTTGCGAGCCATTCAGGATTCTGGTGATATATTTTGTCAATTTCGACGAGTGTCAAGCCTCTCTCGTGAACATTACAGTCGTAATAGAATTGCCATAAAAACAAGCGAATCAGCACAGGCGTAAACGCTATTTCTTCGGTGTTGCATATAGTCGCATACTTGTAATAAATATTCAACAAATCGGTCTTATAACACTTCAACGTCTGACGTAACGAACTCTCCTCAAACATGATCAAGTCTTCGATGTTCTCTAGTCTATGTGCTTCTTCAAACGAATGCTCCTCTTTTCCAGTTGTTTGTGGAAAATCTTTTTCTGTCATTTTATTATTTTCCAAGTACTCATTTATTATATTCGTTCTAATTTCAGCTTGTTTATCTATGTTTTTAAGTGCTTGATCTATATGATAAATAAGGCCCACAGTACTGTCGCATATTTCAAATTGGTAGGGTTCATTTACAGTTACAATTCTCTTATTGTCTTGAGGGTATCTGGCTCTGCTATCAATAGAGTGCAAGGGTCCTAAATTGTCATCAGTAAAAAGGTTTCTATCTTGGATGATTAATCCATTATTTGTGACAAATTTTCCTAAGCCATGTTTTTTATTCTTTTTAAACTCTCCCTTATAATGCGATCCTAAGCCGAGGCCTAGATTAAGTATACCATATCCATTTCGCTGACCTTTTTCCCACATACCACGAAATGCATTTATTGATGGCAGTGCCATGGTGTTATTATAACAAGCTTCCCATATGTAAATACCATAACCGGACATGACTCCATTCTGCCACCCTCCACGGTAAAACTAAAATAATAAAGACATTCATATAAAATATAATAAAGAATTCGAGACCTTTCCGAGCTTTGGTTTTTCCTACCACGTTAAAGGGATATAATAAATATCCCTCCTTGGATGGACATGCCTTTGAGCCTTGCAGATGCTTTTCAATAATTTATATATACTGACAACTAACCGAAAATATCTGAACACTTACAACGTCAAGTGTATCTACGCAGATTAGGTGGTCTAGGTAAGCTCAGTGTTTGTCTGCGTAGACGCAGACAAAACACGTGTTCAGAGGCCCTAGTGTAAGTTTGCATAATGCTAAGAATATAAAGGTGAGAATGAAAATAATTGCTTAGGCCTCAGATTGGTTAATTGTGTGTATATAATATTGATAAGCATCTGCTCAGATATTAATGAAATGAAGTAATGAATATTCAGATATTAATAACTTGTAGTGTATGGAATTTACTGACATTTTAAATTGTTCAGAAGACGTATTTGGTCACCTTGTCTGCTATATAATATATCTGACGGCGACTGTACGTTTTGAATGATTTTTGTTATTTTTTTCAACTATAGTCATATGTGTGGTGACTTACAATGTGGTGAAAGAGTCTTGGTATACTCTTTTTTTCCACATATTGTATTTTAAAACTTTTTATCTGACTGTACTAAATAGCTTCAATAATTTGATGGTGTCCGAATATTTTGTGTCCGAAGAGTCAGCAAGTCGGAATGAGTATAACTTTTGCATGGACATTCTGGTCGGTCGTACTCTCCTTGTGTAGGTATAGAAGCCCAAACTCACACACAACTGGATAGACATAGACCGCAGGACCATACATGTATACATGTCAGGTCTATGGTAGCTGTTGATTTTTAGTTTGGCTAAGTAGGTACCTAAGTATACCGTGTAGCGTGGTGATGAAATAATTTAATGAAACTTACGTCATGATTCGGCCATACCATTAATCCATTACCTTCCCTCTCGTTTCTATCCCAATCTCCTATATAGCCACTTAGTTGGCAGTATTCTCTAGATCCATAACCGTATCGTTCGTTCTAAATTAATATTTTAAATAAGTATTATTAATAAAACAATCTGACAAAATTAACCAGCTCAATTTATTACGGTGCTCAGTTGGACATAGGCCTCTGGTGGGTCTGGTATCTTCGCAACGCGCACCATGTTCGTGCGATCCGTATATGGGTAAGTTACAGATTCGAAACTTAGCTTTAACTTTCGTTTAAGGGCGTTTCAGCGTTTGCCCATAGAAAACAACGATTTTGTATGGAGCCGATTTTGACGCGTCCTTTCAGCTGCGGATAGCTGAAAGGACTCGTACGCGTAAATGAAAGCCATTGCAACTGTAAGTGTGATGCGCAAATACCCCGCCCGAGTAAAGATACCTATCTACCTTCATGGCATACACCAAGGTGGTATTTTTTAGGTTCAACAGATTTATTACAGAGTTCATTTCATACATACGTAGATCCATTGCCCGTCATATGAATTCTTAAAGTCCTTAGAATAGTAGATAACTCCTTCTCCATGCTTAGTTCCACAATGCCAGCCGCCAGCATAGGAGCGTTGACTGCGAGAGTCCACGTACAGACCTTTACCGTGTCGTAAGTTCCCGGCAAATTCGCCTTCGTACCAGCTGTCATTTTTCCACTGAATTTTTCCTTTTCCGTTCATTTCATTATTTTCAAAATGACCCTAAAATTTGAATCGGAAAATCCTCACTCATTGTCAAGTCAGTCTTCATAATATTTATAAGAATGGAACTTTTTCTTTTTAACTTACTAAGTAGACGGTTCCATCGGTCCATTGAAAGCGACCTTCGCCATGCATACATTTTGAAGAAATATTCCCTTCATAAATATTGCCGTTTCGGAATCGTATAATAGCCTTTTCATCAGGACTGGACCACCAAATAGTTTGAGACAAGTCGTTCTGTGAATAATGAAACCGGCTAAGTAGATGATCTTGCAGGGAGCTGCATATTTCAAGGCGTTACTACACGGGCGATAGTATCGCGGCGATAGTCACTCACAATCTGAATCGTTTTGAAACAGATTGCTTCATAAGATCGAAAAAAAAATCTACTCAACAACGTAAATAACGCAGTGAATGTTGTTGAACTGTCAAAATTAATAAATCAAAAGAAACAGATTATTCTTAATCGTTTACGAAAATGTGTTACCTAGGCAATTAGATAGAGCTGTATGGAGCAATCTCCACACGGCTTAACATCGCGGAGTGAATTTGAGGACACGGCGAGACTATTCGCGATTCTTTCGGCTATAGGAGTAGGAGATGGCGCCTTCGGCAATAATGCTCTCGCACATAGGCGCGGCGCGACTCTGATGGAACAATTTTTATCTAATTTCTACGTAAACTTCACGGAAATTATTCTACCGGTGTCGCGTCGCGTCTTTCTGCGGGAGCCTTTAGTGTTATAATAGCACTTTGCGAACGACTTGTATTCCCAAATCCCGTGGGAATTTCGTAAAATCCAGTTCTATTTTACGTGTACATACCTACTTGTCTTTATTTGTATAAACTCGTCGAGTAATTTATAACCACATCTATACTTATAATAAATCTGTAGAAGTGAAAATTCTGTACATTGAAGATATCAAAAAAATAAATGGCAGGGGGTGTTACTAGACCGACACCGAACCCAAAAATTTGATTAAAAAAATTTTTGTCTGTCTGTCTGTCTGTCTGTCTGTCTGTCTGTTTGTTCAGGCATCACGCAAAAACTACCGGTTCGATTACGATGAAACTTGGTATAATTATTCTTTAATATCCTGGGCACCACACTGGGTACTTTTTATCCCGGAAAAGTACCCTATCCTACGGTTGGGGGGTGTCAAAGTTTGTATGGAAGAATTTTAACGCGCTGTCCGATTAACTCGAAACTCAATATTTATACTTAAACCCAAAAATTAAGAATAACGTGTATCAGGATTTTTCGAAATTCAACCCCTAAGGGGGTAAAATAAGGGATGAAAGTTTGTATGAAAAATCTTATTCCTTGAGGTAATAAACATGAAACTTCGCACGAATAGTTATCTAAATAAATTATAAAGTTTGTAGTTTTTTGTTTTTTCTAAACTACCCCCTAAAAGGTTGGGGGGTGTCAATGTGTGTATGGAAGAATTTTAACGCGCTGTCCGATTAACTCGAAACTCAATATTTATACTTAAAACCCATGGGGATGTATGGGGTAATTTCCGACACTCACGCGGGCGAAGCCGCGGGCAGCAGCTAGTATCTACTAGGTACGTTATAACGTTGTGGGCATTCATTCACTGATGTATAAATTTAAGGAAATAAACATAATGACAGTCTTACGAACTCCGAACTTGCGAATCATGTCAAGTGCCTAGGAAACTCTGTGGACTATTCCGTCTATTATAACAATGGGTTCGTGAAACTGTGTGTGTGTGACTGTGTGGGTGGGGTCTAAGATCTTCAAGATGCGTCGTACAAATAGAAGCAAGAAGCTCTCTGAATCTATCTTCAGACGATGCGCGCAACTACCGGCAGCTCAATAGACGGATCTATGAGTCCTTGAAAAGCGAACTTCGGCGCTTTAATACTGACGGTATTAAGGACGCCTTAGAACAGAACAACGGCTCCAAGGTCTGAGAGATCTGTCCATTGGGGAGAGCCAGCTCATGAAGATCGGAGACTCTTCACTCGAAGTTGTGGACGATACAAGTAACAACTTAACCTTGTAGGTCTAAAACATTTAAGAATACTGATAATAAATTACCTCACCCTGTTCATCAACTCTTGAACGGCTTCGTTTCGTTGCTTTTGAAAGTCGTCGTGCTGGAGCTAAAAATATGAAGTAAGTATCCTTCTTAGGTAGGTAGGTAGGTAGGGGGGCATTTAATTATTCCGTAAGCTTCAGGGGAGTGGGTCTTCTCTTTGCTTGTGTTTTGATGACATGGGGATTTGGATGGTGTGACGTTAGCAATATTTATTTATTTACTTTTTCTCTTAGGTTTTTCTGATTTTTTTGCTGATTTGATTTGATTATTTTTTAATTTTTTTAGGATTCCCTAAAATCACGCGGTGTTTTATGGTTAAGTTAGAAAGAACTGAAGAAGGGAAATCACATAATATTATGGGCATTAAATTCCTTTTCAAACCACCTGCTCGCTAACGTCAAATTATATGCATACCTAAGATACGAGCAAGTCATTAAAGACCTACCTAAAGGCTCTACGCGGGCAATAATATTGCACTGAATTTCACTGTGACCCAGGGGGTGCATAATGTGATTTGAATTCAAAAGCTCAAAAAATGAAAGTAATAAAAACTAAAAGCCAACTACGACAAAAAAGTGTAACTAAAAAGATTAAACAAGACATCACAGACGGACATAAAAAATCCGCAGAGACCCGTGTTAGGGCAGGTTCGAACAGATTAGGTGTGCCTCCGGATTTTTAATTTGTCTGTCTGTAATGTTTGTTTATACCTTTTTAGTTGACTTTTTTGTCGTAATTGGCTTTTAGTTTTTATTACTTTTCTTTTTATTTAAATTATTTTGGGGTTATATACAGAATGGATTTTTGATTTGGGGCAGGGCAACTACCTTAACCGTTGTAGCTACAGGAAAATGGTCTTAACAGACAGTCCTTAACGTTTTGAGAAATTTTGATCTGCATTCACAGATTTTGAAAAAAAATAACAGCAGGAAAGTGGTCAATTTTCGCAAAAAACTTTTGTTATGCCAATCGATCCTGTTTCATATAAGGATCAAAAACCTCTATTGGACCAACTGAGGTTTGAGTACTTACTAGATTTTTTTTATAGAAAATGAAAAGAATTTCTTCTGTCCCCTAAACCACTTAAGAGATGCATTGCAAAGAAAGTTGTTCATGATGATGACTACAATGCCGCATTGTACTCATCATGAACAACTTTTAATATTGGACCAACAGAAATCATGACTTACGTGATTTTTTCTTTTTCCCCAAAATTGTAGTGTCGCTAGATGTCTTCCCCAAATCCACGGAAGGATGACGAGAGCTGTCGTCTATCTTAAGTGACTGAATAGTTTCCCATGATTCTACGATGCAGTCTAGCATTGAATCGAACATCATTGTTATCAATTCCTTTCTCACGGAACCCTTGGGACGCACTGCCACGGAAGCTATTGAATCATTTGTTAACGCTGCATTGGATACTTGTCCTTGCGTTGTAGACCACGTTTCAAAGTCCGCATCTTGTCTTTTGTTCACAATCAGAGAACTTTCACGACGTGTTACTGTTCGCTGTGAATCTACATAAAACATGATGTCTAGATAAACGGCAACAAGCAAACAGAAAAATAGTAAAATTGAATGTTACATAAATTCAACCACAGTCTAAAACCGGACAAATCAGTGGAAAAAGCAATTGTCATTATGACAAAGGTTAAGGAAGAGAGGAAGCAACTTTTTTCTCATGTTTTATAACGAAATAGATTTGTATGTTTGTCTATGCAGTATGTATTATTTAATTTTCCATTTGGTAGGGAACCCTTAAAACATTTTAAAGGGTTACATTTAAGGGGTTGACACTCAATATTGGGCCCCTGGAAACTATCGCTAGCACTTGGTGACGTAGCGACAAAGGGGCAACATGTCCTGAGGTGCTTATGAGGAGTGGAGAGGTTTTTTTTTTATAAATCTTTGTCCCACACTAGGAATTTCTCCTGTATTGTGGGTGCGTTTACAAACATTTAAACTCACATACCTACACAAATAGGCTGGAACAACTACTTGTAGGTCCTACAAATATTTGTTCCGTGCGGGAATCGAACCCGCGACACTCAGCGCAGCAGTCAATCGCTTAACCACTGCGCCAACCGTGCCGACGTATTCCATAACTATCAGAACAATTCTAGAGCCCGGAAGATGGACAAGATCCCTACCAGCACTCACCTACTACACTCAAGCCGGCCAATAAAGGCAAGAATGAGGTGGGAGCTCTGTTCCTCGTCAATGTTCAGTTCCCGGCCAATAAAGGCAAGCCAGAGATGATCCGAGGAACAAGACTTCTCCCGGGAGAGGGTCCGTGGGGTCGCTACTGCGCAACAGCTCGCCACATACTGTCCCGCGGGTTTCTGTATCTCTCTTAGTCTAGATCCTCTTCTTAGACCTGTTCCGGCAAAGTAAACTCTACCGGCACAGACCTAGAGTTCGGAGCGCGCAAGCCCACCACGATGTCAACGTAGAGATACGGCGGCGGCGCGGGCGGTGGGGTTATTGCTAATATCTTTACTGTGTTTCGGAATATTCTTCATTCCTTTCTAAGCAACTTCGCATTTGATGCAACCACAGTTACGGACCAAACGTTCACCCCGTTTCACGGCGTTTTTGGTCTTCGAGCAAATTATAGGGTATCCATCTAGTAAATAGCTTCCTGACGCTTATATGCTTATTTAAGATTTTTGCACATGACTCAACCAATGCCTAAGCTTGCCCGAATCTGTTGGTAGGTCAGCCTCTATCATGCGCCGCACAGTAGTGATCATAGAGTAAGTTGTAGCCGTTGCAGGCCGTCCCTCACGCACGCAGGTCATTAGTAATATTCCCACAACCATGCCTAAACTCATTGAAGTTGTAAACAGTGGCACGGTGCTTCATCATGAAAGGCTAATCGAAGTCTATTATAATAACTTTGTTGTTGACTACAACGAAAGTCGTAATAAATCATAGAGCGATTCTCGTGTTCAATTCATTCTGACGCGTATTTTTCAAATTGCCGCCATTACAATAGACCAATAATTTCAACTTCACGGTGTGGTAGGATGCATCAAATTGATGGTAACCATGTTGCTATAATCCGTTCTCATGCAAATGAGGAAGCTTATCTCAACCGAAAATTGCCTTTATGATAATAGCCTGAATGTACTGACTGTAAGTACCTACCTAATCATAATTTTATTGTGACTAATAATTAAGTATACCTTTTCTTATTACAATTTGAATTCCACCTACAATCAGTGTTTAAACTATTTTTATATTAAAACTTTGCTAGAAGTAATAGAATAACAAATCTTACCTATAGTTTGTATACATAGGATAAGTAGGTATTTAAAACATTTACAAAACATGCCTATTTAAGTTGTAAAAATGAAGTAATAGAATAACAAATCTTACCTATAGTTTGTATACATAGGATAAGTAGGTATTTAAAACATTTACAAAACATGCCTATTTAAGTTGTAAAAATGTATCCTGTCATAAATTATAGGATGTCCAGTGTAAATAATCAAAATCAATATTGTAGTCTACTTCCATACTACGATAGTCTTGAAGGTTATTATCTAAACATAGAACTATAATATTATGGTACTTACTTAAATTTATTTCTAAAGTTTATTGTTAGTTTATTATGTGGAACCCTTCAAAATACTCTTTTACCACAATTAGCAATGATGCAGTTGCCGAAGTTATTTCAAATATCTTAGTCAAGTAGTTACCATGCTTCATCCATCAATTAAATAGAACTGTAGGCACCTAATTGTTGTTTATGAAAGAATATTATTCTATATAGTAGATAGATTGTGCATTGAAATGTTTAAGGGAGAGGCCTATTAAAGATTGTGGATGGTAAGGCGTGATGAATTGATTCTTTCCTTTTATATTTCAGGTATCAGGCTCAACTACATTATTCAGGAAATAATTAAACTTTCTCTCATGCGCTACCAGCAAGTATTAGCAGCAGTATATAAATTATCCAAGATAACTTCCACAGGAAAAGATTCGATGCCAAATTCCACTAAGTCATACACTATATTTATACTTACCAATTTCTTTTTGCCTCATGTATATTTCATGTAAATGTGAATAAATGCTAATTATATGTAATGATAATGATATAAATAAAAAAACAATTTGTTTACTATAATTTATTTATTTCCTATTTTTTACCTATACCTCACCGTAGACAATTAAATTTACTAAATACCACTATTTTCTAAGGCCTGTGTTCACCAACATTAAAACCACCTGTTGGTCTACGTCAAATTTCTAAGGAAATTTTATCTATAGAAATATCAAAACAGTTGATTTAAATTTTGGTGAACACAAGTCTAAATTTAATATATTAATCACTTGTATTTATTTTGAAGAAAGATATTAAATTCTTTAATATTCAGTTTCCTGCTTTTGCGCAAACAACGGCATTGGGGTGACATCATTCATGCTGGCTTCATCTCCGTAACACCCCGGGAACTCTCCTAAAGTTATAAAACAAAATCAAATTATTTACTGCTCAAACAAACGTTATGTGGCTAACTAGGCCTTCATAAGCCCATGCCTATAACAGCCATCAGCCTATAATCAAAATCAAAGTCTTTGCTGCCGGTTGTTTAATTTCTTCTTTATTTAGGGCACATTTATCAGTCTCCAGATATTTTTATATAACATAAAACTATATTAGAATGGTAGTTAGGTATACATAAAATATATGATAAATGACTGTAGAAGTTTCCCCAAGGAAGTACCTATATTCATAATTATGTTGAGTTGCTGCTTGATTCTTACAATCAAGCTTACCTTTAATGATTCATACAGAAGATTGATTTTCCATGTCTAGCCTTGCCACCAATAATAAAATCCTCCATGTTTCAACTATATTGATTAATTTGATTCTTGTATTTTCAGTGCTAGCTCCGTCTGTGAAAATATTATGATTAATGTTTTGTAGGCAGTTGTTATTTAGTTATTATAGTTTGTTTCAGCATCAACTTATGTAAATCCACAAATATTAATTAACGATTTCAGTTGTTAGACTGTGAGGTTGCCGGTCATAGTAAAAATACTTAATTATTATTTTAACTGCAGTAAATAGTTAACCTCACGTAAGTTGCTTGTGTCTACACAACAAAGGAATGATTGTCCCTGTGTAGCCTGACCAATAATTTACCTCGCTAGTAATTATAAGTCAATGCTACAGCTGCAATAATTTAATTAGATACGAAGGCACAGTCCTACACACGTTATTCTTATTTATATTGGTTTACTTACTTGTAGTTATGTTATTGACTTTGTTACTTTTGGCTATTGATCAAAACAACCTACGTCTTAGTGCAGCCCGTACAAACCAAAGACAAGCCCTAGGGCTCTGCTGTCTTCCATGTCTTAAAACCAGAGAATTTTCCAAACGTCTTTCAGACAGTCAGACAAGAAAAATGTTCCAAAACTATTTATCAGAGGCCCATTATTTCCATATGGGAATAGTAAATATAATTCTCTATGTAAAAAATATAAAACAACAACAAAATTCAAGGCAAAACAATGCATAAGTTTGAAGTTTCGTAAAACTTTTATTCAGTGTTGCCAACTTTTTCCGGTTTGGAGGTCCATTTATTTTGAAGATTGGAGAATGAAAACAAAACTGCATACGAAATCACTCATTGTCATTTTTAGGGTTCTTTATTCAACAAGGAAGCCTTATAGTTTCGCCATGTCCGTTTGTCTGGCTGTCCACTGCTTACATCCGAGACTCGTAGTACTTGAAAGCTGTAATTTGAAATTAATCAACCAACTTACATTTGCAGTTGGAAATGTTGGAATGTATCAAATCAAATCAAATCGTTTATTGCAATCCATAATGTACACTTACAGGTGGTAAAAATAAAAAATATATAGAAACAATTATGGATCCTGTTGGGCACACCAAATTACATAAGTAGTGAAAGGAAGTATGTTTCAGTACCTATAGTAAAAATTACTCTGTGAATGTATGGGAGAACAGGTTTTTTTACTAGGATTTTATCACTCAGTCTGTTCTTGGGATAAATTCATCCCAACTACGGAACCCTTCATTTTGCGTGGTCCAACACGCCCTTAGCCGGTTTTTTCACATACTCCTAGTTCCTACCTACTGTAATATCACAAAATATTTCGTGAAGATATTTGGATGTTTGTTAGATACATAACGGCTGAACGCCTGATTTTTTTATCCCTGAAGTATGTTTCCGTGGGATATTTTTTAGGGGTGTCCAAACCCCCAGGTTTAGTGGAAATCCTACTACGTTGACAACACTGCTTTTCTACGATTTTTTCATTGGCCACAGATAACAAAAACACAAAAAGTAAAACGTTTTGTTTCGTATTTCAATTATGGTAGTTTTTGGTAGAAAGAGTTTAAAAAAATGGTTTTTAATTTTTCAGCAATCAGTGTACATTTTTATTTTCATGCACTAGTAGACCATCAATTATAATGAAAACAAAATTAAATTATATCACATTAATTCGGAAACAAATCATGCCTATATGATGAAACAAAACGCTTCAACGATGCAGATATGGACTATTGTTTCGAACATCCCTAGTCAATCCTACTCAGATGATCGGTAAATGCATTACGCAATTGCAAATAAGGCAAACGATCCAGATCGGAGTTGTCATCGTTTCGGAATTGATATCAGAAATAAAATATGTTACGCAATTAGGCTGCAGTTCTAAATTCGTTTAAATTAATTTTTCATTGCATTGGTTTCTAACCAGCTACTTAGTTCTAAAAACTTTCCGCATACGTTACCCTTGTACAGTTTGATTCAAACTTAATGGCGGCTTGGAACATGAGGCGAGTCGCTGCGCAGTAACAATTTCATGTGTCAGCGGGGGCGAGGGGTGGGGTACTGCGCAGCGAGTAGCTAACTTCTGAGCCGCCGTTTGAATCGAACTGTACTACAGTTAGAATGAAAAATCTCATACGGTTAAAAATCTGAAACTTGGCACAAATACATAACTTATCTACCTAAGTAAATTAATAAACATAGTAGGTAGAGATTAACTTCAGTTTATGTTTAAACTGTCCTTTAAATGTCAATGTTCGCCGGAAAAAGTAGGTACGAAATCCACGCGGATGAAGTCGAAATAATTTCTTTCTTTTTTAATTTTTAAGGTTCCGTAGTAGGAAAAACGGAACCCTTATCCCGCTTCTTATTTCAAAGCGATCGTCGCATGAATATTAATAATATGAACATAATAATCATGTGACCGCGTGGTCGCGCGCCGGCAAAGGGCACTTTCCTGTTTGCGACGCGGACATATAGGATCACTTCGTTGTCCTTCTGTCTGTACCGTGAAGGTATCAAGTTGAAAAGGTATCAAATACGTAGGTCGGTACGGTCGCTTGGACTCAAATCAAATCAACCTTCTAAATAGACGCAATAAAAAAATACGCCTATGATATGCGGTTTAAAATATACTTCCGGCTGAAATCGGAACTAATCGTATGCCGCCGTTTTGTCGTTTTTTGTGCGCGGACCGCTTGTAAAATATTACGTCATATCGGCGCAGTGCTTTGCCGATGTAAGATTAATTAAATTAAATGATTAATATAGATTTAATATTTTATAATGTTGTTAATGTGCAGAATTAATCACGCCAGCGCCAGTCAACAGTCGCGCGCAGACTTATCTTGCGCGAGCTCTAGTTAATTGCTGCCTTGACTTTCTGTCTTAAACTGGATTGAAAAAAAAAAGTTTACATTTCAAACTGTTTTAATTTGAAAAGTAATTTTATTTTATTTTTAAGCTTGCGTTTGGGTCTGTCACGATGATAATGTAGTCCACCATGTTCGTTCTCCTTCATCGCAGGGAAACGTGTAAACTTTTTATGAAACATCGAGCGACCTGAAAGAAATAAGCAATAAAAACTGTTACAACACTGCAGGTCTGCTGATGCTACTTAATATAAAAGTATAAAAATAAAAGTAATAAAAACTAAAACCCAACTACGGCAAAAGTCAACTAAAAAGGTATAAACAAGTCATCACAGACAGACAAATTAAAAATCCGGAGTCACACGTGTTAGGGGATAAATCGAATAGATTACGTGTGACTCCGGATTTTTATTTGTCTGTCTGTGATGACTTGTTTATACCTTTTTAGTTGACTTTTGCCGTAGTTGGGTTTTAGTTTTTATTACTTTTATTTTTATTTACATAATTTTGGGGTAATAATATATATATAGGTATTTGAAATGTGCTAATTAAGCCCTTTCATTTGATAACCAACATGACACCATTAAAAAAATCTTTTTTTTTTAGTTCATGACTTGTTGTCCTCTAGAGGGCGCCATTTTCAATTTAATGTGACGCCACATAGCCTATAACCATCAGACGACCGAGACACTTCCAACGATACCCCATTTGTCAAATTATGTTGAGTATATTAGAAGTTATGAGGGAACAAATGAACATACATACATACATACATACCGGTCAAAATCATAACCCTCCTTTTTGCTTCGCCGTAGTCGGGTAAAAATAGCAGGTACTTACTAAAGGCAGTAGTAGATAACCTACGGTAGGTTCCCTATTACTGCCTAAGTACTATTAGGTACGAGAATCGGGTAGACGGTCGGGAGTAGCCTAGGTACCCGATTTTCATGTTTCCCCATCCCCATAGATATCTCTTTATCGTGGCTCATAAATATACTTTTACGCCACTCACGTGCAACTTCCGAGAGCTCATAAAGTTTGCGCATACTGTAATTGTAATACCAGCCTGTTACTGTCCTACTGCAGGGCAAGGCCTCTTCTCATACTAAGAAGACACAAGTATTAATCACCCTGCTTGCTAAAGGCTAGTATTAGTACCTACATATTGTAGATCTAGAATCTAAACAAATTCACATTGATGAAGATACGAGTGTTAGTTTAATTAAATTATATTGGACCGTATACCGTAGGAATGTCAATGTTGGTAGGTAAGTACCTACTAATATTTACTGACCCCAGTCACTGAACGGCCTCCATAATCGCCATATGCTCGCTTCTTGGTCAAGGTCATTGTCATCTGATATCCACTCATTGGAATCTGAATCGAGTGTTTCGTTTGATGTACGTTCCGTCACCAGCCCTTGCGTCGAGTTCTCGTGTGCGCGGCACAAACTGAGGATGCACAATACTGCACAGGAAACTGATATCTTAAACGAAAAAAAAGGTTTAATATTATCAACAAAATATTTTAGAAATCCCAAAGTTCCGATAAAAATACTGATCATCATCCTAATATTGGCCTATACCTATAACATGGATCAAGAATAACGTGAAATGGCATCACCAGGCAGTCCACTGCCAACCCATGGTGACGCCTGATAAGAAGCACCGAAGAAAAATTCCTACCTCCTACTGTTCTAAGACACTTGAAATTGAATATAGTAAGTACCTATTGACATAGGCAGAGCCATTAAATAGGCACAAAGTAAAAGAAAGGGCGTTTCAACGCGGGTGTAAGAAGAAAAATCATGTCCAAATCAGAGGTATCTCACACATTAGGTAGGTAGGTACATAAAATATTCACTTTTATTTATTTGCCGTCACTTATTAACACAACAACGTTTACCTTAGCAATCATTTTAACTCAAAATACAAGTGATCTACGTGATCGAGGTTCGAGTACTATTTTATTTCTAAACGTGAATGAATAAAACATGTACTTATATTGGTTATTTCAACTTCAACAATGTGGAGCGGACGAGGTTTCATGTTAGGACATACGATAATGTAAAAGTAATTTCAGTGATCCAAATAATTATTGTGTAAACCAGTTACGGAGTAGGTATTATTATTTTTACACAGTGGTATCGAACGGTATACCCACACTTAGCTATTAATTGTTATAAGGATATATTGTTATTGGCGAAGGTTCTTCGAGTTGCAGGCTGAAGTTGCATTTTCGATATTGTGTGTTAATTAATTATGATGAATAAGCGAGGATGCCAGACAATACTTATGTGTTGTTAGTGTTGTATATTTTTAATCATGAGAGAGTTCTCTAGTGACAAACTTACGTATGTCCTACGTACACCCAGAAACAACTATCTGTTGGCTAGTTTAGTTCTGTCCGGGAATTGAACTTGCGAATTAGGTACAGCACGAAGCCTCAGCAACTCACAAATGCATCAAATATGGAATAGAAGTCTGTGGCGTCCTATGCCGTCCTTGTTTTGTGGCTAGGGGCATATAGCAAAGCATAACAATCGTATATTGTACAGCATGTAGGTACTTTTTATTAGATACCGAATAGGGAATATCTTTGACAATTATTAGTTATCACCTTGGAAAAATTAAACCCGAGAAACTTTGTGTGCCCAATGTTAGTAAGGATGGCACCTCAATAAACAGTATATTTAGGGACTGGTGAGAATGTAGCGGGTGTTTAACTGTGATTGGTGATGTGTTTGAAACAGCGTTTACGGCGTGCGCTCGAGCGTGTGGTTCATTTTCACGCTGCACAGCACGCGTGCAGCGCTCACCACTAGGCTGCGGCATTGATTCTTATATCATGCCAATAATTAAAAAAAAAAAAAAAAAACTGTCAAGGGTCCCCAAAATCAGTTTATTTTAATGCAAAAATCCCATGAAGTACCTACCCATTTGTTTTACGTCAATTTATGCTTGGACAAGCTTATTTCTTATTCGGGCAGTGTCAACGACGCCTAAACTCATAATTTTATTTAAAATCAAGGGACATCATTTGTAATAAAAATAAAGTAGTATATAATAATATATAAAATTATTTAATAAAGCAGCTGACGTAGCTGAGGCATTTAATGAGTTTTTTGCCAACATACCTATAACTACGACACGCTCCTTAAATACGTCCTCGTCTAAAGCTGAAAAACTTTTGCATAGTAATGTGTCTAAAAGTAGTCGTTTATTTAGCTTCGAACATGTAACGCCTCGTGATGTAGTTAATGTTTTTAACACACTCAAGTCTAAAAATAAAAGTAATAAAAACGAAAACCCAACTACGGCAAAAGTCAACTAAAAAGGTATAAACAAGTCATCACAGACAGACTAATTAAAAATCCGGAGTCACACGTGTCACATAAGTCGAATAGATTACGTGTGACTCCGGATTTTTAATTAGTCTGTAGTTTTTATTACTTTTATTTTTATTTAAATTATTTTGGGGTATATTATATACTAGCTGCTGCCCGCGGCTTCGCCCGCGTGAGTGTCGGAAATTACCCCATACATCCCCATGGGTTTTAAGTATAAATATTGAGTTTCGAGTTAATCGGACAGCGCGTTAAAATTCTTCCATACAAACACTGACACCCCCCAACCCCCCTTTGGGGGGTAATTAAAAAAAACAAAAAACTACAAATTTTATAATTTATTTAGATAACTATTCGTGCGAAGTTTCATGTTTATTACCTCAAGGAATAAGATTTTTCATACAAACTTTCATCCCTTATTTTACCCCCTTAGGGGTTGAATTTCGAAAAATCCTGATACACGTTATTCTTAATTTTTGGGTTTAAGTATAAATATTGAGTTTCGAGTTAATCGGACAGCGCGTTAAAATTCTTCCATACAAACTTTGACACCCCCCAACCGTAGGATAGGATACTTTTCCGGGATAAAAAGTACCCAGTGTGGTGCCCAGGATATTAAAGAATAATTATACCAAGTTTCATCGTAATCGAACCGGTAGTTTTTGCGTGATACTTGAACAAACAGACAGACAGACAGACAGACAGACAGACAGACAGACAGACAGACAAAAAAAAATTTAATCACACTTTTGGGTTCGGTGTCGGTCTATTAACACCCCCTGCCATTTATTTTTTTGATATTTTCAATGTACAGAATTTTCACTTCTACAGATTTATTATAAGTATAGATAGATATATTTTTGAAATGTGCTAATTAAGCCCTTTCATTTGATACCGAAGATGACACCATTAAAAAATCTTTTTTTTTAAGTTCATGACTTTTTGTCCTCTAGAGGGCGCCATATTCATATTCGCCATATTTAATGTGACGTTACATAGCCTATAACCATCGGACGACCGAGACGCTTCCATCGATACGTTATGAGGGAACAAATGAACATACATACATACCGATCAAAATCATAACCCTCCTTTTTGCTTCGCCGTAGTCGGGTAAAAACACGGGTGCTTACTGGGGCATCTCCATCAAGCTATTAAGGAATATAATAGACATCGTAGCCCCTTATCTAACTGATACTTTTAATAAATGTATTGATTTAGGAACTTATCCTGACTTCATGAAGAGTAGTAAAGTAGTAGAGTAGTATTTAAATCAGGTAATAAAAATGACGTTGGCAATTTCAGGCCAATTTCTATCTTTCCTGCCTTTAGCAAAATATTTGAAAATACTCATGCAGTTGCTAAGACATTAGCCTCCTTCATAATGAACAATATGGCTTTACAAAAGGTCGTTCGACTACAGATGCGGTTGTAGCTCTGCTGAAACACATATTTAACGCATGGGAGAACTCGCAAAATGCTATTGGAGTTTTCTGTGATCTCTGCAAAGCCTTTGATTGCGTGCATCATGACACGCTTTTGCGTAAACTACGTCATTACGGTGTGCAAAACGAAGCTCTCAACGTTATAAATTCTTATTTACATAATAGGTTCCAATGTGTAGATGTTAATGGTGTGAAATCTTCTGGGCTACCAGTTCAGTTAGGTGTACCTCAAGGCTCAATACTGGGTCCGTTCTTGTTCTTAGTGTATATCAATGACTTACCATAGTATTTAAAGGGTATGTGTGAAGTTGTACTGTTTGCAGATGGTACTTCTCTTATTTTTTAAGTAAACAGAAATAGACAAGATTTTGACGACGTAAACAGTGCACTCTCAATGGTTACGGTTTGGTTTACGACAAAAAACCTAGTTCTCAATGCCAAGAAATCGAAATGTGCAAAGTTCGCGTTACCGAATGTAAGAAATCTAGGACCCAATATCGTGTTAGATAAAAAGGTGCTTGAAACTGTAAACTCGGCAGTTTTTCTGGGCATAACAGTAGATTCCAAACTTCAGTGGGGCCCACATATATCGAGCCTAGCCCCGGGGAGGCTCAATTCGGCTGCCTTCGCCGTCAGGAAAGTAAGACAATATTTATTTTTAAGGTTTTATTAAAACAAACATTAGATTTCACACCCTAATAAAAAAAATAACATAACACTTATTAGGTACAATACAATGAATCGCGAAAGATAGGTAGGTCTTACCTACGTTTCTACTGTATCGAATAATTTACAATATCGTACATTGTAGGTAATGCTTTTAAGCAATGTGAGCACTCTCTCGTTTACCCAAACATACCGAAAATAAATTACTTCCTTAACACATTATAATTTACTTACATTTTAGCTTATTTACATAGATAAATACATGTATTGTGTTCATATCACAGTTGCATAATTTGGCTATAATTATACTAATGTCACATAATGTTATATCTACCTATGTTGGCAAGAAATTGATGCTAAAACTAGATAGGGCCGTAATAAACAGTGCGCGTCATGTGAGGCAGCGAGCTGCGCAGGAGTTATGTTGGGGTCACCAAACGAGACATCCGAACTTCTTTAGATTTGGGGGGCTGTCCAGCTATCATCATAAAAAACCGTCAACGTCTAGTGATGGGGTTATTTATACTTGTAGCTCTCATATAGACCACCCCCAGAATGAGTATACAGGGTCATATTTAATTAACTAGCGAAACTTCACAGACTTGTCAAGATCGATATACAATTTTACGATTTTCTTAGATTGTGTTTGTTTTTATAACTTATATAATATATTGTGGGGGTTTTGTTATTAATTATTAACGAATAAATGTATGCTTGACCAAGTTCTGGGACAAGTCAGATATTTAGTTCCAGTCTATTTAGTTCTCGAAAATATAGTTTTTATGGTTCCGTACCTCAAAAGGAAAAAAACGGAATCCATATAGGATCACTTCGTTGTCCGACCGACTGTCTGTAAAGACCTTTATCTCAGGAGCGCGTGGAGGTATCAAGTTGAAATTAATATAAATAACGCTAACGTAGATCAACGGTCCCTTAAAGCTCTAAAAAAAAATACGGCCGTTTATGCGATATATTTTGACTGTCTAATAAATCAAAACCTATAGGGTACCTTCCTACTTCCCGTTGACCTAGAATCCTTAAATATGGCAAGAAGCAAGGTTTCACAGCACAATTAAGGGAAAAAGTCCGAAAATCGTTAATTTGTATTTTTATCACATTTTTTATTTGTTGCGATTACAAACTTAAATTTGTAGTTAGAGAATGTTTGTTCTTGGGATAAATTCATCCCAACTACAAAACCCTTCATTGTGCATGGTCCGACACACACTTGGCCGGTTTTTTTTAATAATCTAGAATACCAAAATAGTTTAACCAGCAGATTTACATTATTTACAATTCATTCTATAGTTACCTACCTTCTCACTGTTTTAATTTTCCTACTTATTTATAAATAATGACAGAAATACTTTTAAGATTCTAGCTAGGCAAGTAATAATTAAACACTCCGGTATTTTAATCTAAATATTTTTAAGGCCTAGTTAAGATTTGTGTCGATGTTACATCGAGTTAATCTTATGAACATCTATTTACCCAATAAACTACTAGGCTACATGATTAATTTAACATTTATTATGGTTTATGTTTACTAAGCTATGCACTGAACCGACGAAGCTACTTTTAGCTGCGTTAATCATTAGCTGGCTACAAACAACAGATGGCGGCAATATAATTTAAGGAGAAGTACGGAAGAAGTTAAATGAAGCTCAGTAAATATTCGAATAGCCTGTTTACCACTTGGGTGCAGCGTATTCCCTGTTTTGCCGACGCGGCTCATTGACATTAAGATTACTTTATACTACGCAAGACAGTAATATCTACAAAACCACTACTAATGCAAGATTTTGAATAAACCACTTTATAACTACCAACAACGTATAGAACGTTCTCATGAACATGTCTGTCAACACTTTACATCCAGGCGCTGGCTCTTAAATTGTCAACGATGGTGGCGCGTCGTCTGTGACACACTCGGATGCATGGCTCGAAGGCCAGTCGGCGCCAAGGTCACGAGTCGTGCAGTAGGCGCTGGTAGTGCGGGAACACCTCGTACGGCGGCACGTGCAACCCGAACTCTAACGCCACAAGGACGGCGAATTCGAATCGCATCAAATCTTTTCTGTTCACTCTAAATATAGTTTCAATGCGCTGAAAGAAAAAAAAAACTACCTAAGTATATGAGGTTATTATGAATATTTAACCATGTCTAAAACATTGCTTTACTTCTATAAGCGCCTTCAATGCTTCTCCTTTCACGTCATTGAGTTTGGCAGAGAGCAGTAAACAAGCGCCCGCACACAACTTCCTATTATCTTTATTGATCAGATTTGCCAGAATCAACTTCTCAAAGTAAACATAGGCCTGTGCTACTGACAGCAAATCCACTCCTCCATTGTCATGTTTGGCAATCTTCCGCATTTCTTTCTTGATGCTGCAAAATAAAGATTCAATTAAAACCCAAAATATCTTGAATCAAATTTTATTGTTAAAATATTACCTTCTTAATTTACTGAGAGTTAACTTGATGTGTGGGAACTTCTCCCTAAACTTGTCATTTAGTTCTTTTTTGAGATCTTGCGGTCGGACATAGTCAATAATAGACGTCATGTAGGATGTGAATGTTAGAAGTGTTCTGTGTTTTCCAGCAATCAGTTCCGGATCGTCTAATACATTGGGACAGTATTGAACCTGTAAGAAAATAAATATTCAATATTAATATGTAATGTATACTCTACATATCGAGGGCATGAGGTTTATGTAGGTAGGCCTACATATTAGGCAACTATCAGTAATTGCCTGATATGTAGGTCTAGGTGGAAGCGTCAGGGTAGCCCGCTGGAGAAGGCCGGGGCTGCTCCTCCCGGAGGCGACATGGAGAGTACGATTGTTGCAACCCAGTGCCGGGCACGCCACTATTACGGCGATAGTCCCCTCTTTGAGAGAGGCACCCCGGCGTCCTCACCTTCCGCCTGACGCAGGTCCTCATCGGACACGGTTGTTGGGGGGGTTCCTGTTCCTTATAAGGCGGGAGGTAACGTCCGGGTGTCATTGTGTGGATCGCCCGGAGGACACGGTGGAGCATACGGTGGAGGTCTGCCCGGCTTGGGCAGAACACCGCCGTGTCCTTGTGGAGGCGATCTGCGGCGGAGATCTTTCGCGTCCGGCCCTGGTCCAGGCCATGGTACGGAGCGCGAGGGCGTGGGGAGCCGTCACCTCCTGCTGCGAAGCAGTAATGCTTACAAGAGAGAGGAGAGAGGCAAATTTCGCGCTTCCCTCACGTTTCTAGCCGCCGCATGAGACGCCCTGGCTGTGATGGGTAGCTCGCCCCCAATAAGGACCAGGCCCGGGTCGTCGGAGCGATGTGTTCCACGCGCGCCTCAGAGATATGTCAGTACCAATGGCGGGGCCCGCTAGGGCCGATGCCTGCCGGGGTTGCGGGAAAGTCCGAAAGGGATACCGTTGCCCCTGGCAACACAGGCAACTGAAGGAACACGGGTCGGTCTTACGTTTTTTGTAATTTGCAGGTCAGTATCAGGTTATATGTTGATCTAAATATGATTCGCGGCCGTTTATGATATTTATATGGAAATAAAATCATAAAAGTCATTAATATCTCTACATACGAATAAAATGCTATTCAAATGACTATTTCATGAAATCATTTGAGGCTTATTCTAAGACGTTGTATTGCTGATTCTAATGATTATAATTCTGTAAAGTCATATTTCCTACGTAGTTCTTAGTCAGCACTGAGAATTTCCCAAAAGGAAAACCCAGTAACAAACTTCGCTGTCGTGACTCAGTAATCTAACCCAAGACTGCTTGGGACTAGTGCTTGCTACTGAGGATGATATCCAATATTGTAAAAAGTAAGTTAAAAATGGTTTATACAAAATCCAATGGATACATACATATTTTTGAGAGAGTAATGATCCTTCATCCCAGTCAAATGTTTTCATATCAACTGAGGAGTGTGGTGGTGACGATGGTATTGCTGTCCTTTGCGATGATTCATAAGAGAAACACCTACAAAAATAACAACTGTCATTATTCTGCGAAGCATATCTAATACTATGTGTGCAGGCTGTTATTACTTTGATGTTAGAACCAAATAAACCAACATGCATTAAAAGAGAGTCAGTAAGAAGACATGCTCTAAAATTCTAAATACTTAATGTCTTACGTCTATATTGTTGTTTCAAACCCCACCATCTCATTCTATGTCCCAATGAAAATCATGCATACTTCTTAATGTTATATTATGTTTTAGCAGTGACTTCCAGATCACATAAAACCCAGGTAGTTACATGGACATGTGATTAGTGGGTGAGGTGAGTTTTACATACATAGTATTTGTAGCCTGGATTTACATAATATTAGGTATCAAGGAAGGCAGTGAAAAATACACTGAAATTTTCCATTAGAAACCAATTACTCCCAAATATCAAGCTTAGAAGTATTCACTGCACAACACCTAAAGTAACTTGGTAATGTGATTACTGACCAAAACTAAGCAGTATATAAAATAGTACAAATTGTTCTAATGTATTTTATAAGATATACAAAATGACTTCATATTTTTAGAAGGGATATAGTAGCATTAGCCAAATCTAAGTGTTGCATAGCAGATTTTAATCTGTTCAGTGTTTACCATTTTTTATCCTTGTGCCTCGTCAATAACTTAGTCCTGAAAGTCAAATTTGTTAGTGATGAAATGATTGTGAAGACTGCATGAGTTCAAAATGCATTTAATAATAATGCATGTAAGTACTTGTTGGTAATAAACATGTAGAATAAAATGAAAATGTGTGTGTGAACATGTGGGTAATGTATGACATGTTTTAACAGATAAGTATGTAAGATATGTATGAGTGCATTGCTATTATATTTGTCAATATTTTGAGTTCATTGTAATGAATATTTAATAATGAGATATTCATAATAACTTTAATTATCGAACAGCGAATATCGTTTTTGTAAGTCTAGTTTATGAATGAAATAGCAACATTGATATGTCTTTGTACATTGTTCTCATAATTTCACAATTATACTATACAGTGTGAGTCTTCATAATGTGCACATATCGAAATGAGGGATTCTATGCTTAATTTGACAAACGGAAAAAATATTAAAAAGAATCTATTTTTATTTTTTTATTTATTTTGTATTTTTTACCCCAATGTAAAAAAACGGTGTAACTTTTAAATGATCTATCGCGATGAAACAAACTCAACTCCATAATGATTGGTAGTAATTAACTGTTCTTATAAAATGAAAATTGTGGGAAAAACCCCTCCCAATTAAACCCAAAAAACCCTCAATTGAAAATAAACAGGTATTTCGTCCAAAAATCTGTTTTTTTAATCAATTTTTACAATAATCGTAAAAAAATTCGTCTTATTGATTTTTCAATAAGACGAATTTTTTTAAATAAAAAAAAATGGAAAAAAAAATGTATTTAGATTTTATTTTTTCTGTCGATAAAATTAAGCATAGATTCCCCCATTTCGATATGTGCACATTATGAAGACTCACACTGTATAGTACCTAATATACATAATCTCTACATACTTTTTAGGAAAATATAGTAGATAGACAAGATAGCACACACATATTTTTGTAATGATAATAGTATTATTAAAGAAAGAAAACATTCAATAACATGCGCACCATGGGTCATGTAGAGATCTATCAGTTCTTAGATACTTGACAAATTAAATCAATGTTAGACCTCAACAAGAAAGTGGCTAGAAATTAATTGATGGGTCTATTCTGCATATAAATGCTACCACTTGCATCAAAAGTTTCTTACTCCTAGACTTTAATTAAAAAATATTCAACACAAACCAAATTTTCCAAATACAAAACAAAAGAAAAATGATATAATATACCTTGCTATGACATGTGGATGGCGATTAACAAGTTTCCAATTAGACTTTTCGGTAATTTCCCCTTCATACATCTTTTTGTACTGTTCCCTTGTACAAACTTTGGAAGGCACCAATAATTTTGAATATGATATTTCTTGGCCATTTTCTTCTTTCTCTAGCCCAAGAAGGTCAAAGGGATCCATACCATTGTCAGTGATGGCAGAAAGGGGTCTTGGTCCTGATGTGTTCCTCCTTCTAACACCATCTTTTCGTAGATCAGACCTAAAGGAAATTTTATGAGTTTTAACATAATTTTACTAAAGTAATACAAGCTTAGCAACAACAAAAATGTAATAACATAAAATAAATTACCGTGCATTGCGAATAGTTTTAGAGTATGGGATGGTGCTAAATATTACACAAGGAGCACCCTGTCCTGGCACTATTGCACATCTTTCATCCCTGAACGATACTCCTTTATTTAGACGTACCATGCGCACTTCTTTTGTTAACGCATGATGTTCTGGGATGCATGTGTTACTTGTTCTGAATTTGCCTGTGAAAGTAATCACAGTTACAGTTAAAACAGTGCACAATTCGTTTTAATTTAATTTTAAGCCGATAAATAATATTGTTTATGTTTTTAATATTATTTTATACAAAACAATTTATAGTTTACCAAAATTAAGGCTTTCTGAACTGCTTTTCTCATCTGCATTAGCACCAGTAAGGGTTACAAGATGAGTTTTTCTAGATCTAGATGAGCCATGCTTATCTTTAAAAGATTCTGTAGTTCCAGAAGAACACCTATAAAATAAGTATTAAAATTTAAATAAAGGGTTTCAGCCGAAAAAAACGTTGCACAATAAATGGCTTCTAATCACTATAATATTTTAAAACACTTCTGAGGGAATAGTAGAACATTAACAACAGCAAACAAACTTTTAGATTAGTATCATTGTTTATAAATCATTAGGACTTTTTAGAGAAGAGCTGCTAATTTTCAATTTCTTGAAAACCCCCTCATGTACACTCTGGCCCTGAAGATATTGAAAATTAAGACCTTAGAGAAGTCATTATACTGCATAAGTTAAGGGAAATAGTCGGTTCTGTTTGCTTTCGCAGTAAACACACAGCTTATAACAAAAACACTATGTAATAAACTCAATATTAGTACATTCCTAAGACATGCTATTATGGTAAAATAATGGATGCGTATGTAGTTAGACATGACATTGTCTATGAATTATAATAAATAATGTAGTCTAAAGTACCTTTCTCTGATGAAAGATGTATTAACACACTTCACAGGTGTAATAATGGTGTTTGTGTGTTCAGAGTCTGAACTTAAAGAATGATTATCAGCACCGATACGATGCACAGGACTCGAATTTAGTGCCTTATTTTTATTCCGAACACTGTTTCGTACAGTCATTTCTTTATCCTTGAGAACATCAACCACTTTGGATCCCGAATCAGTTTTGTCTTTTTTCGGTGATTTTTCCACGATCTGAACTAAACCAGGGTCTCTTATCTTGCCATCTAATGATATATTTGATAAAAATGTTACCGCAGCAAGACGTCTTCGAGCTTTTTCATATTTATTGCGATTGCTAGACATCGTAACGAAAATGATGTAAGCTCTACTGAATGAAATCAGAACTCTCTCGAATCCTTCGATAACGAAGCACTCAAAATAAAAATAAATCACCGCACGGTTCCAGACTTCAAAGAAGTAACACACACAATATTTATCAAATTAGAGTATTTTGAAGATCAAATATCTAATTAGAATAATCCACCTGTTCCACGAATTTTTCATTACTTTTGACAGTTTTAAAACTTCGAAAAGTGACAGATACGTAAGTTCTGTTACAGTACATACTAATTCCATTCCAATTACATGGTACGCCCTCTCGCGATTCGCTCACAGCGCTCACATCAATAGTTTGCGTTCCGATTTAGATAAATATTACGATTATGACAGCTGAGGGCTGTCAACAATTCGGAACGCTCTGAAAACGCTTGCTCGCTCAACGTCAAAACTTCGAATGTGGGTTGGATGAAGCTATAAACCAGCCCATGATTTGTATCGCCATCTCCCTAAATTAATGATCCCTGTCCCAACTAACTTTCCATCCCTACTAACACATTCTTCCCCAAAGCTCCTTTGATATTTTTTATCCGGGTCAATGACATAAAATTATGATGATTTTTGTGTAGTCTGTAATCGTGTCAAATCAATCAAAATGTTTATATTAATTATTATTATAGTTAGCAATATGTTTTATCTGTTTGTTTCAGTGTACTAATACCCGTCAACAAGTTTCACATAAATTCAAAACTTTTTCTTTTTCTTTGTTTGTTTACCTCCTCGCACGTTTTCTCTGACACACATCTGACAATGGCAGAATTGTCGACAGTGCCGCTGTCGACAATTCTGCCATTGCAAGAAAAATAGAATAGAATAACGTCAAAACTCATGTTGATAACATTACTTAGTTCTTTGTGTCCACTGTTCTTCTTCTTTGGTTACGTTTCGATGATAGCTAGAACCATAATTTCGAAAATGCCACATTAGTTTAAAGATATGATACGACGCAAAACAATACAACACACAACTGCCTACACAACATGCACAACTGTCATTTTTGACAACGTTCACGGCGATCATTATAAGGCATGGGCTTGCTTAGCTATTTCCTATTCCATCATTAGACCCTGTTCACGATCTATCTATACCTAACCTATTCATTGAGTGAGACCATTCCAATGAGCCCAAACACGATACCGGTGCTGTAAGTTAGTGAGGAAGTTGGGTATCCTGAGCATTCCAGGTGATGGTGCAGTATCAGTTCAAGGTTAGGTACTATGTTTTTCTAATATCATTGAAGTAACAGAATACTAAATTTCGAATCGATCAGACCTGTGGAAGTTGCGCACATCCATTCATTAACTAGAAAAGAGCTAATAATCTTCAAACGGCTGAACCGATTTTCTCGAATTGTAGAGAAAACTCTCGATCAAGACAACTTTCAAACAAAAAAATAATAATCAAAATCAGTTCACCCGTTTGGGAGCTACGATAGCACTGGCAAACACAGATACACACGTTAACACCCCTGTGTTTCCGTTTTGGGTTTTAAAAATAAAGTTAAAAAACACGTCTTTAGTTTTTTATATAAAAGAGACGTGTTTTTTTGGCGTTTTTGCTAAATATTGTACGCTGGTAGGGAACCTATCGTGTGCGAGTACGACTTGCACTTGCTCGGCAAGAAAATCCGAGCATGGCAAAGTTAAGTAAAAATATGTTATGAAAAAGTAAAGTTTTCGGTGCTTCTAATCTAAGCCGTTGTAAACATTTATAGGATATACTAATTCCATGGTCGCAACGCACACTTGACTAGTTTCTCAATTTCGTTCACCAGTTACCTACTTGACAACTCGGTAATACAAAGTTGACAAATTGGTTGGAAAACGTTCCTGGACATGAAGTTAAAGTTACTGAACGAAAATCGACTGTCAAACCAAAAGTTTTGACATTTACCTTTGAAGCTAGGTGGAGTGAATAAATAACTTTTTACAATCTTATACAACTGCTTATTATTGTTTCAATGGAACCTAATATACCTGGATCGTCAACATCTTCTAGGGCCACTAGATTTATGATGGAAGGGGTTGGGGCTCGTGTAATTCGGGGTCCAGATTGGAAATGGGGCAAACAGGTAGAAATAACATTGTTTATTTTTTGTTAACTCTATTTACTATTAAATTTTTCCAGAAATTCGAAACAATATTTGGTTTTGGTGGAAATTCAGAAGATGTTCCTGTCGATAGGCAAAGAAATATCGTCTTAACCTATTGCTTTTCTGTCAATTTTTCATTGATATTTTTATCAGTATAGTTGCATCTTCAGGTGTATACCTTACAATAATATGATATAATTGATTTAGTTTAAATAACATAAATAAAAAATGTCACTATTACAATATTGTTGGTTCCTAAGTCAATGTGCTGCACTGGCATAATTATTCTGATAGGAATCAATAACAAATTAATGTAAACAAAAGTGGTATCAACATAAATATTGCCTGATTGTTATTCTATATAATATAAACTTCCAACTGTTGACTGAATTTAGTTATTTATGAATGTAAGTTATTGTACATAACACCTGATGACTATAATTGTTTGCAGGATGGTGGGGAGGGTCACGTTGGTACCGTGAGGAATTTTGAATCTCCTGAGGAGGTGGTTGTCGTTTGGGACAATGGGACAGCCGCTAATTACAGATGTTCTGGAGCTTATGACTTGCGAATACTTGATAGTGCCCCAACTGGTGTCAAGCATGAAGGCACCATGTGCGACACTTGTAGACAGCAACCTATATTTGGTTAGTATATGTATTTATTAAAACAGATGTAGAAACTTTGCCTTCCCTGTTCAGGTTTATGTGATATTTTGTAAATTAACTGTAATGGAAATTGGAAACAAGATGATAAAATAACCTCATAAAATATTTTCTATGTATTTGAATATATGAAAAATTATATTCTGAACTTTCTAGGCATTCGTTGGAAGTGCGCTGAGTGCAGTAACTATGATCTGTGTTCCGTTTGCTATCATGGTGACAAACACAATCTCAGACACAGATTCTACCGCATAAGTGCACCAGGGGCCCAGAGGTGTCTTGTGGAACCTCGACGCAAGAGCAAAAAGCAAGCTGTTAGAGGCATTTTTCCAGGAGCAAGAGTTGTGAGAGGGGTATGTTAATTTATATTGTCTTAAGGTTTTTATAAAATTGAAACCTTTATTTAGTTATCTTAAAAAGCTCTTGTAAAACATAATTTGTAAAAGTTTTTTTTTTGAATGCCCATTTAAGGTTGATATACTGGAAAAGAGAACTGAAAAATAATGAATCTGAGGATGACAACTTATATACACTATTCTTTATTTTATAGGTTGACTGGCAATGGGAAGATCAGGATGGTGGGAATGGAAGGAGAGGAAAGGTCAATGAGGTACAAGACTGGTCTGCTGCAAGTCCTAGATCTGCAGCTTATGTTGTATGGGACAATGGAGCTAAGAATCTCTACAGAGTTGGATTTGAGGGCATGGCAGACTTGAAGGTACATATTTCAACCCATTTTCTTCATTATTGATAGACCCTTTGTTGCCCTAGTTACTACCAATCTTACTACCAGTTGTAATACCGTTAATTTTGATTACCCTTCCTACTACTCCAGTATTGAGCTGTTAGAAGGGAAAAATTAACTTGCCCGTGTTACTACCATACCAATGTAAAAATGATTATGTTTGAATTACTTAGTACAATTATTATTTGTTTATTTCATTATGAGAGACTTATTCATTTAAAAATAAAATATAGTACCACAAAACCATGTAAATTTATATGCTAGAGTATTTATTGCATGCTTTCTTTGGTATCATTGTACACATGGGAATTCAGTACATAAAGACATTGATCAAATGGAAAAAAAAAATTGACTTTTCAGGTTGTAAATGATGTGAAAGGTCAAAATGTGTACAAGGAACATTTACCACTTTTGGGGGAGTTAGGCCCCGGGCGCACTGGGCCGCATGGCCTGCAAGTGGGTGATCAGGTGGGTGTATGTATATTACTTAATGGATATTTTGTAATGAAAACCGTATAAGTTGGAAGCACATCATGCTCATTAATGTAAACATCCTAGATTTTTTTTAATTTAATCAAACTTTAATAAAAAAATATCTTTTACGAAAACGCTGCCACAAGTGCATGCAGAGGAAGGCCAATAATTTATGCTATTGTACATTGATACAACTATCATTTATAGTAGATACACCATACATTGGTCTTTACCAATTTATTCCATGAAGCTTTGCTAGAAACTTAAGAATTTACTATTATTTTCAGGTGAATGTGGACCTGGACCTTGAAATAGTACAGTCATTGCAACACGGGCATGGCGGCTGGACAGATGGCATGTTCGAGTGCCTCGGCACCACTGGCACGGTGGTCGGGATTGATGAGGATCACGACATCGTGGTCACGTACCCCAGTGGAAACAGATGGACGTTCAACCCTGCTGTGCTGACCAAGGTATGAAAGTACTAGTAACTATTTGAGAAGGTAAATATGAGGATTCATAAAATAACAAATTGTGATGATATTATCTATACTTATAATAAATCTGTAGAAGTGAAAATTCTGTACATTGAAAATATCAAAAAAATAAATAGCAGGGGGTGTTACTAGACCGACACCGACCCCAAAAATATGATTAAAAATTTTTTTGTCTGTCTGTCTGTCTGTCTGTCTGTCTGTCTGTCTGTCTGTTTGTTCAGGCATCACGCAAAAACTACCGGTTCGATTACGATGAAACTTGGTATAATTATTCTTTAATATCCTGGGCACCACACTGGGTACTTTTTATCCCGGAAAAGTATCCTATCCTACGGTTGGGGGGTGTCAAAGTTTGTATGGAAGAATTTTAACGCGCTGTCCGATTAACTCGAAACTCAATATTTATACTTAAACCCAAAAATTAAGAATAACGTGTATCAGGATTTTTCGAAATTCAACCCCTAAGGGGGTAAAATAAGGGATGAAAGTTTGTATGAAAAATCTTATTCCTTGAGGTAATAAACATGAAACTCCGCACGAATAATTATCAAAATAAATGAAAAAGTTTGTAATTTGTTGTTTTTCTAAATTACCCCCAAGGTTGGGGGGTGTGAAAGTTTGTATGGAAGAATTTTAACGCGCTGTCCGATTAACTCGAAACTCAATATTTATACTTAAACCCAAAAATTAAGAATAACGTGTATCAGGATTTTTCGAAATTCAACCCCTAAGGGGGTAAAATAAGGGATGAAAGTTTGTATGAAAAATCTTATTCCTTGAGGTAATAAACATGAAACTTCGCACGAATAGTTATCTAAATAAATGATAAAGTTTGTATTTTTTGTTTTTCTAAATTACCGCCTAAAGGGGGGTTGGGGGGTGTCAGTGTTTGTATGGAAGAATTTTAACGCGCTGTCCGATTAACTCGAAACTCAATATTTATACTTAAAACCCATGGGGATGTATGGGATAATTTCCGACACTCACGCGGGCGAAGCCGCGGGCAGCAGCTAGTTATAAAACTATAATCGTCGTGATACTATTGATATAAGAATAGAACTACCGTATTTTTGTAAACTACACGACAAACAAGTATTGAAATCAGGAATCCTTGGTAAAATCCGCAGAGTCAAAACAAGGAAGGATGTCATAGCAAAACTGTGTAACAATATATGAATCACAAAGAGGAATGTGAATAAAACGATTGATAGTTGTAATCGAACTATTAATAACCGTACTTAGTATATTGCTTGAGGTAAATATTGACAATATTGATTGACAATCAATGTTGTGAATAATGTGTGAATATTAAAGTTATTACCTGATGTTAGTTTAGTTGGATGTAAAAAGTTGGTAATCTTACTGCCTTGAAAAGTCTTTCGTAGTCAAGACCTGACTGAGCTGGCACAACATGCTAATGGTTCCAATAATAATTCGTCTGAATTACCCAAGTTCATAGCAATGACGCAGGTTTTGTTTTTCAATACAACGGCGTATGTGAATGAATTCCTCTGACGCCGATGTTGGGCGCGATTTGTAAACAAAATTAAACTTTATGTAATAAATATGTACTTATACAAAAGGACTTATGCCTGTTTTCACTTGCACTATGAGAACGAAACCTAAGTGAATGCCTTTATAAAAGCGCGCTTCCCAACCATTCAATCTAGAGTGGCGCTGAGGTAAAGTATTTTGTGTGTTCAAGAAACATCGTTTAAGAGAAATAATAATGATAAATAATACAAATTAATAACGCAATAATAACAACAGTATTATTAAGAACAAAAAATAATCATGAAACTTGCAAACATATAAACTTTAGCGCAGCTAGCAACGCCCTTCTTGCGATACAAAGGATGCAATGTTGTTCCATGTAAAAAAGTAAAATACAGAAATTCTAATATTTTTGAAAATAATAAAGAAAGAGTCAGAAGAATTCAGGCCTAAGAAAAGTCACCCTATACTGATGTATGTATGTATGCATCGCAGGTTTGCAGCGGCAACCTGAGCGCGTCGGCGTCTTCGTCTGGCGCGAGTGGCGGCGGGTTCGCGGTCGGCGACCTCGTGCAGGTGTGCGCCGACCAGGAGCGCGTCAAGACGCTGCAGCGCGGCCACGGCGAGTGGGCAGAGGCCATGGCGCCCGTTAGTACTCTTTATTCAGACTTGATGTACCTACAAGCCGTGTGCCCGACGGGATTTCCCAACGACAAAAATGACGCACTTACATACATACTTTCATCCTCTATTTAACCAGGATATGGAATGAATTTTGCAAAAACCTTCCTTAGTGCTCCCTTTCGTTGTATATAGAATTCTCGGGTAAATTTCATGCTTCTAGACTCAGTGGTTTAGGCAGTGCGTCGTCTGTCATTGAATGAATGAATTTAAGATTTATTTTGAGTAGATTTTGTATATAAGGAGCCAAAAAGTCTTAACCCCATTTGGCATTCTCTACAAACCAATCTTTGAGTCTAAGAAAAAGTGGTGTATGAACAAAACAAAACTTGCTACGTATCTAAGCAGCAAAAGGACGTACGCTTCTATCCGGAGTGGTACCATGAAAAATAAGGTTTTCTCGCAAAAAGTCATTACTCTTTTGACTGTAAAGCTGCTGTCTTGTCATTTCTCATAATTCGCAATTGAAGAGAGTTTAAAGATAGCTACCCCCTGACTCAGGGGGTAGCTATCTTTAAACTCTCTTCAAAGGTAGGCCTAAAGGCTTAAAGGTGGCCCTGACACAGAATTGTAGAAATAAAAAACGTATTAGTTTACCGAATTAAATATGTTGTTCTTCACAGACGCTCGGCAAAATTGGTCGTGTTCAACAAATATACCATGACAATGACCTCAAAGTGGAGGTGTGCAACACATCGTGGACATACAATCCTAACGCTGTAACTAAAGTAGCGTCATCTGATGGAAGTATACCTGGAAACTCGTCAGGTAACCTTTATTTGCTTCTTTGTCACTAATACGCCTAAATCAGTTTAATAAAAAGCAGATTTTGCTATTTCAAATTATATTTATGCTCTAAACGAGGCCTAATCTAAAACATGCTTCCGCATATCGCCGAATATGATGACAAATATTTTAGTTTTCATTTTGGAGTAGCTCAAGCAAGAATTTTAATAAATGATTCGAGAGACATCGTAAATCAAATTGGATCACTGCTATCAATATCGCTCGCTCCGCGCAACGCTCAGCAGCTTTCTTTTTGTGCCTTTAATTTGGCTTAATAAAGTTTTCTTCGTTTAAGCCCTTCGTAATGAATGGCTTATGAGCGAAAAGAAACATTACACTTTCAGCAAGGTGAAAGTGTAAGAAAAAGGGTGGGGGATGCGCCGGCGGGACTCACAAATGGAACAAGGTTAATTTTAGTGACAATGAAGCAGATTTGCTCTTATTTTAAGTAAAAAGACTATCACTTAGAACGAGGGTCAGTATCGGAAAAATGTTCTATAGTCAGGGAAAAGGATTGTTAAGCAAATTAACTATTAACTGAAATTATTCTAATCACAGCTGTCATTCTTTATCAATCGTATAAAATGGTTTTAGCAAGTCAAATTGAGGTTGTGTGTCACACATATTTATTTTATTTTTTATTTTTTATCTGCTAAACAATACCTATATTTTCCTGAATGTGCATAACAGCTCGTATACAACGTGTTTTTTTATATCCCATAAATCTAGGGTTATATTCTATAAGTAAAAAAACCTAGAATATGTGGTTCAAAAATGCATAGTGTTGAAGCTATCATCAATCATAATTAATTTATATCGTTATGTGTAGGCTTCTAAGTTTTATTATTAAACACTAGTAATTAATTTTCATTCAAACCAATCATTCATATTTAAAGCTAAGAAAATGCGACGTTGTCATATTTCACGTAGTGTTTTACATTAATAATCGTGACTTTGTCGAATTATTTTGTATGAAAAATGAAAACAAAAAAAAGAAGATATTAAGTAATTGAAAAATTATTCATATGTCAGTTGATTCTTTGATATGGTGTCGTTTATACCCTGGAGTTATGGGATATAAAAAAAAAACCCCTTGTATAACAGGCAACTCAGTAACCTCACGTCATGTTAGTTGACCCGCTTTCTCTGAGTGTCTATGTGATAGATAGATATAACAAACATTGGTTATATAGTATTATAAAAACGCATCGTATCGTAGGGGAACGTCTGTCGGCGCTTTTGAAGAAGTTGTTCGAATCTCACGTGACGGGTGACGCTAACGAGGAGCTGGTGAAGGCGGCCGCCAACGGTGACGCGACGCGCTGCGCTGAGATACTGGGCCGTACTGACGCCGCACATGTTGATGTTAACGGCTTCTATGGAGGACACACTGCCCTACAGGTATACTAAAATTTAAGTCTTAAAACCGGAACTATATTCAGTATTGTATTCAACCATAATCATTTCTCTTAGAGGGATTATTTCTGGCAAAGTGTAGACTTCTGCCTAACACTGCAAGTGAAACTGTGAAATCTTAGCGATTTTTGGTCGTAGCGTGATGTTAAATAGCCTGTAACCTTCTTCAAGAATTGGCCTATCAAATATAATAAGTATCTTTCAAATCTGACTGGTAGTTCCAGAGATATAGCGCGTTCAAACAAAAAAAACTCTTCATCTTTATTATATTATGGGAAGTATCAAAATTACCAACGAGAGATACATTACAATTATTTTCTACAAAATTAAAACTTGTACAGTATACATTATCCTGTAATACATATTCAATGACAGGTAACCACCGCATACAATTTATAGAATAATGTGCACTCGATAATGTGTAAGCTGTAGTGTGTTCTAAATACATAATTAAATTAAGAATAAGTACCATAAAAACAAACAATTTATATGATTTTGAAAATTATAAGGTTTAAGTTTAGAAACGTGCCGCCTCGATACGGGGTAGTGGAGTGGGAGAGGATTAGTAAACCCCACACAGAAGAGTCAAACGACTCGAAGGTCAAGGTCAAATTAAAAAAGAAGTATTTTGTATGGTAAATATCTTATTTTTGAAGTAGGGCGTAGTCTGAGCCCCGCTGCTAGATGGTCCTATTTCTGTCTGCAGGTTTTAAAGGAACCTAATACGAAGGAGGACAGGTTCTCAATTGAGCGAGCAAAGCCACCGAACGAGCGGCCGTCGTCGAGTGCTTATATAATTTTCTTTTAAAATTGTTAACGCTATCGTGATTGATATCGATTTTAATAGGCCGTGATCATTCTATTGTAACGAATACTTGTACGATATCGTGACAGGCGGCAGCGCAAAACGGCCACGTGGAGGTGATCCGCGCGCTCGTGGAGGCGGGCGCGGACGTGGACGCGGAGGACCGCGACGGGGACCGCGCGGCGCACCACGCGGCCTTCGGCGACGAGCCCGCCGCCCTGCGCGCGCTGGCCGGCGCCGGCGCCGACCTCAGCGCGCGCAACCGCAGGAGGCAGACGCCGCTGCACATCGCCGTCAATAAGGGACACCTCGGCGTTGTTAGGACGTTGTTGCAGCTCGCCGTGCATCCTAGTTTGCAGGTTAGTTTTTTTGGCTACGTTCGCAACACTTTCATGGTAACAACTTGCCTTTTAAAGCTCATTATTTTTCTTATTTCCTGGCCGCCCGCGACTTCGTCCGCGAGAAATTTCGGCCTCCCGCCCGCGCTATTACTCTGTTTTCGCTAAGCGTTCTTTCTGACTTTTTTCTTTTTGCTTCGCTCCTAAGGATCGTAGCGTGATGTTTTTTCACATCCGACTGGTAGTTCCAGAGATTACCCATAGAAACTTACAAACAAACAAACAAATACCTCTTTATAATATTACTAGCTTCTGCCCGCGGCTTCGGCCTCGTGGATGTCGGAAATTATTCCACGGGAACGTGTAACAAGGTCCTAAATTAGCGGGGTAATTGCTAAACGCACTTACAATAGCAATGGGTTTCATTTTGCATTTTTCAGTTATTTTTCACTTAAGACCAACATTTTCATAACTTTCATCACAGTAACGAAGCTGATTATTTAGTATTTCACGGGTTGCGATTCGATTACTTTAATATGGTTGCCAAGCAATTTATGTATATATATATTTAGTCCCAATGCATATTATTATGGTCAAGTGGTGCTGATGGTGAAGAACCAGGAGAACTCCTCAACACTTAAAGTCCCTGCATCGAGAAAAGCAATATTTTGTAAAAGGTGATGAGCAGTTGCCATTAGGCTATTATAACTTAGATAAATTACAAACCGACCCACAAAAAAGCGATAAATAAAAACTTTTTTACAAAAAAAAAAGCTTTATACATAAAAGCACTACTTAGTACTTATGAAGATTCAGTTGCAAAAAAAATTCTCTTTAAAGTCTTCTATTTTCTACTTCTCAAAATTTCAGAAAAAAATGCATAACTCGAAAACGATGAAAAATGATTCGGATACCCCACTATACGAGGGAACTAAATTTTATTTTTGGATGTCAGTGTTCCGGCCACCCTGTATAGTATGGATAGTTAAAATTATAGTTTGAAAAATGTACACAAAGTTACAGACTAAGGCTAGGCTAAACGAAATAATACATGACGCTTTTGGAGCCATTCAGAGTTTCATTTCTATTGGAAGTATTTTTTCCATTATTAAAATAGAAGCGGTCTGCAGAAAAAGTCGCATAATATACACAGTTCACTCGTCTTTCATGAAGATAAACCTAAAATGATTTTCAGTGCCATTTATGAAAATAATGCTTGGTGTTTTGCTTGTAAACATTAAACTACAGAGCACGAATAATCGAGTAAAGTAACCGTTTCTACGAAAATAATATTCCTTTTAGAATAATAAGTAGCTCAACAGCAGCTTCGTTCGCGTAAAGTTAGCACTCAAACTTTCCTCGTTGGTCTTTACTCAGAAGTGTGTGTCTGACTATCAGAAAGTGTTTGTGTTACGAACTGGCTATGAATAACACTTGTAATTTATTCATTAATTTCATAATACCCGGGGAAAATGCTTCTGTGATAGTGAAACTGGTAATCTTTTTATTTCTCTGTGTTGTAATATCCCATTGCCAATAATATGTTATGCCTATTGAAAATAGTTTTCTGAATCAATTTAATTGGATTCGATCATTCATTCTTATTCGTTATAAGTGAAAAATCCACACGATCAAGACATAGTTATTAGCTCGACTTTTAACTAGATGTGTATTTACCGGGATTCGGGCACTTCGGCTTCTTATAACTTCGGCGAACCATTACAAAGGCACACAACGTGGTAACTTACACATGACTAAACTTAATCTACGTGTTATTCGTCTTTTCGACACGGATAATCCGACCTAAATAAACGGAAAAACTTTAGTAGGTACGTGCGATAAAGTTGGTTTTCATTTTCTTATTTGTAAAAAAAATTGTCTTTCATTTACTGGCACTAAATGTCCAGAATCCCCTTTTCATCCTGGAATGGAGCTGAAAAGCTTGGAACATAATTTGTTATCAATAGTTTTTTGAATTGGTATGCATGCCATACACCGGCAGAAAACCTGCCTCCTCGACACGTACTGCAAAGCCTAGATAATATTGAAATATTATCCTGTCCCTGCTTTTGCGCACTTGTCCCTATGCTCTAATTGTGGTGGCCCCTGCAGAAATAATCTGGCTCTAATTTCGATGGCCGCTGCCGAAATAATCTGGATAGAACTTGAGCTTGGCCAACTTTGACTTTATGGTCTGAAATCCTAGTAGGTAATGCCTGTTCCTTCTTCCGTGGTCGATTACGGGTACATACATTGGATCTAGAACCTTTTGAGATCTTTCGTTATTTAAACCACTCTACAACAAACATACATAATACATATACAAACATACAAACATTACGTAATACCGTCCATTCAGAATCCCGGTAAAGAGCAATACGAGGTGACTACAGTTGGGTAGGTACTTGTATATTCTTTGATAAGTTTCCCTGTATTTTCGCATTCGAACTAAGAGTACTCGAGAAGAGGGGAAATCTAACTACGTTATTTGTTTAGATGTTCTCGAACACGGAGCGAAGCAGTCGGCGTGGCACAGTTAGCTTGCTACTTATTAAACTTACCCGTTTGTTTTCAGACTTCGTGATTTAATTATCCTGAGACTTTTTTACTCGCTTTCGTTGAATTTATTCAACGTCTCTGTTGGGTAAATGATGAACACTGTATATCGTTCCGTTTGAACCGAATAATTGATTACGTTGTTTAACCAAAGGGCACTTCAACTATCGGGGAAGTCTTAACTACGTTATTTGTTTAGACGCTGTCTCGAACATTAATCCCCATCTTATTCAGAGCTTGGCGTGGTATTTCCCGGGACCCGTGTCTCTTGGACTTTTAATCTAGACGAGTCGAGTTTCAGTCGGTAATGAGTGTAGCGACGCTCTCAGACATGCGGTCGCCATAATTGCCAAACTTTGTGCCGCCCTAGACCCCGCGCCCCGCTGCTTGTCGCGCGCCATTATTCGCATGGTAACGCGTGCGGTAGATACCTTTACTCAACGCCACTTGTAAGTTTACACTAAATTAGGGATGAATTTCTTCGATACAGTTATAAATTATCCCTTGCTACGTAGTAAGTAAGACAGACACACACAAACTGACACACGTATTCAGAGCGGATCCTGTTCGTGTTCATAACTATCTGATTCGTCTTATCGTTGAGCTCCTTGAGTTCTGAGTTGAGCTGCACGATTACTGACAAATGCGTGCACTGACTGGACAGGTCCACTCAATCTGTGTGGTTCTTTCCTCAAAAGACCATTTCAGACACGAATCTACATATTCTTCACATGATCTGACCAAGATTATGTCTGGACTTAAGATTGTGACTGTGACCTCTGAGTTTTTTTCGACCTTTCTTCTCAGAGTAGTCAGATAGGAAACGCCGAACTCATCTAGTTTAAAAAAATGTATAGTGTAAAAGTGTTTGTACAACTTACTTACACAAAATAAATCATTTATCATTTATTGCCACTGTGTCGTCACCACAATTATTATTATTTATTCGCGGGTCTTTTGAACCTTCAGGGTTTTTATTCAACTATTTAGGATGTTCAAAATCTGATGTACTTACTTATCTATCTATGTTTGCCATTAGCACGTATCTAATTAATTTTGCGTAATTATTCTGCATTTCATGTACCGGTAAAAAACAATGATGAACATTTGCTTGCCATCTGGATTTGTGAACGTAGTATAATGTCTATCCGTGTTAAGGTGGATATTTCTGGCCATCAACGTGTAACAATCCCCCAATTGCCTCTTACGACCCCCACGGGAATGGAGGGAGCGGCTTATGCTCATCCAGGTACCTGGCAACGTAAATACATTGTAAAAGCCGACTTTTGGTGGGCATAATTTCAAAATCCTACTTAATTTGGTATAAGTACTTAATAAATAATTAAATGTCACATCTCATTTGTATAAGAAAATAGGCTCTGGCACTGAACTTAGTATTACTTCAGAATAAAGAATTTTCCAAACCTTGCTAAAATCGTGACATAATAGGTACGTATCCGTAGTTTAATGAAAGTAGCAATCATATTTATTTAAATGTCTTTGGTGGCAACAAACATGCTAAACTTAGACCCACTTGCACCACAAATTACTAAAAACGTTTATTGCTAAACAAAAAAACATCTTTCTATTTCAGTCAATCGTTTGAAAATGACAGAATAAGGTACCTAACAGAATGATGTTTTAGGTTTAGGTTTAAAGAATTTATTCTCAATAAAGAATAGGTACAAATTCGCTTACTTGAGAACAACAGATTGACTTAAACAATAATTACAATTCGTCGATCAACACATCTAATGTATTCATGCTTGAGGAGACTTATTGTTTGCAATTACAAATTGAGCTAATTGAGTTTTGAATACATTAAATGAGTTTAAATTTTTCATGTTTGAGGGTATTTTATTATAAAGTTCTGCCCCTTCAAACGTCAGCATTCTTGTATATGGTTTGAATATTTTTGTCGAGAAATTTTCGAATAAAGATGCACGTATTATAATTATACAATTGTTTTAAATGCATTCGTTTGGTTTCATTATAAATTTGGCTCGTTGGTGTAAGGCGTGGATAATTGAACATCATCTTTACTAGTTTATTTTGCATAATTTAAGAATGATGTTTTAAATATATAAAGCGCGAAACGTACAGTGTGATTTGTGGTGCAAGTTGGCCTTAATTCTGCACATTGCGATGATGTTGAACATTTGAATCACAAGACCAAGCTGCGCGGGTTATTCAGATTTTTGTAATTCATGTTATTTTCTCGACTCGGAGTCTATTTCGATTTGCAAATTAATTTATGCTCTTTTACTTTGAGCATTGTCACAAAAATTGCCTAATTCTTATTGATCCTTCTTAGAGAAACATGCCGTGTACCAAACCAAATGCCAAAAACAAAACCAATTCCATCAGATGAGAGTTTGTTTATTAATACGTTCCCTAGAATAAAAGGTTAAAAATCTCGACACGAAGAGAGCAAGCTTGTTTATCCATGCTCGTTTTTTCTCCACAATATACAAAGATGCCAATGTGATAGGATACGGGATACCTTGATACATTAGGTAGACATTAGTAGCTATTCCCTTTTATTATCCAATGGGTTTCAGAAAAAGAGCTCTGCCGTACGGCCGAATACTTTTTCTAGACAACAAAATAACTGACAGATCTCTGAAGAAAACTCTTTAGATCAAAGTTTCAAGTCGGCAGGTACTTTAAATATTTGAGCTCTTGAATTTCTTAAATAGAGAATTAACGTTTATGAATTAGCAAAACTTTCTTTCTTGCTTTCACATTATCTCTATTTTATGAGGTTTTTTATATTATATAAGATACCTAATTAGAAATCTTTTCGTTGTCTGCCGTGAGATATAATTAATTTGGCGAAGATTATATTTTATTTTACATAGCTCATAAATCTTTTCGGAACGTAAAACTTATGAAGTTCGTTAAATTGTTTCGTGAAGTATTCCGATGCGAACTTATCCCGAAAATCTTTGTTTAATTATATAACTATTCTCTCGAGCTACAGCCATATTGAAGCGCAATTGGGCGTAAAGCTATTTAAATCTGAATAGGGCATTGTGAAGGCGCGTCACCTTGATTCAGCGAGGAGTCTCGTCCTTAATAAAGTTAGAGTGCCGTCGTCGCTCGCGGACACCCATTCTGTCGTGAAGCGTCGGCCGCCCACCGCTGCCTCGGGCGACTCTCGAAATCATCTTACGGGCTAAATGCCTTTCTCGAATCTCTTTACACTCCGCTACCTAGTTTATGTGCAATGGACCATGCGTATTTGTATTAGACACACAAAGGGACAGTAATTACTTTGATTGTCTAGCTATAGATCTGTTGAGACTTGAGAGTTATCAGATTAATTACATTGTAACATGTGCCATTAACTGTTTCAGTCTTCGATCAAGAATACACGGTTGTTAGTTTATTTTCCAATCAAATTACTATAAAATACTTTTGACGATGGCTAAGCATTTCAATTGAATATAAAACAAACAAAATTAGTCCTTACCAAGAAAAATAACAAAAAAAATACTTTCAGCATCTATTCGCACAACAAATATATTGTAATTGGGTTTCTGCCAGTCGGAGATGTATACGGTGCAGATTTGTTATGTGTACTCAATATTACATTGCTTTGTTACGCTTAGAAGACGGTGTCAGAAGTCAGCAAAGGCGTCTGTTACGTAAATATCGGCTGGGCGTGTTGCGAATAGGACAGAATACACGATGAGGGGAGGACGAAAGTATGTCCCGTTTATTTTGTATAAGTAAATGTATTCAACAACGAGTTAAAATAAGTTTATGTTCACTTCTATACGTGACAGAAAACTCAATAGTGCGCCCGCAAGTTTTTTACTACGTTATGTAATGTTTTAACTGTCATCGACCAGAAGATTAGTCCCTTCTTATACTTATTAAATCAGTTTTAGATCTAACTAGGCTTGAGAGATGGTCAATTGCTGACGTCTCATTAAAATCTAATCTGCGTTAAACTTTAAGAGAGACTTTCAGTACCTACTAAAGGCTTTTCTTTCACATTGCTACTGTTTCAACGAATTCACTTTTAAGTCGGTTTCCTGGAGTAAAGGTGGTACACGGTGATCGTAAATTGAAGATTGAATCGATGAGTGTCTAGCGTACAGCTTGTTATGTTATGTTGAGAAAACTTCAGATTTTAATTAACAATATTTCAAATAATGTTCTATTTGTTTAAGGGTAGAAGTTGAGCCCGACCGTTCACCGCGAAGCGGAAATTCAGAGCCCTTCCATTTCTGGTTATGCGTCGATTTATATTCTGCGCCCACTCGCCGCCTGAGAAATCTCATGTTGGAGGTGCTCTTTCAATTTGAATCGGAACACTCGGATCGGGGAATAATGTATTTCGGTATCGACCCTCCGCTTGGTACGGATCCTCCTGTTTATCGCAGCTCTCATTTATTCGGGCGTCGTCGCGCCTTTATTTTTTCAACACAAACTCTGTGTCGCGTAGTTTATCCGTCGCGCGATACTATTAGCAGGGTTTTTGTTTTGAGAGGCAGTCAGATTGCGTCGCCCTGACTAAAGGATAATTGAATTGTCACACTACAACATGTGTCCCATAACGGTATTTCTAAGGTTATATTATAACAGTTATGTTATCGAACGGCGGTTCCATTTGTGGAAATGTTTTTGTTTCCCAATTTGGAGTTTAAGGAATCTGAAGATGGAAGTTTTATGTAAATCATGATTGAATCGTATCTACTTAACAAGCGCTTTCCAAATTATAAATAAGAAAAAACTATGTTATATCAAACTAAACCTAAATAACAAACTATTTAGTTTAAAAGGATAGGAAAACTGCTATCAGTTATATAGTACAGGTAAGAGGCCACTTTACTTAAGTCGACATTTACGGAGAGTCTCGAGGGTTTAAGTTTCTCTATGCGATCGTCTAAACGCGAAGAAAAACTACGTTGCCCTGGCCTGTTAGACGCTTTTATCGAACGACGCACTAAACTGCATATATGCATAATGTTCTACTCTAGACATCTGTTTGACTAGGTACTTGGTGTTTGTGGAGACGAAAATGGTTAGTTTTTGGATAATGTAAGGAGAATAAGAGCAGTTCGGCAATTGCCTCATCTAGCATTCGAGTCGCGCTGCTGATACCCCGCGGACCCTTAACCCGCGCCCTATTTCTCCTATTCCGAGGACTATTTACGTCGTTTTGTTTGATAATCTGCTATTGTTTCGTTGGGCAACGCGGCGTCCCTGTGAGAATTATGCTAGCTATCTATACAGAACGTGGACGGCGTGCGAATATGTAATGAACTAGGAACCCATCCGCGCTCCGCCTGCGTGCTTACGTTTTTTATGGCTATTTGTGTTTGTACATTGATGTAGGTAGCTGTTGGTAAATGCGTTTGTACCTTTATGGTCTCCTAATTACAAATAGGTTCTTTAACACCTACTAAAGGCAGAATGCGTAATGTAATACTACTCAGAAACACCGGTGTGTATAAAAAAAATCGAAATCTCGATTATATTCTAAACTTCCATTTTTATACTACATCCTTATGCATTAAAGCAAAAAGGAACATTTTTTAAATCAGTTCGGCGTACACCCATCTGTCTGTCATTATGCGCGATTTTCTCTAAAACTATTCAAGTTTCAATCTGAATACTGCAGCAGCAGTAACGCAGCTTTTGATTGACTATTATTTTTACGTAAAAGGATAAACGGAAGCTTTAATTTATTCAGTAGGTGAATTAGGAAATTAAATAAATGTTTCCCAGTGCCATAGTATGAGCCGTGAATATACGTAAATTTTGAAGAAAAGGTTATCATGTCGTTGTCGATGTGTGTTACTTACATAAAATAAACATCGAGCTCGACTAACTTTCACGCTCAATTTTTCTTACAATAAATTCTTTGTAATCTCCTCCCTTGACAAACTGTCCTGCGATGTGACTCGTCCATACGATTCATGAAGCCATTTCATTTCCGTTTATATGCCTATTTGTATTCTCTCTTCCTTCGCGGTTAGAGAAATCTCTATACTGAGATGCTCTTTCAATTTGAATCGAAACGGCCGAATTGGGGGAATAATTTATTTGGAAAGCTACTTTTTTATTCAGAACAGCTCTCTATGCTTAACGTCCCGGGTGTTTTCCTCGTTGTTAGTTATTTGGTCACGGTTTGAAGCCAACATTGATATAAGTGAACCTATAGTTCAAATAATTTTACATTCTAACTAAGGTACACCTACCCAAAGATGTTAACTAAAGTTGAAATACATACCTATGTGTATGTATATTGTTCCAATTTATTTCGGTCGTTTCGGACTCGAGAGCCTAAATTAAATTGCGACCCCAAAGCTGTTGTTTATTTATATTATGCTACTTCTATGTATTAACTTCTACCTTTTATATTTAGTATAGGTATATTCTAATGTAATTTAATCGGGCACAAAACGCGTAACTGTTTCAGTTGAGGGTTGAAAATTGTTTCAGTAAATACTACATGCATATACCTACGTTAGCAATAATTTATACATGTACCAGCTTAACATAGGATTAAGTGTTTGTGCGTACGTAGTGAGAGGTGCAGATATCACAGCGCTCGCTCGGCGCTGGGTTGCTGACATTGCATTAAAAGGTGGAGCGTGACCGTCTGCGCATTACCCGGCTTCGACTTAGGTTTGTTCCATGCCTCGACTCAAGCGTCTTATTGAAATCTAATTTTCGTTAATCCTCGGAACGAGTCCGCCCGGCGAAGCGAAGCCATTGCCAATAATATTGTCGTTGTTATTATTCTGAGGAATGCATTTCATTCCATCCACTATATCGAAATGCTATGATAATGTTTGTACCACACGTTTATTTACACGGACGGGGTGCTTATGTTTAGTAGGGACTTCAAAGGCAATATTGCTATTGATTGCTTTTTAGGGTTCCGTAGTCAACAAGGAACCCTTATAGTTTCGCCATGTCCGTATGTCTGTCTGTCTGTCTGTCCCCGGCTTAGCGCAGAGACTGTTAGTACTAGAAAGCTGTAATTTGGCATGAGTATACATATAAATTACGCCGACAAAGTGGTAAAATAAAATAGTGAAAAAAAAATGTTTTTTTTGGGTACACGTAAACTGGGGTTTTTTGTCTATCCCATGGTGTGGGCTATCTTTGGAAAGGTCGTTCAAAAATATTGTGAGTTTGTGCAAAGCATTTTTGGATTGAAGGGTCCGTTAAAAAAAGTATTAAGCCTTAAAGTGCAAATTTTTGTTAGAGTCAAATGTGGGGGACATTTGACTCAACAAAAAAATTAGCACCCCTGCCAGCTAAATGTTAGTTAAAAAAAAGTTCTGGATATGTGCAAAAATTCACAGCAGTAGTATATATAACTAAATTAAAAGGAAAACTATCACAGCTAAGTAGGCTACGAGTTAACGAGTAATTATCGACCAACTTACATTTGCAGTTGCAAAAACATGTTCTCTCATACATTTAGTATGGGAGAACATGTTTTTAGCAGCTATGGAACCCTTCATTGTGCGTGGTCCGACACGCACTTGGCCGGTTTTTTGTAATTCACTCATTAATCACAATGCCTGGTCGTTACGAATGCTATCGCTAAAACGTGACTAATACTGTTATTATGGAAAGACTGTATTATATATATAACCGGACGCAGCTGAACCAGTATTTTACATGGAGCGACTGCCTATCTGACCTCCATAACCCAGTAACTGGGTAATAAGATACCTCTTGGTAAGACTGCTTACCAAGCAGCTTGCTTTGCGGATTTTCGGAACCATCCACGGACCAACCCCGGCAAGCGTAGTTTAATCTGATGGATCGACCCGTGCGGCTGTTATTACTTAGCCACGAGCTCATCCTTGGATATACTTCCAATATTCAAATAAGTAGGTATCCTACCCAGCAGACGTACATTTTTTTTATCATTAAGAATATGGCCTCTTATTAACAAATTGTTATGATTTTTTGGGCTGATCACAATAATTTGTATAATATAGGTATGTTAGGTTGTGGTGTTTTTATTTAATACTTAAAGCCGATTGGTTTAATTTGTACCGCTTGTGTGCCGCCTCGCCTCGTCTACAATAGGACGTATGACAGGCGCTTAATTTAGCCGCGGCTCCTCTGCGTGCTGCTCCGAGCGGTCTTGCGGCGCGAGGCGCTACAGTCTGATTTATGTTATTTGCACGTAAAGCGGAATTAATGGCTTTATTACTCTTCTCTGTTTGCTGATCTCGGATGCCGAGCTCCGTCCGCGTCCACAACTCCGTTTGAACAGTCGAAAAGCCCTTTTGAATCAGCGGTTTGGCAAATACGTAATGTATTCGTATGTAACGTTTCAGCAAATTTCTACATATGCGATTCTGTCTGAAAGTCTTAAGATTATACATTCTTGTGCCAAGTTTTATGTTAGAACAACAAGGAAATACGTACCTCCTTACTTAAATTATAACGCTTATAAAGTTAAATTCAGCCAAGGTGTTATAGTGGGTCTGGTAAGTTAGCCAGAGTTTCATTATAGAACGTCATAATTCATGTGTGAGTAATATCTCGTGTGGCACACATTCTCTGGCGGCGCCGGTGCGCAGCCCCAGGTGAAAAATTTGAACGTGGCCTCGTTGTGCCGCGAGCTTAGTGTTTTATCTCGGCTTAGCGTTACGAGGATTTGTGGCTCGCTAAGTAACGTTTTATGTCCCTGGAACGGCTGCAAGTTAGCTCCCTTGATAAATATCCATCTTTGATACTCGCGCATCAACTTCGTACCAAAAATGTTCTCTTCGTACATTTGTTAAATGCACAATAAACCAGTAAAGCCAACAATAAAAATTAAGTCTGTGAAAATGCTTGGGGAACAACATCAAGCTGCAGGTGGATTTCCTGCACAATCCTAGTTGCGCCGGAATCACTGGTCGTAAATAACACGTCGCATTCGTGCTTCCTTTCTTCTGCTTGTAGGAGAGACCTTCGAATTTGCGAGCTAAAGTAATAAATCATTTAACTTTATCTGTGCACTGTTTATGCACATATTTTAAAGACCATTTTTCTTATCTCTTTGAAGAACCATGTTTTAACTTTATTCGACACACTCTGCTGTCCGATAGAATCTCAATAATCGTATCCGAGAAACCCTTTCCTCAATACCTAATGATTTTTACAGATTTGCAAGTGTATGTATAAACATTTTTAATATGACGAAGAAAAGTTAAAACCACTACAAGTAAAAGCAACTAAGTAAATTGAATTTTTGAAAGTGGATCTACATAGTTTGATTAAAATTGCAACCTTTGGAACATTTTATTACTTATTTTCCTGAAAAACCTCTCAAAACTGTATTTTCAATGCGATTTGTGATGCCCCGAACGGACCCATAATAGCCTTGAACAAAGATTGCTTCGTTTACCATCAATTTTTTTTTGCACACTTATTATGTTAGGTTTCGAATCTTACTTTAAATTCCTTCCTGCATACGGAAAAGCTACTATGAGAAGTATTCTGTAGTTTATTTGCGTTAGGAATCGAATTGGTAATAAAACCCGGTATATCCACATAAAATTGGACTGGAAGTGTTGTATCGAAGCAGCGGAGTGGAATGCAGGCGACGCGACGTGCCACTCAGTGTTGTGTCGGCGTTGTCGGTTAGAGAGCGCGCAGGCGGCAAACCATGCTCGCAGCTGCAAGCGTACGTACGGAATGCGGAATAGTCTACGGTTACACCTCGCATCGTCCAAATAATTTATACCCAAGCCATTGTCGTAGGAACACACGTGAAATTGATGTCAACCGGTGGTTTATTGTTACATTGCCGTACCTACCTGAGCTTGTGGAGTTATCATGACTCTGCTCACCTTCCAAATAAGATTTCACCGGAAACCCAAAGCTAAAAAGGAGCAAAATTTTATAGGTAGAAATAAAATGGTTCACCATAAGCAAAAAAGCAGAAGATCAATAATTGAACAAAGCTGGACCAATTTCATTTTCTAGAACTGTAAAAACAAAATCTATTCAGCTTGCTTTCTTAAGAGGGTGCATCCTAAAAGTTGGCAACGTCGTAAATAGCTGTCAAATATTTACCTGTTTCGATTAATTTGGAAATAATACTGTATGGAAATAAGAAATGTGGCTAACCAATTGACTAGAATATTAACTAGAACATTAATAATGAATTGCGATTATAACATTGAATTTGATGTTGTACCCGTTTTAGGTGAAAAAAAGTCATTTGGAAAGTTACCAAATACTTTTTTTACATCTAAAACTAACTATTCGGTGTTACGATATTAATTATTGCATTTCATAATCAATATTCTAGTTCGCTAGTTAGCCACATTTTTTATTTCCATACAGAAATATTATCAAATTAATCAAAACAGCGAAATATTTGACATCTATTTGCGACGTTGCCAACTTTCAGAATAAACCCTCTTAAGACAAACAGTCATTTTTAAGGATACTTATTGAAGGCAGGATGCACGTTTGTTTAGATTTCATGGAGGGTAAAGACAGTAGAACAAAATAATCAAATTCGTCAGCCCTTTGTCTTGGAGCCGCTCTGTTAGCCCGCTCGTCGGACGCGAGTCTGTGTCGATTGTTTACTTCGTTAGCCGAGTCTCTATCTCTACCCGCACACACGTTGCTTCAACGAACTTTGATCGTGTTATATTCCCGAAAGTAAATATTTTTTCCGAGAAGTGAGAGCATCGTGTAGAAATGTTGACTCAAATCGATTCAAGTTTTCTCCGTAAAAGTGTGATGTGCTAGCACAGAGATATATAGCGATATTTACACCAAATTTATTATTAACGTACCGCTTTCTAGTCGTGGATATAGGCTTTCTCTCAAAGCTCGTATATGGCACCACCTGCGCCCAGCACAAGCTCGTCTCGCGTAAATTTATGAACGCTTTCAACGTGTGCCACCTGACCTGGCGAACGACATTTTGCCGGACAAATGGCGCTTTGCCTTCATTTCTATTGGATACTTATTCTAACTTGGTTACGATTCGTAAACTAATAACTGAGATCTACGACATCAATAGGAATCCATCCCTATGTGTTAGTATGTGTTAGGGTTCCGTACCTATCTGAAAAAAATATTTTATCGTTTGAATTTGTTTTGATTTTCTAAATTATTTTTTTTGTGGCTGGTAGCACCGCAAGTCTGAAATAAATTCTTGTTGAATCTAGTCGGGGGTATCGGGCAAAAGCCACTTTTGTGGATAACATTTTTTTTTGGTTTTGACTTGAGTGAAAGTGCGAAAAAAACCCCGAAAGATCTAGTTTCCTTAAGTTAGAATAAAAACATGAAGGTTCGTTATTAACTACTGTATACTGCAATTTACTGCTACATCGAAATTGACAACATTGCGCAACACAAAGAACACCGATTGCGTGGAGCGGTCACGTTTTTGGCTCTGTGTTTTTCCTATTTATAAATATATTATATAGGTATGCGTTAATTTTCCACTCAAAACAAAATGAAATAAAAACTGCGGTATTCACAAACAACGTTATAATTGGAACAATATTTATAGATAGCAGTACACAAGAATTGTATTTCTATATTGCGCACAAGTTCTTTGATACGAGTACTTTCGTTGCCCATTTTATCTACTTTAATAAATATTGTTTGAAGAAATGCTGAAATTCAATGAAAAACATTAGCGTTCTTTGGAATTTTACTTTACGGTTGCGTTTAATTGCAATGGAATCCTCGCTCTCTTCTTAGACGAAGTCCTTATAGGAAAACTTTTTTAATATCAAGCGTTACAGGCTGTCCCTCCGATCGGAAACACCTATCTGGGCCATTGGAAACAAAAGGCTTTTTGTATGAAAGAATCGCAAGTAGAATTGTGTTCCCGGCCGAGCTGCGGATAAATTTATAGCGAAATGTAATGCCGTCCTGGGGGACACTCTACTTGTGAGGTTCGGCCCTCCTTTTGCACGACACTATCTCTCATCTTATGGTCCAGCCTTGCTTCTCTATTTAATAAATTAACTTTAAATCCATTAAGGCTAATGTACCTACCTAAATTTATTTCAAGATAGCTTTATTTCTAATTTTATCTTTTATCGGAATGGAGTTAAGAAAGGTCTGCAATGGGTGCGCGTTTCTCGAAGGTAGGCATTTTCCCATTTCCATTTGATTTCCTCTAAAAAGTCTAGGCACATATTTACTTTTGTTTACGTTTCTTATTTTGAAGGTTGAAGAAGTTTCATATAAGAGGCTGTTGTATCATAAATTGTGTGAAATGATTTTTGTTACTTGACACCTACGACTACTTAAAATAAACCGATGGTACACTTTCTGCTTCATTTTTTTTCACACTAGCGTAGGTAGGCGTAAATAAATATCTGAAACTATGAGGTTAATATAATCATTTCTAGTAATCGACAAACATTTATCAGACCAAAATAGGACATCTAAATTGTTCGGATCAGAAAACTTGACTATTTCGTTTCTTTATTGGTGTCATATTTATTTTAGTACTGTGTTACTTTTTCTGTGTCCTATAAATAAGATAAAAACGTTAGACTTGAGTTAGGAAAGTAATAAAAACAGTGTTATAAGATTGATATAAAAAGTATTTGAAGCTATCTACTAACATAAACTAAAACTATAACCTAAGTATAAAAGTACTTTCGAAAATTGGATATATAACGGGTAGATAGTGATACCGCAAAATATGCCAAGAGAGGAGTATTATTGTAGCGCTACAGTCACAGCCGGTGCGTGAAACAAGAGGTAGTGGGAAAGCGATTGTGGAGCTATCGTGCCCGTGCCCGGCTAGATTTAGTTTACAGAGATACGCTCCACTTTAATGTCCAACCTCTTGGTACGGAACGTTGGTTCGTCGCTATCTAGCTACACTACAGCTTTATGTACACGTCTGCTTTGTACACGTTTTGTTTTTATTGTATTAGCTGTCGTCTGAGGTGAATTACTACACAATTTGTTTATAATATAATTAATTACGTTCTATCTCTGAATATTTATTAAGATAAGCTACTGCTTACTGGTTTAGGTCGTTCATATCAATTTTCATGCATGCATGCATGTGATATTCACAGCGACTTTGTTACGATGTTCGGGATGTTCCTTTGGGATTGTTGCTACTAGAAGTACCTAAATAACCTAGTACAAAATAACTCCGTAACTAGTAAAACGTAGGCACACATAAAGAATGCTGTCACCGGAAATATATTCAATGAATGCAGTGTTGACAGTGCAAACCCAGGCAGAGACATTAACCCAATACTCCCGGCGAATAGAATAGAAAATAGGCATATTCATATTCAAATATATTCTATTTAGTTTCGCATAGGTTGAGCAATATATTCTTTGTGTCAGGGTCCTCCCTCCTACATAATAGAATACATGTATAAGTTTATCTATAAAACGCTAGTTTCGCCTACAAAAATGGTGAGCACTTGTTACAAAAGCTTTAGTGGATAAAATGTGCTTTACCTTCGAAATATACATATGCAACTAAGACAGTATGAAATATATTATGTCTGATTAAATATATAAAGAAATTCTTCTATTTTTGTTCTATAGACATTCTGTGTCGCGCGTTACCTGTTCCATTTACGTGAATGGACTTTCAGTGTTTATAATTTCCATTAGAGTTTTAGCGAGCTGAACTTTACAAGTTTAGTAAACGAGAAGTTGTTTTAAGTATTCCCTAACCGAGGAGTTGTCGGAGGCTGGTGTGTATGAGCGGCGCGCGGCGGCGGCCAGGCGGCTCCGACACCACGCCTCGGGAAACATCGCCCGAGATGCCACAAAAACTTCACCCCCGTTTTATTATTACTACGATGCTAATTAAAATAGCTCCGAATAGATTACGGGCAGCTTCTGGCAGCGCCGCTTAATGCGCTGGCTTTACGACGTCACGCTTTATGCTCTCTCATTAGCGCCGTCTCCTAACTCACCGTTTTTATGGATACACATTTTCCTTCATCCCATATTTCCTTTTTTGTTTGATTACTTTCTTCTCGTGAGCTGAGCACAAAACACAGTTATTTGGAACTCAGGTAAACTCACAAACAAAAGCATCTCTATGTCAACTGCGTCGTTTTGTCTAAGCTCTTCATGACCCTAACATTATTGTAATAGCTACAGACAAGAGAAAATGCAACGGCGGGCGTAAACTTGAAGTAGGTGAAAAAACCGCACAATGAAGGGTTCCGTAGTTGGGATGGATTTATCCCGAAAACAAAATTAACATTGTAGTTGAAAATCATATTCTCTCATACATTCCAACTGCAGATGTATAAGTTTGTACGCACAATATTGAGAGATTTACTATGTTATTTTATGACCATAGACTTCTTATTGGTTTTCCTGTAATCTATAAGAATATACAAATTATCAGTATTTTTTTTCAATTATTTTGGCTTATTCCTTTCGGAGATAATGGTAAACCATCACCATCAGTCATCTATTTTCTTCAAAGCTTTAAAACTGTTTATTTTACAATTATGAAAAGAATTGAGACCCTCATAGTAAAACCTTTCATTTGATATGTCACACGGCACAATCAACAAAACTTAAAAATAAACTTATTTAGGTACCTCCCGAAAGTGACATCCATATTCAAAGTTCATTTATTTACGATACACGTCCTTGTTTGGGTTTTACAACTTAATGCGGTGCATTCGATTTGCAGCAAAATGGGCCTGACAGACGGACAGACACACGAGTGATCCTATAAGGGTTTCTTCATTCGATATTTAGGTAGATTTTGTAGAGCTCATTAGAAATGACAGACACATGAGACTTATTCACTTTATCTCTAAGATATGCAATCCCCTGGGTGGTGCAGATGTCCACCCACGGACATCTGATGTTTATGAGGGGACAGGCAGCCTGTTTGCTATGCTTTAATAAAAAGAACATCATCTAGAAAACTTATATATACAGAATGCGCATGATTAAGTTATTAAGAAAACTAGCTTTTTCCCGCGGCTTCGCCCGTGTGGGTGTCGGAAAATATCCCACGGGAACGTACTACCAAGATTAAAAGTACCCCAAGGGTTAATCCAGGTTATAAACTATCTGTGTGCCAAATTTTATCCAAATCCGTTCAGTTCAAATCCGGCCATTTTTGCGCCAATCCGGAACATACAACCAAACAAACGGAGACAATTTCTTCGTTACTATTGTATTATATGACGTATATAAAGAAAATAAATAAATGATAAACATGATAAACATAGGTTGTGTATATACTAACATAGAATTATTTTCTTAATAATAATACGGTCTGATATTTACGCAGGCAATGAATGGACACTACCATAATAACAATACAATAATCCAGTTTCAGAGGCGTGTGATAATGACGCGACCAGCTCGTTAGCCACGTGGGGATACCTATTGTTAATGTTTTAATTTGTTTCTGCGTCCGTATACAGCCCTTCGTAATTTGTCGTTTTACGATTACCATTAACGCTTTTGTATTTGCTGTACGAAGCTAACATGTTCAAATATAATTAATGTAAGTATGTATGTTTAATAATAATCAGTTTATGATTGCGATGTAAAAAATCTGCTTAAAACTTTTTGAATCAAGTTTTTTACACGTTTTATGTTTTGTGTTTTCACATGTTGACGTGGTACAAGATAAAAGGTTTTATTTAATCCCAGGGCGGCAAAGCTAATATTTTAATACACGGAACATATTTATTTGTTTAGTGGTATTGACGGAGCCCGACCTCGTTTCCACATGTGTTGCTAGGAGTTTTCGGGCGCACGTAACTTTGCCTTTTCGTAGCCATTCTCAGTGAGAGCTGGTGCCGGCCGCTGCCGCAGCCCCCTCGCCGCAAACTCACACCCTATTGTGTCCATTACAACCCTTTACAACTTCTAGTTTTTACTCACCTCAGTAAACGTGGCGTAAACACCTTACATTGTTAAATGTAGTTGTTACCTCGGGTTGTTGTGTTGTTTAGTAAGGATTAGTTACCTTGATAGTTGGATATTTATTTTTGTTGAATATTAATCCAATAAGCTATTCTTCGAATAAAAGTGGAAATACTTTTATGAGAATAACAGTGTTGGTCATAAATAAAAATCACTTTTTGTCACTTTTATGTTATCAATAATCTTCATGAACTTTCCTTACAAATAAATCTTTCATGTAAGTACTCAGCGTCGTTTGTGCGTCTTCAGTGATGAAATACAGAATGGGTGCTCATTTCCCAGAACCCTAGCCTTTGTGCTTTACTGTCGGTTTGTTTATTTTAGGGGTCTGGCTCGTAAACACTCACAGGCCGATACACTAAATTTAAGTTACCCTTCTTTATATTCTCTACAGAAATTCTATTTGGACGGAAGATGGGTCTTTCTTTCCCAAAATATCTTACTTTTTTAGTTAAAACTTTTAATTAGGAATACCTAGTCCATTCGTTTTAATTAATTTTCCCACTTTCTAAACGGTTATATACTATGCAGAAGGAGAGCTAAAAACAAATAACAACGAACTGTATAATACGACGTAGCTGTGTAAACTGGAAACTGATATAAGTGCACTTGCAACATTAAAAGGTTGCTCGCGTAAGATAGCTAGCTCGAGCCGCGTCCCTCGCCCGCGCCCGTACTTAATTTACTGCCACGGTAACGCCACAAGCACGCTCCATATCCACCGCGTTATTGCCAACTTGAAAGCAAGAATAGCATACACATTTCCTTCATATCTCCTGAATTTAAGCGTCTGCCCACTCTAACATAACATTATATTCTTTTTACACAAGTCGTTCCAGACGCGAGTTTTATACAGAATTTTCCATGGTTTATATTTTTATTGGGGTGGTTTCGTTGGTTGATGGTTATTATATTAATAAATAATAAAACATTTGTAGGCGTATAAAAGTACCTATTTTAGGTACTTCGCCTACAATAGTACTACGCCTACTATTTTACTATTGACGTAACTTATATGTACTGGAAAATAGTTGAATTAATTTTCATAATGTTTCACATAATTTTCATACCGGCTTGGTTGATCTGTCTCTCCAAATATGTGATACCACGAGGGGTATTGTTATTATTCCGAAGAGCATCGCTAGTCGGTGGCATGCAGGAAGCAAGTCGCGAGGCGTGGCGGGCGCATGCCACGTGTGCGACACTTTTATTACACCGCAGCCGGAGGCCGCGAGCGAACGTTTTGTCACCTCTTCGAGAGGCTTACACCGTAAAAAGGAGAGGGTATTTTTCATGACTTTTCCACGCGGATGCATTTCACCGCTTTGCTTCAATGGGTTTGCGAGGTACCTAACCTTTGCCGCTGAGTTATATCAAAGTGCTTTCGTTTCCACGTTCGCACTGGAAAGCTTTAATTCATGACTGCTAGAAAATATTCTTTCGCTGTACTTGGAGAGAGGAAAAATCTGTTAAGTTCTGAAAATACGTGAATGTGGTTTTAACTTCGTGACTTAATTACTTCCAAGAGCGAATATAACTTGGTAATATAAGCAATTAGAAACTTATTTGACGCTGCCGGTCCGCCTGTTCCGCCTCGGGCGCAGGAATCGTGAGCGGGATGAGCCATTACGTGCTTTCGCAGAACTTTTCCTTTTAAAAGTCGTCTCTTACTCTTTTGAAACTTATTATATTGGATAATTCGGCTGGAAATATGAATATGATGGCCACAACTTTAGTAATTTTAGCGAAAGGCAGAAAAATTCTGTCGATTACGCCATGAAAAACGGTCTCCTACGGCGTTTAGCCCAGATTAAGGCTTTATGAGAATCCTCTTTATTATAACGTTAGTATGAGGTGGCGCCGACTACTTTACGGATAAAGTTTGCACAGTAAAGGCATTATAACAAAACTTGTCACATACAACATTTACACAGCTGATTCCCCTTAATTGTTTTCTAAAATTTTAAAACATAAACGTTACTGTGTATATATAATATGTAAAATGGGACTAATTTAGGAACAAATCAAACGTGTTTACGCAAACGGTTACAATACAACATCTCCGACATAATCGGTGACAAATTCAAATAAATTGAAATAGGTAAGCGACCTCTCCCTTCGACTGTTTTTGGAAACTTACAAAAATACACCAAAACCAGTCGTGGGACCTATAAAACTGCAACTAATTCCATTCCCCGTCGATTAATGACGATTCGCTCGGCGTCGCATACTAATCACTTCAATCTGTGACTGGGTTCTATTGGGACCTTGTAAAAACGAATGTCGATTTCACACATTCAGAAGTCTGAAATGCTAAAAAAGTAATATTAGTAATTTTTTCTCATTATATTTATTTATTCTATTTTATTCAGCTTAGGCCGAATTCGACCATAGTGTTATACCTAGGTAGTCTAATGTCCAATTCCTATAATTTACGGACCGTTATTGGTTAAACTTAAGACTCTTGTATCTTTACCAATAATGAAGCAAAGACCTCGTAGCTTTGCATAGTAGACCCTCCCATAGGGACACTGCTATCACAGGTAAAATTAGCTTCCGAATCTATTTGTATGCCCAGTTTGGCAATTAAAACCGTTACCATTAGTAAGCAAAACGATTCGTTTTAGTTTATAGGAACCGAGCATAATAGTCATCAAGAATACATTTTGGATTTTTTACAGATTTTTCATTATAAAAACTAGTGTGGTCGGGGGAGATCCTGGTTAGGAACGAAGACGGAGAACGGGAGACAGAGAAAGGGACAGAGAGAGAAAGTGCATGGAGGGGTCATACCGCTTTATCCATACGTGACGGTTTCTACCAGTCAACTCCTACCACAAGCTGCGTTAAGGAACTTCGTTCCAAAAACTGTCAAATGTCGAAAATATATTTGCGGGTTATAGTATAAATGTTTGGTCGAATTCGCCCTTAGAGATAAAAAAAATTGTATTCTTCTAAACAAATTCGGATGGCTAGAAAAAAAATGCCTTCTATTTTCATTAGTCGAGTTCCTTTTGAATTCGATTGCTGATCTCCCAAACTATTCATACCAAACGATCACCTAATATTGTCGAGGAAGCTCATGCATGTGTTCTTGCATAATTCGTGGAAAATTAACTTTTAAGAATAGTTATAATAGTTATAATCACATTTCTGTAAGAGTTTCGATATTTAATTCAAATAGCTAAAACGCTTTGGAATATTCAATTCTCTTACTCAGTATTTAGATTGCTTTGCAAAATATTTGAAAAGAAACAAAAAAAATGGAAAATCCGAAAGTCCATTCAAAAAGAGTATTTTTTTTAAATTCTAACAATAAAATTTTACTTTTTTGTTAATAATATAAATTAAACGACATTGAATTAAACAGCCATTTTCAATAGTAAATCAGGGGAAGCAAGACTCAAGCGAATTAAAAAAAAATCTCGATATGTGGAGTATTCCGGACCGTCCGAAATACTCCACATATCGAGTTTTTTTTTTTAAACTGATTTGAAAAAAAATTACTATGGACGTATTTTTTTTCAAATCAGTTTTTTCTTTATATAATACGCAATAAACGTAATTTAATAGTTTAATTGTGTTAAATTGATATTTTTTCTACATATCAGTATACCTACTCATATTGAAGTATAAATGCGATATGCATATACAAGAGGCTATCAAAGTTCAAAACAGCACTTGTTTTTGGCAAGTTGAGAGTAATGCACGCATAACGCTTCGCGTTATGAGGCGTGCAAAAAAAGAAAAAATATTGGTAGCTATACTAATCTGGTGGATCGGGAATGCCTCAAAACAACTGCGCGCGCGATTCATTTTTGTATAGGATTACACAAGAATGCCTTTTCGAGGCATTCTGACCCCGTAATTTATTCGAGTGAATTAATCTAATCGTGCCTACAGATTTATTTATTTACAATAACGATCATAAAAAATCGAGCAAATCTATAGGCTCCGTAACTCTCAACGTGATGTACCTACCCTTAAAAGGCAAACGTCAAGTATTTATAAAATACAAAGAGTTATTCCTGAAAGTTTTTGGTGACATTTAATTCTGAATTAACAAAGACCATTTATTTATTATTTTACTGGGTAGCCATAGCCAAAGGTACAAATTACTACAAACGAAAACAAATTCATTGCGATCGGAGTAATCGTTGAGTATTAAAGCGATAAGCACAGTTGTACTTGCTGTGCTTCTGTATGTACGTACTTGTATTACCAATTATGCAAAGCGTCTTCCACGTTGCGGTGCGCGGGCGGGGCGCTGCGGGGTGCAGGCAGGGCGGCCGCTGTCGCGCTCTTTCCTCACTCGTAGCGAAATAACGACCTCAATTTGCATAACAATGCTCGTCACCCCTTATTCCCCACCAGCGACTTTCACAGGCTACGCGGCTGTGTCCCACCGGACCCGACACCTTTTTTTACTCAAAATCTGTCCAGCGACAAGTTTCATCGACATTAACACAAAGCTAATAAATCCGTTCCTACGAATGCACAGTTAAGCTCGTTTTCCATAAATCCGTAGTATATACAATAAACGTTCAGGAACTAGCGGAACTGAGTTTAAGTTTTGATTTAGTGGTGGTAGTGCGCCGACAGCGTCTCGCTGCAGCCGCCTCCGCCGGGCCGCGCGCCGGCCGCGCTGCGCCTGCCGCCGAGCGCGATACCCGACCGAACACTTTCGGCCGCGCTCGTAACTTCTTCGTCCAACTTTCTGTTTTAATTGAATCAAAGTTTTCGGCTTTTTGCGGCGAGCGTGCCAGCCACGCACGCTTCCTAAACTTTCTTTATTAAATTATTGGAAGTTCAGAAACGTTCGCCTTTGAACGTGAATTCAGAAACAAAATTGGGGATAGTCGTGAGTTACAGAAAAGTATTTATCCTCTACGGACTCACGGCAGAATTCGAGTTTAAAGCTATAAATAAGTAATGACTGGGCGTCTGCTGTACCGAGTGTACTGTTGAAATTCCGGACAATAGAACAGTAACGACAATTACGAAAGACAATTCAAAATCCGACGAGTAAACAGTTCATAAAGATGTACGATTCTCTTTGCTAACGACTAAAGCATTCGTCCGGGGCATTGTTTTGCGGCGTAGCTTTATCTGGCGCGGAACGAGTTGTCGTTCCAGTAATTTATAGATCTTTCCCCGCCCCGGGCTCAGAGTAACGATTCGGCCAGAGGAACTAGTCTGCTAGCTGCGGCTCTGCCCGGTTCCCGCCTGAACGCTATTAAAGGTCACGTAATAGACTGACTCCTCACGTCCCGGATTCAAATTTGAGTAAATATGTCGCCGCCGACCTCTTATTGTACTACGCCTTTGTATTTACATTTACTTCGGGGCTATTTTGAATTTGAACGTGAACGTCCGCTTGTTATCTCGTATTGTTTGTGTGCATTGTAAAGGTCGTTTAAATTGTGTGTTCTGGGTTCAACATATATTTAGGTTCTTTATACATACCTACACATACATTTATATTGAGTTAACCTAATGAAGATTATTGGAGAGAAAAACAATGTTGTTTAGATAATACTCATAGAGTCTGACCAACGAAAGCTGTCCAAGAAAAAAGGCGGCAATTTTAAAGAATCAAGAGCTGTTATCCCTGGCTATACACTCCTGAAACGGAGTTGATACTTTACAATATTCAATAAATATTATGCAATAGCATCAGTGTTTCATATTTATTAATTAGATGTTTTTTTTACTTTGAAGTAAAATATTATTGTTATTATGATTGAATAATTCGTGGACAGCTTTCGTTGGTCAGACTCTATTACGGTACTTTAAATGACGTAATTAGTAACTTAATATTGCTATTATGTTTCTGACCTTCGTATCCGGAAAATAATTCTACGAACGCTAAATATGTGTTCACATATTCTGTAAGAGTTCCCTGAAACAATGATAATCTGATATGCCTTATTCATACGTAACATTGGAACTATATTCATGCATGTGGCTTTTCTGAAGCCGATAGCGACGGATATTGGAGATTTACCTAAGTGTGACGAGATCCGGAGAAGACTTTGTGCCGGAGCTTTAGTATCGGATCCCGGCGTCACATACAATGGCTGTTAGAACATCTAGTAATAGTTCGCTTCCCCCTATTCATCTTTTACTTGTATTATTTTGGTCTGGCAGTTTCGCAGCATAAGCACTATACAATTTTAGAAAACATAATTTTGTTCATCATTCGTTTTAGACCTAATACGTTAAGATAATATCTAGCGTATACCTAATAAAAATTTCCAAAGCAATAAATCTTGTCTGTAACTACCAATTTTTAAAACAAGGTAATTACATTATCATTTTCCCCAAAAAAGCATAAACACTACAAAGATATAGATAACGGCAGGGTAAGTGCAAGCGGCAGGTACGTGCGCGATGACAGTGCTATGGCTCCCAATGGAACCCTTCTGCGATCCTCGTAAATTGCGAATATTAGATTATAAGTACGGACTGCGGGCCGGCGCCCAGCAGCACAGGGGCCATCAGCCGAATATCGAACTCGTGCGCTGGTTAACATAGCGCCGTGATCTGAATCTGCTTTTTAGTTAATCCCAGTTGTGTCGTTACACCCTTGCTTTACTTTTTGGTAGTTAACACTTCGAAAATAAACGCAGATATTATACCTAGTCAATGAAATCTTGTTGTATTGAGTATTTATAGCAGTTCTTTTTCTTTCGTATCGGTACAAGCTCTTGCCGTGGCAAAAATATTAGCCAGTCTGCAATGTTTTTTATACGAATTCTGACTGAAATGAAAACAGACACTAATTTAAATCCCTAATCTCTAATACGAAAAGTTCTCTTGTTAAGAAGCTTTGAATCTTAAGTAGGTAATTTTCTAAGAAGCGTATTGTTTTGAAATGCCCTCTATATAGTGATGATAACAATAACAACAGCTGTGCCGGTGTGAGCCGGTGTTGGTTTTCCCATTGCTCGCTTCGTTACGGCTTCATTAGGACAGCGGGTGCGGGGCTCCGGGGCTCCGCGACGCACGCTATGATCGCCCCCGTGCCGCTAAGACAGCGTGATTACACACAGCGCCTTGTAATGTTTCTATTCATTCAATACACTCACAAACATATTCAATAGAATTAAATAAAGATTCTTCAGAAGAAGATTTGAATGAAGTGTCTGTTTGAAACAGTATAAAGTATTTAATATTATAGCGCGCAAAAACGTCTTACAAATTAAAATTACTCCTCACTTTGATACCAGCTTTGCCGTTTATTATGAGTTGCGCCTCAGGCAAATTTCAAGTCTCTTATATGCGTCTACAGTCATTATAGCTCCCGAAATCTCTAACTGTTCTTCGTTCAATTAAAGTAAGTTAAGCTTTATAGCTTTTATCTACCCTCTATTACTTTTATTTTTCGTTAAAGGGCAATTTATATATGAACGAAACATTTTAAGAACAAACGATAGCTTAACTCCAATTTAATGAGAACCTAATAGGTACGCACGAGGTGGAAGAATAAAAATATCGATTTGTTGAAAGTTGAGCAGACACTCTCAGAAATGCTTAGACTATTAAAATTTAGGTGTATATGATTTAGATAAAAAGTATCAAATAGAACCACGGTATTATAAAATACAAGCGCATATGCATAATATTTACGTATAGACGACGCGACGACGCACGCCTGTAGAGTACATATTGGCAATGCATTAGACACTATGCAACTGTGCCTACTGCGCGCCTGCTCTTCGGCCTCGCGGCCTTTGTGAGCCGCGCCGTGTAATTACTCGGGGACTATGGGAAATAGCTCACCGGGCGCGAAAGCACTTTTGTGTTATTACAGTAAATTAAACCAGATAAAAAATAACGAGACTTTTTTCGTATCCCTAGATATAACGATTGCGCACGGTAAAAGACCCGATATTAAAAAGATCGTTGTATATTTAATTAAGAAGATGTTTATAAAATCGTGCTGCCAAGTTTTCCCTTACTAGTCAATACAAATAAATCTGAGAAATAATATCTAACACGTGTCTGTCTAAGCGTAGATTGGGTTGGACGTTTCTTATACGTAACAACTGAAAGTTATCGTCATATCTGAGTTGGGAACTTTCGCAAAGACAAATTGGAGTGGAGGCGGTAAATAAAGTTTTACGATATGCGCGGTTATCAGAAGTGTGCGTCGAAGCGGGTTGTGGGAGGGAGATGTATTTATCTACGGCGCGGGCTCCATCTCGCTGTGAGGTTACTTCCCGTACACCTGTACGTATTAAATACCTCTCGTTGCTACTCGTTATCTTTCGCCCCCTCTCCAAATTAAGAGCTTTGTATGTGGTCCCGCGTGGCGAATAAAATACCTAGTAACTTAATTTATTATCTCACATCATGTTATATTTGTGAGAGCTGATTGTTATACTTTGTCGGATGGAGGTGGGAATCGATAAGAAAGAAAATCGAGAATGCATTTCACCATGAATCTTGTTCAGTCTTTTGTTTACACATTTTTATCACATGTACTTTTATCTTGAGAAATTAAAAACTTTTTACGCGGTAGAGCAGGTAAGCACTGCAAGTATTTAAATTATTTAGTACCTATGACGTTGGTATGTTTATACATGGAGTTTAAGTTCAAAGTCTGTCTGCAGGGTACGATGTGAAGTATCTTTTAAAAATTCTTTTTATATACGGCAACCTGGGAAAAGTTCCACTTAGTTTCGTCCGTCGTCGTACCGTATCTAAGTAAGAACTACGCGAGTGGTTGGGAAAGTCCAGGGACGCTTTTAAGACGTTTCATAATAAATGTAAGATGGGAATTTGTAGGCGATATCATTTGCCCCTAATTCATATGGTAATTCAGGTGCCTTGAAAGCGGTCCCTTTGTTTATAAGCATTCGTTATGCATAAAGTATTAAAGTGTAGTGGGCAAATTAATTGGCCGTGGTGGAGAATTCATTGTCATGCACTTGTTCCATGGTGTTTCTAAGTAGTAGATATTGCTCACTTCAGATATTGACCTCTTTTTGATTTCGGTTAAAAATAACCACTCACTGAAGTAAAGCCAGTATTTGTATTAAACAGTATTTTTCAGTGAATTTCATAAATTATCTACATTCGTGATGCCTGTACTTCCCTACTTAACGTATATCAGGTGTCGCTTTGTCGGATATTTATCTCCACTGTACGTGGATTCTTATGGAACAAGTCGCTCCCAAGCTCGGTACAGAGAAAAGTCCACATCTCGTGCCCGCGCCCCTCGCTCGCGCCGCTCGCCCCGCCGCAGCCGCCCGCGCTCTCCCTACACCGCCACGAGCTCGAAAACCGACTCCGTGAGCGTAGAGATAAAACGTATGTTCATTTTATTTCCACATTTGTCAGCGTTCGTTTTGTGCCCACTAACATAAATTGGACGTGGAGGGAAACCTCGCAGGTGAATGTAAAATAGCCGGGTTTTCCCAAGATAATACCGCCGAAATTTTACGACACCATTATGCGATTTATTGGTCGTGTCACATTCAGAAAGAATAATATTTCCTAAAATATTTTCATAAAATATGTCGTTTAAAGATGGTGTCACATTATCATACATATTATCTATATCAATACCAACGATCTACTGTATTTATATTTGAAATACCTACACAAGTAACTGATAATATCTATTGCCGGTTCATGTAAAAACAAATGAAATATAAAACCGCATAAACAAAACTCGATGTCAGTCGAGAGAGCATAACCTAATGTTTCGTTGCCGCGCTACGAAATTCCATGTGTCACAAAGTGCTATGCCAGTAGATGGCAACATTTCGATAAGCGGTACGTAGCGCGACATGCGTCCCGATCTCTGTGTCCGGACGTCGAGCTACTGCCAATAAACTGTTGTCCTGTACGGTAATGACTGAAACAGGCGTTCAATTAAACGTCCCAATTAACCTGGAGGGAGCTGTTAAACGTGTGATACACACGGAAATAAGTCTGAAGCCAACATCAATTTCTCTAAGCAAGTAGAATAGACACCCCTTTGTGAAAAATAAAGTGCTTTACTTTCATTAAAACTACAATCTACTTTATAGAAACAGAAGATCTTTTTAAAACAGTTCAACGTTGTCCAAGCTAGAACGGTAGGCTAATAATTAGCTAATGAAAATCGCGCCCGGCGTTGTTCTACTTCATAAATATTTTCCTTATTGCCTGTTACCACGAGCTGTCGATAAATTTATGGAAGGGCCGACGTCACCTGAAATTTTATGGTTTCTTTCTTCGGCACTCACCTTTTATATTCAGAACTTGGGTAGTTTTTATCTTATGATAGAAATATACATGCTTTATATTTTAAATGTAAGTATACGTTAGGTACCTACTTATAATAACCTAAATGTTATATAATCAGACCAATTTTTCACTCTGATATTTCTGTACCATTTTTACTGAGAAACGTTTCTGAATAAGAAGTTGGTCCAGTTATTATCATTAAAAAATAAGATATCATGTAAAGTAAATGTCATCACGTCTAGGGAATGCAATCTCGAGTCGAGATTGGCAACTCGGGATTTTGCCTGCTATATCTGGGATCGAGACCGGCCATTAGAGATCTCGCCCTATAATCTGGCCTGGCGTGAGATCGAGATTTAACCTACTTTTCAAAAATTCTTTTTTTTTTTTGCTTAACCTGGTTGTAAGTGAAACAACAGAATTTTGTTTTATTGACAAAACATGAAATAATTGAATCACAAAACAATGTTTATTTAAGTAATAATCATTAGCACTACGCCTACATAACGCAACAAATCCGCAAACACGCATCACGCACACTATAAATATATTTATTATTATTTAGAAAATGGCTTCTCAAGAAACATTGTGTGCTAAGTCGCGTGCGCTCATCTCGGAATCACGAGATATTGGACGAGATTTTCTTCCCAAGAGACTGAATCTCGAAAAAAAAGTGAGATTGCATTCCCTAATTACGCCTGTACTGACTGTACGATGGGATAAGCAAGCATATGTGTAGAGAAGGTAACCCGATTAGCTGGGCTTTTATCCAAACCCGTGGCTGCTACTGAAAAACTCCTTTTGATAAGAAATGCTTAAATAAATAACAAAATTAAAACTTGAAGAACATTTAAGTGAAAACATAGTTTCTTATACGCATTCATGCCCCGTTTAGTAACGTACTAAAATAGCTGCGCTTAAATAACATGCTGAGTTGCTGGTTTGTCCCGAAGCGCGATTTGTGCCTCATTACCGACACCTGTGCGTGGCCCGCAGCGTTAGGACGGAAAAACTATCCTCGCACCGTAATGTCGCACACTCGCACCGGGCCAATATTCACCTAATAAATACTTTCCTTCTCCAATATTCACAGCGCCACTATCGATAGTTCCAGAACTATTATTGAAACCGTGGATCCGAATATTTTACGTGTCTACCTACCTCATTCTTTTATTGTGTATTTTTATTGCGAGTTTTTGGTTTCAAGCTTAAATAAAAGCATTATTAAATGGGATCGCATTTTAAATTTGGTATTTTAATTTAAGTATTTCATTTCCTCGGCCACATAATAACAAAGTAACCGAAGTGTATACCTAAGCTTAATTACAAGAATATGATAATTTATGAAATATTATTTTCCGCTAGGGAGCACTGGTCTGTTTGTATATTCTGCCCAGCGTATATATAATCACAGCGGTGGGTCATGTTACAGTAGCCCGGGGTTGCGTACAGCGGCAGAGCACACCGCTTAGCGCTAAATCTCACCAAGTACTAGTACATTAGCGTTTTCCGATATCTAAAGCATAGCGCTCGCTGCGGCTGCGGTCCAGTTGAATAACAAAGAATTGCGTGGTTGAGATATCGGAACACTAATGGACTGCGGAATTTATGAAGCTTTCCAGAAGCTTGTCGTCGTTATGAACATTGTATGTATAAGTAATGAGCTGTGCGTGGCAGAACTAGTGTTTCATACATTTCGTAATATAATATCCATGAGTGAGTGAACGTGGATGCGGACCGAAAGCTGGGTTTATTTCCGCACAATCAATCAAGGCGACTTATGAGGGTGCAGTCTGTTAGTGTAAAATCCGCACTATGTAGGTATGTCATTTTCTGAGTCTATTGATGTATTTGTTATCGATATAGGCCGGCAAATTAATTCAGTTATTCTGCAACTCACACATTGTACGTTGACGTTCAACAAACACTTTTATCTTGTTAAAAATTTACATAAAAAAAGAAATATTCTGCGTTGGCAATTTAACACGATATGCCGATTGCAAAATTTATATTTTGACATGACTCCGCGAGTTTATACTCCTGTCATTGTCATTATAAAAATGCCATTGGTGTATGTTTCCTTACATTTTTTTTGTAACCAGTCAGTTTAGGGTTTATTTTCGTTTAATAAACATTTTTCTAGCTAGAAAACACAAATTTATAGAAAGCAACGATAACTGCAACAACAGTGGAGATTTGAAATAGTCATTCACACTGATTGTTTCACCGACCATTAACTATTGTGGTCGTTATTCACTTTTGTACAATCAATAATGGATGTTTCAGTGGTATCCAGCCTGTCACACAAATATTTGGTGATTATATTTTGATAGAGCTGGCATTTCGAATCCAGAAATGAGACTTTTGTGTGTGTAATGTATCGTGTTCAAACGATAGTTACAAGTGAGTGTGGAGTATAGTGTCAAAAGTAGGTATTACCGGTCGGAGGCGGCAGCGGTGGCGCGATGGCGGTGTGGCGCGCCGCGCCCTGCGCTGATGCTGCGGTATATGGCCCGTGAATAATCCACCCGTAATACTCGACTTAATGGCTTGGAATTAAACAATTAGTTGTTTTCTTTCTGCCTCGTCAATGATGAAGTTTCGCCTGAATACCACTGATTAGGTACCGTTGTTTGAGAAGATTTTCCATTCGAAGTTTCATGATTTTCATCATGTTCTGAACAAAATAATTCCGCAAGAACTGTGCACTTAAATTGTTTCATATTAAATGTTATAAGTAATTATTTGCAGCCGCTGCTTTTTAATGTCTGTTTTAGGGTAAAGCTTATTCTTACTGTTTCGTGCATTAATTCGTCTGATAAGCCGGCTCTTTGTTCATCCAAGGCGACGAGCAGACGTTTTAATCAAGGCTAACGAATTTTTAACCTTAGTAAGAGGCTGCGCGATATCAGCCGACGCCCGCCTCCACGAGCACGCCTCGCCACTTCTCGTGCTCGACGCGTTGTTCTTATCTTTGAGTAATTACCTTGTTGTTTTGTTTTTATTGTTCGGGTTTCCAAGTCGCTTTCTGTTTTATTACAGGATCACTGTAGTACCGCGGTAATGGTTTCCTTAACTAAAATATTTCTATAGGTATAAAAAACTAAGTTTTTTTTAAGAGAACTATCATAGAATGGTAAACAAAATCATAAATAATGAACACTTTATTTAATATTGGGTCGAAAATAAAGTGGTGGTGGTGATGGTGGTATTGGTCGTCCAACATTAACCTATTTTTACCCGACTTCGGTGAAGCAAAAAGGAGGGTTATGATTTTGACCGGTTTGTATGTATGTATGTTCATTTGTTCCCTCATAACTTTTGAACTACTCAACAAAATTTGACAAATGGGGTATCGTTGGAAGCGTCTCGGCCGTCCGATGGTTATAGGCTATGTGACGTTAAATTACATAGCATATGGCGCCCTCTAGAGGACAAAAAGTCATGAACTAAGACAAATTAAAAATCCGGAGTCACACGTAATCTATTCGATTTAGCCCCTCAACACGTGTGACTCTGGATTTTTAATTTGTCTGTCTGTGATGACTTGTTTATACCTTTTTACCCGACTACTTAGTTGACTTTTGCCGTAGTTGGGTTTTAGTTTTTATTACTTTTATTTTTTTAATAAACCTATGTACCATAAAAATGGTGATTGGAGTTGTCAGATCCCACGTGTATGAGCTTTAAATTAAAATATGTGAACGGCGAGTGTTATGGGGCCGTCAACTAGGCGGCTATAATATTCGTAAGAATATTTATATCGCGGCGCGGCTTGCTGGTGCAGCTCACGTGCACCTGCGGATATTGCCGCGTAAATCAAATTTCTTATTTCGCCTCAACACTTATTTCTGGCCGTGTTTACCTGGTGCGGTGTCCTCGCACATCAACGTGTTATATATTTAAATTGTTATTAATTTTTGTGTGACGAAACTAGGGAATAACTATTTGTCATGATGTTCTGTTCTACAAAGAGGTTTTAGAGAACGTGTAGTATAAGTATGGGTGTTTTGAAATTATAGTCTTAAATTACTTATTTGTAAAGCCTATTTAAAACAAAATAGACAGCGACCTAAAACAACTCAGACTACACAGTTATGTATTTTACCAACGAGGATGTAATGACAACATTTATTTTCTTCGTTTCGTCTTATAAACCACTCCGTTCATAATATTACTTACTAGTCCTGTGCTAAACAGTAACACTACATACACATAATGATGTGCAATCATATAATTAGCGCTGCATGTAATGCATACACCGCAACACGATGTCATGAATTACAGGACGTAATGACCATCTATATGCCAATACGGTTAATATTTAATGCTGCTATTCTGCGCGGAATTACCCCGTGTCTGTGGTTGAGCTTGCACTGAATTACTGCATCTGAATGGGTGTCGGATGCTTTGTCATCCTCCTGATATACCTGTGAGTGCGGCTTGATATTTATCTCGCTGTATTAAATCTAAGCTCGGTGCTTCTATTGTGGGTAGTAAGTTAGGTTGTATAAATTAAGTTAGACAACAAAAACAACATATATTTCATTTGGTTATTGTTTGAATATAATTTATAGTATAGTGTATACGTATAAAAAGTGTTATATTTCAGCTTAACACAAGCTGAAATATAACATTTTTTATACGTGGGCATTGCGTGGGCACCTTGATTCCGCCTTATGATTTTATGTATGGTACTAGGTACTTAGACTTTTTCTTCTTCTTTCGTGTGGTTAGTGTCAGAGTTTTAATGCTGTCCTAACTCTAAGTCTATCTCTAACTCTAGTCACACTAAGTCTCTAACTTGTTTCACATGCCGTCGTGAAATATCTCTCAGGCGTGCCGGTTTCCTCACGATGTTTTCCTTCATCGTTTTTGAAGCAAGTGATAATTATACAATACGAACATGAATCCGAAAAGGCAGAGGTGCGTGTTGGGTTCGAACTGGAGACCTATGCCTTGGCAGTCACACCACTAGGCTATCACTGCTTCTACACACTTATGAACGTAATGATCGGTTATGAGTATGACCGTTATGCCTTGTTGATATAAACAACAAATTCTGTTTTTGAATCTTAAAAGCACTAAGAAGGCCTATACCCGGATGAATGCTATTACATCAAAGTGAAAACACTCATCTTACGGACCCTTGCAAATTAATTGCAGGAATGACAGAGCACAACGCTCGCCTCTCTTAATGCACGCTCACAAAGCAAAACGGCTTGGGCGGCACCGCCGCGGCACGCAGCAGTGGTGATTATGATAATGACGCGGTAGCCGCGCTTTTTGTGCCGTTCGTCCTATATTACTGAACTCGACACCATTCTCTGATATCTGTCGCGCGCCCAGCTCCGCGCCGGCACCCGCTCGGCTTTGCCTTTCGCTGCTCGCCTCAACCACTCCGAGACGCTTATAAATTATGCAAGTCGCCATAATCCACGCCCTAAACGCCTTCTCCGCCGCCTCAATTATTCATTCGAGCGGTTTGATGTTTTAGAAAATTGTCGCGATACTCAAGACGAGCTGTGCTTTATAATTCAGAAGCGAATATCGTCGCAGCTGGCGCCGGCTCGCCTTTATATATACTGATTTAAGTGCATCTGACCTAATTCATCCATAGGTGCGCTATATCCCTCGCAGTGAATCTATGTATGTAAGCCAAAATTAATATTCTATTGTATTTTCCTGTTACAGGATTCCGAAGGCGACACCCCCTTACATGATGCCATTTCGAAGAAACGTGACGACATGTTGACTTTATTGTTGGAGCATGGAGCCGACATGACTCTCACGAATAACAATGGTTTCAACGCGTTACACCATGCGGCTCTGCGAGGAAATCCAAGGTAACGTAAAACATTGAAGTCTAGCTCCTAAATAGAATATTCTTCACAGCTTCAAAACAAACCAGCCATAAACTAAGTTGGTAACTTCTCTTATTGCTCAACATTTTCTACAAAATACTTTTAACGCGTTACAACCATTTTTGCCTACAATACTTTCCAAATAAAAACAACTCTATTATCGTTGATTAATACAAGATGTTCGTGTAAAGATAATATTCGGCCACTTGTGCACGAGACCTTTATAACGCGGACTTAGTCTGAAATAAACATAACGTCGCTTGTCCGACATTATCCCGGGGAGAATGGGTAGTTATGAGCGAGCCTGCCTCACAATAAACTGCTTACACGTCTAATACCGCGCGCCGAGAGGATGTGTGGCCCAGCCTTGTGTGATGTCTTTATTGCTGCCGACATGCCGGGCAGCTTTTCAAAAAAAACGATGTGTGCTACAATTTTGACATTAATAACTCGGTACTAAATAAATTAAATAGATATCATAAAACTATTCTTAATTTTTTCTGGACATAAGATTCTACACACTACTATTCTTCTACTAAATTATTATTAAATAACGAAGACCTCATGTCTTCGTTATTTAGTAGAACGAAAAAAGAAGCTACGAATATCTTGGTGGAAGAAGTAAAGGAAGGTTTTGTCCAAGAGAAAAATAGTCTCGAGTTTTATTCAAAGAAACTAACAAATTTTGTAGATGCACTTGAATATTTTACGGGCGTATGTTAGTATATAAAAGCTGGGTTATGTATGCGTTTTATGATTAGTGTGTTATAAGATTGGGGATTGAGCTTAATGTCATGGAATGGAGAGGCTTTTGTCTAGTCTGTCAGTGGACTGTTTATAAGCTTTTGTCCAGCGATGGACTGCTAATAGTTAACATTATTTATTTGTGTTATGGTGGTTCCGAGGTGGAGGAAAAGAAGAATATTAATTAATACTCTTTATTTTAAACTTTCTGTCTCTTCTTAATATTCATGATGGAACCTCTTTATTATTTATTTATTTATCTCAGTGGAGTGTCAGCCAACACAGTGGAGTGACGCCCGTTGCCTACGGCGTAGCACTTGCGTAGCCTACGGCGTAGCAGATAGCAAATGGCGTAGAAATTTAGCGCGTGCCGTAGCAATGTAGCGCGTATCTTAGCTACGTAGCACTTGCCGTAGCGTACTGCAGGCTGCGTAGCAGTGTAGCGGACGGCGTAGCTCAGACGGAATTGCAATGCAGCGGGTATTGTAGGACACTTTAATTTCTTGCGTTAGCAGTAATAACGCATTGAAAAACTTACTTCCGGTTGTATACTACATAGAGATATACCTGGGTCACGACGTAAAAATTAGTTTTCTTTAGTTTACAGCAATGTTTTTACTTTATTTTAAATCGTTGTCCATCTCACATATAATCAAGTCGGTAGTAGATACCTAATAATAGCCTAGTCATGACGTGTTAATAACAATTGTCATTGCAAAATAAGGACCACTTTATTATACAAAATAATTTAAAAGCTTCCGGTCATGCCATATATTTGGATCGAAAAACCCAGGGACCCGTAAGGGTGGTCAGATAAAACTGATCCATGAAAAAGAAAACTTTGGTAATGTATTATGAATCGGTAAGAGTTAGAATAATGAATCTCCGCTGGCGAATCGTGCGTAAAGCGGTTTATTTGTGGAGGGTCCGAGGAGACGCTGGATCGCGGAGGCCCACATTTATTCAAGTCACGTGACGCGTCCCACGGAAATAATACGAAATGTGGCTACGTGACCAGTTCATTATGCGGCGGCACAGAGCCCGGCCGGGCCCGGCAGGCCCCGGCAGCACCTCGCGACCAAGCGACACTTTTCGTATGTCCGTCGGCGTCGCGTATTACAAACAACAGAACGTGTTGCCACGCACAGACCCTCTCGGATTTCTTTAAATCACTGTTCGGGTTGGATTTGGTTGAGCATGGGTTATTTTTAAAGCTCCGAACATAACAATTTCCTTTGATTTCTGTTCGTATAGATCTATCTAAACTTGTATAGATTTTGTAATTGACATACAAAAAAACGCCGAGCACGATTTTTTCTTAAGATTGTTGTTTAACGGAAGGTAATCGAATAGAAGATTGTCGTAAAACGTTCCTGATTTTATCGCGGAATGAGAAGTCGCTCGCGACTTTTCCCATTCGACAAAAACGTTCGTTTCCCCCTGGAGATGTAAAATCGTTTTATTTTATTACTTCCGCCAGTATATCGTTATATCAGAAGCACCCGTCCTCCTAGGTTCGGGGAGATATTTGCTGTATTAAACGGGTTGAATTCCATTCAGTGTCTTAATTCTAACGTGTTTATCTTCGATCGTATTTTGCTACTTCTAACTATAATCATAAAAAGTTACCGCGTAGGTAAGTTATTAGGGTTAATTTCAATCGGTTTTGTATGTCAAGAGTAAACACGCTTATTTAAACAAGGTTATAGCGGCGACGGTGATGGAGGCCGCGCCGTGTTATTACGCCTGATTAGAAACAGTTATCAGTTGCGGCTATCGTTACAGCCCCACTAAAGAGCCCCCTGTAAAACTTCTGTAGCATTATCATGATACATTACTGGGACTCGATAAACTGATGGTAAATTCACGACGTAGGTTTATTTACAGCTGAATGGGACCCTGCGTCGCATGAAAAATTGATGTCATTTATTAAGTTACTCATATTTTGGAATGGTGTTATGAAACACTGTAATATTTAGCGTGTGGTTTCATATGTCCTGTATTCGTTTTCATCTCGTTTAATGTTTTCATGGGTTTGTCTTTTAAAAGAAATTAAACAAATGTGTACTCAACTTCAGTTGCAGAACATAGGATAACAATTGATTAATAAGTTCTGAGGATGCACCGATTGTCGGCATGGTGAACATCTGCGTTTGTGACGCCGCACGCCGCTACTCATTCGATAAGACGCGTATCCGCGCCTGGCATTAATCGTGAGCTTAAATATTTTAACGCGTCGTAACATTGATTTATTCGGAGCGTAATCTCAGCTCGCGGCTTGTTTGTTCTTAGGCTCGAGACGTATAGGTAAGATTAAGCTACGCGCCCTCAATCCATACCCACGGACCCACCCGATCTCCGGACTCTTTTCTTTACTTAAATTGGTATTTACCATTTCTAATTGGCTTTATTTCAATCAATGTTATATCAATCATGTGTTAGTAGTAACGAATAATGTACATTGCTAGTGTATAAGCTGGACTGCGTCGACAAGCACTACGTGGAATATAGAACGAACAGAGCATTCGCAGAAGATTTATATGGTCATTGTGTAGCGTTAATTGCAGCGAGCGGAGCGAAGTACGATGGTATCGTACCATCCGAACGAGAAATGTAATGCCCCGTCGACTGCTTCAGTGTGTAGCTCATGAGAATAATGTGTGCGATGTAAACACGTAAACCTCGCAATACACGACGTCCTATTTCAGATATTAACATTCACGTTTGTGTTGGGCGGTATTTAAATGGATAAATTGTTGCTTTGATGGCATACACTCTTTCAAGCAAAAAATTATGGCGCGTTATAAAGGGGGCTGCTTATACAAGGGGAGATAGTAAAGGGCGCGTCTGACGGACCACTGGGTTTAACTGAATCGAAACAGCGGGTACACTGACATTGAAAACCTATTGGCACAGATATCGACGGCGTCCATCACACGACTGGCCGGCAGCGGAGCACATTTCAGTGTGGCAGATTTATGAGAACCGACCGACGGCTATAGAGGCATGGGGAGGCTTATAACTAGGAGGGACTGTGGAGAAGGGTCGGGCGGTCGCGGGAGGCGCTGTTATTGTGCGACGTTTGATTTACGCACGTACCGCTATCACCCTTTTGTTAGACCGGATACCGACTGCTGTGCCAGTTCCGCCAGCCCGAATGCAGGCTCTCTTTACTCTTTACTACTGTTCACCTCCCTCGTCCCCTTGTGTGCTTACTATCATTTCAGGCTTCACCTTTTAATTAAATTATTTACATTTTTATGCTCGCATTGTTTAACATTTATACTACCAAAGCTTAATATTTTAAAAGCTTTATGTGGTCTTCATTCCATTCTGTAAATTATACGGTAATTAAGTGATGTGCTTGCTGTAAATATGAATTTTATTGGAAATAACCCTGTTCATAAATCGGACTAGGTCTGCATAGCACTCACGTTTAGTTGCGGAATACGAAATGCATAGTTTATTTTAAATTCATGAAAGTGTGCGACATATACCGATCGGATGGCGCGCGGTGATTTGGTGTTAGGTGCATCGCGCGCGAGCGTGCGGCGCGGTGGCGGCGCGGCGGCAGCGCGCGGCGGTTGGCTCGTCGTTACCCGCAATTAGCGGCTCTACACACGCGGATAATCCGCGCGTCGCGCCGCCCGCGCCACCCGGGCCCGCACACGATTGCACTACGGATTCAGCGAATAAATTCATTTGTACGCAAATTGTATCGGCGCTTGCAATTAAAACTTTGTTGGCGCTTCGAGCTAAGATAAATAACACTAATACATTCTGCTTATTGCGGGAAGTTGCCGGATACAGAGGATATATTAATGTTGTTCATAATTTGTTTGGGCGGATTAACCTTGTTGGTCTGTAAACTTATATTTAACAATAGTCCCGCGCTGTCCCTTATTACACATTCAAAGTTACGGTATCAAAAATGTTATGTAACAAGTGTACAATGGGAATATGTTTGCATAATTTTATTATATTTACATAATACAGCGACTGTGTAGTCGAAGACCTCCGTTGTAATTAGGCAACTACATTAATGTTCTTACATTGGAGGACAGCATCAGAATTAATATAACTGAAATGAAAAAGCCTAAACATGGAAATGAGTTCTTCATGGTGATGCCAGGCGAAAGGCTGAATAGCTGTCATCATTATCATGTTTTGTCTGATAGATAAATTAAGTTTAAATCCACTGCCAGTACGAAAATCTTTATCATAATGTATTTGTTAAATTCAAGAAAAAAAGTTGCAAAAAATATAACAATAATTCTAAATCTAATGCTAATTTTAACTTGATTATGGAACGACGAGCGATAGCCCTAACTGGCGAGACTCCAAGCTCGTCAACGATATTATGTTGCATTCGGTTTTATACAATATTACGATTTGCATCACACTCAACTTAGCTATTAAAATGAGTTCGACTGAAACTTGCCTGGGGTCGATCGTAAATTCCTCAACAAATCCTAGCCCCTTAGGTAGTTTTAGAGTTACAGGCATAAACGTACGACTGGATGCAGCCACATATGTGGACCGACAGTGATTACGTAAGACAAATACGTGGATATCTGCAATGTTTCATTTCTACAAGTTTTGATCAAGAATGCGGGTGTCGGTCCATGTGTATGTACAATCGACAAAAGTTTCAGTTCCTAGCACAAGTTAAAATCTTCAGCGCTTCGCGGGATGCTCTGTGACATATCTGGTGGTGCAGAATTATTCCTCTCAACGATTTGACGAAGCAAAACTTTGTTCGATGATATATAAGGTAGCATTTGTTCGCGGCACCAACACGGAGCCCGCCCTCGCATACAAGGTTTTGTCAGCGTGTTCCGTCTCTTTGTGTGCTTTGCCATTGTTCCATTCGCTAATGTTGTTAGTGCACTTTTTCAGCGACTACGCTAATTTAAATACCTCTCCTTCCTTTTGTAAAGAGACTCGTCTTCCGTTTTCCGCGAGTGGCGGGCTCCCTTTGCGTTTGAGAAGTCCGCGTTGGGAGACTGCATTTAAATGAGACACTTAATCACCCGAGTTGGCCCCGCATTTCTTAAAGTCGTTTGTTCTCTTCATTCATTACATCCTTTCTACAGATTTATCAAGAGCTAGAAAGATAGTTATTGCTTGACCATAAAATTACTTTCTTTATCATGCATTTTTAACTTTTTCAACTACCAGTAAGAAATACACTTCCGAACTCCTAAATCGAGCCACCGTGCATTTTTATGTTTATAGGTCAAAATAATAATAAGTCAAAGGAAAAGTTTTATGCAGTTTTGAAGCTGACTTTTGGAATTGGAGCTGGACTGAAAATTTGGAATAATAGTGATATAATAATGATATCGTTTCGCTCTTAATGAAGCAATTAGCTTTGATTAGAGCATCGTTATGTCAATAGTTATTTCATTGTTTGTTTTACATAAAAAGAGTATCGAAATTGTTTTTCCTTATTCTTTAATCCATTCTGACGTTCAAGTTATGTGTTATATAAGTAGCAGACCAACCTGGTGGCACTTATTCAGTCTGGGCATAGTCAGCGAAACGTAAGTGCACAACTTCAAGCAAATCGTTCTGCCGTTCAAAGAATTTACTATCGATACCTGGACATTGGACCACGAAACCGGATCACTACAGCAAGACAAGATTGGTTTATCTTTACCACCAGCCTGCGTAATCGTCATCTGACCTCTGTACAGGTCCAAGAACAGCTTCTAGACTTTCATGGACTGACTATTTGCGCTCGAACTGTTAGAAGGAAGACCCGAAGAACGTGGCCTGAAACCTCATCAGCCAGCTAATGATCCCAAACTGACAGAAGCTCACAGAAAGGCGCGCCTACAGTTTGCCCGCGAATATTTGCGTTGGGCTCAACGTCAATGGAGCCAGGTTCTTTTTTAAGGATGAAACAAAAATTATGCTGTATGGGAATGATGGACGTAGGAAAGTCTACCGAAGACAGGGAAGACGTTTTCAGCAATGTTGCATTGAAGGATTGACTGTCTGCCCTTCCTCACCTTGAGTTAGGGTGGACAGTCTGGGGCGGAATATCCACCGAAGTTAAAACTGGCATTGACCACGGTTGCCACTAATAGCGACCGATACATTCGTCAATGCCTAGAGGCTCATGTGATGCTGTGTGTTGAGTTTGTGGACCAGGCTTTCATTTTTATGGATGATAATGCAAGGGCGCTCACTGCAAGAATTGTTCGAGAATACCTGCATGACTTTAGTATCGCAGAAATGACCATTCCACAGTACGTCATAGTGGCATTAATTAATTCCATGCCGAACCGCATGACGGCCGTCCTAAATGCTTTAGGAGGTAATACAAGTTACTAAATTAACGTTTCCTTTATGTAAACCATTGTTTTCTTGAAATATTTCTTCAAATTTTGCCACTGAGAAGCGCGAAAAGACGACTTATTGCAATTAAACTGTTTTAATTTGGTAATCCGATTTCAAATTTGGAACAATGACAAACGGAAATGATAATGGGTGACTGGCTTGAAAACCACGTTTTTTTCTTTGTACGACCATTATTTAAAAAGGCCCTGAAGAATATGCTGGGTGGCTCGATTTAGGTGTCCCGGAGTGTATAGTTGTCTCTGTTTGGATGTATAAAAGGGTTTGGCATCCAATTTTTCAAAGAAGTAGCATGTCTGCGATGTCGGGTGACAAGACCGCTAACACCCACTCAAATTGTGTAAATATGAGGAACGTAATAAACTCTTGGCGAGTGGCGTGCTCGGATTTACCTAGACTTCGGGACGTGTCGCTCTCCCCCCTCCCTCCCTCAGGCGCAGCACAGCCGCGTCTCTTCTTCGCGCTACTGCGCTACTTACTTTGCCTTGTACCTCGTGCACATATCAAAGTTTTCGTCGCAGATAGTGTTAACGATCCTTTGAGACGTTTGTTATTTTAGTTTAGCAAGTTACATGCACGACAAGTCGTTAAACAACCTTGTAATTTTAAAAGAGCCTTTACCGTTGAGCTCTGATGTTGAACCGTTAGTTAACAGGAACTTGCATAAAGGAGGCATAAACCATATATGGTCTAACACCAGGTAGACTGATATGAACCAGTTTTATTTCGAGATCACGAAGTTAGATTGTAGCATCATCAATGAAAATGGCGTATATTAGTGCGGTGTCGTTTTTAACCCGTCGCAATATAGCACGTGAGGCCACGTATTAATATCTTTACTAAGCTGAGTGGATCACGGCGTCAGCGTGGCTTGGCCGAACGTAGCCTATGATGCATGGCGTGGCCTGACGGAGCTCGCTTAATGAAATATTCGCACGAAGAGTGAAACAGACACGGCCATCATTCACAAGTGAAGTCACTGTGCCAACCATTCACTAATTTCTATGTTGAGGTTGAACAAATAATTTAAATTCTTAAATAATTTCAATGAAAATATTATAGTCAAACTCATTTGACTTATGTTGTATTTAAAATAACGTAGAAATATTTTATTAACTTTCATAATATTATGTTAAACCTAAAAACTATTGGATAGAAACAAAAACTGTTCACTTAACTTCTTCTGTTAAGTGAACAAAATTAAATAATGTATTATAATGTAGTTATATTATATAGGTACTTACATAATTTAAATAAACTTAGGCTTGTTAGCAAGTATTTGCAATAAGACTTAAAACACCATTACTTAGTTGGTGTAATATTGATAAGTTCATTGATTGTAATGTATGATCACTCCGCTAGTGAATCTTGGAGGAGATGAGATGGAGTAAAGAATGGCACCTTTTAACGGGTCACGTACATACCATAACTTTGTTGCTAACGTTATTACGTCAGACGTGAAAACAGTAACTGAACGACGTGACCGCAATGGCAATAATCAATTGGCTCGTGTTTTATTGCTCACAATACACCTAACGGTATTCCCGCGAACAGTGATTTTTCCTATACTTAATATTGAAGGTCTGTATGACGTAGTTTCATACAACTCCTTTTAATATTAGTTTATTGATTTTCATCTATTTTCGTTTTGATATAGGTATTACCATCGTAGTAATGCATTCACAATGCAAATAACCGATACCATACTACCACAATATTGCTACTTTCCTCTTACAACCTATAAAATAAGCTGTATACACAGTGACAATATACGCAGATAATAATGGAATTTTAATATTTATGGTTATTCACCTTGCTTGGCACGCCTCGAAGTAATCCTTGTAATAAGGAGAGGTCTACAAAGAGGAGCACAATAGCTGTTGGCATGCAGAGCGGAGAATGACGCAGGCGTTATTTTACCATCACTCAAGATGACAGTTGTATTTTTCGCGGCCAGCGGCCGACGCTCAGGCGCCGGCTTCGTGTCGTTTATCATCGCTTCGCGATCGTGTCCAACCCTTAGTTATTTATGGATATGTAGATAAAATAGTCAAGAAATCATTTGTATTAAAAGTTTACTAAAATATGTAGGTACCTACCTACCTATGTAATAAAACTAGTACCTGCTTGGTAACTAGGTGCGTGTCAAACGACAATCTATTATTCACCGTAGCTCACCCGTTAGAATGATGTTTCTAAAATCAGCGAAATGTTTCATGTTAAGATTTATCGTGGTGTCGGTCGTAGAGGTATATTGTGGATGGAAGTCGGAGGCGCTAGCGATGCAACCGGAGACGGCGTCAGCAGTACGTGCGGCCGTAGTGCGGCGCACTCGACTCGCTCCACGTTTATTATCGAGTGATTGCCTCCCTGCGTGATCCGACTTGCCAACTATCTTTTGAACCGATCTGAACGTTCTTTTCCTGAGATTAGCTGCTTTTATTTCTATTTTACAATCCTCGTGATTACAGCGCGATCGCTAGGTAATTTATCGAAGACTCGCAATATCGATCGTGTTTTTCAATTTATTATGTACACAAGTTTATCCAGATATATATTTAGCCGTCAAAACTTTTTCTTGTGAACGAACAACTAAAAGGTTTGTTTACGTTTCTTTCTGAAGATACAAAATTATGATAAACTGCTAAGAGTATACTCGGTACCATACCGTACATGTTTGTGTAACGCATACAGAGTTCTTGCCGACACTTTGACAGTTAGTAGGGGCAAGTCTGAAATATCGGTGTGCGCGGCTTAATCGCTCAGCGTGCGATATTGGCGTTACATCATGTTGTCAGCGGAGAGAAAAATTGCCGCACTCCGGTCCCCCCGCGCCCCTCCGCGCCGAGCCGCGCGTTCCACACGCCTCGCTCGCCTATGTCGACAGCGCGTTTATATTACTTGGGGATTTATTGTAGTTTTACGAACGCACATTTATCTGTTTCCATAGGAAAAATAACATGTCACGTACTATGCTACTTTAATTATTCACATAAATATCGATTAAGTAATTAGACTCCTGAGTCGAATTTTCTTCAGTACCTACATTGTGACGCAGACATAGGGGACATTTTCTCGCAGAGGGAGGCTGTTTCGGAGTTAGTGCCAAGCCAATTAGGCAACTAATTATTACATAGGTATGTAAACCGACTAATTTTATACGTATACCTACTTACTTGAGTGGTAAATATATTAAAATTCTGCAAATGCGATATAATATCCTATATTTATTGAATAGAAGAGCATGGCGAAGCGCACCGATAGCCAACCATCCATTGTAAGAATTTAATGCATCCATCTTGAGTGAGGTTCAATTCTTGTATCGCCTTACTCACGCGAGTAACGCACACAATGCCTAAAAATACACATACATTTACCTAAAGTTACCAGCAATCTCCTGTTACGATCGAGTACACCTTCGGGACTGCAACTTTAAAAGCATCTTTTTGCAACAATTCAAAAGTTTTCCCTTTGTCCATCACAGTCTGCAGTATACAAAGAAAAAGTTCATTCAAAATGTTATTTGTTGATCTAGCAAATGTAAGGGAAATATGTATGTAAATTCTGATTAGTCTATTGATTTAATCCGATGCAAAAGCGTAAAATAACACATAAGGAAAAGCCTCAAACCAAGTTCTTCAAAACACATGACTGAACCCCAGTTGGCAGTATTGGTAAAGAAAATTCAAATATGATATTTTTGGTTTGCGGTGACGCATGATATTATCAGCGTATTTTACTGGCTTATGGGAAATATTCTGGCTCCGTTGACATACTCACCCGATTCCTAACCACTTAAGTACTACAATTATCGTAATAAGTTTTTAATTGACTGTCTTAGCTTTACGACTCTAGGCGATTTTAATTAAATGTGTCTTCCAAAACAACGTTATTATCAAACATATAACATTTAAAAAAAATTACGACCTCAAGTGTAAATTATATAATCAAGATCCAAGACAGTTATGTAGACCAAACTTTGGCATTCATGGTCGGTTGTTACAGTTTACTTTTAAGACCATCATAAAATTGTGGTGGGCGTGCGTTTGTGCTACATTATTGAAAATTGGATGATGAAGAGCCGACAAGTCTATTCTTTTTTTACATGAAACCGTGAGACTCTTTTCGAAGCAGTAGGTGTCATAGTTACAGATGATGCTAGATTATAGATAAAAATAATAATAATAATAGGTAGGTATGTCCACAAAAATAATCTAACTCAAACGTAATGAGCATGGACATCGGAGTCTGAACAATCGCAGTTTCCAATTACACAGTTCGTTACTTTCTGAAACATAGAAGATGACAGGAAAATAAGTACACAACGTTTTGTCGCATAGATGACTCAGACAATATAAATGGTTCATTACATTATTACAATCAATCTTGGCATCTAAAGATCATCTTACCTATACCTAACTAAACTAAGTGTACCTTAACGAAGACCGTACTGGCTTGATTAAAGATCTGTGTAAAGAAAGATTTATATACTCATATACATAGCTATTATTGTAGTCTGGCGTTGTCGGAGTCTATTCAATAACAGGCGCACACCTGCTTGATTTACGAGTTGCGCAAATTCATTGTTATTCTCAACCAATGAGTCTGGCTCAGAACTATTCTATTTGAAATTATTCTATCTATAAAATAATTATGACCATGCTATGCAAAAGATCAAGGAACTTCGTGGACAATATATCACTGTACTCAATTCATAAGTTGCACAACACATGTGCTGCGCACCATTCTGTTTCTAGCTAGAGGGGTGTGGGTAATTGTACTAGTAGATTGTCGTGGTCGAGTGTTCGGCATGGTCCACGTGGCACAAGATTGTGGAGGCGGTGTTTGCTCTTTGGCGGAGCCCGCAACGGGCTTACGGTTCAGCGAGTCGTGCGGCGAGCGCGCGGCCTCTCGGGTCGCGTCTCCGGCCAAATTGAAATATCCCCGCTGCCACGACGTCCACCACTCGCATAGAGAACCATGCCAGTCGCTCGCCTGCGGCCACCCACTTCACACATACATATCCTCAAAATGAACTGATAAAGCTCACATTAACATTATGTACTTCCTTATTTCGTCTAAGATATTACCTACATCTTGAAACTCACTTTTATGTTTTTATGCGCCGTGGCAAAAAATCCAAATACTAAATGGCTAAGTGCTTTATTCGCTTTTGTGCCGCTCGGTAGTAATAATTTCATAATTCAAGTAGGTAGGTAGACCCGAAATGGGTCGGGTCATATTTCGCTAAAAATTATATATTGGCATGGTTCTCGAACGATTCAATTTCCGTGCGCAGACAGCAGCGGAATTTACGTGCGCAGATTTACATGCCAACGAAATTATTTGCAAATGGTACCTCGAGCGATTCATCTATATTTTATGATTCGTACCGAGCACACTTTAAGGTTTCTCTCTTCGAAATGAAATTATCACTTTATATTTCAAAAGAAAAGATATTTTTCGTGTAAAATATGGAAATATAAACAGATGTTTGGCAGATTGTTAAGAACAGACTTTGAAATTGGATAAAGTTTGTTTATAAGTAAGGATAACGAAACATTTTGAATGTTTTCTATGTATTCCGTCCGTAACACAATTCAATTTTAAAATGTCCGGAAACTACTGTGAATTTCCCAACGTACATAATTTGCAATTATTGGTGCTATGTTTTTCGTTAAGGCGTATTTGTGTATGTATATTGTTATTGCGATGTCTAACCAATTCTCTATATTGTGTCTGTGACCCGTGTGAAAAAGAGAAAATAAATAAGTGAAGTAAGTGACGCGTGCACACATTGTTTAAATCGATAACCTTTGTAGAGGTGGTTGCCTTACGAAGCCCCTTTGCAGGTAATCCTGCCCACTTGGAGTTATTGCCGCCGAGGGAAGGAAAGATTACCTCGGCGGGAGATAAGGAGGTCGACGGGGCTTCGAGTGCGATTGTCCCCGAGTCAGGCGTCGAATTGTGTCAAGTGAAGCGGCAAATTAAACGGCCAGGCCTTCTGCGCGCCCTGCTCACTAATCGTCACATAAACTGCTGCCGCCCGAACGTTTAATTACGCAAAACGCTTTCTTCTACATGTACTTTATTAACCGTACCTAGCCGCTAACTTAAAGCTTTTGTTTTACTTTTATCTATGGCCAGTGCCATACTACAGCGGCCATAAAAATGTGCAGTCTTTGTTGCCATATAAACACAAAGTTATTACTCATTATAATACTTCTAATAATATCTATCTGCCTAGCCTTTTCCCAATTATGTTGGGGTCGGCTTCCAGTCTAACCGGATGTAGCTGAATACAGGTATTTTACATAGAGCGACTCTAAAATATGAAAATAATTCAAAGTCGAAATTAAAACAATCAGCTAAAAAATATAATCGTGCCTACCCGAATAGGATAAGTCATGAAGATATTGCCCGTATGTAAGGATAAATTTTCGACTGACAGATAAGATTTCAGCCGTCGGTAGTCATACGGCATCCGACCTACTTTCTAATAATACGAAATACATTTTCTTGTTACGCATTCGTAATAAAATACTAATAATGATACTTAACATCAACCACAGTCCCAAGACGCCGACAATAAAAAACAGTGTACACGACAATATGTCAGCCCGTAAACAAAATCCCTTACATCAAAAAGGTTTATTGTTATGAAAACCAGTTCCTACTACCTAATTGTATTTTATCATATTGCGAACATTATGTAAAAAACCAACTTAATAATTATTTTTAAACAAAAATTTAAGCTCTACAATACGTTAAATGCTAAATAAAGAATGTTTTTTTCAACTAAATTTCGCTATTTAGGTAATACACTTTGTAAGATTAAAAATACTTGCTACAAATGGCTACGTTGAGGTACGCGTAGGCCTCGTACCACTAGCACTAGTGTGCACTAACTAATGGTTTTGGAATATTATGCGTTACGTCAAAAGTGATTAATTTAAAAAATTACTAGAGTGTTCCTATAATAAACAGGACATAGCAAAAACAAATTTAACGAAAAAAAAAAAGTCAATCGTAACTGTAACCTGCCTCGAAGACATGATTAGGTTTCTATATTAATTAAATAGACACGGTAAACGATAGCGACAATGCGAATCGGAGGCAGGAAGCAAATTGTGAGTGACGCTAATGATAGGGCGCTCAGCAGTCGTAGTGCCACGTAGCGTCTTTCCAATTACGCTACGGCGCGGCGTAGCGGGGCCGGAGTCACGCTGCGCTCCATTCGTTACCGGGACGTGCCACCAACATCTGGACCATCCGTGTTATAACTCCGATAACTTGTTGCTACACTAAATTGGTTTTAGTTTTTCTCATAGTATATTGTAAGTTGTGTGGGTGTACCTTATTTATTAAATGAATTCGCTTAAACGATACTGCTATAATACTAGTTAAGCTAGAAAAGTCAGTTACATTTTGCTTAAGAAATATAATGTATTTATAAAATGTAGCAGCAATGTGAAATCCGTTTAATAGGTAGGTATAGTTTAGTTATTGTTCAAACTAAACCTTAAATTGGGTACCTATGAACTAAGCCAAACCGTTTGCTAAGGGTGGATAGTTAAGCAACTCGACAAAATCAGTTGATTGGGATAGTTTTCGAAGGCCCTCTTTTCGCAGTGGAAGTTTACGGAATTAGACTTTAAAGTTTTATTTCGCTAAAATTATTTCATGCAAAAACGTTTCAAATATTAAAGTATAATAGCGAATTTCAAAATGACAGTCTCGTGCGGGTACTAAATAAACTTTAAACTTATATAAAAAATTCTTGCTGTTTATAAAGTTCATACAAATATTATCGTTTGAAGGCTTGAAATTGTTGCGACGTGATATATTATACATAATGCCAAAAGTTTGTTGGTCACAGAATAAAGTAGAGTATTCCGACAAAACACTCCACGTGGAATACTGTGATAAGGTGAAACTTTGTCTTGCTAACAAATTACACTCTGAATTTCGGTTGATAGAGAAACTTGTTCAAATGAAATCATTTGAACGGTTGCCACGTATTGTCTATATTGTGTGTTTACTCGCTTTTATACATTTTGGGTGTATGAGTAATTAATTATTATTAGCTAGCCCCGTGGATGTCCGTAATAAAGCCAATAATAGACGAGTGAAGGTTCATTTTTGTTAACCGACTTCCAAAAAGGAGGAGGTTATATGTTCGTAGCGTATGTATGTTTTTTTTTTTTTTTTTGTGTATGTCCGTCGATATTTTCGTCAATTGTGGACGAATTCTTTTTTTGTTTGAAAGGGTATGCTCTCAAGTTGGTCCCATATAAATTTTATTAACTTAGCTTGAGTACTTTTTGAGTTAGCTACATTAATACGTATTTTTCCCAGTTAGCCTATATGGACGATCTTTTAACATTTTCGTGTCACTGTTATTTACATAGCAGGTCGTGATATTCGAACTAGTAGGGGGTAGGTACCACAACTAAAAAGTGAAAAATAAAAACTTTTTACAAAAAAAACCAACCGACTTCCAAAAAAAACACTAGAAAGTGAAAAATAACTTTAATTTCGGAAGTCGGTGGCTTAAACGAAAATTCAAAACAAAAGACACCGACTTTTTTTTTTGGAAGTCGGTTGGTTTTTTTTGTAAAAAGTTTTTATTTCATTCCAAGTTCACACGACACCGAAAAAAAAAATAGGAATGAACGTTCTGCATCTTTCATTTCATTTTTCGATCGCCTACGATAAATGTAGATACGGAAGATGAGTGAAAGATGCAGGTTGCCGAAAACCAACATCGTAGGATTGTTTCACTAAGGAATTATTATTTTTAAAATTTTGATTCATTTTGTGTTCGGACGTTTCACTTCGAGTGAATGCCGAATGAAAGGCAAAAATTTACATAAAGTGAAGCGTCTGATACCGATTTAAACCAACACCTAATACTTTACTGTAATATGATGTAATTTCATTTTTATTTGAATCTATGCCTGCAACATAAGTCAGTGCAGCCATCTGGTTCCGGTATCTGGTGGTGGAAAATTGTAAAAGGTGCAATAATAATGACAGGTTTAAGGTTTTTATTTATATCATACCTAGACATTCACGGTCACGGAAGTTTTACGATTTTATTAACCTGTCTGTTTTGGGATTGCCCGGCTAGTCTCAGACTCGAACGGAGCTTTTATCACGCGGCGACGTCGTGGGTTAAACTGAGAACAATCATACAGAAAAAAAATGCAAATCTAGTCTCGATCACAACTTTATTGACATTTACGACATTGGACCTTTTTAAGTACGATCATTTTATTGACCCGCTGATTTAAGATTTGTCTAAAAATAATCACAAAAGAAAACTAAAATCATATTCAAGTATAAACTTTATACTATAAGATTTCTCAAAACGATAAACCACCTTTGAAAAACCGGCCAAGTGCGTGTCGGACCACGCACAATGAAGGGTTCCGTAACTGGAATGAATTTATCCCAAACACAAACTTAACATTGTAGTTGCAAAAACATGTTCTCCCATTCATTTCGCATCGGAGCATGAACATGTTTTTGCAACTGCAAATGTAAGTTGGTCGATAATTATTCATTAACTTGTAGAGCCTACTTAGCTGTGATAGTTTTCCTTTTAATTCGTACTATATACTACTGCTGTGTATTTTTCCACATATCCAGAAGTTACTATTTAGCTGGCAGGGGGGGGGGGAGGGGACACGTGACTCTAACAAAGAATTGCAATTTAAAGCTTAATATTTTGCAAACGGATCCATCAATCCAAAAATGGTTTGAACAAACTCACAATATGTTTGAACGACCTTTCCGAAGATACCCCACACCATGGGATAGACGAAAAAGAAAAATCCCCACTTTACATGTAGGGGAGGTACCCAAAAAAAACCTTTTCTTTTCATGGTTTTATTTTACCACTTTGTCGGGGTAATTAATATGTATAGGTACTGATACCAAATTACAGCTTTCTAGTACTAACAGTCTCTCAGCTAAGCCGCGGATAGACAGACAGACAGACATGGCGAAACTATAAGGGTTCCTTGTTGACTACGGAACCCTAAAAAGGGTACGGATTGCAAAATAAGACATGATATAACTTTGTCACATTATGCTCGAAATTCTATGCCTCACGACATGGCGCACCTTTGATCTTTATCTGAAGTGCGGTGGGCATCTCAGAACAGACTACCATATCTTGTGTCCTTGCATGAAGCTTCTGTTACTTAATAGTTATTTTTAATTACTATTAAACGTGTCTAATTAATCCTATTTAATGAAACATTATTCGTATGAAGCGATAGGATTTACGTCTATTTAGCGTTAGTCAATATACTAACAGCTTGTTGAATGTTGCATTCACCTACTCACATAATAACCGCGGTGCTCCATTATGATATTGCCCTCTGAGTGAATTCGGTTTCATATCTTCCTACATAAAAGTGGCTTTTTGAGCTTTACGAAGCGCGAACATCATTCAACGCAACTCCTACTTAATTTTCCCTCAGTATTCAATCATATTTATGCAAAGTAATCGTGTTGTATTTGTTTTATTCGAAAAACGTAGTTATCATTGTTTCGTGAATGAAAATATTTACCTGTCAGTCCACATAATTATGTATATTTCTTGGTTAAGGAACTGACTACGTTTTAATGTTAATTTTTATTTTTATTATTCCAATCGCTAAATTAAGACAATTGTTTGACCACGTGCATAAACTATTTCAGTACCTACGCAGATTCTTCGGACTTGCAGCTATTTTTAGATTAATTAAGCTTTAGATTTTTTTTAGGCAACTGAATGCTCTGATAATCATCGTAGGTACATTTACTTCATTATTACCTAGCTTTAACATAGCCAGCACCATAGAACATTATAGCCGTAGCCAGTTAAGTTGTCAATCAGGTACATAATTGACGGTGTGGCACTTACCGCGCCACAGCGCCATTCAGTTGGGGCTCGCTGACACAGCCGCCGCACTTGACGCGCCGCACGTGCCGATCACCGCCACTCTTCGCGATACTATCGCACACGCGCCGCTGATCATATACCACTACTTGCTTACACTATTCGCACTAGGTATCCTATGAACCTTAGACAACATAAGGCATTACAATCTGTCGTTGTATCTGCCAAGAGACTATAGTAGAGTCAGCTTATTCACTTATAAGTACAGACAATTCTACTCTATGAACCGTAAATACACAATTTCAGGCAAATAATAATTTACGCTTGGTGAAGTCCGGATGGTATGGAGAGTGTAATTCCAATGTACCCCCGTTACGGAATCCCCACACTAAAATTAATCAAATTAAGAAAGTTTGCTACAACAAAACAACACATCGGGCCTTATTTAGCGAAGGTAATTTCGCTGGCGGTCCGTTAACTGACGCGACGCGACAATTATTTTCATATAACATAATCCTGGGGCGTTGCGAGGTGTGTCCTCTTGGGACGCGTGATTTGGAGGTACCGGTCGTCCGGGCATCCGGGCGTCCGGCGTCCAGGCGCGGCGGGCCGGACCCGACGCCTACAGAACATCGCTCGTTGACACGCCGCCGCGCTGCCTCCTCACTGTCTCCGGAAAACTCGTATTAATGTAAATTAGAGTAACCTGTCCTTGCTCTCCCTCGTCAGCAGAGGTCCCCTCGTCATTATATTTTTACTAACTTATTTTTATAAAAAAGCAGCACAATTCTTTCCAATTACATTTTCTCGGGTGTTTTATGATTTGTAAGATTATCTTGGCAGTTTTCTTTTGTGTTTTGCTAATGTGAACATTTTACGGGTGTTGAAAGACCTGAAGGGAAAAACGAAATTGTACTTATTTTTTGTGTCATGCTTGTCCTCGATCATGCATTCAAGAACAGACCACAGTAATTAATTAATGTATGTCTTAAGATTTTATACTTTTGGTTATTTGGTTTGAGAACTCATCAACATCTCAACCTGGTTGGTCATTAGATCCATAGATATTAAAAGTACTAAATATCGTTAAAATTCGAACCTACCGTTAGTGGAACTCTATTTTCGTCTCATGAGCAGTTTCTTCGTATTTTGGCGTATTTTGTTTTACAGTCTATGTGTCCTATTTCTAATCTATTATTTGTACATTTTATTTACTATCTGTTTTTTTTTTTTCAGGTAAGCGATACAGAAATGGGTGAGTCTATTGTAAATAGTCGCGGCCGCCTTATTCATATATTGGTGTAATGGTCTACTGCGAGGAGCTCGTGGCTAAGTAATAACAGCCGCACGGGTAGATCCATCTGGTTAAGCTTTCTGGGGTTGGTCCGTGGATGGGTGACCATCTTTACATACCGAGACTCCTCCGTGCCTCGGAAAGCACGTTAAGCCGTTGGTCCCGGCTGTAATTCGTCGATCTTTGACAGTCGTTACGAGTCGTCAGAATCCCGAAAGTCTGACAATCAGTCTTACCAAGGGGTATCGTATTACTCAGTTACTGGGTTGTGGAGGTCATATAGGCAGTCGCTCAATGTAAAATACTGGTATTCACTTGCATCCGTTTAGTCTGGAAGCCGACCCCAACTTAGTTGGGAAAAGGCTAGGCAGATTGATTGGTGTAATGGTCTCCTTCTCTCTCTTAGCAAGGACAGGTAAGGGGCCACAATGGGCGTGTGTATGAAAAAAAAATTATTGTTACTAGTTAACCTTACCAACATACTATCTTTAGACATAAATCTCAAAGTTCGGATTAAAATCGGCATTACTTTCTGTCAGAAATTTCTCCAGATACTACGGCGTGCTCGCTTGAAACTCTAGAGAACGGAGACATTTGATTTTAAGCCTCGCGGACTATAAGTGTTATTTCTTCGAGAGAAGTATTATTCTGCGACAGGAGCGCAGCTCCGCCGTCTCGAATGCTCCATTTAGTTCCAAAGTTTTTCTCGTTTATCACCGCTGGGCTCTCAGAGGCGGAGATTTTTCCTTTAGATTTGTTGTCACGCCAGACCTTTTTAATGTACCTTTCTTATCGTGGCTCGATTAAGAAGGAACTTGTTTTAGATCTTACTCTTCTTGGCTACTTTATTACTTCCTTGTAATTAACAACAAGGAGGGCAAAAATAAATGAAACCCATAAAGTAAGTTAAGGTAAAAACTGAAAAAAGTGTAAACCATTTCTCTCAAATGTATACAAATATTCGGGTAGATTTGAGAACCTTCGTTTACACCGGCGACCGGCGTACAGTGTCAATCCCGGACAGAAATACTTTTTTCATTTTAGTTAATTTAGGTTTGATTTGAGTATCCACTACTTCTTCGACTTCCACTACGTATTCGATGTGGGAATGTCTTCACTGTACCTACTAATTAACTAGAACTAATTAACTCAGATTAGACTTGCTTGTTGGTTCGACATTTTAGCGATTTATTTATTTTTATTGCATGTAGGTACGTCCTTATGTTTACATATTCTCAGAATGTGTTAAAGGTGTTACTATTGTAAGGTCCTCTCATGTCATCGGAGTAAAAAAATATGTTTTTATGGGATACTTGGTACAGGACGATTTAAAATGCTATCAGCAAGAGCGAAACGTACAAACGACGTAAGTAAACTTAATACGTCAGTTTGGTAAGGTTGGTGAAGCGAGCGGTTCGTTAATTAAGCGACTGAAACGCGGCCATAATAAAAAGAGGGTAGATTAAGCTCGGCTCGGCTCAAGTGTGGCCGAACAGGTGCGAGAGGCGGTAAACTACAGGCACATTCTCCCAACTCCACCGCGTGCTGCGCTTAGATAAAAGGATTAGCAGACTTTCTACTCCCCTCTACAAAGTACTCACAATTACATTACGTCTACCACTCAGCAAATTCGTGCGTATTTTACAGTATCGAATATCAAAACCAAAATATTTCTTGCCAGTATTTTCGTTCCCCATCGCATATAACCTAACAGTACAAAATGTTTTTTTTAATAATTTTACGAAAAGATAATGTTTGTTTTTGTATGATTATCTGGCGCGGAGTGAAGGTGAGTTTGTATCCCGTGACGGTTCAGCGCCGCGCCATAATGACTCGGCGCGAGCCGTCGACGTCGGCCCTCGCTCAACAGAGATTGGAAAATGCCTCCACAACTTTTCTACTTATACAAAAAGTTAACGTGAAAACTTTGTTAATGTTTCGATGGCTTAAGGGCTATTTTTATTATTGTTAGGAGCAGAGTTTGTCACATTAATTTTATGGTGCTTAGTATTTTTAAACCTTTTTCATTGCTCCTTTAGAAATATCATCAAATAGAAAGGCCATAGAAACTATCATCAAAACGAATGTTTAGTATATAGGTCATTAGAAACCATGTAAGAATATACCTAAAAACCGCGTTGCTTTGTTACGTAAATACTTATGCAGTATGGATCACTTTATTCTAATAATAAACATTATCTTCCGATAAAGCAATGAGATCAAAACAGTATTTTAGAAACATCGAGTCTCTTCTCTCAGTTGATGGCGTAAAATTTGCATAAAAATATAGTTAAAATGATTTGTGTTGTAGAAAATGTCTGACTTTCGGGCAAATGGTGCTGTAAAAATGTTGGTAGATCGGGATAGGCAGGCTCGCGTAAACAGCTCGGTAAATCACGAGAATTGCGCGCCGCAGCTCGACTTGGACAATATTTGTGCCAATAAAATCCTCCCTAACAAAGCTGTTGTTGTCAACGAAAAGCCGCCTGACCTGTTTTTAGTCTATCATGGATTTCGTTGTCATCGTTTCCGAAGCTTAATATAGATGTTGAGTGTTTTTAGATCCACATAATTATTACGAGGCCCCTCAGTCCTGCAATGATGAACAAAATAGAAGCTCAATTTAACACGCTTTATTGGTAGGGTTCAGTAACTAGAAAAGGTATCGAAGATCCTATAACCAAACCAATAAGTCTGTTTGTATATCTGTGCTACCTTCACAAGGCTCTATTACAGAACGTATCGGTAAGAGGTAGCTGACATTTTCTGTGTGTTGTGGTGAAAGAAATGAATAAAACAACAGCAATTCAATGTCGAGTTTATAAAGATCCTTCATTTAATAGAAGGTTAGTTCATGTATATAGTAGCACATACTGGACGTCTTCTTGACTTCTCAATAACTTGAAAACTATCACCGGCAGCTTTCGCGGGCGGGTAACTAATAAAGTAAGTTGGAGAGGAAAAGTAAACTAATATCGGGTTGTTCTGGCGACGGCGACGAGCGCTGGCCGGTGCTGGAGCCCGACCGAGACGTCATTTTCGCTACAGATTTATTACTTTTAATATGTGCACTCCATTTACGAATGTCAACTACTAAAGTATGTTTTTACCCCTATATTGGAGGAAATATGAAGTCTCTAAGATTTATATTTTCGCAACCTTGGGTACGTCTTGGTGCCAACATCAACACTACTTCCTTGTTTAAACAAATAATCTTCAAATAAATTTATGATCCCGCAAACCGTAATGAATTTCCATAAATAAGAAATGTAATTGTAATCATTAGCACTGTTCCCATCTTTCTCACTTCAAAAGTCGTTTTGAAGTTTCTTAAAATTTGCGAAAAAGTTTCGGTACAAATTAAGAGCAAATTTTACTTCGTCCGTTTAGCCATCAGTAATTTCAAAGTTCTAATGAATTTTCTTCTTTGACATTGAAAAATGAATTTCTACCCCTTATTTCAGCCGCTCTGGGACATCTGTAAGCACCGATCGGGAGCAAACTCACCCACATCATTTTTTATGATTTTGAATTCAGCTAGTCGATGATGCAAGTGTTTAAATTAATAAACAGATAGCAGCGTATCTGTTAGACTTGAAATAGAAATAATTTCAGCTGTCTGGGCTTAGGCATAGTAAAGCAAAAGGCGAGGTCCGCCCGATCCCCGCGCCCCTCATTACCCCCCTAACGGTGCCCCATTAAGCGCACGGGCCGAAGTGCCCCGGACCGTAGTTAATCCACGTCCTCATTCACTGTTATTTCGAAGGTCTGATCTAATCTAAACAGGGCTTAGGATCCTACAATGCCAGTATTTCGCGCGACTCATCCCTTTTATGTATTTGACTATCCTCATACCGGTGCCGCCGCCGGTCGGTTGACGTTTGCCTTTGCTATAAAAGGAAATAACACTTCCGAAACTTCCGATGCGATTTCGAGTTTGCCTTTGTATGAAAATTAATTTACTTGTAAGGCATTTGGATCGCATCAGTACGAAATTGTTTATTAAAAAAAAATACGCACTTTATTTATGGCTTCGCAAGGAAAAAATAGCATATTGAAGAAAAATACTATTTATTGTCCATGAAATGTAGTGATAATGCTGACGCGAGCGGCCGCTAAGGCCGAAGTGGAAGGGTCAATTTGGAAGCTATTATACGGCGGCGGTTAGAGGCCTACTTCCGGCAGCTGCACTAAGCTGGCGTGTTCAAATCCCCCCCGCTCAATTTCGGCCTTTCTGCAACACCATTCATCCTTCGCCTATTTGGTGTAAGTACATTTTCACGATGAAGTTGCTCTCGTTATTTCATTTTTAGAGAACAAATGATTATATATAACTAACGAACTCGTAATTATTTTTCAGTCAAAGTCTTTTAAAAACCGGAACGAGACTCAGTTTTGATGAACCAGCATAATAAATTGCTTTAGAGGTGGAAATGTTTTAACTGTACCGCACCCGTAAGCCGATTTCGGATTACCTCTTCATTTTTTACGATCCTCGGAGAAAATTTACGAATTTAGATTGAGTATTTATGGATTCCATATCCGATATTCATTTATAGCGGGGTCGGATCCGTGCCCGACCCCTATGCGAGTTTCTGAAAGTTCAAATTACTCCTTGATTCATCTATTTTCGAATATTTTGTGTACAATATACATTGTACACAAAACACGTCAGTAGTAAAGAAATTACTAAGCGTTTCTTTTTATATTTAGGTTAAAGGACGCATCGATTATTTTATGATTTTATGGGAACCGATAATTTGTTCGATTGATCGTAACAAGAAATAGAGACAAAAATATTATATTTTTCATAAGTTCTCCTAAATTCTCGCTCGCAGCTCCACTGAAATGTCTACCCTATTATTTTATTTTCAAACTCAAACAGCCTCACGAATGAACACATACAGACAACGTTTTTATAAAAAATAAAAAATCTTATTTTTTAGGCGGTAATTAAATACCTAGTCTAGCCTAGCCTTATTTTCATCCTATTTGAAAGACCTTGTTACCGCTATATACTTTCACAAATGAACATTTATGAAAATATCCTATTAGTTGCAATAGCAGCTGGACGCACTATGCACCGACCGTGTTTCGCTAGTGGAAAAGCGGTGTAGTACATTGTAGCGGGCCAGCAAACGAGGAGTTATGACGTCGGCGGAGGATTACGTGAGTGGATGTCGTAATAAAGCTTGCGATGAAGCCGTTACCCGAAGATAAACGTAAATATCTCCGGCCGTCGGTGTCGGCAACTCGGCAGTATTCGCCCCCGGTCAGCCCGTGTGCCTGTGCCCGTTTCTCACATTTGTGTTTGTCTTCTCCCTTCATAATTATGCTGATAACATCTACAGTTATTGTGTACACAGCGTTGGTGGAATTAATTTTCACAAAAATAAAACGACATGATAACCGTAAAAATGATACAATTTGTTTTCCCATTCCTAAACAGTGTTTCAGTAGATACGTAAGCCTCACAAATGATAACATCACATTTAGGAATCTAGGCCGCCGAACAGGGCGGGTGTGTTGTAGCATCCTTTGTGCTCTATAACGTATGTATTCTCGCGCCTGCTCTTATCTCCTAAATTAATTACATAAATCTTGTTTGCACACGTCTTAAGCTTATATGACACGCCGCCATAATTCAAACGGAATGTAGGTTTACAGTGCTAATGAAGGACGATTACTATACGATACGTGCGAGATGCATTAGCTTATATTTACAAAAATACGTGCATTTACGGCTTATTATTTAATTTAAATACCAATATTCTAAATGCGATTTAGTAGATCCAAATGAGATATTTTTGCTGGGAAATAAACCCAGTCGCTACGATGTCAGGATTCATCCTTGCCCGTAAGGGTAGAGAGGCGTCGGTCATGATTTCCCAAGGCGTTCGCTGTCGGGCGTACAGTCGACAACGCAGAGACCCACTGCAGTTGGCACCCCAGGTTACGGAGGCGCTGCCTTTATTGCAATCACGTCAACCACTGCCTTCGTGCGATACGCCACGATAGAAGCAACTGTACACGCTAGCTCGTTAAATATTTGCCTTTAACGTTACACTAGATCTATATAATAACTTATTTAAGGCATTTTTGCCCTCTTCCGTTGCCTACATTGTTTACTCAGACATATGAAAGCACGTGCGACTTTAAAAAAATAAGGGTGTCAATAATATGCAATATAATGTTAACTTAAATATTTAGCCTAGTTAAAAGTAAAATGTAATAATACTTGCTGCGCCCTAATAGGATCACTTTCTCTAAGTTTTAGCCTACCTAGCCTGTAACTGAATGTACCTACATTATGCAAATAAATCTATACATATAATAAAGCTGTAGAGGGTCGAAAGTCTGTACATGGAATATTCGAAAAAAAAATACCTGGGGATACTTAGAACCGTTGACAGAACACTTTCCAACAGTTTTTAGTTTTTTTTTCTGTTTGTCTGTTTATTCCAACACGCATCACGTGAAAACGGGTGAACGGATTTTGATGCAAACTTTACTAATCTGTCGAGGAAATCCCCGGCCTGGTTATAGGCTATAAAATTTTAACGTTTAAAATGGGGGGGTAGCTACTACCCTCGATTGAGTTATGTTTGCACCTGAATCGTAATGGTGGATCCACACAGCCCGGCGCCACTGCCGGCGGCTTGACCACGAGCAAAGTCGCCGGCAAGAGCGGCCGGCAGAAGCCGGCAAGTGCGGCTGTGAATCGATATTGTCTGTTATCTTGTGACTTTGACGCCTTGACCACAAGCAAAGCCGCCGGCAAATGGCCGCGTATAAAGTATGGATTTCTATGTGTATATTTCTTACCTTTTTATGCTTAATTTGACTGGAGGACCGATTTGGATGATATTTGCCATGGACATGATTTGGATAGGTACGTAAAAATACAAAAGTGGTATACTGTATCGTCTGATTGGATGTGCGTACCTACTACTCTATGTCGTCAAACATTTGAATAAGGGCGAAAAAATATTGATTTTGGAGTAGGTATAGTTTCATTTACTTAGTGGTAATTGTAAAATATTTTATCTGGACTACAGTCCTCTAGCGTGTCCATCTGTCAACTTTACTTAAAGTTCCACCTCCAGGGGAGAGGGAAAGAAATTAGGGGTGTATTAGCCGCTTACTGACACGGACCGAATTCCACGCGGGCGGAGCTAGTAAATAATAATTATTATGTAAAAACTCTACAGTGAAAAAAGTTTCGCTGTGATCAGAATAACGCTATCTCGCAGTTGAGAGCTGCTATAAAAGTTTTGGATTACTTGCAAATTGGTGTGGATTGACAACTTGTTGCAAAACTCAGCTGAGTTTATAAAAAAAAACTGACCAAAAGCGAGTCGTGCTCGCAAAATTTGTGTGCTAAACCAAACTACACTGAGCAGTATATAGAACGGTCGCTGGTATACCGTAATTAATAAACGTGCGCTAAGTGCGTAAATTATAGTTTAATCCAAATTAAGAAGAAAAATAAAAGTTATTGTCCCACTCAATGTTTTACAAGAAATACGAATGTAGCCAAGAATCGACGCTTGTGGCACGTGCGCTCGTGACGACTTGTCGCGGCGTACTGACTGAACCGCACTCAAAGAGATTCGCCAAAAAACCGACAGCGGGCGGAGCACTCAAAACGAGCTACGAGTGGTTCGTTGCTCGTGTGTTTGAGGTCCTTTCCACGTACGCACTGCACGAATGCTCGCTTTGAGACATGTTACATTACGCCCCGTAACACCGGTCTGTACCCCACCTTTTGATTTCGCGAAAGAATGTTCGCCGCGTAACAAAAGCTCGCACAACGATTGATGGAAAAAATAAAAAACCGGCCAAGTGCGTGTGGACCACGCACAATGAAGGGTTCCGTAGCTGGGATGAACTTATCCCAAGAAAAAACTTAACATTGTAGTTGAAAAACATGTTCTCCCATACAAAATGTATGGTAGAACATGTTTTTGCAACTGCAAATTTAAGTTGGTCGATAATTACTCGTTACCTTGTAGAGCCTACTTAGCTGTGATAGTTTTCCTTTTAATTTCGTTGTATACACTACTGTTGTGAATTTTTCCACATATCCAGAACTTACGTTTAGCTGGCAGGGGGGGGGGGGGGGGACCCTTGACTCTGACAAAAATTAGCACTTTAAAGCTTAATATTTCGCAGACGGATCCTTCAATCCAAAAATGGTTTTAACAAGCTCACAACGATACCCCACACCATGGGATAGACAAAAAAAAAAAGATATCCCCACTTTACATGTAGGGGAGGTACCGTAAAAAAAAATATTTTTCATGATTTTATTTTACCACTTTGTCGGTTTCATTAGTATGTATACTCATGCCAAATTACAGCTTTCTAGTACTAACAGTCTCTGCGCTAAGCGGGGGACAGACAGACAGACAGACAGACGGACAGACAGACAGACGGACATGGCGAAACTATAAGGGTTCCTTGTTTACTACGGAACCCTAAAAAAATTAAACAATGCTCGCCGTAAGTCCTTCCGTTCTTTGGATAGGATGTATGCAAACTCAGTTTTGACGTAACAAATTTAAAATACCCAAAATAATTATATTTGGTATATTGTAGGTAATTTGCAAAAAAGATTGAAGATAGTAGATTCATGATTACCAAAACTCATACTTGATTTTGTTTGCAATTTATAATACAAATACCAAATGAATTTTAGTTATGTTTTTTTGAAAGTTTTGTGACGTGGATTTCAATCAGAGGGAACCGTTTTACAGTGCCATCTACTTGTGTAAAGAGAGTAAATGAAGAGTTCCTCACAAGTCGTTCAAATATTCCGTAAGCGCACCGCTGCTGCAGCCGCGCCGCGCCGATGTCGCGACGACGACGCACCCGCTCCGCCAGCCGCCCGCACCCGCGCGGTAATCAGCTTTTGTGCGCGGTAATTGGGTGTCTGAGCTGCCAACCGAAGCATTTATTCCCGATAAATTGAAAACTGCTTTGTGCTTGGAATCAGATGAATCTGCGGGTTGTGTTTTTTAACTTAGAAGATAGGCCACAAGAATAAGCTTAACTTGAAAAAAAAAAGTTTCAGAATATTATGAAATGAAATAAAATACACATTTTAAGCGTAAAAATAGGTAGCGAAGAATATTTTTTTAAATAGGTTTTATTTTTATTTATTTAGTTAATCGAAGAGTTATTTTAGCTGTAGTTTCAGAACCTAATTATAATTTTGAAAACGTGTAATGGAAAGTAAGTAACGTAATAAACATGCTTAATCTCAAGCTATGTGACGTAATAATTGTGAAGCTGTATAAAATTGTGATAACGCTCGTAGGTAATAGTCTCACTAATGAAAATATTGCGTCGTTAGAGATATCCTCCCCCGCAATTGTAAGGTCCTTACCGTAGTATCTACGCGGTGGAACGGCGTCATTTACATATTTTAATAAAATAATATCGCAACTGAATCGTAACTGAGAACTTGATTTAAGTTCTTACCGCGATGAATGTAAATTCGCCACCGCCGCCGCCGCAATTCCAGATTTCAATTCTGGAATTAATGGCAGCCGTCGTGGGCCCAGGCTCGTCTAATATTTGCGTTACTTCCGGAGACTTCTCTTAAGAATGGAATAAATTAGTGCCAATAAGTGAAGATTGCGTTATACTCACCAAAATAAAATTTATGCTAGCTCACGATTGTTTTCTGTTGCTGAAGACCCATGACTGCTTTCAGATTCGGCACTTTTTTGGAGTGTTCCGTAGGCGGTGCACGGCGACGCTTTGCCCTGCTAAGCGTGCATTAATATTGTCAATAGTTGGAGTTAGTGGAAGTGAAGTACGTGTTCCGCCTGCCGCTATCTACGGCGCAGCTCGCGCGGTGAATTCGAATGGCCTCTCACACCGCCGCACCTCCTCGGTCCCACCTTGTGCCCTCCACCCCAGTAACGCCCCATAAACTCGCGTCTTAATTTTAACTTTATTTCTTACCGCCGCTGTGTTCAAAGAAAATTAAGTGTGAAAATACTACTGAAGGATTCGCACGGGCTTTAGTATGTTTACGTGTCAATCACCCTAATCCGATTAATAAATGATTGGAAAAAAAAGAATCTCTTAACATTGAATATTATTTGCTAATAAAAGAGAACACATGCCCACATTTTTATATTCCTTCGCAGTTGTTACTCTGATGTCAACGAAGAAAGAAGTTAATGTATCTTTCTGGGGAAAGATTTATGAAAAGTTTATCACAACATTATTTATGAGACAACTTCAGTGGTCACTTGGTCAGTCAAATCCGGGTTTAGGTACGGGTAGAATGTTTCGTAAAAAAAAATACAAAAACCGGCCGGGTAAAAAATAAAAGTAACACAAAACCTTATAAAATAATTTGATTGGTTTTGGCTTTTATATTTCCAATAGTAAAACATATTCCGTATTTCAACGGGCTTGTTACAGTTAAAAAGATACACCCCTTTGACAGACAGACAGTATGGGAGTCTCATGTTGTAGTTGTTTCGCTTTGCCGAATATATGGTACACTGCAATTAGTATCATTTGTATGCGTATAGAACAAGCAAATACCTACATATTTCGTACAACAAATAGTAGGTATTGTAGTATGAACACAGTAGAAATATCTTAGAAATAGATTGCCAATTGTAGTGGTTATATATCTGGTTATTGCAAGTTTACATCGAGAGCACGTCGAAGCGTTTGGAATTTCTCAAAGGTAAAAGTTTTCCTGAGCGCATGCAATTCCGGAGTTGCACGACAGCGAGTGGGCGCATGGGGCAGGCACGGGCGGCAGGCAAAGCCTCGCGCGAGCAGTAGCGAGCACGCTAACTTCACTAACACGGCCGCGCGCTCGCTCGCGCTGCAAACGTCGCGGACCACACAATAGCGATTATTGGGGCAATCGAGGCGAGCGAGGCCGAACCCGAAACGCGCCCCGCGATGCAAATAAAACTCGGAGGAGGCCACGGCTGGACAACGCTGCCCCTCGTTATTATTCGACTCTCGCGGAATTGCTTTTATGTCCTTAATGGAAAAGCGAGATATTTATTTCGGGTTTTTGAAAAGACCTTCCTTTAACATTTTCCTTGTTATGGCTACGAACCGTGCCTGAAAATTATACGATCCCGGTGTTGTTTGATTTTACATTAATGTTAGCTTAGCTCACCCTTGTTCCTTTAGATTGTATGATCATTATCTTATTTTCTCTCTGTATATTAAATTTTAAAATCCTTTATGTCCAGGATAACATAACAACGTAATAGGAAATTGTTTTATTAAATATAGTGTCACGCTGGCGCCATATGTCATATTTAAAACCATGTCCCGTATACCGCTGTCGCCACTGGACTTGGCTTTCGAGATGAGAATATCTAATAAGCAACCCCTCGTGTACACCCTGCGCCAAATTTTCACGAGTTCATTAGGTAACTCCAGTCTTCGTTGTTTATTCTAGTTCACCCTTTCTGTTTTTGTTTCTTTTTGTTTGTGTTCTTGCTCATTAGATTCACTTATATTTTTATTCCATGATTGTATTTTCTAAATAATTGTGAAAGACCTTATTTTTATTTTGCATCTTAACGATGAAGAACTTTGAAGTATAACGAAATTAAAAGAAAAACTATCACAGCTAAGTAGGCTCTACAAGTTAACGAGCAATTATAGACCAACTTACATTTACAGTTGCAAAATCATATTCTCCCATATATTTGATTGAACATGTTACAATGTTAAGTTTGTTTTGGGATAAATTCATCCGAGCTACGGAACCCTTCATTGTGCGTGGTCCGACACGGACTTGGCAGGTATCAAATTTGGCACATTTAACGTTTATATGGAGAACGAGTGCAGATAGCTAATATATATATATTTATATAAAAAGCTCGTGTCACGGTGTTTGTGGTCGCACTCCTGGGAAACGGCTCGACCGATTTTTATGATTTTTTTTAAATGTATAATAATATTTGGTAGGTATGAGAATCATAAATAAAGAATATTTTATACTGCTAGGTGATTAGGGTGTCCCTATCCAGATTTTTATGTTATCGGTGAGATAATATGGAAAAAGCTCGCGCTTCCCAGGCTTACTGTTACACACTTCCGTCCCTTTTCACGAAATCACCTCCACAATTTTGAGCGAAAGGAAAGTGAGAGGAATTATATTACACATAAAAAAAACTTTACACACACTACCATGCGTTTGACACAAGATGGCTACCTTAGAATAAAGATAAGGCAGCATGGAATTAGTATATACTATACAACTTACAATTTTATTGAATTATGGTCAAATTTCGACTACTGGGCGACCACTAGTATATGGAAATTCTCTTCATACATTGTCCAAGGATCCAAGACCAATCAAGAATGTATTTTGGCACAGGTAAACCTCTACCAAACCACTTGAAAGAAACTCATGATGTATGCATAATAACAATAAAACTTAACGTGGCTACAACAAATCCAGAATATAGTCTGTGTTAGGTCCTTAAATTAAAGTAAAATTTGACAGCACATTGCAAGTTAATCTGCATGCAAGCATAATTTGTGTCATAATGTAGCACACGATAAGTTGGTAATTAATGTACAACAAGACAAACTAGTATTATTGAGGTAAGTGGCCATAAATAAGTTTCGCCAGTTGGTGCGAACTGCCCCTTTAATTATGAAAATGTATGCGAAGCACATGAAAGTTTGTGCAATTATGCCGTAGCCGCTGCGCCGTCGTGCGGTGGCCGGCCACGTCCTTAACTACCGAGCACTGGCTTCTGCTGCTATTCAATTACCTACCTACACCATTCTGAGAGGAATTTACAAGAAGCTTTTGTCGGAAATTCAAGTGAATAGAATATTATCGTGATAGATGTTCAACATACCTATCTCATAGCGTTGGGTTTTTTCTTAATACCGGATATAGGTGTAAGTAGGTTATCAGTCAGTAATGGGTAACAGCCATTACTTCAATATTTTTGTGTGAAATCTAAGCTATCAGCTTAACCAAATGTAGCTGGATGTCAGAAGGTATTTAATAGAGGCGTTGCTATTATGATGTTTTTCAAGGACCAATAGCTGTCATTCATCTTCACATATGTCCATCAAATCCTATCTCAAAAATGGACCCTGCATAAAAATATAAGCCTAATGCCATTGAATGGTATCTCTAAAAATTTTATCACCTAACTAGTACAAAATAAGCCAGTAATAAAATGTCGCGGTCGAGGGTTATTTACAACCGGGGTCAATTATGTCGCAATAAAGTTTTTAGTGTTGCACAAATTGTCGATTTGGACTCGCTGACGGATGGCCGCGAGACTGGCGCCGGCAAATGAGCACACGATAAAATTATCGTTAGCGGTAACGACATGAATAAATGCAAGAGGGTGGTCCGCGGCCGCGGCCGACGACGAGCGAGACGAGTCCGCCTCGGCAGCGGCACTCGTTAGGGCTCTTGTGACGACTGCAACGTGCATGTACCCCTTCGCTGCGCCGCCCGCCTGCCTACCTACCGCACTTTCCTTATAGGTAAACCGCATTCATTTTCATTTAGCCGTCACATGTCTACGACCTTATATTTACCAATAGCCAAAGAAATCGAGACCCGGTTGTCATTACATATTTGTGTATCTCTTCATAGTCGAGATAATCATTATAAAACTACAATATTGTCACATACAAATGATTTTAAATTAGTACAATATACCTATCGATCTCATGATAGTAGAGTAGGTAAATTAAACAACCAAAATGCACATTATACGCACTCGGTCGTATAAAACCAGTACCACGTGAACCATGCTATAAATATCAGCAAACCAGAGCGCCTAAATTATTGCACACAGGAGAATTTCCAGTAAAAGTAGAATATTTTCAAGCAAGAATTCCGGTGTCAGAATGTATAAAGCGATTGTATTTTGTTAATATTGTAGTTTGTTTAACAATCATGTAAATAAGGAGCTAATATAATAGAAATCCACTCGCCGAAACTAGTGTTTGCGTTGATTTATAGTGGGTTGTGGAGCGCGCCGGCGGTAATTTTAAATGTCACGCATTATGATGAATATACTAGCAATTTTCTCACGGGATCACGGGGACGATAGCCTCGTAACTCGTGAAACTTTTTACCCGCATGATAAATGATATTAGTTATTTTAATCAATTCTCCTGTGGTGCTGAAGAATTAGATATTATAAGGATTGGTTCTATTTCATTCAACTAGAATAATAAAGAAGTAAAGTTCGGGTAAGTAAACTAAAAACATGAAAAAATTACCTTGTTTTGGGCAACACGCTGCTATTGATATATAATGCACACAAGAGTAGGCTCCAAAGAAAATATTGCTTGTTCTCATAGCTGGTGAATTGTAAATAAAAGACAGACAGACACAGATACAAAAAAAAATCCCAATAACTATAATTCTACTGCATACCTACCGAGGAAGACAGAAGAAGACTCATTCAATTCCATTATTATTACAAAAACAATCAATAGGTAGAAATCGTATAATTAATCCCTATATTTTAAGTATCCACAACAAAAGAACGCGTCACCTACAAATGCATTCCGTGAAAGGCAAATAACTAATAAACATCACACAAAGCCGTAAACGTGAAAAATGACTCTCAGGAACTTTGCAATAATAGTATGACGTAAGCTATCGAGTCGGGAAAAATAAGAGTGAGTGAGACGCGTGTCCGTGTCACATGATCATCACGTAGCTCCTCGTAGGTCGTAGCGCTCCCCGGCCGGGCCCGGCTGCCGTCTTAATCGCGTCGTCATCGCGTAGGCACTACTTGTGTCGCTGCCACGACCTCCTGCCATAAATCAGTCTACACCGTTTGATGGATGACTCTTCCCTGATAGAAAACAGTGAGCATAACCTCTCTATCTCACGAAGTTATTCTAATAAACGCTTTCAATGGTGCATTGAGAGTAACTTAACACAATTATGTTTCCAAATTATTACCAAAATTTGCTATAAGAAAACCAAATAGGCTTCAATGTTATAAAGATGTTGCTATGGAAACAAACAACAGTAACGCAATATACGCAATATACGCACTAATTAAAATATGATTATGCATGGTTTATTGTTATGGGCCTGTATTGCCAACGCAACGAGAGATAATTAGCTTAATCACCGCGGTAGCTCCACCCTGATCATCGCACTTAGACTCGAGTGTGAGGTATTACTATTATATTATTACTGTGTGACGTCAAAACAATACACAAATCATTTGTTATAATAAATTTATGCGTATGCACTAATACGAGCGCGCAAAAGCGTTCACCGAATAATTAATGTTAAATGAATTATAGACGAAACATTTAATATTAGTAGCACTGCATAATTATTGTAGCAATTTTGTCACCAAAATAAATTCAATTTTATATAATGATGAACCAAAAATAAATACACTGCGTTGCGTGCGATTGTAATGACTTTGTTAATATTCGGAACCAACTGTAACAATCAACCATGTTTTGTGTATATTTGTTAATTTATAGTCTTTACGTAGGTATGCTAACTTTGATTAAAGTTATTTGTTTTTGTTTACTAGATTTTCTCTCTCACAAATATCTATGATTGAATTATTAACAGACACATTTACTATACCTACACAATAGGCGATCGTAAGGGTGTGAATGACTCTTATTACGGTGTTAAAAAGTAAAAGAAATCAAAAAACAAAAAAGAAATAAGCATCCCGGGGGAGTGATAGTAAACAGGGCCCGTGACGAGGCCAGCTCGAGCCGAGTCGGGCCACCGTGCCCTCCCGCCGGCGGCGCCTCGCGGGCGCACAGCGCTAACTTTTATTATTTTTGTAGCGCTCGCGCTGTTTTTATTATAGCGAATGGCTTTGCCTGCTCCATCTCCTGTAATATCCTATCTAGTTGAAGACGGGTTTACATAGGTGCCACTGCCACACTGTACAATCAGCTACAATAAAACTTGTTACTAAGAAAAAGAAAAAAAAAGGCAAATTGTAAATAAACGCAAGTGCGCTTTTCATGAATGAAACGCTGCCTTTGAAATAGTTAAGTATGGGAACAGTGGTTCGAGTATTGAAAATGCACACCCGCTCGTTAGGCGCCGCCCACCGCCGCGCCGCCGGCCAGCAGCGGTAGCGGCTGCGGTCCGACACGTGACGTCACGTCCCGCCCCGCCCGCGCCCTCATTAGCATACATTATATTCACCATTACGTTCAGCTCTGCTTGCAACTTTTTGTGATGTTTTTAATGATACACCCATGCGGGGACACCATTATGCTGTAGGCTTCTTATTTGCTCCATATGGCGTCACAGCAGGTTTATTTCTGTTTTAATTTTAATTTACTACGGAAAAAGTGGCAACAGCTGAAGTACTAATCGCATCGCATCGCAATCGAGTAAGATCGCAAAAAAGTTATGGTTAAAATAATTATATAAGTTAAAAATATTACTTTTCAAAGTGAAAAAAAACAACCAACTTCCAAAAAAAACACTAAAGTGAAAAACAACTTTAATTTCGGAAGTCGGTGGTAAAAAACGAAAATTTGAAACCAAAGACACGTCGTTTTTTTTTTGTAAAACTTTTTATTTTTCACTTTTTAGTACCTACCTTACACAATTCGAATAACACGACCTGCTACGTAAATAACAGACACGGGAACTTATCATAACATCATCCACATAGGCTGTGGGAAAAATACGTAATATTGAAGCTAACTCAAGAACTATACAAGCAAAGTTAATAAAATGTATATACCACCCATATACATTTTATTAACTTTGCTTGTATACTTCTTGAGTTAGCTTCAATATTACGTGTTACGAGTTAGCTTGCAAGCTTCCTCTAACAACTGAAAAAGATTTTTTTTAATCCGTCCACAATTGAAGAAAATGTCAATAGACATACATTTAAAAATAAACATACATACGCTACGAACATAAAACCTCCTCCTTTTTCAAAGTCGGTTAAAAATGAATAGTTACTAATAAAAGTAAAATGAAAAACAATGATAGCTAGTTGGTAGCTGTTGTCGCGCGCAGTAGACGCCCAGCGTCGCGTCGCGCTGATTTAGGTACGTGGCCCACCAGCGCACGTCGCGCACTATTGTACCGTGCATGCAGCTGGGCTGTGCAAAACATATCTTTCAACGAACTTACAATCATAATTTCATAACAAACAATCTAACGAAAGTCGCAAAATTTGGTTACGGCATGCTGTTAATTTTTAATAAGCGATGTAATTGCATAAACGTAGCGTCGGGACACGCGTAAATCACAGCCTGCCGGTCAGCGAGCGAAGCTAATATTTGCATATCGCGATTGATGCGAACCAATCAATACTGCAAATAATGAAAATGTTTTATGAAATCTACAAATAGATTTCACGTGATGCTTGTTATTTTAAATAATTACTTAATGATATTTGGATATATGCTTTAAAATAATTGCTTGCAGTTTTGTGTTAAATAAATTGACGTAGTTTAATTGCAAGTGGTTATAAATGCATGAAATTATGATTTGATTATAGTGCCTATTTTTAATTGCGTAAGAAAAGGACTGGACTTACTCTTGATGAGCTGGGTAAAATGAATTCGCGATCGTGTACGGCTAGTAGAGTAGAGTACCTAAGTACTTTAAAGAACGTAAGTAAATGAAAAAAAAAAAAAAAAACCCGACTGCGTACAAAGTGAACTGTAAAAAGATGGAAACAACATGTCCTATTTCTGTCTCCAATCCACATACTCAAACTAAACAATCTCATGCAGTCGTAGGCATCTTTTTAAATTGCATGTACCTGAACATATAATTTGCATATATTTTTGTAATCACCTTTTAAAACCCTTCATTTTGATACTCCACTCGATAGGTTTGGGACTTTTTTTTCTAAACTTACTTTTTGACGCCAAAGATACGCCATTTTGTTTTATTTTTACAATATTTTTACAATACAACCAGTGACACTCGCGCCATAAAGACGAATCTAACGACATGTTATTCATCAATATTCAAAAATCGGTTCAGCCGTTTAGTAGTTACGAGGGAAAATAGGGACGGACATACATACATACAGGTCAAACACATAACCCTTCTTTTTTGGCTTCGCCGCAGTCGGGTAAAAATAAGATTGTCGCTACTCGGAATAATATATCTATATCTATACTTATAATAAATCTGTAGAAGTAAAAATTCTGTACATTGAAAATATCAAAAAAATAAATGGCAGGGGGTGTTACTAGACCGACACCGAACCCAAAAGTGTGATTAAAAAATTTTTTGTCTGTCTGTCTGTCTGTCTGTCTGTTTGTTCAGGTATCACGCAAAAACTACCGGTTCGATTACGATGAAACTTGGTATAATTATTCTTTAATATCCTGTGCACCACACTGGGTACTTTTTATCCCGGAAAAGTATCCTATCCTACGGTTGGGGGGTGTCAAAGTTTGTATGGAAGAATTTTAACGCGCTGTCCGATTAACTCGAAACTCAATATTTATACTTAGATCCAAAAATTAAGAATAACGTGTATCAGGATTTTTCGAAATTCAACCCCTAAGGGGGTAAAATAAGGGATGAAAGTTTGTATGAAAAATCTTATTCCTTGAGGTAATAAACATGAAACTTCGCACGAATAGTAATCTAAATAAATTATAAAGTTTGTAGTTTTTTGTTTTTCTAAATTACCCCCTAAAGGGGTATTGGGGGGTGTCAGTGTTTGTATGGAAGAATTTTAACGCGCTGTCCGATTAACTCGAAACTCAATATTTATACTAAAACCCATGGGGATGTATGGGGTAATTTCCGACACTCACGCGGGCGAAGCCGCGGGCAGCAGCTAGTTATAAAATAAATAAATAAACTATTATTAACTAGTACCTAGAGTTATTAGTACATAACATTCGTCAATGCTATTTTACCAGGAAAGAGAAAATAAAACTCCCAATTCCTAACTAAATCCATTAAAAGCATAACTGTAACATATCAAAGCGATTCGTTTGAAATAGTTGCAGCTTATCTCTCGCGTGCATGGTTCAATTTCCGGAGAGCGGCTATTTCCTCCTAGGCCTCTGTGGCGCATCTGCGAATACTACGTGATGCTTTTGTATTGGAAACCACTTATTTATAGACATAAACAATCATCTTTATTATACGCGAAGACAAAGATAGATCGAGTGAGAGTCTTTGTGTGAAATAATCCTTCAGACAATTCAAGCTTGGCGTGAAAATAACAAGCAAAATATAAATTGTATCAAACTCAACAATACCCAGTTTACCCAAATCTGTACAAATTTACCTGATCAAAAATGTATAGCTAATCATACGTACGCATGAATGTTATTATCCTGCATTTGTTTTCGGAGGGTAGAAAGTGTTAGTTTTGTGGGAATATTTTGCAGCCAATTGTTACGACATAATACCTTCTCAGGAGACTGTCGCTCTCTGTTACCAGCAAGGTTATTAAGGCGGTAGGAGGCAATATTCGTGTCTCATAGGACTCATAAATATTTTTTATAAGCACGAAGGAAGCGGACGCACAAACAACACCGCACAAAAGCGGCGCAATCAAAATAACACATCGGAGGCGCGCCGTCCAAATTGCTGTGTCAAAGTGTTCTCGTCCTGATTGCTCCATTCTGCTCCCAGAGCAACCTACCATACTTTATTTGCTTTTTGCTTTCTTATCGTTGACACAACGTACTAGTAGGTACTGGACGTGGTAGATCTTTATTTCGATCATTTTAGTCACAAGTAATCTAAAAAAGATGCATAGTGCCCAGATATTATGTATGCAGGTATGTACCGACATAAACACATTATTTATTCGAAGAATATCTAGATATGATACAGGTTAATATAATAGGCCACGGCATGTAGTAACAAAATTAAGTACATGCCATGTACAGTGGCCAGCACATCAAGCTACTAAAATCTGTCAAATTTCTTTAGTAGATTTTAAACTTTATCGCTAAAGCATTAGGTTCAAGTTTGATTGGGAAAGTTTGACAGTTTTGGGTAGCTTGATGTGCTGGCCAATGTACATTATTGTACATTCAGAAGCAAAAGTAAATAACATGGGTTTAGGTAATTACTTGCCATAGAAAACAATAATCGAATCAGATTGAAGAAATAACATTATGAATGCATTTTCTAGTCACCTAAATGTATTTTTTTAACCTTTTTTTCTTTAAACATCATTTTATACTTTTTTTATATGATAATCTGCTTTTGATACTAACTGTACCTTCGTATAATTTAATTTACATAACATAGCATTCGATTTGTAGAACTGGAACTGCAAACATAAACTGAATACATCATGGCGTGCTGCGTTGCTTTACTAGATGAGCACGTAGGAAGAAGGGCGCGGGCGGCCGAGCTCAGCTCGCTCTGACAACGTCGCCCGCTCAGCCTAATTCAATTTCTCCTACTCGCTTAACAATTCCTCCAGCTAAAACGTCTAAGTAGATGGGTCACGGCACCGGATTTAGTTTATTACGAGTAGCATTAAGTTAGCAATTAATCTGAATCCGTAATGGATGGAACTAGAAACGTAAGCATTCAGACTGCGGCTAACTTCCAATAATAGCTGCCTATTCAAATTTGTGAATTAGCATAGTTAACGAAAGCGGTATCATTGATTGCAACAGATAAATCACATTCACTAGCGGATTATTTAATGCGAAGTAATAATTCATGGATATTGTTTTTCACGGTGATGCAATATTGGTGATAAATCGCGTGCAATATTTTAATAATTTTATTTTTCATTTTAAATTAAACCAACTCATTATACTTTGGACGAATAAAATAATCGGAATATCAAAAGTCAAAATGATCGAGATCATGTTTTTGGGAAAAAAGAAAGAAAAATTGTTTATTCTGCACAAACTAAACGCACAATCGAAATTCCTTAAAGGCTCGTATACACTGGCGCGATAACGCGGGCGCGACAAGGGTAGCGCTGCCTGCCGCGCCCGCGATATCGCGCCAGTGTGTACGAGCCGTAATGCAGCTTGCGGTAGGAGTTGATTGGTAGAAAACGTCACGTAAGGAAAAACCGTTATGCGACTTTCTCTCTCTCTCTCTTTCTATTATATACGAGTGAGTGTTCGTGCGAGTATCGCGTATTTTTTTTATTATTGAAATATAATCCTATGGGAATTTCCATTTCCAAAATTGACCAACTTCCCCAGAAAATTTCATCCCCTATTTTATTTCAAATCCCTCTTTAGTGCTCACTTTCGTTATACAGGGTAGATTTTCGAGATGGGGCAGTAAGGGCTTGTAAACAAAACTGCGATGCGAAGCGAATTCGCAATGCTGAAGCTTCGTTCCTAAGAAAATCAGAAGCTGTTGTCGCAGATTTTTGTACGAGCCCTAAGGGCAGCTACCTTACCCGTTGTAGCTACAGGAAAACGGACTTAGGGGAGTGTCCTTAACTTTTTGAGACATTTTGATCTGCATTCACATAATTTGAAAAAAAAATGTGCACTCAGCAAGAAAATGGGCAGTTTACACAAAACACCTTTTTTGATGCCTATCGATCCTGTTTATTATAAGGATCAAAAAACTCTATTTGACCATCTGAGGTTTGAGTACTAGAAAAGTCATAAATCTCTAAAAACTTTTTCCATACTTTAGGTAGGAAAAAAACTTCAACTTATTTTTTTATGATCGACAGACTGGCAGAAAATACCATTGGATAATATCCTGGCCGTTTTCTAGTAGCAACAACGGTTAAGGTACCTGTCCTCCTTACTGCCCCATCTCAAAAATCCACCCTGTATATGGATCTTGTCAAAACATGCTTCTAGACCCAGTGGTTGAGACTGTCGCCGTTGTCTGTCAGTTGAACTTATGAGTATTATTCATATTAAGTACATACATAGATAATTATTGACTGCGTCGCGCGGCATCGCTCTCGTGAATGTCTAAATTTATCCCACGGCCCACGGGATCGTACTACAGGGATAAAAAGCCCCGGTTACTAACCCAGGTCATAGTCTATCCGTGTGCCAAATTTCAACTAAATCCGTACAGCCGTTAAGGCGTGAAAAGGTAAGTAAAAAAGACAGACAAAGTTAATTTCGCATTTATAATAATATTAATATGGATTTAGTACTCTTCAAATACGATTAATAAAATTTCAGTTATCATTTAGACTTACATTGCATTAATTAATTAGTCAATACAATCACAAAACAAAAAATAAAAATAACCATCTTTTGTTACAGATAAATCTATTTTTCACATTTTTGTACTTTGTATTACTTCCATGTGCAGTCCTGCGATTAGCCGTACACCAAGTTTCTGAAGCGATGCGCAATGTTGGGGAATATTCTCCCATTCCTCTATCAATACAATTTTTAGCTCACGAAGCGTAATTGGAACGGGGTTTCATCGCCTCACACACCGCCCGAGCTCGTCTCAGGCATGCTGGATAGGATTTTGGTCGGGGCTGGGTACTAATACTCACCTTGAAGGTAGTATTCACTATTCCAGCAGTATGGGAACGGGCATTATCATGCATAAAAACAAAGATGCTAAGTACTCTACGTATGTTTCGTTAATCAAAGTGCCGTTTTTGGTCAGCATTAGCTCTGTGCGATTTTCAAAGGAAATTCCAACCAACACGAGTACGAAGCCACCACATACAACTGTTTCTTAAATACAGGCAATATTCGCCGTTTTCCGTATACATTACGAATTAGCCGTCCAAAATGAAATAATTAGGCGTTGGTTTCATGTTACTTTTCACCAATCTGTTAAGCCTTTCATCATGTTTATACAGCGTACATTTTGATTCGACTGTCTACATGACCTTTTACCAATCCTCAAAACTCCTATAAATGCGTTCGTGTCTGCCTAGCAATACGATGCCCATTGTCCATTGGCGGGGTCTAAATCGCTTTACAGTCCATGCACTTGGGTTGCTTCCTCCTAGGCGTGGAAACTGAAATCATCCTCCGGACTTTAATGGACAAGTATGTGCGCAAAAACAGGTACACTCGCTGTTCCTTTACTCTCATAGTCCGATGGGGCAGCAATCTGACACGACCTTGGAGATATTAGGCGCAGGACCAACGGCTTAATGTGCTTCCCGAGGTCATACCACCAACTTCCAGACTCCGGGCTGCTACTGATGAATTCCTAATGGTAAAACCCATTCACACTTAGCACGATCTTAGAATCGAACGCAGGATGCTTCGTACATATGACCCTGATTGTTTTTGGTCTGCATTGGTTAGAACCGGTTTCCTCGAACCGTTGAATAACCCGTTGCACTGCTGTGTAGCCTTACTGTTTCTCAGGAATCGGAGAATATTCCCTAATATCACCTCAAAATCTTGGTGTATGGCATGCGTAATCGCAGAATATCTGTATTGATAGCGCACAGAGATAATATTTCCAGTAGGTGTACCTATTAAAATGTGGATAATATAATGAATAAAAATTCAAAAATTAATCTAAATAAATATCTAATAAATAAATATTCAAAATGTTTTAATTAATGTATGAATTATTTTTAAAAGATGGGTTGTTTTAATTTTTATACGTATGTAGACTTGACGCATTTTGAATTAATGTAATTTTAATACGTTAAATCCCACCAAAAACATTTCATGTAAAGTAGGTAAGTTATCACATCGAAAGTAGAGCCAAGCCCCCAACTCTACAAGACCCTAACTCAACAAACCTTTCATCTTGGTCAAAATGTACGGCTTGGCCGTTTCGCTGCGTTCGTACAAACACTCCTATGGGCTAATGGTAAGAAATTAAGTCACTGGTCTTTAATGTTGTGTCATGCAATAATTCAATGGAACGGGCTAGCCATACATTTCGAACAAGATGTAAGGTTAGAAGCTTGGTTCTACATTAGATCAACTTTTTTAAAGTGAACGCGTTATATAAGTCTTGGCTTTTCTTACATGAAATGTTTTGGTGAGATTTCATTTATTTATTTTAGCGGTGATATTGTACTGATATTACATTTACAAGATAAATCATAACCCATACTTCTAGCATAGTCGGGTGAAAAAGGTATATCTTGCCAGCAGTTAATTTCCTCATAGCCAACGAATAGGTTCTTCTTCCTTGCTTATGTATATGCTAATCTAGCTTTTATAACAAACTAGTTGTTGCGCGCGACTTCGTCTGCGATCCAGGATGAAAAGTAGCCTATGTCCTTCTACAGAAGGGCAATTCCCGTAATTCTTAAGAACGTTTTTCATCGATTCGCATCTTTTTCGCTTTCTGTCAAAAATTCAATCAATTTCCCAACATTTTTGACAAGAATGACAGATTGCGACTTCAATGTGAATTTTTCGTTTTTTAAGTACGAGAAATTCTACATTCGCCTTTGAACCTTACTTACATTCTATATTAATTATTAGGTATTTGTAAAATTCAAAATATTTGTAAATGATAGTTGTCTCATTATTCTACACTGATAAATATTGTCTGTGATAAAGAAAAAAACACCTTTTATCGTTTTAAAACATTAACAAATATTGACAGCTTACTACTATTAACGAGTATCTACCGTTCTTAATACGTTCGTGTATTTAGTATTAAGATTAACTTGTATTTCTCATGTTAAGTGAATTTTATTCTTTTTGAGAAATAAATGTAAACCGTAAAGCCTCGTATTCACTGATCAAATGTCCCGCGGCACGAGTCGCTTGAGGCCGCGTCCTAATAGAAAGCGATCGTCGGAAAACCGAAAGGCGCCTTCTGCCGGCGTGACCACGCGTTCTGGATCACCGAACAAAAAGTAACACATGAATGCGACAATCGCATGACGGTGGCTTTCTAAAACGAAGCGGGGTAAGAGGTCGGGCGATGTCGACCAACGTCGCCAGATAACTTGTCTCACGACCTTTTTTATCGTTTTGATTTTGCCCGATAGGTATGTCGTGCGACATCTCTAGAGACACGTGTCACGGGAAGCTTTATCCGTTCAAGCCTGTCCGGCCGTGCACGGTGCACGCACGACCCATGACGCAACGCGTTTGCGCGTTTCTTTTGCAGTTGCAGGGCAAGAAACCATTGTGCATAGTTCATTTTGGAACTATCCCTATGTTGCATTTTTGGTTTTCTTCATCCAGAATAGTTTTGTGTTATATACTGTTTATTGCATAATATACTCTTTGGTTTACTGTCATGGGGGTTATATACTGTTTATTGCATAATATACTCTTTGGTTTACTGTCATGTCCCCCACACGGAGACCCCACTGCTCTATAAACAACGATTTTCTAGCGAAACCCAATATTAAAAAATATGCGAAGCTATGAGGGTTTTTTATTATGTTTTTTTTTTTGGTTCGTCTTGCCGGGGGCACTGCGGTGCCCCCAGATAATTGTAAGCTATTTTGTTTTTTTTTAATAGTATTAAATCAACTATAAAATACAGTTGGTTTGAATAAGCTAGAATTCTTAGTTTCAGAGATATTAAGGTTCTGTTGGTGACCCGAATTCCTTTTTCTCGAGTTTATAAAGATAAACTTTGATTACTCTTACAAAAAACCATAGAATGAAAAAAAAGCTGCGTTAAATTGCTCCATGCACTCGTTTTAAAGATTATGGTGTAACAACTGGTCTTCCTTTAGCAGCCGAAAAGATTGTCTTTTATTTTCTTTTCATATGAATTCTGAAAGGAATGAGTTTCCGTTTTCCCCAATCGAAATGCGGTGTTCGCAATATTCTCTTCGGTTTCGTTAGAAACAATTTCATTTCGCTCATGGTCCTTTCAGCTCGTATGTAACAATGAGTTTAATCCTATTAAAACGGACACACATTGTGCCAGAATTGTAGCGTGGTGGCTTTGGTCTGTCGCCGGTCGCATCGGCTCCCTACATCTACTAACCGGAACCAGACCTTAAACAGAATTAAACATGGTTTAATTTCCCTACTGAAGCTACGCTGAAAAAGCTCCGCCTAGTCGAAACACAACTATGCCGGGAGGAAATAAAATAGCAAGGGAAGCGATGCGGGCGTCGGACGAAGCGATTATGCAGTCGAGAATAATGGGCGCCGGTCCACATGCACGTTTTTGTTTGTGGTCTGTGACGCGATTTATACGCGAATTTCTACCGTCGCTGAAGTGAGCACTATTCACAATAATTGCTTTGAACAAAATTCCCTCACACGTGTCTTTTGTTCTAGTCCACAACTCGTTTTATAATATAGGAAACATGCAATAAAATTATGGTATTTTTGTGAGACACTTCCACGACGCCTCCGCACAACATATATATTTAAAGGGATTCATTCATTGTCAGAAACTTTTATTTAGCTCTACTTGTTAGTTGTACGCTCATTTTATATCAAGAGCAATCCACTTATTCCTGAAAAGAAAAAAATTGGTACTCTTAAACTTGAATCAGTGAAATGCTTTCTGAAACAAACAACAGCTGGAAGTACTTATTTCTTTTGCTTGGGCTGCAACATTACCGTGGCGGTTACCATTTTAGAGTAGCTACTATTATTGCAATCTCTTCCCTTTACTTGGTTTGTTTTCTTCTAAAAGGTTTTCTTTGGTATCGGGAGGTATATAGTATCTGTTAAATCCAGACGTTGGTCTGTGAGCGTAACTTTTAATAGCTTTATCAGTAGTCGAGCAGACCGCGTTCTATATCTCCGCGCCCCTACTACAGATTCCGGCGCTACCGAGCCTTCATCAACCTTTATTAACCGCTGCAAACTCGGAACACCGTCTCGTCTGATCTCTTTTTCTGCTGAATTTGATAAAATCTAAACTCAATCACGCCATTTCTCGCTAAGTACCCTCCAAAAAGATAGTACACATTTTACCTCTTTAGCTGAAATGGCACATAATGATTAAAAATTCTAGTTTTAAATGTTTGAACTGTACCTACACTATAACATTTTTATTGAATCATTCAACTACTTATGATAAGGGATCACCTGATTATTTTGTAATATTTTTTATAACTGGCTTCTATTAATTAAATACTTCAAATCCAACCGTCAAAAGATACTTAAAGTTTATAATTTATGTGTATTTACAATATCTACAGCGTTACACTCGCTCTTTTTTATTATTACGCAGAAACCTCGGCCTGGGCGTCCTTACTTACAAACTTTTCTTGATTTTCGATGAATAGTGCGCTAGTGCACAATCAATACCAAAAGAGAGAAGAGTTGACGGATTAGAGAACTCTTACAAGAAGTTTAACTATCAGACGACGCCTGCACGATACTAATTTACCAGGTCACGTCGCCAGAAAAAAACTGTATCCATCAGTCCGTAAGAGATTTGACCTCGTTCTTGGATAAGTCACAATTTGTTTATTTTGGTCAAAATTGAACATAAGATGTTGAATAAGAGCGAATTTCACTAATAGAACTGAACGCAATCAGCACAACTACAACGCGTTCAAGAGCTGTCAGTGTCAATTACTCTATAACAATGATGAAACTGACAGCTCTGGAACGCGTTTTAGATGTGCTGATTGCATTCGATTTCATTGGTAAAAACCGCCCTTAGTCAATAAAAACATAGATTAATATTCTTTTTTACAAAAATCAAGTTCTCATATATAAATGAAGATGCAACTGTCATTAAGTTTATTTCCAAAAATTTATCCGTCAGTGAAAGCCTTACAACTTAGGTTATAAATTGTTCGAATGGATCGTTTTGGCACAAATATAGCCTGAATGTCGGCTGCATTTCCCCACAGCAAAATGCCGTACGACATTACACTACGGAAATAATTATAATATACTAATTGAGCTATATCTACATCAGTCAAATGACGGATTTTATAGACCGCGTAGGCTGCAGAGCCGCTTGGACGCATCAGCCGTATGAGTACCTATTTACAATAATCGTTACGGTACCTTCTTTTTTTTTTTTCAAATTGCGAATTTATTGTAGGTATGTCAGATAGTAGGTAGGTAGAGATCGTTTACTATAAAACTGCACGCCCCTCCACTGCTTGTTGCATACACTTTTCAAAATGTTCGTATATACATTTTTGTAGACGGGCGTTTTATAGTAAACGATCTCTACCCATGTATTAATCAAAATAATGATTTATTATTTTGACATATTGTTGAAACTAGACTAGAGTTTCATAGGTCTACGGCACTCCTGCGCTAGTTAAACCCTTTACAGAGCGTGCATTGTGAACATATTTGTCCGTCTGGATGTGCACCACTTTAGAGTTTATGGTATTGGTAAAAGAGTTCACTGCCGTTAAATCTGCCATAAACAATCAAATTTACATTTATTGGTCGTCGTCAGTCCCATAAATATACAGCGAGCGAGCTGCCAACGACATTTTGAGTGAATATCTGGTGCCATTATACCAGGAATAGTGGCGTTTCGTGAACTCACCGATGTGCATTAATTGAAATCACCAGTCAATTAAAGTCGGTGCCGGCAGTGAGCGCCGTGATGTCGTTGCTCTCTGCACGCCAATTATTGTCATTTGTTCAGCCATCCACTCGTGTACACCCTTCGGTCACGCGGCACGATACGTCACACAACACATGTAGGCATCTAACTGCCTGTGTCAACCGTCCACGCTGATCAATTTGTCACCATGGAAAATCAAAACGTTTGTTTGTTGTTAGCTTGCAAAAATATTTTTTATTGACACCATAGCATGCTAAGCGGCAACTAAAATAACAACGACGAGATTTCATGCAAACAAGAAACAAAACTTTGCACTCTCGACGGCATGTAAGTAGGTGTGTAAGTCCAATAATTCAAGGGGAGCGGGTGGTCGTAATGTTGGAAATTTCCAAGGCACTCCGAAAAGTTGGGATCTTCCGGGTCCAGTGAACTAGTGACGCTCACTGAATCCTTATCTTTATGTTCGTAAGTGCTTTAAATTATACCATTCTTAGTTGTTACCTTAATTAAGACATATAAACGAAGCAAAAGGAGCATTTTAGGATCGTCTCAGGTGGCGTTCTGTAGTTTCTGCTTACCGTCATGGGAAAAAGGCGTGAGTTTATGTATATGTGTGTGTATTTTTTTATTAAATAACGGGTAGGTATAGAGTTTGGAAGATTCAATGAATGTACCCCAGTCTGTTTTCCCAGTTTGTGAAACAATGCAATGATTGTGCAATTTATGTAAGTGACAGTTACAATGATTATTATTCATACTCGAACGTCTCCCGTATTCGACAGTTTCGGAGATTAAAAAACGTAGTCAGCCACTACTGTGCACATAAATTGATTTACAACATATGATAGATGTCGTGGAAGGTTGTGAATTTATTTATTATGTTTGCTATAATATGACCATCGTGACACAAGTTATTTCGCCAGTTTATGTAATTTGTCATGCATAAAATAGATGACGTGACGGAGAGAGTACATTATATTCGTTAAGTATAATCTCTTTTTATTATTGAAAAGATTAATATTTACCTGTTTAAAATTGTTCGGTAAAACCTTTCTTCTTCCTTAAAAAAAGTCGGGAGGTTGACTTGACCAACAAATGCCGACTTGCGACTGACTGCGAACTGCGCCATGGCTTACTTTATATACGGTCTTATTGGGTTTATCTTTCATTCAACGGTCAGTTTTATTTTGACAATTTGTTTTATGTAACATCTGCACAAACTAGCTAGCTCATGATGGTATACCCAAGTATTGTAAATTATCTGGTAAATATGTTCTTCGTGAGCTGGTTTTTATTCGGTATTGTATGAAAGCAAGTATCGGTTAAACGGATCATGTAATAAGTTTAGATGGTCGGGCGCTAGGTAGCTCACAGTGTAGCGGCGCAAATACAATGGGAACGATGGCGCGACGACGACGGAACCGGATAGCGCCTATTGCCGGCGCACTCGGTGCCGATAAGAGCCGCCGAGGCGGTCGCGCCCGCGCCGCGCCATGCCGCTACCGACGCCTGCCCCTGATTTATGTACGACGTGTCTCCTTTTTAATGAGTCCGTAAGAAGATATCTCCCTGAACACCACAATAAATTTCCGAGCTGTGACTTGCCAAAATGTTTCAACGTCGATATCTGCAAACAAACCCAGTCCCATTCCGTTAATCTGCCGAAGCGAAGAACGTATCGCGTATATAAGTCGTGCTTATCTCGGGTAATGGCCGCCTATCTAGTTGATCTGCCAGTTTTATTTATAGCCATGTTTTCCTTTACGCGCTCCTTCCAATTTGTGGAGAGTGAAAGGGATTGTTATGAGGCTGCCATGTTTCATAGCAATAAACATGTGTATCCAAAATAACGACATTAACTATTTTTCTTTTAGGTGCTTTTGTTACAAAATGCTTGTGACGATTGTTTCCCTTCCCTATTGTTTGCGTTATTTTCACTTCTCCTAAAGCGATTTGTAACAGCAAGGAACACAGCGCACATTTAAAGCGTTTTTTTCCTAAAAAGATATGATGCTACTAATTCCAAGTCATTTCGATTCTTGAAAATCTACATAATGCACAAACTACTGTTTTCATAAAAGTCAATACTTAAATAGCTAGAGATTGTGATGAATGTCACACAATTGAACAAACGGAACTCAAGTGTGTAACGTTATTTATCTGGCATCGATTTAAACAATTTCATATTATGCTTACTCCTATTTTTATTTGTAAATTATTAATTAAACTTAAATCAACAACATCATATTTTAATTCAACTGCTGTTTTCTAGTTATCTTATAAGCCGTTAGCCCCAAGGGGAAATTCTCTGGAGCTTTAAGGGAGGAGTTTACAAAAAACGATTATACAGCTAACTTGTATTTATAAACAGAAGTCTAAGTACCAACTTCCTCGTTTTTAACTTCAAAAATTACGAACTTCCATACAGTTTCCAAAAAACAATAATACAACTGACTTTACACAAAACGATAATACAACTTACTTATAATGAACCAACTTCCAAGTTGTTCACCAGAGCATCTTTTGTTTTATCTTTCAGTAATTTGGTTTGAACAATTGGATACGACCTGCAGCCGTCTGTCTACCCCATATGATTGTTTCATGCATTTATAATTTTTTTTCATTGCATAATGTGGTCACCTTTTAAGAGAGTACCTCACGAAATAAGGTTGTAATTGCTAGCGAAGCGCAAATACTACTCACACACATATTATAATGTCACATGTGATGTGAACCATCAATATTTAACGCAGTAACAATGGTATTCATAGGAAAGTTTGTTTAAAGTAGAATACCGTAAGTCATTAATAAAACGGTTTAAATAAAAATGTCCCGGGAAGCCTGAAAAACGAATGGCGGGGGCGGGTTAAAACACAGAGCGGTGGTTGCGTGCCCCCTCGTTACGGGCACCGGCGGCGCGGCGTCCGCGCTCGTTCTGTGTAAGTAGTGCGTTCATCCTGTTAAATTTATTGCCGCTTTTATATCAGCCGTTACAGAGAGGTCCCCTTTCGTCCGTATCGGGCCGCGCGGAGCCCAGCTTAGTGAAGTCGCAATTACGTTTTACCGGCTTTGAGTCCAACGGAGGCGACTTTTGCCGTCCATCGAATCGTAATGGAATTAGCGTTTCAGTGCTCTTTTAATTTGTCTTCTATCCTCGTACTAAACGAATCTTCTACCTGAACTGTTTGCTCTCGACGTAACACATTTATGATGAACAGGGTATTTATCTAATTCGTAATCTATTTGTGTTTATTTAAACCATAGACGTGCTTGTATGTGTTTAGAGTACCAATTGTATCTCATTGGCATTCAAGTCATTCTCATTCGTCTGCTGATAATGCGTCTGATGTTATTTTGAAACAACCCTTATCCTCTCTCAGCTAACGATGTAACGTAATATAACAATCGTATACTGCTACTATTCTAACAAAGACGTCGCATTTAAGTATGACAATTAAATTCAATTATTTATGTATCCCGTTCAGCGCGTTTGGGTTAAACTGCCTTGCGTAGCAGGCGCGTAGCAATAGTGCTACGAGCGTAGCACGCAGTGCGTTTTGCTATTGGGAAGTATATGACTATAATAAATTGGTATATGTTTTCTTTTCCCATATGTATAGTTTTTTTTTAAGTAATCGAACTTATCATACGTGAATATAATGCTCCTGTATTTGCTCGCACAAATTGCATACCTTACCTACATTACTTTTAACAATCCATTATTTGACAATTTTCAGTTCGTGTACGTACTACAAGGTGAAGCGCTGTCTTAAATTTAAGACAGCGCTTCGGAAGTTAATCCTTCTTTATAAACGAGTTCTTGAGTCTTAACAAATTGCAATAGATGTTGTGCATTAAAAATAAGTCGGACGTCACCTGTAGAGAGAGCACGGCGCGCAGCTCATCTAACTTGCATGTGCCGGCACCCGGCGCCGCCCGCGTCACGCCGCGCATCTCATTACCGCTTGGCACCTAGCTACATCGCAATATGCCACACCACACGTACTGATTCACTGCACTTTTTTGACATACCTTTCCTAATATGGATACCAAAACCAAGTCCACCACTCAGTCTACAGTCATTATAAAATGATTACGGTAACTTATTTTCAAAGTGATTTAATTACATAATATTTCGTACCAAGCAATATTACGATGTGCCGTGAAGCATATATTTTACAGGACGAGTATCGAAGTAAAAGATTATCTCAGGGCGAACGTCGAAACTTTGAATAAGGATATTACCCTTAAAATTTGAACGCCGATATATTGTTACCTCGCCTAAAATGTAATATTGACGTGTGCATTGTTAACAACAAGCAGCCGGGACGGCGGGCAAGGTCGGAACTCGCTTTGGATGAGGCAATTTTATGGGTTATTGAAAGATAGTCGTCTTCAGCGTGCAACCCTAAGTGATGAGATCCGGCCGAACCCCGGCCTTCATAACGTTTGTAATACCATTTTACGACCAGCTTAGGACGTAACTTATACATTTTTTGAATAACTTTACGCGCTGCTTAGAAAAGAATTACTACAACCCGCCCCACCGAGATAGGCTTATATATTATACAACATGTACTTTACGACGGAGGTGTTTGCTGACTATTATGATGTTCATTTGCATTCGAATACAAATATGGCCTACAAAAAGAAAAAATAATCAGCACAAATAATTTTTCATGCTGGTTATTTTGTAAGTACCATACTCGTATTTAGAAACTTTGTTTCGCAAACAAAACTCAATGATAATAAGGCCGGTAAAAAAATAAATTAAATATCAAAAGCACCAATATTCACTGAGCACACCCAGTTGCGTCACTTTCAGATTTTATCTTAACAAAATAACCCCAAGGTGGGACCGCTACGCACAAACGTCGCACTTACCAGCAAAACGACATCAACTCTAATACACGTTTCGCGTGTTCCGCTCCCGGTGTGTATAATAAAAGTAACATTTTTGTTACAGTTCCATTTTAGCCAAACTATGTTTGTACGTATTGAGTAGAAATCGTACGGGTCAGCACACGTGTTCCGCACATACAATCAGCCGTTAGGGCACACCCTGACACCCCTAAAACGATTTGATTAAACTCATAAAACTCGAGGTAGCTTCCTACCGCCGCCGCCCGGTGGACGCGCCGCGGCCCACGATAGAAAAGTTGAAGTTATATGAGCCCTTCCCCAAGAGCCGCCTGCCTGAACCTCCGCTCCACCAACCACCTTTTAATAACACAGTCGAGTGCTTTCACCACCACGATTAAGATGACTGTGAATAATTACATTTGTAACTCTTTTTGTTTTTTACCTGGAGCAAGTAAACCATGCCAAGGTATTAATATCAAGATGATGGAAGTACAGACTATGAGCGAATTAAAAGATTACGTGGTAGTCTTTGTTATTCCATTACACAATGCCTTCATTATACCTGGCCTACTAGTAGGTATATCGACTTGTAACATTACTTTGCCGAACCGAAGTCAGACCAATTCTACCAAGTTTTCGTATCACGAGGTCTGTGCATTATGTGCTCTAACAGTAATAATAAGGAAGAATCTTTTTAAAAACAAGCTTTTTATGTACTAAAAAAACCGGCCAAGTGCGTGTCCGACCACACACAATGAAGGGTTCCGTAGCTGGGATGAATTTATCCCAAGAACAAACTAACATTGTAGTTGAAAAACATGTTCTCCCATACAAAATGTATGGGAGAACATATTTTTGCAACTGCAAATGTAAGTTGGTGGATAATTACTCGTTACCTTGTAGAGCCTACTTAGCTGTGATAGTTTTCCTTTTAATTTCGTTGTATACACTACTGTTGTGAATTTTTCCACATATCCAGAACTTACCATTTAGCTGGCAAGGGGGGGGGGGGGACACCTGACTCTAACAAAAAATTAGCAATTTATAGCTTAATATTTCGCGAACGGATCCTTCAATCCAAAAATGGTTTTTACAAACTCACAATATTATTGAACGATCTTTCCAAAGATACCGCACACCATGGGATAGACGAAAAAAAATTATAAATCCCCACTTTACGTGTAGGGGAAGTACCCTAATTTTTTTTATATAATGTATACTCATGCCAAATTACAGCTTTCTAGTACTATCAGTCTTTGCGCTAAGCCGGTTACACACGGACAGACAGACGGACATGGCGTAGCTATAAGGGTTCCTTGTTGACTACGAAACCCTAAAAAGTACTAAATAAAACTTACGTAAGCTTGTTTTTAAAAAGACTTTTACTTATATTTTATTTTGTACTTTTTAGTATTAATTAACACTAATTATCTTTTCTATCACGTTCACAAATCCAACGAGCCCAAACACTACAGGGCTATCTTGTAAGGTCGCGGAGTGCCTGTGGCCACCATCTGCCTCTATAATCAGACCCTGGACTACACCTTTGGCTATACTTTTTGTCAAGACAAAACAAACGAACGAACACAAAATGGCTATCTTATTTAGTTGAGGAAATCCTACGTCGAGCTTCCGGCTCCATAGACTACTACCGTTTGAGATAACGTACCTACTTGTCAAAACAAATCCAAATGGCTGAAACAAAACAGGGCTAACTTATTTGGTTGAAGATTGACCTCCTTGCGGCTCCATCATCCGTCCACACGATGTTGCTATCTTGTTTAATTGAGGAGTTCCTATGCCCGATAACCAACTGCATCATCAGACTCTGGAAACCACCTAGTAGAATAGCACTTGTCAATACATAATCAATGAGTCCAAACACGTGATGCTTTCTTGTTTGGTTGAGGAGTTCCTATGGCCAACTTCCGGCTCCATCATCAGACCAGCTCCAGGATCATTTTTTCAAAATCTCTCGGTAGTTTCATAAGTATGCCAAGTTTTAGCTCAATCGGATGCCAAGAAGTGCTTGAAAAATGGATGACAATTGGAGTAATTGGAAACATACAAATAAAGCGTGTAAAAACACTATCAATCATGTTGTGTTTACCAAACAGAAAGAGAAGTATTTTATTAATAAGCAATTTTAATCATGATGCCAGTTTATTGCTGGCCCTACTGACAGCATATACTTCATAATCTTTCCTTGGTGCCACTAAAACTACGAGTATGATATATTCCTTCATCACGTACGGGCCGAGGAACATCGGTCTGATAACGGTCCTGAAACCTTAAGAACTAAAGTACTGGTTGCTTTTGCTGCAACGTTTTACGTAAACACATGCGTGCCCTGCCTCTTTATTGGATGTTGTTACCAAGTATCGAATCCCAGAGCTTACGGTGCTGGCGCGTGCACGTCAAACTTCGCTAACCGCCCTTAAGAAAGTTGGTAAAGTTGCCTCCCGTCGGAGATGTGCTATGCCGTGCCGCTCTCGCGACGTTGCCGACCTCGTGTAAACTGTAATCCCTCAGATGATGCTAGGATTTAGCAGCTTTATATTACCTCCGCTGGAAGTTGTTTGATAAATGTTGTCTTTAACAACCAAAGATACAGATCAGACATTTATCACTTCTTTATATCTTCGAATAAAAATGATCTTCCGTTCCTAATCCTTAATTATTTTCGATCAATGTGCTCAAAAACATTGGGATTACTTACCTATTTTCGTTTGTATCGTATGAGTTCAGTTCGGCGAAGTAAAAGCCGCGGATAGCTCAAGGATTCGCGTCCTCGCACTCCACTGCGCGTGAATGGCGCTCGCGTCGTATTATCAACCGTCACTTCGCTCGACAGGTGTCGCCTTCAGCCAACTCGAGAGTAAATTACTAGCTTCGAAGTCGCTGAATCAACCCGACTCCTTAATCGATTTTCAAACCACTCGCCTAAGAGCTTGAGACACAAATGAGTATAAATGACTACCGCAAAATTTAAGACCGCATCGATGCAGTTTCATATTATTATCCTTGGCTTAACTTAAATTCAATCTAATGAACAAGAGTAGCAATCATATACATACTAAGAACTCGCATAGAATTAACTGAATGTATTTAAATATCTATGTATGTTCGTGTAGCAGTTGAATAGCAACATCTTGCATGCTAAGCGCGAGCTACGAGCTCGTTTTCGTATTTAAATAGGGAAATGGGAAACAGACGCGGTGAGTCGACGAAGCACTGGTGCCGTGGTATTGTTTTAATTAAAGTAATTGGAGGAGGCACGTTGAGAGCCGCCGCTCGGTTGGCATGATCTGTGCCTTGAGGATTTACACCAATTTAAGACCGAACCCAGCCAGGCGTCAATTAACGGTACGAGTCCTACTCCATCGTATAACTGTCTACGATTTATATTAGTATGTATTATAATGAAATCGTAAACAAACATGTAACTCATTGTAAATCTATCATGTTTATGTTAATTTAGCTGCTACTACAGAAATATAGGTACCTACCTAAGTGTTACGAAAAAGCTCCCGATGTTTTATAGACATATTGTGTATCTATTTTTATTTGCAGAACAGTTGCTTTCTTTAGTTTCTTTCTGTACGACAAATGTAGCGGTGGAATATGAGAAACGAAACGAAAGAAACTGACACTAACAAAAAAGCAACCAAAGATAAACGGAAACGGACTCGGTCATAAAGAAAAGTAGAAGGTATACGGTCTCTGCAACAGAAAACTTTGTGGGGAGTCACTCTTTAGCTATCTGTTACGTAAGTAAATCTTTGTTAACAAATAACGCTCATTTTATATGGGTATAATTAACTTTGTTTCATAACGTACTTTTATAACCTAAAAGAATTGTTTAATCAACGTAATGCGCAATGATTTTCTAACATCACCTCTATGTATTTCTTAGAGGAATCTTCATCACCACCACGATAATAGAACATTTACCTGTAATCAGGCAAATGTTCTATTTTCGTAGCAAAGCTCGGATTAACCCTTCGCCGAGAGCGCGTTTGTACAAGTTTCCTTAAAGTAATTAAAGGTTCAAGCAATTTGAACTCTGAAATGAAAATTCATAATCTATTTATCTGCAAAGGTATCTGTAAAAGAATTTTGTATTCTAAGTCATACAGATAAAAAGATAAATAAACATTGCAAAAATGTTTGATTAGTTTAACAAGCGCAATGAGAACTACAAACGTACAGACAGACACATGAATCTTTATAAAGCTAACATGTGTTTTCCCAACCGCACCGGTGGGAGAGCGCGCATCGCCGAAAACAGTGAATAATGCAAAGGCCTTACGAATCGGATCATATTTTTTCAGAGAAATGTGGAATCGCGAAGTGGCAAAACAGAATTTAATATTCGTAAAAGGGTTGACGTCGGGATAGGGGCAGCGCGGCAGTTGACGCGTGCCTGCTCTAGGAGTTTTTTTGGCTACTTTCCAAAATCAATATCTTCGGATACACAGGCCGTCGCGCATTTTGCACTAATCTTACCGAAAAGACGCCGTGCAGTAGACTTTGTAGATGTGCTGTCAATGATATTTTTCATAAATCAACATTATTTAATTTTCTTTTATAATATTGCAAAATGTCTAAACTCCTCGCATATCTCCGAAGTTTGTACAGAATTAGATAGATAATTAGAGTTAAAGATTATTACAAAAAGCTTACACATATTTATTTTCCTAAAAGACGAAGAAAATGTCTAATATTAAATTTATTTATAACTTTAAAGTATATCACAGGTTTATGTCAAATATTATTATCGTACGACCAAAATATCACGTCGAAATTAAAACGCTCGGGGACACGTGAATGAATAATACATGAAAAATAAATCTTTCCGAAGACATTTCTTTTTCTGAGTGGAATTTACAGTACGAAAATATTATCTGCCATAAGATCAACACAATAGGAACAGCCTTACTGCTGTAGATCAACATCTGTCCTTACTTGGGACATTCTATCTTGGAACCAGCTTAGGTTTCCTATGGAAGTTCCATATCTGTAAGATAATTATACCTGGCAATAATTTGATAATATATTAAATCAAACTCCATTTTGTTATTCAGCAGGATAAGTAAAGATTTGTTCATTAATTGATAAATGATTGACATGCCATCATAAGCACGGGTAATAAGTGAAGATACTCTTTTTAAATGAAATTAACACAGTTTGTGTGGAAATGGGTAGGCGGCGGAGTGGGCGCAGTCGGGTGCGAAGTGATGCGCGCCGTGCTCGAGAGCTCGGTTCATTTAAAGGCACTTGTCTGTAATTGCAGAGCGACTAAGACTTTACCCTGACTGAACGGCAGGCGTTATCGAATAAAAAAAGTTTTAATGGTATGCCTTTGTCGAACCTTTATAGGCTTCGCAAAACTTATCTCGACCTACTTCCATCTTCACAGTTTTATAACCCTCAAGTCCTAACACGCAATGTATCTCTGCTATGAATTTGTTTACGTAGCCTTACTTTACTACCAATTAGGTGCTCGCACTTGAATAAGAAACTTAATAATCACATCAATTTTTTTTACGCGAATGTGTCTTGAAGAAATGCACTTCGGAAGGATACTCAAAATAAAAAATACCAGATAGCGGTTGCAATTTCGTCGGAAACGCAATAAATAGCTCGGGCGGCGCCGCTTGACCCACTTCCTGTTACATGCCGAAACGCCTGCGATTTAATCGCACCCTGCCTCACTCCATCCTTCCGTCGAGACCCCACACGCTTCGCTTCTTTGCCCCATAATTATTAAATCCATTCCGAGCTCGCCAAGAAAGGGGCACACCCAAATAAAAAGCTCTACCGGACCTAGTGAACCATGCACATTAACATCAATAGCGTGTTCGAAATGTATTTTAGGGCAAGTTTATACAACATTCTTAAGATCTTTCGTGCAAAACCCAACCGCATACCTGTCGCATAACACTCGTAGACGCCGAATGGCATAAATAATCTTATGAATTTAAAGTTATTTCCCTCATCAGACCGCACTATGACATTATTTTATCTACAGCTATAAACTGAAAGTTACGTTTGACAGCACATGGCATCTTAAACATTGTTCACATTGTATCATGTCGTTCAGATTCGCAGTATCAATGCTTTTTTATTCAGTGGAGAATGCAACATCGTGTAGCCACCACCCTGATTCACGTTTTCGGTTGAGTTCACATGGTGGCAAGTGCGGGAGGCGCGGGCCGGCGCGAGCGTCGCATCTGATAGCGAAGCGGAAATTGCGCGGCGCGTCGCGTGCGCCGTCCGCCGCGTGTCCGTGACGTGCACTCTATTCGCTTGCTATTTTATTTCGCTTTGCTACTCTCCTCGTACGCCTCCAAAATCTTTTACACCGCTGGATTCCAAGCACTCCTTTTCACAGGATACATTTTACTTTGAGTTTCTATCGAAATAATTTGTGTCACACACAGAAATTACTTTCAGTCAGTCAAGTCACCGTTTAAATGTTTTGCAAGTTTTTTAAATTTCAAGTTTGTAGTCGATCCATTTACGAAGACTACTTTTGTTATGAGTTTAAGTATTATGAATATTAGAGCAAAACCTGCTTTACTCAGCCGTGCTGGTTTAAAAAATCTACAAATGTGTAGCTAGGTACTTACTTGAACCTAATACGACTGAGGACAATGAGAAGCATCTTATAAGTCACTTTTCATGAGAATATTCGTACACAAAGACATCATAAGTAGGAAGCGAGCTTGTCTCAATATGAAGATGATACGGGCTCGTGTGTGTTTTGTATATGTCGCGCTCATAACAAAGCAGACGGGAGAACGCTCAAATGTTTTTGTGAAACTTTCATGAATATATTAGCCATAAATGTGACTAAAGGAATCTATTTCCTCTACGGAACGTACAATTATACAATGTACAATTTCGAACACATAAACACTGAGGGTTCGGTAACTACATCCGTATCAAAAACACTATCCCGTCTTCACAAATAACATACTTTCAAATGATCACAAGAATAATTGCTGTATTTTGCTGAAGGTCACAAAAGAACAGAAATAAATGTTAAAGAGCTGAAAACCTAATTATTATTCAAGTATAGCAACACGCTCACACGCTAACTCCCATTTTCGTCATCCGGACTTCTAGCGCTCGTAAAACACAAGTTACACCATTATATTTTTACGACAGCAACGAATGTCAAGTTTTCAAAAACACGCCTGTCGCCGTCCCCCGTAGCATTTGTTCGTTATCTCAGCTGAAAAACAAGCTATACTGTGTGCTGGTGAAACAACGGCAAGTACAATCCGTTCAATTTAGTTTCGTTAATTACTGTCATGCAAAATATTTTCTATCGATTTTTATTTACATAGTAACGTTTACGCACTAAAGATCAACGGAGCCTTTATTGGAGCTAAGTGTTTTTTAAGTGCGAAGTGGAGAGACAAATATTTTAAGCGAAAACAGTACTGTCAGTGACATAAGTCGGGTAACATCGCTGACTGTATTGTTTCGTAAACCTTTCAAAAACTGTTTATCACCTCTCATTTCGTTCTAAAGAAATAAAAAGTAAGTTAAGTTACGAGTAAGTTCTTATTCCACTGATCGGTTACTGTTGTGGCGCTTACCCCGACGGTGGTGCGAACGAACGTTCGTACTCAATATGAACGAGATCGTGTTTTTTTTATGAAATTGCATTAGTTTAGATAAAGTAGTATATGAAACTGCACATAAATAGGAATTAAAACACTCGTGCGGTATTATAAAATTCGCCTGAGGCTCGGTTTATAAACTTATGTTTTAATCCCTTGATATGTAAGACACTTGTTTCATAAACAACCATAGTCTCACACATCACCCTCTCAAAAATTGGTCCCATTGACCTTTTAAGTGTGACATCTTTTTGACATTCTAAAGTATTCCAAATATTCAAAATGTAGTAATAGGTCATTATTGTAAGTTAGTAGTAGGTAATTATAATATGAATAGTTCGTTTGTATGGAGCACCAGTTTGTCCGCACGTATTTTATGTGTGAAGCCAGGTCTTCACACATAACTAGCTGAGCTATGTAAGCAAATCGCGGCACCGCACTACTGCCAAGCCTAATGCTGCGGATGTGAATGTAGCTTTTTGACGATAATATAGTTATTAATAGTATAGATTTATATGATAGATTTATATTATTAGAATAGTTCTTATTTCTTCATTTAATAAAAACTTTTTTTTAAATTTTAATACTTATGTAAAAAAGTTTTTATTTCTCGCATTTTAGTGGGTCGGTTTGCAATTTATCCAAGTTACAATAGCATAATATCAACCCTCATCACCTGTTACAAAATATTGCTTTTCCCGATGCATGGACGTTAATTGTTGAGAAGTCCTGCTGGATCTTCACCATCAGCTCCGCTTCACCATATGCATTGTGACGAGCATACATTGCTAGGCTGGTTGCCTATTTAAGTAATCGAATCGAAACCCGTGAAATACTTATTATTGAGTTGTCCCGGTGGCGATCTATGGTTTTCATCGTCAGTTCCACTTCACCAAATGGTGCTTTCCGAAAGCAAATGCACGAGTTACTATAAAAAATAAACAAATCGAAAGAAAAAAAAAGGTTTAGGAAAGGTTTTAACTTATTCCAGCCTAATTAATTATCATAGTTTTTATGTTAAATTTATGTGTATTTAGGGATTTTATAAATAAAAACACGGTTTAAAGATTTTTATAATATTCTAACCCAAAAGGGGGAAAATTGGGGATAACAGTGTACCTAACCGTTTGTGTCGGGAAGTCCGAAATCTATGATTGGCAAAGTGCTAGTGACTAGCACTTTGCCAATGAATATAGGGAAATCCCAACCTACTAATGAAAAGTCATAAACTAGTTAATACTTCAAACTTTTAACTGGATAGGGTCAGTATATTTAATATTCATAATGTGCACCGTGAATTAGTTAAATACTATCTTCCAGCAACTGTGTCTAAGAGCTTCTGTATCTACCTAACCCTTCGGGAAAAAACAGGCGTTGTTTTTATTAAATTTGTATTTAAAAAAAAGTTTGTAAACAAAAGTATAAATTAATTTATTATCGCATGTATACATTAATACGCAGACTATGGCATGGTCTGTAAGCAAAATAATACTTTCGCCACAGTGCATTGTAAGAATGAGAACATCGAGATTTCGAGACCTATTTAAAGCGAGCCACACAGTTTAATATCTCATACAGAAATTTCGATTCCTTAGCAATATTAAAGATAACTATAACTCTCTGCCCAATTCTCTTGAACGTAAGACAGGCTATGGTAAATCAAGATTACAATTTACAAATTAACTGACCTTAAATAATTCTGTTAGGGTATGTTTTTTTTGGTGAGCTTTTAACCTTTATGGTCGAGCAATGTGTACATTTCTGGTAAGCGTTTAAGTAGCAGCCGTAAATAAACACCTTCGGTTTGAAAGAGCAGTGAGAATTAACAGCTGGCAAGCTTGCTTCAGACCCCCTTCAACCTGATCGGGCGACGTTCTTGTTTTACCTATGTTGTCCAAGTTTCGTCTCAGCTCCGTATACATATACATATAGTAATACTACTTTCTAGTATGAATTTAGGAGGGAATATCAGGTCAGATAAGTTTGTGGTACTATTAATTAATACCGTTTTGACTCCGTATTTTAATTATATTCTGGATTTTAGGCAAAGTAATCTGCAATGATCTAGGTAAATAACTGCACGGAGACAAGCTTAAATAAGTTTTGATAATAATGAAACTTATGTGGAATAAACAAAAATGGGTTTGAAGTGGTAAGAAAGCGAGTAAAAATTTTTCCACAAGGAACACCTAATCAACTAGGATGCTTTGTCTATTTAAAGAATTGTAACATGTTCTATCTTACCTCTATAAATACAACAAGAATAGAACCTACATTCCGTAGGCTTACCTAATTAAGTTCTTCATAACAAAAACCAGATAGAACTTTTACTGTTGTACCTCAATACTCTAACAAATTTATCTCCAACATAATCCTTTACAGCTTTAACTTAAAGACATCTTAAATTAATCGACAATAGACTTAATTGAAATAAAACCTGTCTAGCGAATAATTAATAATATTTCATCGAATATAATACGAATATATTAGAGCTAAATATTTAATCAGAATTCGAAATGAACTGCTCAACGCTAAGTTTCATTATGTTGAATCAGAAGCCACCTTAGTGGTAGAAATCATGTAGGTAAATCGAATGAATGGTTCTTGAGTTTTAAGCGCACTAACGGATAGAGACGTTGCTTATTATGATACCTATGTAAGGATAAGTTAATTATATCCAAAATGCTGTTCCCTACTAGTTGATATTGATATCCGTTCATACAAGTTTTACAAGTGGTGCCAAACTTATGTTGGGTCATTAGTTATGTGTTTCGTACTGAACTCTTTTAGACACGGATAAAAAGTAGGCGGGTAAAATATATAGATTTTATGTTAAACTTTTAGTAACGATAGGTATTGCTATTTATTAATATATTTCTCTAGTGCATAGTTAAGTTGCAAAGCAAAGGATCGATTAGTTAGTATGGGGGCGCGGTCGCGTGCACGAGGGCTATAGCGGCCGGGCGGCGGGCGGCTCGGCGCGGCGTTGCCTTCCGGCGAAACGCGAGGAATGTTGCCGATAGATTAACTTCTGATCTCTTTTCCGATATTATAGCGGAGCGCTTATGTAAGGAATTCTAAGCGCTTCAATCTGGTTTAAGGCCAACTAAGGCTTTCCGAGAAATCTGCTTGGTATCTCCCGACATAGATATATTATTCAACGTCTTACTAATACCCAAAGCTATGCGACTCGAGTAGCGCCGCACGTACTACATCCCTCGTGTTTATATATTTAGAAGTACATATGACTTTCTAAATCGAGACTCACACTCGCTGCTCTCCGGTTTACATTTAGGTTTTACGTTGAATTTTTAAACAAACATTATTTAAGTTAGAATGGGACATGTGCATAATAAATTAAAATGTATGTATTCTTTCCTGCTAGCTAACTTTATTCCAGCCTCGTGTCTTTCGCTTTAACATTTTTATGACACTATATCACTGTCCCTATGTAGTGGATACTTATATTAGTTTGAAATATTACACACATAGAGTCTCTTTCGTCTTTCCGACACCACATAATATAACGACATTATAGTGAAATATGAAAGGACATCAGCGTTTGCCGAATATTTTCTCTTACGAGCTTTTCCTTTATTTTTCTTTTTCATATGACTACTTGTACGTAACTTAATAATATATATTTTGTTTCAGGTACGAATTTTATATACCTACAGTATCATGAAAATGTAAGCAAAAAGACTGTACCTATAGCTACTTGCCGGTGAGTAAATATCACATAATATCTTCTACTTAAACTTGAAATAACGTTCCGTTTTAGAATAGGAGCGCTGTCAACTTACTTATATTCAGCTTATTTCGACAAGCGTACACAGACCTGTTATCTGCATCCATGTAGAGCTAACTATACAAAAAACTCTGAACTTCATTGGTTTCGTAAAACTTCAGAAGCAACAAATGCATAATGGAGACCGTGGAGACCCTCGTCATTTGTGTGTAATCACACATTAAAGGTGACGCATGTAGTGTAATAAAACGTCGCCGTCGGGGTGATGCAGCCCGTGAGCCCGTCGGATACTTACGTCTGCTCCGCTCAGGTGGGGCGAGGGCGTTCTGCGGCTTGTTTGCGTACAAGTGAATTCCATTAGAGCCAGCGTGTGTACCGCCGCCGCAACTTCCACGCGCGCTTCATTCATATGCCATTAGCTGATCGATTTACAAGTACAATATGTGTTCATTTACTTATGTCTATCTACTAGCTTCTGCCCGCGACTTCACCCGCGTGAAATTTCTAGTCCCCCGACCCACCGCGCCGCATCGCGTCGCCCGCCCGCCCGCGCTTTTACTTCCTTTTCGCTTAACGTTCTTTCTGACTTTTTTTCGATTTGCTCGGCTCCTAAGGGTCGTAGCGTGATGTTAAATAACCTTAACCTTCTTCAAACATTACGCTATGAAATGCAAAAATAATTTTAGTAGGTTGGTAGTTCAAACAAACAAACAAATTCGTCAGCTTTATTATATTAGTATAAATTAGCATAAGTTCATGGTAGCTACTTTAGAACGTGGGATATTTATAGATATTTACTATTAGTCGGTGCAGACAAACATGTGTGCGTATTATTTGACAACAAAACAACATATTACAACAATAAAGTAGGTATGATATCCAGTAATTCCTGTAATCTACGTAAAAAAATTTCGGCAGCATCATAGCGGACTGTTACTCTTTATGTAATTATAATAACTCAACATGAAAACTCATTTAATGTCACAGAAATGTGCTTCACCATTTAAAAGTGTGTTCAACTGTGGCGCTGTAGTCGTGGAACAATAATTAAATTTTCCCTCGGCGCTGAGTGCGGAGTATGTCGTTTCATCAACCTCGGCACTAACTCGCGAGAACGGCGCACCACCTGAAATATTTAATTCAGACCAGCCATTGTGCTTTAATTCACGGGAAATGAAAATTCATGGCACTTTCTATATTCAAATTTCATCATATAACTCACCACCGTCATAACTTCAACTCTTCTAAGTATATCTACAAATAATTATAAGTTATCATTAAATCGGATTGAGTGAATTCGTGTTGATTTAGACTGCAACGGTTATTTTTTTGCTAAGAAGCTATGGAATTGTGTCGTCTTTATTTTTACCCTTACAATCTACCTGTCCCCCAATGATTTGGGAAAGCTGTATCTGTCCTCTCGAGGGCAAGAGTCCCTATGCGCATACCTGTTGTCCTGTTGTAACTATTTCTATTTGCAAATCCGGCCCTGATTCATATGAATAAAATATTCACTGAGTGTTAGAGTGTGGCCTTACAAATAACATTAACAATAAATATTAGGCGCCGTATTAAAAACTCTTAGACAATCATGCTTTCCATTACGTAGGTATATTTAGTTCTGATTTTGTAAGAGCTGACCTTTAAGATGGAGACTGACTTGTAACATTAGTTTGTAATGTATCGATTTTTGTAACGCGTTGCTGTAGTCAGTGCAGCTCGATGCGAGCGCCGGATCCTCCACTCAACCGTCGGCTGTTTCGTGAATTTCTTTGAGACGATATTATGAGAAACGAAAATTTCATGGTGCTTGAAGCGAGCGTTCGCCGTGTCTTGTGTATCTATTCAAATAATTGTAACCTGTATTCGAAGCGACCTTCGCTTCGAATGACACATTACAAACAACCGTTGCAAGTCAATCTCCGCCTTAGGCTGCATTCTGAAATATGAATGATGAATTGTAATAATCAATATGTTTACAATGAATATTTAGTTAACAAAAATGCTTTGTCGACGCCTAAAACTGTTACAATATCAAATTTAGTGTTATTATTGCAATTCATAATCGATATTTTAGTGCACTACATAGCGAAAAGAGTAATATTGACAAATTAATCTGAACAGCGAAATATTTGACAGCTATTTGCGACGTGGCCAACTTTCAGAACGCACCCTATTAAAATGAGTCAATCTCAATTTCATAGTTTCAGTAGTAGGTATAAAAAAATGTTTATCTACATTCATATCGTAAAATTCTTATTTTGAAATCAAAAATAGTACCTTAATGACAGACTTTACCCACGTGGAATTAAAAAACTTTATTAAAACACTCTTTCCCCAAAAAAATAAAGCCTCAATAGCAGTTTATATAACTATTACATAACAGGTGTTATAAAATCCTCTGTTATATGCGTTAATTTCGGAAGTCTGTGTCTTTGTTAAGTTTTTATTTTTCACTTTTTAGTTGTGGTACCTACCCCACACAAATTCGAATATGGCGACCTGCTATGTAAATAACAGTGACTGGAACTTATTAGAACATCATCCACATAGGCTAAGTGGGAATAATACGTATTATTGAAGCTAATTCATTAAGTTCCCCAGCAAAGTTAATAAAATTTATATGGGACCAACTATATAAAAATATTCAGTTTTAATGCTTTTTCTCAAACACGCTTGGAAATTCGACCCTTTATTTTGACAACCTTCTTCGAGATAAATCGAAATCATTGTACAAAAACAAACGACGATGCGGCCAGCAATGTTACCATGAAAATCCATATTATCTGTCCTGTGTAGCGGCCAAATACATTACTATGAAAACTCATATCTGTCGTGTTATTTAAAAATGGAACGAACTTTTTACTTCAACACATGACAACCAAGAAGAAACAAATGAGCACATTGCATTGGCGCGTGAAAAGTTATCGTTCTCCGGCATTGATTCTGGAATTTATAATTGATTTACTTTGTTTGTAATTCCGCGCATTATTTGAGAAAAGCACTATTCAAGCCTTGGCCGCAACCAGGCATTTATGGCCTCACGTATGTTTGTCTCGGGTACGCCTCGGCCGACATTTTCACGATCTTCCATCAATGCTGGCCTCGACAGAAATGTACTATTAATACCCCCTTTAGACTATTTTTTCCTATCGTGCAACCTGCGAAGACATCGCGATATAAGGAATCCTCGGGCCATATTTCGCATTGTTTATACATAGATAATAAGTTTAAGATAAATACTTTGCTCAATACTTGCTCACTTGCATCATAATTTAATTATGATGTACCTGCTGTACTGTTTTAGAATAAATCATGCTCTAATAAAATCTTTTCCCTGCAGTCAGAAAATAAAAAGCTGGTAATACAATACACTTAAAATAAACTTTTCATTTTGGTCACGTGAAACAGTACCAAAATAACCTACCTGTTAAATATTAAACTTGTCAACGATAATAAGTAATCCGCTAGGTGAAGTAAAGGTGAACAAAGTTGTACTACATGTTTTATTGAATATGAATAGCTAATCAGTAAACATTGAAAAATCACACAGCCATCAAATAGAAAAGTTCAAATATAATCTGTGGAAAATTCAAACAACTAGATGCGCAACCCGAATAAAATGAAGAAAAGAGAAAAAATTGTTATAGTGTAGCTTCTCGCGGAGGACACTCGACGCGGGGGCAGTATGGCGCGCTGCCTTTTTCGCCGTACCACTATAATTTTATTTGCCATGACAAACATCAAACCATGCGCCGAGTATTCCATGAATTTTAAACGAACTGGTAATGCGGCTACTTTAAAATTAGTCTTCAGTACTTATCTTTTACCGACTGAAGTAAAGCTTTGTACTTCGAGTGCTCTTAAACTCTTAAGTCCCAGAAACTTTGGTCTTCTTTAGGAGTTTTATGAGAAAAAATATTGCATGATGTATTCTAAACAACACGTGACTGAAAACTGAGTAAAAATATAACTGTAGCAATATCTAGGCATAAACACAGCCTGTATTTTATAGAAGCTTTAATGTACCGACTGACAGCACTGCTCGAAGCAGGCGATGTTATAAGTAGCCCGTAAATATTTAGTTAAGACATTTATTACAATTCTTGGGATATACCTAGTGACTTTTTTAAACAGCCTGAATGCCAATGTGAATTTACTTTATACTTATCGAAGTATGTACATTGGCGGTGTCAAGTTGCGAACGGCAATGATTGGCCCGGTTTCTTGCCACCGCCTTATTTCCATCTTATTACCGGCAGCGCGGCGATATTAAAGCGGGCGCTACGCCGCCACCCGCGTCTCCGCCCTGTCTTTGCGTCCGTGAATTAGGTTAATGGCCTGCCAGGTGATTTCCTTCTAAGCCGTATTTCGAGTAAAGCGCCACCACCTTAACACGCCAATGTCGCTGGAACAACTCTAATATGTAACTTTTTCTTCTACCCACAATCGTTTTATATACACACATCGGTGTTTACGCTTAGTTTAGCGATAACCAAAGAAAATAATTATTTCCGTAAATTCTACTACTATATTACAAAGATTTAAATCATTAAACATCACCGTACCTACTTAGGTCGCGCGAGAAGTGTCAATACTGAGATATGATGTGAGCTCACATATCCGAATCATTCGCTCATAGAAAGCAGTCCGCCGGAACACACACCAGCGAAATTTCATTGCTCGGGAAATCGGTAACTCGAACACAAACGACTGTAAAAAAAGCCATACTTTGCCTTCAGGTAGTGTGAACAACTCAATTTTTTTTTTTTTTAAAGTGACTTTTGATGGGTAAATATTTTGCGTTTCCATGAAAGTCTAGTCAATTGTATCACTTTGTGTTAAAACGAAACAGAAACGTGCCCCTGCCCATCTTTTGAGTAGAGCGAATCGAACGATTTAAATCTTTGCTAAATAATGAGAATAACCGAGTTCAGTACTGTAGGTATCACTTGTTATTTTTTTCTTTGACTTGATACTTTGATAAACCAGTAAATGACTTCTTATCTATATTGTTAATTTCATCAAGGTACCTATTTCACAAGATATAAACAAACAACATTCTTTTGACTCCCTAATAACCGGCTACTTAAAATTCCTTTGTATTTTCATCAGTGACAGAGTGTTTTATACATACTTACATTATACGATAGGAGGGTTCCCGCGGGTACTTTTGATTTATGGCACAAAGTCGCACCGCAGAGCGCCGCGACGCCGACGCCCGCCGTCGTGGCTACAGCCACTGCCTCCGGGTTTTTGCGACCCCACCACCCTCTCAGCAGTCACACTTTCCTGCCCAACAAAAACTAATCATGTAGAGCAGTTCGGAATGTTATTGAAATTTCAAGAAGTTTAGCTTTGTTTAAATAGTTTATTTACTTAAACGAAGCTTAACTTCGATTTAAATTGCAAAGTTGAGTACTGTAACGTTTCGTAAATATATGTATACCTAAATAAACGTAGATAAATAATGTACATAAACTCCAAGAGATACATTAAAGTATAAATTAAAAGTACAATAGGCAGCCTTATCGCAATAGCAATCAGCGCGAGCCAGACAACCATGGTACCGATACACAACGGAAAATATGTTTGAAAGGACAAACAGATAGTCCACGGTGTAATGAAATGTCAATCGTACCTAATGTGAACATACACCTAAACCTGCTTCTCACGGCTATGCCGTAATAGCCTTTGAAAATGTTTTTAATTTACAATGAAAATTAGTTTGCAATGAACACCCAGTATTTCTCAAAACGAAGAAGTAAGAGAAACCGTAACAATGTTGTAGTTAAATTGTTCCAGGTTAATAAAGCACACAACATGCGATTATGCTGCTTTTAAAGCTCCTGAACGGTTTTTAAACCCGTAACAATGTTATGTTTTAAAACACCATAGTAAAATGATTGAAAACACGTGCACTCGGCACTGACGGTTTTACAGAGAATAATAATTATGTTTTACTTAGTAATTACTAAAGTTATGTTCGTATAGTTAAGTTGACTCGTTTTCAAAAGAACCTGTTAATTTTTGAATTGAAATACCTTACATATACAGGCATCGAAAATTTAATTAAACAGTGTATATATTACATTATGAAGTTGTGTAATTTTTAATAAAACTGAAGCCAACTGAAAAATCTTGCTGACTCATTAAAATTTTCATCTAGACTCACATTCACGGATTGGTAATCAAATAAATTTAATTAACTCATGCTGCAAAATAAATTAAATCTGTGTGTAAACAGTAAAGTAATGAAATTAAAGTATGAATGTTATGTTAACAGAAGATCGAACCATTGCCTGTAGGATACAAATTGTCGGATTTAATTTCAACACCGAAACCCTGTCGTTTTAATTACATAGTTAACGTTACATTTCAATTCAATTAATTTGCATCAAATTACGTATCCTTACTTATTATACAATCAGTTTATATTATATAAACTCTTCTTCTGAATAACAATACTACACCGAAACACTACACGACACAATTATATTATTATTGCTGTAGTTTCGAAGTTAATATGTAAATAGGCATGTTATTTATGCGGTATGTGCTCAAAGTGGCAACCCGTTAGTGGTTCCTCGAATAATCTCGTTATAATATCAAAGTGCGTTGCGCGTTATGATTCTCCCTCGCGTGCGAACTCCGAAAACCTTACTTACTGCCTTCAATCAATATCATGACCGCACAGGCACAAACGACTTTATCCACTACCTTCTGAAAGCCTGTTTTCCCAAAGGTACCCCTTGATAAAAAATCTGTAAAGCCATCAAACCGTCCGCACTAAATTCAGGTACGGCTCACGACTCACGAGACGCATAGTTATATTACCTTTTAAAAGCCATCTTTTTATTCTTTTTTCGCTACTCCGATATTATTTTTAGATCCCTTGCCTTTTATGTTAGATTGTTTTTGGTATTGTATTGTTTTGCAATACTTTTACGTGTAATACCGTATAAAATAAGAATGAGATAAAAGCCACATGTTTCAGCTTTGTAGTGAAATGGCACTTCTTTAGGTTCTATTATGTAAAATGATAATATTGATGATGAGATTGTTGGTTTCATATTATTTATTCGATGAAGTTCTCTAGAATTGTTGTATTCGACCTATTCCCTGTTACACATAAATAATCATATCGAGCATGAATTAGGAAAATCATAAGAATAAGATCAATAAAATAACGTCAGTATTTGTTTTTAATGAGTTCCAGGTAGGTATCACATAGACTTTTAATTATTAAGTTATTTTTGGAAGAGTAGTGGCAAGAGAAAATGTGGTATGTAAAATGAATAAGATGATGCTAGTTAAATAAGTCTTAACTCTAACTCCGCTGCTACTGGGCAATTTTTTTTTAATAAGCTCACAATATTTTGTTTTACTTTTCTCCAAAAAATAATTAAATATTATAATATATAAATAAAGCTAATATAAACATAATAGTGGTAAAAATAAATAAGTAGGTATATAAAAGATACTACGTAAGTTTCCCGTCGGAACATATTCGCGTGAGTATTCAGTGCGTATGTGCGACCATTTCACAACAATAACACTCTCATTAGCCGTTGTTTTCCACTAAGTAATGTATGTTTTCTCATGTCGCACCGGGCGGGGTGAGATAACATGTAATTAATTAATTACGCTTACGGGACCACTGATTGCACAATTTATATTTATATGTATATGACTATATTGTGGTCCAAAACATGTAACATCTTAAAAAGTAGTTCGCAATTAAATGCGTGTGTTAACTGCAATTCAGTTTGCTGAGTTTGAAAGTTAAAAATATTGGCAAGACAGGTTTTATTATTTTAAATTATTACAATTTAAAATACGTATCGTACCTACATATTTATTTGAACATTTTCTATCTTAAACTTTGTACAATACATACTATTATTAAATGGTTTTACATATTTAAAACAATGGAGTACCTACAAAAGAAAACAGGTAATACAGTTATATTAAAGATTTCTTTCAATTGTGGGGTTTTTGTTTGCTTGTAACTATTGCAGCTCATCTTCGAGTAGTGCGGTAAGAAAGCGAAACAGATGTCAACTACAGCTGGTTGAAGGGGACCAAATGATATCAAAATTACAATTTGACCCGAAGTCAACCAGCTAAAGCGAACAACGCTTACACTTTCACACAAGACGGCAACGCCGCGGCCTCTTCAACAATCTTCACACGTTTCACGTCTCTCAAATTCTTCGCTTGTTATTAAAGTATATTCATCGACGTACATCTTCATCTCGGCTCTTGAAATATAATATTAAGCGAGTAATAAAAGTAACATGGGTGGGTTACAGAGAATACTAATTTGAATTTCAGTTTCATAAAGCTCTGTATCATCAGTGTGCTTAGTTTATGTATATTTAGAAAGGTGTAAAATTTTGCGTATACAGTGGAACAGATGACTCCAGGAATAGCTAGTAGTGTGAGGTGCGAGGGCGTGCGGGCGGCGGCGGCGGCGGCGGCCCGCGGCGCCTCCACATATAGGGCTGGCCTCAGCCCGCTCTGCAATCAGACGCAGTGTAAGCTTACCCGCCGAGAGCCGCCGGAGCACGCGGTGCCGGCGCGCCGACATTGACGCGCCGCATGTAACCGTACACGCCGCCTCGCTATTTTAGTCTCGTCCGGTGCACTAATTCGGGCAGGGTTAACGCGGTGGCCTCCCGATCGCCGCCAGTCGTAACACACTTCCGTCTTCGTTCTTCACGTCGACACTCAGTTTTTTTTTCTTCCGGTTCGTTACTTTATCTTACGAGAACACAACACAGTAAAGTTTCAGTTCAGATTGGTAACATTTGTAGTTGTTGCTACGATAATGTTAAAAGTTTTGGACTGTCAACCTAAACGTCATCGACCTGACGTAGGCACCGGACGAGGGGTTCGTTGACACCTAGCAGGCTTGACCTTGCATCTCGTCATGTTTGACCCAAAAATAATTCTATGCTCGAAGGTTGCAGCCGGGAAAAAAATCCGAAATGGAGCGAAATATTTAAGTGAAGTTTCATTAATAAAAGAGGTGACCGACCCCGAGTGGCCAGGTGAGAACCGCGGCGGCACCTCAGGTCGCCGCTCTACGTTCGCGAATGCATTCCGACCGACGACGACGCGACATCGCGAACCTACTAACCCCGCGTCGCGAGGGGCCCTGCGCCCCGCGACCCTCCGAATCCGTCGACCCTCCCGCCCCCCATCCGGTCCAGCCAAAAGCTTCGAAAATACTCGACAACTATACGCGCGTGTAAGCCCAAATGATGAGGAGATAATTCTTAAAATTTTGGCGAATGTGATAATTCATTAAGTACACATGCGAATCCGGCATAGGGATGTAATTAACGATCGTAGGTAGAGCGAATCGTGGAGAGCGACGCGTGACGAGCGCGCGGGGCGGGCGGGCGGCAGCACGGGCGGCTAGGGCGGGCGGGCCTCGCGTCTCGACTGAGAGGCGCGCAGCATCGCGCCGCCGCGCCGCCCCCGCGCCCCGCGACCCCGCGCCCCCGGCGCCGCCGCTGCCGAGCCGCACTGTCTGCCGCGTCGGCAGCCGCGCCGGCCCGCGCTGCCGCCTGCCGCGCATGCTAGCCCACAGGCCCACACATTCGCCGTACAGACACATCTACCTGCCGCATCTAAAACTTTACTTCACATCTTAGCAACGATAGACTACTTCATCTGTTTGCGTCCTATGTCTTTTTATGTATTTTTCAGATTCGCCCGAGACTTTTCTATGCTCTTCTTAATAACCCCATTAGGATTCCCTTAGGTTTTCAACACTTTAAACACATTAATTTGCTAACGCGACCGCACGGTGTACTGCCACCAGAGAGCTAAATGTTTAATGCTATTGTAGGTATATATATTTAAAAGGTTGAGAAATTACTGTTTTACCCTGCATTAGGCCAAAAATCTAATAAAGATGATGTAAATCCATCGCAAATAGTCACAAGTATTGTTATACTAACAAACAAATAGATAAATGAAACAAGAACTTAAAATTACTTCATTTTATAAACAAGTACTTAATTCGCAGAATGTTTTATGGCAATCCATCACCGAGTTGACCAAATATGTTATATTTGCACACACACAGATAATATAGGAAAATAATAACAATAAACTTAGGCGCTTGGAGGAAATCTCTCTTTGGAAATGTAGTGCATTGTACGCGTAGCATCGTAGCAGTAATAGCGTAGCACCATGATTTATTTATCATTTTAGTTTTGAGTTCTGCGGTATGCATTAAATATCTGTTGATACTTCTGTGTAAGTAAAAGTTAAAGTTTTCGTTTATTCAAGTTTTTCTTATTTCAATCTGTAGCCTCATACGAATGCAAAATGGGAACTCGTAGCCGGCAACAGTACGGCAACCTAGCGATCTAGTGATAAAGCTATAAAACCAATACCCATTCAAATGTTACAAAGACTCATTTCGACCAATCTACAAGTACCTTCATTAGATAATAAAATAGATTTGTGAAGAAGACGTGAAGCTCTTCATCCGTAAACTTCGCGCGATTAAAAAATACGCAGGCAACTACGCACTACATTGTCGTGCGTGTTGGTTGACTCGTAGCAAATTTGCCACTTCAAAACACTTTATAACTATGTATTACCCGACCTTGTCATTGTAAAGTAATGTTTTCTGATTGTTAACGCTTTAATAGCAACTATCAAAAACCATAACAGGTTTACCAGATGTCTTGTGACACACGCCTCCTCTATTTACCTTCACTTATTCCTGTCCTAAGGTTCCTCTACAACCTATTGGTAGATCATGCTCCCATCTTTTCACCTATCTGTCCGTTCTGTGACTTTTTGGTCCACTTTTTCCTAATTTCTAAAAAAAAAAAAAAAAAACTATGCCCTGCTTCTCGAAAACTTATATATATTCATGTCTTTATCAAGGGAAGTGATTTCAAATTTTTAACCGACTTCCAAAAAGGAGGAGGTTCTATGTTCGTAGCGGATGTATTTTTTTTTAATGTATGTTCACCGATTTCTCCGTCAATTGTGGACCGATTTTGAAAATTCTTTTTTTGTTTGAAAGGGAATGCTCTCGAGGTGGTCCCTTATAAATGTTATTAACTCTGCTTAAGTACTTTTTGAGTTATCTTCAATAATACGTATTTTTCCCACTTAGTCTATGTGGATGATGTTTTAACATATGCCTGTCACTGTTATTTACATAGCAGGTCGTGATATTCGAATTTGTGGGGGTAGGTAGCACAACTAAAAAGTGAAAAATAAAATCTTTATAAAAAAAAAACACTACAAAGTGAAAAATAACTTTCATTTCTGAAGTCGGTGTCTTTGGTTTTGAATTTTCGTTTTATGGCACCGACTTCCGAAATTAAAGTTATTTTTCACTTTGTAGTGTTTTTTTTTGCAAGTCGGTTGGTTTTTTTTGTAATAAGTTTTTATTAAGAATTTATTTCAAACTGTAAACCGCGAGGGACTTTATATAAAGGAGGCAGTCAACATTACGGGACCTTATATGATGATAGCTGACTGGGGAACTGTCATTTTGCGGCATGGTATATAGAAGTCAATTTTATATAAGTTCATTATGCTGATTATGAGGAAAAAATATCAGATTCCTCAAATTGAATCTAATTTATCAGATAAAGACTATTAACTATAGTTCATATCAGTTTTAGACAAACTCACACTCACATTCGGTAAAGTAAGAAAGAATTTATTTTTATCTGGTCCGATATGATGTTATAGTAACACCAGGCTGACGACAGTGTTTTTCTTTTAGTGTCGAAGCAAGAATTTCAGCCTATTTTTTTGATAATATCAAACCACGAACCAAGTCCCTGTCTTGTAGAACTACACTCTTCAAACTCAGTTTCGCTGCTGTCCTTCTGACTCTTTAACCCCTCTAACATTTCCACATCCTGTAAACACTAGAATTGGCAAATATTCACTGTGTAATATTGGGGGCATTGCCGGTTGCACATTAGAACAAACCCAATTACGTTTTTTGTACCTGGTTCATACGTTTCACATTCACAGCACAAAAGTAACTGTCACTCCAAAGTTAAGCACATTTCATCCTTCTCGGCTCCAGTATCGCGGAGGTGTAATAAACTAAAAATAAAATTTATTCAAGCATAAAGTACAGTAAAATGATGTTTTACATTAATTACTATCGAGGAAATTTTAATTCTAACTGTAATCTAGACCTGCCTGATCTAGGTTTATGAAAACCTGTGTTTCAGGCCATCAATTTACATCAAACATTTAAAAAGAAGAGAAAATAAAAAACTGATTAGAAGCTAAATTAAAAAGAAGATTTAATATTTTCATACAATTTGGGTATATTATTTGAAAACTAGATTATGTAATATGTGTACATTAAGTTTAAATAAATTAACGAATCTAAAGTATCTCACACCTTTTTTTTTTTCAAAAGAAGCACAAAAAATATCAATTGTTGGGAATCGAACTTTCTTTGCAAAGCAGTCGTCGAAACTTGACTAATATAGCCGTTCTTATTATGGCATGGTTGACTGCTTAGCTCCTGCTTAGCTGATAAATGATTATCATCCCGCTATACCTTTAAATAGCGGGATGATAATCATTTAAAAAGAAAAATCTGTAACTGTCTGATATATTCGTTACCCATTCAGTCCAATGAAGTAATGCAATAATTCGATTGTTGTCATTAACTGGTATATTGTGTTCTGTCATCTCAGTCTCATTTCCTACGAACTGTATGGGAAGTACTTTGTGATTTTTGACTTTTCTAGTACTCAAACCTCAGTTAGTCCAATAGAGTTTTTTTTATCCTTATAAGAAACAGGATTGATTGGCATCAAAAAAAGGTTTTCTTGCTGACTGTAATATTTTTTCAAAATCTGTAAATGCTGAGAAGACCGTTTTCTTGTAGTGACCACGGTTAAGGTACTTACTCTTATTGCCCCATCTCAGAAATCCATACTTTATGTATATGTCATGATTGACTGCTTAGCTCCGGAAAGGTATAGCATGACGATAATCAAAAAATCTGTACTTATCTGCAATATTCTAACCTTTTGTATCATATTTTTACAATTTGCGGTAAACCATAGAAGACAACCGTATACGAACAAATTGCAATATTTCTCATCCCCCACAGCAAACAGCTTAATAGTTATATAAAGCATATACACTGACCAGACTTGCAGGGAATCTCTATGCAAAATTTTAACTAAATCTATCCTGTAGTATTGCGTGATGCTGGAACATACATTCAGACAAACAGATATTTTTTTTTAACTATATTTTCAGCATTAGAATCGTTCCCAGACCTTGTAACAAAAATATTCAATGTATAGTTTTGACTTCGCTACGATTTTATTACATGTAGTACCTATGTATATCGACAGTGAACACGACAATAAATTTTAAAAATAAATGCATTCAAAAGTAATTCATGTTCCCGACAATAACTTTTTCTATCAATTATAAAATAGTATTAAAACGGACGGAAAACGAAAATGTTACGTTATTCGTCGGACGAAATTGGAAATTTTCATACAATTCCACCAAATAAAACCCACTATTCAAATATCAGAAAAAGCGATGCCCGCATAGAATGTCTATCGACTAACAATAGAGTGAGAGCTTTGAGCTTTTAGGCTGATGTCACAGATATCCATTCGCTGAGTCGACTCTTTTGTTCATCTACGAATTTATCGGAAGATTAATGAAAGTAATTGTGTTTCGTCTGTATAATATTATAGCTTTCATTTACCTAGTTATGTTTCCGTAAATGTAATCTTCTTATTCGACTTAATACCCTAAACCCGGTGTTGTAGCAGCCTGACCGGGTTGTCACTTCAAATGACACGTGATTTAAATTGTTACGGCGACCTGTGGATGCAGCGCCAACACTGCTATCACAGCAAATAACAGTTCTGTTTTTTAACTGTTATAATAACAATTCATTATTTTTTTTAACCTTTCACCCGCTTCAGATTTTTTTGTGTAGGTATGCATGCAGGTGTATTAACAATGTTAACATACAAAAAACTCATCTGCGCGTGCGGACTGCCGATTGCTTAATTTAACCTTTACCGGAACAAGGTTGCTTAACCTCGTAGGTCGATATCGTTAACAATTTAGCCCTGATTCCCCCGTGGCCCATACATAATCAGCCTATAATGTTCCCACTGGATCACACCACGCGGGCCCAGTGCGGGTTGGCGGATGTCACATTTAATCGAATTTTTGGTTCTAGGACATGCCGGTTTCTTCACCATGTAAAGTAAAGGTAAAGTGCCTGCTTGGGTTCGAACCCACACGACCTACAACTCGTAAGTCGCAGCCATTACCACTGAGCCACCACCCACCACTGCTCTCTCATGCCCCAATTCAATATATAAAAGACGTTATTCGTAGGTATATCTTCATTCTTTTCTCTTTCTTTTATTTTCGTATTACTATTAGGTGGAGTTAGAGGCCGTTACGGTTTTCCGGTTCCTAGCCAAGGCAATTACATTTTATATCGTCAGATCTTTTAAATTCTTTCTTTTTATTTCCATTTAGTCTTGAATTAACCGTAGAGGTAAACTTAAATTGACGAATTTTATGGTTTCTTTAAGTTTGTTTTCATTACTTCTCTTTTTCTACCTACTATCTTTGGCGCGTGTGTTGTTTGAAGTGTGATAAATGAGTGTTTATTCTTTTACACTCATCTCGAACTCTATCCGATAATTAATTCCACGTCTGTGCTTCAGTGTGTCATCTGCTTAATATTCTTAATCAGTAAGCACCGATACATATAGTACACCCTGTCACAGTTTCCGTGATTATTTCAACACGAACGCAATTAGAGAGGAGTGGCAAGCCTCCTCCTGTTTGTTTTAATTACGTCGAAATATCTGCCGCTGTGTCCGCGCGCCGCACCGCATCACGCCGCACACTCCACACCGCACCACGCCACACCGCCCGCACCGAGCCTCGATCCACTTTTTATTACAAATTGCAAACCCCATTAATGATAAAAACAAACCGATTCGACGATTTCAAATTACAAACCTATGTTATGCTTAACAATAATCAATTACAGCCTTTAATCCTTTTGAGTATGAATTTATGAAACACAGTTTCTTTTGCATACTGTGAGTGTAAACACGCTGGGAATGCTATGGCTTATTTGTGTTCACTAATGTACTCTACATAAGGTCGAAGTTTGAAATCTTTTATCAACTTAAATCGAATCGATAGTAGGATTATTACATCGCTGTGGCTTCATATGTTATTGTCAATCGCTACACGCTACAGCCCTCCTGTATCAGTTTTGAGGATAATATCATTTATCGTGTTGCCCTGTCCACAACACTCGGTCCGCAGAGTTATCCGCTTTTTATATTTCAAAGCTTAGCTCCTTTCGGGATAGAGTACAGGAAAATCTCTTTTGTAGTTAAAGATTTATGAAATGCTACAAAGTATTACAAAGACGTATGTGTAATGTGTGTGTTGAAAAAAAACAGATACATAATAGAGAATGTCATCGGGCGAGTGTTTGGCGCTCGAAACGTTAATTGCGCATCTCGTTAATTTATGTGTAACGTTATAACCGGTGCCATCTATCGGAGTTTTTGGAGCGTTGCATTTCAAGTTTATCAATACACGACCTTTCATTTATTATGTATCACACTCTTTATTTACCTACTTTGTAATTACATTCAAAGGTGATTCAATCTGTCTTAAATAGTAGATTTTAATTTAAAAGGAAAATGCTTTTTCTTTCAATACCAGATTGGCAATTCCCGTATGTTCATATGTTGAACGTTTGTGTTCTAATATCATTCTCATACTGTCAAATATACTTCTTATTTACTACATTTTTACTTTGCTTGTCGCTGAGATGAGATTGCGACCAGCCGGTGTATTCTGTAAACATCGGTAGATTTTAAACGTTTTTAATTACGGTAATTGGCCTTCTGTTATTAATTTTATTGAATTTACGTTTTACAACCATCTTTCTCGTATTTTTATCTTTCTTCTCCCTTAGCCAATGCACAATTCCTGTGTCCTTTTGCGGCAAACAACGTTTCTGGCATCCAAATTTACAAGAACTAACCAAAAATGTGCTAAGAAATTGACACTTTCTATATGAATATTATTATAGAGATTTCTTGATCACCGGAATCTTCTATATAGTGAAATGCTGTTCGTTGGTAAGCGCATCACTTCAGAACGGCTCGAACGATTTGGCAAATTTTTGTTTTAAAATGTTTAGTTCGAATCAGGTTCTTACGGGGAAAAAATAGGAAAAGTTTAAATTCAAATTCAGGAAAACCTGTCGTAATAGTTTGAATCAAGTTATACCTACATACGGAAAGAAAAAAAAACTTAAAAAAACTTTAAATTTAGTTTTTATTTATCGCTTTTTAGTGGGTCGGTTTATAATTTATCTAAGTTACAATAGCCTATGGCAACCGCTCATCACCGTTTAAAAAATATTGCTTTTTTCGATGCAGGCACGTTAATTGTTGAGGAGTTCTCCTAGTACTTCACCATCAGCACCTCTTCACGATAATAATATGCATTGTGACTAGCATAAATTGCTTGGCAACTATATTAAAATAATCGCATCGCAACCCGTGAAATATTTATTATTGAGTAGTTCCGGTGGCCATCTGTGGTCTTCATCATCAGTTCCACTTCACCAAATGGTGCTTTCCGAGAGCAAATGCACAAGTTACTACAAAAAATACCCAAATCGCTATAGGTGTGCCTATAATATTTGAAGAGTTCCCTCGATTTTTCCAGGATCCCATGATCATATCCTGACTTGATGACAATGGGACCACCTGGGAAGTATATCCTTTCAAACAAAGAATAACTTTCCAAATCGGTTCATAAATGACGGAGTAGTGAGGTTACAAACATAAAAAAAAAAAAATACAACCGAATTGATAACCTCTTCCTTTTTGGAAAGTCGGTTAAAAAGGTGTAAAGTACGAAGTAAGAAAATTGGCAGGGGAGTGTGCCTCACGGCCGCGCCAAAAAGGCCCAGTTCAGCAAAAATGCCAGACAACAATACACAGTACAACCTTGTGGAATCCGAAGTACCATACTACTGGTATGTGCCCACCCAGTTCTCGAGAATGGTCACGCCACATTGTACTAGGATCGACCTATCATCCCTGACAGGACTATTGTAGCCAATAAGCCTGATATTTTGGTGATAGATCGATGAGAGCGCTGTGCAATGATAGTTGATATCACTGGCCCTCATGACGAAAATCTCGTGAAAGCTCAGAAAGAAAAAAAAAATCAAGTATGATGATTGACCTTAGCACACGAGGTTAACGACATGTGGGACGTAGCCTCTGCATTCACTGTACCGATAATCGTTACGGTAAATAGTCTAATAGCGGAGATCCTCGGCCAACACCTCAGGAGACTCTCATTGCGCGGCTGGGTCAAGGGCTTGATTCAGAAATCAGTACTCCTGGCCACGGTACGCATAGTGAGGAGGTTCTTGTCTCTAGAGCCCTGACCACCGGCAGCTTGGTCCCTGTTCCTGACGCCGATGAGCCACTATTTTATATATTTTTTAATGTATTTTTTATAAAAATATTTAAAATTGTTTTTTTTTTTTTTATAAAACGTTGTAATTAATATGCATGAAAATGTAATAAAGGGAATAAAAGTTAAATGCTGTTCATTGGTAAGAGCATCAGTTGTGGATGGCTGGACGGACTTGCTTATTTTGGTTTTAAAATGTTTGCTTCGAATCAGGTTCTTACAGAAAAAAAATAGGAAAATTTTCCGGAAAAAATCAAATTCGGGAAAAGCTGAACATCCTTTTTGTATGAATAATTGAAATTTGGCAGGACGACGTCTGTCGGGTCGGCTACTAACATAATAAAATATCAAACTCAAAACATTTATTTAAATTAAACCATTTACAGGCACTTTTAAATTGTCAAGGAGTCGGTCTGTCAGTATGTATATGAAGATAGTTGCCCTTTTCTAAGCGTAGTAGATACCTATGGAGAAGAGCGGGTAAGAAACTCCACGGACAATCTTTTAAATCAACAAAATTGTTTCAAAATATTGGTTACATTCATGTTGAATTATACATGTCAGAACAATGTAGAATGACGCGCAAAACAATTCAAAAATTAAAATAAATTAGAATAAGCCATGGCAGCTAAGAGATGACCAGCCCCAACTGACGGCACCCGTTCACGAACATGACGCATAAATCAGCACCATTCAGCTCAACGATTTTGAAGGGAGCTAAATGATCCAACACACGCGCCACCATCAGCGAGACATCTGACTGAGCATGACATACTCATAGCCGCCAGGGCACATTCAAAATTAAATGGTACCTCTATAGTACATAAAAAGTACTCACACATGTGTATGTATGATACAGATGGAAATTGAGCTTATACAATGCAAAGGTGGTCTTACAATCGTCAGCAGCTCCAACAGTATTTTCAAATGTTAATCAATTAGTTGTGGTTGTGGAACATTACCTGCAGTGGCCCAAGCATTTGTATCAGGGATGTAATACCCCAACATGTAATATGCCTGCCTATCAATATAGGTAATGTACATTGTGCAGTAATATAATTATCTGTTAGAAAAGTCATTATTCGATTGTGTTCTGACACACAGGGGCCACTTTCACTCGTAACTATCTGACGAGCCCATTGACACAACACCATACAGTTGGCCTGCAGTGTTTGAGTTCGATACCCACACAGAATAAATATTTGAATGGCTTACGGATATTTATGTTCAGCCTTGTTTATAATCATAGCGTCAGCTGATGCTGGCTAGTTGTATTATCGTTTATTTCTGTGAAATGTTAACTTTCTCTTGCTGTGTTTATTTAAGAGCCGACTGTCAATGTTGACTAGCGAGCGACCCGCCCCTGATTTTCGCGGGTGCAATCCAGTGATGTGGTGACATGTCAAAACATCGAGATATCTGTGCTATATGCCAAGTTCAAATATTAATGTTATAACTACCCATAAATTTTCCAGAATAAATTTTCTAAAAGATAGTGAAAACCTCGTCAAAATCAATTGTTAGTAGTGTTAGTTAGTGTGTAGTTTAGAATAACTATAAGGAGCGTTTTTTTTTAATAATATTATATTTATAGATACCTGTAAAACGCACCGAGCGGACGTTGCACTTAGTATGTGATTTAAAAATCTAAAAAAAAAATATTAATACATTCCGTGTCTAATCGAATAACACATCGTTTAGCAAAGTCAGTTCAGTTCCTTGCAGGAACATTACAAAACAATGCAACAAATACCATATCCATACGAATGTACGGCTACGTTACGTGAAAAGGCATTGTAGAATTTTCATTTCAACATAATTATACTACCTCGACTATATAGTTCAAAATGTTTACATTTGTTGTTAAACATAATGAATGTGTGATGAAATATATGTTGGGATGATTAAGATGTATCAATTTAAATCTCCTAGCGATAACATGTATCGATCAGGCTGAGGCGAGCGCGTAGCTAACCCCGTTAGCTGGGAGCGCGCCCGGCCGCCCGGCCGCGCCGCCGCCGTCCGTCCGCGTCATTGCCATTCGCCGAGGAAACACGTTTCCTGCTTCATTGTTTCCTAATTTTTCTAAGTTCTTTCTACTCCTCCCTCATTGGAGCTTCTTTTGTTTCGTCCTTTCCTTCCGGAGATGTTCCGGTTAAATTGTCACTTTTATTATCCGTTCCTGGGCAGGGTTGCTCTTTGGTAGAGGTTAGGGAAATAATTTACCGATTTATTTTATATTCTGCATTCATATTGCGTTGACGTCGTTTTATTATTTAATAATTTTCATACTAATTTAAAGTAAGAATATTTACTTACTACTTACTCATGAACAGTGAAAAGGAATTCAATCTGTATTACCTGTACCTATTAAATTCGGCCCCAATTGCGAAATAAGTTTCAGGAAAACCTAACGGTAAAAATAAGGCTCCAACTAATCGGCTAACTTTTCTACGTAACTTAACATGATGTCAGGATATGTACAGATATCGTTGGTTTAAGAGACAGAGTAGCTGGTTGAGTGAGGGACGTTTAACGGGCTAATTATCAAACGGCTAATGAAGTTTGTATTCAGCGGGCGGCAGCGGGAGCGCGGGGCCCGGGCCGCTACGTGCTGCGACTCGCAAAGCGCCCCACCTGATAACTCCCCGCCCTCCACAGAAAAATTGCAGAGAAAAAGTTTCATCGCAAGGGAACGTGAATGAAATGAAGAATTGTGTCGGCCGCTTTCGGGATTATTCCCAACATAAAATTCCTTGAGAACCTTTTCGATCTGTTTCAATTCATCAAGACTCGTCTTTATATAGATAACCGTTGGAATTCGTAATAACGGGTATGTCTACAAAATAAATAATAATTTATATCGTCGTACTAAAACATATTTGTGTGCTCCACAGGAGGTTTTGAGATTTCTTGACTCAAATCTTTTTGTAACAAACGAAACTATTTTTATAATACATTATTTATGCCATACTTAACCCTCTCCTAAAAAAAGACAAAATAACATTTTTTTTCGATTGGGTTTATTTATTATTTCATTTAGAGTTCCGGGAATTCAATATCTGTCTGGCCATCAGTTCTAATTTAATAATCAATACCAGCACCCTAATTGCGTAACACACGATCAATCATAATCTGAATCATTTTGAAGGAAATTGCTAATCCATTGCTTCATAATATGTTGGAAAAATTTGTATGTTCAACAACGTAAATAACGCAATGAATTTTGATTAACTCTCAAAATGAAACAGATTGTTATTGATCGTGTGTTACACAATTAAAGGTTCAAGTTGTTAAACGCCATGACAAAATGAACGGTTTGAAACGTTCTCCAATATTCGAGCCTGCCAAACAATATTTAGAGTAAGTAGAGTCAGAAACTCAAAATTTTCTCGTGGCCAGAAATTTCAGTATATATAATTACATCTTGTTTCATAAAAAATATGTAGGTATTAAATTTGTTACAGAATTATGGCCAGATTAGTTATTAACAAAATTAGAAGGAAGATATTTCTCTTAGATATTTTCCTGTTACAAAAGAAAACTCTTTATGCTATACCAGATAAGGATAAAAGGAAAAGCTGCGAAAAGTTGCTACAATTTTTTTTTCTGAAAATGCCTCGTAACTTATTGATTTGATGGTGAAGTATCGAGCATTGATGAAGACGTGATGGTAATTTCTGATAGAGCATATTCATGATTGCTAAGTTTTCCATTCCAAGTCTTCTTACTGCTTCTTTGTGATAAACTATTATTGATTTGAAACGTCCATTGAAAGTGTATATTCAGTTTATATCTTCTGGTAAAACGAATGTTTGTATTAGCCTGCTTTATCTGTTGTAGCGCATAAAGAAACCTGTTTCTTCGCCGTAGCCTCTCAATACTCAGACTGGAACATAAACGACAAATACAATAGCCGTCTACTTGCAATGTTTTGAAAGCAGTTAGTTGTAGTCCCGTGTGCGCTGTTGCAGTACATCCAAGTCATTTCGCGCAATTGCTCGCGCCGCGAGTCTCTTTGGGAAGGCCACTTCCTTGTAACGACTGCTATCATCTACCAAGAAAATATAAAGAGGTCTATTTGTTTTATGACCACCTCGTAACTAGACTTGGTTTTGAAGACTAACTTGAACGTTTGTTTGAAAAGACATATTATTGAATTTGCTTTTAATTTAAATAAGTGCTGGAAAACTGGCACAGTGCGAGTGAAATTTTTTCAACGGGGCGCTTTAACATATATGTGCATTGTATATAATTATCTAAGATTGTTTTATTTTTTCACAAAAAGTTTTATTTCAAATAAACATATTCTGTTCTTTTCTTTAATGGAATTTAATGTCAAATAAAGAAACCGGTCAAATGCGTGTCGCACCACGCACAATGAAGGGTTCTGTAGCTGGAATGAATTTATCCCAAGAACAAAATTAACATTGCAGTTGAAAAACATGTTTTTGCAACTGCACATGTAAGTTGGTCGATAATTACCCGTCAACTTGTAAAAATATATTTCATGATTTTATTTTACCACTTTGTCGGCGTAATTAATATGTATACTCATGCCAAATTACAGCTTGCTAGTACTAATAGTCTCTGAGCTAAGCCGCGGACGGACATACCGACAGACGGACATGGCGAAACTATAAGGGTTTATGGAAATAGTTGTATGGTACTCGTAATGTAATCTAATGTAGATAGAAATTATAAGAAAATCAACATTTTCCGAGAGAAACCGACCGTAGGAATAAATTCAGTAATTCAGTGGTATTTCGTTTTAAACATAGGCACATCATACTGGATGGTTCGTTAGCAAGGGAAAGTCTTATCACTGTAGCGGTAATTGACAGGTTTGGTTATAAATAAGATTTTTATTCAGTATGGGATCCTGGGTCAACGATCATAGAAAAATATTTATCTTAATTCAGTTGTCGTAGAGCAATGTTAGAAACGTTACAGGTGTTGCCCGCGTCTTCGTTTACGTGTATTTTGTGTTTTTTTTTTTTCCTAATGTCCTGGATAAAAAAGAAGCCCCTGGCAGGTCCCAGGCAACCTATTTGTAAAATTCATAACGAACCGATCGTTATGAATTTTTCTGTGGTTTAGACATGAAAAGGTAACAGGCAGACGGAGTTACTTTCGCATTTATAGTATTAAAGGTATACAGGGTGCGCCGTGAAACGAGGTTTAAAGCAAAATTTTAGAAAACTCTCCAAGAGCTTCCTGAAATACCCCCATGTATCTTCAGCGACTATTTATAGTTTAGGAGACGGTTTTTAATATGTTTAGGGAAATTTTCACTTGACTTCAGACTTTTTTATTTAGCTCTTTCTGTGATGTATTTTCTTATTATTATAAATCCTTAAATTATGGTCTATACTTTCGATAAAAAATACTATATTTCTAAACATCATCCAAAGTGACTAAAATTTTGCTCAAAGGGAAAGTTTTGGCTCGACAAGATTCGTTCAAAATGTTCAGTCCTTAAAAAAAGAAAAAAGAGAGGGGTGGCAATGACCCCAAACTAGTTTTTAAATCTTCCACGAACTCCGAGCTTTACAAAGCAATACAAATAATAAGTACTTTCGAGATGTTATTTGGAGAAATTGGAGTTTGATCATGATAGGTAAGGCTAAAAACTAATATTTTCCTACTTGGTAGTACTAAAGTTTTGTTTGTGTTTCCGCTACGACTAGTCCATTTATAATGCTCTTCCTAGCATCCAATTAAGCTGAAATTTGCAATTCGCATTTTACTTTGGTGACAATACATTAAAATCTAGTCTATTAGCTAATAAGTAATTTAAATATAAATTAAACTGCTAAGTAACTAGTGTGTATAAGTAACTATAACTAAACTGTGGTGGCCATGATGTGACGTCATTAGCCACGATACTGTTTTGTTTCCATCTCTTTTTTAGGCCTTATCCAAGCAAAAATCGTACTTACCTTGGTGAGATTTCAAGCAGTTTGCTAAGAATAGGTGTTTATTCACATGGCTCTTACGTCACTTCCGGCATTGTCGAAGGCGACGCCTTTTGAGTAGGTAATTGCGTTCCGTTCCACCATTGAAAAACGCAACATAAAATGAAATTGTAATTAATTAAACTAAATAAATAAAATATATAGCATTTTTCTTTCTTGACTCATATACATTCTCTTAAAAAGTCAAAAAGCTTTGAATTATATTCCATATGTTCATAACATTTTAATCACACCTGTTTTAAGGCTCGTTCACACCGGCGCGACTTGTCAAGCGACTCGACTTTTACAATACAATATCTAATAAAACTTCACGATTGAACAATTGCCGGTGTCGCGTCGCGCGACATGTCGCGCCGGTGTGAACGAGCCTTTAACCCGTCTGCCAAGGAAGGGTGTGTTTCGCAAAGGAAAACACACACGCACACAACAAAACATACGAACAAACATACACAACATACGAACTAAGAAATGTAAACTTATTTATCAAAAATATTCTGGGGAAACCGCTACTGGGTTTGTATTTTTTAATGATCATTAGTCACGAAAAGATAACAGAATGACAAACGAAACAGACCCCGTAGGTAAATGAGTGATAGGGTGATTTTTAGTAAACGTCATGTAAAGCAATACCGAAAGAATTCAAAAGTAAAAGCCGTCCAGTGAAAGTGAGTGAGTTTTTTCAATATATAAGAATAATTGTGATCACATTGTTTTTCCATCTGCATCCTTCTTGATGTTATAATTATAAATGAGAAGATTTTAATATAACATTAGATTATAAATGAGTACAGTGAATCATGGAATACACGCGAATGCATGGAACTGGGGCAGTCGTAACGATACGACGACGAGTTTTTCTTGTTTGGTTATACTTCATACTCACTTATTATTGTTTTGGTCATTATGATCCTGGTGATCAGGCCATATCGTCGTTTTTCAGGGCTCAAAATTATTGTATCCTACTTTCCTTTCAGTAGCAAACAGGAACCTGAAAAAAATTCCTTAAGAATATTCCGTAGAGCTCTTCGTTACATTTTCGAGGATTTTTTATGATGTAGTATGCCAGGTGTACAAGCTTCTATTTTTATAGTCTCTGAAATGTTCTGTTAACTGTTGTTTTCTTGCAACCCTCTTGCAAATGAATTGTAAATATTCGCATTTTTTTTAAACAAACAGCAGTAAGTTATTTTCTTCTAGTATATCGTACAAGCCCCATGGGATTACCCATCGGCAAAAAAAACGAAGTAACATACAAACATTCCCATTTTTTTTTTTTACATGAAGCTTTGTACATGGGCAATAAGTGAACGTATAAGCTAGGTGCACGGTTCCAATAGGTCGTGTCCTTTGGAGAAGAGTCAGCCAGAAACTCCACGGTTACTAGGAACCTACTACGCTTTGGAATGCGCAACTAGCTTCATCTTTCTGACTGACCGACCCCTTGACAATTCAAGTTTCCTGTAATTGGTTTATTTGTAATGAATGCTTTGAGTTGACTCTTTTTAAATAATTAGCTTTTATAATGAATTCAATTACAGTGTGGAACAAAAACGTAAAACAAGATCGAAAATGGTCAAGAAATCGAAGATTCTATGCGTCTACAACGATTCACAAAATATGTAGTTATTAACCTTTTTACAAAAAAAACAACCGACTTCCAAAAAGACACTACAAAGGAAAAAAAACTTTAATTTCGGAAGTCGGTGTCTGATTAAAGTTATTTTTCACTTTGTAGTCTTTTAGGAAGTCGCTTGCTTTTTTTTATTTATCCCCTTTTAGTGGGTCGATTTGTAATTTATCTAAGTTACAATATTCTAATGGCAACTGCTCATCACCTTTTACAAAATATTGCTTTTCTCGATGCAGGGACGTTATCTGTTGAGGATTTCTCCTGGTTCTTCACCATCAACACCACATCACCATATTGTGACGAGCATTTTGCATTGCTTGGCAACCATATTATCGTCATCAAGTCGCAACCCGTGATATACTTATCATTGAGGAATTCCGGTGGCCATCTGTGGTCTTCTTCATCAGATCCACATAACCAAATAATACTTTCTGAATGAAAATGCTACTAAATAACTTGTTGCTGAAAATGCTTATAACATTTGAGGAGTTCCCTGAATTTCTCATGGATTCTATTCGAATCCTCTAAATAAAAAAACGATTTAACAAATCGGTTCTTATATGACGGAGTTGTGAGGTAACACTCATTAAAAAGCATTTTTATATCTCGTCTCACCACCTTGTATGTGATAAAAGCTGATCTACCTGAAGCAGCATTTTCTAATATATGAAGCATTTTCCATACGTGTTTTTTTTTATATCCCATGACTCTAGAATTATATATTCTATAAGCTACTGCTACTGCTGAACTTGAGGTCCTGGGTTCGATTCCCGGGTCGGGCAAAGTGTTATTGGGTTTTTCCATCTGGAATTAATCAGTAGCAGCCCGGAGTCTGGATTTGTGCCCGGTTGGTGGCAATAGGCTCGCCCCCTATTATATGGGACTTAAACATAACTGGCGAAATGTGGGTGTACCTACTATAGGTACACCTCTGCCGAACCCTTCGGGGAATACAAGCGTGATGTTATGTTATATTCTATAAGTAAAAAGAATACAAAACGACCTAGAATATGTGATAGGCCAAAAATGCATAGTTTCGAAGATTCAGAAGCAGCCCGGAGTCTGGATTTGTGCGGAATCGTGACTTTGTCGAATAATTTTGTATGAAAAATTTTAAAAAAAATGAAAAATAATTCATATGCTAGTTGATTCTTGGATATGGTCTCATTCATAACCTAAAGTTACGGGATATAAAAAAACACCTTGTATATATTATCATTACCTAAATGCTACCTATTAGCATTTAGGTAATTATTTTAAGTACGTGACTTATGAGGATTGATAAGACTTAGGTACCTATAGATCACAGAAATTTTTCTTCGAATTTTATTTATATTTCTTAATTGATTTGACCCTTGACTTAACTAACGGTGATTTTATTAATTGATTGTGCTGAAATTCATTGTGCCGCACAAATAAAGCCGAACACCCAAGAACGCCAATTGAGGTAGAGAAGAGGAGGGAGCAGAAGGCAACGTAAAAAAAAACATTAAAAAGTATTATTCTTTGCCTAACCAAAACAGAAAGTTAGGTACAAGCAGACTCGTTTGCGAAATTATAATCTAAATGCGGTTAACGTTATTATTCATATCTTTAAAAAACGTTGGTTTAATTACAGCTTGTTTAATTACGCCGATATTTCTGCGCGGCGAACATTTTGTTGGGCAATAAGTCTCAGCTAATTGTTTGAAAAGATAATTTGGTGGCGGTTTATTGTGGGTGCCGGCCGGGACGGGCGCGTTAGTGACGGCGCCCAGGGTCGCCCAGCCGCCCAACCGCCCGGCCCCACACGCACATATGCCACTAATTACTTATTCACTTGTTTAAGATACGCTCGCTAAAAGTTAAGTAAATAATAGCTGTAATGAGTGTTTGAACAACAAGTCTCATAATGGCAGATGTCTGTTTATCCTCAAATGACTAACAAAGCTTCTCCGAAGTGTCACAATTATATTTCTATAGTCAAGATCTTTCACTACAACAAATCAATATGATTTTGTAACATTATTTTTGGCAGTGCATCTCAATACTATAATATAGATAGACAAATAGATGATAATGTCTTACTGATGTATTCGTGGGACTCTTTATGGGTTTTTTTTGTAGCAGTTTTTTTTTTGTACTTTTAATTGGAAAGGAAATTGTCAATTTCCTTTCCTTAGCCTTCATTTTCTTGATTCTGACGCAGAACGTAGGATTCGCAAAACGTCTAGTTGAAATAAAAAGTTCTATTTACCCATGCGAAGACCTTTTGTAAAGCCAAAATGGAAAATTCTTGTTTACGTTTCGATGAGTGTTTCTGTATCTACTAGTTGGTATAAAACATAATTATAATTATACGGATTGTATTTATTTATTACATACTTAATAGACTGTATATTGTTTCAATTTTCGAAGTTGAGCTTTGGACAAACAGACTACAAAGTAATCCTATTAGAAACCAGTTTATTTTTATTTGCAGATAAATAAGTCTTATAAGTATATTTAATGGTTATTATTAACTGAAAATTGAAAACCAGTCAAACTAAACTAAGTTACTGAACAATTCGTTAGATAATCGTTTGAAATGTTAACACAAATATTCGTCATATTCGCATTATACTGTCATACATAAACATCCTACTAATATTATAAATGCGAAAGTTTGTGAGGATGGATGGATGGATGTTTGTTACTCTTTCACGCAAAAACTACTGAACGGATTTTGATGAAACTTTACAGTGATATAGCTTATACATCAGAATAACACATAGGCTACAATTTATAAAGATTTTGTTTGATTTTGCCATGATATAACGATAAGTATCAAGTATGTCGGAAAAAATTCTGCCCTCTGAGAGCTATCTTGGAGTGCGCTGCCTAAACCGTTAAAGTTACGCGAAGATAATGTATCGTGGCATTGTATGTCTAAAACAATTCTAAATAAAAGTCCGCGACAGCATACATCTATCTTTTATGTGGAAGCCATTATACCTAAAATAGTGAGCCATAAATACATTTAAAATGTAGACCTTTTTACATTGCGAATTTTGTAGTATTTAGTTACTTCTTATCAAAATTAATACCTGCATCGCTTTCGGTATTTAATGTAGAAAAACTTTGTCTTTTACACTAAGACATTTGAAAGAATAGTTTAAAAGTTACAACGATAAGAATGAAGAGGGGGTGCGCGGCGGGCCAGATATATGGTCTAATAATAATTTTTTGGTAGTATTTTAAGTAGAAATAATATCTAGAGTAGTTTTAATTTTAATTATTTAAAAGTGTTTATCTTTTTGTTAGTTTAAGAATAAAGGATAGTTTTAAAATTCAAATTCAATTTATTTCTCGAACAAATTATGAAGCAATGGATTAGCAATATCTATCAAAATCATTCAGATTGTGATTGATAGTGTGTTACGCAATTCGTTTTTAGCTTAATTACTTAGATATTATTATTATTATAAATGAAACCACATGACACACGACTGTAACACGTTTCTGTGGGATAATATTATCCGACATCCACGCGGGCGAAGCCGCGGGCAGAAGCTAGTTATACATATATAAGACACACATTGACACATTGTAAGTAGCAAAACGCGGCGAGCGTTTATAAGACCACTAAAGTGCCAGAACAAATTGTTTCGTAAAGTGCTTTATAATTCGTACTGATTGAACTAGAAGAGAAAACAAATATGGAGCAAGAAAACAAAGACAGAAATAATACTGGCAATGCTGTGATCTCATTAACAAGATTCTACTCATTGTATACTTTTCAATATCGATTATTATTAGACTAGAAGTTGATTGGCTCTTAACGATTAAGTATTTCATTTTGCGCCGTGAGCTCACTATACACTTTTATGGCATTTCTCGTTTCGGTTTTACAACATGCTTGCTTCTACAAAATTAGCTCATAATATTTCATCACATACTTAATCTATGATGCGTAGGTTTTAAATAGTGCATCTGAAAAGCAGCGGTTGCCGACGTTGTCGTTAGCTCGTTTATTTACTGCGATTATTTTGTCTCTTAAACAATTTGAAAATCATTGCATTGTTGCTAAAATTTATTACCTGATTAACGTGCATTACTTGAATATATGAAAAATATATATTTCACAACATTTTTATTAATACGTGTATAAAACCATTTTTTCTTGATAAATGGAGAATTACACTTAATATTATTTTAACTTATAACGTCGATGTTTAGATGAGTGTGATTCATTATAAACTCCTAATATAAAGCACTCGTGTCGCCATCTAGTGTACGTAGCTGAAACCCTGACGATAATTCAGGATCTATCGAAATAATAATATTATTGTGGTATATCGTGGACTATGGAAATGAAATGCGATATTATCGATATCACATGACATTTTTCATGAGAGTAAAGTGAGCTCACTTTCTTTTTATTTTAGCATTATAGTAATGCTGATTATGATTTATTTCTTATCTGTAATTGCACAACGAAAAAAGTAAAGAAACGAAGCAACGACTTTTTATAAAAACATGAGAAAAAAAACATTTAAAAATATAAAAAATATTATTATTTATTATGAAATATGTTGGTGGTATACTTACAAAATTCTGAGTCTCAGACCTGTTAAAGCTTTTATAGAAAAAAATTTGCTACAAAATGTATTCCTATATTTATCTTTAACGCTTCATTGCTGACTACGCCTTACAAAATTATTAAAGAAACGATCATTAAATGGTTTCTTTATTTTCGTTAGGTATATCATTCATTGCTTTAATCTTAGGTATGTATCGTAACAACTTCCATAAACTGTTTTTGAACACATAAGTATTGTAAGTTTGTGCACACTATTCTATAGCATTGCTAGATGTGATTAACTAATTTATAATAAGTTTTAAATGTATCTACGCATTATATATGGAAATATATGTATATAGAGTGAGGCACGGCGTCGGAGACTTTCAGTGGCCTCTGGAGCGCTGCCAACGATTCGTCTGGTGGTTATTTTCGCACGTCATCCACAAATAACAAGACATCTACCAATTCGGTCTTGTATCTATATAGTCTATGAAAAAACTACATCGTGTATAAAAAATGGTTTACACCAAAGTTTGTGACGCACATGTTATAGGTAATTCATACAGCACGTTTCTATTATATTCGTACAAGCCCGTCCTTACATTCAACTTCAATAAAATCACTAAACCGAATTGCACGCAAGTAACTCTATTAAAATGCCCTTTGTCTAGTATTCATTATCCCCCTGTCTAGTTTTAAATTCTTTTGTTGGTCGTAGTCGTTGCATGGATGCATGAATAAATTGTTTTTGAGAGTCGAACGTACCGAAAAAACTGGTAGGTCAAGATCCCTTTCTCATAGAACACTCTTTTGTGCGATAGTAAAAGGCGTTCGCTGTTAAAGGGCGCGGATCGGGTAGAATGTTGATTTGTGGGTAATTATTATTTAATCTATGGCAGTGAGTACAACTTGGTTCACTTTCTTGAAGGGACGAAGAGTGTCGTGTTGGTCTCTTGTGCATCGAGTTGGTCGCTGGCCGCGCCTGTTCACTTATGTGTGTGTGATCCTGATCGTAATGCGTGCGCGCTGTCATTGCCCTAGTCCCACCGCTGCCCCCTCGCCTCTTGAAACAATGAACGGAACCTGGTTAATGATCGCCCTGTTTTCGGCGTTATTTTAAAATTTACCTTTTGATGATTGAATATTCAATGAGAATTTGGAAAACATATACCTATTCCATCCATATAAAAACGATGCTAACAAATGCGGAAGAAATAGTAGTCTAAACTATCTTATATAGGTATGTGCCCGCTCTTGTATAAACTGTACTTCTGAAGATGACGATCTCGCCCAGTTGTTCCTTATTTTTATAACTGGCTTCCGACTACACCCAAAAACTAATAGCAGACAATATTATTACGATCTTTTACGTTTTTGTTAAACATACAATATTTTAATTTGGCAACAAGACAACGACTATTCAAGGCTCACGTAAAATAACTTAGTTGAAAAACAACATGCTTATAATATACCAAACTTTTTTTTTGATCACTTCAAATACATACTTACATAGTCCAATCGTTTTGAGTCTGACACAAAACTATTAACGACGGATTCGATTTGTAAGACTGGGTATTTAATTGAATGAAACTGTACAATTTTGTAGCTCATAAAAAACTTTACAATGAGTAATACTTTCTATATTAGTATATAACATACCTACGCATACTTACCGAGGTATAAAGCCTCGCGCATACTGGCGCGACGCGACGGCGCGATGCGACTCTAACAATACAATTCCTAAGAAAACTTCACGGTAGAACAATTACCGATGTCTCGTCGCGTCGTCGCGTCGTGCCAGTCTGCACGACGCTTAATGGCATTACTCATTTCTATCCTTCCGGGTACAGAATCGTTTACTGACATGCAACCGTTTCTAGATGTAAAAATCCAACATACAATAATTGACTTATCAATCTCTTCATCTGTGTTGGGATCGGAATCGCCTGTCATGAAAATACACGTAAAGCACTCATTACAATAGTCACAAGTCGGAACTAACGAACAATATAGCTGTATTACAACAAGAAACAATGTAATGTCCAAATAATATAGTTATATTAGGAGCATTGTTCGGCGAGGGCACGGGCTCGGGCGTCCATTCAGCCGCGACCGATCCGCATAATGAGATGCAGTGCTCCTCCAGATGTGGCGCAGGCGCGGCCCCAACGCGCTGCCGTTTTTTGTTTCCCCGTTTTTGCCATCCACTCACCAGATAAACGGTTTAGCAATGCTGGTAACTTACACATAACATCCGACGTCTTAGATTCTGAGTAATCTTGAAGATAAGTAGGTACTATAACAAAATATTAATTCAAAAGAAAAAAACCCTGGAAATAGTAGGTACATTTTCATTACAACAAACATTCATTAAACTACATTCGAATTTAGCACTCTATCTATTGGTATTGTGATACTTTACCTATTCCTACATAAAAAGCCTACATATTCCTATATTGGTATTCCTATAGGTATTCCTTTAAGCGATTAAGTGAAAACGGTTCAACTAGATCACTCGAATGATTGTAATTGTACTCAAAAGAGTATTAATTAGACATAAAACCTTCCTGTACCGAATTATTAAAATATTTAAATTAGGTTTATAAAAAAATATTGGCTGCTAATATTATTTGCTTATTAGGGTTATAAATTATGAATTGATGACAAGAGGTCATTCAAAAATTAAGATTCAAGTCTTTCGAAGAAACTGAAACAATTTCAACTATTCTTTAACAATAATAACTATGTAATAATTATTTTGAATGAAAATCTACATTTATTTTCCTTAGCTAATTCCCACAACTCTCACATAATTTAAAGTTAGGAATAGAGTTGTAAGCTCCGGGCTGCGTTAGCCTCGCGTTTATTTATGTTGCCTTAGTCAGAACTGTTACCTACGCCAGATGTTATTTTACGACAGTTCGCCACCGAATAAACAATCTCTCCTTTTCTCTTACTTTTATTACCCAAAGAACTAAAATTGCAAATGTACCCTATGTCTGGATTTTAAACGATACTAATACCATAAGATATCAAAATAGTTTTTGAACACGCGTCACCATAGATTAAGTTTCAAGATTTAATTAAGTAATAAATTAATAATCTATTTTAATATTAAGCACTGCGCGTTCTACGAGTAGCATTATTAATTGTGACAAGTCATAATTCCGTTTCACAGACTGAAATACAAGAAATCCATTGCAAATATACACGTCCCTTCTGAACTATAAACAGATATCACACAATTTAATTAAAATGAAACACTGTTAAACCGTGATCACAAATAACAAGACAAAGCTTCTGTCACACATGTGAACCAGGATGATGCGATTTCCGGACCCGCGGGCACGCCCGCGCTGCTCCATACTTCTTTACATTCCATACGATTATAAGTACTATGGGAAGTAAGGAAGCACGGAACTCGCGCAAGGCTTTGTGTCTTCATTCTTGAGTGTACTGCAATCCTGTGTAGTTGCAATTAGCAACTACCTGTTACACATGAATAATATGTAGCGATGGTAGGGTACGTGACGCCATCTCTTGGTCGATGGTGATGGGAGCACAACGCGACAGTGGGCGACAACGTGGGGGTGGCGAGCGACGCGGCGTGGTGGCAGCTCGCTGAGCACTGGCAGCGCGCTCGCTGCGCACGCGCAGACCAGCTCTAAAAATGGAGTCAACCGGCGGAGTTCGCTTACGACTCGGGAGTACCATCCATTCCAAATTTGTATTTTCCCGAAATAGAACCGGCGGCGTGCGTCCATCGGATCGGTTACCCGACCGTGCAGCGACCTGCAGCGTGCGAGGACTGGTTGAAGTGCACGTCTGAACCTCGGCGCGGACTCGCCGGAGGCTGCCGTCCGCCGGGCCGCTCTTATGTAAGGAACACCGTGAACCGCGCCGCGTGACGACCGCTTCGAAAATAAACGTGCACGCCGAGTCCGACGCCGACGGGCGCCACATGTGCGCGCTCCCGTCAGCGTTCCAATGATCGCGCGCTGGAGGGGAGGCTATTATTAGTTGTACACCATCCACCACTGTCACCTCCCGCAGGGTAGTCGAGCTATACATAGTTCCGATCACGGGATCTGGCAATCCTCAGCGTTCACTGACCTCCCCTGAAACAACATCAAATATTATGTGCCTGATCAATATTCCAGAATACCTATTAATATAATAAATAAACCAATGCATTATTTCTTGCGATTTTAAAGCTCAGCTAATTTGTGCTGTACGCGACTCAGCGGTATATCAAGGAGATATTCATTAATGCAATATTGAACAAGTAATTTATTATTGCTACCAGTTTCGCGTGTATCTAATCTATGTATCCTAGTAGATAGGTTGTTTGTATGAGAGAACGTGGCAGCCGCATCGCGGTAGAGAATTCCCGGTGCCGCCCGTAAAGCTCGCCTCTCCGTACATTCAGTCAATAAAAGAATTTTGGCAAACTTTCGTAGACAAACAAGTGGGACGACAGCCAACTCATCTTTTGTCTGCTTGAAAGCAACATGGTTCTGTTAGTATTTCGATACCACAATGTTTCAAAGAGTACTTTTTTGAAACATTCACCCCTTAGTTATTATTTTCTTTCTGTAAATAATATATTTTATTGGGTTTTTGTTATGCTTTCTATGGTTTTTATAAACGAGAGTTTATAAGTTTGTATTCAAAACCAATTAACATGTAGGTAATAAGTTAATATTCTTAATTTAATCTTTATAAACACTGGCATTATTATCTGCAGTTTTAATGAACAACAATGCAGTGTATTATGATAATGGTAGAATGTTGTATGTTGGCGGGGCAGTAATTTAAGTAAAATAAAATCATAAGAAAATAAAAGACTTATACATATATAACCTCAAATCTGTATGTTAGTTTTGTTTTTAAAATATATCTACATAAATAAAATTTCAGAAGTCGGAGTATATATGGTTTTGTATTTTCGTTATTTGCCACCGACTTCCGTGGTTTAAGTTATTTTTCATTTCGTTGTGTTTTTTTGGTAGTCGGTTTTTGTTTTGTAAAACGTTATTATTTCTCGCTTTTTCGTGGGTCGGTTTGTAATCTCATCATCTTTTTACAAAATATTGCTTTTCCGGATGCAGGGACGTAAATTGTTCAGGAGTTCTCCTGGTACCATCAGCTCCACTCCATATGCATTGTGACGAGCATAAATTGCCTGGTAAAGTATTGAAATCGCAACCCGTGAAATACTTATTCTCCATCATCAGTTCCATTTCACCAAATGTTGCTTTTCGAGAGCAAAGGTGCGAGTAACTATAAAAAATACCCAAATCGCTATAGTTGTGCCTATAATATTTGAAGACTTCCCTCGATTTCTCCAGTATTTTATAACCATATCCCAACCTGATGGCAATAGGACTACTTGGGAAGTATACCCTTGCAAACAATTTTTTTTTTTTCAAATCGATCCAGCCATCTTCGAGTAATCGGGGAATATATTTAAAAAAAAGACCTACGAACTGAGAACCTCCTCCTTTTTTTGAAGTCGGTTAAAAATGATGTTACGCTTTAAAATTACAATGCTAAAAAATAAAGTAAAGTGCCCTATGCTCTCTAGGTATACATATACTTAGTTGTACTATTGCTGACTTAAGACTAATAATAGAGGGGCTAAGTTTAATTTGCAAGTTTATAGATAATTAATGCACCCTGTAACTATTACAGTGGGTACATAGTTATCTAATGTAATTTTATAAGATGAGCTACGAGGACCATCTCTTGAGTAAAGAAAGGCGGCGATGCTGTCCACAGAGCAGCCGTCCGTCCAAAGAGCGCCTGTTGAATATTAATGCGACATTGTTATTGGCCACTAGTGCCCGCTGCTGCCCCAATCGCACATTTCCATAACTTACTATTCTGGATCCGCGGGGAATCAGCTCACTATGTAGGAATATGATCACTTGGGCCACTCATATTTGCCCTGTAAATTGTGTTCCGTCGCGACAATACATTACATTATTCATTACGGAATCTATAAGTGGACAGCAACTTTAGTCTGCCTTCTCGAATAGTCCGCACGATGCTAAGTTCTGTGACAACGCGGCAACGCAATGATTCACGGCCCGATTGTTTCACATCACGTTACAAAATGTCATGTATGCTCCACTAGTTATTGAATTTGTCGTTGATTGTAAACAACCGGTGAATTAAATGCTTCCAATGTTAATCGTTAACGGGAACTGCACCGACGAAGATACAATTTAAAAATGCATGCTCATGTTAAATTTATTTATCCACTGAGATAAACCTACTTCTCCATTCAAAATTCTAAGCAGCTCTCCGCTGCTTTGTTTTCGGTGGATTTACTTAAGTTGAATCAAAGTCGTTTCAAGTTAAAAGGTCCCTCCTTCCATTCCCATAATAGTAATGTGTGTTTGCTACTTTTACAAGCATATTTTGAATTGATCGTTGCAAACTTAGTTTAAGAAACTGTAAAATTACTCTGCTTTCTGGGTTTTTAACACGATTCAAATCGCATTGATTTGGTATTTATTTTCGCCACCGCCGACAATACAATTTATTAATTACGTAATAGGGTATTTTACTCTATAAGAGAAAAAAATATCTAAAATAGTTATTTATGCAACTGTTGCATAATAATGGATATTAAAACACGAATGTGAGTTTATCACACGAGGCGAAGCCAAGCCACATGAGTGTTTTAATACCTAATTATATACAGTGGCATACAAGACTTTATCTACACCCATGATATGAATCCTCTGTAAAAGTTTCTGAAACAGTTAGCTATTTATTGCCAACATTAAAACGACCATAGCCCGTAGCCCTCCAAGCGTGACGTAGCGTATTTCGGAAAATGAGTCACATGTATCGGCGTGGAGGTCTGCACCCGCTGACCGGAAGGAATCGAAGGAGCAAACGGCATTACGAAATTTAGTACAACATTATAACACTCGTTTGGATGATATAATGGTTACTATGACACTGGTCGTTTTAGTGTTGGCAATAAGCTAACTCTTTCCGAAACTTTTATATATAAGGTGCTATAAAAATATCTGCCACGGCTTTAATGAGAGGTAGTATTGTGTTTAAAGATAACAATAGTGAAGAAATTTCGTACCCCGGCTCAGTTAAATCAATTTGAGAAAATAAAGTAGTTAAATAAACATTGACTCTACTCTGCATAACGTGGTTCATAAATTACGCGCGAAGTGCACTTCGTCAATGAAAACAACTGCTATCTCTTTCCATCTGTTCTGTGAATGAAAACTGAAATCAGCTGACTAGTTCGACGCTTGCAAATTTATACGTACAATTTTTTGTATGAAAAAAAATATGACACATGATCAATAATTTATCTTTACTATTGTAATCTATAAACACAATACTATCTCCCATTGCAGCCGTGGCAGATATTTTTATAGCACCTTATATATATATATATATATATAGCATGAGTGTAGATAAATATATTATTGAGATAGCTTAGGCAAAAAGCACTCGGAAAACGTTAGTTTTAGTTCATAAAATAGCAAACTAAATTTTTAAATTCAATTCAAAGGTTTCAGCTTTTTAGAGTTCCGTAGTAAACAAGGAACCCTTATAGTTTCGCCATGTCCGTCTGTCTGTCTGTCTGTCTGTCCCCGGCTTAGCGCAGAGACTATTAGTACTAGAAAGCTGTAATGTGGCATGAGTATACATATTAATTACGCCGACAAAGTAGTTAAATAAAATCATGAAAAATATATTTTTTTAGGCTCCCCTACTCGTAAAGTGGGGACATTTTTTTTTTTCGTCTATCCTATGTTTTGTAGTATCGTTAGAAAGGTCGTTCAGAAATATTGTCAGTTTGTTAAAACCATTTTTGGATTGAAGGACCTGTCTGCGAAATATTAAGCTTTAAAGCGCTTATATTTGTTAGAGTCAAGTGTGTGTGTGTCCCCCCCCCCGCCAGCTAAATGGTAAGTTCTGGATATGTGGAAAAATTCACAGCAGTAGTATATATAACGAAATTAAAAGGAAAACTATCACAGCTAAGTAGGCTCTACTAGTTAACGAGTAATTATCGACCAACTTAAATTTGCAGTTGCAAAAACATGTTCTACCATACATTTTGTATGGGAGAACATGTTTTTCAACTACAATGTTAAGTTTTTTCTTGGGATAAGTTCATCCCAGCTACGGAACCCTTCATTGTGCGTGGTCCGACACGTACTTGGCCCTTTTTTTAATCTATTTTTTCATCACCATTAAATAGTAGTCGCCATGTTATTACGTCATACGGCTATGTAAACATAGAAGTGTCAACTGTCAACAGTATCAGCGTACCTGCATTTGTTTACATAGCCAACTGACGTCATGACCACAGATCAATATGGCGTCCACTGCATCCAGCGTTTTCGTCAAAAAATGTATTTTTTGAATAAAAAATTTGTGATTTTTTTAGTGGTTCATTAGCACTATAAAATCTAATTGAGACACTTTTCAAAAATGGGTGTAATACCCTATTGACTGATCTGACTCTGTAGCTTGGTTTTAGTATGTTTACTGAAGTCAAATAATATTAGTTAATAGCAAGTTAATGTGTCATGTTTATTTATAGTTATTCTCAACCAACATCGGTAATAGTATGCCAAAATATAAAATCTGGATGGCAGCTCGACTTATATAGATAAATGAGTCATATTTTTCCAATAAAAATGAATCAGAAATATAAAGAATTGTAACTTGACCGGATATGAACAAGTAATCAGTAGTCGAAGTTGTAGTAAAGATTGATCATCTTCTATCTATATGATCAAAAAGCTTGTATTTTTTTTATGCTGTTCGTTGGTAAGCGTATCCCTTAAGAACATCTTGACATTAGAGCTTGGCTTGATTGCTTGACTAAAAAAATAGACAAATAGGCTATTCTTTTTTTTTTTAAGTTTGTGATAGTCTGAATTAGGTTTTTAACATAACATAACATCACGCCTGTATTCCCCGAAGGGTTAGGCAGAGGTATACCTATAGTACACCCACATTTTGACAATTATGTTTAAATAGGTTTATATGAAAAGAAAAATTTCAAATAACTGACCATAGTGAAATTTACCAACGTTTGTGAGGTCAACTAGTAACAAAATAAATTTTAAAGAATGTACGATTTGTGTAAATCGCGAATCTTAAGTTTTATTTCAACTGTAACAATAGGTGCGTGTTATATTGGGATAGACCGTTTTTTTTTATTGGATGAATACCGTACCTCTAGTTTAAGAATACATAGATACTAATTTTTATATGAAAACTGTTTTTTTTACATGCATTGCTATGCTAAATAATTGGCCTAACAATTTTTTTGTAACATTTAGTAAAAAGGTTCAAGTATCATAATACTAAAGTCCAATTTCTAGTATTTAAACATTAAATCGGTTATCATGGGTCAAATAATCGAACGAGTCTAACTAAAGGTCAGAAAAACCTATTGGCAAGACAAACATGCAAAAATGTTCTTTTAGGACATGAAAACCCACTTTTTTTTGGTAAACTCCCGTTTTTGGAATTTTACTCTATTGCTAAACGAAACGCCTCGTAGCTCGTAAACTCGTAACGTACGTCTAACTAATTAAAACGGATTACTCGTAGGAGACTAGCTAACAATGCACCATTATTGTCCTATATTATATTATCCTTAAGCCCAACACGTTCCACGACACGCTTCAAACTTTGGTAATTATTGGAGCTCTACTTACTTATCTTGAAGCTATCACTTAAGAGACACCAGTAATAAGTTGAGACAGCAGTTATAAATCGAGTTTAAGACGTCGCCTTCGGCTCAGCTCGATGCTTAGTGAACATGTTTCTACAAAACGATTGATAATAAAGTTCGTATTACAAATTTAATAAATAATATAGATATTAGAGTAACGTATGATATTATGTTATATGTTTTCAATTATTACCAGTATTTAAATATTGAGTAAGTGTTCAATTATGCAGCTGAACATTATCAGAACTGGTGTGTGCGCTCGCTTCCTCCACTTTAGCCGCGCCGCGCGTGTTCTCTAAATGATGAGGTCCCCCCGGGACTCCTGGAATGGAAATCAATGTTACTTGTAAATGTGTAGTACACCGTACGCGACATTTCGGGCCGGGAGTGCCATAAGAATTACATAATCGATAATATACCAGATATTTAACATATTCTTTGTATTGCAAATTGACTTGACAGATACTTCTCTACTCTAACCTAGACTTTTGGCATAAGACCTGGGAGTGTAGGATTCTTGACTCACTTAAACTACTCCAAAGACACCATCAGCAAATTATCAGATAAAATATTTTAGAAACTTGAACTTCAAAGCAGTTTCCCGTAAATTTTAGCTATATCATTAAAACCAGTTCATTAATACATTAAAAAACATCTTTAAGAATTTTTGAATCTCTCATCGTAGATGAGTTATATTAGAAATTATATAGAAAGATAGAAAAAGTATTTATTTAAAGGTGGATCCTACGCCTACAAGAATGATCATATTTTGTATAGTGTAGTATATTAACTATACAAAACATGATAATTTTTTAAAAGTCACCCCTAATAAAAAATAAGTGCTACATAATAAATATACCTACATCGTAGCACATTTTAAATTCCTTCGTCACATTTTATACGAGAGAATCGGCTATGGCAGATAGTGAGGCGCTACAATTTTTATAGTTTCACAAGTTTCACAAACTTACATTTAGTTTACTTAATAATAATGTTAAGTTGAATTCTTACAAACCAATTCAGAACAACTTCCTTTTGGCTATCAAGTCGAAACTTTGTATAAGTACATTTATTTGGTAGAGATTGCCTGACGTTGTAGCCGGGATCGTCTCTACACAAGGAAACTTTTTAACGATTACTGATATTGTCTTGAAATTTTGTAAACACTGATATTGAATAGTTAAACTTTATTAAAATTATTATCTGCGGCATTTTAGAAAGAGGTCATTTTAAAATGCAATTTTATGTAGATTTAAAATCCAAAAACAAGTAATAAGCTAAAATGTTAAAAAAAAAAAACCTTTTTCTCATTGCAAAAGTATGTAAAGTTTGTACCAGTTACTAAAATCACATCATTTTCAGCGACAGTGTAATAATAAAACCTGTGAGATTTACCCTCTGTCTACACTACACACTTTTTTTACTTTTACTTAGTAAATTAAAACTTGTATTTGTTAGTAGTGTATCCAAGATAAGTAGCATTCAATTGATTGTTGATGATTGATAAATTTAGTCCTTTGTAAGTTATGTTACTACATACCTACAGGGTGTAATAAGACCTTATATACAAAGTAGTGAACTTACTTATATACGCCTAAACTACTAAATATGCATATACATGTATTATTGTTAGACCTTATCCCAGAATGCGTAGATCACAGTTTCGTGATAGGTCTGTATAGTTTTTAAAAAATGTACATAGAATCTCAGTGACGTGTTACTTGATCTGTTTACACAAGTAATGTTGAACTCATCGCTTATTATTAAACTCGTAATGTATTAATTAAATCCACTTATACTTACATATTCTGTATGTGTTAGTTTCTGTTCGAGTTCAACTAACACTGTTCCATGCTTTCGAAAATCCGGTGGCTTTTAAGTAAATAGAATTTAATATCTTAAACATTTCGTTTATAAGACGCCTGAAAAATATAATTATGGGTTGTTGTTTGTTACTCAAATATCAATTTGAAATAAAATTGAATTGATCAGTAATTTCTAATAATTTACTTGTAGACCTAGGTACCTACATACCTTACAAATATTTTTGTTGGTACATGCATAATACCTAAACAGGTCGATATAACTAAATTGTAACTTTATAATTTATGACTTGTAATGACATTGAACTGAAACCGAAATATTTAAACTTACCAATACTATACACTCCTTTAGGTACCGCAAAGCAAGAGACATTCTTGAACTAATTAATAATAGTCGATAACGTTATAGCACTGTCTTCGTGATTCAGTCACTTTGTGTACAAGTTAACGAGAACTGCTACATTAGTGCATAAAATGTATCACTGATGATGCGACACAGTGACAGATGAGCGGGGCGAGGCGTGCGGCGCGCTGTCGCGGACTGCTGGCGCGTAGGACGAGCGCTGTGCGTGCGCGCAGGCGAGCGCCCGCGCCGCCGCCGCCGCCGCGCCCGCCGCTGTCGACGTTTGACCTTATTTAATTAGTTCGTTCGTTTTTACTCTTTGAATGTAACGTAGCATATTAAAATGTGTAACCGTCTAATTCATTGTTGCCATCCACTCGGTTAATATTGTCAACTCTTAACTAACTCTACTATATCTAACATAACGATCACGGTCAATAAATTGCAGTAATGACCACATCAGTGTGTATTTAGTTATTTTATATTTTACTTTAACATTCATTAACTGGCGAAATATGGGTTTACTATAAGTACACCTCTGCCTAACCCTTCAGGGAATACAGGCGTTATGTTATGTTATGTTTAGGGAACAAAAGGTTCTCGTTCTTATTGAAGTGATCTTTATTTTTTCTTGTGGAGTAAACGTTGTATCTAGATGTAGCAACGTAACTCTTGCGCTATTTCTGTTTGGAGTTCACCCACCTCGACATCGTCGTTGATTTCTGCATCTGAGATTACATAAATTATTTGCCTTCTTACTGAACATTTACTCGCACTACTCGCACTCAATTCTAATAAAGAATAGGAAGTGACCCGAATTTATGTGGCATACAAATAAAAAAATATATTCACTGTGATCTCGTTACCTACTTGGCTCGAGTTTAGGGTTTCAAAACTTGCAATTTTGCGCCTTCATTTCATGTAACAAAGTACCAATGACGTAGTATTAGACTAGAATATCCATACCCACTTCGAATACTTGTGACATCTACCAACCCGCACGGTGCCCGCGTGGTGGTGGAGAGAGGAAGCCTGTAATTCCAGCAGTGGGAACATTAAGTATAGTCTGCTTACCCACTTACCTATTCTACGGTGCCAAGCTGATCTTTATAATACATAACATCACGCCTTTATTCCCCTAAGGGTTAGGCAGAGGTGTATCTTTATAATATTATAAATTTATTATGTTATCAGCATACAGGTTAATAACAAGTGATATAACTAGGTATCATCATCATCCTAACCTATTCCCAGGTTTCGGATCAGTAGCTATATAATTATATCAGTACGTAAATATACTAAGCATATGGCTGAACAATAGTAATAGAAGTATAAATAGAATAGTATAAATAGTAAGCAATAGTTATTTGGTGAGAAGGACTGATTCCTTCTCACCAAATAACTTGTGACTCTACAAAGTTGTAGAAGACCATACCTACTTACTTTCCCAAACTTTAACGCTACCTCAAGCCTAAGACTCCAGGAAGAGATCCAAGAAGGTCCAGAATTCATTCACTTATATATTCCATTTCCCAAAAACAATACCTACCATCTTTATAATTACGCAATTCTAAAACGACATACCTAATTCATGAATCCGTCATACGAGTTAATAATAGTGAGGCTCAGCGGGGGATGCGTTACATCCACTTTTTTCTTCAACAGTCTATGAATATCCCAGGGAATATCGCCTGCTGTACGCGGGGGTGTAAATCTCATTTTTTTTTTTTTGGAAAATGTTTTGTCACCGGCAGGCGTGTGACTACGGCTTTTGAATACAACATACTATTTACATAAATTTGCATATGCATAGGTACTTAGAATAAAACCAACATAAATATGTTCGGGGTTTTCAGATTTTCAGCATGCGTAGGTTGTATAGGCTGGTGAAAAGAATAATGATAGGTAACGTTGCCCGTACAGCCAAAATAATTGGTGAATAGATAACTGACAATGAGTCTGTATTTGCTCGTATTTTATCAATAACATTGACATACAACATAACATCACGACTGTAGTATTTTACGAAGGGGTAGACAGAGGTAGGAGGAGGAGATACGAGGTTAGTAGGTTCACGTACATTTCGCGTAATAAGACAATAACACAAATCCAGACTCAGTCTGAGAAATCCTATTTGGAAATTCATTACTACATCACTTGTTTTACCCAAGCTTAGAACCCTAGAAGTACTCAACTTCGACAGTCACGATAGCGACCACGATAATCTAAAGATCGACGTATACTTCTGTTGTTCTCTTGAAACAACGTTCAAGAGAAGTCAAAGAATACACAGAAGTATGAAACTCTTCTTCAATAACACAAATATCTTGTGACTGGGCAGAGCGCAGTTTTGTATTATTTCACGATTGAAAAAAATGCTTCACTGAATAGAAATAAATCATAGTGGAGTAGTTTAGGCTAATTCTTCTTTAAAACACCAACTTCTTCTTAAAAACTATCCTAGTTAGTGTATCTCGGTAAGCTCTTACTTACCTAAATAGCTAGTAGGAACTACGAAAGTTATCCGAGAAAAGGAGAAAAGAGGTCACTGTAGTAGTATCTACGAAGTTGCTCTAACATCGCAATCTACACTATCGAATTACGTTGTTTGCGACTGTATCAAAGCAACTTGTATTGGTAAAAATACGATATGATCCGGGATACACTATAAACTTTTATCGCCAGCCAGTTTAAAAGCTGGTAATAAACTGCAAAGCTAATTTGTACTATGTACAGTCACGTGCATAAATACATTACTACGGACAGTTCGGCATTCATATCTTCTCAAGAAGACAGCATTTGGATATCTGCGGGGTAAATGCGTAACACACTTACAATGGCAATGCCTCTCATTTTGGCTGTTCAACAAAATTCATTGAATTATTTACATTGTTGAGCAAACGATTTTTTCAGACATATGAAGTAATGGATTACAATTTCCCTCAAAATCTTTCGGATTGTGATTGAAGTTTTTTTATTTAAGAAGATTAAGAATAGAAAATTTTTATATTAAGAATAGAAATTTTTTATAATTTTCTAAAGAAGATAAATTTTATTTTCGGTAAAACGATGAAGGGCCCGCTGGCTTTGCCAAGATTTTGCTTATGTTGTACATCTTTGAAGCACAAAATTGAAACCTAACATTTAGAAAGTACTAAATTAGTACTAAATTCTTTTTATCTATCTAAATTCTTCGCGTCGCTGGCACGACAACCATAGGGTCAAAGGACGAACAGCGTCTTGGCAAAGCAAATACATGCGTTTAAGGTCTAAAACGGATCTGTACCAAACATTAATGGATGATTTAAAACTTTGTGTTGCCTTTATTTCAACAATAATTATTTTCTTGTAGATCTTGGCTCCTTTGTATTGTGTGTGTTCACTTGCCATTCTTACAAAAGTCCTTGCATTGGTTACAGTGCAATGAAAATAATGCTGGGTAAGCTGCCGCGGCCGTGGATTGTTGACGACGCGAAGGACGACGGCTACACTGCGCTGCACTTGGCTGCGCTGAACAACCACGCGGAGGTCGCCGAGCTGCTGGTCCGTGGCGGCGCGCGCCCCGACCTCCAGAACGCAAATCTGCAAACAGCCCTACACCTCGCCGTAGAACGGCAACACACGCAAATCGTCCGTCTACTCGTCGCGCATGGAGCGAATCTCAATATTTGTGACAAGGTGACCTTTAAAACAAATCCTTAATGAATCAGTTTCTATTGGGACATATCCCTCATCAATTCACTTAAAAGTTAAAACACTAACAATAAATAAAAATAAATTATTTATTGAATAAAATGTTTACAAAAAGGTACAATTGGTCAACAGTAAGATTTTCCGAACAAATAAAGTGCCTAAAAACAAACTAATTAATGTAATATATGTTTAATACAGGTGCAAGTAATGATGGTTCGGAATAACAATGTTAGGTAGCGACCCGCCCTATCTAGGTTAAATTAAAACCTGTGTTTCAGGCCATCACTTATAAAAACAAACAATAATTATAAACTAGCGGCATTTAGGCAATATCCTGGGAGGATATTGCCTAAATGGCGCTAGTTTGGCATTCATTCACTGACAGACAACGCACAGCCTAAATCGCTGGGAATAGAAGCTTGAAATTTTGCCCGAGAGTTCCTTATATAGCAAAAGTGAGCATTAAAAAGATTTTTGAAAATTCAACCCCTATGCGGTTAAATAGGGGATGAAAGTTTGTACGGACTCGACCTAATAACACAAAAACTATTCATCAGGACGGCGATACTCCGCTGCACGAGGCGCTGCGCCACCACACGCTGCAGCAGCTGCGGCGCCTGCAGGACGCGCGCGACGCGGCGCTGCTCACGGGCCTTGCGCATGCGCACGACAAAAAGTCCTCCGCCTCTATTGCATGCTTCCTCGCCGCGCATGGCGCTGATCTCACCGTTAAGAATAAGAAAGGTACAAGAATAATATATCGTATATGACGTCAATGACGTGTCTGAGTGAGAGGTCGGTATGAGGTTTAAATAGAAAATCAAAAAAGAAAGAAACAAAGTTTATTTTGTCACAGAAACACATGCATATGAAAAAGTACGCACACACATAAAGCAGCTTCTTTAATCTATGTTAAAAATATCAGTAACAAAATATGGCACCTACTACCTACATTAAAGCCCATAGAGGAGCTCGAAAATGCAACAAAAACTGGGATGTTGTGAGACTGGAATTTCACCGTAAAGCTACGGCTACATTTTCGGGATATCGCGAACTACACTTTGCGTCGAGCAGTGTGCGAGAGAGAGCGAACGAAGTGTAGTGCGCCTTATAGCGACAATGTGGCCCCAGCATGTGAAACAGAGAGCGCGCGAAGTTTTGTTAGCCTTATCGCGACAATGTAGCCGTAGCATTACTTATCTGATTTGGAACAGGCAACCCAAACAAAGATATAAAAGAACACTAATATCAAAATTACATAAATTATGCACTCAAACAGAAACAGAAAATATGTGTAACTCGAGGGTCAGAGCAGTTAATTATGGTGTACCCCAAATATTGAGCCTTACTATTTATCCTATATGTCAATGACTTACCAGCTAACATAGACGAATCCCTTACTCTTTTTTGCAGACATCATTAGAAAAACTTTGGCATCTATTATCAAATGAGTACTGGCATCAAATAGGTAATCTCAAGATAAATTTCGATAAAACCTAATATTTTAACTTTAAGCAAAGCCAAACTTTGGGATCAATATTTTTTATCCTGCTGACGATATTGGAGTGGAAATAATTTCAAAAAATTTGGTTAACATTTAGAAGAAAAAAAAACACATTGTACAACACACAAGAACAATGTTTAGTATTAAAACCAAAAGAATCATGCAAACCTTTTTATATAGAACATAAAGTTATGACCTTCCCCTGTTTATATTTATACGAAAGCGCTCTGTTCATAAAGCACAATATTAATTTATTTAGTACAAGACAAAGATCACGACATGCAGACAAAGTATATGTGGTACCTTGCCAAACCACGCTGATGCACAAAAACATATTCTGCAAGATTAATTAACTATTATAAGCTACCAGCCAAATTAGGAAATACAAATTATAGTCTGATCTGATATTTAATAAACAGCTGCGTATCTTACTTTTACAGAAATGCTATTACTCAATTAATGAATATTTTGAAGACTCCCAAGACTAGACTTCCTAGACGTTCCTACTTTTTTTTACATTTTGTTTTTTTTACCACATCGGGGAAGCTCTTGGCCTGAATCTCACCTGATCTCTCTTTATTATGTTACCTCTAACTGCCGGAACACAACAATGCTGTTAACATTGTTGTTATGGCGACAGACTTAGAAGGTGGTGGTAGCTAGCCAGGCGGACTTAAAACAAGCCCTACCATCAACCAAACCGAGCAGAATTTTTTGCCCCCACTGGGAAACGAACTCGTCACCTCTGGGTCTGAGATAGGTGGTCTAACCACTAGACCACCGAGGCGGTTAAATCTATTCATTATATTTATATCTTTCGCTGTATTTATTAGAATGGTTTTATTAGTTACATAGTTTATTTTTTCCATGTTCTTTTTTTCTATTCTTTATATTTATTTTCTTATTACTGTACACCATAGAAGTATGTTGTAGAGATACTTTTCTAATTTTTTTCCAACTTTATTTGTTAACCACCTACGATAATAAACATGATATACTTAGTTTACATTACATACATATTCTATCCTGGAATTATTTAAATTTCTAGGTCAGACGCCCCTGGACTTATGCCCGGATCCGAATCTATGCAAGACTTTGACGTCTTGTCGCAAGGAAGGAGCAAGTTTGGGAGGCGAAGGCACACCAGAGAATGAGCCGAGCTCGTCGAGCGCTGCGGCTGTGGCCGGGGGCAGCGCTTCGCCGCCTCCGCCCGCGGAGCCCGCGCCCGCGCCCGCACCCGCTCCCGCACCCGCGCCGCCCGCGCCCTCGACTGCCCTCGCGCACGACCCCACCGCGGACGAGTGCCTCGTTTGCTCCGATGCCAAGCGTGATACACTCTTCCGCCCCTGTGGACACATTTGCTGCTGTAACGTCTGCGCAGCGAGGGTAACAATTTCTACTTACTGCTTCTCAAGTATAAGGGTCGCAGGCAGATCTATTAGATCTGAACCTTGAATCGCCCCGTTAAATATCCAATAGTTAGGCCAGTTGTCAAAGTAATCTGCACATTAAGGTGAAATAATATTTACACGCACGGATCAGCAAGAGGAATTCAGTAGTGCGAGAAGTCCATTCGCACGAACAAACATTGAATTAAGTGCAACGTAATTTATAAACAATTTCAAGAGTTACCCATTCCAACATACCTTCACCTTAATGGTATTTTAACGTGTTAACACTGTGCATTTATGTGCGTTCACACCCAAGATAGGTTACATAGGCCACATAACCTATAATCGCACCACACGCTCACACCTATAATCGCCAAAAAACGAAACAGAAATCTGCATGAAAGATATTATTTTGTGTGCAGGTGAAAAAGTGCCTGATCTGCCGCGCGTGCGTGACGTCACGGGCGCGTGTGGGCGAGTGCGTGGTGTGCTCGGAGGCGCCCGCCACCGTGGTGTTCCGGCCGTGCGGCGACGTGTGCGCCTGCGCCGCCTGCGCGCCGCTCATGCGCAAGTGTGTGGAGTGCCGCACGCCGCTCGCGCCGCCCGCACACGCACCGGCGCCGCCGCACAAGATTGAATGTAACTATCTTTCAGGAAAATATTTGCTAAGTGTTGAGGTAGATCATTTGTGGTGCGGTGAGTTCCTTCGGTTCGGTCCGAGTGTCCGCCTGTTCGCCTCTTATTCGAAATTTATGATTATTTAGCTAAGTTGTGAGTTTTTTCATATCCGCAGTGGAGAAGGAGAGCGGCAGCAACCTGGCGCAGGTGCAGGTGAACAAGGGGCAGCCGGTGCCGGCGCAGTCCGCGCCGCACTACATGAACAACGGCTCGCGCTTCGCGGCCGCACCCGCGCCTCCGGCCCCGGCGCCCGCCGCGCCCGCCGCCCCCGCCGCCCCCGCCACCCCCGCGAACCCTGCGAACCCCGCGGCCCCCGCGCCTGCCGTGGCTGACGTACAGAAGCTACAGCAACAGCTTCAGGACATCAAGGAACAGGTAAACACCACCATGGTTCTCTGTCTTTAATATTTTTAGTGTCATCGAACAGCTCCCGCCTCGGACATGTTGGATTTATAGCGAAGCAGATTTTACCTAATTTCGACATAAACATTTCCACATTATAGAGATTAATTATTACAACCTACATTATAAAAAAACTGACATGAAAAAAAAGTCAATTATTCATGGCAAACGGTATAGGATGTGCATATCAGTGCTGACCACGGAACCCTACACTGCACGTGACATTAGTCAGACACGCACTGGCCTGTCCCTTGTTATAATTTTGCCTGAACTGCTGCTGGTCTTGATATACCTAACAGGAGATGACCCGATGCACCCGCGGTAGCGAGAAAACAACCCACGAAGATGTAACGAAATGATACATTTTGAATACGTAATGTTACAGACGATGTGTCCAATCTGCTTGGACCGGTTGAAGAACATGATCTTCCTGTGCGGGCACGGCATGTGTCAGATGTGCGGCGACCGCATCACCGTCTGCCCCATCTGTCGCAAGCAGGTCGAGAAGCGAATCCTGCTCTATTGATCATCGAGGCAGCTATGTATGATGATACTCTTCAAACAGAAGCCCGCCTTTTGCTTTAGGCTTCAATACTATAAGGCTGATTTTCTTTATAATGGCTTAGTTAAGTACCCAATGTTATTTATTAGAGAACACTTCTATGATACGTAAATACAGTACCTATGTTGTTTCGTGATCCTTGATATTTTGTTTCCTCGCGTTACCTTATTATCTGCTAGTTTTTTTAAACACAAAAACTTTGCGGCTATTTTTGGTTTTAAAGTTCTAAAGTACGTTTCGTGTTAAACCATTTACACAGAAAGGCTGATAGAGAGACATTATTAAATTAAATCTCCAATAGGTGACTGTACAATATTAAGGTTACGTGCACCTTTGTTACCGTTTGCCGCACGTAGCGCAAAATGCATATTGTTATGTTGTGTGTTGCTAAGCTTCTTCTACCACTGCTGTTTAACTTATATTTTATATGTTCAATTTGAATCATTTCAAACCTTGCTAAGTAGGTAGAAGTACTTATATTCATATTTAATTAAACATTATGAACTTCCATCGCCTCATGCATTTATGTATCAGCTCTAAATAAAATACGATACAAACAAATAAAAACTTTAAATTAATGAAGTATTTTTACACGTGCGTTTTACGACGCGGCCTTACATACGATGTTAAAATAAAACTTGCCAGTGCGTCTCACACCTACTTGCATATTTTGTGTACGACAATATGTGGCGGTTTTCGTTGTCTAGTTACAGGTAAATATAAGTCTATGTATTTTGCACATATTTTTTAATACAAAATAGAACCACAAGTCGTTATGTTAAGAGTACTTGTTTTAAACGTTGGCTCTTATTATTGTTGTAAGTGCATATTGGTTACTAAATAATGTTATATTAAGGCTTTTTTTATAATCCTACGTGTTGTACAATTATATACCTTACATAACCAATATTTAATACTTTATATTAAAATAAATACAATTGTTCAAATAGCACATTTTATTCAATTTTAAAACCAAAAAAACAGACACAGCATTGCCAAAAATTAACCGGAGTAATTAGCCACCAATGTTGTTTCATCAATATCTGGGAAGGCGATTGATTCTTTAACGCCGGTGACGTCAGCGCTCGCTTCGACGCGGTCGAGGAGCAACGCTTTAGTTAGATCGTGGATTCGGAAGGACAGATGTATGTCCTGCGCCAGGTCGCTCGCCTCGCAGCGCCGGCAGTCCTTGAAGTAGATGTCGGTGAGGCCGCACAGCTCGGGAGAAGTGGCGCAGTATACTGGAGTACTAGCTGCTTGCTTCTGTGCAAATTAATTATAAAGTCATTTATCATAATCAACATAACGCTTTCGGGTTTTTGCTTCGAGTGATTTATAATAATAATAATACCAGCCTATTATAATCGCACTGGATGGCACAGGCCTCTTCTCATACAGAGAAGGCCATTATTCACCATAGTTTCTCAATTTGGATTGGTGACTTCAGCTTTAAAGTTTATATCAAATCCAGTAGTCCAGCCTGTCCATTCGATCTGATCTGTGAAAAGCTCACCCGGAAAACTTAAATGAAGTAAGCTTGAAGTGAGCTGTCAATAGTTTCAATCACTAGCATCAGGTGTAATGACAGCTTACTTCACCAAAGTTTTCACGGTGAGATTTTTACAGAATACTTTGGCTGGTTTAGGCTAAGAACTCACGGAGCGATTTTCGCCCGCAACCGCCGCGGTCGTGGATCTGCGGTTTTATTTCAAAACTCATGAGACCGGTTATTCGCGCGGTTACGCGGCCGCCGCGGTTGCGATCATTCAGATTGCAAGACGGGCGGTTAACGATCAGTTGAGGTCCAGACCGCCATGGACACACACCAGAAACATCCTCTTTCGTGCTATATGATAGAACGGGAACAAAGGTATTTTCAGAACTCTTTTTTTAGTCCTCCTTCTATGCTTTAGTTATTGTTCTGAGAACAAGTCACTGATGCAAAATGGCCGGATCTCTGTACCTCCCGCCGCGCCGCCCGCCGGCCCCCGCGGTCGCCCGCCAACCGATCGCAAAGCGCGCGGGCGCCACCCGCCGAGGCTGCGGGTAACCGCGGCCCGCGCTATTCTACTAGTTGCCCGCCGGTACAGCGGGAGCCGCATACAATCGCGTACACCGCGGGCGTAAAACGCGTCGTGAAATGTGCTTTAATTTTTTATATAAATATTTGCATTCTACAGAAGCTGCGGGCCCGCAACCGCAGCGGACGCGGGCGAAAATCGCTCCGTGAGTTCTTAGCCTTACTCGCGAATTTAACCTCTGGGACACGTCAAGAGGCTAGTTGACCGTTTTTGAGAATGAAAGATTAATAATGTTCCTTGCGGTTTATTTTTGTCAATTTCCTCATAATATGAATATTTCAGTAAATGACTAATTTTGTCTCAAGATCATGAGAAATTCTCTAAATGGTAAAGGAAACTTACAATTGATTTGGAAAATGGTTTCATGCTTGTGTATAGTAATTCGTACGGCCACCAGTTCCGACACAGTCTAGTCTTGACAAAGGATCCAGGATGTGCGCAGAACACCGACTTACCCGTGTTCACCCAACGGTAACTTAAGAAATGCATTAAATGAATACCACACAGCTTAGAGATGTTATAAGCTCTTATAGAAGTGTACTCTTTTTCGGGCAGTGACACCATTGCTTCATTGGGTGATAACTGATGATTGAAAACCCAGCTCACGTGTCTGAGAAAAGATAAACGTTATTTCCACATTTGGCGCAACTGAATATTATCACAAATGAACCCCACAAATACACTATAAATTACCTATGCGATTCCGAAGATACAAGTACAACGCGTGCGTCTGGTGCAAGTATATGTTCAAGGTTCATTAGTAAGACGAACTGACTCAAGTAATTAACTTGAAATGTTGTTTCCAATAAGTCTTCCGTAAGAGTCCACGGTAATCCAAATACAGCTGCGTTTAAAATGACTATATCAAGTTTTCTAAAAAAAAAAAAAAACTTAAAATACCGTCCCGGACTCCTAAATCGAGCCTAAAACCAAAAAGGCCTAAAACATCAAAATAATGATAAGTCACAGAAATAGTTATTTGTTATACAAGAGTGCAAAGTTGCTTTTTAACCGCGTGTTCAATTTTGATGACCGAGCAAGCGAAGGATTCTAAAATTTAATCACGAGCGTAGCGAGTGATTCAAAATTAGAATCCTGAGCGTTAGCGAGGGAATCAAAAGAGCACGAGGTGAAAAATCTTTGCACTCGAGTGCAACACGTAACTTTTCATTCCACCTCAGCGAGGAAATGACTAAATGCAAAAAAAAAAACGTTTACAATCACAAGATAGGTACACTTTTATTTCAGTTTAGGTATTAATTACTACATTATGACAGGTAAGTAATATAGAATAATCTTTAAATTATAACAAAATATTACTAAGGTATAATTAAGAAAATTTTAAAGTAACGTTGCTACAGTTATTTAAATTGAGTGTAATATTTTTGTTTGGTACTGTAATATTGGTGTTAGTCACTTGTGTACTGTTTTTCGGTAAACTATCTGTCATACTTAATAGTTGTACCGATTCATCGGATTCCCTTGGCGTGAATGTTGGAGAGAGAGGGAGATGGTTAGGTGTTTCATAACGGCTTATTTTTGATGTAGAAGGGCCAGTCCAAGGATCCGATTGAGGCTCTTTCAGTGTAATGGCTCCTACGATGCCTTCACATATTTTAGACTTATTTTGGATGGAATCCTCTATGTATCCCTCTACAACTGCATTGGACTTCCAGCCTCCGTGGCGCTTAAGGGACAGGAGATCAGCTCCGGAATCAGCCAAAAGTGTGGCTGAAGTTCGTCGGAAACAATGACCCGTGTACAACAGGGGTTCTGGAAGTTCAAGAAATGTTGCTATTTCTCGTGGGATACTGCCAATTTTATTAGTACCCATAGGCTGTCTAACACACTTTCCATTGCGATACTGTAGAAAAAATCGATTGATTGGAGTGTTAGGCGGGCGTAAGGCTTGATATTTCTCAACAATCGTTACGTATTCCTTGCGAATGACGAAGTTGCGGTCTCTTTTTGTCTTTGTATTAGGTAAATTAATTAATAGTAAGTCATCTGAATGTTTCTCAATGTTTTTGACATTAAGTTGTGTTAGTTCATTAGTTCGACATGCTCCGTTTATTCCAATAATAAGAACAACCTGTAACGTAAAGAGTATTGTAGTAGATAAATGAATAAAATTGATATGAACGCATAATTATGCCTATCAACATCTACTAAGTATACTATTTAATTGAGATTAATATACTTAAGTAGATACTGAATGTGCAACTGACTTACTTTTGCCGCCAAATATACGGAATCGGGTGCTTCGTTAAGAAACTTTTCAATATCAGATACTGTGAAAACCTTCGATTTTTTTGGTTGATGACCAGATGAGGCTCTTTTTAAAAATGCCACTAATTTAGGATAGGTATCGATATGTTTGTCTTTTTTCATCTTTATTGTTGCTTTTAGCATCGAATACGTACTCCATAGAGTGCTTGCTTTCTTGTTCTCGGATAATTCTATAAAATATGCCAGCAAAACGTTTTCTGAGAAAGTTTTGGCTCCTTTTGCTAGTCGCCACGTGTTGAACATATCGTACTGTTTTAAATACTTCTCGCGTGATTGTTGAGGGAGAAAGCTCATTTGCGCATTATTAACAGTTTCAGTTAATTCTGTTGGCGTCAAGCAAACTTCCTCGTCGCTAGAATCACTCATTTTAGTTTTTTCACTTGTTTTCAAGTTTCTTGTTTTTAATATAAGGTTTAACAATGACGTGAAAAAATGCCGCGTAAAGAACCGCGTACAAAGCAAATTGAAAAAAGAACACCAAGAAGGTTCCGAGTCTGAGTTTTTAACAAATTAAAAAAAAGTTGTATGATATATTCGGCACCATAGAGGTAGCAGTAAATAGGTTTAATGTTTTTTTTAATTCACAAACTTAGTGCACACGATGTTCTAAATTCAATTTACTTTATCCTCTAGAGAATAAAAACGGCTTTTCCACTCAGATATTGAAGATTAAAAATACTCTTTCCGAGATGGTGGGATGAAAAAGTTTTTTTATCACATCTATTCAAAAAGAGCTAGTTTATTCTTCGTTATCAGGGGGTAAAATAGCTCTTTAATCCCTAGGGACTAAAAGTGATTTGGAATGTGGATATTATTAATTAAAGTTCCAAACATTGGATGAACAAGTAAGTACCTATTGTATGGCCTACGATAAAGTAAATAAAAAAAAGTTCTATGTTATGTCTATTTATATTTATTTTGTGTATTATTCCTAATTGTATGTAAATAAATAAACGCACCATTCTTATTCATAAGCTGCACTTACTTATTTTCTCATGACAAAAAGTAGTGTCCGCCTCGGGAGCAACACTATTTTAAGCTCGAGTGACGTACTTTGAATCCCTCGCTGCACTCAGGATTCAAAGAAACACGCTGGCCTAGAATAGTTGTTTGCTCCCTAGGCAAACAATCTACTATTATGCAGTTTTGAAGCTGACATACTGGCCATCATTCCGGAATCACCATTGTTCCAAATTTGAATTCACGATTTTGAAAAAAGAGAAGAAAATCGCTTGAGTACAAGCTTTTAATAGAGGATCTTTAAGTTAATAATAAATTATTTCGTAATTTGTTTTGTTTGGCATAAAAAAGAATACCTAACGGAATAAATTGTTTTTCCCTTAATTTTTAATTCATTCTGACGTTCAAATTATGGATACTGTACCCGAAGTGGCCGCGCAAGCTGTGGCACTTCTTCAGTCTGACCTTAGTCAGCGAAACGTAAGTGCAACCTAAGCAGTTAGTAGCAACGTAAGCCGTTCTGCCGTTCAAAGAATTTACCATCGATACCAGCGCCGTCCAGGGGCCTAAGTCTACTAATTTATAAACGTTACAATGGTCTCTCAATGGTGAGTTTTTGACAGATACAAAAACTGTCAAAAACTCATTGTAACGTTTATAATTTAGTAGACTTAGGCCCCAGGACGACTACGAAACCAGGTCACTGCACTGCAGTACGACTAGATCAGTTTATCTTTACCACCAGCCTTCGTTATTGTCATCTAACACAGTCGTACAGGGCCAAGAACAGCTTTGAGACTTTCATGGACTGACTGTTTGCTCTCGAACTGTAAGAAGGGGACTCTAAGAACGTGGCCCGAAAGCTCTTAAGCCAGCCAGTGGTCCCAAACTGACATGAGCTCACAGAAAGGCGCGGCTACAGTTCGCACGCAAACGTTTGCATTGGACTTAACGTCAATGGAGCCAGGTTCTTCTTACGGATGAAACCAAGATTAAGCAGTATGGCAATGCTGGACGTAGGAAAGTCTTCGTAAGACAGAGAGCGCGTTTTCAGTAATGTTGCATTGAAGAGAAGGTGAGTTATAGCGGTGGTTCATGGACAGTCTGGGGCGGAATTTCCACCGAAGAATAAACTGGCCTTGAGGTTGTGCCGGGACAACGGTTGCCACCACTAAATACCTATATAGCGCCCGGTACATTCGTCAATGCCTAGAGGCTCATGTGAATGTGATGCCGTAGGTATTATGCTGAGTTTGTGGACCAGGATTTAATTTTTATACTGTTATTGCAAGGGAACTCACTGCAAGAATTGTTCGAGAATACCTGCATGACGTTAGTGTCCCGGTAATGAAATGGCCAGCAGGAAGCCCTGATATGAATCCAATAGACTCTATTGAATAGAGCATATGCTGAAGAGCCGTGTTCGAGCTAACCAAGCCGCTCCAGAAACTTTGCAGCAGCTGAAAACTGCTATCTTGGAAGCATGGGAGAACATTCCACAACACGACATATCCCAAAACGCATGATGGCCGTCGTAAATGCTCTTGGAGGTCACGGTAAGTTAGTAAATAAACGTTTTCTCTATGTACACCATTGTTTTTTTTTTTAATTCTACGCTAATTTTACCCCTTAGAAACGCTTTCAAACTTGGAAAGATTACGAACTGAAATGATAGTGAGTGACTGGCTTCAAAACCAATTTTTTTCTTTTTTGTACTACCATTATTTGAAAAGATTCAGATATATAAACAAAAATATACAGAGTGGCTCAATTCAGATGTCCGGCAGTGTAATTTACAATACAGATGACTGTACAGTGTGTATAAGGCGCTCATAAATGGGCTTTACTTGCAAGCTTAATGCTTATTGCTTGCTTGTTTTAGAGTAAGTATGACCCGGAAATACCAGCAATACCTATTTTGATTGCAGAAAATGAAGATTTATTCCGTTCATACAATACAACTAATACCACTGGTATTTGTTTGAACTCGTATTTATTATCTATTCCTAACGGATCTATAAATAAATAATTAAATTTAATGTGCGAACGAATACTAACAACTTGAATTTGGTACAGTCAGCTCAGTCAAATCTAGTCAAATTGTGTTCTTATATTTGGATGTGATCGTAATATAATGCGATCCAAATTCACCTCATTCCAATATTTTTACAAATCATTACGGTACCTATCTATAATATCTAACTATTACAGGTATTTTTTTTAGGTACAAGTACAAGAAGGAACTAAAATGATAATAAAGTTTATTATTAGTCATATTTTATTAAATGAACTAAACGTTTACTAACAATATTTTTTTTTGGATTTACCTGTTTTTTTTTTCGATTAAACTTATTGTAATTACATACAAAGCATTTTTACTGACTCTACCTTATATCTTTGAACTTGTTTTGGTATTCGTTTTAACAATGGTATACGTTCAGAATAGAAAATAAATGAATTCAAACAAATACCAGTGGTATTAGAACGGAATAATAGCCCGGACGCCATGTAGTATTTCCCCGAAAACCCCAACAAATATTTCAAGCAACAATGGCAGACGCAATAGTTCAAGAATTGCACCTGCCGGAGTGGTTACTGAAAATATCGCCCAGTCAGTAATATTTTAAGTAGGTAGGTAAGTTCTGATGGGCCTGCCGGCGGCGCTCTGAGAATATTGCTAGCAACGAGTTGCCACATCATTGCTGGGAAAATATAGCCCATTTAGGAGCGCCTTTACGAAATTTTATGAGAAAAATATCTTACGGCTGTTCTTTCAGAATCTCATCGGAGCACTTTTTAACAGACCTCAGTGAAGCAAGATTAAGTTCGTATAATTTCAGAAGATCACTATTTTCACAAGCACCTTTAGCAATGTTCGCCGCATAAGGATTTCGGCAAGCCATAAGTACAGTGCAGTCTCGAGAACTTAAACATTTCGCCATCTCCAATCCGATCCCACTATTTGCACCCGTGATCAAACATGTTTTATTAGACAGATCTATATCTTGTGTCACCTGCAATAATAAATATTCAGGTAGGTAGTTGTTGTTGTTAGTTGTCTCTATGTCCGTTATCTTTTCACGCCTTTAGCAGCTGAACGATTTAGATGATTGGCATAGGTAGACATGGCTTAGGTAAGGACTTAAGATACTTTTTATCCCGGCAGTCCCGTGGGATAATTTCCAACCGTCACGCGGGCGAAACCGCGGCTACAAGCTAGTTTTATAAATATGTTAATTGGATTTTGCCATTCGCATTAGTTACGACACTTACGACATTAAACGTAAGAGAGAGAAAGATTGAGAAATGTTTGGACCATTGTCTAATTATCCGTGTTTCCGCAATATCCGTAGGGTTTTCGCAAAATTTCGAATTATCAAATCCCTACCACACACATATACTAGGGATGCCTCGATACGCCTTTTTGCCGATATGATACCGATACCAATGCTCTTATAAAAATATCGGCGATACCGATACCATTACCGATACGCTTATTGAATAAAAAAATTAAGGTAAAATAAATAAAACACATTGTCAGGTTATTTTTTAAATTAATATAAAAATAACAAATAACAGGAAAAACTATATAAAACCGTTAATAACTATAGACAGGTTGAGATGAGTTAATGAGACGAGATAGCACGCGCGTTTACATTACATTTTTAAGGCGCGAAATTTGAAAAGTATCGTTGAATCGACCATGAAAATATCGCCGATGCCTATATATCGACAAGATTCGAGTATCGCCGATATATCGGCATAGGTATCGGTATCGGATGCATCCCTAATATATACCTACCATGGAGGGTGCCCCGTGAAACGAGGTCGGAAGAAAAATTTTAGGGCTTCAGCGAATATTTATAGTTTAGGAGCTGGGTGGTTTTTAAATGTTTTGAGAAATTCTCACTTGACTTTTCTATTATTCTGCGTTTGTATCCCAAAAATCAGATTAATTGGATACTACGACGAGCATAAAAAATGGATTACTCCAAGCGCAAACAGATTATGTATCAATACTTTAGTACTTTAGTATTTGAAAAAATTGTGTTTTTGTTTTGAAAACAAGGAAAGTGTCAGTATTAAGAAGAGTGCAAGAAAAGAAATTAACTGTTGTGTGGAAAAACGAAAATGACTTTTCGAAGCACGGCTGCTCAACAATTACCTATTTCGAATTCTATAACAAAAAAGATACCTACTTGGTATCGTCCACGCCATAAATTCCTAAAAGGTCAAAAAACTGTTTGCAAAAATCTCAACGACGCGTAGTAATTCAGATTCTTGCAATCCACTTCGCATTAAGGCGCGGACAACCCGGCGCGACGCGACTTTAACAATATAATTTCTAAGAAAGCTACACGATAGAACAATTACCGGTGTCACGTCGCGCGACAAGTCGCGCCAGTGTGTACGGGCCTTTATGCGCATCTTATTCGCAACATGGAACATCAATCAATCAAACAGCAATCTTACCTCATCCGCAGTTGGTCCATGAATCCTAATAAAATCAAGATTATTTCCAAGAGCAGTTAAATAATTTTCGAATAGAATTTTCCTTTTGCCTGTGGTACTTATAAAATGTTTTAATTTATCGGGAATACTGCAACCGAAAACATTATTCTTCCATTAGAGAAGTAAGCTCAAGGCATATAGGTAGAAGTAGGTAGGTAACGATTGTGCCGTTACAAATTACAATACCTAAATACCGAATGATTTTTTTCTATTTTCGGTAAAAATACCGTAAACAACATTGAAGTTTATATTAAGTAACTGGTAAACTCGCATTACTTTAACACGCGGGGGTAACAAATCAGAGACAAGGCCAGAGAGTGCTTGTTTTTTCACACAGATAGGATAGGAGAGCATGTTTTTAAGCGGATGCACGCAAACGGAGCCTGTCGGTTGCTGCAGCGCGAAAAGGCACGCATCGGAGCCTGTTGGCTGCTTTTAATGTTTCATACTGAGCGTGTTGGGACGGCTCTCGAATATCAAGTAATCTCATAACACAAAGATGTGAAAAGTAACAAAAAAGTCAACTAAAAAGGTATAAACAAGTCATTTCAGACAGACAAATAAAAAATCCGGATTCACACGTAATCTATTCGATTTATCCCATATGACGTGTGCCTCCGGATTTTTAATTTGTCTGTCTGATATGACTTGTGTATACCTTTTTAGTTGACTTTTTTGCCGTAGTTGGGTTTTAGTTTTAATACTTTTATTTTTATTTAAATCAGTTTGGGGTTATAATATATGTTTTTGCCCTTTCATTTGATACCCAACACGGCACCATTAAAAAAACTTTTTTTTAGTCTCATGACTTTTTGTCCTCTGTCCATAACCAGCGGACGATTATGATGAGTAGTTTAGAAGTTCTGAGGGAACAAATGAACATACATACATACATACATACCGGTCAAAATCATAACCCTCCTTTTTGCTTCGCCGTAGTCAGGTAAAAATAAATCTTGGTTCAATGTTCCGAAATATTCCATATAATACCTACGATCAAAAGTTTTGCTCTCCCGTATCTAGGTATATTGTGATTATTGATATTTGAATCTAGGTAGGTAGGTAGGTACCCATAGTTACCTACATGAATGACTGATGGAATGGTAGTCCTTTTCATCGGTCATTCGTAATTCATGATTGACGGGGCTCCTATTTCTGAATGGTTAAAAAAAATTACTAATGACGGAGTCTAGAACAAAGACGCGGGGTCTTTGTTCTAGACCCCGCCATCCCCTTCGAATCTAACCTGTCCGAGTCGGGGAGCCTGAAGTGCAGAGCTCGTTTCGCTCGCTCTTACATCCTAAGTTCTCCCATTAACAGTAGTAGTAACATTGCCTTTTGTAAATAGGTACACAAAATGTTGTTTCTTCAATAATCTTACAACGACGTAAATTCAGTCATTGTAGTGACTTTTATTATATCACATAATTATGTAAGTAGTAAAACAAATCAAAATTTGTCAAAAGGCAGCAACACTCAACCAAAATAACAAGTGACAATGCAATGCTTATTACGGCTTAAACGGTCGCGTTATTTTGCCATGCATACTCTTTACCGCAGTCTAGATAGCGCCGCTATTATGCCGCAAGCTGGTGGCGGCACCATATCCAATAGTGATACAATGCCGCTTGGCGGCACTATAGACACTTAGGTGTTTAATAAAATTAAGGGATCTAGACAGAAAAATAAATTATTGGGTAAAATACTCACAAGCGAAAATTAGTACGTAACATTGTTTCAAACTCCGAACTCTTATAAATAGTTAGGTAGTTGTACAGCCGAACTCTTATATTATTGAATTTAAAATGATACTTTCGTTTTTACTTACTTTTTTTTGCAATAATGTCACAATAAAGAGAGTACCCGTTTTTTTTTTAATTTTTGATTTTCTCATAGTGGCTTGTTATAAATTATGAGGAGAAGAATAATAGGTAGATACCTACTTAGTATAGGTAAAGTAATGCTAGAAACACACGCAGGCCGCAGCGACTTTACTCGCCAGCGACTCGATTTCAAAATCTCACGATCTACGATCTTGAAACAAATACCGCGAATAAAGGATTACTGCCTCGATTTTCAGACCCAATAGTTAGGGTCCAAGGCTCAAGGCTGCCAGCCTTGCCAGCCAAATGTCATGATATTCTAATCTCACTTTTGCAACACTGCTCCTGTGTGTCAGCAGGGTCTCTCTGTCTGTCAGAGTGACATAATTATTAGATTAGATTCGGTACCTTCATGAATATTGATGCTAAAAAACAATACATACAGAGTAGACGAGTTTGTGAGTTACTTTCTGCAAAAATGGATAAATTGAGTAAAAGACGTTATTCGTCGAGTTCCGATAGTGCTGAAGAAGACCGTTTAAAGGACATAAGGGAACGTGATGAATTTGCTAAGAGATTGAAAAAACGCGATGAAGAAAAAGTAAAAAAAGTTACAGAGTCTTCTAGTAAAAGGTCTTACGAAGAAGCAGCTAAGCGTCTAAAGCTGGAAGCAGAGGACAGAGAAAAAATATTGCCCAAGTTGCGCGTTCACTCACGTCGCAAATACTTAGAAAAGAGGAAAGATGACAAGGTTATTGAGTTGGAAGCTGACATAGCTGATGATGAATACCTGTTTGATGAAAGCAGGTAAGCAGATTCCTATTAACAACGCTTATAAAGTAGATACCAATTATTTTTTAATCATGTGTCTGAATTTAATATTTTGTTACAGCTTAACTCAACGAGAAAGGTTGGAAAGAGAACATAAAAAAACAATTTTAAAATTAGCAAAAGAACATGAAAAAGCCCGAGAGTTGGAGAATGTTCAGAGGTATCATATGCCACAAGATTTGGGAAAAGATGCTAAAGGTTTAGTTTCTTGAAAATTATATAAAATTCTATCTATGCATGAATGCTAAAACATGTTTTTATTTTGTTTTAAATTTGATAAAACGTATTTACCAAATTTTGTTGCTTTACAGGAGAATATGTTGAAGTTGATGAAAGAGAAAAATTACCACACTCAGAACAACAAAGATGGGAACAAGAGCAAATAAAATCTGCTTTCTTTAAATTTGGTGCAAAGGATGCAAAAGCCCAAGATGAATATGAGCTGTTACTGGATGAGCAGATTGATTTTATTCAAGCTCTTCAATTGGAAGGTAACAAAGAAAAGAAAGAACAAGAGGAAAAGTCCGAGTACCAGAAAATACGTATGTCCATTGAAGAAACAAAGAAGTCACTGCCAGTTTACCCTTTTAAGCAATCATTGATAGAAGCGATAAAGAATTATCAAATACTAATAGTAGAAGGTGAGACAGGATCTGGTAAAACTACTCAAATACCTCAATACCTTCATGATGCTGGTTTCACTGAAGACGGGAAGAAAATTGGTTGCACACAACCAAGAAGAGTAGCGGCCATGTCTGTATCAGCCCGAGTGGCTCAGGAAATGAATGTTAAACTTGGGAATGAAGTTGGTTATAGCATTCGATTTGAAGACTGCACATCTGACAGAACTGTCATTAAATATATGACTGATGGTACCCTGCATCGAGAGTTTCTTTCAGAGCCAGACTTAGCCTCTTATAGTGTAATGATAATTGATGAAGCTCATGAGCGAACACTGCACACCGATATTCTATTTGGCCTTGTCAAAGATATAACTAGGTTTAGACCCGATTTGAAATTGCTTATATCAAGTGCCACATTAGATGCTGAGAAATTTTCAAGTTTTTTTGATGATGCTCCTATCTTCAGAATCCCTGGAAGAAGATTTCCAGTTGATATATATTACACAAAAGCACCAGAAGCAGATTATGTAGATGCTAGTGTTGTTTCTGTATTACAGATACATGCCACACAACCACTTGGAGACATACTAGTTTTTCTCACAGGACAAGAAGAAATAGAGACTTGTTTTGAAATGTTACAAGAAAGAACAAAAAGAATTGGTAAAAAGTTAAGAGAACTACTTATATTACCAGTGTATGCAAACTTACCGAGTGATATGCAAGCTAAAATATTTGAACCTACTCCAGAAGGTGCTCGTAAAGTAGTGTTAGCTACTAACATTGCTGAAACGTCTTTGACTATTGATAATATTATTTACGTAATTGATCCTGGATTTGCAAAGCAGAATAATTTTAACTCGAAAACCGGCATGGAAAGTTTAATGGTGGTACCTATTTCTAAAGCCTCAGCAAATCAGCGTGCAGGTAGAGCTGGCAGGGTGGCACCTGGCAAATGTTTCCGCCTATATACAGCCTGGGCTTACAAGTATGAACTTGAAGATAATACTATTCCAGAAATACAGAGGATAAATCTCGGCAATGCTGTCCTAACACTAAAAGCTTTGGGGATTAATGATCTAATCCATTTCGATTTCTTGGACCCACCACCACATGAAACATTAGTGTTAGCCCTAGAACAACTTTATGCTTTGGGAGCTCTTAATCATCATGGTGAATTAACTAAGGCTGGTAGAAGAATGGCTGAGTTCCCGACAGATCCCATGCTTGCAAAAATGTTATTGGCGAGTGAAAAGTAAGTGTCATCCTCATCCTTAAGTTACCTTTAAGAAGTTGAGCTGAGAAAGTAGTATGAAGCAAGTATACAAGAGTTATGAATTGTGAATTGGGTAGCAGGTTAGATTCCTGTATGGAGTAAATATTTACACTTGTACAATTACTTCTATGTGCTCTTCAGTGTCGACGTATCCTACAAGCAAAGATATAAATAAAAAGTTTAAAAAAAAAAAAACTTTTCAACTAGGTAGGTACCTTACTTTATGTACTTCATAGTTGATAAAGTACCTATTCAAGACAAGTGCTAGTAATTTAACCAATTTAACAATTGAAATATCTTGTAAAACCACAGAATAATAAAACGATGACAAACGTCGAAACTCGTTCCTTTCACGTAATTTTTCGGATATTTTGTTACTAATATTAGTGGGGATCCGATCACATTTCCGTTTTTTTTTTTGTTCGAATTTCATTTTAACGAAAACTATTGACCGACGTCTTTTTTGCTTTATGCATTATTTTACATAATTTTAGATCATCGTATATATAAGTATCATATGTCATAGGTATTATTTTTACCTAACTATATTTCGCCGATTTACAAATAACTTTTTGCTATTGGCCGAAGTCTCTTGATCTTTTTTTATTTGCCATCGACTACCTACGCTTTATTATTATTGCCTTTCAGAACGATAATAGTTGAAAAGTTTTAGGTGAAGTGAAATTCGGTCAAATATTTTTCGAACTTATGTTATGTACCCATATTAGGGCGGATTCGACCAAACTAACTTCTGATAGTTTTCATATGGAGAAACTGTCAAAAATTCAAAGTTTATTCACTTATTCCGCGGATAAAATTTATTCCTGTTTCGTCGAATCCACCCTTAGTGATGTACCGTGTGACTAACTAACCCCGGACCCGCGTCGCCGTCCCGTCGTGTGTAAATTTTTGTTCGGTAAACCTGAACACGTGGTTGCGCCGACAGAGTCCCGAACAAAAAGGGACACTAACCGTGTGTCTGGTCGTGCGAATACGCGATCGTAACGATCGCGTATTCGCACGACGAGACCTTAACAATAGGACCCGAGCTAAGATCTCGACTTGTTCACATCACAATATTCTTTAAGTTCTCTTTCACTTCCACACAAACGGTGAACTATTTTTTTTAATGAGATTTCGTGCACGGGCTATTATACAGAAGCATCGTTTTATTATTAAACATAGATGATCGCAATGACCACAAGATTATAAAGGTTTTACCTCGAAGAACCGGTAAATGTTGAACAATACCATATTTCGGTATACCACACAGTTACTTTCCAATAATATTTTTTTTTTTTTCTAGATACAAATGTTCAGAAGAAATTGTCACCATTGCAGCTATGTTATCAGTCAATAGCTCAGTATTCTACCGGCCTAAAGATAAGATAATACATGCAGATACTGCCAGGAAAAACTTTTTCCATCCGCATGGAGACCACTTAACACTAATGAATGTGTATAACCAATGGCTTGGCTCTGAATACTCAGTGCAGTGGTGCTATGAAAACTTTATACAGTACCGATCAATGAAGCGAGCGCGAGATGTCCGAGAACAGCTAGCTGGTCTTATGGACAGAGTGGAAATTGAAATGGTGTCAAGCCTAAGTGACGACACTAACATTCGAAAAGCTATAACTGCTGGTTACTTTTACCACATAGCAAAATTTTCAAAAGGAGGCCATTACAAAACTGTGAAACATAACCAAGTAAGTCTTTGCGCACACTGCCGCGGCAGTACGACGCGACGTTGGCAAGATGAGATGTACCTAAAAGTACAATTCCGAAGACGACGGCAGACCGCAAACCGCAAAGCGGCGTAGTTTCTATGTAACTCTATGAAATCGATTCCGTAGATGGCAAAATTGTCGCTTGCTGCTGCGGTCGAGCGGGGACTGCAAACTGAATACCAGTAGTACTTTCAGTGGATGACGTATTTTTTTATTTGAACAATGACTTTCGAGTAACTGAAGAAGAGAAGTGCCGCTGCCGTCTTTGTGACGTCAAATCCGAAATTAAAACCGCAGAGCGGCATTACGGTATATCGTTTCTCAACCGCAATGCCGCTGCCGTCTGCGGTTTGCAGTCTGCCATCGGGAGTGTACCGTTATTGGCTCGTGCTTTTCCAATTGCCTTTTGGTACTGCCTGGTATAAGGTATCCTTAAAAATCCTTGCAGTACCGGGGTGTCCTGCGTGAGCGACGAATACGACGCGACGCGACGCTGCGAACACGACGAACGCGATCAACTCAACGGCATACCCTACCCTGCTTCCGGCCTATATGGCTGTCTGCTGTCTGCGGCGAGACGCGACGTAACGCGTACTTGTTTTAAGGGCGACCAGACGCGACACCACGAACTAATAAGTTAAAAAAAAAAAAAAGTCTGTACTTTATATATGAAGTTTCAAGCAAAATTGTACTGTACTTCTCCATGATTCGAGAAGTAATGACTAAAATGCTCGCGTGTAGCATCGCATCGCGTCGTATTCGTCGCTTACCGGTACTTGAAACCGAATGACGTGAGATCAAATAATAATTGCTTCGATCTCACGTCATTCGATTTCAAGTAGGGAACCCGTTATTTACTGATGCTCGAACACAACTTTAGCATATTTTACATACCTATGCTGAGGCTCATCACGTCTCGGGCGAATCGCTCAACCCATGCCTAGATTATAATACAAATTATTTGCTGTGTTAACATTTTTATTTTTTTCAGACTGTTATGATTCACCCAAATAGTGCTTTATTTGAAGAATTACCTCGATGGGTGATTTACCATGAATTAGTATTTACTTCTAAAGAATTTATGAGGCAAGTTACAGAAATAGAAAGTAAATGGCTCTTGGAAGTAGCTCCACATTATTACAAAGCCAAAGAACTTGAAGATTCCACAAATAAGAAGATGCCTAAAACTATTGGTAAAGCTTCCAATCAATAAAAAATAACATGTACATTTTCAAATTTGTATTTATTTTCTAATAACTCATCTTTAGAAGTAGCTAACAAACAATAAATAGGCAGGCTATTGACAAAAAGTTCTAAATAAAATATTATTCAAAACAATCGACAAAATAAGAAACTCCAACAATATCTAAAACATACTTTCTTCAAACATTTTCATTATGCTGATATGGGTTTTAACCTTCCTACCTCCCATCTTTGCAACTACCATTAGAACAGTATAGGCAAGCACTAGGTTGGTCTGACAGACCTTTATAGATATATAGATATCTATAAAGGTCTGTCAGATGGACAGATTATATACAAGTATAGGAAGATTAAGGAACCTCATATTTCAATATGTAGGTATGCATAAAAATGTTGTTAACAAATACTAATTTAATGGCAGAACTCTCCCCTACCTCTAAAACTTAAACAGCTCCAATCATCTCATTACAAGTCCCTCTACCTCCAGAACATTGTACTAAGAACTATCGTGCTATTAGGATTATCATTATAATATCAAGCAATTTCTACTATCTAGTTACAAGTTTGGTCAATTTATTTAAAAATCGGAACATCTTCCCTTCCTTTCCCAATCCCCATATCGGGTAGGTTCAGGTCCTCTGGGCCCACCTACTTCTCCTGTATGAGGGTTGATATCATTGGGCCATGGAGGAAAAGGTTCTTCTTTTTGAGAGGGATGCATCCTTGGTTGTTCCCCAAGATCATCTATGGAAGTGGTCTCCCTCAGCTTTTTTCTAAATTCTGCTATTCTTTTGGACTGGGGCCTCTTGGATTCATCTCCAGCCTTTTCAATTTGTTCTGCCTCTTCAGCTGTTGTTGTACTATGAGAATACTTGCATAGTGATAAGTTTCCAGATGATAAATCTGGATTATAATAGAAAAAAGGTTATAGACATTTTAGTAATGCTGCATAAGACATGAATTAAGTAAGTTCTTATTATTATGTTAAGGTGCTCATAGACTAATATATGTACTGCAATATTTTGCCGAACCCGTTTCGAGTATGGCCCGGCAATACGAGAAACATTTTTAGTGCAGAAATATATTGCAGTATTTCCACAACAGTGTATGGCCGATATTATTTAGGTTTACACGGACAACAGTGGCTGACGAAATAGTTCGAAAAGTGTTGATGCACCGTTACCGGAGTCGTCAGGCCACACTCAAAATATTGCAGCAATTTAAAGTATTACCGGGCCTCTTCTGATATATTGCTAGCAATCTGTGGCAGGTAAAAATAGTCGGGAAAATATGGCCCATTTAGACGCGCCTCTAAAAGTTGCTACTTATGGCAACGCACAACATAAATTGATTTGATAAAATCAACCAAAAAAAACTACTTCTTAAATATTGAGAACCCACTGTATCGTCACCATATTAATAGCCTTGGGGCACTTACTTTTAGGGAGAATTTTCTTTAAATAACAATAACGAGACATAGTTCAAACAAATCTAAACCAAGAATGTGAAAATATGAAAAAACGCAATTCGTTCTTTTCTTTCAATGGCACTTGTTTTTGTAAAAACAAGACAAAAATAAAGGAAGACACATTGACAGTTTGTTGACAATGACAAATGAAAATGATTATGGCTGCGTTCACAGTAGCCTAGCTAGCTGAAGCGTATATAATTTCGATAATGCCACGTTAGTTGCAACTCAAAACAACACAGCCAACTGTCGCATGTCACGGCGTCATCTATGATGATTCACGGAACGTCGTTATCGCGCTAACGCTTATTCGGAACAGGTTTTAGCACGCTCAAATTGATTACGTTGTAACTCGGAACGCAGCTGCATGGTGTTAAAGAGGCATGGTCGGCGTTATCGCAAGATGGCGCATGTCATGACGTCATCTATGTCGATTCACGGGACATCGTTATAGCTTATTGTTCTGAGGTTATAGCGCTCACGCTAACTCCGAACGGGTGTTAGAGTCTGGCCACGCTAACTCTGCACTGGAATAAATGGAAGGTTTTTTATATGGTATACTTTTACCATACCCAAATACAAAATATACATAGACCTAATGATTTTGATATTTTGCCATTTTGCCACCATCAATAGTGAGAATCAGTTGATGAAATCTTTTACGTTACGTTTTCGTAAACGATTCCGACTAATCTGTTTTTTTGACAGTTCAACAACATTCATTGCGTTATTTACGTTGTTGAGCAGATTTTTTTCGAATTTATGAAGCAACGGATTAGCAATCTGTTTCACACCGATCCAGATTGGGATAGATCGTATATTACGCAATTAGGGTGCAGGTTAAAATATTAATAATGTGTTGGTATAATTAGGTAAACGAGGATCTTGAATTTCATCCTCCGTCGTACCTATGCTCTACATCCATACGATGATAAAACTGTATCAAATTTACATCTTGCTAAAATAAATATTTTTTACCAGGAAAAAATCAGAACATAAACAAAATAACCTATCAAAAACAAATAAAATACGAAAGTATCAAATTATTTTTTCGCAGTACAGACAGTGTTTCCATCTATAGATTTTCAAATTCCACCATTTTTTTACCGATGCAGAGTTAGCGTGGCCAGACTCTAGCACGCTCTTATTGATTCTAGCGTAATTCGGAACCCAGCCTTTATTTCCATAAGGTGAACTTAGGCTGCGTTCCGAGTTACGATGTTATCGATTTGAACGTGCTAACACCCGTTCCGAGTAGGCATAAGCGCGATAACGCCGGACCCATGAATCGTCATAGATCACGTCATTACATGCGCCATCTTGCGATATCGCCGACCATGCCTTTTACTGATATCACCGTGAACCCTGTCAAAAATGACGCAAAATATTAATGTGAGCGCTGTGAGCGATTATGCATGGTTAACTCGGGCCGCGTTCCGAGTTACAATGTAATCGATTTGAGCGTGCTAACAGCCGTTCCGAATAAGCGTTAGCGCGATAACGCCGACCCATGAAACGACATAGATGACGTCATGACATGCGCCATCTTGCGATAACGCCGACCATGCCTTTTACTAATATCACCGTGATCTCTGTCAAAAATGACAGTTGACTGAACTGTCATTTTTGGCAGCGCTGTAGTTTTGAGTCGCATATATCTATATAAACTAACGTGGCTTTTTCTAAATTGTGCTTCTGGCTACCGTCGCCACTTAACCAAAGAAGAAAAAGACATTTCTGATGTTTATACAAAGAATTTAAGTAATGTTATAAGTTTTGACGTTGAGCAAGCACTGTAGGCGCGTTCACGAGCGTTCCGAATTGATGACTGACCTCAGCTGTCATAATCGTAATATCTAAATCGGAACGCAAAATATTGATGTCAGCGCTGTGAGCGATTATGGCCTAACTCGGAACGCGGCCTAAATCGGAACGAAAAATATTGATGTCAGCGCTGTGATCGATTATGGCCTAACTCGGAACGCGGCCTCGGAATGCGGCCTTATTGACAGTGGACATAACATCAAATAACATGACATTGATGACAGCATTGACAGCTCGCTCGCTACGGTAGGCTACGTCTGTGGCTACGTCCGATCGCAAACACTCACTTTGCTTCTGTGTTTTTGACTTAAAATTTGCAACTTTATTTGTTTTAGTTGGTTTAAGTGATTGTAAAAAGCTTTAGTTTACTTATCCTCGACGGGTTCGAAGTAACAGAAACTTTTAGGAAGATTTAATGATATCTAATTTCATAAGAAGAAAACCATTCTCTCAAATTGCACTGCTGCAAATCCAGAAAATGGCAAAAAGTTCATTTGAGTACGTTAAAAAATTCGAACTAGACGATACTCTTTTGCCTAATAGTTGGATAGTCGTAAGACTAGATGGAAAATGCTTCCACAAATTCTCGCAAGAACATGACTTTACAAAACCGAACGATGTCAGGGCTTTGAAATTGATGAATTATGCCGCTTTTACCGTGCTTCGTGAGTTCAATGACTTGTTAATGGCATATGGGCAAAGTGACGAATATTCTTTTGTTTTCAAAAAAAGTACTACATTGTATAAACGCCGGGCAGCAAAACTATTGACAACCATAAACAGCAAGTTTTCTTCATCTTACGTATTTTACTGGAAAAAATTTTTTGATGAAGTACCATTAAAATACCCACCAACATTTGATGGTCGTATAGTACTTTATCCTAATGATGAGAATCTTATAGATTACATGAAGTGGAGACAAGCCGATGTACACATAAATAATTTATACAACACTACATTTTGGACCTTGGTTTTAAAAGGAAACCTGAGTCCATCGCAAGTGAGTTAATTCAAGCTAACTATTAGTTTTGTATAATCAATACAGCTACATATTTACAATCATAAAAGACAGCATTCCTTTACTTCTACCAACCTCCATGGCTGTTAGTAAATGGTGTGAGTTTTATTTATTAAACTCAAGATTTGAACTCCCAAAATATGATGTAAATTTGTAAATTTGCTTTTTATGTATTTCTTGTGTTTAACACTAAAACTTCTATTTCAGGCTGAGAAACGACTATGTGGGACAGTATCTGCTGATAAAAATGAAATTTTGTTTCAAGAATTCCTCATAAATTATAATAATGAACCAGAAATATTCAAAAGAGGAACATTGTTGATCAGGAAGACCATTTTCCATAATAATTTAGATAAGCATAGTAATGTTATAGTAGATACACATGATGATATGCTAAAGGATAGGTTCTGGAAGGAGCACTCAAGCTTATTATTAAACAAGTCTAAAGAGACTATGATGTATGATGGTCCCATCACTGACATTATTGAAGAACAAACAAATTGTATTAAAGAATAATAACTCGCGTTTTTTTTTTGAGGGCTTTCTTCCTTATTTTTATCAGCTGCATGGATCAATCGGTCCATCCATTACCGAATAGTCCCAGTCGCCCCCACATGGATTGCCACCAGGTGGCAATTGGGAAAATATCCCAATTGCCACTGGGTGGCGACTGGGAACTTATTGCCTCCACTTCAAATCGCTGTACATTGCGGCGTGGATCGCCAAACCCCCTAATCGCTCTCTGTCTTACAGCCGCGATGACGGGGTTCGCGGTCTCATTTCCAACGTGATTTTATTAGTAGATAAGTGACATTTTTTTAGGGACGTACAAACAAGATTTTCTTCATTGTAGTTGCTTACGTATTACTATTAATCATAAAAACCTGGTGTACATTCGTATCACAGAAAATCTTAGTATTTACAGTAATTAAACTAACTCTTTATCACTGAGCCGGATTTGGAGCGATCTCGTTATCGAATCTGTGATTTACATGCATATTTTAATAACACTTTTATTTTTAAGGTTTTTTTTTACTATTTACATTATAAGCGTCTTTAATAAAAAAAAAAGAAATGTACACTACCGTCCAGAAGTTTGGAAGTACACCTGTCTTCAAACAAAACAAATGCATACCGACTTTAGGCGGCAAAAATTAGCAATAAAGTAACGTTTTACAAGCATAAACAAATGCATACCGACTTTAGGCGGCAAAAATTAGCAATAAAGTAACGTTTTACAAGCTTTTACGATTGTTTACACAAAAATAAAAGGATTGTTATTCCACATTCATGACGTTTTAATTAACTCCTCAATTTTGACTAAATATGTGTGTTATGACACACTATCGCGGCCGTAAGACAGACAGCGAGCGATGAACGAGTTTGGCGATCCACGCCGCAATGTACAGCGATTTGAGTTGGGTAATGGTGAAGGTGGCAATAAGTTCCCAGTCGCCACCCAGTGGCAATAGGGATTTTTTGCCAATTGCCACCTGGTGGCAATCGAGGGCTACTAGGAATATACCATTCATCCATCCATTACATATCGAGACTCATCCGTGCCTCAGCAAGCATGTTAAGCTGGTTCAGGTGATCATTTGTAAATCTTTGACAGTTGTTATGGGTAATCAGTCCGTTTCATACTGGAGGGTATTTATCCAGTAACTGGTTGTAGACGTGACATAGTTTTAATTTAAAATAATGAGAATCACATTGGATTATTATGAATACTTTATTTAACTATATAACATTAAATAGGTGTCCAACAATTTTAATAGCCATACTCAAATGAAATATCACCACGATTTTAAATTAAATAAGAGAATATAGTACTGTGCTACGAACAAGGAATAAGTATTTTTAAAGGCGGAATCGCCGCTTACTTTTACTCGACAACAGTATTATACCATCCATTTTTACTTTTCTAACATTATGTAATTAAATAGGGATAACACTATAAATTATTTTCTATTTGCTTTCAATTTGTAACATAATTTTAATTAAAACAAAACTAAACGCAACTAACAACTTGATATGGTTTCCGCGAACGGTTGCCAGTTGCAGTTGAAATTGTATGAAGACGTCGTAAACAGATGGTTGCGGGTTGCTAGTTGCCGAAAAAAAATTGCACCATCTGTGCATAGCCCAGCTTGAGTCCTAGCTGAAAACTTCGTGCCAGTCATTTTATTTTGGTCTTTATTCCGACAAAAGTAGTTTTTAATACTTCACTAAGTTTCGTCCCACAGTCAGAATGAAGTAAGAAATGCAAAAACGACTCGATTGTTTAAATCATGTATAAGGATAATTAAGCATCGTGATAAAAATGTAGGTACAGGCAGACAGGCATTTAGGTTGCAGGTTATTCTGACTGGCTTATAAATAATAAAGGAAAGATGTCCTAATCAATCAGATGAACCTCAAATAGAGATTTAAAACTTTTAAATACTGTTCCAAATATAGTTAATAATAATTATATTCATTTTCAATAGCTGAACTACAGCAAGGTAAACATAATACAGAATAAGTGTGATAAACCCAACATTTACCTAAAGTTATACCTTAGATTAATAAAATTTAGAAAATCTCATTCTTCTACATTATACAGTATTTTGTATACATAAGTACAGTCGACAGCACGTCAGGGAAGCATTGACCTTGAAGGCCTAGCTTAGTATGGATTTTTAATAGAATAAGAAGCCTATTTGCGTAACACTTTCAATCACAATCTGAATTATTTTGAAGGATATTGCTAATCCATTGCTTCATATATTCGAAAAAATTGTGTTCAACAACGTAAATAACGCAGTGAATGTTGTTCAATTTTCAAAATGAAAGACATTGCTACTGTAAGTGTGATACGCAATTACCCAGCAGTATATAATGGTTCTGTTACCACTCACGTGCGGCCAACTGTACATTTGTCTGGCCTGATCAAAATTACAAATAGGGATTTACAAAGCAAAAAAGTATTAAGTAAGGGAATTCTCAAAGTTCAGAGTGCTATAAATAGACTGTTTAGAAAATGGGAATGTAGTTGTCAATCTTAGCACGATGCTTTTGAGCCACGCATTCACTTATCCATACAATGTTTCGGCATTCCTGTTCCTTCAGCTTCAGGTATGAATAGAATACGCCGAAGTGGAATTGTTGTAGGAATGCCATGACATTGAGGCTCACCTGAAAAAAAAAACAAATATTAAAAGATGGATTTTAGAGAAGGGGCAGTAAGGGCCAGGTACTAACCATAACTGTTGTAGCTACAGGAAAAAGGTCTTTTGAGACTCCTTAACTTTTTGAGAAATTTTTATCTACATGATGTAGATTACAAAAAATAAAACTGTCTGCAAAAAAATGCGCAATTGTGAAAATTGCGCATTTTGTTACTGGCAGTATTTTTTTTAAGCCAATCGATCCTGGACCCTAATTTAACGTGTATATTGTGCACCCTTATTACTTAACACTCAATCAATCACAATCTGATTCATTATTTATTACAATTGTTGAACTGTTGAATGAAAATGAAGCAATGGATTAGCAATATCCTTCAAAATGATCCAGATTGTGATTGATTGAGTGTTACGCAGTGAGAATACAATGCAAAGATTGTTGCTTTTAAAAAAGCTTTAACCATACAAAGTTTTTTGCGATTTCTGACTTTAGTAGCAGGCAGTCTTTTTCTACTTTTCCCATACAAGTCTGAAAATTCTAAATAATTTTTGGGATTTTTCTCAGACACAATATTGTTGTTTGTGATTTCCACCACAAGCAACAAATGAATTTAAACTTTATTCTCAGAGCAAATCAAATTCTAACACGACTCAAACCTCAGTAGGTACAGGTTTTTTACCCTTTTAAGAAACAATAGATTGGCATCAAAAATGTTTTTGTGAAAATTGCTACGAGTTTTTTTTTTTCAAAATCTGTGAATTTACATCTAAATTTCTGAAAAATTTTAGGTCATTTTCCAAATACTGATTTCCTGTAGGTACAACAAATGTACCCTGTATATTGTGGGGCAAATCATGCGGTTCAGAAAAATCTAGGAATATTAAATTAAGTAAACCTTGTAAACAAATACAGGAAATACCTTAACCAGTAAATAACATTATGTCAAGTGGATTGGCAGAAGCCAGCATCCGCCCCACATGATGTCATACTATCTACAGATTGATATAATCACTCATCATAGTTTATTATACTACAACAAAAAATATTAATATGTTGAATAAAGTTCATAATTTTCAAATGATGGAAATTTAAATCCAATAAAAATTACCTCATGTTCAAAGAACTTGTCTTCCAAAGTTTTGTCACCAACATTGGTGCCAGCACCTTCAAACAATGCCTGGTACTCTGCATAGTATTCAGCCACAGCCTTGACCTGCTCATAATCATCTGCTCTAGCTAGAGCAGCCAATCCATCTGGATTCAGTTTACCACAGCGTGGGTATAGTTTGGCACGGTCATCCTTGGACAACTCAGTCCCAAAGGAGTTGATGGTAATTATGATAGCACGGCGATCTGCTTCAAACTGTAAAAAAATAATGAATTAATAAAGCTATACTACATTATAAATGAATATGAACAAGGTCATAACACTTACTTCCAAAATTTCGCACATAACATCAGCAGTAGTATCACCAGTCTGCTTGCAGAAATCATAGAAGGCTTCCAGGTATGCCTTATACAGAGTGTTACGAATAATCTCAATATTCATCTCATCCAAGTCTTGCTCACTGATGCAGTCCACAAAGAATGGAGCCAGGGGGGTGTCAACAAGGACTGCATTGTACAGTTCTGCAGGGGTAGCAGCAACATGGATAGCTTCCATCTGCTCAAAAGAACCCAAGGGGTGACATTTCGGAATCAATTCAGAAATGGGTCTCTGGTGTAAAGTACCAGTAATCAGCAAAATGATGTTGTCGATCATGTAACTGTAAGTAATAAAATCCAAAAAGCTAGACAGGGGCTCCACTGAGTGATTCCTAATATGTTGGAATTCAATGACAAGTTTCTCACGAAGCTTATCATCGATGGTGGAGACAGCAAGAGGGCTGGGCTCATTGGCCAGGAAACTACCGTAGTCGGTACCCTGCAGATGAAGTTTCAAATCTGTAAACATTGATTAATGTCAATAAAATTGATTACCTTATTAAGTGGATGTAAAATTGGGCGTTACATCGATTCATTTCTATCACAAGGGGTTTAAAAATGATTTCATACTATCTAATTACCTTCTAGTGTCTCGCACTGCACCAAGTTCAGGTAGTCAGCCTGCTTGAGGATACCACATTTGAAACCACGGCACAATCCTTCCAAATACCCAGAATCAATGTTAAAAATGCACCCCTTCATTTTGTTCGTGAAATAATTTCACTAAAACAGTTTAACTTTACGCTGTTATTGAAAATCCAGGCTACTCAAATCAGTAAAAAGTCCAAAGAGACACAGAACAGGGAAATCAATTGAAGTGGGTGATCAATGATCATATGATGTATCCATAGACAATTCACCTTTTATTTCTGACTAAACTCATACTACCATAGATTACTACAACTCTCATGGAATTAGCATGTACATACTACATTCAACTTAGAACATTACAGAGTGGAGTTCATTATATAGAGTGTTTGGTGCATCGTGTGCCAAATTGAAATGGTCGACTGAAGGGGTCATCTGCTATCCTTTCAGACCCTTTAACACACAGAACATATATACTCTCATGCCCTGTGGATATTTTTTTATCGACTTTGTATTGTTTTGTCAAAAAAAGACCCAAATGTTACATTCAAATACAATTATTTTTTTAAGTATAAGGCGTAGACTCTGAATTTAAATTTTATATAGATGAGCTATTGTTTTAGAGTACTTTTAAATACAAAATTAGTGACATCAGTCATCTAGTTTTCCTTAAATTTACTCGCAAAGGTAAAACTTAAATTGAAGCTGTACGTGTTTCAGTTGTTTACACGGCTACAAATAAAAAACCCAAAGCGATCGGGATCTTCCAACTCCCTCAAAAATTCTCTAGTCTTTTCACATGCAATAAAAATCACTTAACAACTTTGTGAATGCGCTACATTTGTGAATAGCGTCACATTGTATTTGAATGTATCATTTGGGTCTTTTTTTGACAAAACAATCAGGGCTGCCAGATTGTATAATTGGATACAAAAACTGTATAATTTGGATACTGATTGTATCCTCTTTGTATCCTGGAACCTCATGTATAATTGGATACGGAAAGCCTAAATTCTATTATCTGAGTTTTGTGGTGTTTGTGAGTTCTATGGTGATATTTTTTGAGTTGCTATAATAATATGGATGCGCTTAAGCCTGTGAGGAAATAAAATAGTAAATTTAAAAAAATACGTAGTTACCTACGTAATTTTAGTAATAATATTAGTAAATTTAGTATATTTTAGTAATAATTCACGTGATTAATCATTATTGTGTATGTTTGAAAAAAATTAAGCACTGTGTGTATCCTGTTATTCAATTTTGTATAATTTCAGCAACATTGCCGAATCATTTAAAAATATCTACTGGCAGCCCTGAAAACAATAAATAAAAAAAAAATCCACAGGACATGAGAACTGTTAAGGGGTCTGAAGGGATAGCAGATGACCCCTTCAGTCAACCATTTCAATTTGGCACACGATGCACCAAACACCCTGTATTTCATGAACAATGCCATATTTTGTGCGATTAATCTGTAGAATATACTAATTCCATGTTAGTAAAGGACAGTTAAAAAAAAAAACAAGATTTTTTTCGTTTTCAGGTGACAATGACAACTGATAAGTCTCAACCAGGAGTATATTTGTGTTCTGTGGTCTCAACTCAAGTCTCAAGATTTTCTAAATCTCACAACACTGCTGGTACCTAATGTTTTTGTAAATGTAAAGAAATCAACTCTTTATACGTGTCAATCACTGGTGTTTCGGAAATCATTTGTTGATTCTACACAAGAAATACGATGGATTCTGCTTACAATAATCCTATAAGACAAAGAATAAATAAGATCTTTGACAGTCATATCCTTTCAGATAATACAGATGCGCTACATTCTGTGTCTGGCTTTTGTTCATCAAATTCTGCGTATACAAGAAGGATAATTGTAAATGAAATTGAAAAACGGGATATGCTGGTAAACAAAGCTGTTTTATTAGAATATAGTAAGGTAAAAGATAAGCTGCAAGTGTTGCTTGACTCTCTGTCATCTTTAGATGTGGCAGTCAAAGATATGTCAAGCAGATTATCTGATTCTAAAAATAAAACCCACCATCTTATAACTCAAACAACTAAACTTAAAGATGAAAGAAAAAAAACAGAAAAGAAGCAGGCTTGGGTTGGTGCTTTTGTACAAGCATTTCAACTATCTCCAGAACAAAATGAATATCTATACAATGTTTCAGTCAAAACGCCACTAACCCATGATTTCTTTGGGACACTATCCCAAATAGAAAAGTTGTATAGTAACTGTAAAACACTAATAAAATGTTGGCATCAGACTTCTGCATTTGATATCATGGAGACAGTGGGGCTGCAACAAGAAGTTGCTATAGAGAAATTGTATCATTGGACTATTGGAGCCTGCCTAAGTACAGATTCACCAAATAATGCACTGGTCCCTACTGCCTTAGCTAAATTTCAGAATAGACAAGTACTATTTTCTAATATTATTGATGAGTATAGTTCAGCTCGCAAAGCAACTATTGTACAACTCTTTATTGATGCATTAACAAAAGGTACAGAGGGCTCTAAACCTATCGAATTTTATGCCAATGATGCTAAACGGTACATTGGAGATATTTTAACATGGGTGTATCAAGTAATACCAGTGGAAAAAGAAAATCTGGCAACTTTATTTAAATTTTGCAATATGCCTGAAAAGAAACAACTTATTATTGATGCTCTGACGAATATCATGGAAGCTATTTGTCCTCTGCTAAAAGTTAGAGCAGAACTCATATTGAAACCTGATAAAGACCCCCTTGTTCTGTGGTCTATAACAAATCTAATAATTTATTATAAGGATGTCATACAGGCTGTAATATCAAATGGTCATCTTATAAATACATTTGAGGAGTTACTGAAGAAAAGTGAAGAAGTGTTCCTTATTACTCTGGATAGTAAAATACAAAAGGAACTAAGCCATGGGGTCAAAGCTCCACCAGTAGATTTAAACCCTTCAATTGTTGTGACTGATTTGGTCAGTTTCCTCCGTGATTTGTTGGCCATAATGAATGTGTCCCATAATATAAATACTGCCGATAGAAAAATGATAATTACACATATATTAGATCCCTTATTACATGCAATAAATGAGACTGCATGTCATTTGAGTTCTTCTGACATGTCAGTATATATGTTAAACTGTATTTACCATATTCAGTGTACCTTATCTCTGTACACAGTAATGGATGAATATAATGAAAGGCTACAAGCTCAATCTGAAGCCCAAATTGATACTTTAACTTCTGAACAGGCTAGCTTCCTTGTGGCCAACTTAAATTTGGGGCCTATTTATACTATTCTTCAAGAAAAACTAAGTGGTCCTTTGTCAGCTATACCTGGAATGGACACATCCACATTGAAGACATTTTTAAACAAGTTTGATATGTTCTTAGTATCTCCAGATGTGTACATGTTACCGCAACTTAATTTGCTTTTGAGTCATACTCACAAGTCATTAGTAAAAAAACGAGCATTTGAAGTAATATTTGCTATATATGCACAACTGTACCAAGCAGTTCATGATCCCGTAAATGGTTATGCTGATCCACATACTGTTGTTCGCAGAAAACCAGAAGAGGTAAATAAACTACTTGTGTGAAAAATTAAATTATATTTAAGTTTATACAACAACAAAAGTCGATTAACACTTCAGTGTTCTAAATCTTAATTATTGAGCAAGACATTTAATTAAAATAGGAAAAGAAGTACTTATATAACTCTTAGATATTAAATGAAATGCTAAAAAGGAGACTATCAAATCATTTTGTATCAATTTACATGATGTGTAAAAGTAGCAGTGTTAGTCGACTTTTGTTGCTGACGTACGTACGGTTAGCAACAAAAGTTTACCTGTGTAATAAAAATAAATATTCACCTATTATTATAAATAATATTTATCCAATGTTTGTTTTTTTTAATAAACCGCTTCTATTTCTTACACCTAATTATATCATACGCCATAAATAGAAGCCTACTCCATCCGGTACTGGCTAGTATTAGTAGTACTCTAAGTAGGATACGACCTAAATAATGTACTCTGTGGAGAATCGTACATTCGAACCGTGATACTATAGTATGTACCAAATAGGATACGAAAACTTCCCACTCACAAACTAATTTCACGCAGTTTTATGCTTATTTTATGTGTTGTAAATAAAAAGAGAAAATAAAAATTATTGACTTGACAAAAACCCCGATTTGGATGTTTCGTCAAGATGATACAAATCACAGATTACTATATAAATAATATATAGTCAGAGATTACTATATAGATACAAATGTCAAATGTGGCCTCAATTCACGGCCCTGTATTATAACGGCCAAGGCCCTGTTCATACTAATTCCATAGTCCGAGTCAAAGAGTAAAGTAACTACTCGTATCTGAGGGGCACTGATCTGTTGTGTTTGTGTGGTTGTGTCTGTCTGTGTCTGAACAACATTAGAATTTTCAAACTAGGTGAAATCCAAACTCGGTGGTAACTTGGACGGTGGTAACTTGGCAACACTGCCCTTAATTCATAAAGTCGGGTCTGCTGCGCCATGTTTGGATGAGGTTGGGCTGTACTTGTACACACGGCTACACATCAAGCTATACATTTCCAGTATAAGCTGACCTCGCATTGTACGGAAATCCTATATAATGCGAGATCAGCATTAACTGGAAATGTATAGCTTGATGTGTAGCCGTGTGTACTAGGTCATTTTCCTAGCTAGTAGTAAGAATAATTATAAAGTATTAAAAAATACGAAGTCCAAATACCTGTTCCAAGTCTTTGGACTTCGCCTAAATTGTATTGTACTCCCCATCGCGTATCGATTGCGAATTGCGATCTCTGAAATGCATCATAAATTATTTTTATATTTTTCTTAATTTTATGTAAATTTACTGATCAATTAGTTTTTGTACTGTACAATGAAACTGTAAACTACTACTGTACACACTGTACACTGTACTGTGTGTGTGTACTGTACTGTAGCTACTGTAAACTGTCAAACTTTCCCAATCAAACTTGAACCTAATGCTTTAGCGATAAAGTTTAAAATCTACTAAAGAAATTTGACAGATTTTAGTAGCTTGATGTGCTGGCCACTGTACATAACTAACATTAAAAATTATGTTAATGAACAACTAAAGCCGGGTGGGGTAAACCTAGTGGTTCTATAAATATCTCTATTGATAACATTTTCGCTTCGCCAGGAAATACTCGTTCAGGACTGTAGGTGCGGTCTAGTCCAGAGTAGGTATGGGTCGTTACGTGATTTTCGTATTTCGTATTCGTGATGACGCCTCATCTCTATTTCTAATCTAACCTAAAAACACCTTTTTAATGTGAGCTGTCACTTGTCACTTCTTCACTCACTTATTTATATGTTAATGCATATAGGAAAGCAAATGTGTTAATGATACGTTATTGTGCGAAGTTTCGATCATTACGATGTTTTATGAACGTATTAAGTAAAAGGGTTGAAAGTGAAATTAAAAGATGGGGTCCCGTCAAGTTATAGAGAAATCTCTCTCTATGTTGAGGTCCCTACCGAGGATATCACTTGCTAATATTCGCGACAATCCTAATTCAAAGAAACCTGTAAGTACATATTCGTGTAGAAAAAAAGTTAAAAAATTGGTTCCTACCCAAGATTTAAGGTTAAATTTTTGAATTGCAGGCAAAACGGGGCCGCGCTCAACATGGTGGTGATAAGCACGGCTCTGGTAATAAAGGTTCAGGTCAACGGCAGAATTTTATGAGGCTAGGTTATGAAACTGGAAATAATCCTTTTTATTTGCGGGTACCTCAAGAACATTACTACAGAGGCCACCAGTAAGTCACCAAATTATTGGTTACCTAGCTTCCTCATAACATAATAATCAGAGCCTGTTTACTGCTCAATATTTTAATAATATGCCCGTAAATCCTTGTGACTACTTTTTTATGGTTCATAGTTTTTGTTTCCCCCTGAAGTCAAATTATCATTCTGTAATTAATAGCAGTTAATTTTCATTAGTAGGTGCTATAACTTGTTCCCAATTTTATTTAGGGTCAATTTATTAAAAGTGAGTTAAGTAAATTTATTTTCTTTTCTTTTTCAGCCTAAGAAGGGAATATCCACCACTGTCCTTACACCAGCTGCAATGTATGATTGATAAAGACCGCTTGGATGTAAACAAACCTATAGATATTGCTAGTGTTATTAGGTCAGGCATATACAATTTTTTCCCTGACCAAAAGCAGTTTGGTATTCATCTCACGGATGAAGGAGCGGATCTCTTTGCAGCCAAGATAAATATTGAAGTACAATGGGCTAGCGAGCAAGTCATTGCTGCTATTGAAAAAAACGGTGGAGTTATTACAACAGCTTATTATGACCCACATAGTCTTTTCTTGCTCAAGAACCCTAAAAAGTTTTTTGAGTCAGGGCAAGCTATTCCAAGGAGGATGATTCCACCACCTGATGCTATTGAATATTATACCAGTGCTCAAACGCGTGGATATTTGGCTGATCCAGATGAAATATCCAAGGAAAGGCTAAAATTATCTCAAAAATATGGGTATAGTCTAACAGACATGGAAAATGACTCAAACTACAAAATGTTATGTGAAAGGAAAGATCCCAGACAAATATTTTATGGATTAGAGCCTGGATGGGTCATAAATTTGAAAGACGAATGTATTCTTAAACCTAAAGATCAAGAATTGCTGCAATTCTACAACACATAAGTGAAATAAAGAATAATCATTGATAATAAATAGGTACTTAGATTTAATAATTATTTTATTTCTATAAATATTTGCAATAAAAAATTACATCCCTATTTTGAGAAATCTAATCTCCTTGGGACATAAACTGATACATTCTGATAGGTCTTGAACTAATGAAAAATCTTCTTAAAACAAATACTTACTACCTGTATTTTGTTTATCCACGAAAAAAAAACTAAATATCATTTTTATACATATTATTTCCCCTAGATTTATTGTGAACATCAGAATGACTGGCCAAAATGACCGACCAGCTTTAAAATATTACCAAAATCTAATACCTATTTTTGCTACTATTTGATACCTTTGTTTAAATAACTAGTACCAACCTAATTAATAACAGAGAAAATAAATTGGTCTGGTTTGTCTTTATCAACTAGAAACTAGATATAAGGCTAGTCTCACTCCAAATAGTCAGATAAATAATAAGTAGCTTCCATAAAAAAGTCCGTAGAGCTACGGATTTTTGTAGAGGCAATCCATGGACCTTTCAGGGTCAACTTACGGATTTAACCTTTCTCGGCCAACGTACCTACACCAAACGCGATGCATCGCCCAGGGCCAAGCTGTGCTAAAAGCTTGTATACGATAAAACCAACAATAAAAAAACAGCCCAAATGCATGTCGAACCACGCACAATGAAGGGTCCCGTAGCTGGGATGAACTTATCCCAAGAACAAACTAATGCTAATTTTTATATCAGAGTCAAGTGTCCCCCCCCCCCTGCCAGCTAAATGGTAAGTTCTGGATATGTAGAAAAATTCACAGCAGTAGTGTATATGTATAGGTATATAACGAAATTAAAACGAAAACTATCACAGCTAAGTAGGCTCTACAAGTTAACGAGTAATTATCGACCAACTTAACATAGTCTAACCAGATGCAGCTGAATACCAGTATTTTACATGGAGCGACTGCCTATCTGATCTCCACAACCCAGTAACTGGGTAACACGATACCCCTTGGTAAGACTGGTTGTCAGACTTTCGGGCTTCTGACGACTCGTAACGACTGTGAACGATCCACGAATGACAGCCGGGACCAACGGCTTAACGTGCTTTCCGAAACACGGAGGAGTCTCGGTATGTGACGATGGTCACCCATCCACGGACCAACCCCGGCAAGCGCAGCTTAACCTGATGGATCGACCCGTGCGGCTGTTATTACTTAGCTACGAGCTCCTCACTTAGCCACGAGCTACAATGTTAAGTTTATTAGGATAAATTCATCCCAGCTACGGAACCCTTCATTGTGCGTGGTCCGACACGCACTTGGCCGGTTTTTTTAAATTGTAGGTATATAGAAGCAATATACGGCACTCGCAAATTGAAATCCTTAAATCTAAGAAAGCCGATTTTCAGCCCACCGTGCTCTGGGCCGGTATAAATCGTACTTTACAAGGAATTTTAATGAAAGGCATAAGAATTTACTTTCTCACAAACAACCATACTGTTTATTTCATTTGTTAATCAAGGTACTTATGTATATTAAAAGGATTTACAAATAATCGCAGTGGTGTATTTTTAAGTAGGTATTTAACTCCGAACAAATTCTTACGATTAAACATGGTTCCAGCTTATAGAAAAAGTGTGAAAAGCTAAAATTTACAGATAAACACGATTTAATATCTGTAATGGTCTGGCTTGTATGGTCCCTCAATTGGGACGCCAATATATTTAGCTTGTTTCGGCGTTAGCTTAGTTAGTTTAACACCAAGGTGGTCCAAATGCAAAGCAGCTACTTCTTCATCTAATTTCTTAGGTAATGTGTGTACTCCAACAGGGTATACATTATGTCTTGTCCAAAGTTCAATTTGAGCCAACACTTGGTTAGTGAAAGAGTTGGACATAACGAACGAAGAATGCCCTGTGGCACATCCTAAATTAACTAGACGTCCAGCAGCCAATACAATAATATGATTTCCATTGTCAAGCTCATAACGATCAACTTGTGCCTTAATGTTTACTTTTTTAGCATTGTTTTCCAACCAGGCAACATCTACTTCACAGTCAAAGTGGCCAATGTTGCAAACAATTGCATCATCTTTCATTTTCAGGAAGTGCTCCTTGCAAATGATGTCTAGGCATCCAGTAGTGGTGACAAATATCTGTCCTACTTCAGCTGCTTCATCCATGGTCGTTACCTGGAATCCTTCCATAGCTGCTTGCAGAGCATTAATGGGATCGATTTCAGTGACAATGACTCGACCCCCGAATCCCTTAAAAGCTTGAGCGCAGCCCTTGCCCACATCGCCATAGCCCGCAACCACGCAGACTTTTCCAGCGACCATTATGTCCGTGGCCCTTTTAATTCCGTCAAGTAATGACTCTCTGCATCCATACAAATTATCGAATTTACTCTTTGTTACTGCATCATTTACATTGATAGCTGGAACCTTTAATAAACCGTCACGGAACATTTTATACAAATTGTGGACGCCAGTTGTTGTTTCTTCAGAAATGCCCTTTATACCTTCTAAATATTGTGGGAATTTCTTATGAACCAAGTTTGTTAAGTCACCGCCATCGTCCAAGATCATATTCAGGGGCTGAAATGAAAAAAATATTAAATGTCAAGCAAGTGAATAGAATAGAAAAGAGTATGAATTAAGCCGATGCTGAGTAGGTATCATTTTTTTAAATTTTAAATACGCATATAGTATCGCTAAGTTATCTGCCCAGCCCAGACGTGACGAGTGCGTGCGTCGCACCGCACGCCTTGCTCGCTCCCAGCGGGTCTGGCTACTAGACCTACATGATAATATTTTAGTCGTCGGGTGCTACTAGTACAATTAACGTCTCATGGGAATTGACTGTTAACCAAATAAATGGACTGTAAAACCAGTTAATAACCTAGCACCCGACGTCACGTCTTCCTAAGAGGCCTATTACATTTCGACTGACTTCGACAGTGATTTTTGCGTTAAATGGGCAACTCTGGTGTTCTTATTCTGAGAAATTGAATGATTTCGACAACCGACTTATTGAGTGGTGGAGAATAGTACATAGCCTCGGCCTAGCATTTCGTAATATTTTCTTATCTATATAAATGTTTATATAAACACAAAATGCAGATCAAAACAATTTTGATCTGCATTCACAGATTTTGAAAAAAATGTAAGTACCTACAGTCAGCAAGAAAATGGGCCATTTTCACTAAAAACTTTTTTTGATGCCAATCGATCCTGTTTCTTATAAAGATCAAAAACCTCTATTGGACGAACTGAACTTTGAGTACTTTTTTCAAAATCCGTGAATACAGATAAAAATTTCTCAAAAAGTTAAAGACAGTCGTCTAAGACCATTTTCCTGTAGCTATAACAGTTAAGGTAGCTGCCCTTGCTGCCCCATCTCAAAAATCCACCCTGTATATAGTTTTTTTATATACCATAAATCCAGGGTATGAATGAAACTATATCAAAGAATCAACTGGCATATGAATAATTAATTTTTCAATCATCATTTTTTCTTGTTTTCATTTTTCATACAAAATAATTCGAGTCTCGATTATTAATGTAAAACACTCTTTACGTGAAATATGACAATGTCGCATTTTCTTAGCTTTGAATATGAATGATTGGTTTGAAGGAAAAAAGGTAAATGGCATTTTCCTCAGTACTAGTAAAATGTTTGTGTAGGAAAACCCACACTATATTACCTTTCCATCCTGGAATATTAATGTCTGCTCAATGCACCAAACATATTCCTCTTCGGTTTCTCCTTTCCATGCATAGATAGGTATTCCAAGCGCAACTAACGCTGCAGCTGCCTCGTCTTGTGTGCTGTAGATGTTACTGCTCGACCACTGGACCTGTGAAACAGTGTTAAGTAAATGTTTTTGGTTGTAAGCCAAGTGTAGTACGTCTTTACCGTATATTATGAGTTACGAAGATACTGCGTTTCTTTATTGCCTAGTTGAAGTGGGTCGTGGGGGCTTAAATATTTGGGGAAAACACAAATAGTGATAAGTAAGCGCCTGGAAGTGTCATGTGTTTCTTATGCAAACTGTTAAATGAACTACCTAGCGGCTAAGTAATCAATATTAAACAGTTTTCGGTACATGCTGAGGTTTTTGTGTAGGCTAGGCCTTAGCCTAGACAAAACCTTCTGCGTGTAACCTAGGCTAGAGCCTAGACAAAGTATTCTGCATGTAACGAAGGATCGCGGAAAATCTCGCAGTTTATTGTATTGTAACTAAAATAAAGTCACTAGTATTAGCAATTGAATACAAAACATGAATTGCAAAAAAATATTTCATAATAGTAGCAAACACATTTCAAAACAGATCAGGGGTTAAAGATAAAGAGGCCAAACGATGATATATATCAGCACAATTCTTACATGTATTCACAGAAATAAGATAACTAGTGATTATTTATCTTTGCCACATATAGATATCCATACGAAATAACAAGCAAAATGTTACTCATATTATTATGCCTATAAGTATATAATAAGTATAGTTTTGCTACTTATCAGTACCTATGAATATTGTATTTCTTATATGGATTGCGATACGAGAAGTCTGCTTCCTTGCCTTAGGTACGCTACAAGGATATTCGAGTAGGTACTGTCCTATCTAAGATTTATAATAGTTACATCTGAATGATATTGCGCTGATTGCGCGCTCAACCAGAGTTTAGTTGTACCTACCTACTTATTTTTGTTGTGCAATAATTTAAATAATAATCTTATGCTCTTGAGTAGGTAGTAGAGTAACGAATGAGATTTTTTTTGTAACAAATAGATTCCAACGCGGTACCCTAGCACAAAGTAATGTTTATGGCAGTACCTACTATTATGGATCTGCGTCGTATGCGTAAAGCTACCTGCCCATTGGAGCGGAGAAGAGGAGCTGTGAGAATATTAACCAGTAGAATCTAAATCCCTTTTGCAAATTCTGCAAGCTATTCGAATCTATCTTACAAAAAAAACCCCGAGCATAGTTCGGTTTATAGCGCGCTGAGCGTTCTGTCCAACGGTCAGTGCCTACGTTTGGCATCCTACACAATAATTATGTCATGAGTTCGAATAGTTGAGCTCTATTCGAATATTACTTTTCGGGTTTTTCGAATAGTGTTCTATTCGAAAATCCCGAATAGTAAAATTGAGCGAATATTTCATGCCTTAATTACAAACACGTACTACATGGAGCTGTTAAATTTTTGTTATGTAGGTACTATGAAATTATATTCTGATAGCGACAGAATAACGGTGAAACCTTATTAATTATTATGTTTATTGCTGTAAATGGTTTAAATAGATCGAGGCTTCAAAATTCTCCTCGTGATGTTATAGTGTACCTTCGACGAGCCAACCCAACTCGCATATGCCCAGTATTTCTATTTTGTATATTAGGCACCGTCAAGTAGACAGTTGGTCAAGATATTATTAGAATGCGAGGTTGCGATACCTATTCTCATTCTTATATTTGATCGCATTACCTACTGCTCTTTCATAGTCGACTGCGCCGCGGTTTGCTAACGAACGCTCCACTAAACGTTACTTACTAAGCAAATCCAATCGTAGATAATATTTCCTCAAACTAAAAACATTGCAGATAACAAATGTTACAATTTAATACACCAATGTCGACATTTCGATTTATCGAAACACATGAAATGTCGACATTGGTCAAAATTGATAAACTTTATAGGTACTTACGTATAAAGTTTATCAATTTTATCACTCAGTGATTAGATCCTGATCTGATCTATGCTGGATTTAAAAAGTCATTCGGGATTGATGTATTATCTTTGAGTATGATATATTACTTGCAACTATGAAAATAATTTATGACTAATACTAGCTTTTGCCCGCGATTTCACCCGCATAGAGGTCGGAAATTATTCTACGGGAAAATACTAGCGGAATAAATAGTATCCTATGTTCTAACCTAGGTCTTAGTCTACCTGTGTCAGAGATTACTGCAGATGTTTTACTCCGCAAAATCATTGAAATAAAAAGCGACTCTTGCTATGACACAATAAAGTGCAATTCAGGTCGCACAGCGCTAATTACCTACAAGTTATATTCACCTAGAAGTTGCCTCTCTTTCTATTGAGGAACTCTTATAACTCCTGACAATGTTACACTCACTGAATTAGCCCACCAAGACTGTGCCCGAAGACATTGTGTGCCAAATTTCATCGAAATCCGTTCAGCCGTTAGGCCGAGAACAGGCAACAGATGTATGGGGTTATAAGAAAATAATTTATTTAAAATTTTAAATAAGTGTGTTCTTTATTTATTTGAATTAGATGAATAGGTAATCATCTGCTCCGCCTATCCCAACTATAGAGCTATGTTGGGGTTGGTGAATAGATTGGTAAATAGGGGCACCAAGGCTGTCTCTAAAATATTTAATGAATGGCCAGGTGCCATTGCAATTAAAAAAGTCATGTCAGTTTTTTAAAATTGAAAATAGTTATGATTCAGAAATGAACAGCACTTACTTCAGCACCAAGCTCTATAAGTGTCTCTATGAGGACTGCAGTCTGCACGGTCATGTGAAGACTGCCGGCAATTCTAGCTCCTTTAAGGATTTTACCCGGAGCATACTTGCGGCGGCAGGCCATCAGTCCCGGCATCTCCTTCTCTGCCAGCATGATCTCTTTGCGGCCAAGTTCAGCCAACTTCTCATCAGCTGTAATAAAAAAAATAATGTCAATATGTATATAAAATATTTCTTGATTATTCAATTTTTTTTATTATTTTCCTTACTTTTTCATTTAAAAATACTAAAAAGAATAAAGTATCTAGAAGTTTCATAATAAAACATCTGATTAAAAAAGTTTAAATCCATCAATATTATGTACATACATAAGATACAGTCATTTTTATAGTTCTAGACAAGCAGCAGAAAAACTAAATTATAATTTTTAACCGATAAAATATCTTTTGGCAGATAAGTAGGTACTTAACTAGTTTTATTTACAAAAATAATATGACAAGGCATTATAAAATTTATAATGCAATTATAATACGTAGGTATATTAATATTATTTGAATGACAAGACAATGTTATACATGCGTAGTTTTTGACTATTTAACAGACTAAAACTCTATCATGTACCTACTTGTAATAATATTTATATCAGTAAATAAACTTTATTCGCAATAGTGATGAAATAATAAAATGTATTACAATTGTAAGAAACTTAAATTCAAGTGTGAAATTTGCACAATTTAGACAATATTTTTTATTGAATTGAATTGTAAGAAATTAAAAACTTCTGCTTCCATTTTTAGGTCCTTAAGGGTTATCCAAAAGGTTCTGCCACATTCCCTTTATTTAAGGTTTGGGAACGGAAAAACGGGAAAGAATTTTGTTGCACAAAATGTTTCTCTTTGAGACGTTTTCTCCTGAACTATGAATAATTTCTACCTTAATATGGAAAGGACAGCCCATAGAGGCTTCTAAAAAATAGTTTTGGACCACTTCAACCGCAGCCTGTATAACCTAATAATACACAGGGTGCCTACCTAATAATTTCACTTTCGATTTATGTTAGGTAAGAAAGTAAGATAGGTAACTAAGTACATATTATTTTACACCGTCTTAACTAAAGCTATCATTTAATCGATGTAAACACTAAAGATAATAGGTCTCATCAGAACAGCAATAATTGCTGATAATGTGATAAGAAACATTATCATGAATTATAGTAAGTAAATAAGTAATACAATAGCGCCGGTCTGTCTCTGAAGTCGCATGGTTTAGATAACCTATAAAAATCTATGTGTTGTAAATTAAAATAGGTAGCTAGGGGAACGATTAAAATTTAAACTCATTACTATGCTCCCTCAACATTACTTTCCTTTTTTAGAATTTATGAGTAGAATAACTTACCGATTTTATACGGCGGCTTCATGATGTGAGATGTGCTCAAAATATTAGCAAAGTTTATAATAATCTGGCTTCACTGGCTAGTTTTTCGAAGGCAGTGAATTTCGTGGTAATTTTGACTTAAGTACCTATATACTTAGATAAAATTTATTACCAAAGAAGACAACAAAATAAACTGATCAATCGCAAGACGACCTAACTCGACCACAGACAGTTCTAAAATAGAATATTGCGATTCTGCGGGCGACAGATGATCACAAAGATTCACAGAATACATAGGTGAGGTATAGTCTGGTATAGTCACGAGCAGAAATATATTACTATGGACAGATCGGTTTCTAAAATAGTAGGCAATACTACTATCACAAAATAAAATAATCTGCGACGTATGAATCCCTACTATGTTGGGGTGGGCTTCCAGTATAATAAAGATAAACGGATGCAGCTGACTATTTTCTATTTTTACCCGACTACGGCGAAGCAATAAGGAGGGTTATGATTTTGATCGTTAAGTAGGTATGTATGCTCATCTGTTCCCTCATAACTTCTAAACTAGGTAGGTACACAGTATCTTAATTTGACAAATGGGGTATGGATGGTTGCGTCGGTAAAATCAGCTCCGTAAATGCGTAATACACGATCAATCACAATCTGAATCGTTTTGAAACAGATTACTAAGCCATTGATTCATATGTTCGAAAAAAATCTGCTCAAGAACGTAGATAACGCAATGAATGTTGTTGAACTGTCAAAATGAAAAAGATGAATCGTTTGCGAAAATGTGTTGCGCAATAATTAGATAGCCGGAATCACACGTGTTAGGGGATAAATCGAATACTTAGATTTCGTGGGACCCCAGATTTTTACTTTGTCTGTCGGTGATGACTTGTTTTTTTAGACTTAGTAGACTTTTTTTTGCCGTAGTTGGGATTTTAGTTTTTATTACTTTTATTTAAATTATTTTGGCGTTAAATATGCCTTATGCCTGCGTTTAATAAAGAATATTTAATGTGTTAATTTAAGCCCTTTCATTTGATACCCAACATGGCACCACTAAATAAACATTTTCTTTAAATTCATGACTTTATGTCGTCTAGAGGGAGCCATATTCAATTTAATGTGACGTCACATGGACGTATCCAGCGGACGACCGAGCTGCTTCCAACGATACCTCACTTGTCAAATTATGATGAGGAGTTTAGAAGTTAGGAAGGAACAGATGAACATACATGTGAAAATCATAACCCTCCATTTTGCTTCGCCGTAGTCGGGTGAAAAATATATATTTTTAGACAGGTTGATAGCTAGTTTCTTGCAATTTTCATGTTTACCTACCCCAAAATTCTTCAGTGCATGCAGTTTTATACATTTGCACCCAAACCCCCGCACTCAAGACTCAAACGCACTCACGCGCCACAGCATATTAGCTACAGCAGTGTGCCTACCTACTAAAGCTTAACTTGAATAAGTATATAAAACCTAAGTTATTTAACAATATTTGGCGGTCCAAGTTCCGACGTTTCGTGGTCCGGTTATGGATCGCGGGGCACCTGTTGCCGACCGTTGGATTAGAGTAGACCAGTGACCATAAAGACTCGTACATACGCGACTTGTAGCGCGACGTGACACCGGTAATTGTTCTACCGTGAAGTTTTCTTAGAAATTGTGTTGTTAAAAAGTCGCGTCGCGCCTATTTGTGGGAGCCTTTTAAATGGTCGCTCAGTGTTGCCAACCCTACCACACTAAAAAACAGAAAATCAACCATAAAAAACAGTAGGTACAAATAATTTAAGAACTGTACGCCTATTCTGTAAACATCTCACCGTGAAAACAAGGTGAATTGAGCTTGAGGGGCTGTCAAATTGTGTCAATCCCTGTGGAATGGCGGTCACTTCACGCTCACTTCACCTAAGATTTCACGGTGAGTTTTTTACAGAATAGAACGGCAGTAATAATTCTACTGTGTTACATATGCTACAGAATAAAAAGTTTGAAAATCCGAAAATAAATACCTTCAGTCTTCGTCCGATCAGTGCATTTTTGATTGAAGCCTTCAATACTTACTTTTTAAAAAAATTGGGTTAACACCAGGATCGTAGACGGTAGACCTTGTTTGTACCCACACGAAAAGCAAGAAACAAGCATTTTGACCTGACCTGAGAGCAAACTGAATGCATCACTCACGATCATCAGTTTTGAGACTGTACCTACATCTCGCGGATATCCGGAGACCGAGGCTTCAATGCTAATGCTACGGCTACATTGTCGCGATAAAGCTAACTTTACTTCGCGCGCTCTCGCGAGACGTCCAGCAGTGTGCGAGAGAGAGCGAGCGAAGTGTAGTTCAACTTATCGAGACAACCATAGCATTAGACCCTACACAACCGCGAGGTGTACAGTCTCAGCAAATATTTCCTAGAAACCCCCCCGGGACCCGTATCAATGATACCCGGCGCCCAAGCTACAGGCCCCTGACATGTATAATAAATGAAAATATGAAAATCAACGCTATTTGTTTATTACATATTTATGTTAACGGCTACACTGTCGCGATAAAGCGTAGATTCGCGTTATCGCGACACGTCTGGACAAGCAATTCGTCACCTCTCGTTCCCTTTTACTCAGCGAGACATCGAGCGGTGTGCGAGAGAGAACACGCGAAGTGTAGTTCGCGTTGTCGCGACAATGTGGCCCCAGCATTATGCTACTGCTACATTACGGATAAGAATAGTTGGGCGCTGTGATTAACTCAAGACAATGTTTATGTTCTTTCTCCAGAATTAGCTTTCCTAACGACCTGTTTATTTTTGTGGACTAATAAGTCATGTAAGTGGGCATGCCCTTTATGCTTGCATGGAGGCTTTTATTCGATTAAGTTCTGTTTATGTTTACGTTTATTCGCTTGAGTAAGGATTTCGATGTTTTTTGTGGGTATATTGGCGTGTGCTAGCTGACATAAGGCAAATAATTTAATATAAGTTTGACGTTTTTTGCATTGCATTGCATATTATTTTGGATACTATTGTATAGATTCATTTTCTTTTCTAACTGATCAGACAGCTGTGCTGCTGGGGAGTTTGTTGCGCCACTTCTTCTTCCCAGCTAAAGCACTAAGAAGTGGTGAAGGGCTGGTTTTTTTGGGGGACTGTCTTATGTAATTTTGACGTTCGAAAAGTGCTGATTCTCAGCCTAGTTTGAATAAATGACTTTTGATTTTGACATTGGCGTGATACCGCGAACTACACTTCGCGCTCTCTATCACACAACGCTCGACGGAGGCTCGACGCTCGACGTCTCGTTAGCATAGACTAATATCTTTGATTATATAATCAAAGACTAATATATATATAAATCCACAGAGAGCGCACGAAGTACACGAAAAACCATTATGATTATGATTCGTATAGATATACTCGTAGATTATCATGTTCTTCATCAGGCTATCAAATTCGTGCCCTTGAACAAAAAAGACTTCGCGTTGTCGCGACAATGTAGCCGTAGTATTATGGGATCCCGCAACAAAAAATTGTCATCAGTTTGTATTTTCGAGCTCGCTCTCGAATATGAAAACGGCTGCGGCTACATTGTCGCGATAAAAGCGAACTACACTTCGCGCGCTCTCTGTTGGCATCGAGACGTCGAGCGGTGCGTATAGCATAAAGTAAGGACTTGATAAGAACCTAACTACTCCAGTTTTCTAGCTCGCTTCACTCGCTCTTGCTTTCACAAAGCAAGGGCACAATGGCAGCTTGATCTCTTGAGTCAGGATGCCGTTACATTTATTTTGTAAAAAAAATATACCTACCCTTCTTTTGAGCTTTGCCGCAGTCGGGCATAAATTATTAACCTAATTAACGATTCACTGCAAGGAAGTATGGCAAAGCAAAGAGCTTCAAGTGTGCTTCAATCGGGCTGTTCATAGGCCCGGTGTAGATTTCTTAGTGTATCCTGGATTCCTGGCTACGTTTCGGTGACCTCTTTGGTATCAGCATAAGTGTCCCAGACTACCAGGTACCTGTGAAACTGCAATGTTCTTGAAGCATTTATTGAGGAGCTGAGTCTGCCGAGTCATCTGCATAACTTATGTTGTTCACATACTGTCCTATATAATAATGGAGCTGTCAACTTGTTTCTGCCAGCTCTTTAATAAGTTCGTTTATGTACAGGTTGTAGTCCCCTGTCACACTCCGCATTCAAACATTTCAAACCTGAGCACAACCGAGAGAGCGTCCGCCCATAAGAATTGATTGATTAGGTAATTGGTACTATACCAGAATTCAACAAACTAATTATCGTAATTGGGAACCCAGTTTTAAATAGGGAACAAAAAGGGGTTTATCTTTATACGTTGCAAAAAGTTATGTTATGATAAGCGACGGTTTGAGGGTGGATTCGACCAAACAGGAAAAAAATTTATCTGCGGAATAAGCCTTCTCATCAGAGTAAATTTTGAATTTTTGACAGTTTATCCATACGAAAACAGTCAACTCTTATTTCGCGGATAAAATTTATTCGTGTTTGGTCGAATCCGCCATTAACCATACATGTTTGACTTTTGAACGTCACATAACGTTATACAACGTTTTAGGGTCAGCGCACACCGATGACACCGAACTGCAAAATGCTCGCTCGATCTTGACGTGTATTTAATTTTGCAATCAATGGAATTCTCATAAGATTAATTTTTCAGTAGTCTCAGAAAATACCCTGCTCTGCTCTTGGTGAGCGCTGACGCTTAGTCTTCGATTAAAATGACAGTGTGACATCCGGACATGACGAAACCGGCTCCGGTTTTGCTATTTGGCTGCGGAACCTTAAAAATAAAGCTACAAAGTCTTAACCAAACATAAATAGGTTATAGCAAAATCAGAAACCAATTTAACTTCTAAATTGTTTAATCGCCATAGAATAGTTTACAGGGTAGCAGATAGTCATAGTCAAAACTAATGAAAATATACGCCGTAACAAAATAACTAATTGATTTTAGATTCGCGCAGGAAAAGTGGGTGGTATTCATTGACTCGATGCCTATGATTCTAAATCAGAACCTTTCATGGCATGGCACTAGTCCTCACATATTCTCCTATCATACTTAAATATAAGTACATACGTAACTTGTATGACATTTGGAATATTTATTAGAATATTTTTATATCCAATTTGTTTACTTTTTTCAAATATATATATGGTATTATGTAAAACGTAAAACAAGTAAATGGTAGTAATGACACACTTCACGTAATAAATTCTTGCATAATTCGCGCAAACATCATTCCTATCAGTGATGCTCACAGACTAGCAGACACTCAACACGACAATTGAAATTAAATAACCTATAGGGTATTTCCAAATTTTAGCACACGTAGATAAGTTTTAAACCTGAAGTGGGTATAAAAAGAGTTCCTCCCGAGTTAACGGAACGAATTGATTAAAATATTAGTCACGACTTCACGAGTTATGATACTGGACATCGATAACAGCGTTTGGGTTTAGTTCTCGTACACGTCAAAGGCACTGATAGTATAAACGCAAGTTTGATTGATCAATAATTATCGGAAATAAATATTCCCATAAACGACAATTCCACAAGTAATTGCGTGTACCGGAGTCGATGTTTTTATCTAATATTATCATTGACCTTATCCAGTTATTGCGACACGCGAACCTGCTTTTGAGCTAGTGGACATGGAGAATGCCCTCGTAGTTTTATGATTTGAAAAGGTAACACTAAAAAGGGCAACCTGAAAGTTGCCAAAATATTACAGCCAGAAACATTTCAATAAATGTTACTTTAGGTTTCAGCGATAAGAAATTTTGTTTAATAAAATAGAAAGAAAATAGGTATTATAAAAAATTGCAAATGAATTTTAGAAATAACATCATTTTAGACAACAATATGTGGATACAATAAATAAAGTTAAAACGTTAACACGAAAGAACGGAATAAGTTTGGTGAAATATACCCATTTGAGATTTTGTTGATTATGATTATCGAAACGCATCAATTTTAAATAAGGTCCGCTTGGTCTTTCGTCTTTTCAATTTACTTTCAGGGCATTACTATTCTGCCATTTCGGAATATCTTAAGGAAAAGAAAACGCTTTAATTACATATGTACAATAATGTGATATTGAGATCAGAAGGCAAAGACACTTTTCATTCATCACAAAGGAAGATTTGACCAAAAATTTCATCCATTTGAGTTACCTATGTAGTTACTCAGTATTGATAATAAATTAAACTACAGTGCAACATTGTTTATTTTCTAAGCGACTATTGTTATACTATCTCATCAATGTTGTTTCAATAAAGACAACTGACTGCTGCACTTCTTCACTGTTCTTAATTAGTACATATTTGATAATATTAATTGTGTTTTTGTGTAGCATATAACTTTATGTTATGTTTACCTATTGGTCATCGTTTTTATTGTTTAAATTTCATTAAGCGATATCTTCAATAGTTTTATTATTAACCTGAATTGCGATGAATAAAAAAGAATCATCGCCAATATGGCGTCCTTCAGTCTCAAGTAACGTCGACGGAATCTTAAACATACATTAATATACCGAATTTTCAATATGATCGACAATGCCTAAGTTTATAAAATATCTGAGATAATCATGCACGCATCTACACATGCATTCTTACCCATTCATAAAATTCTTTCATACATCTTACAAAACATAATAATAATTTATAAAATTCATAATCCCTTGCACATGTGCATGCCTAAAGTAACATACATCACCTTTCATACATCCCTTTCATACTATCACTTTATCTCACATAAGTAAAGATACCACAGCCACTGTCTGTATTTATAATACCAAATAGGAAAAATGCTTCAACTTTAAGATAATTATGGAAAGATTATGGTCAGGCATACATTTAACAGTTCAATAATGCTACGCTAAGTGCATTGTTTGGGGCCAAAAATCACTTGGTGATCTGAAGAAAAAGCCATAACCAAATTAGCACTTTTCTTAAATGCAATAAAAAAAAAACAAATAAAATATTACATAAAAACATTTCACTTGCTTATAAACATTCATCCACTTTTCATTTGTTGTTATGGTTTTAACAAAATTCATAGACTGTTTTGTCATGGTAATACGCTTTGTAAATTAAACACAGAAATAGTTCCAAATGTTACTATGCTACAATAATGGTAACATGTTACTAAAGTAGACAAATATTCATATAATATCATAGATAAGATAATGTAATAATATTTATTTATAAAAAAGGCCAGTGTTAGACCATGAACACAAAATAACTACTATATAATTGTTGAAGATAGTTTAAAACAATACAGGCCTCTAAACAAATGCACCTAACGTCTTATTAATACGGACATAATATGCCTGCCAGTACAGTTGAGTTTACCAGCAGCAAGTTATCTGAAACTGCGTTGCATCACTGTGGCAGTGAATCGTTTCAAATCTGAAAAAAAAAAAAAAGATATGCTTGTTACATTTCGTGATTTCGTCGATATTCAAATGGATAGGAAAACCTATGGGGGTCCATGATATTTTCAATACTTGGTTTCAATCTCTCGACATAATGGAATACCTCGTATAGTACAAGACTTGTAGAAAGGCACATACCAGCTAGTGAGAGGCGTCTGATGCTTGAGCTTGCGGATCTCCTTGGTGGCCCAGTTGGCGAGCGCCTTGGTGCGCGGCGTGCGCGAGCGGCGCGCGGCCTGCAGCAGGTCCAGCAGCGGCCGCGTCTCCAGCAGCGGCAGCACGCGCTGGCCGAACACCGTGCACAGGTCGCCCGTCAGCCCCGCGATCACCGACATGTGCCCGTCCGTGCGCTCGGGCTCGCACGCCACTTGCATCATAAACGTCACGATGGCCGGCACGTGCGGCTCAACCAGCGCCACGTCCGACCGCACCTGCCACATTACACAAGTTCATTATTTGTTCAGCAATATAGTGTATATGTGTCTAACTTATAGCTGAATTAAAACGCTACAAACCTCGCCCGTTGAACCTTTCAGGCCTTGGATGATACCAGTGTAAGCCTCGAGTACGCTTTCGCGAAGTTCGCCTAAATATTCGACCATGTCATAATCGTTACGATCTACTTGAGCATTGCTTGCCTGTAATATAAAACATTACACATAAAATATAAGGTCATTTTTATTAAACTTATTTAAAGTGGAATATTGACTTTTTACCTGCAATAACATCTGCATCACGACGTCGAAGTATTTAGCAAAATCAGGACCAATGCTAAGGGCAATATCACCAAACACAGACAAAATCTGTGGTTTTACAGAGCGATGAATTGAGGGATCACCAAGATTTTCCAATAGCAAGACTATGATTTCATCACAATAGGGTAGCACCTGTAATCATAATATTTTTATTTTACATAACTTATGTGACAAACACAGTTTCTACCTGTCTGATCTCCGAATTTCAGGGTTTTTTATTAAAGGACATGATAAATATCTTTAAAAAAAAATTGTTTAACTTACTTTGCTTTTCAATGCACGACAAATATCACCAGTGAGCCCAACAGCCGCTATGCATACTTGATATTCCTGATGATTTTTAAGTCCAACATAAAGATACCTCTTGAAAGCATCCATATATTTTAAGAAACCTTCTCCTAAGACCTCAACTAGAGTTGAGACTGCCATAAGAGCATCTTCTTGAACACCACCAGCTTTGCCCGCATTGCCAGCAAACATAGTCAACAAGGCGGTCATAATAGCATCAGATATTTGTGGTGCATCTTCTTGAGTTACCTTACGAAGTACCGATTGCAGCGTGGCACACAACAGACTTTGGAGATCATTGAACTGCGAACGATCAGCCTGACTCGAAATATGATTCTCCATCTGCAAAACTTGTTGAAGCCTCTCTAAAATCACCATAGTTGTTTTTTGCACAGTAACATAACAATCAGTAGGAGAGTTTTTAACCATTTCCATGAGAGCTTCATATGCAGCTGATCTTAAATTATGTTGTGCAGCATCTTGGCGATCTGTTGTTTCAAGAAGCCTTTGAATAATAAAATCAAAATATTTTGACATGCAATAGGTATTAGGTTGATTGGCATCTCCGCAATCGGCTGCTTCGTAGGCGGCTTCTGCAAGGCCTGTGAAGGCCCAGCAAACATTAGCAGCTACACGTGGTTCAGCTTTTAATCCATTAACAAGACTTTCTAAGAGTGGTTTCAGATATGTTTCGTTTATAGCTGCTTCAGGAACAATTTCACAAATCCTTCCAAAAGTCCAGGCAGCTGTGTCTCGCACAGCGACACTAGAATCATACATGGCTTCAATCAAGGTTGGCATAGCCTTCTCAACTAGTGGCTTCAGAGTATTTGCTTCAAGTCCACCAAGAATAGAACCAAATGCCATCAAAGCAGCCTCTCTGTATCGCCAATTTTCATTTTTAATATTTGAATTAATGAAAGGTAATACATGAGGAACCACTTCATCTTCACAGCAGTTTGACAAAAGCATAAGACAAACAGATGCAGCTTTCGAGGGATTCCATTCCAACTCATCCTCAGTATCATCTTGTTTTGTTAGTTTCTGCATGAGAACAGGAGCAAGGTATTGCAATGCTCCACGGGCGTAGAATCTAGACGTACGGGCTGGAGGTCGTCCTGTAAAAAGATCAGTTGGAGATGATAAACTTAGTTCTGTATAAAATGCAAGTATGACAATATCAACTTTAAAATTTTCATCATACCTGCATCAGCTGCCTCTACTTCTTCAATTGCAAGATCAATTTCTTCATCACTAACATTAGACCAGAACTCAATGCCTTGAAGTGAAATTTCGTCCACATCAGACTTCATAGCCTCTAAAGTGATAGGGAATAATGCTTGACCCATGTAAGGTTCCATATATTGGTAGTACAAAGAGAGAATTTTAACCTGAAATTAAAAATAAACAATCTTATTACTTTATATGAAAACACTAAGCAAATAATCAATAGAAATATAAATGTAATGTCATGAGAATTTACTACTATTATGATCCGTAATCAGATATTTGGATGCATATTTACCTAACATGTTTTTTTTTGGCAAAGGGTACAAAAATATGGAAGCGGCTTCTTATGTTTTTTCCTGGATTTATTTCATAAATAATGCAGCGTATATAAAAGTATTCCTAAACATATCTATAAATTTAATCTATGTAAAACTAGACATGAAACTTATTGAAAAATCACACACATACAATTATTTTTTTAAACCTCAAAGCAAAATTCGGAAACCGGGACTTTTCCCATACTGAAGCCCACTCCATACTAGTCAACACACACACGTTAGGTAAATATGCATCCGAATATCCAATCACTGATTATGATACTTACTAAGCACTGGAGAGCTGCAACACTGATTCTCATGTCACTGGACTGTGTGGCTTCACATACAACTTCCATTATAAAATTCCTTTCATTTTCTTTATCAAAATTAGCTTTAGTGAATTCCAATGAGTTTAGTAAAGCTTGAGTGGCAGCAAGTCGGACATGGTTGCTGGTTTCAATAGATCTCATGCCATGAATGATAGCAGTTAGAATTGGGTTACTTTGTTCTGTTAACACCTCAGCATCAATTTCTTGGCAGATGTAACCTGAAGAATTAATAAAATATATCAGATCTATAGAAATCACACATTTTTTCCATATTGGTAATGATTTAAAAATATCACTACCATTTGCACAAAATCTTAATATATTTTATACAGTCAGTATGTTCAGAGATTGATTAAAAATGTAACATACCAATTGCTTCTAATGTTGCTTCTTTTTTAAGTTCTGTGGATTGAGCATTGACAACATTTTCTACAAGCATGGGTATGAGGTCAATCCACTGCCCCACTGGAAGCTCTGCTACTGCTACATAAGCTACACACTGGGCAGCTGAGCTAGGTCTGCTGTTCTCTGTTCCAATTGCTGTTAGAATCTAAAAAACGAAAGTATAATATTAACTTTCTTAAAATTTGGTGTAATGAGACTGTTAATAAAAAATACTAGATTAACATACATTTTTCTTGATATACAATCTGATGTCTTCAGGTAGTGCCAGCCACCTTTGTTGATATTGCTGTTTTAGGGTAGGGTCTTTAGAAGTAAGGTGGTTTTTTAGCTGTAAACCTGCAGCCATCCTAGCCACCTGACTGTTCCCCCCCGCAACCAGAACATCAGACAACATTTTGATAAATGTTGTGAAATTGGTAACAGCTGCATGGTCAAGGTAGGTTTCTGCAGCTTCCAATTCATTTCGATCTGAAAAAATATAATAATGTGATGACAAGACAACAGACAATAGAAAACAAAATATTTATTTGCACAATCCTGCTCAGTAGTGTTAAATATTATCATCAGTAATGTAAGTAATATTGTTGTTATAATTAGGCAGAATTACTGATATGAGTTATTTCAGATAACTGTAGTACAAAAGCAGTATCACTTTAATAAGAACAAAGAGTTGCTTATTATAATATAGTTTAACAAGCTTGATTTATTATGCCAATCCTCAAGTCACCCTGACTTGAGGATTGGCATAATAAATCAAGCTTAAATAAAATATGTTTATAGTTATTTTTACTTAATTTTGGAGTAGATAAACCCAATGCTTGTCTGCAGAGGATGGTTGATTCCTAGTGTATAGTGCATTTTTAATGAAGTATTAATGTAATGAACTGGTCATAATTAACTTGATTCAATACATATTTTAAAATCTAGCAGGTTATTTAGGTTTGCAAGTTATGACTGGACAGAACACATAAGGTACATATTATTATCAGTCCTTTGTAAGGACTCCAAAATGCTTAGCTATGTTACTTAGGTATTGTGAACACGAATGGAAATTCGAATGTCAAAGCTGTGAAAGATTGCAGATTTTATAACCTTCAAACCTTGAGAAGACCACCAGTCATCAAGGAATTAAACCAGCAACAGCAAAAAGAAAATTATAATTTAAGATGTGTGTCAAAATGTCAAATTGTTTAGGCACATCATTGCCGCGTATTGTAAAACTTGAATCGTAGGTGAACCTAGAATTTTCCTTACATGACAGTTAAGCATCATTGTCATCCACATTCTATCAACGGCTATCTAGTAGTCTGCCGTGCTAAAATATAAAAGATTCGATACTAGGATTTATTTCTTAGCACTGTTTCGACAAAATACAATTTAAAACAGTTACGTTAGGTGATATGTCGGTTGACGACCTGAAGCGCCATACATGAACAGTTTACAAAATGTGATTTCTTACCTGGTGATACAGTCTTTTCCAATATTTGTATAAGTGTTAATGTCGTTTCTGTATGCATTGTATTCACTGTTACTTCAAAACTCTTGTTAATAACTGGAATCCGTAATAAAAATTAGAAACCGGCACACCACCGACGGAAGAACACTCATTGATGAAATGTTACTAGTTAGGAAAAATAAATATGAATGAAAATGTGGTCAGAGTTACTTCACATTTAAAAAAAAAAAGTGGAAGCTGGTCAAACGTTGTGATCAATCAATTCTTCCATCAAACCGATACTTCTGTGATCAAACCTTTGCTCAGTGTCAACCATGCATAGCTTGTACTACACTCCCGGATACCTGTATTGAGCCACCCCGCATAGGTCTCTCTATCTAATAATGTTATTCAAAGAAAAAAAAAAGTGGTTTTGAAGCCCTTACTATCATTTCCGTTTGCTGACCGATTCAGAACGATTTGAAATTTGTAATCGGAATAATTAAAAAAACTGCGTTTTTTAGGGACAAAATTAACGTGGAACTTTTTAGTAACTTTTGTTACCTACTTTCAAAAGCATTTACGGCGGCCGATACGCAGTATCTCTATGTAGTCTGTGAACGGCCGTCATGCGATTCGGCATGGAATTTAAATGCCATGAATGCTACTAAAGTCGGGTCTGCTGCGCCATGTTTGGATGTTTTAAAAACATCAAACACGAACCAATCGAATCGCTTCGTGTTTGATTTGCGGATGCCTGGCCGACCCGGCTTAAGACGTGTTGTTAGCGCCGCTGCCGCTGACTTCATGACTGCGGCCTTACACACTCGTCGCCAGTACCCCTAAGTAGTCTCTGCTCGTCGCATAGATCGCCTAGTGTCTCGTCTCCAAAATCCAACATCACACTCCGCAATAAATCTCATCGTGTGTGCGAGATGCGTACGCGGAGTGCACCCACTCCACGCCGCGCGCGCTCGCCTGTGGCCGATACAACAAAAAATAAGTAATTACTTATGTGGAGCTCACGACCGACGTTACATTTACCAGTTCATTGCCTTGCATCATGCATGGAATTAGTATGTATCGTACAATGTATTAGCTTTTCTTTCTGACAAATACACGCCCGCTTGTGTCTTGTCTGAATGGCACTTTAAAGCTTTGTAAAAAGGGTTTACTGATGGCTGGTTATAAGAATACCTAGAGCCTTCCATTACATGCGCTTGGGCAAGCTCCAATGTGACTTTTTATCTCCATATGTATGTACATACTTTGACTTTATCTGGGAAATTCCTGAATAGTGAAGGAAACATCGTGAGGAAACCTGGACTTTCATCAACCGTACCTTCATCAACGTATGTACAGTGGCCAGCACATCAAGCTACTAAAATCTGTCAAATTTCTTTAGTAGATTTTAAACTTTATCGCTAAAGCATTAGGTTCAAGTTTGATTGGGAAAGTTTGACAGTTTTGGGTAGTTTGATGTGCTGGCCACTGTACATCCCCCCTTTTCTATGCCATTCAGTGGGATAATAATAGGCTGGTACTATATTCAGGCTGCTACCACCCCCACCTTGGTGTAATTACTCACCCAGTCCATTAGGTTTGGCTAGGTTTACATGCAGTGACTTTAGTCGCCAAAGACGCACTGGTGATTTCAAAATCTGGGCAGGATAAATGCTGTAAATACTAGGTACGCACGCAGTGGCTTTATTCGCCTGCGATGATTCACAGGCGTTTTCAAAACAAAACCTACACATAAATTGTGACACCGTATTTGTCGCTAGTGAATTCAATAATTGTGTAAATATGGATGTGAGATTTTGAAATCGCCAGCGAGTCACTAGCGAGTTGCTGCGTGTGTACCTAGCCTAGGAGTCTATGAGGCGCATAATTATGATAGTGTATTGGCCACGTATTATAAGGAGTGATTGCCAGAGGCAAAAATAAGTTTTGTAAAATGGCAACTCTTGAGAAATATTGTCAATGTCATTCTTTTACCCCATGAACCTTTGTTGTTAGTGGTGGTTGACTAACCAATATTTGCGAAAATGGTAAAAATCTTATAATTTCCAACTAATCATAAAATCAAAATTGAAATTTAGTGATTGAATGTGATCTTGCAGTATACATGGTGCGAGTTTCCTCAATATTTTGCTGCAATCGGCGTTATAAAATGAGTGTCAACTTTGTTTCAGTCGCTGGTAATTCCAGACAAGTTCCAACATATTCTTCGTATTATGAATACGAACATTGATGGCAAACGTAAAGTTATGTTTGCCATGACCGCGATCAAGGGTGTTGGTCGCAGATACTCTAATATCGTGCTGAAGAAGGCCGACATTGATCTTGACAAGCGTGCTGGAGAATGCACTGAAGAAGAGGTATGTATTTTTTTGGTCACTTGATAGAATATAGGTAGACAGGTATTCGGTTCGTTTTCTAATCTCAATTATGGCAGTTAATTAAAAGTAGTAGTAAAAAAAATAAAGCAACCCCTAAGACCCACAGTTGTTTTTGTTGTCTTTACAAAATCTATGAGACAAACGTAAATGCATAGGTACATCGTAACACTCCTCTTAGTTGTAATTCCAGTATTCCACACATGTATGCATGTCTATGTTGACTGGCCATGCCAGTTCTATATTCTCAAATTAAACCTGTACCTATCACATATTTCTATTTTATCAAACTTCAGTAGTATAAAATTTTGTCTCTGAACACAAAATCTATAATATTTTGTCACTTTAAAAATCCTTGTCATTTTTTCAGGTTGAAAAGATTGTTACAATCATGTCCAACCCCAGACAATACAAAATCCCCGACTGGTTCCTCAACAGGCAGAAAGATATTGTTGACGGCAAGTACAGCCAGTTGACATCTTCTAACTTGGATTCTAAGCTTCGTGAAGATTTGGAGAGGCTCAAGAAAATCCGTGCCCACAGGGGTATGCGCCACTACTGGGGCCTGCGTGTGCGTGGTCAGCACACAAAGACTACTGGCAGGAGAGGAAGAACTGTTGGTGTATCTAAGAAGAAGTAATCTAAATAAATAAAACATAATTTCTGCATTTTAAAAGTTTTATTTGATACTCATTTGATCTCACTATAGTTATTGAGTTACTTTCAAGCACAATCACTGTAGTTATTTCATCTATAAAAATGTATAACTAAGAGAAATTGAGAGGTACCCAATATAACAATCACAATAGATATCATCTAATGGACATTAAATAATTCATAACATTAGTACCTACTTAGTGATTGGTGAGACTAAAGATTTCTCTGAATAATTATTAATTACCACTTTCACTGTCCATGCATTCCATGTAATACACTAGTAGTTATCTTTTTTATCCAATATTCTAGTGAAATTAACCAAAACTAAATAATAAAACCAGTTCCATTGTTTGCTTCAACGTTTTTGAACAACACTATTAGCAGGAAGTGAAGCTCATACTTCCGTGTATTGCATGTAATGCATTTTTGCAAATGATATGTAATGGTTCGCTGAGGGTGATACACAAATTTTCACTATCATAAAATTGGTAAATGACCTTACAAAACATCACAATGCAATATTTTATTGGATGTATGATGATAGGTTTACCAATTAGGTACCTACCTTGGGATGGTGAAAGTTATCATCACTTTCATTTGAAGATAGATTCATACTTTGTACAAACTAACAAGGTAAAATCAAACAATACTAGATTATTGACAGTTTTACAAAAGAATAATAAATTTATTAATATGTGATGTTTACTGATTTATTGAAAAAATAGAACAATGTAAATATATTTACATTACATATCACAAGCATACAAAGTTATTCATACTGTGCAATAAGTACCATCATGTAGACCCCAGCTAGTAGGGCTACTATCTCTTTGACAGACTGAGAAAACTTGGTTGAACTTTCAAGAAGTTCAGGTATAACAGACACAGTAGCAATATAAATGAAGCCTCCTGCAGTGAATGGTAAAATGAGAGATGAAACAAGGCCATCTCCTGAACCTCTTAAATATATAGACAAAACTGTGCCTGAAATTGCACCAAATGCTGTGAGCAACTGCAACATCATGGCTTTCCTTCGTGAACATCCAGATTGAACAAGAATTGCAAAATCTCCAATTTCATGAGGGATTTCATGTAAAAATATAGTTACAGTTGTAATAAGACCAATGTTTTGACCAGCAATATATGATGCTCCAATTGCTAACCCATCAGTAAAGTTGTGTGTAAAGTCTGCAGCAAGGTTTAAATATCCAGCAATCTTTATGTCTTCTTTTTTGTCCTTTGTCTTCTTTTTTTGTTTATCATCAGATTTCTTCTTTTCTGCTCCATGAGAATGGCCATGTCCTCCATCAAATAACCGAACAGTTTTCTCGACCACTAAGAACGTAATAATTCCTCCTAACACACCAAGCCCAACAGTGATGTCATGTGGTTCATGTTGCTCACTATCATGTGAGTGACTGTGGCTGTGCCCTTCGGCGCCGCCACTAGACATGAGTGCATGCGGGATCAAGTGCAGAAATGCATCACCGAGAAGACCGCCAGAAGCAAATGACAGCAAAATCTTGAGTAACGGTTGTTTTTCCACAGTGCCGTCAATAGGTATAAAGAACAGTATTAAAAACGGCGCTATACTTATAAAGAGTGTTGAACTCAATGCTCTGACGTATAAGTCGTAATCTGGTTCAGTTATCACTTCTTCGTTTTTGTGTTGTTCGTTTGCACTTTTGGAATATTTGAATGAGGGCGGTTCATTTCCATGAGAATGATCATGCGAGTGGCTATGACTATGTCCCAATGCCACAATTATTGTACATGCTAGAATAAAACGCAGTAACAGCGCTTTACTAGGATAAAACATTCTTACAGATTATTGGAATTCCCTCCGACAACTACACACAATACACCACAATGAGAATGAATGACAGAAACAGAATAGAATGACAGAATTGAGAATTGACAGTTCACAAGGATGACAATTTGACGTGACAGCACGAGCAATGGAATTAGTAAGTACTGTTGACTATGAGAGTGATGGAAGAAGGAGTAGTGTAGTTGAATAGACTTGTGCTTGAACGCACTATGGTAATATCTCCTGCGAACTTGGCTAATCACCGTGACCAAAATTTGGTCGGGAGGATATTATTATTATTGTGTACTTTTCGCACGAGCACTTCCACAGACTACTTAGACCAGCACATTCATTTATACCATTCCCCCTCTAAAAAGCTTATTTTATTCACGCAAAACAGTGAATAAAAAGCACTTTTAATCACTGTTTTGTTGTCCTGGTGACCCCCATCTCAATGCTATACAACCTCCTTGCGAAAAAAATTAATGTGCATTTAAATTAATTTCGACGGCACGGTTGGAGTAGTGGTTAAGCGATTGACTACTGCGCTGCGTGTCGCGGGTTCGATTCCCGCACGGAACAAATATTTGTATGACCTACATGTAGTTGTTCCGGGTCTGGCTGTTTGTGTATGTCAGTTTAAATGTTTGTAAACGCACCCACGATACAGGAGAAATTCCTAGTGAGGGGTAAAGTTAAAAAAAAAAAAAAAATCTTCATATAATATGCCTATTTTCGCTTAAATCTTTCTTTTTCTCGTAGTCATGGTATAAAGTATAGTATGCAACTCTTGAATAAAACGGATTTATATCGAGGGCCACGAATCACTCAGGATTCTAACACTTGAATCACTCGCTTTGCTCGTGATTCAATCATCATGAATCACTCCCTCCGGTCGTGATTCAGTCGTTAGAATCCTTCACTTGGTCGTGATTCATCTATGGCCCTCGCTTTAAATCCGTCCTTTATTCACTAGTTGCATAATATACTATTTCGGCCCAAAAACCAAAGTGCCAACGAAAAATAACGTGTCATCACTATTGGGGAAGTCCGTCCGAGTATTTTTTACTACGGCACTAGTCTTAACAACTCTCTTTTCTTACAGTTCTATTTTCAAGAAATAAAATCTTTGATATTTTACCTCCTTAGTTGTCATATTTTGAAGTAAAAAGTTAGTTCTATTTTTAAATAACACGACAGTTAAAATATGAGTATTTTATTTGGCCACTACACAGGACAGATAATTATGGATTTTCATAGTAATATTGCCGGCCGCATAGACATTTGTTTTTTACCAGTACAGCAATTTCGATTTATCTCGAAGAAGGTTGTCAAAATAATGCTCCTATCCTATTTCTGAAAAGTTCAGAAAATTTCGCTATTATTATTTTCAAGAAAACACTTCCACTTGCATTTTTCGACCCTGTGAACATAATGTTCGACGTAACGAGTTCGAATCTGGCTGGGTAAAATTTCTTAAAAATAATAATGGCGAAATTTTCTGAACTTTTCAGAATATACCGGTTTTTTTTGTGGTGATAGGTGGACCCCTTCGCTTTACCTCATTTGCCTTTGGACCACTAAGTTTGAGACACCCTGTATATCGTTCTATAATAAAAATGAATTGCTGTTCGTTAGTCTTGCTAAAACTCGAGAACGGCTGGACCGATTTGGCAATTTGGTTTTGAAATATTTGTGTAGAATCCAGGGAAAGTTTAAATGGTGAGAAAATATGGAAAAGTTGCTGTAGGTAGGATAGGTATATAGTTAGGTAGGTATGTAGGTAGGTAGGTAGGTATATAAGTAGGTAGGTAGGTATATAAGTAGGTAGGTAGGTAGGTAGGTATGTAGGTAGGTAGTTAAAAAGGTACGTATGTATGTAGGTAGGTAGGGTAGGTAGGTAGGTAGGTAGGTATGCCGTAGAAAAGTACTCAGTGCTACCCGTGCGAAGCCGGGGCGGGCAATTAGTATTATAATATAAATATACAATGAATATATGTTTATATATAAGGTGCTATAAAAATATCTGCCACAGCTGCAATGGGAGACAGTATTGTGTTTATAGATTACAATAGTAAAGATAAATTATTGATCATGTGTCATATTTTTTTTCATACAAAAAATTTTACGTATAAATTTGCATTGATTTATTGGCATAAAACCATCCCGTAGACTAAATAAGCTGTTGCCGCACCGCACCGAATTCAATTCGCAAAACGCCGGCGCCGTTCATACACTGTTGCCATTCTTATCAAACAATGCCGCTGCGCGCCGGCCACTCGCTCGTCAGAGCGCAGCCCCGCGCGCCCCCACCCTCACCCGCACTACCCCTTTCGTCGCACGCGCTAGCTAACCGCCCGCCCGCCAGTCGCCCGCCTGCCCGCTCGGAAGTTAGTTTTTAGCGATTTGCGGTCAGCGTCGGGAATAACGCGCGCGCTTTCTTTAAAAATGCCTCCTAGACGACGGTATTCCAATCAAGAATATCTTGAAATGGTATTGTGCTACCGCGAGTGTAACTTCATAACTGCGCATGCAGTAAACTTATACCAGCAGAGGTTTGGTGTGCGAGTGAGTCATCAAACCATTCTGGATGCAGTGTACAGATTTAGAGAACACGGCCGCTTTGGCCCGCCTCCGGTTGACGCAGGCAGGCCTCCATATTCTGCCGAACTCGAAGAGGAAGTGTTGGACTTCTTCCGGCGTCATCCTCTTTTGAGCACCAGGGATGCTGCTCGAGTCTTCGACGTACAATTTATCGTTATTTAGGTACCTACCTATTGTTTAAAAATAATAAGAAAAAAATTGCGATTCTTACACTAACTTGACAGTCCAAAGCCTGTTTTAAGTGTGGTGGGAAGTTTATCATTTTATTTACGTCAGTTTTTTGGAAGAATGCGGTAGCTGGTAAGTAATTGCACATTAAAACACTTGTTTGCCTGCGTATTATTGCGTACCTAGTACATTAGATAGTCGATAGTGACGAACTAGTCAGCTGATTTCAGTTTTCATTCACAGAACAGATGGAAAGAGATAGCAGTTGTTTTCATTGACGAAGTGCACTTCGCGCGTAATTTGTGAACCACGTTATGCAGAGTAGAGTCAATGTTTACTTAACTACTTTATTTTCTCAAATTGATTTAACTGTGCCGGGGTACGAAATTTCTTCACTATTGTTATCTTTAAATACAATACTACCTCTCATTAAAGCCGTGGCAGATATTTTTATAGCACCTTATATATTTTATATGTTTATGTATTCATAATATAATATAATCATAAAATACTATATAAGTATTTTTATTTTTAGTAACTCATGTTTTGATACCATTTTCATTCCTCTATCTAAAAATTGGGGACGCTAGCCGGGGGTCGCACTGAAGCGATCGAAAAAGCATTTTCAATGCTAAAAATGCTGCATAGTCATAGTATCAAGTACCTTCCTGTGAAAATATTAACAGAGACAGATAGCCAACCTGTATCTGTAGAATCTTAAGAAAAAACGTTGTAAATTTCCATTTATTTATTTTTTACCCTTAAAAATACGTAGGTTTTAAATTAAAACCAGTATGTCATTTTCATATTTCCGTCGATATCGCGCTGCGTTTCAACGATGCTGGACTGGCGGCGCACGAGTTTGCGCATTGAATTGCGCCTTATGTCTTGAATGTCTGGAACTTCGTCTTCAACATATGGTGCCTGAGTGAGTTCGAGTTGATCTAAATTTTCATATGACTCCGCATCTGATATTTTTCTGAAAATAAGTAGATTTTTGTTTAGTCAGGGTAACCAAAAATATATACGAGTATGGATAATAGTACCCTCGTTTCTATTATCCATATCCTCACTCACATCATTTAAGCCGAATCTAGAAATTAGATTCATCATCATCACCATTCTACTGTGCGTGCTAAATAAATAGACTTACATACAAGGGCAAGGTATATCTTGCATTTTAACTACTCTTTAAAGGCATAATAGAGGTACATTTTTTTTGTAATATTTACATTATTTGGGTTCTACGGAGCAGAACAAAATTATAGATATATTTATAGATAATTCTCTCTAATTTATTTATAACTTTCCCTAACCTATCAAGAAATTTTCAACGCCATTATATTGCCTAGTAGTACTGCTGTTGTTCGCTATTAGTTATGAGGCCTCTACGCTTTCGTAGGCCGGATCGTAGCACTTCGTAGCACCTTTTTGTAGAGGCTGCTACAAAGTGCTACGATTGCTGTTTAGCTGTTGCCGTATCATTTTCAAAGCAAATATCCAGGATAAAAGTAGCCTATCTCTTTTTTCAGGTCCCATGCTACCTAAAATGATCGGTTCAGTGGTTTAGGCGTGAATAGGTAAAATACAGATAGACAGAGTTATTTTCGCATTGAAATTGTATCTAAAATATTACATACAATAAATAATAATAATAATATTGATACAATTTCATACGTTGTAAAAGATTGGGATTATATCTGTACCTACCTGGGACCGCAACAGAAAAGTACTGACATTATTTCAGTAGTGTGGGTAATGCGTGTTTAATTTGCGTAAATCGCTTTAATACTTCTGATAACTGCCTCGTTGGTTTAGTGGTCGCAAGTGCTACTGCTGAGCATGAGGTCCTGGATTCGATTCCCAGGTCGGGCAAAGTGTTATTGGGATTTTCTATCTAGAATTTCTCAGTAGCAGCCCGGAGTCTGGATTTGTGCCCGGTTGATGGCAACTGATCGCACCCTATTACATGGGACTTAAACATAACTGGCGATATGTGGGTGTTCTATAGGTTTACCTCTGCCCAACCCTTCGGGGAAACAAGGCGTGATGTTATGTTGTTACTTCTGAATAATCTAAAATAGGTTCTTTGAATCGTAAGTACTTACACCTACCTAATAATTAAGATTCCGTATCTAATAGGTCAAATTATGATGTTTTTGCCGGTGATGTTGATTTTGTTGATTCTTACTGTTGAAATAGCTCACCTTTGATCACCACAAGCCATGCAGTCAGCATAAGTCCAATCCTTGCCAAACTGTTCTCCTTCTTCAGCTGTTTGTGGCAGCGAAGTGTGCAATGTTTCAGGCAGGCGGAGCGCGCTCAGCCCGCCCACGACTGAGACTGCGCCCATCACTACCAGGGGCAGGACCAGGTTACTTGAGCCCTGTAAAGGAGCACATTCACGAATTTTTCTTACTTCATTGTAATAAAGTATAAAATTAGAATAGTGCCGTGACTTATACAAGTCTCGGCAATCATTCTAATTTATACTTTTTTATCAAATGTATCGTGAATGTGCCTGTGTCAAACACACTTCTACGTGAAGCATCACGTAGGGAAACAATCAATCTTTATATCAAAATTTCAAACATGCTTGGAAATTCAAACATTATTTTGACAACGTTCTTCGAGATAAATCGTAATTGCGGTGCTAGTCGAATACATGCGAGCGCCCGGCCGGCAATGTTTGTATGTAATCCATAACTCTTAATCTAAAACACCTATCTGTCGTGTTATTTTATTTTAGTTTGATTTTGTTAATAATCACCATGTACGATCTTTTGAATATATCAAAAATGTACAACTCTGATCCCCAAGATACAGACTAACGTCTAGTTTGGGGTTCACCTTTCAAATTGCTGTTTAATGTACTTGATTATTAATAAATAATTTCATTTTCAATAATTTCAATTTCAATTTTAAAATGGAATTAACTTTTAACTTCAACACAGCAACCAAGGAGGTAAATTATCAAAAAAAAAAAAAAAAAACGATTTGGCTTGCAAATAGAGATTTTCTTTACTTTCGTAAAGAACAAACAATTGAACATATTGGCACACGTGAGAAATTATCGTTGTTCGTCATTGATTCTGGACTTTATAATTAATTTACTCAGTTTGAATTTCCGCGCATTATTTGAGAAAAGTATCTAATATCAAGCCTTGGCTGCATCCAGGCATTGATGGACTAACGTATGCGTGCCTCGGCTTCGCATCGAGCCACATTTTCATAATCGTCCATCAATGCCCCAGTTGCAGGCCGCGACAGTAATGTACTATAATTGTATTTAGGTTCCGTTAATTCTAACAACATATTCGACTAAAGTGGCCCATCCAGACATGAATATCTAACTTCAAGTGGAGTTTCGCTTATCTTGACTGACCTACTTAGGTTTTTGAGAGCTGCTGCAAGATTATCTTTGCTGAAAGGAAACACGTTTATTTTTCTACACATTTCCTTGAATGGGTATTATTTGCGTAGTGTTATAATAAATGAAGGAAGTAGGCACATACATGATAATATTACATATGATACGCGCTATTGTGATTATCAACCTACCGCCGTGGATGTCTGTCTACACAGGTGGTAATTAGAGCAAAATAAATACAATATTTGAAATACTTGTGATTATGTTGGATTTCAGTATGGTAAATGTTTTAATTAGCTTGAAAACTCAATAGGTACTTATAATCTACATAGTTTTACTAAAATATAGGTGTTCATTAAATAATCCCTTTATTTAATGATGAAAATAAAGTACAATAGGTACGCCTGGGCTTTTTTTAGAAATTGAAAAGATTAACAATAAAAAGGCAAAAAATGCAGATGATACATACATATAAACAATATATCTACTGTGATAGCGAGCAGATACCTGTGTTATATAATATTTTTCTAGCACTGCCAAAATGTGTCTGACTATAGCTTTTGGTTAACATTCTTACCAAGTAGTTAATAAAAGGTATTATAATCAAACCCAAGCCGCCAATGTATGCCGATGTTCCGATACCAACGCCTCTCAATTCCGTCGGGTACAGTTCTCCGGCATAAGGGTATATTATTAAGAAGGATGCAGATATGAAACACTTGGATATTAAATAGAGGATTAGGGTTTCCGTTCGAGCATCTGGAAAATTATTTCTGTTCTATACACATAGGTACCTATTTACAAGGGAAGTTGTTATATTACAATAGTGCTTACCACTGGGGAGTAATACAGTTACGATACAGAAAATTCCACTTATAACCATAGACAAACAGAGTGGCCATCTTCGTCCAATACGGTCCATCAGCACCCAACAAACAAGGTAACTTGGTATCTCTACTGCTGACGACAGGAAAAAGCTCATGTACTGGTTTTCGCCTATAGCCGGTCCGTAGTAGCTGAGACCTACGTACACCATCTCGGATGCGCACCAGTTTAGAGTTATTAGAAATGTTTTAAGTCTCATGTTCGGAGTCCGACACAGAGCGAACACGCTCACGGTTTTAGCCTCTGTTATTCCCCTCTCTTTTTGTTCTATAACCTGTTTTTGAAGTTTATTCGTGAACTCCTCCGGCAATTCCTTCCCATTAACTCTTGCGATAGTTTTTAAAACATTGTTTGCTTCTTCAAGTCTTTCACGCATGAGTAACCACCGAGGTGACTCTGGTAGTACGAACCAATATAAATAATAAAAAAAGAAAGGGACTGATGTAGCTAAGGCGAGGCTTCTCCAGTCTCTCAGCAAGTATGTGACGATGGATAATAATATCAAACCCAACGTGTAAAAAATGCAAGTCATCACAGTTACGAAAGATCTGTAGTTTGGACCTGCTAACTCCAAAGCTGAAAGAATTAAGTATTTGTAAATAATGTTTTCTTTGTATGGATAAATACATTATAGATCATCATTTTATCTTTCATGAATACTTATTTACTTACAAATAATGAAAGGTATCTGATAAACTGCAGGAATAGTTAGTCCTACAATAACTCGTGCCATTGTCCAGAACCAGAACGTATGAGCATATGCAGTCATTAAGCTTCCAAGTAGAAGTGTGCTTAGACAAAGAAAGAAAGATTTCTTGCGTCCTATTCGATCATTTAAAATCCCAAACGTGTATACTCCAACTGGTCCGCCAACATTTAAAGCAACCAGACCAAGAGTAGGGTAGACGTCGTACTCGCAGACTAGGTTAAACTGAAAGGAATGTAATCTTTTAGACATTTTTGAGCGGTTCATAGAATGCACCTTTCTTCCAAATGTCATTAATATAGTGGCGGCTGTGTGACATACAGACAGACCGATAGACGGACAGGACGAAATTATAAGGGTTGCGCTTTTTCCATTTCGTTTCGGAATCTTAAAAAGAAGGCAAATTACGTAATATTTAATAGTGTTTATCACGCCAGTTTTAATAATACATCTATGATCACGACAGATTTTGATAGCCGATCGATTTGTCGCTATATAACGATGTCAACATCTTTGTGTGGACTAGTATAAGTTTACGCTTAGTTTCAGAGTAGAAACTAAGGCTAAACTACCTTAACCTAGTGTCCCTACTCCCTTATGTGTGAGCCCACTACAGAGTTGTGAAAAGGCCAGGCAGATGACGAAGAGATTTCAGGGATTTGCCATACCGAATTAAAGTAGGAACTTACATCAATAACAACAGACGATGTTACTTCGGAGGTGTCGTATTCATAGCCTTGCATACAGCGTTCGGAAGACCAACTCTCATTGACTTCTATATTTCCACCCATTTCTATAATTTCTGTCCAGTTTATAGCATACCGTGAGCATTTTTCAAAGGTTGTATTGTCCTGGAAGATTAAAAAGTTTTAGTTCAATGAAACCATCGAGATTTCATCCACTGGTGATTATAATTATTATCGTTTAGCCGGCAGACTGGTGATTGTTGAACAAACCTTGTTTTTTTTACCTGGAATGAGGACACTGCACTCTTTCTCTCTTGGCATATCTATATAATAAACCGGGAAACGCTTTGGCGACAGTTTTTCATTATGTATAGCAGTCTCGGCATTAGATAAAATTGTGATTTGCAATTGGAAAATAATGCACAAAAAAGAGTGATGCGACTGAAAATGAATGAAGCAAGCTTTATGTGAGGTATTAGAGGATGTGCAAGTAACGTGATTTTAACTGGGTTATTGGAATCTTTTTGACTAAGTATATTATATTTGGAAGCAATTTAGGAGTCAATTTAATTGTCCAGCCTTATAAAATCTATAGATATGAGAAATAATACAATTTAAAAAACCCATAGTGGCATTTCGTTAAATATTTCGACTGAAAATGGCCAGTTGCTGGATTTTGTTTCTTATTTTTTTTTGGTAAAAAAGGCCAGTGAAGGAAAAGTTTTGTTTCGCTTTTGCCATGTCAGCATAGCACAAGTACCGATAGAATGAATGATTTACCCACGAACCATTAGAATCTGTGATTCTAATGGTTCGTGGCTAAAATAACAGCCGCACGGGTCGATCGAAAAACTTGCCGCGATCGAGACCCCTGCGTGCCTCGGAAACCACGCTAAGCCGTTGGTCCCGGCTGTCATTCGTAGATCTTTGACAGTTCTTACGGGTAGACAGAATCCCGAAAGTCTGGAAACCAGTCTTACCAAGGGCTATCCCAGATAGGGTGTTAGGTGTTACCCAGTGTAACTGAGTTCTGGAGGTCAGACAAGCAATCGCTTCATGTAAAATACTGGTATTCAGCTACATCTGGTTGGACTGGAAGCCGACCCCAACACAGTTAGGAAAAGGCTAGGCAGATTGATTAACTGAGATCCATATAATATTTGACTGAACTTTCACAATGGGTTTTTCTGGTGCTTATTTAGTGAAAAATATAATGATTATACTTAGTTGGTATGGTTAATTTTTCAAATGTCGAAATGCAGGTTCATCCTACAGTTCTACTTTGAGTGGCCAGTGCTTCTTCTAAAGAGTTTTCATAAATAAGTTGATACATAGTGGGCTTCGCTTGTTCCCTAGACTTGTTGAGTAATGTTTATGATGGTGATTTCTTTTGCCGTTATTTGTCATCTGACAACCGCAACGTGTGATTGATAAAATAATGATACGAGGGAATAGTTGATAAAAGATAACGACAAGTTCGTCTCGTAATACCTTTCGTGGAATTGATAATATTTTACGTTGTTGTTGCGTAAGATTGAGTAGTTCTAGTTCAGGAACTCTGCACCAGTAGTCAGGGACGTCTGTCATGAACAGCTGGTTAAACGCACAGAAGCCGCAGGGTAAACAGGCTGGTAGGCAGACGAGCCATAACAGAAGCTTCTGGTACAGACCAAACTCCCCGATTTTAGGCAGCAAGTCGTCCAAATCGATGGCCTCATGCTTTTCATCCGCCTTAAGAAATTATTATTGAATATTAGGTTACTATGACAGTTTTTCTGAAGTACAGGTCCGAAATTAGCATGAAAATCTTTCTGTAGACAGAGGTTCAAAAAAAATTACTGGGTAAATAGTTCACAATCGTAAATATCTAGGTAGGTAAATTGCACACGCTATGCTGTACGGTTATAGGTATCAATTCTGAAAATTTAATTAAATTCAACCGTAGCCAAACTGTGGATCAAATAACGATGGTAAATTGAATGTTGATTGTATTAGTCACACGCTTCGTACGCGCGTAAAGAAGTCACTATGTTTACAAACTGATACAAATAATTACAATAAAAATACCGATAGTTTCTCTTCTGTGCCGTAAGTAGTTGTGTTACTGCCATTTTTTGTCATTACACTCGATCACTCACTATAAACAGTACTTAGGCATAAAACGCGTGTAAAAATGGGTACCATTCACGTTCAACGTTACAGTTTGACAGTCTTTTGTGGAAGGGGAAGAAGCCGTAAAGTATTAATTAAATTAATAAGAACTTACCTACGCATGCGATAGCATTGTACTATCGTTCAGCTTTAGCGTCAGCCAAAGCTAATAGGTACTTAGCTACTTCAGCTACTTGCTGAATCAAACCTACTTGTAGGTCAATACAGGGTGAGTACCTACGTTCCAATGACGTTGCAATGGTTTGCATCGATAGCCGTTCTTAGGTCGTCTCAGGTTGGTTTTTGCACTCCGGGGCGTACACAAAATACACCGCTTTTATTTAGGAATAATTAAACTTTATATTAACTGTCAAAGCAACACTCATGGACAGACTTCTAGTAGCAAGTAAAGCTACCTGCAAATAACGATGATTTAATATTTTGGAACTTCGGGTAAGTTAGATTATATTTTGACCATTCATACAGAAATAGGAGTTACTTTGTCGACTTATGCAGAAAAGTAGGCTGCAGGAGCTGGCAAAGTGAGCACGAATTTTTTTGCGTCAGCCTCGTCTATGTTTGATTTTCCTATGACCATTGGTAGGTACTGGTAGTATGCATTGGCAAATTGGCCTTACCCCGTGGCCACGAGCTATACACTCAAGACATACGTGTCTTGTGATAGCAATGCGGAGAAAACAACATATTAACATACAAGAAGTGGTTTAGAGCATGCCACGAGTCACGAGCGACTACGGTGCGACTTGCGGAGCGACGGACGGAAATAAACAGGCGCCGTCTACTAATTTATAAACGTTACAATGGTCTCTCAATGGTGAGTTTTGACAGTATTTGTATTGCAAATCTGTCAAAAAATCACCATTGAGAGACCATTGTAACGATTATATATTAGTAGACAGGCGTGATTCCATTAGGCAAGTTACTTGTATGCAAGTTGCAAATTGCATACAACTTGAACAAACTTGCATACAAGCTTCAACTTGTGTGCTTCAACTTGTGTGAGGTAGTTTGAACTTTAAATTTCATATATAACATTACATATCTCAAAAACATGTTTCCAATGCAAGCAACTTGTACGCAAATGTGACGTCATACTTGCATGCAAAACTTGCCTAATGGAATCGCGGCTTTAGGCCCCAGGTGACGCGCGTGCTTGTCGCTTGACGCAAGTCTAATCGCTCGAAGCCGTAAACTGGACCTTAGCTTAATATTTGTCTAGTTGAAGAAAGCTGCCAAAACTTGAGTAATATATATTACAAAATATTTCAAATAACCTGTGGCGAGGCATCCGCTTCTCGTTCCATTTCAGCGTGGGGAAAAATACAGGATTGGAAACATGTCAATAAATGTCATAATTGTTTTGTTAAAATATTTTATTTCTGAAACGTAGATAAAATCGATACAAGTAATTAAAATTCTTAGAGACATAACTTATATTCTTTACATAATAATGAAACTGTGAAAATTGTCTTACCAACTGTATATATAACCTAACAACGAATGTGCGCTTTCAATAAGTTTCGTTGTAGGTGTATATAATACGTATCAACAGTCTCAACGCACGCTTTCCATGCCAATATTAATAAAGTATCTAACATACCATTTATATAGTATTAACCATATAAACAATTCGATTACGAGAGAATTGACTTCATAGGTATAAAATGAAGATTAAATCTTGTATAAAAATTTCAGTATTCATCGCTAGATTTTTACAATTTTAATAGAATAGGAAAATAATGCACATGCATTTTATTTTTTGTCTTGTACATATTGCAAGCATAACAACGTATCTACTTATAGGTAGGTATGCGTACTTTGTGTAATATTTGTAAAACTTTAATTAATATCATTATTACTTATATACACTTTCGAAACAAGTAGATACCTATATCTAACATATTTTGTGCCTTTATTATCACTCGGGGTACGTAATATTTCAATCTCTTAATAATCAGCACAAACTATTAAAAATTGACAAATATAATTTATTAATTATTAAACTTTGACTTAGCAACAATAACATTTAGTAATAATAACGTCCCCATAACCGACTTCACTAGTGGCGGAAAGTTTTCAGATACCTAATTCGGTCAATCTCTACAATCTGAATGAAGTTAGGATGCTACATGACTGGCAGCTCTCGACAGCTGCTGCAGGACGTCGTGAGTGTAGTGTCAATGTAGTGAAACAAACGACTTCCCCGGGGTGGTCATTATTATTATTTATATATATCTTTTTCCTCCCACATGAACAAGCGACCATGAATTCTTCGAAAACTCTCTGCTTTCAATAACACCTCAGCTGTTAAAATTACATAAAAGGCGTTAAGCTTCATAATAGAAGGCATAATAAACCTACAATATGCAGGTTTATACAACAACGTGCTCCTTACATTCGAAGTTTCCGATTACCGGACACTAAACAGGTTCAATTCACTCCCGCACAAAACAAGTCGAAATTATTAGCTCGACGAAATATTAGGATAATGTTTTCACTCTTATATCGTCATTCTTTGCACACTTTCACAACGTCAAAGAAAAGTACACTAGCAAATTGAAGTCCTTATTGACAAATAAATACGTTTTCATTGGATGTGTAAATGTAACTCTCGTATTGAAAAGGAATAAAGAATAAATGTTATTTTAAACATTTGTCGCACATCAAATAATATTTGGACTATTTCTGGTTCAAAAATTACAAATATTTACAAAAGTGTCGTTAACGGCATCGGGAAGAGAAGGCGCTCGTGCGCCACACGCCGATGCTACGTAAGCAGCTTGAAGAACATGATGCCCAGAGAGATGTTGATGAACAGCACTAGGATCACCAGCTGCTGCCGGGAGAACCAGTCCTGCGAACAGTATACAATACATTTAAGTACATAGATATAAGTACGAAGGTCACTAATTTTTGCTTTCATTTAATGATGAAGTGCGTCGTAGCATTCGTAGGCATTTCGTAGCACTTTCGTAGCAGTTGAATAATGTTCTCCATTTAGGATAATGACCTATGAAAATGGTAAAATAAGTGAGTAACCTAACTAATCTAACCTTGACTTGCGGACTGACAAGGTACAGCAGAGGGTTGGCCCTCAGCTTCTCGGTCTCCTCGTGCATGCGACGCACCTCCTCGCGCCGCGCCGAACCGAGCGCCGACACCTCCTCGCGCGACATGCCGCCGCCGTCCGGCATACGCGGCATGCCTGCCACGTCCGGCAATGACTTCTTACGCTGAAGGGTCTGTGGCGTGCTTAGCATCTGTACATAAATAATAAATTAGTTACTTAACATCAACTAGGCAAGGAGGTCTTTTTTTTGGGCTACAAGTTTATGCTCTGTGCTGATGTATGATTTTGTATGTATACGTACGTATGATTTTCCTTTAAGTTGTGGAAATGCTTAATTTAACTTGGCTACGTTTTATCATTTCTTAAAACAAGCTTGAAGACGGTCATTTCAGAAATCCAGTAGCTGGGTTTCTTTTTAAATATAATATTTTGAAATAATTATGTACGAGAGTGTTTTTTACAACACGCACATCTTAACGTATTAAGATTGGCTATCCTTACATAATACGAGTCGATAACATAATAATGTATAAAGTAGTACTAAACGATATAATATTTCAGTTTTAAATCAGGAGAATGGATGAGCAAAATAAATTGTTTTGTTTAGATTTTCGCCGGAGATCTGGCTCCGGGCGACGGACGTTTAGAAAAAACAAGTTGATTTATGTGACAGTATATACAAACAAATCGAATGACCTTTCAATTGGAAGAAAAGCGTTTATTGGCGTAGACACCAATACATCTTGACCTTTAACTATCACAGGTACGACTAAAGCGCACCTGAATAGCATTATGTCATTATAATTGATAAGAGTAGAGCTTAGCGAGTAGCATTATATTAAGGAAGGTCTCGATTTTATCACTGCTAAGTTTATTATGTATTACTCAAAGAAGCCGTCAGTGGAAATGATGCGAGTTAGTTTACCTCCACGGGAGGTACGTTAATCCAGCTCTCGGACGCTCGCCTGGCGAGGATCGCCGGGGAGCACGCAAGATCCTCTTCATCATCTTCCTCCCCTTGGTACCACATTTTCAATTACACAATTTTATACAATTCTATGAATCACGGCTCACAGACTTTCAACATGTTTTCCGACTTATATAAAAGTACAGTGGCACCGTTTTACGTTAGGTATTGATTAACATTTTACAATTAAACGCGAGTAAATTGGTCTTGTGAGTAACTTGCAAAGTATTTTTTTGAGATTTAATGTACTTTAGTTATATATAGCGAAGAGGTGATACACGGAAAGCGGCAGCGAGTGACTGTCTCAATTTAGAAATAGAACGGGCTGAGCGCTGCCCCGAGCCCCGCGCGCGCCCGCCGCCCGCCTACTGCCGTGTCATTACTAAACTTATTGCAATGCCATTCGAACATCCATCGCGCTTTGACATGTATTTATACAGATTTTCTTGGATTAAGCTTTTTTGTACATTTTTGAGCTATAAATATTGTATATTTAGGCCTAAATACTATGTTCAACTGCTAAAGCTGTCAATAAATCTGAATAAACTTTCCATTCGCTCGCATATTTGTGAAATTTATCTATAAACAGACGATTCCTATGAATTACAACATGTTTCGATCTCCCATTTAGCAATACCGTATTTCAGTGCCTAGTTATTTAGGTACGAATGTAAGAAACGTACATCAACCTGGGTGACCTTGTTCATAAATTGCGCGTAACGACTGGTTAGCCCTGCAGGGCTGCTTTGTTCGCGTGGTGTACAATTGTAATCCATTACTGTTGCAAAATTAAATATTCCTATACATTAAAAACTACAAATGGGAATCTATTGACATTCCTAGTAGGTACCTACTTAAAGTTGATAATGTATGCGCGTGCGGTGGTCTCCAGGAGTTCTGTGAAGTCGCGCATTCGTGCGACTCATACGTAAGTTTTTTTGCCGAAGAAAATGTAAGTCTCTGGCTTAGCAACCAATAATTATAATTACTAGTTTGTTTATTTATTAAAAAAATATGCACAAGTAAAAAAATGGTGTGTATAGGCGGACTTAATGCCTGAGGCATTTTCTAGCAATCAACCATAGAGTGATGTAGAGACAAAACATAGCAGGTGCAACATACGGGATTGATAGCTCAGAAATAACTATACAATATAAGAATCAATACTAATACATACATATACTGTATACATACGTATAAACAAAATATATTTTGTCAAGAGAAATTAACGGTCTGTAGAGGAGAAAACAGATTCAGCAAATCAGCGCTGGTATGTCGCAATTTATAAAAAACTTGTTTTCGGTAAAATAACAATAAAAAGTAAAATAAACCTGATTTATTATCATCGTCATCGAGTCGAATTTGGTCCAAAACTGCAAGAAAACCTTGAACTTGATGCTGCAGCATCACATGGAATCTGCAGAATACCCAACTGCCTTATCCACTTACAGCAGAGATATCGTGTTTGGGATCTTGGAATGCTCTCAATGAATAGGTTAGGTATAGGTCTAATGATAGAGTAGGAAAGAGAAATGAGGATAAATTTGTAACTAGCTTCACTGCGGGAAAATTACGTACAGCTGCGCAGATTTAAGCGAGTATCCATCGTAGCTTGGCTAACAAAAATGCCAAACAGACGAGGCTTATAATACTCAGCAATAATTAATGTATGCTAATGTCGAAAGGATAGCTGCTGTTAACTTCCTATTTTCATTAGCCATCCCCCGACGCGACGACGTTTGGATCAAAATATTACCAGCATTAATTACAACTTATCAATACATTTATTTTTACTTTTTGAGGTTTTTTAAATTTAACTTTTTAGTGTACGAACATGATTCGCTTGATTGCACTAAAATGCTCAAAAGTTAAGAGTACCTATATTGCTGCCAAATATATCATACTGTTACAACGACTTTGCATTGAGACACAACGTGGCTGCCGCTACTAAACTAAATGCGGATTTATTAATTTCTTTAGTTACAAGTTTGTTGAAAATTTAATTTTATCTATCAGAGTGACACTAAACGCTAAGCAATTAATTCATTATCTTTGTTACTTTTCGAGGGTGACGTGACAATAAAGATATTTCAATAATGTTTTAGGATACTTGTTATTAAATACCTGATTTGATGTAGGGACAAATCTAAACGGAAAAACGGAATTTTGCAGGCCAAAATTCTCTTCATTAACGTGGTAGCAAATTAAATGTTTTGAAATACGCAGCAGGGAGCTACGCACGCTAAGATTTGTCTCTAGGCCGCTTTTATTCCTATTTTGCATGTATAGTCACAATAGTACATATATGTGATTTTAAACATTTCATCATCATTTCATTTAATAGTTAATGGTATTAAAAGTGAAATTTGATCCTCTTAGTTTCACGCCATTCTCTAAATGTAGTTATAGTTAGTAGATTCATTTTTATGGGATTCAGTCCGCCTCTGTACTGTATGTTTCAATATTTTGTTTCAAAACAGTATAGTTTTTTTTAAATGAGATTTAATAACAATGCTATCTGCGTAGTTTTGCTGGTTTATGTAGGTAGTCTAATATAAAAGGTCGCTGGTATTAAGGTCTATTACCCTTACCCTGTAGAATAACCAGAGTACAAAAAAAATCCGCTCTCTAAAAATAAACTTCTAAAAATTACGAACTTTCCATACAAACGTTCATTCACTTTTTCGAAAATCCTCCCATAATGCTCACCTTCGTTATAAAAGGAACTCTAGTGCCAAATTCCATGCTTTTAGACCATTGTTTTAGAACCAGCCATTTAGGCTGCGCGTTGTCTGTCAGTGAATGAATGAATTTACGTTTTTTTTATTGGGTAGATTTCTCTATTATAGGCCTCGTATATATTATCACCTTTTGTATAACTTTATAGCGTACCGGCAGTCAACCAGCGGCCGTAGTGCTCAAAACGAGACCTCCTGTGATTGGTTGACGTTTTAAATGTCAAACATTCATCCACGTTGTTGTGCTTAGGTTTTTGAGAGCGACTGCTTTGTTTTAAATGTGGTTAAAAGTGTGGTTAGACTTGCAAAATAGTGCGAAAAGTTCAACAGAGATATGATCTTTATGTATAAAATGATAGATACAAGAGAAATCCACGTTGAACGTTCCACAGAATCGAAATCCAATTTTGAGGCTTGCAGGGTAAACCTACGAACCAATCAGAATAAGATTAGTTCAGTAAGCATAAATCTAGCCAATCAGAGTTAAGGATATTCAATATTACTAGAGCGACTCGTGTTTTTGCAAAAACCCTAACTTTTTCAAGTAAGATTGAGAAATGTTTTCACCATTGTCTAATTATCTGTGTTTTCGCGAAAATTCGAATTATCAAATCTTCCTACGACATATACATCGACAAAATCTTTATTCCATAATATTGTATCAATGTGTAGTGTACATCTGTAATCTACGCATAAACACTACAAAATCCTACCAAATTTTCAAATATCGTCGGATAGTTTTCGAGTTCTAAGGTAGCTCCTCAGTTCAGGCCCCTGAATAAAGGAGCCACCTTAAACGTCCTGTAACTTTTAAAGAGTTTTACTACAAATTCCAGGATCAGCTTACAAATTCGGCTAGTTTATTACTTAATATTGTTAGGAGCCATCTCTCATATTTAAACGCGGATAGCGTTTATGAGACATGGCTCCTCAATCCAGACGGACACGGTTTTTGTTGTATTTGTAATTTAACCTACCTTACGGCCTCCTCCGCCTCCGCCGCCTCCACCGCCCCCTCCACCTCTCATCGGCGCAGGCGGTGGTGGTTCTGGTACTGGAGCCACATACAAACTTTCAGTTCGTTTGGGCTGATAAGGTGATGGTGATATTTCCTGTCCGAGCGTCCGTTTTCTCAAAAGTGAGTCCTCAAATGCTTGAGGTTCTCGCGAACCCGCACGAGATGATATGGAGCCGCGGCCAGATGCTAGATGCCCGTTGCCTGCAGGTGTTGCGGCTCGGGACGCCGGCCGAGATGGCACCTGGGGCTGCGGAGCCACAGAGCCTGCCCGGGAGCCCCCGCTTGGAGCCGCCTCCACAGACGGCTGCCGCGACCGCCGTCCGTACCGATCGACACTTGAGTCTCGACTAGGCGGTCTTTTGTAGTGATCGAAGTAGTCAATGGAAGGACGCGGTCCTGCTGGCCGAGCTCCGTTGACAATATCTTGTTCAGTAGGAGCACTGGGCCTATATCCCTGATCAGAAGAGCCTGTTTGTCGATAACCCTGATTGTCATTCGGCAGCTGTCGATAAATATGATCTTGCGGTTGGCCATACGCTTGTTGATCATGCGGTTGTCTATACCCTTGGGAATCGATCGTTTGTCGATAGGGTTGCTGGTTCGTCGGCATTGCTTGTCGGTCGAGAGGGCCCTCAGAGTGTACGGTTCCGGTTCGAAGCTCATTTCGTCCATACGCAGAAGTGGTTTCAACGTACGCATTACCCTGGGCGTCATAAGAAGGTTGACCGAGAACACTCTGTCGTCGGGGAGGAGCTTGAGGGGGGTTCCATTCTTGCTGTTGGGGTCTCTGGTTTGGTTGTTGTCTGTTAGCCGAGGAGAGTCGTCGATCTTGGGTGACGTATTGTTGGCCACTTTGGTCCATACTTGGTTGATTGAATCTGTACGAGGAAGCTTGCTGTTGTTGCTGACCGCTTTGTGAGATAGGTCCATATGGATTTGTTTGGTCATTTGGTAAGTATGATTTTTGACTGTCGGGAGAAATTTGGGGCGTTGTATTAGCCGATTTCCAGTTATCTTGATTTGACGAATAGTACGGATCCTGTGGCGGTCCAAGATTTCTATTGTCTGTATTGTAGTTAGAGTTGTTTGCGAGCCGTGGATCTACGGATTTAGGATATTGCGTCGAAGGTCTCCTGGAGGGTACTGCATTTGGAGCTCTATTATTTTGAGTAATCTGTGAATGCATCGGAGGGATATGATTTGGAATGCTCTTTCCATCCAAGATCTTTTCAGATTCTTGTGATACGGTTGCTGCAATTTGTGCATCGTAAACCTTTTGTCTATATTTTTCTCTTAATCCTATTCTGTCAAAGCCTGGGTGCTTAAAATCTGGAGCGAACTGCTTCGCAGTAGCTTGCGCTATATCACAGTCTTCTTTTGCTTGGTCTGCCGCTTCGTCGGCTTGTTCAGCTTTCCCTCGAGCCGTGGCGGTTCTGAAACAATTAAGATTTAAAAAAAATCAGTGAACTTCACACCTAGAACAGTTTTTTGGTATATTAAAAATTGCGGTCTAATATTATAATATATTTCTGATATACACTGACCTGGAGATAGCTATATCAGCCTTTTGTAATGCTATTTTGGATGCACGTTGCGCCGCGTTTACTGCTGAGTCAACACGTTCCCGAAATTTAGCGGACCGCATGAGGAATAAATGTTTTCGTTTCTGACTTGTTATAAGTACGTTGTTCTTATATTTGCCTTCTTCCCTCGTACCGTCTCGGAACGTAGTAACGCCGTATCCATACTTTTTGTTTGCCGACCACTCTCCCTCGTACCGAAGGCCGTCACTGCGCTCGCTGATACCGAACCCAGTACGTTTATCGTTTTTCCATTCGCCCATGTAAGTTTCTGTGACACTCGCATCCAAATGTTCATCCTGCCAAAGAAAATGACTTTTTAACATTCCTGTACGATTTTGATGAGGGAAAACCGTTTTTTTTTGTATTTTTGACAATGCCATTTATGTATTGGTTATTAAACAAAACCAAAACGCAAAATATGAATCCCCACATATCAATAACATGCTTTTCATGTGAAGTTGATTCAGACGTAGATATAACAGGTCTTAGAATGAGTAAATAGTCTGTCTCCTGAAACTAATAATCGTGTAATATGGCATTCCACACATTATATTATCGCAAATTTTTATTTACAAAGCCTGTCTATGAATCATTCAAAGTCTATGAATATTATACATATGTTGCTCAGGATTTTCCATTAAGGATGTGGAAAGTGTTATTTAGGATTGGAGAGTGTCATTTTCATAGTTAGAGATGGTGTGTCACAAACATGACATCATGTTTATTTTAGTAAAGACTGGATCTACACGTACTTATTATGTGTGAGCAATATTTGTTAATGGGTTGGTATATATGGATAATTTTGTTCGTGTGGAGCCATGCTAGCGAGGGATCGGCCCGGGGGTGGAGGGCATCAAGATGGCATTGCATCAACATGCGAACGGTTATGTGGGTGATAAATTTGTGATTTAAACCAAATAAGTAAAGTCCCACCTCGACAACGAAACTTGCGTTTGAGTTTGTGTGCAAAGAGGCATGGGTCATAGCGGAGTGGGTGCTGTCTACCGAGGAGACCCACGAAGAGCCTGAGCCCCCCGAGCCCCCGGAGTGGACCGAGCCCGTGCCGGTGCCGTCCAGCTCGCCGACGCTGCGCTGTTTGCGCCATTTCTGAAAACATTATACGTCGTCTTAGTAAGTTGAGTTCAATAGCTTATAAATTTTAAGGGATCTACTAAATCATTCCTTTTGTATTTTGGTTTTGTTTATCTAGGACTAGGTGCATCATTAGAATACTCACGAAAGGACCCACGAAAGGATACAATTTTTTCGTATTTGTCTCTTTACACTAAAATATGATTTGTTAGAGCAGCTTAATTTAGATTAAAGTACGATGGGATTTGCAGCTTAAATCCTAAAGTGCCCTGGTACAAGTCGTAATATTTAATTTCTTTATGAAGAATAATAGTACAAGTATGAATTGGTTGAAAACATGGTTTATAATTAAATACCCCATTACAGCATGTGACAAGAAGTAACGCCACCAGCGAAAAAAAAACTGTTTTCAGAATCAGGCTGGCGTGCCCAGCAAGGTGATTTCGAGAATTGAATAACTCTCTTTCGAGCAGAGGTCCGGTAGTGGACGGAGAGAATGATTGCAGACTTCACTTACATGTAGCAGTCCTTTAGGTTTTCCGACAAGCGATCCGCGGCGGCCGGACGGCTGGTCGGAGCGGACCGTGAGCACGAAGCCTCCGCGCGCGTCGTCCATGCGCGTGGTGCGCAGCTCGGAGGGGTCGGCGCCGCCTTCGTTGAGCGACGACATGGAGCCGCGGTGGCCGCGCGCGCCGCCCCGGTAGTGTGATGCCAGGCCGAACGGCGCCGAAGTGCGGACACCGTAGCCGTGCCGCAACCCGCGCATCCATTGTCCCTGGTACGTACCTGGAATCATATTCGATGGTTTTATCATTTTGTTATAACAGACTCACAATTAGACCTGACACAAAAAAAATCTACGACTCTTTTGATGATGAGTTAAGGTGACGCTCTCCTCTGCCGGTATAGGACAGGCATTTAGAAATAAACGGAGCAACGTTCAACCATCTTCGATTTGCTGATGATCTTATTCTTAGTAGGTACTAGAGATGCGATGCGAAATTGATCATTGTAAATCAGCCTTTAGGGGAAAAATAAATTAAAGGAATTCCATAATCTAACAATCGTATTTATAAGAAATCGTTTATTGTAAGGTACAAAGTAGAGTAAAGTACAAACAAAGATATAAGTAAACACAGGTAATAAAATACAACGTAGCATTAATAGTTAAATAAAATCAAGTATCTTAAAAGAACAGTAATTTTTCATTGCAATAATCCCACTAGCAAATTATAATTATATTGTAATAGGAAAGGAATATGAATGACTATATTGTTTTCTCAACTATGGCGCTTTGGAAATCTAGCGTGTATAAAGTTGTTTGCGCAGCAAAACTAGAACGAGCAACCGAATTATTCGGTAGTATATTCGGTTCGGTAAGAACTTAACCGAATATTATTCGGTATTCGGTTATTCGATGAAACCACTATTCGGCGCATCTCTACTTAGTACCTACCGAAAACCGGAAACACCTACAGAAAATGATGCACAGTTAGTCAGAGAAAGTACCGACGTAGGACTTCAGATGAACATATCTAAAACGAAGGTAATGACCAACCGTGTAAGAACCAATCCTTATTAATAACAGCAAATTCGAATATGTCGAAGAACTGTTGGAACGTGCTGGTATCGATTCTAAGTATCCCCAAGCAACTTTTTTTCGAATATCTTCCATGACTTTCGACCCTCTTCAGCTTTATTATAAATATGATAAAATGTTTATTGTAAGTTTGTTGATAAAGGCAATTCGAATATTAGCTTGAATTTTAACGCTAATGTGGTGAGTAGAGTAGGTTTGTAGTAATTAAGCAAATGTACAAGGTTTATTGCTCCTTTAGAGCACTTGAAATACATGGCCAAGGTTTCATTTTGGACGTGTTTGCTTGTGACAGTGGCCAGCTACTCGAAAGTCGTAACACAAAGTTGTGGGCTTACTATCACTTTTGCGTAACGATTGTAACAGGGGAAAACATGCATAATAGCTAGATAAGCACGCAAAGCCGACTACTACTTTTAATGCTGTAGAGATAAACCACTTAAGTGCGACAGAAGCCTGACAAGAGCTTTATCGTAATACCATTAGCTAGATGAAGTTGAAAACAGATAAAGAAAATACTCATCGCTCGCTAATCTGTAATCGCACAATAATGGCATCAACGTTGAACAGCAAATGCGATGTAAAGACGTCATAAGTTCGAGTCCGATAGGTCTTTAAATATTACGAGCAAACTGCTCTAATCTATCGCCAGTACACGTCAAGAGAAATGCTTTTAAATGACGCGATTCAATGTTTCCCTATTCCAAAACGTAGATTATATTCTATTTGTAATAGATAATATCTATACCTAGATGGTTTTTGTACTTTTGCCGTAGTATGTAAGACTTTGGACAGGAAGCAAAGACCAGAAAAAATTAAAGCAATCAAAGCCATATTCTTAGAAAAGAAGAAAAGAGAGAGAAAGAAACATGGTAGCCAAAAAGATGCCTCAACTTCTAGCTTTAAATCGAATTAAAACAAGTTTTATAGTGTAAAATTGACTTTTACTGATGCTCTGCATCAATCACTTGAGAAAACGAATGAAGTATTACTCCATGGCACGACTTATTTCTCATACTCAATCTCGCTATCGTCAATCTTCAAGCACCGTATGACGTCAATGGCAGTCATGAATGTAATGTCTAGCACGTTTTCCGTGCTCAAAGGTGTAAAACTGTGTCAAATTTTATATTTCCTGTGTTTATAACATCATCCCTATAAGCTGTATAGGTACGGATAAATAGAAAATGATGTGTAAGTAGGGTGTGATTGTACAGTTAATTTTTGTAGTGCATAGTATTAAATGAGTGGTCGACATGATTGTGTGTCGAGGCGGCGCGCGGCGCGGCAGGCGTGCCTGTGCTATATTTAACCGGCGAGGGCCGCGGGCCGTGCGTGGCGGGCAGAGCACAGGGCCGCTTCACTCCGATCATTCATCGAGAAAACTACTGAAAAGTTTCATTGCATACGAGTAACTGGGCTACGCAAAGTTGATAGAGTCGTTGGTAAATTCAAACCAACATGTTTATAATTTATAATACAGCTCTATAAGATGTCTCTATGAATCAATGTTAACATTATGATCAGTTGAACTAAATCGCTTCAAAGTGTGTCAGAACTCGAGAGTAGGTAAATTATAAGGACGATGAATATCCATAATATAATATGTTTACGGTACAAAATTTAGTTCTCGTCAGTTGTTTTCGGAAATATTTATAGGTAACACTGCCACTACATAAAAAAACTTCACTAAAAGCATCAGCATGAGATAATAAAAAGAGTCGTTTCGTAATACTGTTAAAGGTGATTCTTATTACAAATCACTGAATTCATCATTTTAATTTTATGAATGACAAATCTTTATTGAGAGCATGAGTCAACGGGATGCCGTCAGGAAACATGACGTTTTGTCGCACACAACGCTCGCAAACTATTACCTACATAAAGTCCAACATTGGACTTAGGTATGTTACTGGGTACACATGCCACCATTGACTGTAATTTTTATCTGTCACTTGGCACAGTATGAAATAACGACATACGAACATGCAATACACGTGATGTGGATATTGATAGGTGCATGCGTAATTGAAATTTCTGAATAAGAAACAAATCCATATAAGTCCACGTAGGTGCACATTCTGTTTCTTTTATCGCGTGTTTGTTAACCCGATATAATAAATCGTAGCTGAAACAACCTACCTAGTATGACTCCTGGGTATGTTCACTAAGAATTTATAATCCTGACGGTGTGTTGTTTACAGATATTATTTTTCAACAGCAAACATTGCACAAGCAAAAGGGTTTCCTTCCTAGTTCACGCCATTACAATCTGGGTCATGAGGCTAACAGCGCGTACAACAAATAGTTATGAAATTAATTTATTACAAATAACTATGCAAGTGGCGTCTCGGGCTAACCCGGATTTCAAGAGTTTATTTTCGGATTAAAACAATAGCTTTGGGTGTTATCATCAGATTAACAATAATGTATTTTCTCGTAACGAACGTATCTACCTAGCGAAGAATGCCATGGCCATGTAAACGTAATGTATTTTCGTCTGAATTCCAATACTTTGGCAATGAAAGAAATTAGATAATACTGACCGCCATCAGCGTATGTTTCGGAGCCGTATCCGTCTTGGAGTCCATTGGCCCAGGTACCCTCGTACTTGGCGTTGCTGATGGTGCTCTGTCGCACGCCGTAGCGGCCCTTGTACCCCTGCGTCCACTCGCCGCGGTACAGCCAGCGGTCGCGCGTCTCCACGCCCAGGCCGTGCCGCTTGCCATTCTGCCATTGACCTTCGAATGCGCTGCCACTGTCAAATAAATTATGTCAGCGTTAATAACAATAACAAACAATCATAAAGATATTGTGTAATTTGTCGAAAAGCTCCTAACTTCTAGTAAGTGTCTATATGGTACCAGAGAAGCTTTAGCTATCGATTATCTAAATTTATTTTTTTACAATAAGGCGTTTCAGGAAAAGGGTGTAATATGTCGTCGTGTATTAATTGTCCAAAGCTCTACACAGGATGTGCACGGAGAGGTTTGCCGCGGCTCATTTGTTTGTCAGCATTTGTTTCGTGCGTAGCGTGGACATGCCGTGGGTGGCAGTGGACGGTCGGCTACATTATCATACAAATTGAAGCTACTAAACTAACACACCGTGGGCCGCTGCTGTGGAGCGGCGCCTTAATCTCGACTTGTTTTAGACTTTTCATATCCTTCTTTTTTTCACAATTTTTTTCTACATTTATGTTCTTAACTTCTTTAAGGTATAATGATATTTAACGTGGAAATGACCAATTGGAACCGTGCACCTAGCTTCTGACGTTTCATAAGTCCCATGGTAAGTAGTCCAATAAACCTACATGGGGTTGTAAGTTTATGTGGAATAAAATATTTGGATTTTTGGATTTTGCTCACATATATCAGACAACTTCCACATTAAGTTGCATTCTGTTTTGTTTATCGTGTTAGGTTAAACAAGTATTTGAGGAGTGTACGCGTTTAGGTAATATGCAGAAAATAATTTTCATTTATAAGATCATTTTCGCAGTGTGAAGTTTTTTTTAATATTATTACCAAAGTTAGTAATGACGTATTTTTGATTATAATCTTTAGTATGTTTTATATTGTTAGATTAATAAATCGAATATGAGGGAAGTCGAGTTACCATAATCGAATATTTTAGGTAACCACACGTTGTTGGTGATAGGTTAAAGTAGAGATACTATTTAAGCTTATGCTGTTAGAAAAATTCGTAATTGACATACACTGACATAGAGACAGCCTGTTTAGAGTAGGTACTTTTCTATTTTTAACCGACTTCCAAAAAGGAGGAGGTTTTTTTTGTGTATGTCCGTCGATATTTTCGTCAATTGTGGACGGATTTTGAAAATTATTTTTTTTGTTCTCTAATGCTCTCAAGGTGGTCCCATATAAATTTTATTAACTTAGATTGAGTACTTTTTGAGTTAGCTTCATTAATACTTATTTTTACCACTTAGCCTATATGGACGATCTTTTAACATTTTCCTGTCACTGTTATTTACATAGCAGGTCGTGATATTCGAACTAGTAGGGGGTAGGTACGACAACTAAAAAGTGAAAAATAAAAACTTTTTACAAAAAAAACCAATCGACTTCCAAAAAAAACACTAGAAAGTGAAAAATAACTTTAATTTCGGAAGTCGGTGGCTTAAAACGAAAATTCAAAACCAAAGACACCGACTTCCGAAATTAAAGTTATTTTTCACTTTCTAGTGTTTTTTTTGGAAGTCGGTTGGTTTTTTTTGTAAAAAGTTTTTATCATAGTGTAATGTCGTAGGGTATTCTGTTGTGGGGAAATGCCGGCGACATTCAGACTATCTTTGTTTTGCAGAAAAGAGCTGTTCGATCAATTTATAAATTAAGTCCGAGGCAAGATTTATGAAGATTAATGTATCTACGATCTTATCTTCTCAATATATTTTTGAAAATCTTTTATATGCCCATAAAAATATTACTTAAGTTGTTTAAGAAATATAGTGTTATTCATAATATAAATAATAGGAACAAACACTTTGGTGTACCTACAACAAGGCTCAAGAAAATAGGTGGCTCGTTCAGATGTCAATGTATACGCTTTTATAATAAACTTCCAAGCCACGTACAAAGTCTCAGCCTTAATATATTCAACATACATAACTTCACGCCTGTATTCCCCGACCCCGAAGGGTTGGGCAGAGGTGTACATATAGTTCACCCACATTTCGCTAGTTATGTTGGCGTCCCATGTAATAGGGGGCGAGCGGAATTCAAATCATTCTTAAAACGTAAGTTGCGCCAGAAAGCGTTTTATACCGTTAAAGATTATATTGAGGACAAAAAGGCTTGGGAGTGAGCTGCTCCAATTTATTTATTTTAACTTTTTTTGTTTTTTACTTGTTCTTTTTTTGCTAACTTTTTTAATATTTTTTATTAGATCCACCATGACAGCAATATTTACTTTATGAATTATAATATTTTAATTATTGTGAATGTGAGAACTAACTGAGAAAGAGAGAACATATATTTGACCCACCAAATATATTTTCTCTCTTTCTCAGTTACTTTTAATGATAATCTGGCGGTTTGAGTACTATATATGCGGTCTACCCAAATGTCCTTTCTTTGGTATTGTTTGTCGAATCGTTGAGGACCTTGAGTTCTGAGTTGAGCTGCACGTTGACTGGACAAGTCCACTCAATCTGTGTGGTTCTTTCCTCAAAAGAACGAATCTACATGGTCTTCACATGATCTGACCAAGATTATGTCTGGACTTTAAAAGAGACTGTGACCTCTAAGTTTGTTTCGGCCTATCTTCTAAGAGTAGTCAGATAGAAAACACCGACCTCATCTAGTTTAAAAAAAATGTGATTGACGTGTAAAACTGTTTGTACAAACCTACTTACAGAAAATAAATCATTTATCATTTCTTATGTCCAGAAATAACTCAAATTAAAGAGTCGTTAAATTCGCTCGGTGGAGTGGGAAAATCATTCACATGTTATTACTACAGTTTTTAAGGAGAAGCTGTTTCTGTGATTTATAAAATGATCCTGTCATAATGATTATACATTGCACATACATATTATATAGGTTGGAAAGTTGCGGGCGCTGGAGAGGAAGTACCTTAAATATTCATGCTACCAATTTTTACTGAAAAGAAATATGCGGTTTATTTGAAATAAATGAAACTGAATTACAACGGAAAAAATTACACCTGTATTCTTATGGCACGGGTGCGCGATGATTAACTCGTAGGACCAAAAGTAAAGTATTCCGTACCTATCGTTTTTCGAAAATCCTCCACCCCATATAATCCACCCCTAACGGGGTGAAAAAGGATCGTAAATATTATATGAGCGGGAGTATTTTATATCATGGCTTGATTAACTCGAAAATTGGTAGAAATAATCTTGAAGTCAAATAACGGAAACGTATTTTCTTTCTTTTCTTTTCCACAAAATAATAATTTTAAAAAAATCGACCCCTGACATGGGGGGATTCAGTTAGGTATATGAATAATCGTATTGCTTTGATCTAGTTAAACTTGACCCGAATTATCTAAATACATCAATCATTAATTGACAAAAGCTACTTTTTGAAGGGGGTGTTAAAAATTTGTAAGAAGTCCACGAAATCCACGCGAACGAATTCGCGGGCGCAGTGCTAACTTCGCATTTTTGCCGATAGCAATAGCGATCCTAACTTGGCATTTATTATTCGCACGCTACGGTTTATTATAAACTCGGATCCTGAAACGATATAGCCCGTCTTCGAAAATCGTAGCGCAAAATGTAGCCCTCTACGTAGACACCGCGTAGTAGGATCATATATAAGAGCGTACGTAGGTAATATAGGCAACCCAGAAGCTACACGTAGTTTTTGTTCTCATTTCCATGGACTGTATAATGAAAAGCGTAGACTCCACGTAGATCCGCAATCAGAACTAGGACCCCAGGCAAAGGCTATGCCTAGCTTACCCGCGGGTAACTACCTATTTGGCCTCGCACTTCGGCCTCGCCTTTTAAGATTTCATTATTTTGTAAGTTTTAAATTTGTATGTGTTTTTACAGTTTGTATGTGTTTTTTTTTCTATGCAGTTCGGCTCGTCTTATATGCACTTTCGCATTTAGCGTAAGCTTGAAAAAACTCGTAGACAATGAGTAGCACCAGCGTAAAGTTAATACCTAGATAAAATAAGCGCCACTTGTACTTGTTACCATGTACGGTCAGCGACAAAAGTCGATTTACACATCATCTGAATTGACACCAAACTATTACATTGTATTACAGCATTTTATAGAATAGCTAAGAGTTAAAAGTATAGTTCTTTTAACTTTCCTGTTCAGATTTTATTTAAATATTTAACTCAATAATTAAAATTTGACAAACTGAAGTGTTCATCGACTTTTTCGCTGACTGTACCATGAGCATCGTTGCCGCGAAGCGCCATTTAAGGTTGCACTAGTCGAAGGCTCGAACTCGTTGATGGGCGCGACTAATATCCATGCTATTTAGTTTATTTATTTAGTTTTGTATTTATATAGTGAAATAGGCGATGATTTATAATGACAGCGAGCGCGTAAAATTTCATGAACAGACCTTTGGGCTCTATAGCTATTATGAAAAACGACTGGTTGTATTTATTCAAAATATAGCTATTTGAATTGTTGAATAAATTATCTATGTAACAATTTTGCCATTTTCATACCTCGGAAGTTATTTATTCACGCCCAAAGATGCGCTAGAAGTGTTGAAATATGGAAGTTTCGACGCTCATAACTTTCGAAACGATTTTTCTTTAAATTGTGGTTCCACAAAGGGCTAAATAATGACGAAAAAAGGTAGACATAATTTTTAATGTAGGTATACTGTCAAACAGTGGAGTATACACAAGAGTTGGTTACGTATTAGCGAGGAAAACAGGAAAATTCCGTTTAAAACTTAGCTCACTAAAAAGCTTGTGAATATCGATATCCATACGAAATACTACGTGGCCAAATTATAGCATAGCTGGGAAAATAATCGTGGAAGGGCAATATTCCGACAAACGGCATAGCATACCCCGTACCAAAATTGGGTCATCCTTATTTTTTTTTAGGTATGGTATGCGTTAGAAAACAAACCGAATGCTCCACCTGATGGAAAGTGTTTACCGCCGCGCTGCCTATAACCCCAAAAGGGCTACCGATGCGGTGGCATACTGACAACGGTGAATCTCACGACCCTGTAATTTTAACGGCTAGTATACCCACTATTATATTGCATTATTTCTTATCGCAAATAAATGGTTTGTACATACAAACCCACCGTGGGTCGGTGAACACGCCATGAGGTCAGCCGTGAGAGAACACATTTACCTCGTATCGTCCGATGAGTCGTCCTCACACTTGTCAAATACTAACAATAGAACAAATCTTTTCCCGGTGAAAGACAAACCGATCCCGCTGCCAAAGCTATTTTTTTATAGAATCAAAAGTTGGTAGCAATTATTTCACTAGAGACTAACGTAGGTACATTGGTAGGATCGTAAGTTCCGTTGCTATACATAGAAGAATATAACATTGCAACAATCAACACGTGTCAGAGGTACTGAAATTCCTTTCAGTTTTTATTAGTTGCGGTAAGATAATGGATTGGTCTGTTATGCACATGAGTACGATGGGAACAACTCGAGCCTAACCTCTATTTATATCGCACGTTACACGTACGTTCTGCGGTAACGTAACTGAATATTACAAGTAAAACCAACAGACTTCACTGTAAAGACAATCGACCTTGAGCCATTCCTTGAGCACATAAATGAGGGCCGGTCGCTTAACCTGGTCAGAAATTTATAATTTATATAAATATCATTTTGTAGGAATTCCTCTTCCTTTTTTTTATGTCGTTAAAGTGTTGGTACTACTCACTTACAACAAAATATTAACAGTCCGACCATTAATTTGATATCGATTGAATCACCCCTCCTATTTCGGACGCAGGAATTATGTAAAATCATTTAAAATGTGATGACAATACACTTACATCTCGTCAACATAGGTATAAGCTTAAAAGTTTACATTGAACCTCAATGCACAAAATAGTAAACATTAACTTTGCTGCGCTAATCTTTGTTGAAGTTCATTATTATTCATATTTTTATTAATGCAGCATGTGTTACTACGAAAACGTAGATAGTAGGTACGTAGGTACTTAATTAGATTCTAAGTAAAGTGCGCTCGAATAATTTCTATCAGCAAGGCTTGGTTGGCCTTGGTGAGGCTTCGATTAAATAAAATTATTTTAAATTGATGGTCTAAAACACTTCCTCTCTCCCTCAGACCAAATAAAAAAGCTCTCCTTTAAACATCATCGTTAATAATTTATAGTTATTTGCTCTTGTTTCATGCATAATTTGTTTATACAAATGTATCGGCGCAGGATAGCCTTTACGGCGTTACCAGAAGCTTCAATATTGAAACATAATTGTGCCGGACTAAAGCAGTTCGTCGTAGACGTGATATAACAACAGCTCGCCTCGTTTAAGACAGAAAGAAAGAAAGGAAGAATTCATCTTCTGACAGACGCCACGCAACCATCGATGCGACGGCGACGCGACTCTGCTAGAATGACTGTCAGCAGCCAGGGGCACTTATCCGACCTTTGCGGTGATTTGATGTAACTTCGTAACAAAACGGGGGGGCGCCTCTTACTACGCCGTCATATTAGAAGTATATGCTTTATATTTATTGATATAAGCCTTGTCCCTTTAGCCCATCCAAAGGTCTTTAAAAGATCGCTTTTAGAGATAAGACCGCCCATTGTGTCACCCTTTGTAAAATTTCTATATTTGTTTTTTATCTGTAATTCTTATGGTGTACTTATTAAAGAGTATTCTATTCTATTTTCGTAAAAGGCGTGCAAAAACGTGTTCTTACGACCTATTTAGAATTATCGGACTGGTAAATCCTTGACCTCTAAAACAGAATAGTTAAATTACAACTAGGTAACTATGCGTCACTAACTTTCAGTGGCTTTGGAGAGAGGTTCGTGGATCGTTCGGTTTTGCAAATGTTTGTAATAAAAGCTCGCTACGCAGTTAGTTCAGACCATTGTTATGAACAAACGTGGTCGAATTTGAATATACAAACAATAACTTTGTTTACAAATTAAGGAGAATAGCGCGTATATGTATCCGTGTAATATTTTACCACAGTGCCATTATTTTCTTAACAGTGGTAAATAAAAAAAGGATAAAAAATAATAGTGTAAAGTATTAATATAACGTTGCTTTTAATCTGCGGGAAATTGTACGGAAGGCGCTCATTGGGTTCGGATTTTATTTTTATTTTGACACTAGCTGCTGCCCGCGGCTTCGCCCGCGTGAATGTCGGAAATTACCCCATACATCCCCATGGGTTTTAAGTATAAATATTGAGTTTCGAGTTAATCGGACAGCGCGTTAAAATTCTTCCATACAAACACTGACACCCCCCAATCCCCCTTTAGGGGGTAATTTAGACGAAGGAGGAGGCGGAGCGCGTGAGGGAGAGGCAAAGTTCGCGCCCTCACGCGCCGTAGGAGACGCCCTGGGCGTCGGGACTCCTTGGAGGATTCCCGGCCACCGTAGGCGCGGGCTTGCGGGCGGTGAGCAATGGGTAGCTCGCCCCCAATAAGGACCAGGCCCGGGTCGACGGCGCGTCGTGTTCCACGCGCGCCTCAAAGAGATGTCAGCAAAACTGACGGGGTCCGCTAGGACCGTTGCCCGCCGGGGTTGCGGGTAGTCCTAAGGGGAAACCGTGGCCCCTGGCATGGCAAGGGAAGGAACACGGGTGGGTTTTAGTCAGTAAAAGACTGACACGCCCGAAGTCATTGGATGATTTCCCACCCAAAAAAAAAAAAAAAAAAAAAAAAAAAAAAAAAAAAAAAAAAAAAAAAAAAAAAAAAAAAAAAAAGGGGGTATTTTAGAAAAACAAAAAACTACAAACTTTATAATTTATTTAGATAACTATTCGTGCGAAGTTTCGTGTTTATTACCTCAAGGAATAAGATTTTTCATACAAACTTTCATCCCTTATTTTACCCCCTTAGGGGTTGAATTTCGAAAAATCCTGATACACGTTATTCTTAATTTTTGGGTTTAAGTATAAATATTGAGTTTCGAGTTAATCGGACAGCGCGTTAAAATTCTTCCATACAAACTTTGACACCCCCCCACCGTAGGATAGGATACTTTTCCGGGATAAAAAGTACCCAGTGTGGTGCCCAGGATATTAAAGAATAATTATACCAAGTTTCATCGTAATCGAACCGGTAGTTTTTGCGTGATACTTGAACAAACAGACAGACAGACAGACAGACAGACAGACAGACAGACAGACAGACAGACAAAAAAAAATTTAATCACACTTTTGGGTTCGGTGTCGGTCTAGTAACACCCCCTGCCATTTATTTTTTTGATATTTTCAATGTACAGAATTTTCACTTCTACAGATTTATTATAAGTATAGAAGATTATAGTTTGTGGCGTACCCAGTTCACAACACACCGCAATATATTCTTGAAATTATTCGTAGACGTCTATGAAGATGAACCGATTCTATAATCGGTAGAAAATTCATTAGGTGCTCAGATACTCACAATTTTTGCATAAGATTACGCAGGCATTTACTATTTTTGAAGGCTACGTTTTCAGTTTGTTATGTAAACAGATTTTGATTTGATGGTTATCTTGCCGTAAATATTGTGTCAGACGGTGCAAAACTTACCATAATGAACATTATCTACTTGAGATTATAAAATAAACCTTATTTTTTAAATGAAAAACATCTTTAAGGTAATTTTAAATTAAAATTTCAGGTTCAAGTTTTCAAATAAGAAATCAAATCTCTTAATTTGTTAGTGGCAGTACTAATTGTCATCCACAGGTAAGTTTTTTGATCCATTTGTTAACATTTTCATCAGATACTTTTGGAATGGACATTATTTTGGTATGTGATGGTAGTTAATTGTCGGCTGTGCGTATTGGCAATGCGGAGAGGGGCGGAGAAATACAGAGACAGTGAAAACGAATCCCGGGAAACCTCTCACTTATTTTTGGACTAATTAGTAGATATTATGCTTCGCTACACATCTTTCTCCCAAAAATATGTCCGATGAAAGGCTGTTTTAAAACACAATTTGCTTGTACTTAATCAACTGTGTTATTTTGTACTTAGTACGCAAAATGTACAAACCCGTAGCAACCGGATAACTGTTAAATTCATTACATAATATCCGACATAACCATCATTACGTCTAATGAAGCGAGCTGTTACTCAGAACTAACGCTGTCTATAAACCATAATGTGTGTTATTACTACTAAAGCACATAATTTATCACAAAAAGCAGCTTTTATTTAGGAATAAATTATACCAGTAGGTAGTAAAACTGGACAACTGTAGTGAGGTACCTACTTTTACTTCATGAAAACGATAAAAATCTAAATAAAACTAAAATGCCTACTAAAAAGGTACTACAAGACGCTTCCAAAGACCAAAGACTTTATTTTTCAAATTATCATACATACATACCGGTCAAAATCATAACTGTCCTTTTTGCTTCGCCGTAGTCCCGTATAATGGATCCCGTTTTTGTTCCAATTTGCACGTATCATAGAGGCAAATATGAGCTTCGTCGTGAGTAGTCGTGACTGGTCTACGTTTGCCTCGTCAGTGTAAAAAAAATGCAGGACAAAGTTATTAGGTACCTACATATAATTTAATTACGTTGTACTTTACTTGTAATAGTTAAAATGTCTGCAAGCTAACAAACTAAGATATACCCACGTGTAAGTAATTTCTAAGTAAATTGTAGATAGGTATTTAATATTTTTATTCCGATCTGCATAGATCATTTACAAAAACCTTGTTGTATCTAAAATCAATATGTAGGTATGTAACCTTCCAACATTAACTATGATCTACGAGTTGGAAATGGCTCGTGATCCCTTGAGACTACGTTCTTCGGATACGGAATGAAAAATATCACCTCATTAGAGAAAGGCAGATTTTTTTGATGTTTGCTGCCCTAACCGCTTGTTTATTTATAAGGCCTTTAGCCGAATAAGATTACAGCCTGCTTTTTCATCAACAATAGATAGTTAGGTAAGTAATTAATTAGTGGGAGAGTTTCTTAAATTATAGATGCTTACTTACTTTTAAAAACCGTCCCTCGTAATATTTTGTAGCTACAATATGAAGCCCAATAGCCAATAAACTTGAAAGTGAAACTTTGAAACTTTCATACTAAAAGCTTGTTTTCATGTCATCATTATTTGAGAAACTTTAAGTTCTTGCGAAAGAGTAATTTATTTACCCGAATGTATATATTATTTTAATGAAAGAAAATTGTTAGGTAAGCAAGAGGGTAATTTGAATAGAGCCAAAGTTTTTGTTTCGTAATCTTTTGTTTGCGCGTTTCGCAACACTGAGTTAACAAGAGCTGTGAAAATAACTTTAGTGGCATAACATTGAGCAACATAGTACCAGCCAGACCACAGGCATAATAAATTAACGTTCTATATAAACTTATTATTAATTTGAACTTACACATAGCATAAGATAACGCCTGTATTCGAAGGATTCTGACGTCTCATAAGTGTTTCACATAAGGTTTATGTGAAAGAAAATAGTTTTATTTTTATTTGGAATGGTTGAGTAGAAGTTTATACTTAGTATACCAAAAAAAATCGCCAGTTATTAATTTCAACTTAAAAACCAAGTACGTAAGCAAGTATTACCAAGTCATTAAACACCTCCAATAAGTAAAGTCATCGATGATAGCACAAAATTACCTGCCATTTGTGCATTTTACTAATGTTGTCGAAGATAACTTCATTGCAATTAACAATGTAGCTGTTACAAGTTACTTAAAATGGCTCACTCCATCGCGAAGTGTTTAGACATTTACAGCTTCTCAATAAAAAAGCCGTCAATTTTAAATGTTTTTTTTTAAATTCCTTATGAGGTCTATTACATTTCGACATGACTTCGAACGTGATTTTTGTGTTAAATGGGCCACTTTGGCGTTCTTATTCTGAGAAGCTGAAAGACAATTATATTTTATTGAGTAATGGAGAATACTTATTAGTATCCTAATTTATAGCGCCCTTGCTTTTCGCATTTTTTTCTTATCTATTTATTTAAAACCAAAATTCCGAAGCAAGTTTTTCATAAAATGCGCGACAGCACTTTTTCGAGCTCTTCGATTGAACTACTTACCTACATAAGCAAAAAAAAACAAAAAGAAATAATAATATCTCCTGAAAAGTGGTTTAGTTCATAGCGGCCTCAGAATTTTAAAATGTGTATGGAATAACTAAAAAAAAAAACATTCAAAATCATAAAACTAGGTTCTAAAAAATCGCTCAGAATTAACTGTAAATTTCTCCTTACTACATTCATATTATTATGTAATACCAGCATAAACGTTAGTTCATAAGAAACTAAAATAACAAAGGTATTTAAAAAAAAAATGTATCTCAAAATAAACGTAATTACAACTGCCAAATTGCTACATAATGGGATGCGACTGGGCAACTCGAACTGTCAAAACGCAATTTTGTGATAGGCCTCATATTAAGTGTGATTTTACGAAACAGAGTCTGAGTTTAGGTCCTAAATAAAGAAGTTTTAATCTAAAGAAAATATGAAAATGAATCACTCAAATGACATTGGGGCAATCGTTAGACTGAAAACAGTACCTACTATTGAAATAAATTATACTAGTTATACTTCGTGGAACCAACTAATCATGACTCAGCGATTTCACAATCATTTGTGGTCAGCTATTTCGCCATTACTTATAGGAAAATTTCATGAATGAAGAAAATAAGTAGGAAAAACAAAGTCACCGCAACCATATCAACGAAACGAAATGTCGTAGTAAACTAGTTATTACGATTCATTGCATGTTTAATAATTAACCTTGATAACATTTGTTTGAGGGATGTGCGAGGGAGAAGTGTTTCAAATATTATCTTCAACAGAAAACTTCGATGTTTCATTGACGTAACAATATTTACTGATTTACGCACGATTGATGTATGTTTAGAGTGTGTATAGATACATATTTTACGTTGTAAACGACTGAATTGAACAATGAACCAGCGATTGGGCCAATAAAACATAGTTTATGGTTTGATTTGCATGACGCCATTGCATGTTTGTTATACTCCGAGATGAAAGAAAACTGTACGGAAAATCCGCATGTAGGTATTATGTACACTAAGATTGTATAGGGTTTAAGTTCTGCACTGTACCCTGTAGGAGTTTGTTACGATATTATGTATACAGGCTGACTTTGAAAACATGCTACAAAATTTAAGGGGGTGTTGGACCCATCAATGTGAACAACTTTTACTCTAGGACCAACATGAATTCCCAAAAAAAAAATGACTTTCCTGTATATAGGTATACCCGATAATATACCCGATTGGACCATTTTGTATAAGAAGGTCAATTTTTTTTTTGCGATTGCTTATTTATTCCCATAGTAAAAGTTGTTCATATTGATGGGTAGAACACTCCCTTAAATTTTGTTGCATGTTTTGAAAGTCAGCCTGTATACTGAAATCCAAACCTGAAAACCTGTTTAGTCCTATAATAAAAGTTGTTCATAATGATGATTGATGAGTAAAGTCTTGTGTTTAAGTATCGGTCAGTAATTACCAGCCATCCTCTAAACCGAGTCACAATAAATAAATAAAAAACAATGGCAACAATGTATAAAAAACAATGGCTCGTTAGATCATTTATTGGGCAGAGTTAATGCGGGTTAAAACTAAAGCTTTACGAACAGAAAACCTTATTGCCTGAATTTTAGTGCAATTAGATCAATGCAGTTAAATTGATAAAAAACCGGCCAAGTGCGTGTCGGATCGGACACAATGAAGGGTTCAATAGTTGGGATGAATTTATTCCAAAAACCAAATCTAAATTTATTGTAGTTGAAAATGCATGCTCTCCCAATACATCTCCATGCTCTCCAAATCAGGGTCAATTCTTCAAATGCAATTGTGAGTAAGCGCAAAAAAAGAAATGTGGTAAAACTACAAATTAACGTTTTTTTCCTTTAGGTACTTGTGCTGTGGGACCTTGCTTCTCGCCATATTTCACAATTCTTGGTCAAAATATGTCGAGTATCAAAATATGTCGCGTAAAATGGCCGTATTTTTCTATTGCTTTGACTTAGAAGGTTGATTTTTTTAGAACTCCAAGGGATCGTAGACCTACGTTTTTTATATGATACCTCCACGCGTTCCTGAGAAAAAGGTCTTGATAGACTAACAGACAGGACGGATGGATGGACAGACGTTGTCCGTCCACCGAAGTGATCCTATAAGGGTTTCGTTTTTCCCTTTGAGGTACGGAACCCTAAAACTGGCTACAATTTTATGTTTGGATTTGAGTAACACCCCTCATAAAGTCAAGTATAGATAAAATGGAACATACTAACTACTAGTTTGTACTACCTATTACATTTTGTTTAAGTATACTTAGTTGTGCATAGAAGAAAGTTATGTGGCGACTGATGAAAACAGGATAACATAGCATAGCATAGTTAGAGTCTATTCATTAGGTACAAATAAGAATTGTCTATGGACTAAATTGCAGAAGACTCTTTCAAAATAGCAGAAATTAGATTAGATCATAGGTTTGTAACTACGAGCGCTGAATGCCTTGACATTTCCACCTACTCGATAAACTTAGCTAGTCCTTATAATCTGTGTGCCCTATCTTATTTTAACATCAACACTCATTTCTTCAAACCTACCACTCTCAAGTCTTCACTTAGGTAAGTGGTCTGTCGTGATGACTTCCCTGTTCTCTCTCAAGTAGTTCTCTTTCAAGTCACACTTTGTCCGTCGTTAGCATTGGTTTTTGGGGTTCTGTAACTCAAAAGGAAAAATCGGAACCCTTAAGGCATCACTTTGTTGTCTGTCTGTCTATCTGTCAGTCTGTCAAGACCCTTTTTCTCAGGACCGCTTGGTCTACGGTCCCTTAGTGCTATAAAAAACCAACTTCTTAGTCAACGCAATAATAAATACGGCCATTTAAGCGATATATTTTGATAATAGCAAATAAATCAAAACCAGGTCCCGTTGACCTAGAATCTTGAAATTTGGCAAGAAGCAAGGTCTGACGCTATAAATCGAGGAGATTACGTGTGACTCCAGATTTTTAATTTGTCTGTCTATCATGTATTGTTTATACCTTTTTTTTTGTCGTAGTTGGGTTTTAGTTGTTATAACTACTCACACACGAAGGGTACCGTACCACCGTACAATATTTAGCAAAAAACGCCGAAAAAAGCACGTTTCTTGGACCCCTTTATTTTTTTACTTTATTAAATTTTTATTATTTGATGTTTTAGCGGCAATAGAAATACACAATCTGTGAACATTTCTACGCCTACCTTACATCCCGCTGACATACAGACGGACGGACGGACGCACAGCGACGTAGTAATAGGGTTCCACTTGGCGCTCCTCGGGTACGGTACCCAAAAAAATATGAGTTTTCTAATATTGATGTAAATCATTTAAGATATAAATCACACACGCGTAGAGCGGACTCTGGCAGATGGCTTACCACCATAGACAGAAAAACTATTTTATTGCGATTTGTAAGTGTTTTTACTAAAATAGGTAAAGTTTTACTAAAGTTCAGCGTCTCAAAACAATTTTATGAATCAAATGAAATGAAAGTAGATCACGAGGAATTAGTCAGACATAAGACAAAACGATGAGTAATGAACCGAAGGAAGTAGCTAGGTATTTGTATGGACATGTGTGTAAACCTTAGTCAAATTCCGAATAAAATGTAATTTGAGTGCAAGCGCATTAATCATAATTACGTCTATAAGTAAGTAGCTAAGTAATAATATAGGTATTAGTGCTCATTCATGCGCCGTTCAAGACAATGTTGTGCCTATATTTATAAATGCAAAAAAAAGACTGAGGTTTTTATTTTTGTAGCAAAGTCTTCAGAAAGTTTTCCTCCCATTAAACTTGCAGGTATTATCATAAATCGTGTTCTACAATTTAAATATCTCGGCCATATTGTAACTGCGGGCATCAAAGATGATCTGGATGTATAAAGGAAACGAAGAGTATTGGCGGTTTTATGCAACATATGTATTGTCCACAGGTTTGATCGTTGCACGTGTGAAGTGAAAGTGAAAGTGTTTTTTAAAGCATAATTATTGTCAGACACTTGCAGCATCTGGACAAGTTGTACACAGAAAACCATCCATGTTCTTCGAGTTCAATACAACAATGTGTTCAGGATGCTGCTGGGGCTGCCCCGCTTCCGCAGTGCGTCGGGAATGTTAGCTGATGCGCACACTGATGGCTTCGCAGTGATTAGACATAAGCGTGCAGCGTCGCTGCAGAGGAGAGTCATTGCGGGGACATTTGATCGCCCGCTCGTCCATTATTTGTCCAACTTGCATGTTTACTTACATAGTTATTGGTTAGTGTTTACTAACAAATTATGGATGTTTATTCTGAAATTAAATTATTATTTCCTTTATTATATTTACATAAATATTAACTACATTCTAAAAATATTTTTATATAAAAAAATAAAAATTGTGGCTTATCGGCACCAGGAACTGGGTCCAAGCTGTGTTCAGGGCTCTAGAGAGAGGAACCTGCTCACTATGCGTGCCAAGTGCAGGAGTAGGTACTGCTTTTTGAATCAAGCCCTTGACCCAAGCGCGCAGTGAGAGCCTCCTGAGGTGTTGATCGAGGCTATTAGGCCATTAACCATTACGAATATCGGTAGGTACAATCATTGCAGAGTCCACGTCCCACATGTCGACAACATCGTGTGCTTAGCAAGATAAGATGCGATGTACCAATAATATTTTTATTTACATCTAATAATCTTATTATTTACAGTTTGGCGAAGGAACCTCGCTTACAGGTTAGCGCTCTAATTTATGGAATTTCAAGAAAATGGGTTAAAATGGAATTGTCACACTGTTAGTTCTTTTGTTACAGGCTTTTGTAGGTCCTTGACACATACAAAGTTGCTAGTGTCGTAATTACTTTACCAAACTTTAAATGCCTAGTTAATTATCAAGGGTCCGGCAACTTTCCTTAAAAAAAATCTGGGTTTACAATTTATAAAAATCAAATTAAAGTCTTATTTGTGATAGACAATTCATTGCACTTAACATTTTTTCATCTACGTAGGTAGTTAATGCCCATTTGATCTGATAATTTGGGTCACACACTAATAGAATTTATAAGAGACGAATCTACATACACGATTTAATTATTCAAGATAATTTCACGCTATTTCTGAATAAGTATTACGCATCAACAATGACTTCACCATCTAAACGTGAATGGCCAGATTTTTGTCAAATTTTCCACTTACGGATCCGAAAATATGTGTAGAAAACACACTTCGAAGTAGGTAATTTTTTTCTTATTGTTTTCGGAATAGCTATGATCATTTTAAAGAAATGAGCTTAACTGCGGCACCTAAGTAATTAGCATAATTAATTGAAGTCTGCGTTCCAATTACTCCCTGGAGAGCTTTTCCATTTTATTAACCCTGGCAAGTAACGCTGCTTTATTTAAGAATATTTTTTGGAAAATGTTGTCAACAGAATTAGATGTTATATATACTACTACTAATACCTACAATTTAATATTGTTTTTTAAACATATTTTATGGAGACAGGTACCTAGTAAGGTTTCAAGAATTTATAGGACTCAGGAATCCCGCGTAACAGGAGAATCAGATCTTATGTACGTAAGTTGACACTGTTGACAGGTCGAAAATGCCTATGGCTTTAAATCGGTTTTATATTTGTGAGCTTGAAGTAGTAGGTAAATATCATAAAATTTTAATGTAGGTGAAACCCAAGTCCGAAGGGCTGAAAATAAATAAAGATTTTAAGAATGCAGCGATTGTGATTTAAATATTCAATTGTAATGCTCACTTTCCACCTACATTGCAGTTAAAAAACAAAACAAAGTTCAGATTAAACTGGAGATTGGTGTTTGTGCTGTTGTGTTTGGTGGTGGTGCTGGTGGTGGTGTTATCGCAGGTCACTAAATAAATTAGGTGCCTACCTAAACAAAACTGCTAAGGTATGTAAAATATTCTCTATCATTAAAAAAGGACTGAATATTTTCTACATACCTACTCATACCTAATAGTATAAAAAATCACTTATGAAACGTCAAAAGCAAGGTACATGGTTCCAATTGGTCGTTTCCTATGAAGAAGAGCCAGCAAGAAACTCCATTGCGAAGTAGGTACTGCCTGAAAAGATGCACGATGTGTAACACAAGGCAGAATAAAATGCGAAGCCGTTGCCAGACCTTCCGGTTATATCAGAGCAAACTTATCCCAATGCAAACTTTCATTAGGTCAATGCACCGACGAAAAAGGATACCTCAGTCCTATTCTTATTTTCTTTGCTTCGTATCGGGTACGCAAGATTTAGGATTATCGTTTCATTCACGAGTCACATTATATGTGAACATCAGTAACTGTGTTCTAGGCTAGTTACCGAGACCGCTTGATGATCTTGAAACATGATCAGTTGATACTTTGACGTATTATCTTTTATTTTATAATATTGTTAGTCACTATTTAATTGCATTATAAGATAGTAATGGAAGCAGGTGTCAAGATCAATTTATCAGTCTGATCGAAATTAATTAACTAGCATGGCTATCAGTTGCTCTCGGGAACGTTTAGGTACCTATATTATTTTCGCAGTGGGTATTCATTTACGGAGTCAAAGTTTTATGATAAATTACATAAATAAACCTTTAAAATAAACGTAATAATTTAATAACTAGTTTAATAATAAATAGTAAACGCTTTATTGTTAGTACTTTATTTCAGTTCATTATGAAATTAAGAGTTCAAATAGGACGATGATTTTTTAAATTCTGGTATTCCATCTAAAATAACAGTATATGAAGTCATAAAACGGCTGACTGTAAGGTTAAGATGAGAATTAGGTCGACCGACGGTTTAATTCGCGGACACTGGCTATTGACTATTGATACGCATAGTAACACTTCTGAGACCGCCACCACCTTGCTATTCTCTAATGGACTGTACACACCTATTCCCATTACATAAAACAATTAAGTCTTTACAATAATTTGTAAAGCGATGGCTACCGTGAAACGACCACGTGAACGTCGTGACACCATAAACTCTTATGAGCAGTCGTAACTGTACACGTACCTACATTGTTTATAATGGATCTTCATATTGTCTTTTGGAATATTTGGGATTTGCGTAATATTTTCATAACAAATTCTTCAGACTCTAGGTATAATTATATCGTTTGCTTTAAATCACTGGCGTCTAAGCAATTGTGCTAAATTGTTCCAATCAAAGTTTGCGAAATGGCGTTTCCTAGTCTTCAATTCATAGATTGTCTAATGGATCTGTCTCCAACAATGACAAGTCAATCGACACCAGGACTTGACTATGATATGATACTGTTATCACGTGTTGTTATCAGCGTCTACCGATCGATATGAGTATTTTTGCTGAGATTGGGCCATGAGGCACTTTCACCGCCGTTACACGCGTTTTCTAGCGAAACACCGAACTCAATTATTAATAGCAGCCTATTTTTGGAGCGGCTTCGGACGCGGATTTGCGCTCGGGCGTGTGCGAGGCCCGGGCGAAGTCACTATCTCACCTGGGCCAGGTGTAGACACCGGAAACTTCAAAGCCGAAATGCCAGGAGCCGGCGTAAGCTCCCTGCGCTTTGGGTCCAGTACACACACCGTGGCCGTGGGCCTTGCCGTCTTCCCATCCACCACAATAAGTTCCACCATCGTCAAAGTCGAAACGGCCACCGTTGAGGCCACGCTGCGGGGGGTTTCCGCTAGCGGCGTGCGCGGCGTCGGCTAGCTCGCTCGGCTGCATCACGCGGAACCGTGGTGCCGCGGAGGGGAGGGCCTCCCGCGCGCACCCTCCACCGAGCTCGCGGTATAAATAAACATCAGCTGGGCATGTCGCGCCGTGGCGCGCCGCCGAGTGAACACCACTCCGGTCCTGCGCGAGGAGCACTGCGCGCCCGCGGAACGCGCGCCGCCCGCCCGCCGCACCCCGCCCGCCCTGCGCACTGCGTACGCAACCCAGCGCAGCCCGCCGTCGCCGAACCCGCTGCTACCGCCAGATCGTCGCCACAACAACTTACAATACTGCTTTTTTAGATAATTTGGCCCAAATACTCTTTTTTACAGCTGACACTACAATGATGTAGATACCTACTACGGATGAAAAATTGGACGTTACCTGGGGGCACGGGGCGTTGACTCCCAGGCTTACATAAAAAATCTTTTATATATGTATACATAAACCAAACCTATACTTTACTTTAATGTTTTAGATTTTGGCCCTCAGACATAGGTCGCCAGGGGTGCTATGATCGCTACCTCCGTTAGTAGGTCACTTGGTGATCTGTTACAGCTCCGTGCCAATATTTCCATAGGTACCGTATTGCTTAACTTGGGTTCCTCTTTGTTTACTTAAATATTTTTTATGGTGCAATTGGTAGCTCATATCCACACGGTTCCCTTTTCGTGGATTACGATGCCATTAAGGAATTGTCAAAAGGATGGGTAGGATCATCATCCTAAGTGTATCAGCTAATTACTGAAAAAGTGCACGCAATCCTTCAAAACGATAGTTCTGGGCCGCCACTCGTTTTCATGTGATGGCTGGATGGATTCGTGGTGTGCCCACCTAGCTGCGACCTGGTTGAGGCACGCTCGGTAAATGTTATTATTCTGTGCAAATGAGTTTTTTTTTTTTTTTGTAAAACTTTATTATCCTCTACTTTGTATTACATTTGCATGCTATATCAAGGCAGAATGTACACGGATTCTATTATAATTTAACAACTTATTTTTATGTCCTACCTACATTCTAAGCAAATAAAGACCTATTCTATTCTAATAGAAATTGTAATAAGTATTACTGCGAAATATTGATATCACGCCAGAACTAATTCAAATACATAAGTGCAGGAAAATGGCGAGCATTATTTATTTCTAAATATAATTGTCATTTTTTATAATAGCTATTATTTCCAATCCCATTGATAAACTTTGGAATTCAATAGCATTTATCAAAGAAACCGGTAAAGGTCTGTCATGCATAACAGTTGCCCTTGTCCTGACCAACCAAAGACCATAATAAGGTGGTACAGCTCGCCTCGGCATTGGTTGACTCAGGTGTTTGGAAGCAGTAGACTAGAGCTGGTCACAAGACTTCAAGGTAGATACACAAAAGACTTGAGCGTGAATTTGTCTACTTTCATCATTTGATAGTAAATAAAATAGAATTTTTATTAACTTTTAGAATATCTTAGACTTGATTAATTGCCTTTTACAGTGAATTAATGCCGGCAAAGCTAAATCGCATAGAGTCAGACTGAAGAAAATACTGTCCGGTTGGGGGTTCATTGAACCTACACACCCGCTGTTGTTGAGGTGAACTCATTCCAGAGTTTAGATAGTTGATCATTAATGGTATCTATTTATTACTTTTTTTTTCTATTCCATCGTAACCTGAAGTAACAAAAACAACATAAATAAAATAACCTACTTTTACTCATAAATTGATGAGGACTAAGGATTCTTGAATGTCAGTGTTGCTAATAATTCATAGAACATCCTTAGGTATACTTAATCTGTTTTAGGTGTCCTCATTAAGGACTCTCATTTATGACTTTGTCTTGTGTCTTTACGTCTTTATATTATGTACTTTTTTTTCCTACACCTACCTAGGTACCTACTGTTTGAAGAGATAGGATGAAGTACCTACTGTATCTATAACCAACTCCCTTGCCTCCTGTGAAGTATAATTAGACGCTTAATAAGTCATTAATATTAAGTCATTCTTCCTCCTCTTATCATCAAACAACATGGTATCTTCGAAGCAGTCCAGATGAATAGTGACAGGAACTAAGCAATCCCAAAGTTATGTCTGCTACTTAGAATTTCCTAACTGGAATAACGAACATCTTCAGGCTGGATCTGGCTGAACCCAAGAATACAACGAAGACGTATTGTACAAACACAGTTTTGTAGACTGGTACCTATCGTTTCTGTTTTTGCTGGAAAAAACCGCAGAAAATAATTTGGGTTGGTTATTAGATAAATCCATTTGTCCGCCCACTCACAAACACTCCAGTAACCACCATAGGTACGTAAATGTTTATTGTTCCAAGTCAGTAGGTAAAATAGGTATTAGGGCTAGGAGCGCTATCGAATCGTCTATTGTGCAATGCAAGCATTGGCGGCGGCGCGGCGCGGCGCGTCATTGGGGAAACGGTTTTCCACTCGTTATTTTCTTCGGAGCGCAACAAAGGGAAAGCACAGGCTTATCAGAAGCGTCGCGCTGGAGTAACACAGGCGTAGTACAAGGTAGCGCTGGCATAACACAGGCGTAGCATAAGTGTAGCATTGGCTTAGCACCGGCGTAGCGCATGCGTAGCATCGTAGTAGCACTGGTGTAGCACGGGCGTACCACAGGCGTAGCATCGTCGTAGCACTGGTGTAGTACAGGCGTAGCACAAGTGTTCGCAACTGCGCATTCTACAGGAGACCTATAACTTACCTCTATCATCTACTCGTTCATTATTTTATTTATATATATATATATTGGTTTATTTGTCACAGAAACACGTGCACAGACACGATACACAGAAAGATGGCAATAAAAAAAACCAAATGTCACCTAAGAAGAATTCTTTGTGCTACCCTACCTTACGCTTTTGTGCAAACACGTAACATGTAACGTGATCGTTAAGGGGTAGTTCTCGATGCTCCTAAATGACACTTTTTAGGGTTCCGTACCGGCAGGGTGCCAAACGGAACCCTATTATTAAGCCTCCGCTGTCCGTCCGCCTGTCTGTCGGCGAGCTGTATCTCATGAACCGTAACAGGTAGATAGTTGAAAATTTTACAGATTGTGAATTTGTATTGCCGCTATAACAACAAATTAGAATTAGCTTTCCTACCGATAGGTTATATGAGTTCATATAATTGTTTATTTTAGTTGACTGTATAAGTCTATTTATTTTAATGTTATTTTCATATACAACGTGTTTTTTTTTTATATCCCATAAGTCTGGGGTTATATTCTATAAGTAAAAATAAAACAAAAAGTCCTAGAATATGTGGTCCAAAAACGCATAGTTTCGAAGATAACATAACACTATACTCTCGATGTGTGTATCTAAGTTTCATTGGTACCTAAGTACGAGTACCTAAATTTATTTATTTATTTATTTATTTATTTAATACTTCAAGCACACAAATGTACAGAGGCGGACTTAATGCCTTAGGCATTTTCTACCAGTCAACCTTTGGGTGATGCAGAGACAAACAGTGGTAGGTGCAATAGCGAGAATTCAAGAGATAAATATTTATTTAAATATATGGATTTAATACCTAAACTATCAATGTAATATATACACCTAATTATATATATATATACATTATATATTTATATATAAACACAAATAAATACACATAAATATACTACAACAAAATAAGACAAGCAATGGGAAAATATTACCGTTGTGATGATACTGCCAGCTTCTTACGAATATGCTCGCGAACTTTAACTTTAAAGGATAATCGGTTGGTTGCCATCCTGATTTCCTGGGGGAGCGCATTCCATAGAGAGATAGACTGAATGAAGAAAGAAGAGTGAAAGAAGTCTGTGCGGTGAGTGGGACATTGAAGAAGACGATTGTGAGATGATCGTAGATTTCTATTGTGGTTGGTGCAAATGTACTGAAAGTGGGGGGCTAAATAACTAAATCATTTTCATTCAAACCAATCATTCATATTTAAAGGTAAGACTACGAACATATAACCTCCTCCTTTTTGGAAGTCGGTTAAAAATGCGACGTTGTCATATTTCACGTAGGTAAGGGTGTTTTAAATGAATAATCGTGACTTAACAAAAATAGGTAATTCTTAAGCCAGTCGATTCTTTGATCTATATGGTCGATATGGTCTCATTCATACCCAAGAGTTATGGGATATAAAAAAAAACACCTTGTATATATATTTTTTGACATAATCTACTCATTACAATGTTTTATGAGTTGTATTGGAATATGTTGTTAGCTAGCGACCTCGATAATTGATCATATTATTCTTGCCTGAGCAACCGGCAGCAAGTTCGTCATACTCACTTAGATGTCACTGCTTGCGGTAGCGTCGGGGGTCAAGTTACCTAGCCTTCCCTCAAATATGGCGAGGGGGTGATGGCTGATCTTTGCGTTATGCTCGTGAACGGGTGCTGCTCGTGGTGACTAGTCGTCTAGTTGCTGTCCATGGTTTCGTTATTGTTATTAGTAATTAACTGTTTATTTATTTTTCCTTCGATGGTCCTAGTTTATCATTTTTTGTGACTTCGAGTTCCAGTTTTAATAGCTATATGTAAGTGGGCACGCCCTTTATGCTTGCACGTTTTTTTTTTTTTTTGCGGGTATATTGGCGTGTGCTAGCTGACATAAGGCAAATAATTTAATTTAAGAGGGTGCATCCTAAAAGTTGGCAACGTCGTAAATAGCTGTCAAATATTTACCTGTTTCGATTAATTTGGAAATAATACTGTATGGAAATAAGAAATGTGGCTAACCAATTGACTAGAATATTAATAATGAATTGCAATTATAACATTGAATTTGATGCTGTACCCGTTTTAGGTGAAAAAAAGGCATTTGGAAAGTTAACAAATACTTTTTTTACATCTAAAACTAACTATTCGGTGTTACGATATTAATGAAATATTTGACATCTATTTGCGACGTTGCCAACTTTCAGAATAAACCCTCTTAAGTTTGACGTTTTTGTGTTGCGTATTGTTAATTATTTTGCATACTACTTTTTTTCTAACTGATCAGACAGCTGTGCTGCTGGGGAGTTGGTTGCGCCACTTCATCTTCCCAGCTAAAGCACTAGGAAGTGGTGAAGGGCGGGCGTTTTGGGGGACTGTCTTATGTAATTTTGACGTTCGGAAAGTGCCGATTCTCAGCCTAGTTTGAATAAATGACTTTATCTACACCCATGCTATAAATCCTCTATAAAAGTTTCTGAAACAGTTAGCTTATCTTATTGCCAACATTAAAACGACCAGTGTCATAGTAACCATTATATCATCCAAACGAGTGTTATAATGTTGTACTAAATTTCATAATGCAACTAGTTTGCTCCTTCGATTCCTTGCGGTCAGCAGGTGCACGCCGACTCATGACACATTTTCCAAAATACGATACGTCACGTTTGGAGGGTACGGGCTATGGTCGGTTTAATGTTGACAATAGCTAACTGTTTCAGAAACTTTTATAGAGGATTCATATCATGGGTGTAGATAAAGTCTTATATGCAACTGTATATAATTAGGTATTAAAACACTCATGTGATACTATTATACAACAGTTGCATAAATAACTATTTGATTTTGATTTTGAAATAATAAACATAAAATAAAGTTAAACAATAAAGGAGATTTAATAAGAACATACAAGAAACGTAATTTTTTGTGCTTACGGAAACCTTCGTGTGCTAATCCGACTCGCACTTAGCCGGTTTTTTTCCTTATGGATGTCTTTCACCCTGGGATGGTCGGACGGGTCTGTCATTCCAGTAACATACCATTCATGCAGAAATAGGAGTTACCTCCTTTGTCGACTCATGCAGAAAGAGCAAACGAAGCGAGGTCGACCCACTTTAGTGACCAGGCTGGGATAGTTTTAGGCACCCGAATACCTACTGAAGGGCGCAAAACCATGTAGATTTCGGCCCATCCTTCACCACTACCTAGTGCTTTAGCTAGGAAGAAGAAGTGGCAACAAACTCCCCAGCAGATAATACTCAGACTGGGTTTATAAAGAAAGAAAAGAAAATGTTTTAAACATTTACCGCCTCTGTCTGAAAAATACCCATTAATCCGGTACCCATATCTATAGCTTCCACGGTATGGACGCTGTATTATGCGTGGTCTTGCGGAATAATGAATTACCGCCAGACCTGCCAGTTGACAGGTGGTTGACAGTATTCCACACCAAGTAACATTTAGGTACTGTCTCTGTCTGAGCAACGCATATACATGTCTCAAACGTAGTGGTCCAAAGGTAAATGAGGTAAAGCGAAGGTCTACCTATCACTAAAAAAAATAATGTTATAACAAGTGGCCAGTTTGTACTGATTTTGTTACCACTGATGTACGGGACGTGCAATCTAGTGTACAGACAGACTGTGCACTACATAGTTAGTTGTAAACCGAGCATTCATTTACTTAGTACAAGTTGATCATGGCATGGAATTAGTAAATACGGTGATCATGACAGCTGGCTGACAATGACAACCGAATTGTTGAATGTTGACGACTCACTTCACTGTTGACGTTTACGTGATTTTTTGTTATTATTCATTTCTCATTCATGAAGAACAAAACACCATTGCATTATCACATTCAGTCGTTGTATCTTCTAACATTTATATTTGTGATAAACGAGTAATACCTGCATTGGAAATGAAAACGGAATAATGTGACTTTTAAATCATAATTTCCGCGTAACCTGACGATTTTTTTGGACCTGGAAATCGTCAAATATTTTCATTTCCTAACAATTGTCCGAACAGAATTACGAACATCAGCTATCAGCTCTAGCACTATCCAAGAAGTGCAGTAGCAGTGGAGATTACTTTAATTCAGTCTAGAGATATTCTAGAGTTTCCGATCAGTGAAGTAAAATCGGCAGAATGGAAGCCCCAGAATCCAGTGGGAGCTGCCGATCCAACATGGTGCAGCCGACATCATGGTGCCATCCTGCAAACAGAGTGCATCGATTTTTCGCACTATTACTAATGTGCTTCCTTTGTTTTGGTAAGCTAAAATCTTTCTTAATACTGTATGCTTATAATAATAATTGATTATCATATGAAATAAACTCCTTAAAATGCGGGTCTATTGTATCCCTTTACATACAATAGGTCCACATTTTGGATTGTCCAGTAGCAAAGAAACAAATACAATCTATATCCATACTAATACTGTTATTGCGAAAATAAGTGTCTGTCTATCTGTTACCAATTTAAGCATTAACGGCTGAACGAATTTCAATTAAAATGCTAGTCCCACATAAAAAAAATTGTGTATTTACAAGGCACCACTATGCAATAAAACCAACATTTTATCTATAGTTTTTTTTTTTGACGATTACTAAATTACAATGGTTTAAAAAAAAATCTGTTTCAGGTTCCTATTTTTGTTATGATACTCCTGGAGCGTTGGCTGACAACTTCAAGGATGACTCACATTTGAACACATCCCAGTTTGCATTGCTTTATTCTATATACTCATGGCCAAATGTGGTATTGTGTTTCATTGGTGGTTATCTTGTTGATAGGTATGTTTCTATATAATTAGTTTGTTGTTTATCAGTTCATTATGAAACATAACTCTATTTTCCACAATATATTGATGCAATGTTACATTTAAATTAAGTTTCTTTCATTCTCAATTTTTTTTTTTTTTACTTTAGAGTTTTATTTATTGCATTGTTTTATGAAAAAAAACTAGTGAGGGTGGTTTTCAGATGTAACATTCTTTTTCATTACAGAAATTGGCCTCGTCATATTTGTTACTTAACTAAAATGAATGATACATTTCCAACCATAGAAGATTGAGGCCAATCAATCTCTAATATATCCAATTGATAAATTACATCAAGAAACAATAATATAACTATGAGGAAAACTAAACATACAATGTTGCCTGATATCCTCTGTTCTGACAAAACAAATTACATTTTATCATTAGGAATTTAGATCAATATGCACACATTGCATTATAATTACCTAGGTAGAACTCTGCACATGATATGATGTTTACAATATCTGTGACCCTATTAAGACCAGTTATATCATTAAAACATTAGGAATATTATACAATATTATGATTACAATGTTGTTAAATTGTAACATGCTTGCCCTCATTAATTGGTTTATTAATGAATAGCCCAAATCTTGAAAATTTGTATATTTTTTTTAATTTCAGGTACTTTGGTGTAAGATTGGGCACTGTAATTTATATGACGATTGTATTTATTGGCGCTGTAATATTTGCATTTGGAGTATACATTAATGCATTCTGGCTGATGATACTCGGCAGATTTGTATTTGGGTATGTAAAACTTGCACATAAAAACTTAGAAACAGGATGTGAGAAACGAAAAACTTATTTAAGCATGAATTACTTCCCTGATTGGTATATTTAATCTATTTCAGCATTGGAGGAGAATCCCTACAAGTTGTTGTTAATAATTATGTAGTACTTTGGTTCAAAGGAAAGGAACTCAACATGGTATTTGGACTACAGTTATCATTCTCACGGTTTGGAAGTACTGTTAACTTTTGGGTCATGGAACCAGTGTACAGATGGGTATCTACATATTATGGAGGATATGAGAGATTAGGAGTTACATTGTTCATTGGTTTGTGTCATGTTATTATTTAATTTTAGTTTTCATAACTCCTTGTCATCTCCTTATTAAAATAATCTTATCTTTTCAGCCTCACTAACTTGCTTCATATCCCTTATTTGTGGCGTGATTCTTGGCTGGATGGATTACAGAGCTGAAAAAATTCTTGGAAGGCAAGATGAGCAAAGCAATAGTGAACCCTTCCATCTAACAGACATAAGACATTTCAAATCAGTGTTTTGGCTTTTGTCTGTAATTTGTGTGGCATATTACCTAGCCATTTTTCCGTTTATTGCCTTAGGAAAGTGAGTAACTGCCTGGAATTTTCCTTTTTTCTGTTACATCTGTTTTTAATCCTGTTCATAAACTGTAATGTAAAATCTGAATTCTAACTAAACAAACAAGATTATTATAATTTCTCTTATGATCTTACAGATTATTCTACGAGCGAAAATTTGATTTTTTGCCACAAGAGGCAAATAATGTAAATTCTATGGTTTATTTGCTATCAGCAGCTCTAAGCCCATTCTTTGGTATTCTCATAGACAAGACAGGAAGGAATATGACATGGGTTATAATAAGTATTGTGACAACGATTAGTGCTCATTTTATGTTAGCTTTCACTTTCTTCAGTCCATATGTTGGAGTGGTAAGAAAAAAGCCTTTTTTGTTATTGCAATACCTAAGTTATGATTTAACATCTGTGAAAACAAGACATTACTTTTTCAGATTACACTGGGCATCTCTTATTCCCTGCTAGCCAGTGGTTTATGGCCACTTGTGGCTTTAATGGTTCCAGAAAACCAATTGGGAACTGCTTATGGAATGTAAGGTTATTTTGATGGTTTATTTATCATTAAGTATGAAATTTATGATTATAAAATGCACTGAAGCTACACTTTAATACGCCAGCCATAAAAGGACCACGTCACACTAGGGGATCTATTTTATAGTTTTTATCAGTGGGTTAATTAATACTTTTTCGTCAAAGCAAAAGCATCGCAGCGGAATTCTAAAAATTCTACTGAACCAACTGAGGTATAAGCACTAGAAAAGTAAGAAATCACAAAAAACTGTTCTCATACATTTCGTCTTAGTGCATTTTCCTGTACCTACAACGGTTAAGGTAGCTGCCCTTACTGCCCCATCTCAAAAATCCACCCTGTATATAAGGTGCTATAAAAATATCTGCCACGGCTGCAATGGGAGATAGTATTGTGTTTATAGATTACAATAGTAAAGATAAATTATTGATCATTTGTCATATTTTTTTTCATACAAAAAATTGTACGTATAAATTTGCAAGTGACGAACTAGTCAGCTGATTTCAGTTTTCATTCACAGAACAGATGGAAAGAGATAGCAGTTGTTTTCATTGACGAAGTGCACTTCGCGCGTAATTTGTGAACCACGTTATGCAGAGTAGAGTCAATGTTTATTTAACTACTTTATTTTCTCAAATTGATTTAACTGTGCCGGGGTACGAAATTTCTTCACTATTGTTATCTTTAAACACAATACTACCTCTCATTAAAGCCGTGGCAGATATTTTTATAGCACCTTATATATTTGTAATCACGTTCTCAAAAACGGCTCTAACGATTTCGATGAAAGTTGCAATATAGGGGTTTACGGGGGAGAAAAATCGATTTAGGTCTCATTAGTGGGAAAATTCGTTTTCTCCATTTTCACCCGAGCAGAGCTCGTCGACCAGAGCTCGGTCGACCAGGTACTAGTATTGACCTGTATATCCTAATTACTAGTACCTTCCGCCGATGTACGCTGCCCTAAAGGGCACGCGTAGCCTTGGCATCTAGATTGCAATCAATCTGAAGTGCAAGTACAAGTTGTAAATGTGCACATTTTTATTTTTTCAGATGTCAAGCAGTTCAGAACATGGGTCTAGCTACTGTTATTATCTTTGCTGGAATTATTGTTGATAAATATGGATACTTAATGTTAGAAATGTTCTTCCTGGGGTGTCTCTTTGGTATGATTCTAAATCATAAAATGAAGATTTAGGTTAGGTACTTCTTAATGAATTTGAACTCATAATAAGTTTTTTTCTTCTAGTGTCCCTAATTGCGGCTGTGCTGATATACATTATTGATTCTGCAAACAATGGTGTACTTAATATGTCACCAAGTATGAGGGATTCAACGAAGACGTAAGTTTTGCATTAGATTTATTCCTACTCCTGAAAATGCTACACTGTACAACAGTGCTATAGTTCATTAGTGTTCTAGATCCTAAAAAGTGGTTTCAAACATTTTGTTAGTAATAGTAACCTAGATTCCAGAGGTTTACTAACATAATTTTTTATACAACTTTATTTTTAATGATTTCTATAGTAAAAGCTGTTGTGAATGCTAGTGTTCAATATATTATAGAATTATAATATACATTCTCTGATTACACAACTAAGGGCGGATTCGATCAAACAGGAATAAATATCCGCGGAATAAGCCTTCACTTCCTAATAAATTTTGAATTTTTAACAGTTTCTCCATACGAAAACTGTCAGATCTTAGTCCGCGTCTTAGTAGTAGTAGAGAAATCTTATTCCGCGGATAAAATTTATTCCTGTTTGGTCGAATCCGCTCTAAGCTGTTTAAACCTATACTGTCCCGTGATCACAAAAATGATTCATGGCGATTGTTTGGCGCGGACCATTAATTTCGTAATATTCAGTACCTAGCATGCACATTAATTACCCGACTACGGCGAAGAAAAAAGGAGGGTTATGATTTTGACCGGTATGTATGTACCTATGTTTTGTTCCCTCATAACTTCTAAACTACTCAACATAACTTGACGAATGGGTATCGTTAGAAGCGTCTCGGTCGTCCGATGGCTTATAGGCTATGTGATGTCACATTAAATTGAATATGAATTTTAAACAAGTTTTTTTAATGGTGTCATGTTGGGTATCAAATGAAAGGGCGTAATTAGCACATTTCAAAAATATATATATTATGACCCCGAAATAATTTAAATAAAAATAAAAGTAATGAAAACTAAAACCCAATTACGGCGTAAAAGTATAAAAACTAAAACCCAACTACGGCAAAAAAGTCAACTAAAAAAGGTATAAAACAAGACATCTCAGACAGACAAATTGTAAATCCGGATTCCCACGTGTTAGGGGATAAATCGAATAGATTACGTGTGACTCCGGACTTTTAATTTGTCTGTCTGAGATGACTTGTTTTATATCTTTTTTTAGTTGACTTTTTGCCGTAGTTGGATTTTAGTTTTTATACTTTTATGCTGTAAGCGGGTTTTAGTTTTTTTTATTTAAATTTACGATTATGACAATCATTCCAGGGTTGAAGAAAATGACGAAACTGCAAACCTATTAGACCATGAGGATTATACAGACCAAGAAGAAACTGACTCGAGGAGGCCCTCGGAGTCGCTAGATCAGTCTATTAACACACGAGACGTCGCCCAAGAACAGTCTGATAGAATACGCAGTAGATACTTAGCACAAATATTGCCAAGCACTAATGTTTCAGAAAGACAATAGACAACCTAATATAATTTTACTATGTAGGTACCTGTAAATAATTATTGTCCTAGTATGTACTTCATTTAGTTTTAATTTTAATTTTATAAACAATAATAAAAGAAAATATGAATGTGTAAAAACTTTACTGCGTCGCTTCGTGTAGTTTTTGAGATAATTGGAATGTTTTCGGTAACAGCTGTTTTGAGTTTAGCAAGTTGGTAACCATAGAAATGACTTTGTGTTTCAGTTTCCGTGAATTACAATGAAATACCAACTAAATTTTGCCGTCGATAAAATCAATCATAAGCTTGATTAAATTATTCTTCCCTTTCACAGAACTAATAAAGATAAGAATTATAAGATCTCCCTTAATTTTTTAACTGTAGTGGCTGTTATAGCAGCAATAGAAATACACATTCAGTGAGAATTTTAACTGTCTACCTATTACGGTTCATGAGATACAGCCCGCTGATAGGCAGACGGACAGTAGAGGGCCATGGAGGCTTAGTCATACGGTTCTGTTTGGAACCCTTCGGGGGTTCGGACACCAAAAAATAAAACAGTTCAGATACTTTTGGAAGAGACGCCTAGTCTAAACAAAATACCAGAATTCGCCTGTTACACTAGTGCATCACCGTTAATTATCCAGCAATATGATGATGACTGTAAAGAACGAAATTGTCAGGATATATTTGTATGGACGTGTATCTAAACAATCGCACCTTTTGTTCTCTTTTTAAACCTAAAGCGACTGCTCACACTTTTTTAGCTCTATTCGCGTTTCGCTGAACGATTTTGGTCACACTTATACATTTCTGCTTCTTGAAGCATAAGCGTCGTAAGAATGAGAAAAGCCTGCGGCTTGCCTCTCTAAGGCCGCTATCCCACTAGCGTTTACGAGCGTTAGTGTCGCGAGTTTCTAGTGGTAAAGCCCAACGTTGCGCAGACGCGACGATAACGTCGCGAGTTTCTTGGAGTTGAGAAGCGACGTTGAAGAAGCGCCAACGCTCGTAAAACGTCAGTGGGATAGCGGCCTAACAGGACAAATTCAAAACAGTAACATAAATGTAACTAACTTATTAAAAATACATTTAATAAAATTAATCATCATAAATTATTACTATGAGACAAATAGATTTGCAGGACATCACAATAGTGGGTGGTGTCACAGGGAATAGTAAAATTCCATTGATACCCCGTGACAGATAATGGTGGTGCTAATTGGTGATGTCACGGGGAATAAATAATTAACAAACATTTTACATTAGTGAATTAAACATATTATACAATGAATAACGAGTCTCTTCTTTAAATTCTAAAATGTTTTTAAATCCCACTAAATCATACCTATTATTTGATATACTTAGATTAACAGAAATAAGTATCGTACCTACAGGACTTACTAATACATAGTTCAACATAAACACAATTAACAATAATAGTTTGAAAATAAGTTCATTTGTGCTTTTCTTTATTAACATTTTACAAGTGTATAATTATTGCTATTATATTATTAATAAATAGCTTATTTACTTAATTAAGGCATTGCATATCACTTTGAGGTAATTTTAGGTATGTGTATGTTTTTATGAGTTGAATAGAAACATGACTGTTTTTCATGAAATGTCATCCACTCAAACAGCATCACTGAAACACATCTTGTATGTTAATGAGCCGTATTTAATATAAATTAATTATGAGTCCGAACGAATTTCGTTTTCAAATTTCAGAAATTTCGGCAAAGTACAAATACTTAGGTAGGTACCTATAGTATATCAAATTTTTTGGAGAAATGAGAAAAAAACATTTTCGTCAGGCAACTCAGTAGCCAAGTTCCGGTCAACAATTCATTTTCATTTTTTCGTAGAAAATCCATCGTTATAGCAATTAAATGCACAATAACTGAGAAAATGCTGAAAAATTGCCTTTTCTTACATAATATAATATCAGATAATTATGTCTTTGAGTGATTGCGAGTTTAAAACGGTCGATGATTTAAAGATTGTCCCTGTATTTATTTTACTATTACCAATCAAAAACATATTTAAAAAAACATATTTTTCGTTTTTTGTTTTCGGCTGAAAATGCAAATCAAGCCGAATTTCGTTTTCGGCCGAAACAAACGCTTTCGTTCGCGATAATGGTTACTATGGTATAGTATAAAATGCCAGTGGCTAATTTAGATAAATGTAAACTGTTTGACATGTACAAAAGTACTTAGTTATTTAAAAATAACAATTACGTCAGTAAAGTTTTAAAATATTGGCAGCTTATTAGTGCTTTAACAGTCTTTATAATTTGCTCACTAATATATTTTGCACTTATCTTCTAAAGGCCATTCAATACCATTTCCTGGTAATTGACTGTGAATAAAAGGGGAAATCCAAGCTAAATACCATCTAGAACCAAATACTTCTATCACATTAAGCTTCCAGCCTTTGTTGTGAACAAAATCTTTAGTGTAAAACTTTATTTCAGGAACTAATCTACCCTTGATTATGTTAATAAAATGGTAGATGAATAAAAATCCAGAAATAAGTCCAACTAACAGATTCAACTCTATTAAGGCAACATAGAGACTTTCATCACCAAAGTCAATCACAATGCTAGCAAGAGGACAAATAAACTTAAACAATATAATTCCATGGTTCCATGTGATGAACAGGGATAGAAATTTAATATTATAGTAGAAAGAATATATCATACCCACAAAGACATAAAATGTGAACAACATGAAATATCTATGATTAAAGTACCCAACACAACATGCAAGGAATGTACAGTGATGGTCCCTTTTTAAAATACAAATATTACAAATGTCACAATGCCAGGCACGAGGTGGTCTCAAACATTCACACACGCTACATATAGCCCATTTCTCTTTATTGAAACCTTCAAGGTCTTTACCTTTAATTGTAGTATTTGTAAACATTCCATAGATCATATTGCCCATAATATTAAGGAACAGAAAGCTTGCACAAGCAAGATGACAGAAGAAGGCTAAGCTCCACTGCTCTATCAACGTAGGTAATACAACACATAATTCAAACAAGAATGCAGGTATAAGTAACAAGGTAATTGCAATATAAAAGCTATGTTCTGAAAGCCTTTTCAACTGCTTATTTTTAATGAACTCCAGTTTCATTATTATAAGCATTTTGTTTAATGATTCGATATTTTTATCTCTTTATTTTGTTCTAGTATCCACCATTGCTAGTCCACAAAAAATTGCTGAATGGAATTGTCTGAAATAGAGCAATATTCAATTAGTATATTATTCAATTTTTAGAAGCATTGGGGCACTCTCCGTACCTATCTAAGAGCTGAAAAGGATAGTCATCGGCGTCTTTAAGTGGTAGGTCTAGAACTATATACTTTACTATAGGTACCTACCTTTATAATAGATAGGTATACTATGTTATGTACTAGGAAGTAGCAAAATTTTATTTACCTTTACTAATTTTCTGAAACCCATGAAAGAAAATGGAAAATGTTTTTGTTGTTACCACAGAACACATATACTCCTAACGGAGAAGAATGCCAACTCCATACAATATTTCGTAGAACGGTTACGCCAGCGCCATCTATACTTAGCCCGGAGAAAAAACCTTAGTATGGCGGTAAATTCAAATGTTGCCTATCATCCCTAATAATGTTTTTTTGGTAGGTACATTCTCTTGTAAGAAAACTCAAAGAGTTTTCTTACAAGAGAATGTACCTACCAAAAAGTCTACGGAATTAATATGGCAAAATAAAACTATAAATAATTCAAATTGTTTTTTATTTATTTCAACAGCTTCATTACAATTTCATTAAATACATATATTTTACATTTTTAAATATTAGAATATCATTACAATTTATTATTATTGTGTTCGTGTTATTAGATTCAAATGCTTTATTTACAATCTGTTTGCAGTAGCCTCAGAATACATACTAACCCAGAAGTTTATTTTAACTACATTTACAGAGATCTTACAACAAAATTAGACAAAAATCAATTTTCAAAGTGTACCCAAACAGAAACAGTAGATTAGTAGCAGTAGTGACAAAATTATTTATTCATTTACGATAAGTACAGACGGACAGAACCTGTGTTCATGTCAGTTATAATAATGTTGATACATGTTAGTCATGTTACTGTTCTCAACTTCTTTTTATTATTGTGTGAACCGTCCTGGCCCTGTACTACTTAATACTCATGAAGTTTTGCTATACAATAGTAACTAAATTTTATTTGCTTATGGAAGTCATGAAAAAAACAACAGCCTACCTCAATTTGTAACCTCTTATATGTTAAAAATCTTCTATAATTCCCCTTATGACTGACATATTATCCTTTTCTCCAAACAAGTATTCTTGTTTGTTGATAAAGTTTAAAGAATATATTTGTATTGGCCACAGTTTGCATATTTGTTATGTCCCCTAAAAATATTCTTTGGGATGGACCAGCTTGTGGTTCGGCCAAATCAATAAGTACAGGTTCAGTCTGAAACAAAATTATTCCATTAATTAAATTTTGGTTTGAAGCACCAATATTTATAACAAATTTAGTGACAATAATATAGTGTAGATAATCAGTTATTAAAATATTCACTTACATCACATGGAACAGCAGCTTTTCACACAGCATTCTGTGATCATTGTACAATTTTGTCTGATTTTGTAAAGTATAAACTATATTGCTCTTCTGGAAAAATGTACTTTGCCCACAGCAGAAAACTGAAAGTGAAAAAAATAACATTTTCATCAATCATCAATAGTTCTGGCTAACCACTGAAATATTTATTATAAGGTACGTGTTAATACTTACCGAATAACGTTTCGAACTCCGGGTTTAGGAAAACGGAACAGTTTCACGTTATGTTCGGCTGGTAAACAGCCACACTTGAAACATTTCCTTCTATTTTCATCCATTTCACAAAGTTTCAAAACTCACAACAAAGATAAAGATCACAACTGTATACCTGTCCTGTATACAGCGTAGTGCTACTATGAAATTATCAAAAATATCTACTATATTTTCGGTTTTATTTCATTTTAGACAATATTGAGCTATTTTGGGTAAATCAAAAATCAGTATAACTTCAATCGATCATGAAAAAAAAATATGATCTAATCAATATTTATTTTTTGTTGGCATATTTCTAGCTTAAAAACTACTATTTGGAAAGAAAAAAATAAACGAATCACTTTCAATGAACCTGTGTTACAACTTGAAAATCGGTATTATTAAAGACCTAATTTGTTGGGTCCTTCATAATTTTTTTAACGTTGGCAATGTAACAACTTTGCCCCGGGTACCTGTCCTACATTGGCCCATACAAAGTTGATACCCCCTGGTTGTTACATGTCAATATCATTTTCGATGTCAATATCAATAATAATGAATTGTCAAATGTGACAGTCGATGGGATATATGGGAGCATGGGAGCAGCGTTCAAATTAAACGTTCGGTTAAATTCGAAGACGCACGGAATATAACATGACATCACGCCTTAATCCTCGAACCTATAATCCACCAATATTTCGCCTATTAAGTTTATGTCCCATGCAACAGGGCCGAGCCTATTGCCATCAACCGGGCACTAATACAGATTCTGGGCTGCTACTAGTAGCACTATTATGTTACGAAATACCTAATAATATTAATTTTCTCAAACATGCTTTGAAATTCGACCATTATTTTGACAACCTTCTTCGAGATAAATCGAAATTGCTGTACTGATAAAAAACACGATGCGGCCAGCAATGTTACTATGAAAATCCATAGCTAGCTATCCTGTGTAGCTGCCAAATAAATTACTATGAAAACTCATATCTGTCGTGTTATTTAAAAATGGAACTAACTTTTTACTTCAACACATGACAACCAAGAAGAAACAAATGAACACATTGCATTGGCGCGTGAAAAATTATCGTTGTCCGTCATTGATTCTGGAGTTTATAAATAATTTACTTTGTTTGAATTTCCGCGCATTATTTGAGAAAAGCACTATTCAAGCCTTGGCCGTATGTGTGCCTCGGCTACGCCTCGGCCCACATTTTCACGATCGTCCATCAATGCTTGAGTTGCTGGCCTCGACAGAAATGTACTATTATTTACCACACAAGCATTTTCTACCATGTACCGTCAAAATGGCTCTCCGTTGGGCTCAAAAAATACATATTCAAACACTAAACTTCCCAAAAAAATGTTGATTCTTTATGGTCTTCAAGATTTGACGTCTTCACCCGCGCCCTCTTCATCCTTCACCCCCTATAACTCCCCACATCACGACGAAAGTTTAGGTTCAAAGTCTGGGTCCAAAATTATTTAATTAGTTAATTCTTTTCATCGTTTATTTAGTTTTTGTTAATATATAAAACTTTTAAACATGTCGAACAGTAAGATATTTAATGCACTTAAGATCTTAAGGACCCGCAAGGATCTGAAATATTTAACTGGTAAGTACTACTTCAGTGACTTTCTCGGCAATTTCATTTGTCGATAAACTTTATCAATAATTTATTTTTTTGTAAAAACTGTGATGTTTTGTACTGTTGTATAAGTGTAATGGTCTTACTAAGATTTTCATCATCACTATTTTAGGTTCACACAGCAGAACCTATGCTGCTGCAGGTAGTCAAGTTCATACCAAATGTAAAATTGTCAATGGCATTTATGTGGTTACTCTTGATTCCCCTAATACAAAGGTAAGTTAAAAACTTCTAGTTTAATTGCCAACACATACAAATGATTATTTTTAACATAAACCTACCAACAATGAGACTTAGATATTTTATACAAGAAATAGTTTTATTTTGTAATAGCTATTGTTTTACACACCAAACTTACTTATTGACACATTCACTGCCTAGGTCTGATCTGCTAACTTTGGTGCAATATAGGGTCTAAAAGACCCATTGCTAAACTTGGCAGATATGCATTATCAGGTTGAATAGGCCTGATTGATAACGAATTTACTTATACATCTTGTATTTGTATGTTTTTTCTCTATTGTCAAATAACTAAAGCAAATTCGTCTAAAGTAACAAAATAATGGATTCTATTAAATTGTAAGGTCAAAAATGAGAATGTTATATCTATACTTATATACAGGGTGGATTTTCGAGATGGGGCAGCAAGGGCAGCTAACTACTAACCTTAACCGTTGTAGGTACAGGAAAATGGTCTTAGGAGACTGTTCTTAACTTTTTGAGAAATTTGGATCTGCATTCACAGATTTTGAAAAAAAAATACAGTCAGCAAGAAAATGAGCCGTTTTCACAAAAACTTTTTTTGATGCCAATCGATCCTGTTTCTTATAAGGATCAAAAACTTCTATTGAAGGAACTGAGCTTAAGTACTAGAAAACTCAGAAATCGCAAAAAACTTTTCCCATACATTTCATAGGCTATGAAACTCCACCTTACATTTTTAAACATCAATAAACTGGCCGCTACAAAAAAGACTGATCGAAAAACAGCTTAAAATTAAAAACTTGAAACTTTATATTTGGATCACTTAGTTTTACTTTTATGCTCTAAGATATGAGATGCTCAAAAGGGTAGCTGTTTTTTGCGAAATTAAAAGGAAAACTATCACAGCTAAGTAGGCTCTACAAGTTAACGAGTAATTATCAACCAACTTACATTTGCAGTTGCAAAAACATGTTCTCCCATAAATTTTGTATGGGCGAACAAGTTTTTCAACTACAATGTTAAGTTTGTTCTTGGAATAAATTCATCCCAGCTACGGAACCCTTCATTGTGCGTGGTTCGACACGCACTTGGCCGTTTTTTTAAAAATTTAATTTAAATTTTTTAACCCCCCATGGGAACAGGGTGGTTAAATATTATTTGTTGTTATAGCGGCAATAGAAATACGCAATCTGTAAACTGTCGACTGTCTACCTATGTAATATAAATGTACGGTCATGAAATACAGCCTGCTGACAGAAAGAAGGATGGTCGGATTGACAGCGGAGGATTTGTAATAGGGTTCTATTTGGCTCTCTTCGGGTACGGCACCCTAATAAAACTTTTTCAATTCAATGTATGAATAGTCCAAGGAGAAGGAAGACCCAAGTTCTTTGTTAACTTATAATTGTATGTTTTAGGTGAATTCATTAAACACTGCTGTCATGGATGAGGTGAGCCAGGTACTGAATGAGATTGAAACCAACCCCTCTATCCAAGCAGCAGTATTAATATCAGGCAAGCCAGGATGTTTCATTGCTGGTGCTGACATTACCATGCTGGAAGCCTGCAACACCGCACAAGAATTTGTTGACTTGTCTAAGAGAGGTTAGTATTATTTAAATATTGTTAGTATTAACCCCTTGTATACTGGAATGCAGCTCTACCCAAGACACAACGGAAATTTTATAAACTCTAAGAGACAACCATGTGATTGAAGTACTTAACAACAAAAAAAATCCGAAACATTTTTTTTGTTTACTAAGATTAAAAATAAATAATAATTTATAATAAAGTGATAATAAATTTTAGAATAGAATATAATATATTTATTGTAAAACATTAGTATACATCCAATAATATGTGCAAGGTCTTAAAATAACAGGCATGTTTTGCCATTTATGGCGTACAAAACAACATATTTTAGGTTTAGAATAAACCATAAAAGTCAGTTGAATCTACACAAAAAACTATGAAATTAATAACTTTATCCTAATGCTAATTAAAAAAGGGGGGAACAAAAGTATTGGTTTTACTGATTTAAGGGTCAAATTGTCAAAATGTCGTAATTATAGGAAGTCATTTAAAAATTCCGCTATGGTCTTTATAAATAATTTAATTTATTTGTTTATAAATACATTTCCTTGGTAACACTTGGTACATTTAATTTTGATTACTTACAGTAATTGTGATAATTTATTAAATATTGAATTAATAAACAAGCAATAAAAATGTGAACTCACTGTTAATACTATAACTAATTTATTAAATAAGTAAAAAGATAATAACTTTAAAACATTATTATAAAGCCAGACTTCTTGAATCTATTTTTGTTACCTATTGTCCAAATTCTTATCATCTTGTTGTCGTACAGGTCATGGAATTTTCCATAGGATTGAGAGGTCACGTAAGCCCATCATCGCCGCGATCCAGGGCAGCTGTCTCGGCGGCGGTTTGGAGACAGCCCTCGCCTGTCATTATCGTATTGCTGTTAAGGACACTAAGACTGGATTCGGTCTTCCTGAGGTTATGTTAGGACTGCTACCTGGAGGAGGCGGAACACAAAGGTAAAATAAAGTCGATGTAGAATGTCTTATCTAAGTCGGAAAACACTAATTGAAGACTTTCTAAAAAAACAGAACTAAGAATTGTTAAAATTTTACAAAAATGCCAGTCTGGACGATAAACATGAGCAACACCCCAATGAGCCAAATTACCCGCGCGAAATCCGCTCGGATTTGCACCTAGCCTAAAAGTCAATGGATATCATTTCTTCAGCTGGAAATGACAGCAATAGAAATTATAATAAGGAAGCAACCATGACCTGGATCAAGATCACATTACATAATACTTGGCAATGAAATAATATTCTGAGCAAGGTTGCCAAACATTCATAATCAAATCATTTATGTAACTAAGCACCTATGCATGCTGATATTGATAGCAGAGCACATTTACATCTAAACATAAATGTACTTGACAATCAGTTCATAAAGCAGCTATTTTAAATTAGATCAGGTCACATGAATGAACTCACTGACCAACTATATGGCGATATGATGGCTATAGGAAGATTTTATAGTTATATGCTATGTTAATGCAAAAATGTTAGGCATAAAATGATGTTTTATTTCCAGAATGCCAGTACTTACATCCATACCTACGACTTTGGATCTAGCTCTCACCGGGAAAACTGTAAAAGCCGATAAAGCCAAGAAGTTAGGAATAGTTGATTTGTTAGTAGCCCCTCTTGGTCCAGGTAAGTTAACTTCATGTATACTAATATTATAAAGAGAAAAGATTTGTATTTTTGTTTGTAATGAATAAACTAAAACTACAGCACCAATTTGAACAATTCTTTCACCAGTATTATGCCATATTATCAGTATATCACTGAGTAGCACAGGCTATAATTTATAAGGATACGCTGGCGGAAGCTAGTGTTAGATAAAAGGTTAAATAAATTGTGTTAACTATTATGAAGAAAACTTACACTACGTATCTACATACCCTGTAACTACATACATTTTTGTATAGGTATAAAATTTAGTTTGGTAGTTTGATTTATGATTAGTTTCCAAAAATTAAGAAAGATAATAAAATTATTTTGTTTCATTTCCATAGGCTTGAGTTTACCAGTAGACAGCACGATGAAATACTTAGAACAAGTAGCAATTCAAATTGCAAGAGACATTGCGAATGGCAAAATAAAAATAGATAGAGAGAAAAAGGGACTTATACAGAAAATCACTGCTAACATAATGCAAATGGATGCGGTGAAGAATATGATCTTCAAAAAAGCCAAGGAGCAGGTCATGAAAGCTTCACGTGGTCTCTACCCAGCACCACTGAAAGTAAGTCGTAAAATAAATGCTACAGTTTTATAACAGGCCAGTTACTAAAAATATTGAATGGGTTGGACCTGGTGCCCAATTTTAAAACCATCCCATGTTACAGAGAATCCTTGAATACAACTTAAAACCAGTGTCGAAACATGAAAAAAACATCTTACTTTCAGATCCTAGAAGTAGTAAGAACTGGTGTTGACAAGGGCCCCAATGCTGGCTATGAAGCAGAAGCCCAAGGTTTCGGCGAGCTCGCCGTCACGCCTCAAAGCAAAGGTCTTATTGGACTGTTCAGAGGACAAACTGAGTGCAAGAAAAACAGGTTTGGAAAGTCCAAAGTTGATGTCAAAACAGTGAGTGTTTGAAAACATTTATAATCATATTTTTCTTTGTATTTTATTTAGCTTTACTTTAAAAATTTTGCTTTCTTTTTTCAATACTACATCAAGGAATACATAACACAATATATAGGTACGAAATATTTATAACTCAAAAACAGTAGTATTGAAGCACATCTTTCGATATACTAAAACAGTCTTCAAATTCTAAGTAATAATGTTCATATTTGCTTAGATTGGAGTGCTCGGCGCTGGTCTGATGGGAGCCGGTATTGTGCAAGTGTCCATCAACAAAGGTTACAATGTAGTCATGAAGGACGCTACTAACCCTGGTCTCTTCAGAGGTGTGGGACAGATCTCAAATGGACTAGCTACCGCTGTTAAACGGAAGAGGATGTCCGGGTAAATAATTTGTATTAAGAGCCCATCCAACCTCAGGTTTTTATCTCGCTCGCACCATACTACTCGCGGACTGAGTGCGAGCGAGACGGAGGCGGCAACAAATCGGCAAAAGTTTAGGTAATTGCTTTTTACGACGAAAATAAAGGTAATTTAAAAAAAAAACATAGTTGCTGCTTTATAGTTAGTTCAGTTAGTGTGCCAAGTTTCATGATCTAATTTGAAGTATTTTTTTAAGAGCAGCGGTTTATTGTTCGGTTTGGAGGTAACTTTGGATTTTTTTTCTATCGAGAAATTTTTATGAAATCGTGTTTTCGACTAACATAGTCGCTAACATTAATCCTCAACTTTAACATATATTTATTTCAAAATTAATGCTGCAGTAGTTTCGACATAACGGCGGATTTTGCTAAGCAATTTGACGACATATAGGCCGTTAAGAGTTTAACTGTTTCATAACCATTGAAATATTTGTGGTATATATTTTGTTTTATTCTGAAATATTTTGTTTAATTAATCTGTTATTTGCTTTTATTTACAGCCTGCAGAGGGACAAGTACTTGTCAAACCTGTTGCCGACTCTGGACTACGATAAGATGAAAAATTGCGACTGTGTCATTGAGGCTGTGTTTGAGGACATCAACATCAAGCACAAGGTCATCAAAGAGCTGGAAGCTGTAATCCCTAAACACGCGATCCTCGCTACAAACACCAGCGCTATCCCCATCACCAAGATCGCGGCTGGAAGCAGCCGTCCTGACAAGCTTATCGGTATGTTGCAATTATTTTTATTAAAAGAGTGCAATTGATAGATATATAAAATACTTGGGCATTAAAGTAAAGCGCCTGATCGATGGGCGAGCTATAGGCTTGCAGTAAAGACTACTAAGGGTAGATTTGAACGCAATCAGCAAATCTAACCTGCGTTTAAGAACTGTCAGTGTCAATATTTCACAACTTGGAAGCTGGTTCTGCTCCATAGGACAAACTATAGAGTCTAGACAATCAAATTGGTTGCTAATTTAATTACATAGTTTATTATTTTTATGACATTAATTTTACAATCTTGATTACTTTAACTCACACACTGATTTATTATTTGTTAAAATGTTAGGTTTGTAGTAGTTTACAATATTTATAAATATGTGAGCACCTTGATCTATCACAATAATAAATCTGTCATTGCTTCATTTTTAATTCTTTGTACCTATTGTAAAGTATTGTAGTATGTTGTATAGTAATTTTATGCAAGGTACCATTGTCTATAAACAAAACATAGTAAAAAATAATTCAAGAGTGTTATGGAGTTTCTTGCCCATTCTTCTCCATACGAAACTACATTTTGGAAATAGCAAATAGAATCGCCTATTATGTGTCGAATGGAAATAAATGTTTTGACTTAGAATTTGACCATACACAGGTATGCACTACTTCTCCCCCGTGGACAAGATGCAGCTGCTGGAGATCATCCGCCACCCCGGCACCAGCGACGACACGGCCGCGGCCGCCGTGAGCGTGGGCCTGCGCCAGGGCAAGGTCGTCATCATCGTGGGCGACGGGCCCGGCTTCTACACCACGCGCATCCTCTCCACCATGCTCAGTGAAGCCGTCAGGTACATTTACACGAACCCATACGAGCATAAACACCATAAAAACTAATTTTAAACTAGCTGCCCTAACAGTCCTTGCCCTGTTTAAATATCAATAAATCATAAAAACATCGAAAAAAAACGTTCAGTTTTTCCCGAATTTGAACATTTTCCGGGAAACTAAAAACAAATCTTACCATAACAACTTAATTCGGACTATTAGACACATTAAAAAAAAAAAGTCATGTTGGTCCAGCCCTTCCCAAATGATGCCCATACCAACGAACAGCATTTCATTTTTGGTTATAAGTATAGATAATGTGGGTTAAAATTTCGATTTGGATTTAGGTCTTTCTTAATCAAAAAATATTCTTCTGCTAGGAAGGGGTATTAATAGTGTAATGGATATGGGAGGCCGGGGGTATTACTATTGTAATGGGTATATAAATGATTCAATAATCTCCTTTGATGAATATGGATGCGAAATTGTTAATTATTAATGTAATTTTTTGGTTATTAATAACAGATTGTTACAAGAAGGCGTGGACCCCAAGACTCTGGACAGCCTGACTAAGAACTTCGGTTTCCCAGTTGGTGCCGTCACATTGGCTGACGAAGTCGGCATTGATGTCGGCTCACATATCGCCGTCGATCTATCTAAGGTTCTGCTCAAATAATTTGATATTCAATATGCAACTGTAAATTTATGACATCGATTTTTAGAAAATGTTCGGTTTTTTATAAAGCTTGATGTTGATATTTACAACTGATCATTGTAACCGTCATTAAATGTATTTTATTCAAAAAACTCTGAACTTAATTACATTCTGAATATTTTCAGGCCTTTGGTGACCGCTTCAGTGGAGGTAATTTGTCAGTCATGCCCGACTTTGTCAAGGCTGGGTTCCTGGGCAGGAAGTCAGGCAAAGGTTTCTACATTTACGAGAAGGGATCTAAGAGTAAGGAGGTGAACCAGGAGGCCGTCAACATCCTGAAGGAGAGGTACCCGCTGGAACCGCGCGGAGCCAACACTGCAGAGGACCAGCAACTGCGAATGGTATCTAGGTAAGAATTTCACATGGTACAGAACTATTTAATTTTATGAACATAGAAAATTATACAATACTGTTGCTGTTGTTGTTGTTTATTGTTGTACTGTTTTTGTATTGGTGACTCTATGACCACGAAAACTATCATTATTTGTGTTATAACAAGATATTTTCAATTTCAGATTTGTAAATGAGGCTGTTCTTTCATTGGAAGAAAAGATTCTGCACAGTCCCCTGGAAGGAGATGTCGGTGCTGTCTTCGGACTTGGATTCCCGCCGTTCACCGGTGGACCCTTCAGGTAGTATTTCATAATATACTAGACAGTCATTTTTATGTTATGTGAATAATTTGTGCAACATACATAATAACGTGTGTATTGTCGTCTTCCAGATGGGTGGATCAATTCGGTGCTGATAAACTGGTTAAGAAGATGGAAGAGTTCCAAGGTCTGTACGGGGCACCATTTAAGCCCGCTCAAACCCTCGTAGACATGGCCAGGGATGGCAAGAAGTTCTACAAAAACTAAATTTATCCATTATTTGTTGAATATTTTTAACTTGTTCAAAAATTCGTAGCCCCTTCCTGTGTGGCTGTCTGTCTATTTATCCAATTGGTACTGATATGTATTTGTAAGAAGAAATAAGATGTATGTAAGTGACCACCACCATATTGTGTAATTATTTATGCCGCTTGATATTTATCACTTTTTGTTGTGTGTGAATATTTATAAATCATTTTCATCCATAAGATTAAGTGAATATTACTTATAAGTACATAGATATGTAGGGAATCAAAAATAATCATTTTGATACATGAGAGTTTTACCGGTGTATAATATAAATTTTAATAAATAATGAATGTTGAAATCCTTATAGAGATTGCTTGAAAATTACTAAAACTGCCTTTGTATTATGTACACATAGATGAAAGATGTTAATAAATTATTTTATATCTATATGTCTTTATTTTTTATCTGCGTCTACTCCAGTTTACTGTAAATGAAGATCTGCATTTGGAATACTTAATACTAACCTTTTTGATCTTTAATTGATATAGTCCGCGCGCGACTGCTAGTCACAGCCTGAGGTATATGAGCGGCGAACCGGGGGAGGGCCCCATTGACATAATTGGCAAACTGCGTTAACTTGGCCTTTGTCTACCTCCCCTGCCTCACCGCTCTCATACCTCAGGCGGTGACTAGCAGTCGCGCGAGGACTATACACGAAACAGGAAGAAAGCATCGTTCGTCGTCTAAACGACGCGTCGTAGCGAGATGAACGATTATTTACATAAAAACCGGCCAAGTGCGTGTCAGACCACGCACAATGAAGGGTTCCGTAGCTGGGATGAACTTATCCCAAGAACAACGTAGCTGGGATGAACTTATCCCAAGAACAAACTTAACATTGTAGTTGAAAAACATGTTCTCCCATACAAAACGTATGGTAGAACATGTTTTTGCAACTGCAAATTTAAGTTGATCGATAATTACTTATTAACTAGTAGAGCCTACTTAGCTGTGATAGTTTTCCTTTTAATTTCGTTATATATACTACTGCTTTCTAACGATACCCCACACCATGGGATAGACGAAAAAAAAAAGATATCCCCCCTTAACATAGTATGGGAAGGTACCCTAAAAAAAATTATTTTTCATGATTTTATTTTACCACTTTGTCGGCGTCAGTAGTATGTATACTCATGCCAAATTACAGCTTTCTAGTACTAACAGTCTCTGCGCTAAACGGGGCACATACAGACAGACAGACGGACATGGCGAAACTATAAGGGTTCCTTGTTTACGACGGAACCCTAAAAATTAATAAAAATACTTATTTACTTTCTGGTTTTGAGCTAAACTCTTACATAAAAATAATATTACCTCTTGCCGAAATGGCTAGGGGTTGCCTTAATGGTTATGCATTAATTATCTAACAAAATAAGTCCCTAAAAGTGATAGTGTAGGTAGATATTTAATCGATCCAAATAAGAACGAATTCCATGAAAAAACAAAATGCTCTTCTCCACTAAACGCTTTGTGGGTTGATTAAACAAACACAGTATTGTTGTAACAATTACCTACTTAAACAGTGAAAACAAAATAGTTCAATAGGAATCTCTAGTATGGTAACCGATATAATTATCGATAGCTACATAAATAAGTTGATAGTACACAGTAATTTTATTCTTGTTATCTTGACGCGAATCCCAATAATTTCTCGTACTTTTCTCACAATCTTTGGGTGCGTTCCGAGTTACGATGAAATCGATTTGAGCGCGCTAAAACCCGTTCCGAGTTAGCGTGAGTGCGCTAACTTTGGTCTGTCAATGGTCATAGATGACGTCATGACATGCGCCATCTTGCGATAACGCCGACCATGCCTTTTACTAATATCACCGTGATCACTGTCAAAAATGACAGTTGACTGAACTGTCATTTTTGGTAGCGCTGTTGTTTTGAGTCGCATCATATCTATAAACTAACGTGGCTTTTTCTAAATTGTGCCTCTGGCTACCGTCGCCACATAACCAAAGAAGAAAAAGAAATGTCTGATGTTTATACATAGAATTAAGTAATGTTATAATTTTGACGTTGAGCGAGCACTGTACGCGCGTTCACGAGCGTTCCGAATTGATGACAGACCTCAGCTGTCATAATCGTAATATCTAAATCGGAACGCAAAATATTGATGTCAGCGCTGTGAGCGATTATGGCCTAACTCGGAACGCGGCCTTTATCAATTAATGCCTTCGATGATCTGACAACCTCGATATCCTTCGTTACTGTTACTGTTAAGACTGGTAGTGTGGGAGTTCTGTTAGTCGTTCGTGATAAATTAATCACGATAGATTTCGTAATTATAATATTATAACCCTATGTTGACTGTACGAATTTAAATACGTCCGTACCTACATACCTACCTACTTAGGAGCATACTGTTGCACAAATGCACCTAGGGCCCCCTAATCTCGATTTCCAATCCAATAATCTCTATTTAAAACTACATGACATACAGCCCCAACAGCATCAAAGCCACCGTAGCCGCAGAACTTCACTAAAACAATTTCCGTCATGAGAAATCGGTAACCATAACGGAAATGAATTATTGCCTTAGCGTCTGACCCTTCAGCTACAAAGCTCTGTTCCATCAAAAGCTTTAGATGTGTAATTACCCGCGATGACGCAAGCTCTCTCGGCTCTCGACTTCACAAGAGGCCGGGAGGTCTCAGGGGGTGGGAGGGTAGAAAAGAGGGTGGTCGGTCGCACCGTATCCATGGTTACCAAGCAGGGAGGCTGACTATTGCAACAAGTGGGACTTATAACGACATTTATTCTCAGCCTTTTCGTTAAGGGCCTTGTTCTGAAAGTTTTTTGTTATAAGTAGAGCAGCCTTTTCGAAGGATATATATAATAGTAGATCAATATACGATACCTAGGTACTGACAACGGAAGATGAAAATGAAGATGCATACCTATTGCCTGTTATCACTTCCTGCCCACAAAATAACCTAAGTAATTTAGGGCAACCCCCACCCATCCCCTTACGTGAGTAGATAGATGGCAACTGAGAGATTAAGTCAAGAGGATGGACAATTCGGATTCAACTTAAATAGGTACCTACTACGATAACGTACCTAGTGTACCTAGTCATTCAAGATCTCTGCTCGCTTTAGTATCAGCCCAGTGCCCACTATCTTAAATTGTCTTTAATTTCCATAAAGCTTTTGTTTTTGAAGGAGTTAGTCTTTATAATTGAAAATTTCCAATTGTATACAAATCAAATTAATCAGTCAAATTAAATTAATCAGCGAAACTCCGCGCGGATTAACTCGCAACAATGTGATGCTGCGTGTATGGAGGGATTGGAAGGGCATCGTTCATTCTGAGCTTTTACCGCTGGGCAGAAAAATAGATGCGGACCTCTACTGCCAACAGCTGATGAGACTCAAGCTAGAAATTGAGAAAAAAACGGCCGGAATTGATTAACAGAAAGTGTGTGGTCTTTCATCATGATAAAGACCACACACATCTATAATCACACAGCAAAAATTAAGAGAGCTTAGTTGGGAAGTGTTAATGCATCCACCATAATTAGGTATAGCCCTGACCTTGCACCCTCAAATTTTCACCTGTTTGGGTGTCTTTAGATTTCTTTCAGAGAGGACTGTCAAAATTAGGTACCTACTTGTCGCTGTTTTATGACAGAAGTCCCAAAATTTCTAAAACGATGGCATGGGATTATGTCACGACCTACAAAATGGCAACAAGTTATTGAACAAAATGGCACATAATACCTATAAATAATCAAATGTAAATAAACTACCTATGACAAAAAACTCCTGAATTTGGATGTAAAATACAAAAAAGCTTTTCCCCGACCTATTATAAAAAACAATAATAATAACAAGAAAAAAAAAACAAATAATATATAAATCATATCATTCGTTTGGAATGAAAAATAATGAACACTATCGCTAGTAATATATTAAGTCAATGAACATTATGAAAGTTTCTTACACGAGGTTTCCCAGGATCCGGCTGGCGGTCTTGGTTTAAAATGACCGTTTTGCAGATTCCTGCAACTTTTGAATGCAGGCTACACTTTATATTAGTAGATATTTGATAGAAATAACATAATAAATTGGTTTTCTCATAACTCATCCATTTGGCTTTGCCGTATTCGGGTAAAAAAACCCCTAAACAACATGAATGGTTAAAAACGGTTTATGAATGTAAGAAAGTATATCCGTCGACAATTTAAAATGTCTAATGTTGTCCTTTTATCTTCGCTCTGACATTTCAATAAATGGAACACTTTTCCAGCAGACCGGATTTTGTCAAGACCTCGCGTCGGGGTTAAAAGGAATTGAATCAATTGATTGCTCGGTCCCGGCGAGCGAGAATGGAGTGGGTGGGTTGCTCGAATAGTCCCTACTACTTGCATTTTTATAGAAGTTACTTCTTTTTTAGGGTTTCGTAACTCAAGAGTAAAAAAACCCGCCAAGTGCATGTCGGAGCACGCACATTGAAGGGTTCCGTAGTTGGGATGAATATATCCCAAAGACAAATTTCACATTATAGTTGAAAAACATGTTCTCCCATACATCTATATACGCCATGGTCAATTCTCCAACTGCAAATGTAAGTTTGTAATCCGGTAGTACGTTCTCGTGGGATAATTACCAACCTCCACGCGTTCCTGAGAAAAAGGGTCTAGACAGACTGACAGACAGTCAGACGGACAACGAAGTGATCCTATAAGGATTCCGTTTTTTTCTTTTGAGGTACAGAACCCTAACATATATGTAGGGAGCCCTTAAGTATCACTTTGTTGCTTGTCTGTTTGTCTGTCAAAACCCTTATTAGTAACGGGTAAAGATATGAAGTTGAAATAAATATCAAATATTTTGGCCTGCGATCTTTTGGACGGGTAAAAAATTTAAGCTTCTATGCCAACGCAGTTAAAGACAACGCAACATCATAAGAGTAGGTACTGTAGGTAGGCACTGCCCGTTGACCTAGCATAATTCAATTTAGCAGGAAGCAAGGTCTCATGGTATAAGTTGCTGAAATGAAATTATTATGTAAAGTATGTCAGAACATTAATTCGACGGCAAAGTTAAGTTTGTAATTTTTTGTTAAGCAATATTCGGTGCTTACCTCACTTGTAGTTTTTGGTGAAATTAGGTTTTGATTTGGTGCGGACCCCTAATTGTGCGCGCTCGGCTCGCTCGTGATTATTTATTTTAATTGTAACTACGGTCCAAAAGGTGCAATATCATATTTAAAATGTACGGTACACTCCAACTAAACAACTAAATAAATAAATACTCTTCCTCTGCGTAATCTTAAAAATAATCAATAGAATAGAATCAAGTCTTTTATTTCGTTAACGATCCGGAATAGTTAGAAACTATCGTAAACGATAGTTTTTCTTGACAAATAGGTAAATAACGTGCGTTACGTACAAATAAAGAGTATCAAGAGAATGCTCTCCGTCAGTGTTCATGCGCCGGAGGAGGACTAAGGTTGGTGCGAGTCGTAGGCGAAGGTCAGCACCACTTGATCACATTTATTTTGACACTTGACACAAAAAAACATGAACTGAAAGTAAATACTTTAACAATGTAGGAATGTGTTTAGCCTAAACCCTATACCAATCGATAATACCCAGTTACCCAGTGACATTTACATAATTATGCCTATAGATACTTGGTGCCTATTTAGCAAATGTAATGACTAATTACAAGAATTGATAACGTATGTAGGTGGTACAAAGGTACATGGAACCAATTAAGGCATTATTTGTTATCCAATAACGACAAATGACAGTTAAAGGCTATAATAAGTACGTAACAGAACCGGATATCCGACATTGAAACTAGGCTTAGAACCGTGGGAGGTCGTAATAAATCTAACTGGTGACACCGTATGTAACTTAGATATTATTGGTTATTGTGTCTCCTGTTAAATAAAAAGATTATGTTTATAAATGTTGGTGTGACTGTGCAATTTCAATCAACGCATTTTAATTTTATAGTTTTAGACATTACTGACTAATTTTTATTCGTAGGTTTTGAACAAAGTAACTGTAAAAAATAAAGACTATTGCAGTTCAGCTATCTAATTGCGTAAAACGTTTTCGTAAACGATTCCAATGAATTTGTTTCATTTTGACAGTTCAACAACATTCATTGCGTTTGTTTTTGTATTTACGTTGTTGAGCAGATTTTTTTTCTAACTTATGAAGCAATGGATTAGCAATTTGTTTCAAACCGATACAAATTGTGATAGATCGTGTATTACGCAATTAGGGTGCTGATCGGTTTATTATGAAAAATGTATCCAGCTATCTACTTAGTTTGCGATACCTATTGGTTGTATAACTAATAAGCAATAAGTGATTGTCGATTGCCGTCCTGAAGTCGTGACTATGAGTCATACATAAATACTACATAGATATTTACTAACTATAGGTCTTCATTTGGAAGTTATTTTATAAATATTATCTATTCTATTAGAGGGTCCTCCTCAGCATACATATTGAAAAAGTATAAAAATTCGTAGCTTCTTCCGGAGTTGTTTCTTTATGTATAAACTGTACCAAAGTATAGGTACTGAGGATTGTGCAGTCATTGTGTCATTTGGTGTATCTGCGCCTGTGGATGCACTCTGTGTTTGGACAGCGAACACGTTACGCTGCGCAGCTCAGGCGCGTGTTGTAGGAGATGCGTAGCAGCCGCGCTACGCTGCGTAGGCGTGTCGTAGCAGATGGGTAGCAGCCGCGTTATGCAGGATAGGTAAGTCGTAAAAGATGCTCAGTAGCCGCTGCTACGCAGCGTAGTCGCGTCGTAGGAGGTCCGTAGCAGCAGTGCTACGCTGCGTAGGGGTGTCGGTCGTCGTCATAGGAGATGCGGGATAGCTGCGCTACGCTGCGTAGTCGCGTCGTAGGGGATCCGTAGCAGCCGCGCTACGCTGCGTAGGGTTGATTTGATTCTTCAGACATGCCTATTTCCGAATGTGCGAAGTTGCCTTCACTGTTGTAAAAAAAAAACTTATATTCAACCTTGATCCATATGATGTTAGTAATAGTCACTAATTATACGCTATGTTAGTAACTAATAGAATACAAAATTTTAATTCATGTAACGTCGCTTATCATTAATGACCTTCAGAATGCCATTGACGCTCCCACGCACTCTGCGCATCATGGACGCAATCCTTTTTCGCAGGATGGTATTGAAACCATCAGTATGTGCTTCGGCAAACATTCCTGATAAGCTGCAGTAAAGTGGAAGCCTCAACAACATTCTGAAAGCATTATTATACTGAACTCTGAGGGCGTTGTATGGTCTTTGCGTATAACGAACCCACAGAGTGCACGTGTACGAAGATTGGCAAAAAGCATTAACAAGAGTTAGTTATACTTCTGGTATACGACGTGCAAACCTGCGGGCCAATTATTGCATTGGACAGCCAACGCCCTTCGCTCTCTTTTTATAATAGCATCATCATTGAAGTCCTCAGTAACTATGTGCCCTAAGTACTTAAAATCTAGCACCCTTTCAAGAGCCACACCTTTTAACATAAACGGTGGAATATGTGTTGGTTTTGGAAGCAGTTTTAATTCAACAAAGTGCACAAAGTAAAGTGCATTCGAACCCACTATCTAAACAGTCGATTCAATACAATCATAAATAACAAAATATTAATTCGACGAAGCACTACTTTAATGTTTGTTGTCGTTATCTACCATGTTTATATTTTGAGAAAATTATAACTATGACGAAAGAAGCGAAATAAAATACTATGATGCACACAACTCTACTTTTCGAACCACTCACTGTACTGCACCGACTTTAATTTTGTACCACATCGAATTACAAATACTATTATTCATAAACTTGTTCAGCTTCTGTTGGTTTCTACGATTCCGGAATAGTTATAGTCATGTTTATGATCATTTACCTTATATCTTACCTCTTTCAACCTTTACAACCGATATTATTATAATAATCTTAACATTATTCCGTATAACATAAAATTGTGAAGCGGGTTTCTTCTTGCTCTTTTGCTTTCCCAAAATAACTATTTCGCAATTAGTGATAAAAATGAAATAGTCATTTATCTGTAGGTAGTTAACAACAAAACCATTTGTAAAATCAAAGATACGAGGCAACGAATCATCCCAAGTCATTTACGAAATATTTGATAACTTGCTTGGGCAATTCATTCAAATTATCTGATTTTGTATGGTGTGCAACAATCTTTGGTAGGTACCAAATCCATCTATACTAATCTATAATACTTATAATAAACCTGTAGAAGTGAAAATTCTGTACATTGAAAATATAAAAAAAAAAATGGCAGGGTGTGTTACTAGACCGACACCGAACCCAAAAATGTGATAAAAAAAATTTTTGTCTGTCTGTCTATTTGTTCAGGCATCACGCAAAAACTACCGGTTCGATTATGATGAAACTTGTTATAATTATTCTTTAAAATCCTGGGCACCACACTGGGTACTTTTTATCCCGGAAAAGTATATACAATAAAAAACAAACTTAATTTTGCGGTTCGATCCCTAGACCCGATTACTGTACAAATCATAAGTTTGTCGTAGGTTACGTCACCCGCAGTGGAGTTCACTAAGGGGCGCTGCACACGGCTAAGATACTATAATATTTTATCTTAAGATACAATATTGCCCGCCATACAATTCAATGGACTATCACACACGACGAAGATAATAAATAATATTTCATATTTTCGTATCTTAAGATGAATTTGTATGGCTAAAATATTATAGTATCTTAGCCGTGTGCAGCGCCCCTAAGTTATGTTGTAAATGTAGTGCTGAAAGTTGAATTTGGCTTGCACCGTTCGCAGCACACGCGTGGCGTGCAAAGTAAAAATCTACTACAAAAAACTTACAGAACGCGAGGGATGCCGCGGGCAAAGATATCATATACCCTCTTAATCACCGCTAATGAGACACAATTGTTTTCTATTGTAATTAGCCACAAAGGGCCCGCGCCGAGACAGAAGTATTAATACCGGTATGCTCGATAGATAACGTTCTACACAAATAGCACTTTACACAAAAAACTCATTGATAAGTTTCGTCATCTTCGCGAGCGAAGTCGCGGGCAAATATTAATATTATAAAGGGGAAAGATTTTTTTGTTTGTTTGTACCGAATAAGCTCCGAAACTACTGAACCGATTTAAAAAATTCTTTCACCATTAGATAGCTACATCTTTACCGAGTAACATAGGCTATATTATACGGCCATAAATACGGAAGTAACTCTATTACTAATATAATAATATTTCGCGAAGGCTTAGACAAAGGTGTACCTAGCTATACTAGAGGTGTACCTATGATAGAGGTGTATGTACATTTCACCAGTCCCATGTAATAGGGGACCAGCCTATTGCTATCAACCAGGCACAAATCAACCACACGGGATCTGTTCCTGGCTATCGGGTTTTCCATAAAGCAAATAATATTTTGCCCGACCTGGGAATCGAATCCAGGACCTTATGCTCAGCAGTAGCGCTTGCGACCACTAGACCAACGAGGTAGTCATGCTCGAGGCGAGCATGACTCTTCCCATTCAATAATCATTTTTCATGTAATCATTGTCTTTTTCCTAGTTTTACTAGATGTTCCAGGCTACTATTCCCGTTCATGACGATTTCTGTAAGGTTTGAATCATTGAATGAATTCATAATATAACTAGGTACCTATATCAATAAAGTCATCATAGTTCTCATACTTGTTCATTATTGTTATTGTGTTGTTTATCCCGAATTCTATTCTATAAACATCACGCTGTATTCACCGAAAGGGTAGCCGGTTTAGCCAGGGGTAACAAACATTACGCCAATTAGTAATGAAAGGCCAGCCATTAACCGGGGTCAAATTCAGACTCCGAAGTAATTCTTGATGGAAAAATCCAATACCAATTTGACCGCGCTGGAAATCTAACCCAGGACCGCACGTTCAGCAGTTGCGCTTGTGAGCTCTAGACCGACAGCAGTCATGCTCGAATCGATGTTTGGCAGACAACGCCTGCTTATGTACTAGTTACTTACTACCGATTCCGGTTACTGATGCTGTCTTAAACTCAATGTCAACAACCCAGTTATTTCTTAAGAGAACACGTCACGAATTCCATCCTGCAATATGTTTTTTTTCTGGTAGGTTGCCTGCCACTTTCATATTTTCCAAAATTCCTTTGATAGGAGTGTTACATATGGCTGGGCAACCTTTGAACCTCAAAAATTTTTGCTGACCTTTCCTTAGCTAAATGCTCCCGTTCTCCGTTTTCAAGAATTAGTGAACCACGTCAAGACAGTATTGTTCGGAAGAATAATTGGCGGTTGATGGTGCTTCTTTATACTTACCTAGGATTAAGTAATTTTACTAGTAATCCTTGTGCTATGCTGGTGAGAAAAAACTTTTTTTCCCGATAAGTTTGAGACCATTTCGGGATACCTACTTACGAATTTTGTCTATATAAATCCGGTACCAAAGTAATAATAATTCATGAACTTAATAAATTGGGTAATTGTCTGTGGTCCCTAATTGTCGAGGACATCCTGCCCTTAGTGTTCCAGCAAAGTACGTAGGTACTTGTAACGCTAACGAGGCGACGGGTTTCCGTTATCTTACGCGTGGAGATGGAATGATATACGAATTCATGTTTAAATGAATCGTAACTTTGTTACCATGCATTTAATTATGAATATATTACTAACTTGATTAGCATTGAAAAAAAAACCGAACGTGGTCCAGTTGAAACTAAAATCAAACCTAGGTCAAGGAGTGTTTCACGTCTAATCTGATTAAATCAGGGTCTAACAATAATTTATTGTTACCGTTTTTATGATACCTGCTATTGCAATAATGATTACTTAGTTTAACTGTAGTATGATAAACCTACGCCTACGAATTATAAAATGTTAACTAAAGATAATTTTGTTCATGTAGGTTATCAGTTATTGATAAAGATTGGTAGCGTCATGAACGTATATAAATAAACAATAATCAATAATTGTCAATCAATCAAGAATACTCAGATCAATTTAATTCAATCGAGCAGAATTGCCACGGAACTCCTCAGTAAGTCTGTCAATACAAAAAATTTTAATAACCCGATATCGCTCTTACAAATTGGAAAGCTTTTGTAATAAAAACTCTCCTGAGTATACGAAGTACTTCACAGGTTCAATTCTTCTATTAGCATTCGACTTGACGGCTCATGCGCCGCGGCTAATCTTCTAAATGGAGTCAGCTACATAGTGAACAGTACCCTCGTATCATAGCTACGAGTATATAAAGGTTGCGAGAGTGGCGGCGGCGGGCGTAGTCCGACGCAGGCAGTGATTTGGGCGCACCGCGTTTTCGCGACCATACAGTATCGCGTAAATTCACGGACATTATTATCCGAAAGAAAATTAGTAACAATTAAGTAGGTGACGCTGTGTTTTTGTTGAACGTCTGCTGTTTTTGTGTTTTAAGCTTTTTTATCCTGACACATTTGGTAAGTGTTTGAAACGACAATGGTCTGAAAATACCTATTTTATTCTTAACTTTTTTTAACAATGATTGCATTACTAATATTGGGTTTTCTTGGTGGTAACTAAATATTTGGTACGGTGTTTTATGGTGCCTACTTACACTAAGTTTTAAACTATTGTATTTAATTACCACTTTGCTCTTAAGAAACTTCATAAATACGCCTATGAATCAACTAGTTCCTAACTACAACAAAACAAACCGCTTTACTAATTTCATACGAAAAATTTATCATATCGGGAAACACCTACTTAATTATTTTTATCTTGAAGTGTTAAATAACGAAATATTATCAATTATATCATTGACAATAACAAAATTCAATAATATCGAAACACAGCGTTTTTTTATATTAATCGCTGTGTAGAGTTTACTTTTTATCAAACGATATAAATTACCTAAAACTTATTTAATTATTTGTGTGTATTATTAAATAGACGATTTTCTTTCTGAATAGTCATTAAATTAATAAAGTTACTAGGTAATTGCTATTTTTTATTGGCCTTGGTATAATATAACTTTCAAACTTTTCTAACCCCGCCATGACATTCGTTTAATATCAAGGATATGTCAATAGTGCAAATATTAATTTATAACATACTGTAATCTGTTCTTTAATCTCGACCACCACTCACAATTTACGACCATTACAAATGGATCATTATTCGTATTGGTTCGTAATGTTCCAAAAGATTCAGTAGGCCAGTTCTTTTTTTTTGCAAAAGTGCAACATCTGAAAACGATTTATGGATCGATCGAGATCGAGTGCACAACCATTACTAAAGACTTTAGTTAAGTATAAGAGAATCTTTCGAAATGCCTACGTACCTACTACTTGGAATCCAGACTATAAAATAGTCCTAGCTTAATTTTGCAACAAACCTACCTATTCCAAAAAATGTTTCAGTACTGACTCACTCTAACTGCTTGATAAAAATCACTGTGAAGTAACTGTGACACTGTGAAGTAACTACCCACTCCATTTAAATTCAGTGGAAGAGCCGAAGAAGCAATGAATTCAACAGGTGGTTATTTAAAGAAATCCAGTTTTATCGATGTTAAGACTACACTGCTCTCCCGCTGTGATAGGATAAGGACTATAATATAAGGACAATGTTCTTTGCTCCATCTGGACAGGTCAACAAACTTTCATTCTTTCTCGTTAAAATAAGAATCTGTGGAACTATGGGTTGAATTAATTGAACAATTCGTCATCTTCCTGGTGTTTCCCAGCCCATTGATTGAATTACCGTCTGTAATTTCGTCACAGTTCAACTTCCCTGAATGCATGAGTTCTAAGTGACCTGGTTCCGGTCCCTAGTTGATTGAGTTGGAAAAACCGTAAAATCTTCTTTTTAGGTTGCATGAGGATTTTGCGAATAACTACAAAAATTGTTATCAGCTCTTGATTTTTATCTACTGGGTTAGTTTTTTGAATCATTTATTGAATCACTGATAACCGAAATTAGGTTGTTACTCCTGTAGTGAACCATGATTGTGTACTTTAACTACCAATAGCAAGTTAGAACAAACTTTAGGGTATTGGTTATTCTGAACCTTATTATTACAGTAGTTGCCTTATTATCATATTATTGTTCCTGCCTCATTTACCTTTCTATTGTAATTTCTATTAATTAGCCAATTACCTTTTTCAATGTCTCTCTTTTCCTGATGTTAATTAGGATAATAAGTTAGCGTTTCATCATAACTCTCTGTGGTCATTAACGAGCCCTTTGATTCGAGTGTCGAGTCCGACCCACATCGAGGTCGGTAACTGGAGCAACGAGCAACTCCTGAAATATAGTAACTTACATCAAAGACAATGTTAAAAGTCCATTAAAGGTTCGTTTATCGTTTCCATTATCGAGAACTCCGCCAAAACATCATGTCTATTAAAGGATTTTTAAACAATGATTTGAAATATTGGCTGTAGGTAATGTTTGACTCGTATTCGGTTGGTTCGGACATTTAACGATCCGAGGGTATGCAATTCGAGAGCTCTACATAACACTCCAATTTGATGGAGACTTGAGTTCGAACCACACTTGACATTTTCACATTGCGATTTGTATGAAACGATTAAAGCGTGTACCTATAGTTCTATCAATTCCTTCAAGATCTATCTTTATCTCTTTAAAATTATGGATTCGACCAAACAGGAATAAATTTTATCAGCGGAATAAGATCTTCTCTTCTGATTTTTTTTTGAATTTTTGACAGTTTCTCCATACGAAGACTGTCAGAAGAAAATCTTATTCCGCGGATATAAAATTGAATAATAGTTTTCCACTTGCGTTAAGGGAGGTCATGAATACGAAAAGAATACCTCTTCTATCTCTATCTATTCCACAATACATACATCAAAAACAGATTTTATATTCTAGACAACAATAAAAATAAGATTTAATAATATTTTAGTTTTAATTCTCAAACTTGTTACGGCTGTTTTATTGTCACGTCAATTAACTTTCCATACACCGGAAAAAACCATTGACGTTCAGTCGATTCATTCATTCTAAGTAAGTATGAAGTTTTGCTTCGTCAGTTACCTGTTACCACAAAATCAGGGATTACCCGTTTGGGAACTAACCGGTACGCAGCGTCACAGAGAGGGTTTTTCCTCGTATAGAATCCGCAATATTTATCATAAACTTTAAAAGAGGAAAGTGGATATACATCTCATATCCAAATAAATAACTAGTATGTCAAATGCGCTTATTAGAGAGGTCAGTAGAAGCAGCATTGACGTCACCGAAATTATGACGAAAAGTCACGAGGTCTCGATTTTTTTTAAATTGTTGTTGTTTGTACAAATTTGTCGAGGACTTCAATCCTCGCAATGCGTCATTAAATTCCGTTGATTACTGCCAAGTGGTTCACGAAGACAATGCAACTGATTTGCTTTATGTGTTTGCTACGGAATGACTTGGAACCATATAGCAAATAATGGGCTTTTGTTAGAGATCGCCATTATGACCTTCACAGGTTGTCTCAAAATATTCGCTCACAAGGTACACTTCTTAGTTGTTACCTTGTTATTTGTTCTCATTGCTGAGCACCTGCAAAGTCCGCTATTAAAGGTTTTATCTTGAATGTTGCTTTCACGTTATGCCTATGGTTATTCCCTATGGTAGGCAGCGGTGATATGTACCTAACAGTAAACCAGTTAAAAATTATATCAATAAACCGGGCATAAATCTAGACTACGGGGTGCTACTGAGTTTGTTAGGAAAAAACACGTTACCCAATTTGGGAATAGAACTTTGACCCTGAGCTACGCATGGGTACTTGTATACCAAATTTTTTGTTTTTATTTATCTCGATATTTTTATAAGGTACGAGTAATAGGTATGAAATTGCCTAAGTATTCAGAATGTAATGAAAAGTTATAACTAAATACTAATAGTAGGCTACTAGCTATTTGTTAAATGCACCACACATCGAGCCAATTAGCGACTTGCAAATTAAAAGTCAATTAATTATTTAAACTAATTAAACAGGATTATGTGGTTTAGAACCGTAACATCCGGTTTCTACACAATACTTCCGTTGGTTTTATAAAATATTATGTTCTTTTGAATACTTGACAGATTTGACCTTGAGTTATAATCGCGTTGACCACGTCTATAATTTTATTGTGATAATGAATAATTGAATTATATTAAACCATAGACATTGAGATCTTGGAAATGTCTCAGTCTTGCATTGATTTTACTTTAGGGTTCTCCAGTGTTTCACTTGAAAGCCTTTGGAGCTAGGCTAGTAAACTTTATTGCACTTTTCTTGATACTTACTAATAAACCAGCGACCAGTCGTTGTCGGTAGACCTGCTGAAAATATTCAAGATGAATAAAAAATCAAGTCCATTGAACGCCGTTTTCAAAATTCGGAATAACTAAGTAAATGACTACTACAGCAGTTTTATTTATTTTTGCACAATATACTTAATGTTTTCTTATCTACTCGTCGTATAACCGTCTCTAAGTAGTGGGTATGTAACATAATGAATGGATTAATCAACCTATAATAGAGTTACTGCACAAAATAAATGACCTTAGCGGAATCAGTGGTAATGAGCGAAGCGCCCGCTTCGCTGACTTTTTCAGCGATCGCGTGAGTGTCGGCTTGCCTTGGCCCTAAACCTACCGATCGATGCTGTGAATCTGATACGTTTCGATGAATTAAACATGCTGTTGTGGGAGCCCTCCGCCTGGAGAAAAGATAAAACGAGTGGAGTAGTGAATTATGGCCACAATCTCATTGACTAGCTTTATAAATCCAGCGTTGGTTTTTCGCACGCTCTGCTTTGCAAATAGGTACTTTTATTGACTATTCTATTTTTCCCTCTTATTTTATGAATCGGTTTAAGTAACCACGTAGTGTAATTACCTGAGTAATGTGTATTATTTAATTAGAAGCTGACCTAGCGTCAGGGTATCTGTTCACTGCGGAAAGGCTAGTAGGTATTGGACCTAGATATAGGTAGGTGTAATGTTTTGTGTAGGTTTAGTAGTAGTTGTAGTATTAGTAGTTTAGTTCAGTGATAACCATATTTTGTTCTTTTGTGGAGAGAAGTCTAACATACTGAATTTTCGATCAGATTCTCTATTAGTAGATACTAATTACGTTTGCGTGTTTATAACTATTTGAACCGCTAAATTAAACTTAGGAACAAATAGTACCTAGATCTAGATAGCAACGTTACCAACAGTCAGCTCTCATAATAGGTAAATGAAGTTGCATTGCCTGCATTCACGCGGGCACTCGGAGTCACCGAACTGTAAACGGCTCCTAGCAAATATTAAGTGAGTACTTACTTAATTCGTGAACATTGAATCAAATAATGTGTTCTAAGAAATTATTTATGGAATAAACTTTTCAATCAACAAGGCTTGACAGGCTTGACACAGACCTATAGGCAAGACAATTAGTAAGTAGTAGATTTGGTATCACCGCTAGGAAAGGACGACCGTTATATTCTCAGCGATAAAGCCAAAATAAATAAAACGTATCAGTAAGGTTTGTGTCAAAAACTGTTAGTAAACAGTGGAGGCAACGAGGTCCATGCATAACCTCGCACCACTTGCTCGCCGGCGCACGCTCGCGGCTTGCGCAAGCGGCCAAGCGCACGGAGCGCCTGCGCCTGCGCCGCTCTCTCGGCATTGAACAAGGACCACCGATTCAAGTCTACACGCATTATTTACCTGACAACCGGTAGCATTTCACACTGACATTGAACGTGTGACATAATTAGTCTGATGTAATATGTGATATTGATACGGTCAATGTCACCAGCAAACTGGTAGGACGAGTATCGTAATTAGTTATTAATAATTACTGTCACCGATCAACTAAATGAGCATAAATGTTGTATGGGCCTATCTATAAAAATAAACCTTATTTTAGGAGCAATATTGAACTAGTAGATGAAATATATAGTCAGTCTAAAAGGCAAATCACCACAATACACCTCTGATGACCTCTGTTTAACCCTTCGGGGATTACAGGCGTGATGTTATATAAACATACATAACATGTTAATGTCTCAAGACTAGAAAAATGGTCTCTACAATTGCTCATAATATTTAAACAACTAGTCCAGTGAGTTATCCTGTAAATACTATACCGTTATTATCAAAGATATAAATATGTCGTAATGCGTAGGTACCTTCCGGTACTTTACTTTACCAGAATACCTTCTACATGTTTTTCTCTTTCTAGCTGCCACAATGTCGGATCAGGATACAAAACTCAAATTCGGTTTGTGTCAAAAAAATATGCGTTGAGTAAATGTTTTAAATATTGCTATCTCATATTTAATTTGCATATCGTTATCTGCAATTTCGATTCCGTTTATTTTACACGGTAATTGTTCATGCAATAAGTGTAAGTAACGTAAATGGTACGCGACGTAATTGTTACGATCTAAGTACCTCTATGTACCTACTAAAATTGTACACATGCTTCAACACGCCTTGCTTGTAATGTAAACACTAAAATGGCTCCTAGCTAAGTATTATTATATGTACTGTAACTAACACTTAGAACAACTACTTATGCTCTTTGTCAGAATTAGATTGTAGTTTGTATATTATATAATGCTAGGTGGATTTAGTAGGTATTAGGCTTAGTAGGTTCTTAGATACATCCCTACCTCAAGCCACCGGGGATTTCAATTAATTGAACTCACTCTGTCACTCTAGCTAACTCTGCCTTTATTTTATTATGCAGGCCTATTATAATTTCTGCTTAACAACTTAACAAAAAGAAAAATCACAATGATAATATAAATAATGCATGAACTCATGAGCTTCGATTTGCCTGATAGCGTAGTGGTTATTATTCTAACGCTTCGTGTTAATTATTGAAATCTGCTTTATGTTAAGGGTACCTAACCTCATTTTCCGCAATTACCAAATAATTAAGACTTAATAAATTAAGTATGCCTTTATTACTTATCTACCACATCACATTTTTTATGGCGACACGAACAATACCTAGTATATGTTCTATAGCTGATGCTGCGTGGCGGTATTATAAGCCATTTACCAAAGTCCACTAGCACTACGGTCATCAGACCGCAAAGCTCCACTAGGGTCATCTTCCTTATTTTTCTTACTGTACTAAAGTCCCTTAAAATAGGATTGTATATAACGCAGTCACTTATATTTGTTTATTATAATTATTTCAGAAACGATGGAGGCCGGAGATTTCAAAGATTTCGCGAAGGCGATGACTGATTACATTGCCGAATATTTGGAAAATATCAGAGACAGGTATTCTTTTATTTTTATTCAAACAGCTATAGGTACCCGAATGGAGTTTAAAGTAAATGATATAGGTAACTAACTACTATACTATGTACACTAAATATATATCTACTTATATTATATAAATAAAAATGCAGCAGCAACAGCATTGACAGCATTGTTGTGTTCCGGCAGTTAGAGGTAAGATAGCTAGTTCCTCTGTGGTTGAGGATTCCGGGTGAAGCTCGCTTCCACTTACCGTCAGTTGAGATTCAGGACAAGAGCTTCCCCGTTGTGGTAAAAAATAATAATATTGAAATGCTTTTCGTTGGTTGCACTTCACAACGGCTGGATCTATGGCAAATATTTGTTTTAAAATTCGTAATAGTTCGAATCAGGTTTTTACGGAAAGAAAAAAAGTTGCCGGAAAAACTGAAAGTGCATTTTGTATGATTTATTGACACATACAAATGATTACCTGAGTCTGGTTTAATGAATCTATTTTTTTTATTTTGTAATGGAATTTGCAGAATATTGAGTAGCACTTGGTTCTTCAACATAATCTAAAAAGATACTCTATATCTAAACGTGATGACTTGTTATTGGTTTCCCGTTCATTTTGGATAGGACAACGACGTCTGTCGCGCGGGTCAGTTAAATTAGTACGAGAAACCAAATTAAATCGGTACCTTATGTACCTAACCTAAGACTAGACAGCACTGAAGGATTTTAGAGTCTCTATTTATTTTCCAACATCTGTGTTTCAGGCAAGTAGTCCCGTCTGTGAAGCCGGGTTACTTACGCCCGCTGGTGCCGGAGCAGGCTCCTGAGAAGGCGGAGCCCTGGACCGCGGTGATGGCCGACATTGAGCGCGTGGTCATGTCCGGGGTCACACACTGGCACTCGCCGCGGTTCCACGCGTACTTCCCTACCGCTAACTCGTACCCTGCCATCGTGGCTGACATGCTGAGCGGGGCCATCGCCTGCATTGGATTTACTTGGGTATGGTTTAATTCATACGTAAGGTTGAATATAGATCAATGAGATGGTAGAGAAGTTATAAGTTTACTGTGCCCATACTGGTGGCATACAATTCTGCATTGGTACTTAGGTAGTAAAGCCAGTGTCAATGCCACATACGGCACACAGGTAAGTAATTCGAACAAGGAAAACCGGTTGTATGACTGTCATATTCGCTCGTAGGTATTTTTTGCATAAACATAATAAGTAGGTAGATAAGGTTTTTTTTCAAAATCGAAACTCCTAACCAGAAGCGTAACTTCAGATCCGAGGAAATTGGGCTCCCTTCCCCCATCAAATAGGGTTTTTTTTTTTTCAAATTCATGTAAGTAATAACCCATACTTACCTATTATTTTCTTCGGATAATAATATTTTTTACTAGCTTCTGCTTGCGACTACGTCCGCGTGCTTGTTTTAACATAAAATGTATCCTATAGCTGCTCCCCCCCCGTTTCTATAACCTTCCTCTAGAATGAATTTTTCAAATCCGTTCCAGAGATTAGCGCGTTCACAAAAACACATAAACAAACTCTTCAGCTTTAATAATAGTATCCTAGACTATGTGCAACTTTAGTATGAATAATTGATAATAGTACTTATAACACAGTGCCGTCGCTGGTCTATGTGGCTCCCTATTTTATCGCTAGCGGTAGTTGAGACATGCTACAATTAGGTTTGGCAGTAATAAACTTTAGAACCTTGGATGCTAACGCGAGCGTACCGAAATTGAATAACTTTATCACCCCGCCTCGGGCAGGTTAAATCTTTCGACCATTCAAAAATAATTAGGAGTTACTTTGTCGACTTACTTACGTAGAAAAGTTTAAGAATGAAAAGAACCTAGGCGAAAGTTTTAGAACCCCGCCTAAGATTGGTTAGATTTTATTTTGACTATTCATAGTATGAATTAGGACCTTATGCCTTTTTGGATTGCAGTGCACTTTCTCCTTAGCTTAATATGTTCAGCAGGCCTTCCAGTCCGGACACTGAGTGGGGCCCACAAACACCTCGAGCCCGGCACCACTTTGCCTTAACACCTTAGTAGTTACGCCCCTCATGCTCCTACCACCAAAATACACACCAAATACAATTTTGTGCATGCATTTCAAACGTTATAAAAATGACGGTTTCGTTGGTCAAGTGGTCACAAAGGCGACTGCTGATCTTGGGTACTGGATTGTTTTCAATACCCAGGTTGGGAAAAGAGTTATTGGATTTTTATATTTGGAAGTAAGTACTCCGTAGCAGCCTGGGGTTTGAATTTGTGCCCAGTTGATGGCAATTGGCTCGCTCTCCTTTAGATAAGTACGTAACGTAACTCGCGAAATGAGGGTGTACATCTAGACCTCTGCATTCTCCTTCGAGAAGTAAGATGTAATCGCGTAATGTAATGTAGGTACCCTATGCATAATACTAATAAGACTTCGAAAATTCCAGATTGCGAGTCCAGCGTGTACAGAGTTAGAGGTGGTGATGCTTGACTGGCTGGGCCAGATGGTGGGCTTGCCCGAGTCATTCCTAGCCCGCTCGGGAGGGGAGGCCGGCGGCGTCATCCAAGGCACCGCCAGCGAAGCCACGCTGGTCGCTCTACTGGGAGCCAAGACGCGCACCATGTTACGTGTCAAGGAACAACATCCTGAGTGGACCGACACCGATATTCTATCGAAACTCGTTGGTTATTGCAACAGTAAGTCGTCCATTGCAGTAAAATAAATCAACATCATCTGCGTAGCCTTTTTCCAAATAGGTATGTGGGGTCGGCTTCCAGTCGGCTGTACTTTACATGGAGCCATCTTGTATCTGACCTACACAACCCAGTTACAGGGTAACATGATATCCCTTGTTAAGACTGGTTGTCAGACTTTCGGGTTTCTGTTCTAACTACCCGTTACGACTAAGATCAACAAATAACATTCGTAGATCTTATCTCAGAGGCACGGAGGGGACTCGGTATGTAATGGATGGACAGGGACACCCATCCACGAACCGGCTGTAACGGCTGTTATTACTTAGCCACGAGCCCCTCTTGTAATATAATATTATTTTAAAATAAAATATGTAAAATGCATGGTAAATAAGCTACAAAAGGAGATCCCCAATCACCGACAAAAACGTTGAGCAGTTGTCCGGCAATACGTTAATTTTTTTTTTACTTCTTTTCTCAGAGCAAGCCCATTCTTCTGTAGAACGTGCTGGTCTCTTGGGCGGTGTGAAGCTTCGCGCTTTACAGCCCGACGGCAAGAGGAGCCTTCGTGGTGAGACACTTAAGGATGCCATCGATGAAGATGTTCGCAACGGCCTTATTCCCTTCTATGTATGTTTTTTTTTGCTTTTTCCCTAACAATAAGACTAAAATGATAATTATGTTACTTACGTTATACCTGTAACATCATTATTGCAGGTCGTGGCTACTTTGGGTACAACATCCTCATGCGCGTTTGACGCCTTAGAAGAAATCGGCGAGGTGTGCTCCTCCCAGAACATTTGGCTGCACGTGGACGCAGCCTACGCCGGCTCCGCATTCATCTGTCCTGAATATAGATACCTCATGAAGGGCGTTGATAAAGCGGATTCCTTTAATTTTAATCCGCATAAATGGTTACTGGTTAACTTCGATTGTTCCGCCATGTGGCTTAAAGAACCGCGTTGGATTGTCGATGCTTTCAACGTTGACCCACTATATTTGAAACATGATCAGCAGGGATCGGCCCCTGACTACCGTCACTGGCAAATACCATTAGGACGTCGTTTTAGAGCGCTCAAGTTGTGGTTTGTATTACGGCTGTACGGCGTTGAAAATCTTCAGAAACACATCAGAAAACACATTGCGTTGGCTCATCTTTTTGAAAAACTGTGCAGTGCTGACGAAAGATTCGAAATTTACGAGGAAGTTACTATGGGACTTGTCTGCTTTAGACTGAAAGGCGATAACGAGCAAAACGAAGAATTACTTAGGCGTATAAACGGTAGAGGCAAAATTCATTTAGTTCCATCTAAAATTGATGACACTTATTTCCTCAGGGTAGCGATTTGCTCCCGCTACAGCGAAGAGAGTGACATTCATATATCTTGGGAGGAAGTAAAGGCTGCTGCAGATGAATTACTCAAAGGCCGTTAAAAATATGTTGCTTTTGTCCATTCAGCAATAACTCTGACGTTAAAAAAACGGATTTATTACCTACTTCGAATAATTTTTTCCATTTCGGCTGTTTGCAAAATAAAAAATTGTAGGCCTACTGTCTGTCCACACGGTGCGACGATGCAACCGATGTTTACGCGTTGTGAAACGCATCGTGTGGACACTAGACAGGCCAAAGGTGCTGATGAACCTGAGCATTCTCGAAGGTAACCGAATAATGAGCATTCGTTTTTAATAACAACGAAAAGAGCCAACCTACGATACGTGCATACCGTGGATCATCATGGCCGTTAGCTGTTGATTTCCTAGAATGCTCCTGTTTCACCACATGCTTATGTCGTGTGAAAAATGCTCACACAACATGAGAATTTGTTTTACTTAATGTAGCATTCGCTAGAATGCACATTACAAGTCAATGTTCAGGTTTATTAACTATTTTCAATCGAAGTGCTACCTAGAGTTACAGACGCCTGCATTTACTGGGCACCCCTCACTCATACAATATTACTTAAGGAAAGAGGGGTAAATGATTAGTGCAGCTGTCACAACAAATGTTATGTACCTACTTACTACGTACCTACACCCTAAATGAAAGTTATTGAAATAAGTACTTATTTATCTATATTTTATGTTAGACTTTATTATATTAGAGGCACAGTATAACTATAATAGCTGTGATAGGAGTGTTTACTAAAATATTTAATTGCCGTAAAAGACAATAAATTCGATAAGAAATTAATATTATGTCTGATGTATGTGACTTCCAAGGGTAAGATTCACAGAGAGCACTTTGACTTTACATTACAAGGAAATTAAGCGTCTCATGCGAATATGAACTTTATTTGTTTAATTAAAGTTCATTTTCGTATGAAACGCTTGCTCAGATTAGCATAAACGAATGTTATCATTAAGAAACATAACATCACGCCTGTTTTCCTCGAAGTGTTAGGTATAGAGGTGACCTATAAATAGTCCACCCACATTTCGCCAGTTATTGAATATGAAATTTTGTATGAATTGCTTACTTTAATAAAGTCGAAGTGCGGTCTGTAAATCTTGCCCTAACTTTTGATGTGAGCAGAGGTTTAGTTACTGTAGGAGTGTAGGTAAAGCAACCGGTCGCCACTTTTTTTAAACTATCTATCATTATCAGGCCCTACGTAAACTTACAACAAGCCCACATAAAGTATGGTTAGCAACGAAAGTAACACTGCATTTTTTTATCATAATATTTGCGGGCCCAATATTAGATAATAATAACATGAACGTGTAACATTACGGTAATAACATTATGCTAAGAAACAGTGTATTGAATAATTTTGTCTATTTAGTTGATATTTAAATATTGATTTTTGCTGCTGACTGTACTTGCCTACTCTGGATTATGCCATATTGATCGGCAATTGTTACATGATACATATTGTGGAGACAATAATAAGACAATAAATGAAAATACTGGCAATACTAGTCCATAGAAATATTTTGAAACTAGAAATTAAACCTACCATCGATTTTTTTAAACATACTAACTTTTTCCCATAAGTTACACTAAACTTCAAATAAAACAATAGAAATTTGGAAGTCGACCCCAAGATACCTAGTTGGAAAAAGGCTACTTAGATTGATTGAAATAAATTCTATCATCGATTTTTTTCAAACAAACTTATTAGTAGTGATGGGTCGACTATGGATTCTGCCGATCTTTGACTCTATATAGTGGATCAACTAATGGATATATTTGATTGAATTTTTGTATGCAGCTACTGGGAACGTCATTAGATATAGGTACGAAGTTTAAATTAATGACGTATTATCGTTCCCACATTCTATAAGAGCAATATAATTTTATAGATCGTCACATTCATGTACACGTATAGTTAGTATAGTGTCGATTGTTGCCTATCGATTGAGTGAGTTGTGATAATTTAATTATTGAATACTTCGTTGATGCCTTATTGAAAGACCAATGCGAACAAATGTTGCATTCTCCTAACTTACTTACGCAAGCGTAGGTAGAAGGTACAGTCAACCGCAAATCAGTGGCAACAATTTGACATTGCCAGCGCCTTTATATGGTAGCGCTAAGGGGATCAGTGTTACTACTAAAGTGCGGTTAACTGTACCTACTTAAGGTGCCGCCAAAACTCTTTGGTACCTACAGTATTTTATCTCACGAAGCGACGCGCACTTTACTTGTGGTTAACAAGTGTACAAACACGCTGTGAATGTGTGTGGAAGCGCAAGAGCTCTCGGTACCGTCTGAAACACAGGCGCAGTCGGGTATGTGTATGTACTATGTGCTGAAGCTACCCCTCTTCACGCACACGTTCACATCGTGTTTGTACACTTGTTTACCACAAGTAAGCTGCATGTCGCTTCGTGACATAAAAATACTGTATCAGTTTTATTTTGTTGTTTCTTCTTAGCGGTTTCATTCTCCAAATAAAGGTACTTACCTATTCTACTTTTTGTTCGGCTAACGACACCTCGTTAGCCCACATTCCTACTTATTTTTAGATTGTATTTATTTTTATTTATAAAAAATAGATACCAACCCTCATGTATATTGTCGGTGTGTAATGTTTATTTACTAAAATACTTATTAAAACTATATGTGTCTATTTAAAATATAGCTGTTTGTTATTTATTATAATTACTGTGTAATAAACAATATCATAAAACATTTTTCAAGATTATTATTTCGAACTCGTGTAAGTACCTACCTTTGTACTCGTAAAGGCTCGTACACAATGTCGCGATATCGCGGGCGCGGCAAGGGTAAATTGGCAAGGGGAAATTGTTTATTCTGTAAATAGGATATCGGAATCACTTTTAGTTCGCTCTTCGAACTATAGCAATGGATTAGCAATCGGTTTCAAAACGATTCAGATTGTGATTGATCGTCTATTACGCAATTAGGGTGCGTGAAATCAAAGATTTATGACAGGGAATTTAAGTTATTTCTAAGGTTCCGAATATAAAAAATTACGGAATCTTTATAAGATCACTTATGAAGGTTCCGAACATATTATGTGCGCTTGCACATGGTGTACTTTTTGTAGATCCTAGAATCCGTTAGAGTTTTTTTCTATGACGGTATGACCTACATTTTGCAGTACACTATAAATATACATTTGATCACTATTGCTTCTTTTAGCTGCTACAAACGGCTGAAATGGTACGGTTGTAGGTACGTTTTATGATCACTTTTTTGTCCGTCTGTCACAGAGACATCATACACTTTAGAAACACAATTGAGGAAGGAATTTTTGAGGACTGAACATCTGAAATGAATATAATTATTAACGAACAAACTGTGTTTCCCTTTGGGCAAAGTTTTCTCCTAAACTATAAATAAACACTGAACTTAAATGCAAAACAGCCTTCTTGTAGGTCTTGTAAAAGCTCTTTAAACGAAAATAAAGAAGAAAATGATTCTCTTTTCGCTTATGTCGCTCTATGGTGTTCCAAACGTCATCATAAAAAGTAAAAGTTTTCAAATTCGAGAGTGATGTAATTTTTAAAAGTTTTAGATGGCATAATTTATATCTGCAATATCAGAATGAAATTTTCACGTATTAAACTAATGTGGAATGGGGACATTTGGAATTTTATAAGGAATCTCAGGTGTAGGACAGGGCACGGTTTAAATATAGCGTTGACGACTGGTCAACGACAGTTTGGTAGCGCGGTGAGCCCAACGGGACAAGAACAATGTATTTTAGACTCGTGCAGCATCAATCCCAACTGTAAGGAACCACGTGTCATCATTGTGGGTGCCGGAATGGCAGGCCTGTCAGCAGCACATCGACTCGCACAATGCGGTATAAACAATTTCCTGATTCTCGAAGCTAAAGAAAGGTATGCTATTGTAAGTTAATGTTTTAGAACACAAAATATAGATACCCAAATATTATTTTTTGTTGTAGTACCTATCTATATACCTAGTTATGTACTTTGATAGCTAGCTAGCTTTAGCTATGAACCCAATTAGGTTATGAATTTAATATAGCTCTATGCCAGTTTATTCCTCCGGCAGCAAGTGAGTCGTAATATCATAATCTGTCAAACCTTCTACTAACATCGGTCAAACTTACCAACCGTAAGAACTTTGAGGCAGTATATAAGGATCGTACGTTAAGCAGACGAATCCAATAAAATCCCAATCTTTACTTACTAATAAAAATTAATTTTACAGACCTGGAGGACGAATTCATTCCTGTTGGCTTGGAGATGCGGTAATCGAAATGGGAGCCGAGTGGATTTTTGGTGCATGTTTACCGAACTCTGTATACACGCTGGCATCGCAAGATAGGCTTTTACAGCAACCGTTACCTCGCTTGGATGCGTCAAGAGGCTTATTTTGTACCAGCGAAGGACGAGCAGTTGACTTGCCAGTAACGATTACGGCTTATCATACTTTTAGGCAAATAGAACAACAAGCAGCTAGTTTATTTCGACTCGGCGGGGAAAGGCAACATGGAACTCTATTGAATTTTATGGGTTTACGTATACAACAAGAATTACACAATTTTCCTGAAGATCAAAGGTATGATGCCGCTCGCGTCATGTTTGGATTGACTAATATTTTAAGAAACAAGTGTGGAGATGATCTGTCCCTAGTCAGTGCTGATCAGTACGGCAGTTATATTGAGCTTCCTGGTGGCTCCGTTCGAGTTCCTTTAGGATATGTCGGAGTGATGGCACCATTATTGCGCGGCCTTCCAGATAATTGTACACGCTATAATAAGCCAGTGACCGTAATTCGATGGGGACAAGGCGCAACTGGCGAAGGACGTGCAATGGTTAAATGTTGTGACGGAGAAGAATTGTACTCGGATTATGTTATAATTACAGTATCTCTTGGATGTCTTAAATGTCAAGCCGACAAATTATTTGCTCCACCGCTACCATGCTGTAAACTAACCGCGATATGTAATTTAGGTTTTGGTCTAAGTGATAAAGTATTTCTAGAATATGCCGAACCTTTTTGGGTATGTCAGGAAGGAAACCTAAAGCTCGCTTGGTCGGCAGAAGAACTGCAATCCAGAAGTGATTGGACACGAGGAGTGTGTGCAATAGATGAACTACCAGGCAGTAAACATGTACTATGCGCTATAATATCAGGTCAAGAAGCGGCTATAATGGAATCAATGGCAGATAACGACGTCGCTGAAGGAATAACCCAGATACTGCGCAGGTTTACTGGTAACCCGTGCCTTCCTTATCCACAAATGATGTTACGGTCTAAATGGGCTTCAGATCCACATTTCTGCGGAGCATATTCTTATATGAGTTGTTGTTCCACGGTGAGTCACCAATGCGAATTAGGAACGCCAGTGCCAGGTCCGTGTGACCCGATGCCACCCATCCTACTATTTGCGGGTGAAGCTACAGTGCCCGGATATTTCGCCACAGCACACGGAGCGCGATTGAGTGGTATTCGGGAAGCCGAACGTATTATATTACTAACGAAAAAATTCGACGGTCCTCCAAAACATCCTGCGTAAAAGTTAATAATTTTAGATATTGTATTTCTATTGTTTTGTCTATAATTATGTTCTTTTCTGTTTGAATGATGCTGTTAATTTCGAAAACTCGTTTTATTAAATGTGGTTGACCTACTTGCTGCATTTGTCTGTTGATTTAAATATTTAAAAAATACTTGGCGTATACCTGGCGCTTCCCTTACTAGAATCGTAAGTTTGCTGGCTGGACATCTTCTCAAGATGTACCTCCTGATGATGTTCCTTATGTAAGTCTCGAAAGTAGACTTGGTCCGCTCACTTGCCGCGTTCAAATCGAGTTCCGTTCACGTATGGCGCGCGTGCTCGCTTGGGTCGCTCGGCTCGAGAGTGCATGTGCTCGCTTCGGTCTCTCTTTTCATGTGTAATTCACTCCGTTTGAGATATTATGGGTCGATTTGCGCTTGTTGTGAGTAATGGCTCCGCTCACTAGTGTGGTGAGTGTGCTCGCTTGGGTTGCTCGTTCTGAAAGTGGGCACGCTAGTAGCGTGCTCACTTTCAGAAGACAGCGATCGTAGCGTGATCGCTGTCTCATGCGTGTGCTACTTTTGCTTGCTGCTTTCGTAGATATATATGTATTTGCGGTCCAATCGTTTGACTCGTAAGAAGTCGTCACAGTTCTTACTTATCTAAGGTGCGGATGATAGTTCTGTAACAGATCTTTAACAGTCCCTACTCCCTAGTCAGTGTTAGCTATTCACAAGTTTTAAGTAGGGGAGATACGGGCAAGACGGGTTGGTGGGCAAGACAGAGTACCCGATCTTATAAAGACTTCTAACTGGACAATCACGTTCGTTCTAGCTTGTGACGATGCGGCCCCATGATGGCTGTCAGTGCGCCCGTTAAGTCATTCATTGAGTCATGTGTTTTTTTGTTTATCCAGACAAAACTTATTTTGGGCACTTTGATTCTAATTTTTTCGATTCGTTTGATACGTGTTCGGTGTTTACTACGAAAATATTAGTAGTTTATATTAACTTCGCAGTTATTCTCATTCGTCAATGATTACACCAGCACGCACGTAAGAGCTTGTTTATTTCTGTAACTTGTATTGTTTTTCGTATGTAGTTTTTTTAATACAATTAGGCTTACGCGGGTAAGATGGGGTATGAGGTAGATAATAGTAAACAAAAAAGAAATGAAATCAGACAGTTAAATTATAAGAAGACTCAGAAGATGGCTACAGGAAAGAAAAGTAGAGTGTTAATAAAGAAGAAAATGATGCACAATCGCAGATCATTATAACGACAGCGATAGTGACACTGAAAATACCTGTGTGTGCTTGTATTGACCTTTATTTGGATTCAAATGAAGGCTGAGTTGCATTTTCGATATGTGGCTTATTGCTAGTTGGGCACATTGCTCCTGTGCTGGCGTGGATGATGAGGATGATGGATGAAGCACATTCACCTGCGAATTTTGCATATAATGGTAGAGGAATTGGTATAAGCCATCTTGCCCCATAGGGTTACCCCATCTTGCCCTACCCATGGGGCAAAATGGGGTGGTGGGACTTTTTTTATTTTTGACGAAGCGGAACACACTCAGCTCAGCGGAATATTGGTCTTTTTTGTACAATATAAAACAGATTCCGGAAAAACCTGACCTTGTCAAACTATGTGGTGATCTCCAATTGAAATTAACTGTAGACTCTAAATCAGATATAGATGGGTGTATGTTGTGTGATGAACTCATAAGTCTGAAATCTTTTTTGCCTGATCAGAATGTGGCTACCCCTGTTTTTGTTTTAAATTTTATAAAAAGATCGCAACTTACAAGAACTGTATCCAAATGTATGGATAGCAATGCGCATATTATACCTGTCACGGTTGCTAGTGGGGACAAAAACCTATCTGCCATCGACAATATCGCAATCCCGATTGACAAACTTGGCAACTTTGTCAATCGAGAATGAAATTGCTGAAAACCACGATATTGACAAAAAAATAAAAGAGTTCGCCGACAGAAAGGCTAGAAAAGTCAAATTTTATTAGTTTTTTTTTTTTAATAAATGGTTGTTACTTTTAATAAATTGTAATTTCATTATATCTTTTTCCTTTTTTCATATGGGTTTGAATTGCAGTTAGGGGGCGCCGTATAAATCTCGCCCAGGGCGTTGGTAGTACTAAAACCGGCACTGATTACAGCCCGCTGACGGACAGACAGACGGATGTAACGTTCTGTTTGGCACCCTTCGGTACGGAACCCTAATAAAGGACTAATATAGCCAATCCGTTTTTAGGGTTCCGTAGTCAACAAGGAACCCTTATAGTTTCGCCATTTCCGTCTGTCTGTCTGTCCCCGGCTTAGCTCAGAGGCTGTTAGTACTAGAAAGCTGTAATTTGGAATGAGTATACGTAATAATTACGCCGACAAAATGGTTAAATGAAATCATGAAAAAAAAATTTTTTTAGGGTACCTCCCCTATACGTAAAGTATGTTTTTTTTTGTCTATCCCGTGGTGTGGGGTATCCTTGGAAAGGTCGTTCAAAAATATTGTAAGTTTGTTAAAACCATTTTTGGATCCGGTTGCGAAATATTAAGCTTTAAAGTGCTAATTTTTGTTAGAGTCAAGTGTCCCCCCCCCCCTGCCAGTTAAATGGTAAGTTCTGGATACGTGGAAGAATTCACATCATTAGTATATATAACGAAATTAAAAGGAAAACTATCACAGCTAAGTAGGCTCTACAAGTTAATGAGTAATTATCGACCAACTTACATTTGCAGTTGCAAAAACATGTGCTCCGATACATTTTGTATGGGAGAACATGTTTTTCAACTACAATGTTAAGTTTGTTCTTGGTATAAATTCATCCCAACTACGAAACCCTTCATTGTGCGTGGTCCGACACGCACTTGGCCGGTTTTATTCGTAATTTCGATAGCCTAAATCTTCTTACATACCTATACTAATAAGCGAGTAGATATAGTAATTTAATTTGTAACTTGTTTTAATTTGACCGCCTCTAGGTCGCAAGCGCCACTGAGCATGAAGTCCTGGGCCTGGGTTCGACTCCCGGGTCGGCCAAAGTGTTATTGGGTTTTTCCATTTGGAATTCCTCCGTAGCAGCCGGGGAGTCTGGATTCGTGTCCGGTTGATGGCTCGCCCCTTGTTTTACGGGACTTACAAGATGTCTAGCGAAATGTGGGTGTATACTATAGTTACCTCTGCCTAAATTTTCGGGAAATACAGGCGTGATGTTATGTTCATTTTTTTATTTTAATAATGTTTGATCAAATAAATACAGTTTAACTTTAAAAAACTAAACAAATAGAAACTGTTCGTACGAGATTACGATGACAGAAGCAGTTAAACAGCAAGTCACGACGGGTCTTTAATGTTGTGTCATGCAATAATTAAATAGAACGGCCAAGCCATACATTTTGACCAAGATGTAAGGTTTGTCGAGTTAGTGGCTTGGCTCTACATTAGATCTGATAACTTTTTAACAGTGAAAGCGTTATGTAAATCTTTATGGTGGTTAGGATGACTGAAGCAGTTTAAAAACAACAAGGCGTCAGATGATGACGGAATTACGGCCGTATTTAATTCTATGTCAACGTCATGGAAAGGTCAACCAAAGGTACCGCGTCTAAAGATATTCGTGTTTTTGTTTCGTTTTGACAACTCGCGGCACACACAATGTGACTTGTCATGGATCGCTATTAGGTATTGTGTGAGCTCACTCTTCTCATTATGGAGACTTTTTAGCGTAACTAACTACGGTGAGGGCAAATCTAGCGCTGCCGCCTTAAATATTGCTGGAAATTAATTTATTACCTATAAATTAATTACTTAAAAGTTACCTACTTGAAAATGTTCTAAGTAGTGAAAATGTTCTAAATTATGTTATTTCAGAAGGAGGGTTATTAAATAAATTAAAGTTCATTACTTACATACATTAATTAATACCAATTTATTTTTATTAGTTATGCCTCATTTAGTTTGATTTAAATATTCAAATATAATAATGAAATACACTTCAAAAAAATATATGACCAACCCTAAAGAACAAATATTTGAAACAAAAATAATATTGTTCAGCATGAATGAGGTAATTATTATAGGTAGATATAGTTTGGCGGAAACCGCTGTACCGCGCCTAAGTATATGCGCAGCGAAACACGGCATGGCAGTGCAAGACGCTCATTCTTTAACGCTCACGGCCCCACCAGTGTCCTGCCGCTCATTCGTCAACGCACTTGCCTCGCCGCGCATTCCTAAGGCGCGGTACGTACAGCGGTCTCAGTCAAAAAGTGATGGAAGACAACAGTTTCACAAACAAAACTTTAACCCACCTAGAAAACTTCCCCCATTTCCAGCACTAAATGAAAGATCATCAAATTCAAAAGACACTTTGAGCCCAGTAAAATGTCTGTGTCTAAACTCTACAACATATGAATATGTGTGAAGCCTATTACGAGGCCACATAAAACTGATTTTGTACCATTCATCTTTTTTTATAAAGCAAGGTTCTGTGAGCTCTATATCAACCATTGAATCATATTCAACTGTTTTTATAAAGTTGGTCAGTTTAAAATCACTATTATCTGATTCACACTCTACAGATACAGACATCTGCTCTGAGTAAACTTTGGCTGTATTGGTGCGGAAATGTACTGCCGGTGCCATCCGTGTTGGTACACAAAGTGAATTGATAAATATAGACTTGTTAACTTTTATTCGAGAATGTATGACGTAATTATTTGAATCAATAACTATCGGAGCCACAGATCTAATAGGGCTCCGGTAACATAGGTGCCATTGCAGTTTTAATAAATTTCTTGGCATATCAGTCAAGCCAATAGACCCAATCATATCTTTTACATCCATATTTGAACTTTTAATCAATTTTTTTATAGCCTCAAATTCATACGGCAATAGGAGATTGCTCATATCAGTTACAATTTCCTCAAGTTCATTGACAGTCAATGTCAAAAACCTCAACAATTGCAATAAACCATTATTTTTAAGTACATCACGTCTATTTTCAAACGTGTCCAGAATGTTATTCTGTTTGCAGCAATATGTAGACCACTCAAAAACATGCTTGATAAGATCCTTTTCCGATATGTTCATTTGGTCACTTTCAAGAAAAGTTTTTAGACAAGAATAGGTAATCAAGTTTTTTTTCGCTTGCAATAAATAATTGGCATGTTCACAGAATAACTTTAATGAGAAGGTGATAAGTTGTTTGTCTTGCAAGTAGTCTGGGTAATTCAAGACCTCAACCACATTGTCAACACTGATATTTGCTTGAATATATGCAATACACATCTCAATTAGGTGTTCCAGCATGTATTTCCTTGAGGCATATAATAATTCAAAGGCTTGATCTATGGTACTAATTTCAACAGTATCAGTGTAAATGTAATTAAGTATTAATTGAAAAATATCAGGTTGAATGTCAGTTATCAGAATATCATTATCAGATGAAAGTGGTCCATAAAACATAGCTTCAAATACAGGACTACTAATGCCCAGGATCAACTTATGTGCTTTGATATTTTTTCCTGCTACAGAGAAACTGCAGTCACTCCATTCATATGAAACCAACAGCTTCTTAACACGGTCATATAAACTTGTTTGGTTATAAGTGGATTGGTCAGCCTTCAGGTACCCCATCTGCAAAAAATAAAAGAACATTAAAATGACTTTGGTTTTTGCTACACATAGGCTGCTTTAGTTTTTATTCCTTATTTTGAAGCAAGCACTAATAGAACAGGTTTTCTAGGTTTATCCAAGACCATACTATATTTCATACTTCATAGTTTGTGTATTTCTGTATTATTAAAATTAGCACATAATTTTTACGAGGTCGTGCAACATAGTATGTAGGGTCAAAGACCTAATTTTAATAATACAGTTATGTGGGACACATTTTTAACTTTTCTTTGGGAGCCTTTATGCGCCCGGAGACTCAATGATTTTGAGTTCGAATTATATTTACTCAAAGATGGCATACCTTATTTCAGCAGTTTTATTTTCGATTCCAACAATTTAACCTTGAACTTGAGATGATCACGCGACTGGTAGGGATGCGATTGCTACGAAACTAACTTTACTATTGCCTGCCTAATTATCCTCGGAAGAAACAATACAATTATTTTAAAATAATGTACATAGAAGGAAACCCTTCAATAGATTACGGTACTTTCAAGATATAATAAATTGCTGCGAAATTGACAACACCATTATGTATCAAGACTGGTACTGTTATGTAGAACAAAATGTTTGCAAACAAAGTTTTGTTTGACTTTGACAATAATTTTGACATTGCAAATTTGTTTCTACTTTCTGACAAGCGCTCACAAACGTTGTCGAAGTCGATTGTAAAGGGTTCGTGGGAAACTATAAAATTGTAACTTACGGCACAAAATGTTTAAGTGGTAAATTCATTATTATTATTAGGTATTTCGTAACAATATACGTACAAATATAAATGATGTACATTTAATGATTAAAAAAAGGAAACAATAATTTATTATGCTTTTCTCGTTTCGAATAAACGTGCTTTGTAAACGTCAAAGGTGTAGACCATGGAATAAGTATGTACTGTTCGAAATAAACTCAGCCTGAATTGATAAACATTGTTTTATTTGCGTTTTTATGTAGAACCCCTACATAAAAACGCAAATAAAACAATGTTTGCAAATTTTTTGTTTTAACTTTTTGACATTGTTTTATTTGGGTTTATATTTTTATTTGGGGTTGCGCCAAGGTGGCCCGCGAAAATCAAACTTTCCTACGTTTTTTGCAATTTATAGGTCAGTAGTACGTTGATTAATTTCCTGTTTGAATAGCTGAAACTTTAAATTTGTCTCTTCGTTTTACTTCATACTTTTTACTAGTGCACGAGTAATTTTTTCAGTTCAACAAACTAAAAAAAAGAAACTGTCTGTTTTAAAACAAAAATGTATTATTTTTTCAGTTCAGCCTTTTTTTTTTTGTATATTCAGTCTTGATTTTGTATAATTTCTGGGACACACTCGGCGGTATAAACAGTCAGCTTAGGCTACTTTCCGAATTAGCTATAAAATCGCTCACAGCGCTCACATCGTTAATATTAGCGTTACGTTTTAGATATCGCGCTGAGGGCTGTCAACAATTCGGAATGGTCGTGAACGCGCTCACATTGCTCACTCAACTTCAAAACTTAATAACATAATATTATATTTCTTTGTGTATATACCACAAATTCTTCTTCTTCCTTGGGTAGGTGGCGACTGTAGCCAGAAGCACAATTTCGAAAATGCCACGTTAGTCTAATTAAAGATATGATGCGACTCAAAACAAAACAGCACAACTGTCATTTTTGACCGCGCTCACGGTGATATTAGTATTTAGTTTATGGCTGCGTTCAGAGATACAATGTAATCGATTTGAGCGTGCTAACAACCGTTCCGAATAAGCATTAGCGCGTTAACGACGTCCCGTGAATCGTCATAGATGACATCATGACATGCGCCATCTTGCGATAACGCCGACCACGCCTTTTATTGATATCACCGTGAGGGCTGTCAAAAATGACGGTTGGCTGTTAACAGCTTTAAACTAACGTGGCATTTTCGGAATTGTGCTTCTGGCTACCGTCGACATCTAACCAAAGAAGAAGAAGAATTTGTGGTGTATTTGTGGTGAACGCGATAACATTACATAATTATTTATTTATACATAAATAAATAATTATGTAATGTTATCGCGTTCCCAAGCGTTCCGAATTGATGACAACCCTCAGCTGTCTTAATCGTATTATATAAATTGGAACGCGAAATATGACTACTTCACGACTACTCACATTTATTAATTAAGCTCTATTCAGCGTTTGCCTATAGAAAACTACGATTTTGTATGAGACGCGTACGCGTCCTTTCAGCTGCGGATAGCTGAAAGGACGCGTACGCGTTTCGCGCGTTTTCTATGGACAAACGCTGAATAGAGCTGAATAAGTGTGAGTAGTCCCTAATTCGGAACGGATTAGCCATAGCCCGCTCAAATCGATTACAGCGGAACTCGGACCGTAGCCATCGGCTCTACTGGCACTGGCCCGTAAAGTTTTTAAAACATGAAACATCAAACACGAAGCGATTTGCGCTCGATTTGCGGATGCCTGATTGGTTCGTGTTTGATGTTTCATGTTTTTAATTAAAACTTAAAACATGGCGCAGCAGACCCGCTTTATAATTATGTGAATCTGTGCACTGGCAGCTGTCGGCTGCTGGCAACAGTGGCAACATCGGTCAAAATCAATCAATTTTCTGTCACGAAGAAGTTCTCGTTTTGTTCTGTGATTGAAAATTATGCCGCGCCGGTGAAAATAGTGCAAAAATATGTTTCATACATTATTCTTTTAGCAATTGATGTGTTTTTTGAGTTTATAAAATGAGTTCTTCATATGAGAATACAGTGTTTGATTTTGATTTTGATTTTTTTAACCATCCTTCAACTAATAACGCGGTGAGTGTTTAGGTTAGGTTATAAATAATAATTTGAAAATAAAATACGTTCTGCGCTTATTTCTTTTTAAACGTAATTAAGAAAAATAAAAATAGCGTCTTCTATTAACAACTCTATTGTCGTAAAACAATATCATTTGTTTTCAAAGTACTATCATGAATAAAATTATGAATTGGTTTAGAGGAAACATAAAAAGCAAAATGCTTTCTTTATAGATTCATCCATATCTGGAGCAAAAAGAACTCCTTATGAGAGTCATTATGATGTCCCCATAACGGTAAAGGAGAAAATCCACTTCCTAAAAAGATTGTTTTTTATTTTATTTCAGGAGCCTGATCTTCAAGCAAAGGCCAATAGATTGAGAAAATCAATTATTTACTTAAAACAAAGAATTACTTGTATAGAGTGAGTATTAAGGCATCATCATCAATAATATAGGCTAGCAGGTGCCGATGAAGTATTAAAAGCAGCATTGTTTCAATGTGGAAAAGTAATGGTGCCAACACCTGTATATCTCACTCAATCAAAGAATATAAAAAACTTTCACAAACAATGAACAAATTTTCCAAAAACTTATTTTGCACTTTGCCATTTTTTGTTTAGAATTGGTTGTTATTTTTATGTCTTAGTTTCTTATAAATTTACATATGATTTATCAATACTTGACTAGTTTTATTATTTTTCAGCAAACTAACGATTGCTTGTAAAACTGCAAAAAAAGAAAAAGAAGATCTGGGAAATAGTCATATGCAACTTAAACAGCAATGCGGTCAGCATCTTATGGAAATAAGCTATTTTATTGGAAAAGTAACCAGATTAGAGAATGTGAGTTCCTTTTTTGCTTTTGAGAAAGAACAATGTAATATACAATGTGTTTTTTTTATATCCCATAACTCTAGAGTTATATTCTATGAGTAAAAATAATACAAAAAGTCTTAAGAACTATGCATTTTTGGACCACATAGGTCCAAAAATGCATAGTTTCGAAGATTACATTACACTATACTCTCAATATTGTGTGTATCTAAGTTTAACCGAGTAAATCATTTTCATTCAAACCAATTATTCATATTTAAAGCTAAGGAACTGCGATGTTGTCATATTTCACGAAAGGATGTTTTACATTAATAATTGTGGTATAAATTATTTTCTATGAAAAATTAAAACAAAAAAAAACATGAAATATAATTCATATATGCCAGTTGATTCTTTTATATGGTCTCATTCATACCCTAGATTGGCCTAGAGTTATGGGATATTACAAAAGCATGTATTATGGTAAACTTTGGTAATGTTACTGTAATATTATGTTTTTATTGCATATTCATAATCTTCAGATGTGTGTGATGAATATAAATGTTGATGGAGGGAGAGGGACGGATTTAATTTTTATTTATAAGAGTGTCTGTGGAGTTTCTTGCCCGTACTTCTCCATAGGTACCTACTACGCTTTGGAATGGGCAACTAGCTTCATATTTCTGACTTACTGACTCCTTGACAATGCAAAAGTGCCCGTAAATGGTTTAATTGAACTAAATGCTTTGAGTTTGAGAGGCCAAAGAATGGGCTGTGTGAGGAATGATATGAAAGAGAAGGGAGTGAGGGATACCGTGACGGTTGACAAGGGAGAATGGAAAGAGAATACGTGTTGCGCCGACCTCAAGTAACACGGGACAAGGGCAAGAAGATGATGATTATTAAGGAAACGAGGTTTTTTTATTTTTTAAAGTTGGACATTTCGGGTTACCATTTTAGTGGGTGAAAGCGTCGATATAGGGAGAAGCTTCTAACCAGGAAGGTGATCTTGCAGTGGGAGTCTCAGTGGTTATAAAAAAAATCTGCTGTCCCATTAAGGAACCTAGTATCGGTAGTAAACCTGTGGATTAATTTAAAGGATGGTTTAGGGCCTTTCAATGTAATCTAGCATTTCATTGTAGTTCTCGGCATTACACTGGTCTCAAAATCTTGGACCAATAATATTTTATGATGCTATGAGATTATTTACTGATTTTTTTTACTTACTGAGACTTAGGAATTGATTGAAAAATATTTTATTAATAATGAAGTGATCCAAACATAATATATATTTTTTTACTCGTATTTTTTATGTTTCAGGAAATTCAAGCAGTAGAAACTCGAGAAAGAGAAAAGATCGAAACAATTTGCGAATTGGAAAACAAGGTCTTAGCCCTAGAAACAGTTATTAATCAGTTAAAGGTAGTGTTCTCATAATTAAATTCTCTTTAGCTACTGCTGTAACTAATATACAGGGTGTTAAAGAAATTGCAAAAAAAACCATTAAAAATAGTTTTAAAAAAAACGAAAATTATCATAAGATGAACCTAATGTAGTACCTACTAATTAAAAAGCAACTGTTTAGAATTGATTAAAAAATTAGTTAAAATAAGTTTTTATTTTGTTTAAATGCTAATTAATAATTTTCTACTTTCGAAACGAAAACGAACGAACTTTACTATCGAACGCAATAAAATACCAACGCGTTCGATAGTGGGTAAGTAATTAAAGCATTTAAACAAATAAAATAATTTTAATTCTAAACGATTGCTATTTTTTGTTAGTAGGTACTAAAGTAGGTTAATCTTGCATTAACATTTAAAAAAAAAACCTGAATTCCTTTATCGATACTGAACCTACGCCTAAACTATAGCACGCAATTTCTTTAACACTGTATAATAGGCTTGTTGACAGTTTTTTATAACCAATTAATAATGATCCTTGTGGTCTATTATGAATATTACAGGAAAATACTAACATTAAATAAAAACATTTTTAAAACGCAATTTAATTTTAATAAGCTAGTTGATAGTAAGAAAAATACCTTAAGAATATTGTATTGTGGTTTGGTTGTGAGTTAAAATATAAGAAATTAACTAATCCACATTGTAAATTACATTTTTTATTTTGTGTAAAATAATTATTTATGCTATACATTTTAGATTCTAGATAAAGAGAGGAGCAAAACAGAATCAATACCTGTCAAAGCTGAAATAAAAAAAGGCAAAGCTGGTGTCACCAATAATGCAAAAAAAGGATTGATCGAAAAAGAAGTAGAAATTCTTCGCAAAGATACCGCCAATATTTTAAACTTTCAAAAAGAAAATGAAAAACTTCGCAATGAGAATGCCAGAATTCCAAACTTGGAGAAAGATATTGAAAATCTTCGCAAAAAGAACATCTTGCTTTCGAAGTCGGACTCGGTTTCGCACAACGAGATCGCCAGAATTAAACAATTAGAAAAAGAAATAGAAAAGCTTTATAAAGAAAATACCAAAATCCCAAATTTGGAGAAAGATATAGAAAACCTTCAAAAAGAAAATGTCAAAATCCCGAAGTTGGTGGAAGAAATAGAAAACCTTCAGAAAGAAAATTCCAAAATCCCAAAGTTGGTGAAAGAAATAGAGAACCTTCAGAAAGAAAATTCCAAAATCCCAAAGTTGGTGAAAGAAATAGAAAGCCTTCGCAAAGAGAATGCCAAAATTACAAAGTTGGGGAATGAGAATGAAACTGTTTTCAAACAAAACATTAAAATCTCAAACTTGGAGAAAGACATTGAAACCCTTCGTATCAACAACGCCAAACTCGAGATAGATAAAGCCGTTAGCAAACAGATTGTCAAAATTCCAAGTAAGGCGGAAGATATTGAAACTCGACTAAGTGATCTCACGTCAACAACAAAAGAGAAAGGTATGATATTTTAAAATTCAGTTTTCATTTTCACAGCAGTTATATTTTTTGTAGACTAGGTAAATAGAAGACAGTAGCTTTTACTACTGTGGTCTGTTTACATAATACTAGCTTCTCGTGACGCTTTCTAAAGGTTGTATGGAATAAAGGAGACTCGGCAAATTTGGAATGAACCAATCGAGATGTGGTTATTAAAGTTAAATGATGATAATTTTGTTGTATCGCATAAAATAGCCTTAACTTGGAGTTTTTATTTAATCATTGTTACTACTTGACATACTGTTTCTGCAAATTCGACCGACGGGTATGATGTTATTCATACCATATTATGTTCCAATGTGGTCAATTTTGTTAAGAGTCTTGTCTCTTCCAGTTAAACCGTCGTTTTTGGATATGTGAAAAGTATTAACGACGACGGTAGTATATACCTACTACGAAACTAAACGGAAAATTATCACAATTAAGTAGGCTCTACAAGTTGACAAGTAAGGTGTATACGAATGAATATCGCCCATACGCGACCGCCGCTGCATCGGCGCGGCGCCGCGCCGCGTAGGTTTTAAGATATCAGCACCATATTATCCTCGGTTATATTTATTTGTTCAAGTGTCCTTTACCCAGACCCCATTTATTACAGCTTTATAATGCGCCGTGACTTATAAAAAAATCTCCATGTGGCGCAGGATAATACTGGTTTATCTGGGTAGAGGCCATCAACAAAAAATGGTGACACTTTGCCGAGGATATGGAGGTAAAGTTCTCGTATAGCAATCTTTGCCTCCAAATATCTCGGCAACTATATGCCAGTTTCACGGTCTGCCGCAACTTTTAAGAAATTTCAAAATGGCGATGGGGTACTATGCCACTTCGGTCCTATGCCATTTGCACCCTCTTTGCCTCTTTGGACCCTGTAGGTATTTTATAAGCACTTATAACTTACAGGTAAATTACGACCGAAGATTAATAATTTAACACGAAAATATAAGTCATTGCCTGATAGAAAAGGTGAATGGAGCGACGACAGTGAAGCGGAAAATAACGTATATGAAGATCCTTTGTTGTCGCCTGCTCGAAATAATACTATTATCGTAAGTACAGAATCTTAGATAATTTACATTCATTTTCATGGTTTTATGTTATGTCGTCTAATTACATTTTGAGTTTCCATTTGTAATGTAAAGCATGGAATTAGTATGTATTTTAGATCACTAGTTAGCGATATTTTATATATCCATACAGTAATATTTCCAAAGTAATCGAAAGAGCGAAATATTTGACAGCTATTTGCGACGTTGCCCACTTTCAGAATGCACGCTCTTAAATTCTGTTTATTTATAAGACAGAAAGCACTTCAGATATATTAAAGTTCCTTGTAGTAAAATCTGTAATAAATGTTGGTGTATGCAATGCAATTTGAAATAAATGAAAGGTATTGTATGTACGACACAAATGTACTTTGCATTTTCAAAATTTGAAAGATTTTGAATTCAACTTTACAGAGATGCAGTACGTATCCTTAATTACGTTTTCTCTTGTCTGCAGGCGAAGAAATGTCCGATTGCTGATAAAGATATTGCAGTGACACGTGAATCCGACAATGATAATAGTAATGAAGTGGCCAGCGTCGATACCGGCCGAGGTTCCTCTCTTGCTAACTCTGATACCGACAAGGGCCTACACAGTCCAGAATACTTCTTAAATTACAGTCCTACAAATGGAGAAAATTTCGAAAATAAAGTAAAAACCAAAGATGCTACTATGACAAGAAGACCAATTTTGTTAGAAGAAACTGAAACTCCAACTATTACAATCATAAATCACACTGAAAACCAAAATGTCTGCGAGGCTAAGAATGCATCTCACAGAAAGAGCCATTCTATGTTAGTGAGTACTGTTAATCAAACCAATGCTGCAAGGGAAGTTTCCAATAGTGTTAACAACGTCAGTCCCAAAAAACGCATTCAGAGTGTACAAGAAAAAGAATGTCTGGAAATTAATAATAGGTTGCAATGTGAAAGCCACACTGACCTTGAGTTAGAAAATATATTTCGTACAATGAAACTTAATTACAACGCTGTATCTCCTATTCCGAAAACGCCAATATTGGTGCACGAGGTAGATTCTACATCCAGTTCTAGTGTACTCAATGAAAAGTTTAAAAGGTGCAGTGTCTTGTGTTATAAAACTGTTGATTTTATGCGAATACTTATGGGATTGGTATTAAGCCAGGGTCACGATGATAATAGCTTTGTAATAAATGAATGCGACGAATTAATTGCGTCTTTCGAATCTATCTTAAAATCTGAACAATTACTGTCCGAAAATTCTGTAAATATAACAAACTCCAACACGGAAATATCAGATTGTGTATTGTCGCATAATAATAAAAAATTAGGATCAATATCGATCCCACAATCATCAGAAAAAGAAACAGAGATTTTCCAAAACACAGAACCCGAAAACCATTTATCACAAAATATGTGTTTATCCATGTTACAAAATGGAAACCAAATTCAATCGTTTCGTGATGATAACAATTCAGTAGTAACAATATCTAATCCATCATCACCTGATAAAGATACAAATATTTTGAAAAATAAACAGGAAGGAAAACAAAAACAATTACTTAACCATTGTGTTTCTGAGGAATTGGCGATGGACACTGAAATGTCTAAAGTCACTGATAGTGCGAGATGTTCACGAGATATTGTAGAGATCAACCAACCCATTAATAATAGTGGTAAGAAAAAAACTAAAATAAAAAAAAATACGAAATTGGAAAAACTTAAAAAGAAGTTACAACCAAAGTATAAAATTATAATGGAAAAGCCTGAGATCTTGCGGATTAAACCTAAACGACTTTTACCTATTAAAAAGAAGGAATCAGTAAATGATACATCAGCATCTCTCAATGACAAAGATGCTTATGATAAAGCCGTGAAATTTATGGCAGAAATGAAATCGCAACAGGGTGCCAAAGCAAAATCACATAAAAACTCTACAGTTTTAATGTCACCAACAAGTACAGCTTGTTTGGGAAAAGATATTAACAGCAGTAGTTTTAACCAGGTACTGCAAGATTGCCCCGTCACAACTCGAAGTAAAAGAAAGTTTTCTGACCTATTCGACACTTGTGTTGTGTTAGTAAAAGATCCATTATCATTATCACCTCTCAAAGGTGAAAATTCCACGACTCATGAAGCAGATGATAACAGTTCCACAATTCAATGTGCAAAAGAAGATAAAAATGCCACAACTCATAGAACAGAAGAAGATAACAATTCCTCAATTCATAGAGCAAAGGAAGATAACAATTCCATAACTCGTAGAGCAAAAGAAGATAACTCCACGACCCATCAAGCAAAAGAAGATAAGATTTCCTCAACTCATAGAACAAAAGAAGATAACAATTCCACAACTCAAAGTGCAAAAGAAGATAACGATACCACAACTCATAGAACAGAAGAAGATAACAATTCCACAACTCATAGACCAAAGGAAGATAACAATTCCACAACTCAATGTGCAAAAGAAGATAACAATGCTACAACTCATAGAACAGAAGAAGATAACAATTCCACAACTTATAGAGCAGAGGAAGATAACAATTCCATAACTCGTAGAGAAAAAGAAGATAACAATTCCACAACTCATAGAGCAAAAGAAGATAACAATTTCACAAGTCATATTGCAAAAGAAGATAACAATTTCACAAGTCATATTGCAAAAGAAGATAACAATTTCACAAGTCATATTGCAAAGGAAGATAACAATTCCATGAATCATGAGGGAGAGGAGGATAACGAATCATCTGATGAACTTTCAACAAGGAAAAGACGCAGGCGTTCTTCTAATGAAACACTTATACAGTATAAGAGAGTATTACGTAGTGCTACTATACATTCAAGATTCAGCACGGAAGACAATATTGTACTATCTAAGTCGAAAGGTGAAAGTAATAGGAAATCAATAATGGGCCCAAGTACGAATGAAAGTGGCACGCAATTCAATAATGAAAATACCTTACAATGCTTGCAATTTGATCGTTACGACAATAATGTTGTTAGCTATGGAAATTTGGATGTATTTTCTGAAGACATGCAACTTGATGAGAAAATGTCTGCTCCATTAATAACAAAAGAAAATAAGAATTTAACAATTAATATTGCAAAGGAAGATAACAATTCCATGACTTATAAGGGAGCAGGGGACATCGAAACATTTGATGAACCATTACGGAAAAGACGCAGGCGTTCTTCTAACCAACCACTTATACAGGATAAGAGAGTATTACGTAGTGCTCCTATACATACAAGATTAAGCGAGGAAGACAATATTGAACTATCTAAGTCAAAAGGTGAAAGTAATAGGAAATCAATAATGGGCCCAAGTACAAATGAAAGTGGCACGCAATTCAATAATGACAATACCTTACAATGCTTGCAACTTGATCATCACGACAATAATGTTGTTAGCTATGGAGACTTGGATGTATTTTCTGAAGACATACAACTTGGTAAGAAAATGTCGGGGCCATTAAGAGAAGTAAATACGAACGCGTCAGCTTGTCATCCAGAAGAGAGTATTTTGTGTTATATGATAGAGAAAGAAGCCAGGGAATCTGTGAGACCATATGGAAACAAAATACCAGGTATGTTTTAATTTTTTCCCAATTTGCTGAAAACTAACTCAGACACCGAATATTGTTGGACTGAACATCGAACATTGTGTTCTAAAATACTTCACATTTGATTTTCGGTTACATAATGGCTTCAAGGTTGATTGAACTTTCGGAGTTTGTGTTCTCTATGACAATTTTTCTATACTTAAGTATCCAACTGTCTTGCCTCAAATTCGGCTTATTGACTGAGAGCTAAACTTAGTTAGCTTAGCTGGACATTTTGAGGTTTCCGACATTAAAAGGTAAAACGGAACGGACAGAGGTTTTTTCTCAACGAAAATCTGAATCTTGGAATTTAAATTTGATCAGCTAAGTGCGCTAAACTAAGGCAGAAAACCGTTTAAAACCATTGCCTACTTCAGAGCAGACATGGCTTGACATCCCCTGTCCTAACCTCCTGTCGGTTTTTCTCTCTTTGAGCAAACAATCTTTTTATTTGTCTAATCTAAGATAATACTGTGTTACACTTCAAATATTTTAGTTAAATCATCGGCACTTGAAAATTATGTCTACTAACGGTTTACGCTTATTATTTCAGATAATAAACTCATGCAAATTTGCGAAAAAATAGAACAACATGTAATAACAATAGCAGAAACAAACGACAGAAAAAATGCCATGAATAATTTCGTTGCAGATTTGCGAAAACTTAACTACAAGCATTTTATAGAGGGCTTGATGAAGTATTTAGCGAAGCCAGAAAGAAAATTTGAATTATTAGGAAAAGTAACGTTATTTTCAAAATTTTCAGCTATGACTAAAGCTGAACAAATTCTTCTGTATGCCATAACGCAACTGGAAAGTTACTGGCCCTCTATTGTTGACGGTGTTCTGGGTAGCATAGAATTCACACTTTTTAAATTGAATAGAACACCAGAATTTGATGTTGTTGAAAGTACATCCCATTTCTATGCGCTCCTTTGTAAAAATTATAAAGCAAAAAATCGCTTGAGGCTTTTTATGTTAGATGCCATGTATTGTATACAATTTAAATCTGTGCCCTTAATTAAGCAGTGTCTAGAAGTTTGGAAGGAATTAATACCATTACCACATAAGCGAATTGGTAAGTAATCATATCATGCAATCATAATACTTTATTGTTTTCCCTCCAATAACAGAGAGCTGTGGTGGCACTACCAACGGCCACGACTTAGGGCTCATACGCATAAACACGTTACGGTTTTCTGCAGAAAACCATAATGAAAAAATGCAACGTGCCACGTTGCGTCTTTGTAACGTGTTTATGTGTTTGAGCCCTGACGATTTGTAGATCGTAGGTTCGAACCCAGCGAGGCGCTTTACTTTGTGTAAATTAATTCATCACCACTGCTCTCAAAACGGTAAAGGAAAACATCGTAAGGAAACCGGCAGGTCCTAGAGCCAAAAATTCGAAGACATGTAAACAACCTATACTGGGTTCGCGTGGTGGAATCCGGCCCACTCCTTCTCACAGAGAGGAGGCCGGTGTCCCAGTAATGGGAACATTATAGGCTGATAATGTGATGCTCCCGGCGTTGTTAGATGTTACCCGTTCTGCATGAATCCTTTTAATGGTTCCGTAGGCAACTGGCAAAAACAAAACCGTTATAATTTTGTCATGTCCGTCTGACTAGATGTGACAGCCATTTTACTCTGAGACTATTATGGATGAAATTTGGAAAGGGTGTACTCGTTATTCTGTGCACTAGTAAACAATTGTGGAAAACCAAAAAATTAGCGACCCAGGCGAGTCGATAGACACGTCTTGTATTCAAATCCATCCAACCATTAGGATGATTCGAGGATATAAAGAATCCCGCATATAAAGATAACTTTTACTGCATAACTATTAATTACTTATAATCAAATGGCAGTCTTTTACTGCATTTGTTTTTAATTGTATGAACACTGGGATGATAAAGAGTGATCCAATTTTTTTTCCATAAAATATTGTACAGGACAGCTCGCAGTGTGAACGGCCGCTTTTTCCAGCCTAAAATATATCTGTAAATTATTTATACGACTGTTAAACCGTTGCTGGCCCTTCAATCGACCGTTACTGCCATCTAACTAATCGTAACGATTTTATATGATATTGGCCGTACAACGTACCTATTTTAGTCGTGGGCTTTGGTGCTAAGACTGTAATATATTTGAATTTACGTTTTTTTGTTTGTTTCAGCAAAAAGCCCAATGGTGACTTGTTTAGTCTATCTTCTTCATTTCTATAAGTGCGATGATAAATTAAATAGGGTGCAGGAAATAAGATACATATTACGCCAGCGTTATCACTATCAAATCGCAAATTGGAATGAAACGAAAATCCTGGAAATGTTTAAAAATTATATCAAGGACCTAAAAGGTATTAATTTTATTTAACTTACATACATCGCAGCGTAGCATTGTTTGTTTCTTCAATATAATCAATGCGCATCAAATTAGCTTACAGCTAAACAGACTTAAAAGGTTGCACTAGTGTATTTTATAATATAATATTTTTTCCATATAAATTTCAGTTATACAAATACAAGTTTCCATAAAATTATTTAAAAAAAAAACAAATCCTCATAACAAGCCCTTTCATTTGATATGCCACACGGCACAGTTTGTAAAACGTTTATTTTAAATTTTCTCATTTTCCCCCAAAAGTGAACCGCGTATTCAAAATTCATTTATTTACGATACACGTTCGTGTTTGTGTCACAAAAATTTCTTTGGATTAGACACTGTAGAAAGTACCGTTTTTGTAAAACAAACGTGCCGATTCCAGGCCTAGAAAAAATCTATTAAAAAAAAAACCGTTTTATTTTCGTCTCAAATCTAGTTCGGAATGAGCCCTGATCGCATGGCAAAGATCACTTGTATAAATTGAAATGACTCGGTTCACACGGTTTTTCGTGATTTACGGTAATACAATATTTCGTCAAGGTTTTGAAACTCAATTATTAATGGCAAAAAAACCACCATGGCATGGCACCATTATTGCTCCATACATTTTGGTCATTGGCTTTTCGTCTGTAAAATTGTTCTAAAAAAAAACAAATATCGGTCAAACTAAACGAATACCTATTTTCGTCTCGTATGGTACAATATCTAGAAAGAATCAGAGCATTAATTATGTTTATCTACTCCCATGCTATAAATCCTCTATAAAAGTTTCGGAAAGAGTTAGCTTATTGCCAACATTAAAACGACCAGTGTCATAGTAACCATTATATCATCCAAAAGAGTGTTATAATGTTGTACTAAATTCCATAATGCAACTCATTTGCTCCTTCGATTCCTTGCGGTCAGCGGGTGCTGCAGACCCCCGTCGACACATCTGACACATTTTCCAAAATACGATACGTCACGTTTGGCAGGTACGTGCTATGGTCGGTTTAATGTTGGCAATAGCTAACTGTTTCAGAAACCCAAATTCGTGTTTTAATACCCCTTATTATATACAACAGTTGCATAAATACCTATTCAAACATGCTCCGTCAATTTTAACGGAACCGCGCTGTCAATTTCCACGGTAGGTACGACACCGTTGGCACGTAGCCGAACCGTAAGCATAAGGGCGAGCAAAAGGAGCCGATAAGATTCCCTTTGGGGTTATGTTTTTTTATTATTTACTCTTCAATGAACAATGTGCTTGTTTCAGACATTTCCATTGAAAAGAAAATGTTAAGATTGGCTCTGATTATTCTTGCAAAACGAAACGGGCCGAAGTGGTGTCAAAATCACATAATCAAAAATTTACTTCAACCAATGATAGAAAAGGAGAAGGTCCCAAACTACGTGAAGGAGTTTTGTGTATCTATGATTGGACCGCTGATGAAACCTTATCCAGTTGATATGAAAGTACATTGCGAAATAGCAATTATTCAACTCGTGGATATTCTTAAAAATAACCGTGAGTACAGTCCGGGAAATTGACTGTTCATCAAATTGACACACCAAGTCAATTTGTCGTGCTTATCCCATTCCACACAACTGTCAAAAATGAAAGCTGTAAGTAATTTGAATACACAGCCAATACATGTTGGTACGCAATTTGTTGAACAATTATTTTCCCGGAATTTATATGAAAAGGACAATTAAAAATTACAAGTATTTAATATTTACTAGATATAGTTTATAAATCTTTATTAATGATTGTTTTATCTTTTTTAGCATCGCCTGAAATGGAAGAAGCGGCCATCACCAGTATGATGTACATCAACAGACACGATCAACGTAGTATCACCAAAACGCTTTTGTCTCTTAAAATGAAACCTATGTCCTTAGCGCTTGAAAAATCAATATGCGATTACGTAAAAGCAAAGCCATTGAAAATATGGAAGACAATTTTACTCAACAGGGAATATGCATGTAATTTTCTGTTTCACTAAATCAATAAAAGACAGTAATATAAACCCAAAAAAAGTATTAAGAAGTCTGACCACTACCTACATCGTATGATACCATGACCGTGCTAAGAACGTGTCAGGCTATGCTATACTATGCCTAATAATTAGACTGTTTCGTCACCGACCAACACCAACGTGCCAAGCACGGAGTGTTAATAATGTCGGTGAGAATATTTCGCCGGTTCTGATACGCTTCGTGCATGGCAGTGGCACTCGACGTTACCAAATCGGTGCGCGCAAACGGCGAAATAATAAAAAAATTAAATGAGTTTCTTGAATAAGTTTTGAACTACGTGCATATTCCCTATTGCTCAAAAAATCTAAATTAACATTAGTGTAGCACTAACACCCGGTTCCTGGAACAAAAATCTACGTAGTGATCCTGACCTGTTGATATTTCAGTCAACAAATCACAGCAGTTGACGATTACGACGGTAGAAGACGCCCGCGCGATGATCCCTTACAATTAACTTTGCGAATTTTGAGTGAGCTTCAATACCTAATAAGTTTTTAATCCAGTTCGTCTGTGGTACATAAATTTGTGGTGGGTACCTAAAACTAAAAAGTCAGTGACTTTAGTTCCAGAAAAACAAACAAACTTAAAACCAGTGACTTTCGAAACTAAAATTAGTTTACACTTAGTCGATGTTTTTAAGTTTATTTCCAGAAACCGGGCGCTGGTTATTAAGGCGGTCTTTTTTAAACAGTGACTGATGGTGTATTCTGTAAAGTTTAATTAATATAAGTTAGTAAGTTTCCTCATCTTAAAAAGTGGAGGGTAGTTTTTGTGATATGAATAGTTTAGGACTATAATAATACGTATATAATTATAACGTGTTAAAGCTGCTCCTATACCCCATAAGAGCAGTTTTGGATTGATTTCTTATTACCTACTTTTTAGTAACTTTATAGGTATTTAATATTTTAATCTCACCTCATATTTAGTAAGAGACATTCATTAATCATAGTATAGTTCATTATGGACAATATTTCATTTTTGTGTGAACTCTAGTTAAAACGAGTACATAGATAAGATAATAATTTTTGATCTCAACAAGTATAAAAATTAAAGAATTAAGTCTCTCTGCATATTTACTATCGCAGTGCTAATTTAAGGAGACAGAGCGGCATGTGTAAAAATTAGGGATAATTGTGTCATTTATTAAAGCTTTAAGAAATAATTTGTTATTAGTAAGCAACGCAGGAACGGGAGAACGCCGTGTTAGCCCGAGGTACAATCATCGGCACGATTCTTGAGCGCTGGTACCTTCAACTGCGCCAAAGTGAGTTATTGGGTCCGTTTACGCATTTTGTCATAAGAGTACGATGCGCAAAGCGATCTCCACTCTTCCGCCGAGCGCTCAAGCACCGTGCCGATATCTGTACTTCTGGCGATATGGCGGGGTCCGTCTTCTAATTTTCTATGAAACGTGGACCTTGGTGTGATGATAAAAGTAAAAAAACATGGCGGTACAATTTTTTTTTCGCACTAAATGATATAATTTTGTATGTAAATATTATAGTAGAGTTTTTAGGATTACTCTTAACAATCTTCACTGTGTAAATACCTACTTATAAAGACCATGTCTAATTAATGAAACTAAATAAAACCATTATTTTGTTTTGAATGCTGAGTTTTGTTGGACATATTTATTTATTTGATTTACACGGCTTGAGCAGCCAATTACATTAATCACATATATTTATATATGATGCAGTTGCAGTAACTACTTTTTCTATTATATTTAGGTCATGAATTATTGTCTCTATTGCTTTGAAGAAGAATTATGTGCGTAAGCATCTTATCTGGATATGGACCCTAAATAGCTTAACAGATGATTTATTTAAGCTACACGGACTTGAACCAGTAAGAAAATTTGATATCAAGTAGATCAAGTGGAAGTCGTGTATCGTCTGATCCTCGGCTCCTATAAATCGAGACAACTCGGATTCAGCCTAGTATAAATAAATCATTTGGATGAGCCTAAACGAGCGTAATGACAGTAGCGCAACGTCGGGGTCGTTGAGTGGCACGAACTCTACGACCCCACGATTGTACGGACCAGCACCTCGATTCTGTATAAAAATCTCACCGTGAAAACAGGTGAAGTGACCTTAAAGTGAGCTGTAATTCGATCCTTATACAAGAGATTGACACTATTGAAAGCTCACTTCACCTATGTTTTCACGGTGAGATTTTTTACAGAATAGTACTACTGTTGTCCTCTTGCTCCACGCACATATCTAGTTCGGGTTCGGTATCGCCTCAACTCGAGCCATCAGCATTCTTTCTGTGAAAGTTGTGAAACTCCATACTATACAGAGTTTATAAGTCGCAGCCGTTTGGTTGAATTAGCCAGCTAATTGAATGCGTAGACCCTTCATTAAACGCCGGCATTCCATTAAATAGGCGAAGGACAACTAGCCAAGCCATTGAGCGCAACGTTTAACCAGATGCCTGAAGGTTTAGGCGATTATTAACTAACGGGCGTCGCCCGTCTTCAGTCAGGCTTGCCCTGCATCCTATATATACGTGTGGCCCGCCCAGTCTCATTTCAGCCTCGCGGTCTTATCGCCAACGTCGCCGATGCCTGTCTTCGAACATATTACTGTTGCGAATTCGATCCGTTAGTTTTTTGTTCGGTTCCGGCGGGCCTAATTTTTTTAATATTCCACTTTGTCCCACTAACTAACTTGATCAAAGTGGAACCGGAAATAAAATCAGCTGCTCCATTTATTCATTTATTTATTTACAACATAAAGCCAATAGGGAATATTCAAGAACTTTATTCAAACCTTTTCATTATCTAAATACATAACATAACATTGTTTCAGTCAAAACACATTTTTTTTTGTATCGTTTTGTTGTTGCAACGGAACGCTACACAGTGTCACGTCTAGTACAAGCTAGCGAGACAAAATCCATGACGTCATTTCCAGAATCTTGTGATAACAATTTGTAAACAACCCTCCACAGGTACCAAATCCCAAAAACTATTTAAGTTCCCACCTCATTAAGGTACTTTATCTGGGTGAAAGTTAAGGTATAAGGGAATTAGAATTGCATTTGCGAATCAAATGCGTTTTTAGCACACTTCTGCCAACATATCTTAAAATTGGTGGGAAAGTGATAAAAGTTTTTTGTGATGGATTATTCTGTTGAAGGTATTTACAATTTCTTTGTATATTTTTTATTATAAAAAAAAAAAATTGTTGTATTATGAGTTTGAAAATGCATAACGAAATTCTGTCTTTCTCGTTAATTTATTATGCGACTTTTTCTCTCTTTCTCTTAATATTTCGGGCTGGCTCTCATTTGACAAGTGTGCAAAAGGGAAAGGAATTAGTTACAACTTCCAACCGGGTGGCCCACGACACCTCCAGTTATTTTTTTTCGAGATATGGAAATTGTGCTGTTATTATTACTAGACTAGATAATTAATAAACAATCTCTTAAAACTATCTTAGCATTTCTGAAATTAAGAAAGATATAATACATAATTATGAGTAAGTACTGTTTGTTTTTTTAATGTTAATAATTCGTTTTATATTTTTTTATTTCTACCATAATAACATGAATATTGACTAATTGTGTCCGCGAATTAGGAGTAAGCAATTTTGCAAATTTGTGGTAATATTGCACGAAGTTGGTAAGAGCCATTTGAAGTAGACCAGACCCAGTGACAAGATTTGGAAAGGAAATTAGAACTTCTCTATGAATTTCTTCAAGGCTCTGTTTCCATCCAGAACTAAATGAGGCTACCAAAGTAAGAGACTTTCTTTCTAAATTAGCTAATTCTGTTTTCTTGTCAGAGTCAAGTAATTGCTCTCCTTCCTTAACAAACTGTATCATTCCTCCAAAATGTGGACTCAAAATCTCTTCAACGTATTCTGAGCTCCTAGCCTGAAGCTGCTCCCTAAAACTTTCCGCTTCTTTAGTATTGTCTCTTGTCCGTTCCATTAGTATACTTAAGACCATGTCATAGTTATTGATGAGAAAAATTAATTGTTGTATTCTTTGTGGAAATTCAGCTGCCATTTTAAGTAAGAAACAATGAACTTCATCTTGTAGAACAAGCAGAATATTGCTCAGTTCTTCTGAAGGAAATTGTTCACTCAAGCTAAGCATAGCAGCAGAGAATTCTGCATATCTCCGAGTAATCTGCAAAGAAAGTTAAATTATGAAACATAACGGAACTGCTTTCCCGGAACGGCTCGGCAGAAGTGTACCTATAGAGCACCCACATATCGCCTCTCGTCAAGGAACAAGGCCGAAGCCAGGAATTCATTTCGGGGAAGAAGGAAGGGGACGAGGTCTGAGCCTGAGACTATGGTGCCAATTCCCTTGTTCACAAACTAAACTAAATTTAAGTTCGGTGCATCTTTTTCTTTCTTTTTCATAAAGAAAAGGACAGAAGATAAATTTTAGTTTAGTCCTCTCAAATTAATCAGTGCCTGACGTAAATTGACGTAATTTTAGTCGGCAAGTTTTTAATCACGTCTAAACTTATAAAGAGTAGTGACAGGCGCTGGAGTTGTGAGGATCCCATGGTGTTTCTCAAGAATGTTTATGGTATTTCGGGGGAACCTATTGCCATCAACCTTGGCCATTCGGAAAAGTAGCAGAAGTTGCTACTTTTGCAGACGGAAAAACCCAATTACACTACGACCTGAGAATCGAACCCAGGACCTCACGCTTAGCAGTAGCGTTTGCGAAACTACACCAGTGAAGTAAATTATGATGTTACGTCTTAATAATATTATGTGTTAAGCTGCAATGATTTACTATAGTATGCTATGTAACAACAGAATACATACATAATGAGGTCCTAATTCTTTATTTGATAATTTTGCTGGATCACACTCTCGCACACTCTGTATGTTTAGTTTCAACACATGTTCTAACCTTGGCCATAGTGTACCTTGCAATGAATCCCAATAACTGAAAGTGACAATAATATAATTTTTAAAGGTTGTAAAAGGTATAAGATGATGGTTGAATCGGTTGTCATAACATAACTAAGATTATATTAACAACTGCACATATTCAATGAGCAATATTCTGTAGTAATACAATTATAGGTACCTCCATAGTACTTCCGTAGTGATTTGGTATCCAAGAATCTATATATTTAAAAGGCAAGTGTCCCGGCTGACACATTGCCCATCCCAAACCGCTTAGGGTAGAAATTCTATCCCTACTTTCTTGGGTTTATAAACTTGAAACTCAATATGAGAACGTACTTATTCAAATAAATAATAAGGTGTAGTTTTTCAAAACTACTTCTCAAAGGGTGGGGAAATACACTTTGTATGAAAATCTCTTTGGATTAGAAAATTTAAACTTGGCACTAATAGTTATTATGTAAATAATAAAGATTGTAATGATTAATTTTATTTTATTTTTAAACTACCCTGCAAGGGGGAAGGGGTTGTAGGAGTCTGGAAGCTTCCCTTCAAACTTCTTCAGTACGAAATACACACGGATGAAGTCGTGGGTAAAGAGTTAGTTACTTATAAGTTATGACTTGAATAATTTCAAATCATAAGGCACTACCTGGTAGGTACTTGCCGGTATACATACCTGTCTAAAGCAGCGACAGCTCGTTTGTGGCACATCCATCTATATCTGTTTATAAGTTGTATGCAAAGGTACAATGCCAGGCAGTCAAAACACTCAAGCACATAGTTCTCAACATTTTTCTGAAAAGTAAAAGTAAGTAATGTCAGTTTTGGTAGTACTCAAAACTTTGACAGTGAATGCCTATGGCATTAAGTCTGCATCTGTACATTTGTGTGCTTAAAGTATTCAATAAATAAATAACTTATTTTTCCATACCACAAGCAATGATAAAGTTTTGCCTAGGATCCTGTCAAAAAGTTCCTGAGCATGACTTCCCTTTACATGGAAGAATTCTGTTGTGAATAAGTATTCTCTACAACCATTGTCCACAAGGGCATATTGAAGACTCCTAAATAGAGCTTCATAGGAGTACTGAAACAAAAAAAAGAACATACAGCCTATAATGTTCCCACTGCGTGGACAAAAGCCTCCTCTATGTAAGAGAGGCCATAATCCACCACACGGGCTCAGTATGGGTTGGTGGAGGTCACAAATATTTTCGAGTTTTTGGTTCTAGGATATGCCAGTTTCCCCACAATGTTTTTCTTTACCATTGAGAGCAGTGGTGACGAAATAAACTACACTCAGTAAAGTGCCAGCCTGGGATTGAACCCACAACTAACAAATCCTAATCCACAGCTGTTACGACTTTAGCTACTGGGCCACCACTAGTTGGGACCTGGTTTCTTGATGATCCTCCAACTGTATTGTAATTGGATTAAAATACAAAATGAGATAATTACCTTAGTTTTTTGCTGCACATGAGGAACTATAATAGGGGCTTCAAGTTGCTGTGCCAGCACATCTCCTCTATTACCAATTGTGAATATTGTGCTTTTGTTTTTTAAGTTTGATTTTTGAAAAAAGCCTCCTTTAGAGCCATCTTCAATCCCCATTAAATCATCTTTTGTAGGTGTCTCTTCATATTTTAATTTGTCTAGTCTTGAGGCATATGATTTAAAATATGAGTAATATACTTTGCTCAAGGTGTCAATGTATTCATTGCATATTTCTTGAGCAACATTTCTCTCATTGGCTAATATAAACTCAAAAAAGAACTTATATTTAAGCATAGCATTTTGTGGTATTTGATAATTCGCCATGGGTTTGCGAAACTTATAAATATGCTCCAGAATATAAGCTCTTATTTTAGATACTGCTTTTATTTTCAGTTTTTCTAGAACATCTTTGACATCATGACAAGCTTTTGTTTCTTTAAAATCTTGTTCTTTAACAAAGTTGAGTTTTTGATTTAAAATTGCCAGTTGGACCATAAATTCCTTGTCAGTTACAGGAACATTATTGATTCCACTGAAACATTGAAAGTGTTCTTATTATAGTAAAATGATTATAGGTACAATTGAAAAATCACAGTAAGCTACTTACAATATCAGTGTTTCAGAAACTGCCATATCTTCTATAAAAGTAGAGAGGGGTCCCTTCAGAACCTGCCTATTAGACAGTTGCACTGACATGTTGACTGAACGCTTTTGCAAACTTATAATTTCATTGCTGATACTACCCAAGTCATTCTGTAAAATAATTTCAACTGGTAATCTGCTAACAGAACATAATTAAAAGTAGGTGTGGTCATCAAAAAGCGATATAACTTACTTGGAACACCATAAGCATGCTCTCCATTTTTGCGAGAATCCCATCACAATCTTCAATTTGATTGTGTAGAGAGGCAATATTTTCACTCTCTTTTAAGTAATCCGCCACAGAGGTTTTTTCGGCATCCTTAATACCTTTATCCAGCTGTAATGCATATTCTCGTAAGTCTGTTCCATTTCGTAGAACTTCTTGTATTTCAAAGTCTTCAAGATTTTTGTCCAGCACGTCTTTAATATCCGTAGACTCCGACATGTTGTATTATTTGTTACAAGCAGTAATTTACAAAAGTATCAAGTTCAAGTTGGTTTGATTACGTTGGAAAAATTAAAGGAAAAATAATGGAAAAATATAACAGTTCAGCTTTTAGTCATACAATCAACTTGGAAAATGAATTTCAATAGATGAATGGACACAATTATAGAAGACGGTGAGTTTAATGAATGACTGAATGTAAAAACTGCTTGTTTTGAACACGAAGTAAATATTACTTCGTGGTTTTGATAGTGATTTTAAAGAAAAATCCACTACACAGCAGTTACAAAAATACGACACTCTTGCCAGTTTGACATTGACAGTATTGACACTGACATTGACAGTATTGACCAGTGTTGCCAACGGTTAACGTAGCTGTCCACCAGATTCAACTTCTAAAACCACCAGAACCCCACTAACAAAAATCGGCCCTAATCTAAAAATCGCTAAAATTTCCACTAAACACATTTTTAGTTTTTTTTTTTTAAAGTCAGTCTTTATATTAGTAAAAAATGTTCTTTAAAATCAACAAGTCAAGATCAGACACATAAAAATATTCAAACAACAGCCATATATTTTTTTAAATTAAACTGATATGCTAAAATCCGTTTTCTTCAAATGAATTTCGTCTGCACCATCATCGTCGGTTTCACATTTATATGATTCTTTGGTACCGATTTGTTATAACTTTTAATGGAATTTCACAATCATCAATTTTTCCTTCCAGTCTTACACTTTGTATTCTTAGTTAAAAAAAATCCTTTGCTTGTTCTTTGCTAATTCTTCAAATCTACATCCCCCTTGAGCAGCTTTGAAATGTTAACTTCATTCCAATATTTTTTAGTATCTTTGCTCCATTATTTTCAGCAAATGAATTGCGAATTTGCGACAAATTCATTCATTCATAAATGAAGTAAAAATAATATATTTCATAACATTTTAGTGGCTTAGTGGTTCAGTGATAGCATTTTCAGTAATTGAAACTGAAGTCTACTAAACCACTAGAAAAAACCACCAGCCACTAAACCCAATATTTCACCACTAAAAGGGGGGACGAAACCACCAGTTTTAGTGGAAAATCCACTAAGTTGGCAACACTGACAGCGACAGCACTTGTCAATGCGGCGCACCGCGGGACGTACAAGGCTGCGTTCCGAGTTACAGGCTGCGTTCCGAGTTACAATGTAATCGATTTGAGCGTGCTAACACCCGTTCCGAATAAGCGTTAGCGCGATAACGCCGACCCATGATTGCCAATGAAACGTCATAGATGACGTCATGACATGCGCCATCTTGCGATAACGCCGACCATGCCTTTTACTAATATCACCGTGATCTCTGTCAAAAATGACAGTTGACTGAACTGTGGTTTTTGGCAGCGCTGTAGTTTTGAGTCGCATATATCTATAAACTAACGTGGCTTTTTCTAAATTGTGCTTCTGGCTACCGTCGCCACTTAACTTAACTTAATTGATGACAGACCGCAGCTGTCATAATCGTAATATCTAAATCGGAACGCAAAATATTGATGTCAGCGCTGTGAGCGATTATGGCCTAACTCGGAACGCGGCCCAAGTAACACAGCACGTTCATGGAACGTCGTACAACCGAGGAATTAGTATGTATGTACTCTATGATAGTACAACTGGAACTACTCTTGTGAACTGTGTGAAATGGAATGATAACAAATGCCAAAGAGTCGGTCTTGAAAGAGAATCCTGTTCTGTATCGTGTCCTTTTATAATAAGGTGACCATACATTTTATACTTGAAAAGTAGGATGCGATGGAAAAGGAAAAAATATTTTGAGTTTTAATTAAAATTTATCGTTTTGATTATGAATATTGGATTGAATGTGAAAGATGATATGGCATTTTCTAGCCATATCATCTTCCACACAGTCTGGGACTACCGAGATGACGACTAATAGAGAAATAGGGAAGAAAAAGACATGCTGTGGCGAGCCCAAATAAATTGGGATAAGGGCAGGAGAATGATAATTTATCAGGCAATTAATTAATAGGAAATCATAAAGTAATAACAGATAGATATCGCACATTATTGAATTTTCTCCAAAGAGCAAGAGTTTTCCCTACGTGTCACTAGTAGTAGGGAAAATTACTGCTTTTAGGAAATTAAACAAAAATACAGAATCATAATCATCTCCATTGCAGATTTGCAGCCGAGAGACGTCCACTGCTGGACATAGACCTCCCCCAAGCACCGCCCCTTCGAGCGGTTCTGTGCTGCCCGCATCCAGCGGAGTGCCTAATAATAAAACTACATAATAAAGAGTATTATATCTATATATTGTATCTATTTAGGCAGGCATATTATAAGTTAGGGGATTATATCACTGATAAAAATGCTTGGGCCAATGCTGGTCCTGCTCCACAACCACAACTAATTCGCTCCAGAGCAACTGGACAGATTCGCAACTGGACAGATTCTCAGCTGGACAATTTCTCAGCTGGACAGATTAGCAACTGGACAGATTGTGTACAGTCCATGACATAATTAAAGTGGATGAGTTGGAAATACGGACGTTATGAAAATTGGTCAAGATGGGAAAGTGGATGACTTCCTCCAGAGGGCAAGGGCTGACTGTTTTCAAGCTTCGATTTGAACAAATAGGCCTATCAAATTGGCATAGTTAAATAACTCACGTTTTTTTTATTTGATTTGAAATTGATATACACCATCAAATACTAATAAAAGAAATTCTATACTTAAATAATAATATATTAATACCTGAGGGCTTTTTGTCAATAAATGAAATGGCTACAGATGATGAAGAATGACATTTTTTTTTTTTTCCTTTTTCAAGTATTTCACAAATTATGGCATGACGAAAATTACGAATGAACAGTTATCTTGTTACGGAGAAAAATTTAGGACTACTAACGCTTTAGAAGGTTGGCACCGGCGAATTAATGCCAAAATATCAAAAAAAAAACATCCCTTTTTATGTTTCTACAGTTATTAAAAAAGGAATCGAAAATCAATGATACCAAAATAAATAGAAGCTCCTATAACTGTGAGGAAACAAAACATCGACCGAAGCAAATTTTGATTGATAAGCAGATACAAAATATATTATCGGATTGCGTTAACGAAAAAAATTCAGTCATGACATGCTTAGAACGCCTGCGGTCGTTAAAATTATCTCAATATTAGTTTTCTCTCCGTAATCAAGTTACAAATTGAAGATTTTCTTTAATATTATTAACTTATCTTAAAAAAAAATCGCAATACATTGCTCTATTGCTGCCTTTGTGTTATATAGACTTTCCTTGAATAAAGACTTTTTAAATTGAATACCTATGTTTCTTAGTTTATAAACTAAATTTTTTACACGACTGTACTCTGTCCAGTTGCTAATCTGTCCAGCTGCGAAACTGTCCAGCTGAGAATCTGTCCAGTTGCGAATCTGTCCAGTTGCTCCGGAGCGAACTAATTGATTAACATTCGAAAAGTCTGTTGGAGCTGCTGAAGATTGTAAGAACATCTTTGCATTGTATAGACTCAATTTCTTTTGCATTATATAATTGCATAGCACATATGTGAGTACTATGTACTATAGAGCTACCATTTACCGGGTAATATTATGTCTTTCATTGACTTGAATGTGCCCTGGCGGCTGTGAGTATGTCATGCTCACTCAGATGTCTCGCTGATGGTGGCGTGTGTGTTGGATCATTTAGCTCCCTTCAAAATGGTTGAGCTGAATGGTGCTAATCCATGCGTCATGTTCGTGAACGGGCGCCGTCAGTTGGGGCTGCGGTCATCTCTTAGCTGCCATGGCTTATTTGTAATTTTTGAATTGTTTTTATTTTTATGTACGGACGCTTTTTTTATGCACGTCTTTCTACATTGTTCTCACATGTATAAGTAATTTCAACATGAATGATGTAACCAATTTTTGTAACAATTTATTTGATTTAAAAGAGTGTCCGTGGAGTTTCTTGCCCGTTCTTCTCCATAGGTACCTACTACGCTTTGGAATGGGCATCTAGCTTCATATTTTCTGACTGACTGACTCCTTGACAATTCAAAAGTGCCTGTAATTGGTTTAATTGAAATAAATGCTTTGAGTTTGAGTTGGAGTTTGAGTTTATAGAATGTTGTTTATAAATATATCCACAAGCACACAACACTTTTAAACCTCTGCCCCTCCAGTATTATGTCCAGATTTTCCATACATTTTCAAGGTATATGTTTGCCACAACTTTACTCCGCGTTTATTAATATGGGGACTTGTAGTGTGTCTAATTATAGTTAAACACCATCTCATAATGCACCTTAGCGTGAGGTCGCTGTCACTAATGTCAACTGTCAGTTCACCACGAATAGCGGGAAAGTGGAAAACAGTTGAAAGGTGAGGTGGTACCTCTGTTCTGTGTGGTACCTGCACAGGAGGCTTGGTATAGTGATGAGCCAGTGTAGTGATATACAGGGCTGTTATATGTATTTGAAAATTACCTACTTGAAGTATAAGAACAGTGAATTACGTCACACTCCACCTTTGGTAGATCATGATATTAAGGGTGGCCCAGTGGTAACTGTCGCGACTTACGAGTTGTGGTCGTGGGTTCGAACCCAGACAGGCGCTTTACTTTGTGTAAATAATTTTATCACCACTGCTCTCATACCGGTTAAGGAAAACATCATGAAGAAACCGGCATGTCCTAATACCAACAAATCGAAGACATGTGACGACTACCAACCTGCCCAGTGCACTGGGCTCGCGTGGTGGATTACGGCCCAGTCCCTCTAATAGACTGGAGGCCTGTGTCCTAGCAGTGGGTAAGTACATTATACCTAGGCTGATTTTATGCTTATGCTACCTTTGGTCGATAATATCTACTGAATGAACTGCTTAAGGTTTTCATTGTGATTTTTTGACTGTCTGTAGTATCTACACATGCAAACATTGAAACGCATGCATGTCTCCGATTAGCAGGAATTCTGGAAGGTAATACCTACTTACGTCAGCTTATTTATCCAAGTCTATCAGAAAGAAAGAACATATTATTTCAGGCTCTAGCACCACACAAACGACTTATTTTTCAAACAGTAGATTAAGTATACCTACCTACTACATTTCAGAAAATTTAAAAATTATTCATTTGCGGCCATTTATGGCCGCCGAAGAAAAAAGCAATTTCGGACATTGGCTTTTCATACTCTTCCATTAACTACATAAGTACGTACGACGTGAAGTAACAGAATGCCACATTTATGTTGAATATCCTACCGAATCTGCAGATTGTCCTGGAATTTAATTGAGTAACACTGTAACACACGATAAATCATAATCTGAATAATTTTGAAGGATATTGTTAATCTATTGCTTCGTATGCTCGAAAAATTTGTCTACTCAACAACGTAAATAACGCAATGAATGTTGTTGAACTGTCAAAGTGAAACAGATTGTGATTGATCGCAATTCGGGTGCCGATCTCCTTTCGAGAATTGCCTTAGATGTAGGTGAGGTAGGAACCAGCAAAGTTCTCGAGACATGTAATGTCTCGCCTGCCTTCAGTCTCATCTAACTATCGCGAGATGCTTTTCTGTTGCGAGCGAGCAACATGAAGTTTACGGTTCAGCTCCGGCGGAAGCCTAAAGCTTCGACTCCGCTTGTACCATGATTGCCAAACAAACTTCCAACATGTGAATTAAATAAACGAGTAGCAAAATGTGACGTCACACAACTATCCTTTCGGAACTCTCGTCAAAAATCAAAACGTATTACCGAACATTTCTACAATGTCGACCCTCTCAGGCGCTATGCCAGGAAGGGGTTACGGGGGTCATGGCACCCCCTGAAATCATTGAAGCATTTTAATAATGAAGCATTAAAACTGTACCTACACCTACTTGGAATTGTAATCTCCTTTTTTAATTTTTCGCAAATACCTCAAACTAGACCACCTAGGTAAAAAATAATGAAATTATCTCAGTACAACTGTTTCTTTTAAGTTTAAAAACGAACTTGCGTCGTTTTCTCTGCATCAGTTGCAGAGAAAACGACGCAAAATCCTTTTTTCTCGCTAGATGTAATTCGTTACATAGAAATTAAATGAATTAAATGCAGCGGATAAGACGCGAGCTTCGGCGTCGGTAAATACCTAACTAGAGCCTTGGTCTTGTAAATAGTAAATACATAAATAAGCAGGTAAGTAAATAGGTACAATTATTATTTTGTTTGACAATAAATAAAAGAGGCATATTTTCATTGACGCATTTGCATCGATATTATTTTCACGAAATATTTACAAAGAAATGTATAACATATCATAACAAAAGCACATTAATGTTTCTATGTTGAGATTTAAGAAATGCAGTTCATTACAAACCTTAAAGAAGAAAAGATAATATTACATTAACATTATTTTGTGACTTAGGCATAAGGTACAGGTACACACCTATGCTATGGAGGGAAATATGTTGATGAGAATTATTTTATTACCTGCATTTTTATTATTTTATCGTAAGAGCAGGGTGTCTTGTAAGCTCTCCGTTTGTTTTTTTTCTGTGGGTACCTAATTCTGTATTACGTAGGTACCTACTTAAAAATATTCAGTTTGTTGCAAGTGTAAATTAAGACCTGTGTAAATCAATACGCAGGTCTGTACCTACGTCGTCATAAATGTGTGCGGAAAAGCAGGCAACAGCTCTGGAAATGTCGATTGGAAATGACATATAACAATAACAAGGCTTGCATTGGGGTATAAATATGAAATGGCTAGCTTGTACTAATGCAGCCCAGGTTTTTATTACGTCCGGTTCTTCATTTATTCATAAGTAAGAGGCGCTGACATGCGACGAAGACGTTATCCGACTGTCGGGTAATAACTAGTCTTATACATATGAACGCTGTTTATGATCATTATTAATTAGTAGGTAGGCATAATAGGCTTGTAATGTAGGAATGTCATTTGCAGATTCAAGTAGTTTGTTACGTGGAAAATGTTAATTATATCGGTTTGAATGAAGGGTAGGTAACAATATTTCAAGCACAACCGAAGTATTAAATAAGTGCAATATTTAGGTTCATTCATTACGAAATTCGTCACAATTAAAAAAATTAACGACAAATAATTTCCTTGACTACGATTTATAAATCTATAAAATTAATATATTAGAAGGGAGTGGCGGCGTTCGAGTAAAAAGTCCAGCAGTATAATAATTAAGGTTACTAACAATTCTTTGTATAAAATTATTTATTTTCATGCGTCTTGAATTTCTTAAACTCTACGATGTAATAGACAACGTTTATCACTAACTCCATTTTAAGGACATCAACATCGACAATCACTCTCTCTATGTAGGAATAAATGTTGCTTCGGTAGGTACTTATGTAACATTTATTCACCCATCTACTCCATAGTCACTTATGTCAGATATGAATCTCAAATTCCTTGACCTAACTATAAAATGTACATACCTAAGTTATAACCGTAGTTTAAGGTTGGACAGAGCACCCAGTGGTACAATAGGTACGTGCATACTTTCCGTAATAATTTTATACCTACAGTGCTGCTGCAGGTATCTAGTCTTTTAGGGGATACAAGGCAACTCTCAGCTACACTGTAATTGTTTCCACGCCGGCAGATACATAAAAAATACCCACCATAAGACGATTGATAGATTATGGATTATAGAATCTTAGCACAGCTTCTTTCAGATAGACCGCACCAGGACTTTTGTTATCACCTATTTGGTCCAGTGAATTTTTTTACATAGTCCATTCAAATTTGCGCAAAATACAGTAGATAAAAATACAGACATCTAACCTGATTATATCAGAACTTTTCCAATAGATATACTTACGAGCAAAAATACACAGTGACTTTAAATAGCAATTTAATTTCATGTAAATTTGTTTAAAATGGTCTAGCTTACATGAGATGCAAAGGATATCAATTAATACAAAGTGCAATCACAATTTTAAAATAATATCGTGATATGTTTAAATATTTACTCAATACATATATAATATGTATTATAGTAAGCATATAAAAGGTCCACATAAGAAAAATCTACGCTATCTACCTATAAAGGTACTCTTTAAGACACGTTGTATTAAGGATTTACATTGGGGACGTCAAACATGCTGAACTTTTTCTCAGGCCTTAGGTATAATTATCATAACAAATTACATTAGAGTCCTAGCGTCTAAAATATTACAAAATAATTTAAAACTAAAAGGTAACTTCCAACAATCGTGTCGTTGTGACGCTAACATCGGCTCACCATCACACAGACGGGCGCTCGGGCGGCGCTCGGGCGCGCGGTGCGGGCGAGCCCGCGTCGGCTCGCTCGGTGATCCGCCCAAGCGCCGCCCGTCGCTCACATTCGTACAAAAGGACATTAAATGCCTTACCGATCTTAAAGTAACTTTTACTTATATTAATTATAATAAAAAGCCCGAATTTTACGAGCAAATTTTATAACATTTCTAAGTCTTGTGACTAGATTTTCCCTATCTAAGTAATACGTAAGTAAATAACATAGGAATATTTGTACGACAAGATGCCATCGATCACGAGCGGTAACTCAAATGCAGACTACTAAATACACAACTTTGTAAGATTAAACGAAATCACACCCAAAAGACGAATTCCTAAACATTTTCAATAAATTAATCTTAACTTAGGACTTACATGGTAAGATTGTCTCCATTAAGTAGATTCTATACTTAATATTAAATTCATACGAGTAGCACGAACCGATTCCGTGGGAGATCGCGTCCTAACTAACGTCCACCTAATCTCTAGAAAAATATTTTATATAATCTAAACACTTAAAAAAATAACGGAGTCGGCTCTAAAACAGAAGGAGAACAAGTTTCGAAGGCGGGAGTGGTCCTCAGGGGTGGGGCGCAGGGCATTCAGAAGGGCAGGCTGGAGCGGAACATGTTCTCGATGAGCGGTGGCGCCGGCACCAGGTCCTCGAGCTTCAGGTAGAAGATGCGCTGCAGGCCCTGTACCGACAGCGAGCGCAGCTCGGGCAGCGCGCCCAGCACGCGGCTGAAGTGCGGCGCGCCTCCTCCGGCTGCGCCTCCGCCGCCCGGCATATGCGCGCGCAGGCAGCCTATTATCTTCATTTGTAACTGCTCCACACGGTGAGGTTCCTTGAGACCGTGTCGATCTGATAACAAAAATAAAATCTCATTAGTAAAATATGATAGGAAACATAAAAACCGCTAATTACTTTTTTCTTTAATGTGGTTTCTGATGCAACAGTAAAAGTTCCAATGCCGAATTTCACCAAAAAAACTGAAAGCAATCAGCACATCGTAACCGCATTCAAGATCTGTCAGCGTTAATATTTCACAACATTTATGAAACACCAGTTCTTGAACGCGGATGTTGATCGATTTCAGTTTCATTAAATAATTTATCATAATATCTTAATGGTTTCATTGGTGAAGTTCATCTACAAGTAATAAAATTAACTTTAGGGTGAATTTCACCAATGTAGTCTAGTCGCTTAATTTTAGAAAAGCTAAAAAATATAACTAACAGATAAGTATTTATACACACCTGTTATCAAGGTTAATGCGCAAAGACACGCAAAGGTAGATATGTCGATATCCATTGAATGTAGGGTGTTGCTGAAGTCCAGCACAGCATGGAGCCAGTCTCCAAACGAGCGCTGGCACTGTCGCTTGTCGAGCACGACGCCACTGCAGAAGGTTAACTTGGTATCTTCTGGACGTGTGCGGTATGCGAGTCGCAATACAAATAGTTCGAGACGAGCTGATGCGAACAGCTGCTCACGGTCTTCAGGGCACAAATCGACATAACCGGGCACTTTGTCAGCAAATACTTTAATCATGTCGATTGATGTTGTCAAAAGAGAGTAAAATTGTTGAATCACTTCTAAGTCAGACATCGGTGGCTCCATGGGATTGGGCTCTCGATATTGAGAATAATCAAGATTGGCAAAGTCCGGAGAAGTGTCGACATGAGCTCTCACAAGCGCTGTGATCAGTGATATAGGAGGGCTTGGAGGTGATTCCTGTGGACATTTCGGTTTGGAGGGCAGTCTACCTCGTCTACCTTTCAAGGAATCAGTTCTTACTACTTCCTTGACCATTCCGACATTGAGACATTTCTGGAATCGACAAAACTGGCATCTATTCCTTCTTCTTTTGTCTACTGGACATGATTTTTCAGCTAAGCAGACGTATTTAGAACCCTTCTGCACAGTCCGTTTAAAAAATCCTTTGCACCCTTCGCAAGTCCTGACTCCATAATGTTGGCAAGCCGCGGTGTCTCCGCACACAGCACACAGTTGGCTCGGCGACGACGGGGCCGCGCGGGGGCCGGCGCCCTCGGGCGCGACGCCCGGCGAGCTCGATGCAGAGCTGGGCGCAGACGCTTGCATGCAGTGTACTCTGCCACCAGGAACTTTGGGGCTGTCATTAGAACTGGTAGATTCTGACCGCTGCACTGGCAAGGAAGCGCGTCGTTGTCGAGCACTTTGGTCCGTAGATATGTGTAGGTCCACTGAACTTGGAAAGGGAGGTAAAGAGTACGAGTCTTGATTGGGTGTAACACCGCCGGTGTCAAACGTCGGGCTACACTGTTGCGATGGTGCATAATATGTTGACGGCACATAAGGAATTGATGGTTGATGATATTGATAAAGTAGTTGAGTGGACGTGTGTCCTTGATATGCGCTAACGTTATAGCAGTCTTCGTCCATTTTTATTCCAAATTCCGCCATTTCTTGTTTAGGATAACGGACTGAATAAGTTTCTTCAAAACTAGGCAACGCGGGCCCTAGGGTTGGCGATGAAGCCTCACTAATAGGCGTAGTGCGATGAGATTTAACTTCAGGCGGGATCGGCGCGTGAAACTCGACGTCCGGGAACGGGTCTAGATTTTCTTCTAAGATGTCAGTAGAGTCTTCTTGATATTGGGGCGACAATAGATCAGTGAAGGACGAACCGTAGTTGCTCTGAAATAGAAATGACAATCAATAATGGAGGCGTCGCAATAGTGGTAGGCGGCGGATGGCCGTCAGGGGCGGCCGTGACTATCCAATGGCGTGCTTATTCAATTGTCTACTTGTGTCTATAGGGGCTTTGTGTAACCGCCTGTTTGTCAATCGACGCAGGTGTTCCACGATGTTCTAATCAATAATGTGAATGAGGTTCATTGTAAAAATGCGATCAAGAAAAGATATCAATGATATTTGCTGTAAATGTAGCATAAACGTCTCTGATAAAAAGAATAAAAGTAAAACTCACGTGTGTCTGCAGCAGTAGCATGCTGGAGGAGTTGGGTGTGAAGGCGCTTGGCGAGCGCGACTCTATGGCGCTCGGCCCTGCAACAATCAGACATTATCACTTCAGTATGAGCCAATATACAAAACTATTTTACTATATTTATTACTATAATGCAAAACATCGATATTTTTTAGCGTAGACTAAGTCCGAAATACTAAAGAATCAACCGTTACTCCAACGCGAAACGGTCAACCAAGACGAAAGGCCGATTGTGAATGCGTCGGGGAGCCGGTAGACATGATATTGACGGCACCATCCTTTGAACTATCACGCTATTCGAGCCATGCATCATTTATATTTACCCTCGGCGAACATACTTTGATTCTTCCTTCACCACAAGCACTCGTTACGAACTAATCGATATCTACCTAAGTACTCTAGCTTGGTATCGGAACCCTGATCAGTGCTGATCGCTACCCTTGTTCGACTAACAGTGACGATGGGTAGGAAAGGTCTCCCGTTTTATACTGCAGTTTCGCCAACCAAATATTGGCGTTTTGAATACATTGTGTCACGGTGCTTGATTCGCCACGCCCAGAAAATTGAATTCTATGTATACACCTCATCTAGGTCTATTAAAACAACGTCGCAAACAAGCAACAATAAAAACTAAATTTTCCCCTCTAATGTAAGGTCCTAGAGTTTACATCGGCGTAGCACACTGGCTTCTAAATTTTTAGGGCGAAAAGGCGATGGGTCCCCTGGGAGGTTATGAAATCAGTGGCATTTGCAGTTTCTATTATGATAAGAACCATTAATTCCAGTCTTATTAAGCTATAAACAAAACAAGCTTTTGTTACCGTAAGTTTGTTTTGAACATTTCTAAACCAAAGTTGATAAAATAAAAATTCTTGAATATGATAGGTAGGTGGATTTCATATCGTATCTTGCGTTTGGAAAGCTGATTGGACTAATAATCTATATTCAGATTTATTTTTCCATATTTTAATTTTCTTTCTTTATACGGTTACGCGCTTACTTGGGGCTGATGTTATTGATCATTGTTGTTTTTATACCTAACTAGCTAATGGCGACATGCGTTGCAATGCCTGCAGCGTTGCAATGACAATGCCAAATTTGTTTTGACCCTTCTCCGGCGTGCACACAACAAATACCAAAGTTTCATCATAATCGGTCGAGCCATTTTCGAGTTTTTGCGAGACTAACGCACGGCAATTGACTTTTGTATATACATAGATAATGTATAAAAGCTACCTACAAAATAATAAGGAATTACGTCATTATTATTATTCATATGTGTAAATTGTACATATTGTGTTTTTTTTTTCTATAAGATTGAAAATGTCCATTTCCTTTAATATTCTATTTAGTTATTTTATGAACTCCATTTATTAAAACATTAGACAAATAACGGTTTTACATCCTTTCGTTATTTCGATATAAACGCATTATAAACTCTTTTATTTCACGATAAGTACAAAGTATTAATCTATATTATTACCTACATTAAAAATATAGTTTTAAACTGCAGTCATTTCAATAATATTGCACGATAACTGTCATTATTTATCCGTTATTTGTCTAAAGCTGAAATAAACGGAGTATAGTTTGCTTTAAAGAATAAAATGCTTATTAATAATAATTCGTGATAAGTGGAAATTCCTAGATAAAGATGGAGACGAGAGTTTCCTTATAGCATATCGATCGTAGATACGGGCCCCAGATTAATAATAGCATCATTAAGAAAAGTTACGTCAGTTTAACAATTGTTGTGATTGTTGTTTAACTATGGAAGTGTCATAGTATACATAAGATATACACTAGCGACACCACCCTGCTTCGCACAGTTTTTACAACTTGAAATTTAATCATCGTTTATTTATAATGTGTAAGTTTAATATTAATTTAACATAGGTACGTACATATAAACCTTCTGGAATAAATTCTCAAAATGATGGTGAGAACTGCATCAAAATCCGTTGTGGAGTTTAGAAGAATAAAGCGGTCACACAGACAGACACGAAAAGCGACAAAGCTTTCTAGATATATCTATAGATACTGCAGATGGTCATGAGGCTCACTAGACTTACTGTCGCACACAGAGACGTCATCCTATTAACTATTTTTATTAAAAATGTGAAAGTTTGTGAAGATGTGTGTTATTCAATCAAGCCTTATACTGCTGAACAGAATTGGAATAATCTTGGCACACAGATATAGGTACTACCTATATCCTGCACGAGTTGACCACTTTAGGAACGGGTTTTGTCGACGGGAGACTAGACAAGATGATTGAATGCTACGCGTATTGGATTAACACATCTGCGATAATCTCTATACCGGTAATGCATTCCCGTGGGTTTTTTTCGAAATTATGTAATCTTCCGACCTCTACGCGGGCGAAACCGCGGAGCAAAGCTAGTTTATTTGCTAATACATTGGCATACCTTATCTTAACAAGTAAGCAGATATCAACAAAATTGAAAGTTTTCAATAACATAACATCACGCCTGTAATCACCTAAGGGTTAGGCAGAGGTGTATCTATAGTGGATACACCCTAATATTTTTGACTGACAGCGTTAGTATAGGTATCTATATACTTGAAAAACTAAAGTTGATTTTCTTTACTGTTAACGATTTCTTAGCCTAAGTAGATTTTATTGATTGAGAATAGATAATTAGAAATGGTCTGACTATGACTTGGGCCGAGTAGCCGACTGGCGGACTAATCGGTTGCAAAGACACCGACTATAGCCAAACCGCTAATTGCTTCACAAAGGAAGAGTTCCTAGTCCTAGATAATATTTAAAATAAGAATTAATATTTATATTTATGTTGCAAATCCGAAACTGTTGTTTATTCAGAGTAGTAGGTAGAAGCTAGTGGTTATTTTTTTTTTGGTTTTTGTGGTTTTCTTGATTTTAGTTCAATTATTGTCTACCAAAGGAAGAGTTTCTATTCCTAGAAAAATATAACAAACTGTAATGCTAATTCTAAAACAAAAATTATCAACAATAACGGTTATGATTTGATTTCAATCACCCTATTTTTGATAAGCATAGAAATAATGAATAAAGTAAAGAGCCCTTATTGAGCCGATCTCTAATACTAATATTTTTTGGAAATCAAGAAACTTTTCTTTGAATTGCGCTCTATGAAAATAGCCAGACTTCGCCACTCATGTGAGTGTTCTAGTTGGCCATAATTATAACATAGTTTTTCATATATAATGAATTCAGTCCAGGCCCAATACAATAAACTGCTTTGAATTTCCTCGTCACAAAAAGTGGGACCTTTTCCTCTACATTTTATTTGTCGTATTTGAGTAATCATTTAGATTGACATCATTCTTAATAATATTATAAATGCGAAATTAACTGTCTGTATGTTTCTTTTTACGCTTGAACGGACATTAATGCATCGTTGGTATAAAAAAAAAATGTAGGTACTATACATTGTAATCAATCGAATCAATTTTAACGCCTCCTCCTTAAGACCAAGGCTAATTTTTTTTTTAGATTCGAGTAGTTGGCATGGCCTAAAGAGGTGCCATAAAGAATAAATGAATTAAAGTTTCGACTAATGAAAATGTTATATACGACATTTCGCGGGTATTCTGTTTTTTTTACAACAAATTAGCTTGTCCTATTGAGACGAAATTATTTGACATACTTAAATGGTTCATAATAATGTTGCTTAAAAAGGGGCTCGTGGCTAAGTAATAACAGCCGCACGGGTCGTTCCATCAGGTTAAGCAACGCTTGCCGGGGTTGGTCCGTGGATGGGTGACCATCTGTACATACAGACTCCTCCGTGCCTCGGAAAGTACTTTAAGCCGTTGGTTGCGGCTGTTATGTGGATCTTTGACAGTCGTTACGAGTCTTCGGAAGCCCGGAAGTCTGACAAACCAGTCTTACCAAGGGGTATCGTATTACCCAGTTACTGGGTTGTGGAGGTCAGATAGGCAGTCGCTCCATGTAAAATACTGGTATTCAGCTGCATCCGGTTAGACTGGAAGCCGACCCCAACATGGTTGGGAAAAGGCAAGGCAGATTGATTTTTCTTTGTTACTCAGAATAATTATTATAATTATTACCAGAATTATCATCTCGAAATATTTATTTTCTTGTATAACTCATTTAAAAAAATATCCCGGCCGCAGTCAGTAAAATGATTATTTACCATGACTAAATTATAATAAAAAGAGTATGAAAATGATGCTTCTATTATTAAAATAACTTATTTCAGCATATTTAACATGAAATGCAAAGAAAATCTCAGGATTTAAGTATCTATTCGAAAATAGAAACCATAGTTATGTAGTATAAGTTAAATCTCACGTAGCGTAGTCATCAGAGAGAGAGAGATGAGAGTCAGACAGTTTTCAGGTTACATAGAACATTGCACAGGCCTACGTCAGGCCTACGCCAGGCCTACGCCAGGCCTACGTCGTAGACCCTGCGGACACATTGCCAAAGCTGTCATATTTGTTTTATTTACTGCCATATTTATAATCTATTGGCTATTAGTCATTCATGCCACGTCCATAATTTTCTTTTTGATTAGCCTCTCCTAAAAGGTATTGAAAGTGAAAATCATGGTCTCACCTCGTCCTATTACCCCCTTACCCAACCCTTCGGGGATTACAGGCGTGATGTTATGTTATGTTATCTATAATGGTAGTGAAACTGTATTTTTCTAACATATACCATTAGCCTAAAGTCCAATTAAATACTCTTTGAAGATAGATATCTTTGAAATCATTTGATGGAAAGCTCTATGCCCTCTGTTAGGTTTTACAAGAGTTACAATCTCGAGAAAGATACGCGAACCATGGAACCTCGCTGGAAAGGAGGTTTCATTCCGTCTAATCGTATCACAAACTATCCGACAGATGGCGGTAGGACGGCGTGAGCAGAGATATCGATTATTTTGAGTTAGTGTTAGCGTGACCAGCTACGTCATTCGTCATCGATTCAATTGGAAGTAGACGTACGTACGAGACGTACGTATCGGTAAACAAGGTTTTATGAGCTTTCTCATTACATGACGTTTTTACGCGTAGCTTTTTGCGTAATTGTTGCACGTAAACACGTCAATGACGAGTGGTCACAGATTACCTGTTGTGCAAAGTATGATCATCTATTAACATGCGTAACAGTTATGTGCACGATGAGCGATAAAATATTTTCTAAATAAGTATTATAGTCACCATCGCGATGTACCAGGTAAAATGGAAAGAGGTATGATTTATCCCGTAGGCTGCAGCGAAGCACAAAAAACATTAGATTGAAAAAATAATATCTACATATAAGGCGAAAAAGAAAAACAACTGGAAAATATTGTTTTCCTTGTTCTTTTTGTAGGATTCTTTCTTAGATTCTCTTCATAGAATAGCGTGATCTGAAACTTTAGCGCTTACATTTTCCCGCCACAAATTGTGTGCGCGGGAAATATATGTACACACGGCTACACATCAAGCTATACATTTCCAGTATAAGCTGACCTCGCATTGTACGGAAATCCTATATAATGCGAGATCAGCATTAACTGGAAATGTATAGCTTGATGTGTAGCCGTGTGTACCACTACAGCTACTACAGTCCACTGCAGACCTGTTCGAGCAACCTTCATATTATTCCTAACTTAGATAAATGATCATAGCTAACAGAAACTAGTTGAGACTTACACTTCAATACACGTGTTAGATTGATTAATTTCAGAAGCCCGGAGTGTTAGAACAACGCAGCTTAAAGCAACTTAAAGTTTCGCGTAGCTGTCTATAACATAATATTGTTGGTTCAAAGTAACTGAGTAGTTTTCAATGTTAGCACCAGGGTTAGTACAATGAACATGAATTATACAATAGATACTACAAAATAGATAGGTATAAATATAAAGTTTCGTCTACGTAACTGCGTCTAGTCTGGTAGCAACTTGTCGTAAGGGCAGCGGACGTCACCCGCGTGTGTTTTATCAAATAAACGTGATTTCGGTGGAATTATCAGCTGTTGCGGCGGCGGCGGCGTGGGCGGGAGAGGCTTACCAGTGACGTCATCTGGATCTACGTCACAGCCACCCTCCGCCGCCACCTCTCACGTCTGCAGGTAAAACGTTATTGAACATACCGCCTGATACCGCCCCTATTCCGCGTCTAATTTTATTAATCGAATGCTGAAATGTTGAAATCGCGCTAATGAGTAAAGTGTATACTATTATAGCGACAGAAATTAGATAAAACGGTGATTAAATAAACTTTTTTTTTTTTGTTAGTTGTCTACGATAGCTACTAATAATAAGTTCCTGTTAAACGGGTTATTATTTCTAGTATAGGTGGAAAGTTATTTATACACAAATAATACACTAAAGTAGGGGTTTAAAGGAGCGGTTTGCATCATTTTATTGATAATTTTGCGTATATTGGTATGCTACGGTTGTTGCTACGAATACATTGCTTCCGCTATGAACATTTTATTTTCTCTACGGGACTATTGAGTTCCGCTACGAGAAAGTTATTGACGCTATATGATCCTCGGAACAGATTAAGCCACCGCTGCTCTTACTTTGGGTGTTGAAAATGTAAAATCGAAAGGGTATTATTATGAAGAGTATGAACATGTTGCAATCACCCATTTGTAAGCGTGGTGACTATGGCAGTAGGCTCCGTCCTAACCGATTTTCATGGAACTGTTACTGCACAAATAATTAGATGAAAATCTTTCTAGAGTTAAGGGATCGAGTTTTTTTTTTCGTTACTTTTTTAATACAGTTAGTTTGTTGTTATTAGAAATTTGGCGTGTTCCTAGTCCTACATAAACATTTCTATTCACCGCAACCCTTCATCTTTTGTTTGCCTTCCACCACCTGCCTCAGGACGAATAGTCATGATCACCATTTTTAATAGATGCCTAGTGATTGCTCTTTGTTTTAAATTCACACTGGATTATAGTTCTGCTGAGCTTTCCCTTAGTTGCGTTCACGACACTGACATAGCCTGACTGAGGTGGACACCTTTTTATTTATAGGGAGCCATGCGACTCTTCCTTACCTTCTATAAATGCGAAAAACTAGCTGTTCCACAATTTAACCTAAAATTATGGAACAGCTAGTTTTTCGCATTTATTAAGTTTAAACATTTTTTTAGGTACTTAATTTAATTCGTCTGAATATATTATGATTATTAGCTTGACGCAGACGAGAATAAATAAGTTTTTTTATCTTAACATCGTCTAGACAACTTCAGTTTCCTTGTTTTTATCGGATATTTTTAATAGTTTAATTTACATTGGTACAAATACCTAAGTAGGTAGACACTCGAATATGGATACCTACTTATTTTTTTACTAACTTATTATAGATATGTATTGATATACATTTTAGATTATTTGTGAACTGGTAATTAGGAGCGTAAAGCTTATACGCTCAAGATGGGAGAACCTATAGGTTTTCCTATACTAAATATTGTACGTATATATCTATTTTCGTCTCCAAAATGAATGAACAGCATTATTTTGTGATTTTAATGGATGTACATATTCAGATCAACGACCTGCTTTCAGGAATAGGTATTGTATTCAGAAACATCTATTTTCAGTTTTTTTTTAATTGAAAATGTATTACGTTCATTACAGCAAGGATCATTAATTTGTATGTAGTTCGGAATATTGGTTAGGTATATAATTTTTCATGTTACTATGTTATTATTATTATTATTTAGGTTAGGTTAGTTTACCGAGGGTCTGTATATTGGGGAGGAGTAAATAATATAGCACTATAATCGGTTTATATAGTGTAGGTATATTACAATACTGCAAAAACATACGCTCACAAATTTATAAGTCTCAGATACGATTTTAAAATTTTACAAGTATTATTTCCACATTATTTCTATATAAAATCGGCAATCTATATAGATCGTCTGAACCAGCGATATTATATATTAATAAACAATATAATACTGTTACAAACATACGTTCTTTTCTGGCCTTGGTTAGTAACCATGTAATTAAGTGATTCTAAGACGTCGAAATATTTATTACTTACTTACATATAAATCAATTTATTGTATAGCGATGCTAATATTAAATGGTGACGAAACTTCAACAAACTTCGAGAATTAACGTAGTTTTATAATAACTATATTTTAAACAAGTAAGCGCCTCCTAACAACGAAGGAAGATAACATTTAAACTGTAAGCGGTATTAAAAACGAAGGTACGTACTTAAACTATTTAACAGAAACAATAAGTACGAACTACTATACAATATCCACTAATACAATCCGCAGGACATGGCTAGCTTCGAGAGAGAAAAATATATCATTACCGTTTCATATATTATCACTTATGTGTATATTGTGATGCCCCTGAACTGGCCACACCCCTATCGTGGGCAAGATGATGGAATGTTATTACCAGAGCTTTACTATATCATAGATTTCCTTGAACTGCAATGTTTTGAATCGTTTTATCGGTCGTAAAAGCTTACTAGGGCGGTTACATAAACGAGCACATTACATGCTCATCATGTTAAGTATATTGACATTGCGGGTCAATATTATCGGATGCAAATTTTTGTTTTACCGACTACTCATGTTTTAATATTTGTTTTTTCGTAAAGTGATTCTAAGTTAGGAGGAAGTCGGTAGCCGATTGGGCGGCAAGCAAGGGCGTCCTTGAAATGAGGCGCGCGGTCGATGCCTGACGTCACGCCTCCATGACGTCACAGGCTCGGTCGATACGGAGGCCGAGGCCGACCGAGACCCACCACGCGCCACCTGACGCTCTGCCGACCACCCCACACTGCCGCTTCAACACCACCCTCATATTTTTAGACTCGTGACGCAACCACGCTATTAAACGGAAAGCATTAAGCGTCTGAAAAATAGCGCCTTGGAGGAATGAGGTAAGTAGACGTTATACCGACACCTCCTCGTCTCACGTTATTAGAGCAACTAGTGATAACGACACTACACATTATAGTTGAATATAATGTTTAAAATATATACACTGGATACCCACTTATGTTTTTATGTTGCAGTATAATTAAGTCATAATGGTGATAAAATCATCCATTAGAAACATCAACGGAAGAACTCTCCCGCTGTGCGGATAGACGGGGGAAATCGCAGTATCTTTATATTGGAGGGCAAGGGTGGGTCGGCCTGGGGCTCGGGGGCAGTGAGAGTGACGCGCTCCGGGTCGGGCTTGTTGTGACGTCACGTCAGCTGGCGGCTGATAGCGGGTTTATCAATACTCCGACGAGTGTCAACCTACCTTCCCTACGTCATGATTTCATTCAATTAATTGACGAATTGACAGTATGATAACTTTTCAAATGATATTCGAGTTTGCATTTCGACCAAAAATACAATGCCCTACTTTGACCAAAAACGTTATCTTATTATTTATAGAGCCGCTTTTGTCCAATATTAAGCATACGCTTATGAAAACAAAAAGTGAAAGTTTGTTATTCTATTTTAGCATCAATTTAGATAATTCATTGACACCTCAGCGTTTATGTTAGGAACGTTGTTATAATGTGCAAGAGACTTGGAACTAAGTATGAACAGAGCGTCAACAATTCAAGTTGATTACGTAGTTGATAATATGTGGGGTTTGTATGGTACAATAGTAGGTATCAGATGTGCGTCGGCAATTTGCACAGGCTCGCATCTCGACAGGTGCAACGTCTGCCGGTTGCGACAACCTATTGGGCAAGTGGCAGCAGGCATCGGCTGAGGCCATCGGACGCAGCCGATCGCGACATAAACATCTCACATTATACTCGAAGTTACCTAACGCGCCTCCACTCAAACAAATCCGATTATAATTTAACGAATCGACTTAATAACAATTATCGAGTGGTCTATCTAACTCGGTAAAGCTCTCAGAACAGTTTTGGACACAGATGATGGCTGCCAGGACACGTTCCGCAATAGGTATAACTTAATGTATGCTAGCGAACCAGCGTGTGTCATCCTAAACCGGCCCTACCGGTGTGGAACTATATTTCACCATTAGGTACTTGTTTCACCTAAATTCTAATTATTCACTGGCAGACTTAAAAACATTGACAAGTTCGATTAACGACTCTGAGAATCTAAAACATATTTATCTATTCTGTTAGCGAGCTAATATAACCGGTAATCTGTTATTAATTTTTTATTGCTGTTGAAAAGCGACAAGTTTCTATGTTAGTATATAATTTTCCTTGATTCCTTCCTTATTTTTTAACTAAAAATATAAACCTACCTACTATACTTTTTCGTACCTAATACTTATTAAAAAAATATTAATAATATATATATATATATATTATTAATATTTTTATATATTAATAATATATATATATATATATATATATATATAAATAACAAATCTTAAGGAACTGGAATTAACAGCTGTATTCATGAAAAGCGATTGAACTGCAATTGCTTCGACCAGTCATAAGTTGTTAAGAACTTCGATTAAAATTTTCAGTATTATTTTTCGAGTTATTGCTAAAACGTGTGAAAACCTTTTTAAAATAATAATCATAAATTGACTTATAGGTACCTATACTGAAATATTATTCCCAGCGATACAACTGATTGAAGAAGCTTTTCTTTAAAGTTTTCTTTGGTACATTTTCACCACCCACTGTAACCGGTAGATCAAGGCCTAGGCTTCAAAACAAACGGCCTATTCTTTCTTATCATAATAGTAACTAAGAAATACCACTTTGTAAGTTTCAGTGTAACAAAATAATCAAAAGCTCCGATACAATAAAAGTTTTGACAGTTGTTCTATGGGCATGTTGTTGTAGAGGGGTATAAAGAAAGCACTGGGTAAACATTCAGGATCAAATAAAATATAATAAAGTTCTTAAATTAAATTATAATAAAATTAAAATAAAAAATAAAACAAAAAGGGAGGTACGTACGTGTGTGTTGGAATTGTTTAAGGCCACAGTGTTGGCTGGAGGGCGTCAGCAACGCACCTCGCATTCTAGCCGATGGCCATCGTCACAACAGTTCCACACAGTCTACTAAACCCAGAGGTTCTACACAACGAAAGCGAAAATAAACACAGAAGTGGATGTCGGATGGTCGTGCGGGCGCTGACCTGGCGCAGGCTTGGCAGTGTCCAGCGAGGAGGCGCGCGGCTCCAGCGTCAGACCGAAGCAAGCGCCGGACAGTCCCAGCTCACTCAGCAGAATCCTCATGCGGCCGGGCACATTCCACTCACTGCACGCGCACTCACTCACTCAGTCAGTCGGCTGCGGCGGGCAGGTCGCGAGAGGGCGCGCGGAGGTACGCGCTGGCGAACGGGCGGTGCGTTACTGAGGCCGCCGCCGCCGAGGCTGGTGGCTATATCGCGCCGTCTGACGTCACGACGGCGACGTCACGGATGCGACGTCATTAACGGTACCTCCCACGGCCCGCCCGCCGCCGCCTCGCCGCGGCCGCCCGCCCGAGCCTGCGCTAACGGCATCGCTAGTACGAGACGAAGCTTTCATACGGCCGCGCCGCCCGCGCCCGGTCACTACTTTGTTCCTGCCTCACTGTATGTGAGCTTTCCACGACCGAGCTCGCGCCTCCACTTGTATTAGCGTTTACTATTACAAATGTACGTCATTCAACAAATACTTTCTGTACAAATCGAGAACATCTCACAATACCGATTGTTGTTTTTATGACGTTGTAAGATGTTACAGGAAAAGCTAAATATAGAGTTTCGGGTTGCGCTCCTTAATTCCTTTTAATGCCTGTTTTTGGGTGACGTTTATTGAAACAATTTACGAATGTAATGTTCATAGAATAATAAATAGGTATCATGAATTTTAATCACTCGGTCTTAACACGGGTACTAGATTATTCTTAAATATAATATATCTATTTGAGTTCACAATGATATTTATGAAAGCAAAACATACACGTGTAGGCAGTGGAATCACTTTATGTGAATATTTACCCTACATTTCTTTGTATGCTCTACACATTATTATTTTATTGAAGGAAAACTTGAAGGGATTCTACGAATGCCGACTAAGCCAGATATAATATCACATTCAATAGAGAGGTAGAGCAGACAGGTACATTCCTACTTTATAAGCTTGAAGCAGATAATGTTTGTATAAAACGTGTAACGAAAACCCTGTCAGTCCGTGAGGTTGTTGTTAAGAATCGTACTGAGAGTCTATTTATATGGTAATTTTTAGGAAAAGAAAAAAAAACTTTTACCGGGTTATAATATAGGGCGCGGGCGGCTGTCGTTTAGCGGGTCAAGTCATAAATTATGACCCCTGTTGAAAATTTACCAATTTTTAATAGAATCGGGATAGTTTGAATCAATAACTCTTTTTTTTCAATAATAATAAAAAAATAAAAACTTTTTGGTTATGGTATTGCAGTACCCTAATGTGCCATTTTCAGATCAGACAGGGTTTTTGTCTTTCGTAATACATTGTTTAATGGGAATATGAATAGATAGATAATGTTTGTAGAATATTATCAATTATCTCTATAATTATAGTTGAAAATAAGAGTTCTTCAATTTCTTTATTCAGTTTAGTAAAGCTTGGCAGTAAGGCTTTTAATGTTGGCACTACAATTTTTATGTAAACCTATTTATTTCCGGACGATAGCAGATTATACTAAAGATATGTTAGACTTATGCGGTTTTTAAATCGCCGTTTTAACTTGTTTCACGATTAAGTTTTATTACACCGTCGAGTAGTACCTGTAACCTCATTTTGTGCGAAGTGCAACAAAAAAGGCGTGTTGACGTTAATTCTACAATAATGATCATGATAGCTCGGGAGCCAGGTCGAATAATTTCGGCAATGATTTTCATTGCAGTATATTATACGGTACAGATTTACTCAGTCAAGGCTTTCGATCCGGTATCATAATTATTTTCACATTTATCTGCACGTAAATTAATATTCAGGGTGGCGATAATTTTATTTCAATCATAACCAGCTATTTATATTTATTTATGAGTTAAGTTGTTTTACTTTTTTCCGAACCACCTGTTAATACTCGGTAAACTTTGGAGGCAAACGCTCTCGCCTAAACTTAAGATTTAGATTTTAAATATGTACGTGAAAACTTATTATCGCGAAAAAGTGCTATTCGGTTTTAAGTAAGGTACAACTTTTTTACACTTAGTGCATAGGCACCTACAATAACGTCATGACGTCTTTAACAGAAATAGGAGATGGTAGGGTTGTCGTTAAATCCTAAGTCATATTTTCTGCCATCGCCATTCCCATTTCGTACCGTACTGTACCAACTTCTACGTGCACGCCTCTTTTCTCCTATGGTAACCCTCTGTCTCGTCTCGTGTTTTGTTTCATAACTTTCGTCAGACTCGTTCGCGTTCGATAAATTTACCTGTCATATTCTTTTCTATCCAATAATACGTCACTACAATATAGACAGATCTAGATTTCGCCATGAAGCTACTATCAAACCTCCATGTTCGACCAAAAGTACTTACCTGTCGACCATCCTTCATTAGAATGGATTACTGGTTTAATTGCTTTCTATGTATAAGTGTTCCAGAAAGGAGCAATTACAATAAGTAAGTAAGTAGGTATAGTGTTTATTGTGGTGCGTGGAGACAAATGTGTCGGTGACGCTGATCCGGGCCGGCGGGGGGGTGCGGCGCGGCGTGGAGGGCGCGGTGGTGCGCCGGCGACGTCCATCGCGTCGCATCCCGTGCTCCCATTCGGGGCAGACTGGCGAACGTTTCCGCATTGATTGTAGCCGTCGTCACACGGAGGACACTTATAGCGCAGTTCGAGCACTTGTTGCAGACTTGCATTGGTGTGTCGCCGAGATTAAATTTGCAACCGTTGCTCTAGATACCATCTGCAATCCTAGGCCTTAAATTTTCTTTTGATTAGTTGGACGGAAGTGTCACTAAAGTGTTTGGCGTTCTTTGGAACACGACAAAAGGTTCAAAAAATGGATAATGTGCCGGAAAATATTAGTTGCAGACATATTTTCCAGCACCATCCATCTCAGAAAGAACTAGGTGAAAGTCCACCTCAAATTGTCTGCCTCTAGGATTACCAGAATGAATTTGAAAAAGCTTTTCCTGCAAGAAAAATTGGTGTCTCATGTTAGATGACTAAGCAAAATATTTTTTTCCTCGGACCGGTTAGGGAACCAGGGGGTGCAACTTGGGTAGCTCTGTGCCAGTAGCTAATGTATGGGCTGAGTTGATTGATTGCATGAAAGGTGTCTCCATGATGCACTTAAAAAGCAACAAAGTCTCAATATTAAGGTAAGCTTTTAAAAGCTGTCTTCAGACTTCAGACTTTATATTCAACCAATTTATTCACTGGAAGATACTGCAACCATGGAATAACTTTTCTCATCTTATGTATGCGTTACTGATGAGGCATTACTGTCAACATTATGTCATTTTTGTACGCTTTAAAGTTGACTGTGTGTGAACAAGAAATCTGCCGCTTTGTTCAGCTAGCGCAGTTAAATATTTGTGTTATGTTTCGTACGCCGATTGATGTAAGTTAAGTTATCGGTAGCTCGTGTACAGCATGATGAATGAGCTTTTATTTGTTTGAATTGCACACACAATATGACGCTTCGTTAGTATGACGAATTTAACAGGACTATTTGCTTAGGTTTTAAAACAATTTAAGTTTCTAGAGCATGGTTTGTACGAGATAAAGGGAGGTTGCGTGAGGCTGGTGATTACGCAAGCTGGCGTAGTGCTGACGGCACCAGCGGGAGGCGGCGCGCGGCGGTGGCGCGCGAGCCTGCGACTACATAATACCGACTTGCAGCGGGTGGAGTGCGGCTGTGGGGGGTTGTTGTCTTCCGCGGTGTGTCCGCATTCAGCGCGGTGCATGTATTTGCGGCTGTTACGATTGGTCGCATGCCCCAGTACTATTTGCTGCTCGCAGAACGGGCAACCGTCCAGTTATTCTAATTTTACATTATAATCGATGTCGTCGTATCGTCGACTCATCGACAAAAGACTTATCCATCCGTCAAATAAGTATATATATATTGTTTTATTTAGCTGTAATAAAAGTTGTGAATCTAATTTATTGCTTATTACCTATCTGCAGTAGGAGTTACTGCCGTCGCTCGTTTGCTAATATAACACCTAAGCAACCTATGTCGCAAGAAGAAAATTACCACTTGTATCATAAAAGCGACAAAGTTTAAAATGACAGATTTTGATTACTTCTATGTGTATAATTTGTTACTTAGCTCACAAATGTTATACTCATTTGTGTGTTAAGTAACAAATTTACTTATGAGGTACGTATTATTGTGTTATGTCATTTATACGATATTGACCTTCTTATCCGAGAGTACCTAAGTAAATGAGGATTGTCAATTATAAAACGAATAAATAATAATAATAATAAAATATCTTTATTTCCCAAAAATACAGATAATTGTACATAATTACTTTAGTTTACAATTTTTCAAATTTATGGTACATTTACATAAAACATTGGATGCTGCATAAATCTGTACACAATAGATTAAACTCTGTCTCTTATACTAGGGTATCCTGTATCATAAGAGACAGAGAAACTCAGAAAACTCTGCCTAGTCTGGATAAGTTGTCCTAAATTTTCCTGCCAATTAAATTATTATTTTCCGTCAAGCAATGTTATACTAGAATCTTTACCTACTTAATTAAAGTTATAAGTTAAATACAATGGTTACATTGTTTGCTCTGTTGATTCACTATTCACATACAATATCGCAATGATAACGAGGAAACTGTGATTCATTGATGTATTATAAAAACAATGGATTCTACAGCTGTGCAATTATATCGAGTAATAGATCGTGGTTTATTGTGAAAATTACGACGATCAAGGTCACTGATTTGCTTGAATAAGTTAGAAAAGTTGAAGAAAATATTTGGTGATGGTCGGCAGGGTTCGGAAACAGGTTCTGTGCAAATTAAAAATTTAAGTTGTAACTAAAAAAACTACATACCTACCTAGAGTACAAACAAAAAAAAACATACATACAAACTACTACTTTATAGTATGATTTACTTACCTAATAACTTCTTCAAAATATTTTTTCATGTTTCATCTTTCACATAAATATAAATACATAAGATAACTCAAGACACGCCTTTCCGATAAGAGTCAAGTCAAAGTCAAACAAAAATAGGAAGCGAAAACCTTTTCAGGATAAATTTCACACAGCGTTTTTACAAAGAATGAAAATGATAGTCTGTATGTCATTGAACTCCTCCAAAACGGATGGACCAGTTTCGATGAAATTTTTTATGTGTGGTTGAGGACGTTCCTCGATGGTTTAGTTTCACATTTGGACCTGTAAGGTGGCGCTGCGATCGAGTTCTAGGAAACAGGACAACGTCTGTCCGGTCAGCTAGAATAAAATATTGACTTTAATCAACAAGGTCACGGTCGGAACTCAGAACACGTGGAGACCAAGCTAAGATATTGACCATGAGTCGCGATGTTGAAAAAAAGGCGCCTAGCTTAAAAAGCTTTGCAAGGCTTAAAGGTATTTCTTGGTTAAAATTTTATAGGTATAATGTGATTCACATTATAGCAGCCTTTTTTAAATAAAAATAAAACACTTGATTTAAAAAAAAAAAAAAAAAAATCAGAGGACTTAACTCGAAAAACAAACCAGAGACTTTTTGGTCAAGGTAGTATCAGCAGTGTGCGAGGTCAAATTAACGGTTCTATGACTTTTTCCAAGGACACATTTCGCCTTCGTCCTTTTTTTTTTAAGAACAAGGTTGAGATAACTTTTCTACACAAAATGAAAAATATAAATAAAATAATACGGATAATATTTTAGGGAAAAGTAAGGAAACATTTGGTTGTTGCTTAGAATTAAATATTAGTTAAAAAATCATCATTTTACGTTTTCAGTTTTTAGCTTCATTTCATACATCTAAGCTTTTAGAGTTGTATAAAAATACCGGCCAGGCACATAATGAAGGGTTCCGAAGTTGGGATCAACATTTCCGCATGCACACTTGCGCAATATCGATTTTATAGCACCACAAGAATAATTTTGTATTTCATACTATTTCTCAAAAAAAACCATGAGAAATAAAGTTATCGCTGCGGTTGAAAACGATCCCATAAATACCTACCTATCTTGAAAAATAAAGTCACTTAGAATAATGTTTTTATCCGACTTCGAAAAAGTAGGAGGTTCTATATTCGTAGCGTATGTTTTTTTGTATGTCCGTTGATATTTTCGTTAATTGGACGGATTTCGAAACTTATTTTTTAATTTGGTAGAAGCTTGCGCGGTGGTCTCATATAAATTTTATTAACTTTGCTTGGGTGGTTTTAGATTCAATAATACATACCTATTTTTCCCACTTAGCCTATGTGGATGATGTTTTTATAAGTACCTGTCACTGTTATTAACATAGCAGTTCTTGCTATTTGAATTTCTGTGGCGTAGGTACCACAACTAAAAAGTGAAAAACAAAAAGTTTTTAAAAAACAAAAAGTTTTAAATGGGGCCCAACGATACCCATGGGACCCACACGCTTGTGTGCATTGAGCAAATTTTTTCATTTCCCATCTCATAGGGAGAGCTACCCTTAATTGTTTTTTTTTTGTAAATTCACTAAATCATTGTTTAGCGGTGCATAGAATATACAGTTTGTTTTCAATTTTCATCGATATACCTAGTGCAAATAGTCGCTAATTAAATTTTGGCTATGTAACATTCGGACGGATGGACAGACGGATCGCAGGCGGACCGACATATAGACCGACATAACGAAATTAAAAGGGTTTCGTCTTTGCCATTTAGCTACGGAGTCCTACAAAAGTACGGGTTTGTTACAATGCAGTGCTAAAAATCACGTGATGCTTCTAACTACTGTTAAAACCTCACAGCATGCCAAATTGGCAGTTTGTGATGCCTATTGAAGTTATAATTATCTTTTAACCATACTCCAGTATTTAGAGGTGCAAGACTAGGTTTAACATTAGTGCCATAACGTAGACATTTCTGAAAATATTGTAAGTAAATATATATCAATCTAGATCTATGTAGTAAATTATTCAGTATTGCACCGATAAATTACATGATTATCATTTACGTAGTCGTATTTAAAACATGATCTACCTAATAATTCAATGCTTATACAGATGCAGGTACATCGGTACATCGGTAGATATAGGTACATCGGGCCGTAGGGCCCCGCTAAGAATAGGTTTCCCATAACCGAACCTACCCGTGGGTGTCGCAAAGGCGACTAATAAATTCTATCAAGTGGATGGACAGGAACGCCCACACGTGATACACTGATGGCTTCACACAAAAATCCATTTTCCCTAAGAGTCATCGCAGGCGACCATTTGTATCTGAAAACCAAAAAAATAATTTTAAGTTACGGATAAAACATTTTCTACGATGTTAGGGAAAGCCAGTCGTGGATGGCAATAGGCCAAGAAAATCATTGTATGATTTGTGAAAATAAATACATAGAACCATAGACTAAACCCCTGGTGATGTGATGACTAAATTAGTGATATTATAGTAATTTTTGAGGCAGTTATCAAAAAGATCTCATGTTAGGTAGTTTATATTCCTAGTTATAACAGAATATACATACATAGTTAGTGTGTTTTAGTCAGTGTCCACGCAATATTCAAAGGTCAACTAGAGGAAGTAGTCATAGATATGAACTTACTACTTGATGCCTGGTTGTTATTTAGATACATGTTTGTATGACAGTTTTTAGTTTTTTCCGTTTATATATGTGCCTGGGAAATTATTTGAAGAAATAAAACTTGCTACCGAGGAGTAACATTATTAAATTTTATTTATATGCACGTTATTCATATAGGTATAATTTCGATGAAAAAATAAAGAGTTTGGTATTTTCTAGCTTAGTAGCTTTAAAATTAAAAAATATATAGTTACGCCGACTTCTACGGCAGTTAATTGGGACAGTTAACTGCAGGAATAAATATTTTTTAAATGACAATTAAATTACAATAATAATTCAGCCTTCCTTTAGATCAGAATCATAGAACAAATATCTAAAATGTAAGAAAGTAGGTACCTAGTCTGCGTCGCTTCGCTAACTACGGTCGAATACTGTACGGTGACACTGAAATATTTTGAAATAAATTTGATAATACTACCTAAGAGGTTTCACTATTTTTAAGATAAAAAAAAAATTGTCATCACCATGACAGTGACTTCTTAATTTTATTATTTTGTTTGTATTGTCATTTTACTGGTATTATTTCAAATTTGTATACGATTTTATATTTACATTATAAAGCAATGTTTACCTGTGCAAGTTGACTGATAAGTGACATAATATTTTATCAGTAGTTACGGCTTAGTTAGCCGTCGGTAGCGTCATCTATAATACATTTGATGCGTGTGGTCGTGTGCGTTTAGGCGATACGCGCGCGCATGTGTGGGTGCGGGCACATATCGGTGCGCGAACGCAGCCGCATCAACGGCCCGCGGCCGCGAGAGAATTCCATACCGTGAACGCGACTCGCTTGTTTCGATGCCGTCAGCGCGTTGTTGGAACACTCTGTGGCTCGATTGTAAATTGTACTAATTGGGTATGGCGGTCTCCGCTGACAAAACAGTGGATCCATCAATTCCCGTCCCAGTGCCCATGTTATACAACGTCCGCATAATCGACCAGTGAACTACCTGTGTTCGATTTAACGCGAACACGACGCATATGAAACTATTCGCTAGTATTGGATGCATTATGCATATTGCGAGTGTGTGTGTGAAGTGTTCATAAATAGTCAGTGCTAGAGGGGTTCAGCGTAATGATCTCTGTGTTGTGAGTATACTATCTGCATCAAATATTCAACTAACATGATTAAAATAATAAAATCAGACGGGCGTATATTGTGTAACATTTTGAGGTTATGTTTAAAAGTGCTCGTCACGAAAATACCACTGGGTACTGATGAGAGCCCGTATATTTAGACAGATTTACAATGGTATGCCACATGGCCTGGTGCGTATATTGTTGTTTAGGTCTGATCACCATGTGATTGGAGGAACTAGGCTAGTACACAGTCAGAAAGAGTTTAAAATGGTGCACAGAAGGTTTATATTTTATATATAATATTGCTTTGATTATGATGTTTTCATAAGTATTAAAAGTGGAAAAATACCTAGTAAGTACGTTTTTATCTGTCTACAAAAAACAAGAGATTTACCATTTGTACGTTTTTTATGGATTTAACTACACCGATTAGACCTCGGTGCTACAAAATTGCCTTTCGTGGTTCAAGTTTCTTATTTAAAACAGGTTACTCTCATCGGATTTGCTTCAATTTAAAATTTATCAAAAATGGTCTTTGGTTTTTCTGAGATGTTAATTACTTCGTTCTAATAAAGTAACACGATGTTCGTCAGATATTTCAACATAATTTTTTAAAGAAGTCTTTGATACGTTAATTACCGAATATTTTCCATTTATTCAAAGATTACTTATTTATCAATACATGATTTATCATTATCAGTAAGTGCCTACTTATAAAGTGACGCACTCGTGAGGTAAGTATGTTATCAGTCGCTGAAGATGTCGGGATTAGTCGAGATTTGAGCAAACGAGACCGACGATTTCTTAATATCTTAAGAATCTGCAGAACTGGTTATCTTAATCTGTTTATAGTTTGACAGGGCATTGCATGTAGATGTTGTGCCTACAGTCCTGTATACATCTCCGTGATACGGGCGCACTAGAAGTGCATTTATCTATTAGATGAAAAAATGGTGACGAGGTCGAGGTAGTATCATTGAATTAATAACATAATTATGTACATATATTGGAAACTAATATTGATTCTTTTCTGGCTGAACTATTCTTATTGTTATTAACAGCGCGTATCCAATAATCATTAAGTAATATAATAAAAGATTTCTCTTTATATAAAGAGCGCGCTTGATCCGCACAGATGACTTGAGTCCATAAATATTTAGGATAAGCCAGTGATTGGTGACTGCTTGCAATGTGGTCTAAATGTATCAGTTGGAACCACGCGGCGTGACAGAGCCAGTTTATCAATTCATATTACAGCTTAATCACTTACACCAGCATGATTACTTCATTGATTCCGTAGATCAGCTGTAGATAAGCGTTGATTTGAATTTTATAATACTAATTTTGCCTGACTATTGCTATTGGCTTAGTGTAATGTATTGAGAACATGTTTACAAGATTCTATTACCTACATTGTTTATAGACTGGATTGTAGAACCGTTGAATAAAGTAGATCTATTACCTTATCTGTTATCGTATCAATAGTCTATAACAATTAGTCTAGAGATACATTATTAGTATATATGTACTGCTCCAACATAGACATGGTCCCGATACCGTATAATATGACCATAATTTTATAGCATTAGTGATCCATATACCTACAACACCACCATATTGTTTTACCTGGGTAACCTTATAGAATAATCATATTATGGTGATCACATATTTAGCCAACATTAAGTATATGGCACATATTATTATACAAACGAATATAAAAATTCAGATATGAGATCTGTTATACGCGTCAATTATCTAATAATAGAACTGTATCACAAACACATCGGTGAGTTAATCTGAGCGTCACCAATACTCATATTTCTTTAGATGTTTATCCGAAGTTACTTTAGATAAGATTTGTTCAGAAACCATTAAATATTCCCAGCTATTTTTGGAATATATTAAAATTCTGATATAGATTTGTTTAAGGAATTATAGTTCGTAGATTTTAAAGTCAATAATTTTTTAGGAGACTTGATTTCTAAAGAGTTTTCAAAAGTGTAAGGTACAAAGCTAAGGTTAATAATGTATGGAATACCTATTAAAAATGTCGCATTCAGACATCACATGATTCACATGAAGCTTAGCCATGAAATTAAAAATAATTAGGAAGCAATTCACAGCTTAAACGGTTCAGTTGAGCGCATCTTGTGCACTGTTCGATCAAACGACTGACCTGTGCATTATTTAATGTGAGTAGTGCAAGTCGATGTTGCACGTGAGCTGCCGACCCGTGCTTTATCGAAAGGCTGTTTGTTTCTACTCCCGTGCCGTTATTAGTCGAGCGTCACTGAACTACAGGAATATCATTATCAGCGGGTGGCTATCGATCGCACCGCCAGTCACCGCCCTCCTCCCCGCAAGCTACGTCATCATTTGCCTCGTGCCTCTGTAACGGTGACGTCACTCATTCATGACGAAACCCTACGTCACCGTTTTCCCCGCATGCGCATTCTGTTGGGCAAATTTTACCTAAATTTAGACTGCGATGCCGTCATACCGAGATAAGTGGAAGTACTTACTTTGTTGCTATGTAGCATGTAGCATAACTTGATAAGTCCTCTCACTTATTTCTTGTAGAGCGTGTAGTGAATTTGTATATATGAATTTGCTAAAATTCCTCTAAAAGTCTTGTTTGGTTCGACTACCTCGTATCTAGTCTCTGTAATATCACAGAAAATATGTTCTTATTTCTAAAGGTTTAAAAATACTTCAATGTGCGTGGGTGTAGAATTTTCGCGGTACCTAGCTCCATTGATAAAATCAAGGCTCAGAGTGAAACGCCTCTTTTACGTAGGTGTTGAGTCGGTTAAGAATTTTAATATAAGATTTGGGGTATAGTAGTGTTCACCTGAACACTGTCTGTCATCGCCATTTTGCTCATCAAGCATGGCGACTGTGTGATGGTTTTTCCCCAAGAAGGTAAATTGTCTTCTAAAAAGCCCCGTTCAGCAGTAGACATCCTGGAGATATTGCAGTGCCATTATGCATAAATATTCACTCTGATTGAACTGAACCTAGACTGATAACTCGTACTAACTGTGTGTCACATTGGAATATTTTGTTATCTGCCGTTGTGGATACTTCTATAATTGCAATAATATCTCAGCGAGCAAAATATTAAATTTTGCCTGAATGTATATTTAGTGGCTTACAAAACGATTGTTTGCGAACGCACGATTCTTCAATGACGCGACATTCGTCACGATGTTCCATAACGTAACATTGGGTTTATTACAAATACCTACTTACGTAGGTACCCTCCATCCAATCAAATTAATTTGTTTTGCCCTTCAAGCTATTTTACTCATTACTCTTGTATTTGATGTATTGTATTTGCTTCACATACTTATTACACTGTATGCAATTAAAGTTGAACACTTTAAAGTGATAATATCCAGAGTATAGTGATAGCTTCATGCCACTTTTGTAACTTGATTGTAGAAAAGCAGTTTTTGTTTCGGCAACTTTTCTAGTCCTTAAATACAATAGCACATTTGATTTATTATTTAAAGAAAATATTTGTTTTTAAAACGATGGATAATTCCTCTTTTTCGCGTCTGTTTGGCTTCTGAGTTAGTTTCGTCAAATGTGTCTCTAACATGTTCAAGGATATTCAGCTACAGTACTAATCGTTCAATTAGCATTGTTTGACCATTCAGGGTTTTGAGTTTTATGATTTTTTTAGGCTTCAAAATCAGAGCATTCAATTATAGTGTTCTGTCTATTGTAATTTTAAATAATGTCGTATGACAAAGGCGACCCCGTTGCGATAGATAGATAGATGTTTCTAAGATTCTCAGCTAAGTATGCTGTAGAGCTGATAGTAATCACAGTTCTTAACAAAAAGGGGCTTTTCTTGGGCATTATTACATATGGTGACATAAAGGTATATTAGTATATATACCTAAATAGGCCAATCATTTAAAACATCGTAGGTCGCAAAAAATGCGCTGTACTGATTTTGTTAGGAAAGATGTAGTGTAAAATCAAGTTTGCAGCTTCGAAAGACCTGTGCTAACTGTGTGGTGCTCGATAAACCTCGAAACTTTCGGATTTCTTTCAGTTTTCAGCTAAGTCAAAAGCAATTTGAACCGTCTGAACAGAGTTTTGATAAAATTTTATATCAAATTCAAGTTGAAAAACAAAAGTTATTCAACTAAAATCGATCCGTGTGAACCCGGTATAGGAGAAATACAAGGATTAAGAAAATATTATTTTTTATTCGTAGATAATTTCGATCGAACATATTTTTTTATTTTTATAAATAAATTAAATGTATTACAAAAGTATAGGTACTATCTATCCGTTTAATTACCAACGGTCCCCTATTGCATCTTGTACAAAATAAATACCTGACGACTCTAATCTGAAATCAGTTCGCCGTGACATCTCACGAATTGAAAGTCTAACTGCGAGCTACAGACAATGATAGCATTCCCACCCGTTCGGATTTGGTTGGCGGGCCGCCCTGCGAAGCGATCCCCTCGCCCGACGGCAGATGTCGCCCCACAAACCCTCGCGTAATTTGACAACCAACATGGCCGCACACAATATCGTCGGGAATAACACGCGACCCCAGTAAAATAGTGCTCAGTCCGAACAAAACACAATACTAAACGTCTCGTTACAAATCAGTGCGTGAAAACCATTGGAATAAAAAGATGAAGCTCTCGGTGAAGCCAGGTATGTTTGGAGTTCATTCAATACCGCGTAGTTTTCGCTCTACAAAAGTATTGATCAGCCAAATGGTGTCAAATATAGACTTAGCTACGCGTGTTAATGTGCCGAATGTTATAATATAATATGCTGGTGTTTAGCACAGAAAAAATTGACCGAATTCATTCAGATGATCTGTTGAGACTGCAACGAGGACGTAGTCTGTAGATTACGCAATGCAACAGCAAATAGCTAACGCATGTAGTAAAATGGGTGCATTTGGCGCATTGCGTTGCCTAGCAACGACATTAGGTGTTATATAGGATTATTTTATGCGGCAGTTAAAACGCGAAGGGACATAGCTGATAGACCACGTACCTATAATACACGCCAACTTATGGTGATGTACGCTAATGAGTCATAAAATCATCGATTTTCCAAGTACACGCAAACATAGTATTAATTCTACTTGTGTCAATACATGTGATTGCAATGCTCGGTTATGCTATTTATGACTACAATTGTTCGCCAATAAATTATGGAAATTTTTCTATGCTTGTTCCTTCAAACCGTGTTTGCTAATTTAAATATACACTATTTAAATTAGATGTATTTCTCGGTAAAGAAAATTCCGAATGATGAACTAGAATATAGTAATACGTGATTAGATAGTTCGGTTTGAGGTAAGAGTGGTGGGGCATAGAACAAGCCGCCTGGGTATAACGATATCGCTATTCACTAATCTAACTATCTATCACTGGAGATAAGTGAATTTATTGGTAGGACAAATATATAACAGACATAATATATATTGAATTATCTTCACACATTAACTTTTCGTGAAGCAGACAATAGTTAAACAGTCGGCGTATGTGTACTGGTCAGTGAACGATTCAATTATTCAACGTTTTTTTGTTCTATATAAAATTATTATATAAATGGATTTTGTATTGGTTTTGCATTGAGGTCGTAGGTATGTAAGAAATATAATCAGCCTCTTCACAAAGTGGTATTTCAAAAATGTTACATTCCGTTCATCGATCTCATTGAATGTGTTCACAATTAATATAGTTTAAATAAATTAAGTTATGTTCCCGTATTCTAATACTGCAATACTCAAGAATTGATGTAAACCAAGTTCGTACTAAATTTCACGATTTCCTAAAACAATTTGGTTTTTATATTCCCACGACATTTAAATGTCGCAGTAGGCTGGTTATTTCATGTTTTTAATATTCTTATTTTCTATTACAGGTAAACAATTTCCTGGATTATGCTACAATATAAAGGTATAAAACTTTCATTTGCAAATATATTTGGATATGGATCCAATTCTAGAAAATGAATCTGCAACGACCGAATCACCGAGTAAACATGGCAAGGCAAAACATAAGAATAAAAAAAAGAAACAATCGGAAGCGCAAAATCAAACAGTTGTTGGTGAGCGAAAGAAATTTGTTGTTACCACACTACCCAACACAGAAGATAAAGTTCCTTCTAGAGTAGCAGATAGTAATGTTCATACGGTCCATTTTGGAACGCGTGGAGTCGAGTCACAAAGGCCCCATGTAAGATCAATATTTAGAGATAGAAATGCTGACACATCCAGAGCATCGAGTGCTGAACGCCAATCAGCACCCGAAAAAGGATACGAAACTTTTCATGGAACGTCGTCTAGTCCACGGAGCTCTATTTTTGATATATTCCGTTTAAGAAGAAAAAGTGATGCTAAGAAATATGCACCGAAACAGGCGAAAACGACAGAAAGCCAAGAAGCCCCTGAAACTCAAGATGACCAACAATATGCTGACAACAAAGATTCTCATAAGAAGTATTATCATACGGTTACTGGCGCATCTTCTCGAAAGTACAGTCCCATTACTAGGGTAATGGATATATTTCGCAGCAAGCCTCATCCTGAAAGCAGTCAAACTACTGCAGATCCAGTGAAGAAGAAACCTACGAAACAAGTTCGTCGTTCTTCTATTGAGACGACTTCACCTACTTACCATAAAAACTCATACGCTTCATTAGATCCATCGCAAGCAAAACAAATGTTTAGAGAGGTTCGGGGTCTTCCTAAATATGATCCTTATTTATCAATCGTGCAAATATCTATAGGAGGTAGAGATAAAACGAGGCTCTTACTGAACTTCTTTAAATATCATAAATGTTATGAAATTTTACCAAAGTCTGCAAAAGTTATTATATTTGATACACAATTTTTCGTCAGGAAAACATTTCCCACTCTTATATCACATGGTATTCGCTCTGCACCGCTTTGGGATGCTACTAAAAAGCTACTCGTAGGTATGATAACTGTTACAGATTTTATAAGGATTCTTCTGTATCTTGATAAAGAAAACCTATCAGTTGAAGATTTAGAGCGACACACACTTCATACTTGGAGGAAGTTGTTACGGTCAACGCGTAAGCCTTTATGTAGTGCTGGACCCGATCAATCACTACATGACGCAATAAATTTACTTCATAAAAACCGCGTCCATCGTTTATTAATGATAGATCCTTTTAATGGAGACGTTCTATACATCTTGTCTCACAAAAGAATATTGAGATTTTTATTTGTATATCTCAATGAATTTCCTGAATTAACTTTCTTTCACAAGACACTTTCAGACTTGAAAATCGGGACATACGAAGATATCGTGTCCGTAACTGAAGAAACAAGTATTAAAACAGCATTTCAGTTGTTATTAGAGAAAGATGTTTCGGCTTTGCCAATTTTAGACGACAGCGGTACGCTTATTGATGTTTATGCAAAATATGAAGTGTTAAATCTAGTGAGTGAAAAATTGTATTCGAATTTGTCGTTGACGATAGCGGAAGTAAGAAATAAAAAGAAAGACTGGGAAGAAAAGTTACAAAAATGTCGTTCAAGTATTACTTTATATGAGGCCTTAGAAGTTATAGTTAGAACTGAGAGTCATCGATTATTGTTAGTAAATAAAGAAGATAAACTAGTAGGAATTGTTTCTCTATCAGACATATTAGTATATTTAAATAGAATAATTCCCACGGAAAAGAAAGTTTCATCGTTACAAGAAATATTTAGACCACTCGAAGAGAATAAAGTAGCGGAGTCACCCAAAGAAACTGAAAATGAGATTATAACAATAGAAGTTCCAACGCTTGCACAAACTGTACCTGAAGTTGAGGAAGGCGCCACTGCACTGAGTGAGTCCAACGCCACTGCTACAGAACAAAACCCGAACGAACCTGAAACTGAAGAGGACGGTGTTGGTTCCGATGCAGATACTAATACTAATTCTTTAACAAATAGTCACATTAACAAATCGCACTTAGACCTTGCCATAGACCCGACTATGACTACAATTGAAGAGTCGAGTGCTAACGAATAAGTAGTACGTTTTTATTCCAAAGAAATTGTGATAGGTGAAAACGCCGAATCGGTATATTAATCTCAGCTTTTGCTTGTATTGATATTGTAATTTAACTTCATACTCATTAATAGTTGCATCAAATACCACGTGATTGCCTTATTATTTAATTCATTAAAACATTGCTAAAACTTAATAAATTATTTTAGCAGTATTTTTCGTATTCTTTTATTTCTTAAGTAGATACTTCATCCTTTACCTAGATGTATTTCCTTGCTGATCTAGGTCAGTTCCACACTGTTGAGATTATAACAACTGAAGTTCGCGTTTAAAACGAATAGTAGACTCGTCATAGTCGACTGTAGGAAATATACCTACATAGGAGTCGATAAAAGGCAGTGAGCAGTCAAGTTTAGTGCAACAGCATCATTTCGAGTAGGATTTAGAATATTGTTCTTTGGCACAATGATGTCACGTCTGTTTTCAAGATTTTGGTTCATTAGCATAAGTTTAAGGATTATTGCAGTGATATGCAGACGTCAAAGTGTCCTAATTCAAAGTACTTACGTGATATCTTTTAAAACATTGTTTGGTAATTAAGAACAGTGGGTGTCCTCTCGCTTGAGTTGTTAACTCGTTAGTCAAGTAAGAAGGTTACGTAACGCGTGTTTATGCGCGATGGGCCAGCAACCTCGCTATTTGCGCATTATTGTTAATATTTACATCCGATAGCTATGTTATATGAGCTAGCACGTGAACGGACTACTCACCACATACTGTGTTGACATCACCTAGATTCCTGTTAGAGTAAAGTAACCAATGAACTCTAGTTTTATTTTTATCATCTTAGTTAAAGTTTTCTTTTGTAATTTTTTTACCGTTTGCAGGCATCCTAAGCGGTATTTTACGAGTATAACACCAAATTGGCATCCAGACTACCTACAGATTTAATTATATCTACCATCTTGTCTATAATGCATTCAGTTGCAATCAATTTAAGTCGGACACATTTATGTTTAGTAGGTAGATACCGGTGAGTGCAGCGGAGAGGCGCAAGCGCAGCGACCGGTTGGTGGGTGGAGGACCGAACCCGGAACAAACCACTCGGCCCCAAGGTCGCGCAGTATCTCTTACTTTTAGCCGCCAACTTAATTTTATCTCGTCCTGAGTCGATTTCTTGACGCCATAGAACTAATCACATTGAGTGTGCTTGTACCAGTATCTATTCGATACGCGCCTCGGAAAGGGTTATTTGTTAATGGATGTATACCTAATGTAAGATTAGATTAATCGCAATGGAAAATTATTTCCAAGTAAGCAACTAGCACGATGTCTGGCAGTATTTTTAGTTATCGTATGCGCTGTACTGCGTTGATAGTCATGCCTAGTACTGCAGTATAATGCAAGCGTTGTTTTCTGTTATTACAGGAAGATCATCCATGTTAAATTAGAACGGCATTGCCATTCCTATACGTATTAGTGTAGCTACCGTTGAGCAGACGTGTACCTATATTAGGTGTATCTTTCGTTGTTGTTCTGACGTGTATTAAAGGATAGCTAGGTATATAGCACAACAGAAATTCATCGACTGTCGAGGATATTATAATATTGTGATAGTAATAGATACTGGTCCAATTAGCATACGAAAAAGAACTAGTAGCACCCACTCGTGTGAAACCGGTAAGTTACTTGGTACTGGATAAGTAAATATGGAAGCTTGTCGTGCTGTGGTGCGACGAATCTGCCTACACATCACACCGGTCGTCAATGGCCGTCCGTTTCGGTTGGCGTCGCCCGGTCGCGCCGTGTCGCTAGCCGTCCGGCGCTGCACCGGCGGCACTGCGTCGCGCCCCGGCCGATGACGTCGAGTTCCACACTCCATTACGTATATGGATCAATATTACGTTAAATAAGTAAACCAATCTATGTTTGTAGCTCAGAGGTCAATAGGTCTTCAAACTATAGTTGGATTGGATATGCACAATCTGAATTGATTAGCAAGTGCTTCGATTGAAATCGTTTGGTATTTAAAAATAATCCCATATCATCCTATCCCATAAACTTTTATTTTTAGATCAACAATTTAAATTGTAGGTATACACAATGGTTTTATTTTTGTCAATATTATTAGTTTCAGTTTATTTTTTTTATTAGTTTTGATACATTTTGTACTTCAATGTTTCTTTAGTTTGGATATTATAGGTATAAATAAATATCCGTACCTGATAGAGTTGCATAAATTACGAAATAAAATATTTATAATTGATTTAAAAGTGTTTTTTTGTCATTTACATATACAATTAATCTAAGTTATTATGTTAAACACGCTTTAAAATTAACGCAGGTAGGAATTTTACATGTTTTTATAGCCAATATTTTATATATTTTTTATATTTCGATATAAGGAGAAACGAGATTTATTCTTTTCCTGCCTCGTTGGTCTAGCGGTTGCAAGCGCTACTGCTGAGCATGAGGTCCTGGGTTCGATTCCCGGGTCGGGCAAAGCGTTATTGAATTTGTCTATCAGGAATTTCTCAGTAGCAGCCCGGAGTCTGGATTTGTGTCCGGTTGATGGCAATAGGCTCGCCTCCTATTACTTACATGAGACTTAAACATAACTGGCGAAATGTGGGTGTACTAGGGGTACACCGCTGCCCAACCCTTCGGGGAAACAAGGCGTGATGTTATGTATGAGATTTATTCTTTGTTCTATTTTTGGCACAACGAAAATCGTAGACTTTTTTAGAAAGAGTTTTCTTAGTTAGTTAAGGGTTGATAAGTTGTAATATCACAAGCTTGGACGCTGATTTTGGTAGGTAGTGCTGATTTTAAATAGGTTTTACTTTACAATGAAATTAATGAGGTTTGTATCAACTCAAAATAACGTATTTTTCGCCAAAATATAGTCACCGTATACCAAACCGTATCCTGGAATACTATGTACCTATGACGAACCTTTTATTTAGGATAAAAATTGACTTAAATTGGCTCTAACTTGGGTAGTCGAGTTTGGCTGGATGCACTTTTACCCACTCTACCAACGCAATCTTTTGGCTTGCCGCTTAAAAAAAAAGGGGTACAGCGAAGCCTGACCACTGGTAAGACGAATGCATTTATCTTTTTTTTTATGTGTTCAATATGCATTAACAATCAATCTATAATAAGCCTTGGCCTGCTGATAGATTAACTGTTCTCTAAATTCAAAATGGAAAAGTTTAAGCAAGACCATTCTCAAAAATTAAAAAATACATAAAAAAAACTAGAATGAGCAAAACAGTTCTAAATATTGGTTGGTTGTTGCCTAATAAATAATCTAAATTAGCATATTAATCGATCAAGTGGAGGTCACATTGTGGACAATCGCGTTGATACCTGTTCAGGTGGTCTGGTGTTGCAAAATATTTCAAGGATGAATCTTTTAGCTTCATTGTCTAGTGATGAGCTTCAATCAAATCTTATCTATGAGGTTATTTGTCTGTTAGGCTTTTCCCGTAATTTTTGGGTCTAATTTTAGTCTTTTACACAGAAAAATGTCATTAGGTCTGTACAATAGTATTAATAAGCAAAATATTAATATTAGTCAATTGACCGAAAGTTACACAGTAGGTACTCTCACAACTTTGATATCTAATCTTTCGTCTTAGTAATGATTTCGTAACAAAGCGAACAGAAAGAGATTCTTTTCGTCAATTTTATTATACATCGGAACTTAGCTACTACGCGGCCTCTACGAGTCCTCTACGCGCGCGTCTACGCAGCTTCTACGAGGCGCTTATGCTTCGACAACGCTGGAAAAACGCCCATTGCGTAGACACTGTTAACCTGCGCCTTATTGTGTGATATAAGAATTCACAGATAAACCCGTAGGCAGGTTCAAGTTTAAAAATAGCCGAGTGCGTGTCGGACCACGCACAATGAAGGGTTCCTTGGGAAGAATTTATCCCAAGAACAAACTTAACAATGTAAAAAAACATGACAAACATGTTGTATGCACAATATTGAACGATTTACCATGTAATTTGAAGACCATAGACTTCTTATAGTTTTTCCTGTAATCTTTAAAGTATGAACCTTTTCTGTATTTAAAAAAAAAAAAATATTACGTTTGTGTATTTTGTAAACACAATTGTATGGGTGTAAATTACCCATTAACTTGAGCTTAGCATTAATGTTTATCAAATTAATATCATCGTCACATGGAAATAGCGTTTAAAATAGCATTAAAACCTTATGGTGATTTTGTGGAACTATTGTTTTATTTTCATAAGACCAGATTTACTGGTAAAGCAGGTAAAGGTGTAAGAGAACACAAATATCTTCCGATTACTAGCAGCTGTAAAGGTATTCTGTGGTGAAAGCCTTCTCAAACGTTATCTAGGAAGAACTACTTAGGTAAGTCTGATTAAGAAGTGTATCAGACTTTCAGGCTAATGTAAATTAAGTATAGGTTACATATCAAGCTATCGATTTCCAGTATATACTGACCTCTCCTTGTACGGAAATCATATACAATACGAGATCGGCTTACACTGGAAAATTATAACTTTATATATAGCCGTGAGTACCTGAGTACTGATTATAAATAAGCCTGAAAAGTCTGATACAAGGATGGATGAACCTTGCAACTACATCATTACTAACTACATTATTTTTTACTGCAAAATTGACCAAAAATTGGTTTTTACTGAACGGTGTCCACAGATTTAAATTTTGCTAACACGACGGCCTTTTTCGTGACTTGTGTGTTTGTTGTTAGTTGACATCACATAAATTATATTCTGTTAGTGCAAACATAATAACTACATAACTACATCCATAACTCGATTGCTAGACAAAAATAATGTCATTTCATGTTTTTTGGGACACTATGTTGGTTAGGACCTTAGGACATTGAATTACCTATTTTTTACGCTCTCTTGATAACCAACGCTACACTCATTCTATAGTAGCAGAGCAGTGCAAACTGTGCAAACAATAACAGAATGTTATTTTTTTATTGTTGTAAATTAAAGGCGCATTATGGCCGTCCGGGTGAATCTTTAAACATTTCACAATATTTTCTTGAGTGAGAGTCATGAGATTTTACGAGTCATTGAAGGCATTTGTAAACGTTGCCAAAGAGAATGGATTGATTACTTTTTAACTTCTATGATTATGTTTGTAACTGTGCCTAAGGCTAGGTTTCGAGTTATCTCGTCTTTTATTAATGTTCGTCATTATTTTTGAGACATCACACTTATCAAGTATAATAATGTTTCGTTCAGATCTTTATGACGAAGTTGATAAATTATTCACGCATGTTTACTTGTGATTAGAATATCAATTTAAATGGGTAATGAATAATTTATGATTTTTAAGGTTCCGTAGACAATATGGAACCCTTATAGTTTCGCCATGTCCGTCTGTTTGTCCGTCTGTCCGCGGCTTAGCTCAAAGACTGTTATTAGAAGAAAGCTGTAATTTGGCATGAGTATACATATTAATCACGCCGACAATATGGTAAAATAAAATAATGAAAAATAATGTTTGAAGGGTACCTCCCCTAAACGTAAAGTGGGGGTTTTTTTTTTCGTCTATCACATGGTGTCCCCTATCGTTGGATAGGCCGTCAAAAATATTACGGGTCTGTGAATACCATTTTTCGCGCGATAAGCTTTTAAGTGCAAATTTTTGTTAGAGTCAAGTGTTCTCCTTGCCAGCAAAATGGTTGTTTGTGGATATGTGAAAAAAATCATAGCAGTAGCATAACGAAGTTAAAAGGAAAACTATCACAACCAAGTATGCTTTACCATTTGACGAGTTGCGCACTTGAAATGTATGGGAGAACAAGTTTTTCAGCTAGTGTTAATTTGTTCTTGCTTGGGATAGATTCACCCCAACTACGGAACCCTTCATTGTGCGTGGTCCGACACGCACTTGGCCGGTTTACTTATTAGCTTCTATTGTTTTTTGACGTGTAGCATGTGTGGTGGCCACCTGTAACTCATGTTTTTTTCTAAAACCTACATCAGGCACAAGCTCTCACAATGCGAATTTATATAATTCAAAATTGATACAAAACCATTGTTATGTTATAGTTATTGAAAATAATTCAATTTATTTGTGTATCAAACATCAGGTCCTACAGGTACCTTCTAATTAATTTCTCTCATTTTTTGCTGAATAATCGAACTGTGTTCAAAGTTCATAAGCGCCTTCAGTTTCTGTAATTTACAAAATGCGAGGCTGGTGAATAGGGAATTAGAAAGACAATCTTGCAAAAAACGGTCTAAGCATGTTTATATGCTAGGTACTGGTTCGCAGTGAACCACGGACAGAAATATATCAATGAAAGTAATTTGGTAGAAGCAATAGTTGCATGAACGGTGCCCTTTTATCTGGGTTAGGCTTCGAAGAATAGGAAAAATCCTAAGTGGGTGTTACTCAAGCACTTAATAGATGATACTTTAGTTATAGACAAATGGCTACTGTATTATGGCTTGATCTAAAATGAGGTGTTAAACTGGTAATAGCGCCATAGTTATACAGTCGAAAAAAACTTCATTACTCGAAAACTATGAAAAGTCGCGGTACATACATGGGGGTGATTCGGACACCCCACGATACAAATTTTATTTTTGGACGTCAATGTTCCAGCCACCCTGTATACGCTCTCAAAAACGAGATCCGGTGATTTCTACGATACACTCTTGTCAAATATGATACCAATTAGTTCTACTTCCGCTGAACGAATACTAAGAAAAGTTTGGAAAAACACGAGATCGGAGGACTTTTTGCGAGTTTATTGTAAACAAAATGGTACCTATCATAAACTGAAAACATACATATCTGAAAGAAACAAATTATACGACATAATACTTGGTTCAGTAGATTTAGCAATTCTTTTAAATATTGAAAGAGTATATAATCGTAAGTAGGTAGGCAATACAAACAGGAAATTCCTCTACTTTTAGAGGACCAAATAGAGATATTATGCTATTTATTATGCAACACAGTCCGTAATAAACATATCGTAGCTATCTGTAGTGGGTGTCCATTGAAAAGTGCTGATAAAACCACAAAATACATTAAATATGAAAGTCATGTCTCATCGGGCATCACAATGATGCTGCCAGGGTATAATGAGGTTACAAAATTTATTGAAACTTTTACAGTAAGGCCTAGCGCAGTTGTGTTGTTACGTGAGTGAGAGTAAGTGTTTTGTAATCCTAAGTAGTGAAGCTGATGTCATAGCGATTGGGAGCCAGTCGATGACCTCTTGACACGACTATTAAAAACCTAACTCAGACAATGACCGATACCAGCGCACGCGCCGCCCGACACTAATGAGCTTGAATTATTAACTGATCCAGTTATTTCGCGATAATTAAAGGTCATATGAATATTCTATTTATAGATCACATGTTTACAAATAAAGAACGATATCTTTATCGCAGAGCCAACTTGTAATGCATATGTTTGTAATCACTTTGTGTATGTACTTAGCACAACGGTAGACTCAACAACATGCAGTGTGAGTAATTACAAATAATTAGGCAATCATTTTGTAAATTATATAATTTTTCGGCTACCTATGAACAGGAAAATATAAAAGATTTACAGACGCTTTGAGGAAGTAAAAAGTGTAGGTATGTGAAGATAGTCAATACTCGATTGCATAATGTAATTTTGTTTAACAACATAGTGAAACCTCTAGTGATGATATAATAACGGCGTTCAGCACCTATGAGCACGGTCGTTAGCATCCTTTTACAAAACTCCTTCGGTACCTACCTACTCGTATATATACAGTACGCACTCTGTGAAATATAATATGGCTGAGTAGAAGGGTGTGATTATGGAAGAAAAGGCACCTAAACAGACTCTAAAAAAAAGTGTCTACAAATCCTGTACCTTTATTATTTTTCAATTGTCGCCACCATTAAAACAAAGTATTAATAAATAAAAAACATTAAACTATTCGGATTAAGAACAAAATCAGTGTTATCATATTTATTTGTTCAAATAAATGCAAACGGTGTTCGCGTAGCTGAGTTTTGGGCCAAACAAATTAAAAAAAAACTAAGCTTATATATTTTTTCATGTTATTTTTGCCGTCGACACGCTAAGAAGACGAATGCATTAATATTGTGTTTCTTATTTCTTGAGGACTTCTATTCATCAATAGATTAATTGGGCACTGTTATTAGACGCCGATGTTCATAATTTAGATGGAATTCTGGCTATCAAAAGGAGTGATTACAGTTTAATATTTATTTCACATGTTACAGCTCCCATAAACACTATTAGGTATACGATACGGTATTAGGTTAAAAGAGATAATTAGAAGAGGAATTTTGTTATTTACAGCAAATAGTGACGCCAATTGACCAGTCTAAAATATATTGTTCCACCTTTTCAATCGTGTTTGCAATTTTGCAGAGATGAACTCACACTATGCACAGTTATCTGTAACGAGTGAATACTAGGTACCCTTAAATAACTCATGATACTTTTGAGTGGATGAACAGAATACACCTTTAGAGGTATGAGGAACAACAGGGCGTAAAGTTCACTCATCCTCTATACAAAAAGGGAGAAAGGGAGGGTGGGCTCTATAAAATGTTTTTTTTATTATTATAAAAAAAAGGGAGAATCCTCCGACCAACCGGGTGTCGTGTCTGGCCGGTAACTGTTCAACGATTGATGTCGGAAAGTTATATAATTATATTCTGTTCGTTCGGAAAACTTTGCTTGCGCGATGCAGGTTGTCGCGCGACATCATTGTTACACGTAGCTCGCATGTGATGCCGCCACCCACACACATAAATTTAAGTATATGGACTAAAGAAGTTATATAGGAATCACTTTTGATAACTATAATACTGACACAAAATGGTCATCCATCGATGTAGCCTTGTTATCTACTTCATAACTGAAAATAGGTTCTAAATGATCTGGTACTTGCACACAGTGAAGCACGTAAGACGTTGTCCGTTGATTGTTAATATGTATATTAAATCCATGTACGAATCGTAATCCACGTAATTATTCATAGTTTATATAGCTACAACTAAAAGACGACTCACCTGACTCTGAGTAATGAACTAATGTTATTACCTGGACTTGTACTAAGGTAATATATAGATAATTATGTACTTTTATAATGTGTTGACACACATTCTCATAGTGAAAAAACACGCTGTTCAATAATACAGACGTATTGCGGCATACTCTATGTTTCAATCACCGATAAAATCACATTCGTTTATAAAGACATATTTTATGACAAACAAGTTGCACGCTAATTCCTATATTAACGTTTAACAATTAGATACAGTGAATATTGACAATCAAGCGTACATATATGTTTCCTTACATGGGGCGGCATATTTCCCACATGATGCAGTGTGACTCTGTCTTTAACTTACGATTATATAGTTATTATGGAATAGTTACGCGCATTTTCATTATAGTCACGAGTTAGGAATGAAATCAAGTGATAGGCTTACGTAACATGTCAGCTGTTCATGCTTTATTATATTTTTTCCACGCTGATCTGACACATAAAATCATTAAGTTTTAAATTAAGCTCTGTAAGCATGGGGACTTTGATAGTGACTTTAGTTTCTTTACTGACAGAGCTTTATTAAACCTACTACTTAACAGTAAAAAATATGTGTCATGGGTGACGGCCTGAAGAAGACTGGTGCTGGAAACCTTATATTAAGAATTAGTTGTGTAAAACTAACATTAGATAAGTTTAGTTGCTAAACAAATGGGATTTGATTGGTTACGGAACTTACCCCAACAGTGATTCTGGGCCAAATAGGGTAAAGGATATGAGATTGTAGCATAAGTTCGGTCATCATCAGCTAGGCGAATCTTTGTTGTTGTTAATTTGTGTCATCGTGCATCGTAGCGCGCTACGAGATTTACTACGCGGACGTGCTACGAACAACCCTAGGGGTTGATCTCTACACTTCGAAGGTGGAAAATTATTACCTAGTACAATGAAAATATGATTAATATTTTCCATGCTATTCTTTTACATACACGTAAGAAGCAATAATCCCACTATATGTTCTTAGCGCAAGCTACGCGATTATACAGCTGCTACGACAAGCGACGCCATTTATGTCACTTTATTTAGATTTGGTTTGATTTTAACGTAACATAATTTATTGTTAAATACATTACTACTCTGGCCTACTCATATACAGAGATCTGAAAGCCAAAACATTATAATCAGCAGTGGCATTGTATCGAGTAGCTAGTTACTCCACCTGTTATAACATTAATCGTCTATCAAAGCGATCAACAGTTTATCGCTTATTAGTTTAGAATAAATTATAAAGTGGTTTGCATTTATTTTATAAAGATACCGATGTGGGTAGATTTCTAACGCCATGCTTACAAAACTGTTAATGGGCTGTGCTGAGATACGATCTTTTAAATGGGCTTCTGATATTTTAGCAGAAATGATAACAAGTTTAGAAATAAAATGTCAAAAATAAACATATACATGTAGGTTTATTGAGGTCTCTTAATAGCATTTTAGAGATTTCAATCATCTATCTAATCATTGGGATGAAATACACAAGGACTAATAAGTTTAGAACGGGAAATCTGGGAATGGTCTGACCGAAAATCATACGTAACGTATTTTATTGCAAAATTCATTTTAGGCTAAATAATCTGTGATTGTATTCGTAATACTTGTCAAATATGTTCTTAGAATGGTGACAAGGACTGCTGAATCACCAACAAATCGTAGAAGTTATGATTGCCAACGATGACTGACAACACTCGAGTACATCAAATTAACTCATACGCTCGTGCTAGTGAGTGTGACTATACTCTTCCCTATTAGAATGATTTCCGGTCCATTGTATATTCCGCTGCGCTCAGAGAATCGGTCGCGCTCTCATTAGTAAGCGCACGATATGACCTATCATAAAGTTCCCAGGACGTCAACTAGTTATTAAATTAACTGTTACTAAATAACCAAAATCGATGTAAGATAACATGTGATTTATGAGTAAACCAATTAAATCTTTGTGTGTCTTGAAAATCTTTAAGTAAGTACATAATTATTAAACTATGCAGGTTTATTCATGCATGCACATTGTAAGTATAGCTAACGTGATGAATCACGTGTTGGTCAATGAGTGAGAATATGTGTGTGGTAACAAAATATAAACAAGAAAGACTAATAACTTTACATTAACTTAGCCGCTTAGCTTGCGGTGACGAAACATGTATGCATCTCCGTAATGGAAGTAACTTTAGAGCCTATTAAATTTAAATTGTCTTACGCTATTAAACTACTGATTTGAACATGCACACATAAAAAATGCACATCAAGTAGACGACAAACAGCATTACTCATGTAAATGATTGACTCTTCAAAACAGGTTATTACTTCAGAATTGGCGGATTTTGGGACGCCAGACAAATTGTTGGCAACATTACGTAACTTGAAATGTTCTGAATCACAGAATAAACCACAAAATAAACAAATGTTAAACAATCATCGCGCTGCAATTTTACGAATTTCATTATTCGTTTAGTATCATTGTAAAGTTTAGTAACATGTTAATCTGCTCATCCGCAAGATATTGTTAGGTTCGATTCAGGCGGGTCATCAATCCTAACTCTGTCCACAAATTGTCTTGGGCAACACTTCCCATGACAGTTCAGTATTAATTAATGATGTATCGGTGTGATAGGCTCGGTGGCCTCTCACTGTTGCGCCTCGCACCGCGGCTACTCACAACCGTACATAAATACCGTAATCAACTATGACAATTTGTATACGCTGAAGTAAAAAGTTTTCTCAACTCAGTGTATGTTTTGTATTTTATGCGCGGAAGTTATTGGGGTTGCGTCACCGTACGGTGATTACCGATGTTTAAATATTCGTTATTATTTACACTTGCTTGTTATATAGAAAGACATAATTCATATTCTAAAATCTATCACCTGTTACAGACTTCCTTGATGTTTGTGGAACGCTGAAAGTACCGAGAGGATTGTTATGTTCACGTACACAACCTAACAACACTTCACAATAACTTAAGTTATCTTTAAACAGATAATTAAATTGTTTGTCGCGATTAGAGAATGTAATTTCTATATAACATACGGTCTATTGTTGGACAGGCAGATATATATATTATTATAGTAATGATAACAAATTATTATATTAAAATATGCATATGTGACCGATTGTTATTGCGAAAGGAACGAGAACATGGGCCGCCTGTTATTTTTATTCAAATTTATCGCCTAAACTCATTCTGCCCACACTGCGTGGCCGTACACTGTACATTGATCACACAGATGATTTATGAATGCCATTTTTACATAATAGATAGGCCGTTTGTGTGTGTGTGTCCGTTGCAAGGCGTCCGCCATGTTGGCTGACGTGCAATATTTCTTGTGACCAGAAGCGGTAACTCTACAACATTTCCACAGCACTAATGTGACAACATATAAATCGAATGAATACATAATACTTCTATCCATTGTCTTCAACTTGAATATTAAATCGAGTCAGAATACCACCTTTATTTCCATGTATCGATTCTTGTTTTCCATTTTAATAGTGTTAAGCTCAAAATGTATGAGTGCAGACACAATAAGTGTGCAATATTTTATTTATTGAAGTGTTACAGTGGGCATGTGACTACACCATTATTTACATTATGTTACGAATGCTTTTTCTATTTATGAGTTAGTTTTATAATACATATTAAAAAGTAAAAAAATCCCTATATTATAACGTGGAAGTCTTTATTTACATAAAGCTGCTGACCGTTGCCAAACGGTTTGTTAACGAGCAGAAAGCCTTTATTTAGGTAATACCCAAGGATGCTGGCCTTTCTGGCCGTTTTTTAAGGTTATATGAATAGATCGACGAAACTCTGTTTACGTTGCTGAGAATCGAAAAAGACTATACTTTAAAGAGTCAACCCTGGTACAATCGACCTTTTTATAAGTTTAATCAGTATCATTGTGTTTCAGTTTTTGGACAAAATTACGAGAATATGACTTTAAGATTGTTAATGTCTTTTACTCAGATTGCCCTTTTACCACTTCATCAAACAGACTGTCCACGTAGCTTTTCACCTATTGTTTCCAACTATTTGTTTTCTAATAGATAAATCGACCCTTACTCGGTTCAAAAGGAGATTTAGAGATATCATTAGGACTAAACGCGGATGCGGTGTTCAATCAAATCACGTTACAGACCATCACATGCGATCGGCGATAACTTCCGTGTGATGTATGAATAGGATCTGGAAGTTGACAGCTCAAGTATAAGTAGGTACGAGTAGATTATAGTCAGTGTATACGCACTGAGTATTTGCGACACAAAGTGAACAATGAGTAATGTGAACCATGAACTTAGATAATGATCTCGTCTTTGTGTTCAAGTTTCTTTGAGGTGAGCTTTATCTATCTTCGGAATTCGTCGCTTTGGATTTGTGTTTGTTTTAAGCTTAGTGAGCTGCAGCTATGAATTATACTAAAATACGAGTATTATGTTCTGGTGAAGGCCGCAGGAAAGCACAGAACCGGTCGAAGTGGCAGAGGCCTATGGCCAGCAGTGGACTTCTTTCGGCTGAAATGATGATGATTATTTTCTTAACGGTTATATATAAAAATAAAAAACTTGTCCTTTGGAAAAAAATTGAAATAATACTGTAGATTAAATAGAAATCATGTGTCCTGTGTACCTACCTTTTTTGAAAATTCACCATTTACTTCTAAGTAAAAGTAAGGCCAAGAATACTCGTGCGGACAAATTGAAAAAAGAAAAATCTTGTTGAGTTTTCAAAAGCTCAATTATAGTACAAGCTCCGGTTATACATTTAACTGCTTGAAATAACAATAATTATTTTCTAGATCCTGTATCCTGGTGACTCTGTACTACATAAATTTCCACTAGCACCTGTAGGTAGTAAAGCTGACTCATAAAATTGTGTTTTATTAAGTTGCAAGTCCTACAGACACGGCGACATTATCTGTTGCAAACAGTTCTTGGGAAAATCAGGGTTTTTTTTTTCTTCAACCATTTTTTTTCCAAATAAATAATCAAGGGAGTATACAGTATGGTATTTCCCGCAGACGACTTTATAAGTAACATCTTGATAATATTTTTTATTTAAAATAACAACATCACGCCTGTATTCCCCGAAGGCTAGGGCAGAGGTGTACCTTTAGTACACCCATTTTCGCCACTTATGTTTAAGTCCATTTATTGGGCAAAAATCCAGACTCCGGGCTGCTACTCACAAATTCAAGGTGGAAAAACCCATTAACACTTTGCTCGACCTGGGAATGGAACCCAGGAGCTCACACTCAGCAGTCGCAATTAGGACCAACGAGGCAGTCGAGGAATATGTTTATTTCGTTTCAGAAATGTAGATACAGGGACAAACATTGTACCTTAGTTCCTAAAACTCACAAAAAACTGCCTATTGATGACTACATAAGGCGAAGCTGAGTCATTTTTAATAAGTGCATTTAACATAAAGTTTAAGCACTTTCATGCTTATCTTTTTAGCTACAGTTCTTCTCTAGTTCCTGTACTTGGATGCTTTAAATTGCACATTTATAAACTCAATAGAAGAGTAGTCGTAGTCGGCATTTATATCATTATAGTGATGGGGCCTGATCTCCAGTTAAAATAGTGGCAGCCTACAAGGTAAATGGCGTGTGTAATCCTCAATGGAACTATTTATTTAATGACTACTCATTGCTATCCGGATGTAGACGTGTAGGCAAGTCTGAGAAGGTATATTTTAGTATAAGACTCAAACGTAACTGTGATGAGCCGTCATAGAAATGATTTGATATTTATAGAAAAATAACGTATTTGCTATAATTACCAAACCAAAACAATCAAATAGTTCAACATATTCTATAGTAAAAAAAATAATCTTATACTGCAATCATAAAAGTAATTTCATAAAATCCATAACGATAAAAGCACAGACCTTTTTTTTAACAAAGAGTTCATAAATCACTGAATATTTTATGTTAAATGTTTGGTAAAGTTAAAGCGCACTTTATTGTTCTGTAAAATATAGCACGATTTTAAAATAAAGCCATTGTTGTAAGCAAACTACTATTGCGCTATCTGAAAGTGATAAAAAACTTTAAGCCGCAAAATAAATAGACTGTCACAAGTTAGATCGAATGTCGTTTCTCAATTAACATAATTATTCCGAACAATTTATTCTGTTACGCGTCGCATTGAAACATAATATGTATTAGTTTCATTAGTATGAAGGTACTTATGAATAAATGAAGCATATTGCACACTTGACGCGCTCGTCACCCACGCCTCGCGCCTCGCCGTCACTCTGTCATCTCCACAACCATTGGTAAAAACGTTTCTTACACAATTCAGCATCGATGTAGCGGAGCTTTTGTCACGGGGTCGAGGACCTTCGGCTATACTAGAGAATTACATAACATCTCTGTTTATATAACGTTTCCTAATTAGAGAGAAGATTTCTCACAAGCGTAACCGAAAGGAAAAAGATGGACAGACGTCGGACATGTGTAAAACTATAAACCGCAAACAATATTGGTTGAAATCGAATTTGTTCTCCGTTATTCAAACCTGCTTTGTCGTAAATAATAAAATGTGTTATAGTAGGTAAGTACGTATATAGACGATGATCTAAAAGATTGCGGTCGAGCCCGTCGGATTCTGCGGCACTCTCAAGGAGGACCGGACTATTTCGAAGCCGGAACCGAACCCGCACATGGAAATTCTGCGCTCACATCGACTGAATCGAGAACTGTTCTTTTTTATTTTAATACTTAAATCAAGAGCGAATATACTTTGTCTCTTTTTTGCAAAGGCTTCAAACAGAGAGGAAAACCTGAATAATAAAGGCAGATCGTGTTTTGTCTACAGTTTCAGTAAATTATGATACGGTACCAATTTTCGAGATAAGCTTCCGTAATTTCATATCAAAATTTAAATTCAGAAAGAAATTATTCGAAAATTATGTGTACGAGTCGAGTAGAGTCGGCCGACAACAATGACGCACTCACAGTAAACATAGCAAAATAAATATAGCAGGCAATTAAGCTTCAAAAGGAACTTATTGAAATACAATTGCAATTTATTTTAAGGCACCCTAAGCCTTTCACGTAAAATGTAAAACGACGTAGGTACCTAAATAAGTTTTGTTTCTTTTCCCACCTTAACAACTTGTGAAGGTCAGCCACAATTGTAGCCAAATCACAGCTAAGTTATTACCATATTTAGATACCTATATTGCTTACAAGAAATCCACAATGTCAATCAAAAGTGGATTCAGAATTTAACCACACACCATTTTGTGTGTCCAAAGTATACATAAAAAATGATGACAGTATTGACCGTATTATTAAGAATGTGTACGCTGAACAATATATTTCTTTACCGTTCAAGTCAGTCGTAAATTGTGTAAATATATTGAAAAAATACATTGATACATGGCCGGGATTGAATTCGCGACATCACGGTATCTCGTTTCTGTCCGACACCCCTCACCCGAGGCTGCCATCGCTTCTGTTCGATTTTACGTGATTTATCTTCGTTAAAATAATTTGATCGAATACGAACTTCAGTAGGTTTTTTCCGTCGCTTATTATGCATGTATGTATAACGACTAGACTGAATACTATGCCGAAAACACACAAATTTATATGCACGTGCTAACAACGTGATACAAATTTTAATGTCGTTAAGAAATCTCCGGTTTGTGATGCGACCTGTCCACGCTCCTATATGGCTATATTTTTCGTCTATTATTACGGCAAGTATCGTTCGCTTTCACTATCGCCCATCAAGTGACGATGTGACAGCATAATTAAGCGCGTCGAACATAATCACGCATGGGTCGCGTGCATTCAGCCTGGAGGCTGGACAAAAAGATCGGTCGTGACCCCGCCTGAACTGCCGGATGTAAAGAAAGTACTCATTGCAATCTTCCGGCCTGCGTTACGTCCGTCATCAAGTGTCATAAGTCGAAAAAAAATGTACGCTATTATCGTGTGACCCTTATTAATTTTGCATTCTAAAGTGCTATATGGAAACATTGGTATGTATTTAAGGGTTGACAGATGTTATGTCTATGTTGCACATCCTGAATAAACGATGGAACTAATCAAAAGTAGGTACGTAAATACCAATATAAATTATTATTTAGCATAGCTTAACAAGTTAGTTTTCTTTTGTTTATATTTAGAAACAATTTTTATTTATATTCAAATAAATTGCAATTACACATTACGAAATCCTATACATTTACGTTAGCACAGCACTGTGAATATTTAAAACATTAAATAAGTATGTTTAATACGATAACTTGTGTAACAGTCCGATAGTGTAATAGTTGTCGGTGTTTTATGAAACTGGTGTCGGAGTGGAGGTGCATCGCGGTGCGGCGGTGAAGCGGTGCGACGGCGGTGCGGCGCGCGCGCAGTGGGCGAGGTTAAGCGATTGCTTAGATCCGCGTTCACCTCGCATTGTGTAACCGCGCGGTCGCGGGAGGGGCGCCGTGGGAACCGCCGAAAGCTCGCTAACGCTATGCGCAGCTTCCGCCGTTACGGCCGCATTAACTTAACGATGCATCTCGCACGCCACCGCATCCATACGCAACGCGCTGCACACTCCACGCCAAATTTATTCGCTCGTCATCTTAGCAACAGGAAATTATCATGTTGATGCCGCAAAACATTGCCACCTAAATTTTTGTACCGAGCTGATGCGACTTTCTAGTGTTTCGTATTATACATGCATGCATATTACACGATTTATCTAAGAGAACGGCGAAGATGGTACCACTCGCCTGCCATAATGCAGCAAACGAGAGCATGGAGCGCTGAAGGCACACAAAGAGCATTGTGAAAGTTATGTTATGAATTCGTATTGTTTTGTAATTGTTTCTAAGCAGTACAGAGCGGTGGAATAATTCATAAGTGTTGTTGTTCCCAGCGGCGGCGATGTTGTTCTCGCGACGACAGCTGAATAGGGCAATGGTGGCGGGCCGTTAGTGCGGTGCGGGTGGACAGGGGGCGCGGAGGCGGGGGGGTGCCGAGGGCGGAGCACCTGAGTGCGCCCTGACCTACGACCTGCGGTGAAAGGCGCCCGCGCGGGCACGGGCCGCGCCGCGCCGACGACGACATAGCATCGGGCTGTTTCGCATGCGCAGAATGACCGGATTTACGAACAAAAACAATGACCCAAAACTGTGATCTTGTTTCGTTGTGATTGAATTTTTTTAAATAAGTTTTTAATAATTTTTTTCTGCATGCATATTTTGGTGAGCATACGGTGTGGTCTTGACATTAAAGTAATTTATGAACTTTAGTGGGTCCATATAAATACGTGTACTTTATTAATTTTAATACATAGGTATTTTCGTACGGCTTTGCAGGGGAAGGTGTTGAATCGAGTTGCTACTACAACATGGTACACACTGATAATGAGATGGTGTAGTGTTACAGTACTTCTGTTTATCTACACCCCACATCCCTATCAATTTACTGGTCTGGCGACTGTAGCGACCATCCAACTGGGCAGTGGAAACCCCTGAACCGTGCCCCGTCACTGTTCGCCTCCAAAGGCTTAGGGATTCCTCATAAAGAAAAAAGCCTGCCTATTTCTAGCAGCCACCAAGTAGACTGTACTGAATACAGATACATTTAATGATTTCGAGGCATTATATCTTATTGGAATTTCAATTATATAACTGTCTACTTAAATGAGTTATACTGAACCATTTTCTGTTTTTTTATTGTGAGTATGTAACCAATTATAAGCCGACATATTTGTGCTTCGAAGCACGAAATGTCATTATCTTGAAGGTACGTCGACTTGCCATCGCTTTCGTCGAAGAAATGACCCTGGAAACTTTTACTACCTGCAATGTTAAGAATAATTACCAAGAGGAAAATCATTTCTCGCAAACAAAATACAATTTCTCATGAAATGCATTGTTATTAATTGAAGTAATTTCTTTATAATGACTGTTACTGATTACACACTTGTCCCCAATTTGGTATTCGTTAATGGTTTCAGGAATTAAAAATAGCCTTTCAGAGTTATTGACGGCAGGAAAGATATTCGTGTAGCACTACGTATTTAATTTGGTAAAACAACGAGGAAAATTGCAAATGAAAACGTCTAAAGTTGCAAGAAACAAGCGTCTTAAACTGACCAGTATAATAGGAAACAAATAACATTGTAAGACGTGTTCACATAACACATGAAACAGTAATGACGCAACTTTCACGTACGTTACATGTTGGTAGAATGAATCGCAAGGCGCCTCTTACACGGTAATGAAGATTGATGGCTGGCGATGAGCACGACGATTAGCGGAGAGGTACCCTCATTTGTCATGGCTATCGTGTGCCATTGTTTTATATGTTCTAAATATTTGTTTACCCACAATCCTTTCCTCGTGACCGGTGCATGTCCGTTAATAGCTACCGCTATTCGTATGGTGACAAACACTTACATTTACAAAAACACAGTTTTGAAACTGTGTTAAGATAGTCATCATAATCGGCCACTTCTATTAGCCATTACGGCATTACTATCAATAAAGTTTTGTTTCTAGTTCATCTAACTAGACTCGTCTATCCGTTAAAATCCTAAACTAAACTTAGCATAAACAATTGTTTTCTTATAACGGCCGTATACATAAAACGAACTGTTTTTACCCATTGTAAAGAAAACGGTTCGTAATCAGATATAGGAACCGCGCATTAGTCATTGTAACATTTCTCTGCCTATCGCCGAAGTCCACTTTGTAAGAAGTACTTACGAGAAGTAATTGGTTGTGCGGTAACTATAAACACACGACCAGTTCATTCAATATTGATATGTAGAGTTTCTGGTTTTACTAGTAGCGACTACCGTTTGACCTCTCAACCCTAAGTGTGATGTTACATATGGCGTCCGTGTGGACACTGGACACAGTCTGGGTATCATCGTTTAGTTAGCTACTTTAGATACCAACATATAGGAAGTGGTTGGCTTATTTGTTTTAGGAATAAAATTACAAAATTGCCTAACAGAAGTTTAACTTGTTCACACACAGTAAAGCATTAGGGTATTTAGAATTTATAAGATGAAAAACAAGACTGTCACACATTGCTGAAGAACAAGAAGTACCTGAAGGCAACTATTAAGTAATGTTTTGTATCAAGAGAATTGTAGTCCTTGCTATCGCCGATGGTTTGCCAAGCCTGGTGATGTTGCAAATTTTTGATCACGAAAACGTCCACGCAAAGCAAAAGCAGTAAATTGGCAAATGGAGTTGACAAATAAGTCACAAAACCTATTATAAACAGGAAAATCAAGTTGTATTTGTAGATCATTTGTATAAATTAGTATTCAAATACTGAAATGCTACCATTTCCGCGGATTAGTAATATTTACAAATAATAGACAAGGCTATCAGAACGGCGGAAAACATAAATAATCTCATCGCTAAGTATCCTAAGCAGGCAGTAATAAGAGAGTTTAACAGTGTTAATTAATTTATTAATCAATTAGATGTTAATCTCACTTAATTAATGAAAGTCCTTTAATTGGCGTTCCCCTTAAACACTATATTAATTACCTTGTATGGCAGCGGCGAGTAACACGCGAATCTTGCGTGTTCTGCACGACCTCTGACACAGATTTCCCGGAAAGTATTAGCTTAGGCGCTCCTTCAAATCGCAAATACAGCTCGTTATTTCGAAAGCTTATTTTACACTAGTCGTAGCCTCAGGCTACATGTAGGTAATACCTGTATTTGGCATTCGTCAAATATCTAACAAAGATAATGTGCCACCACTTGCCGCTCACTCATTGTTTTGCCGTTTTATGTAGTAGACATAAATTTTATGTATTTGACATAAACATTTGTCTTTGCCAGAGTTAAGTTATATGCGGATACTTAAGTCGATGATAATTAATAAGAAAAAAAAAATCTATTCATTTACTAGGAAAGAATCAATCATTTACATTTAAAAATGACTTAAGATAACAGACGAACGGGAGCTGATAAATTGACTTTGTAATGAGTTGGTTAGAGCAGCGTCTTTATGATAAATAATGTATATTAAATCTAAATATATAAATGACACCAAAATTTGAAGTTTAAAATAGCTATGATTAGAATTCATCCTTGATAATTTAAGCTTTTCCTAAACGCGATGGTACCACATCCGACTAGGTATCCGTAGGAATCCTGCCTCTATTTCGAAACCACAATAATATTCGTAAGTATGCCTAAGTTTTCCGATCTGTCTATTTCCTAAATGAAATCTATCAAAATAATTCTGTAGGTAACCAAACAGAGTAACTTCGATAGATTTTGTCTCTCAGTTAACTATGTAGGTAACCTGGGGTAGGTATTTTTTATCCGGGAATGCGCCAACTTTAATGACAGAATCAATCCCGATTAAATTATACTATATCCGTTCTAAACTTAGGACATCGGTATGTCCGAGTTATTGCTTTGTCGAAGAATAGTCGTCTCGTGGGAAAAGGCTTCATGTTCTGAGACTAAAAGTTCCTTTAAGTAATTTAATTGGAAAAGCTTAACATTATTTAAATTATTTTACATCATTGTCTATTTCGTGTAATCTGTTATCTGTTCGTGTTATTAAGTGTAATCAAAGAAACGTTTATGATATACTTTTTTTTACATCCAATGTATTTACCGTTTCGAATAAGAGTTAAAAAGAACAACGAAATATTGTGTTTACGTAACGATGAATTGAATGACCTGTGTCCGACCGCTTTTTGTGCTCACTTTGTGTCAAGTCATGTTACTCGCACAAACTCTCCAACGAATTACAGATTTCACTCGATTTTAATACATGGTTATCAGGAATGCAATTTTAAACGTGATCAATATGTATGCACATCTGAATTTTATTATGAAAGTTAAATTGTGAGTTTTATAACGCTTGTGCAATTTTATTCAGTCCACATTTCAGTACCAAATATGCATGTCGAATAATAATCACGAAGCTTTAGAAATGTTGGTCGCTAAATATGTGACTGTTATGAAATGTAGCTCAAAATATAGCTTAAGATAAGATGTTTACGCAATTGTTACATATTTGTGTAGTTTTATCAGCATCAGTGTGGCTGTTGCGGCACTAACGGTGTCGGCCATCGCTGAGATCTGTCGATGTGCGGATAATGACGGACGGCTGAGACGGCTCGCTTCCTCCGCGTTTAGCGGCGTGATGATGGCCGGTCATATTGCAACAAATTATCTATACTCATTTGTACAAATGAGCTAGGCATGTCGGCCGCAGGCGATTCCCACAGAAACCGACACCTCGTCAACTGCTGCTTAACAAACAAACCACTCAATTTAAAGAAGCGACTGGAACATCTATGTCTAGTCTTGGTGATAAGCGAAAATGTCGTGGATTATTGACAGTAAAATGCCTTACCCACATTGTTAAGACTAATAATAGATATTGATTTCAAATACCTCTTCATTTGGTGGAAACTTAAAAATGTGCACAATTTGTGTTCTAGTCTGGTTTGTCTTTTTGTAATAAAAAGTGTTAAATGTTACCTGATAGGGTAAAAAGTGGTTCTTGATGATGCATAGTTAATTGTATTTGCATTTAAGATAACCACCGAGTGAATGGGCTGACTGTTGAGATAGAGTTTATCCAAAGTAATATACAATTACAATTTAATACGTTGTTAAGCTCTCAATAAAAGACCGAAATAAGTAAATCGATAAGTAATGTCATCTTACGATACTCAGCCTTTAATGGGCAATCGGTGAAATATTTAATGTTTCATAACCTACGTTGCTGGGAGATTGGTAAGTATTTCAAAACTGTATCGAAACAACATCCGTAACTATCTAGAGCTGAATCTAATTCCGAGAAGCATTCAATGTCGCCGGAACGATGGTACCTATGTTTAAATCGAATTACAATAGAGAACGGCCCACGCGAGTACCTCACTGCCTCACTGCGCACTTAACCGCACGGGTTGGCCGACCATCAATTGTCAAAATAGTTCCGACATGAAACAATGGTCGATAAGCTCGCTAGTCGGGAGAGAGTGATTTTCCGTAATTTTAATATAAATAATTGCGGACCGCTAGAGTGGAAGGCCTTCGGCCGGTCACGAACGTGCGTCCTCTTGTCTTGAACTCCTTATTATTCGATACGCAGAATTGTCTCTTCGTATTACATCAACTTGTTGTGATTTTGTAGATATTGCAGTTTGTGTTAAGCATTATATTCTTACTTGGCTTTTTATTGTTGAAATGTACATTCCACTGCCGCTTTGTTACATTTGAAACTAGTTCCTATTTGGCACAAAAAAATAAGGTGTTGGATAGATAATAATTATGAGTAAATATACAAGACCTTTTATTAAGTTGTCATGTATTTAGTGTCTAAAAATATGCAGGAGCATATACATATTATTCTATTAGACTAATAAATCTGTAGATTAGTGTCAACAATCAGCATACATGGTCATAGTTACATACATTAAGAGCAGCGCCCGACAAAGAAGTGTCTCATGACTTCCAGGAAATAATCTTATTATACCACGCTTAAAACCGTCTTAAAAGCAAAAGCCTCGCATTTTAAAATTGTGATGCAATTATTTTAAACGCTGACATTGAAAAAGACAAGTTAAAATAATCCGAGAATTCCGAGTGCCCTTCACTTGCGCAGGCGCTGATGCATTGTGATGGCCGCTGTATTCAGACCGTATGAATTCAAGTCGGCTGCTTGAGCACGCTCAAATAGGATCACTTCAGAAGTAGTTAAACTAATGTAGACAGCTGAGCTGAATACTCAATTTGATACTTAATAGTTGGAGTAAAACAATGGATTTTCATTGAACACAAACAGTCAAGTGTTTGATAACGCAGCGAGCATTTAAATAACATAAAGTTCTTATATAATTTCAACAGCAGCATGAAAAACCACTATATTTAAACCCAAGATTGGTTTTCTCTCTTGTCCAAGACAATTAATTTAAGAGGAGAATAAATACTCGAATCATTCATAAGGTTGATGTATCTGGAACGCAGTCGTTATTAAAAGATTTTTCATTGGGTGTCGCAACATGAACTCTGATGGAGTTTCATCATGATACTTAGGATATATAAATTACCAGACACCAATCGAAGCCTGTGTAAATCATTCAAAGACTTGTGATGAAATTGCAACAAAAATAATAAATATACAAGTTTTATTATATTCACAAATATGTTGTCTGTTAATCGTGCGACTGCGGTGTGAATTCAAGCGCTAGATTTTGTTACGACACTGGCTAACTTATGTTTAAAAGCCATCTAAAAATATAATCAAATGCAAAACGGACTAATGCAGTCGCCAAACTTGCATCGCTGATGTGTAAATATCAGCGCTAAAGCTAATGCACGAAATGTGGGCAGACACGTTGACATTACAGTATGGAAGTAGATCACGTTGCATTAATAACAATTAGTCGTGAAAGTGTTCAGTGTCTGCACGTCTCAGCTGAACAGGATGCAACGCAGCAGCCGCAGCCACGTCAAGCAAAAAGCGTTATTGAATTAGGATTAGACTAATAAAACCTTTCAATCTAGATGTTACTGCTTGACTGATCAGCCTAGATAGTCAACTAAATTAAATGCCAGTTTCCCAGGGACCGGGTTCGATTAATTTATAATAATAAATGGATTAAAGAAACTTATCATTCACTGTTGCTTCGAATTTGAGACATCAATACCACTTTTGTAATTATCGAAAACAATTTTCTTGTGTAACGTTCGTACGTTTAGCGGTTATGGAATATATTAAAGAACATAATAACTCGTTTATTAAATTGCTTCTCTATGAAGTTAGTAAATATAAATATTTGCAACTACTGATATTTCATCGATAAAAATAATGAAGAAATGCACATGAGCAGGCTCGCACGGCGCTGTCACTCGTAACTCCTCATAAGGAGGGATAAGGTCGAGTGGGTCATCGACATTCAGTTTAGTGGGTAAGGTTCGTGTAATAGATGAGTGGTGCGATTGCGGGCGATAAAGCATCAAGGCGGGCGAAGTGCGCGAAGGTGGCGTCCCGAGGTGAGAAGCGTGGCAACAGGGCGTGAGATAGCGCGCGCGATACCGTCCGCGCGGGCCAGCACCCGGCACCCCGCCAACCTACTAACGAATATAATCCAACTGTATTCCTTAGTGGGACACAGTATAAACTTTTTCAAAGTCGGTACTTGGTTCATATCCTTACTTACCAATTTAAATAGTATGGTCAACTTCTATTATATATAATGTTATTCAGGTGCATCCGGTTAGACTGGAAGCCGACCCCACCACACGTAGTTGGGAAAAGGCTAGGCAGATTGATTAGTCATGTTAACTTGTAAACATTAGGGAATAACAGTACACATCCGATGATCCGAAACCGCCTCTGGGGTCTAGTGGTTAGACCACCTGTCTCAGACCCAGATTTCAGTCCCGGGTTCGATTCCCAGTGGGGGCAAAATTTTCTGCTCGGTTTGGTTGCTTGTTTTAAGTCCGCCTGGCTAGCTACCACCATCTTATCTAAGTCTGTCCTCAATGCTGAACACAACAATGTTACCAGCATTGTTGTGTTCCGGCAGTAAGAGGTAAGATAGCCAGTTCCTCTGTGGTAGAGGATTCCGGGTGAAGCCCGCTTCCACCTTCGGCCTGATCATCACTGACCATCAGGTGAGATTCAGGCCAAGAGCTTCCCCGTTGTGGTTAAAAAAAAAAACTTATCGAAACAGATAAACCTTTTACCATTTAACGGGCACATACCTCTAGCTAGACAAACTGAAATTGCTGTACTTATTCAAAAAGCGTTTTTATTCAACACGGGAATCTAACCCAGACTCATAAATCACACTTCTGCTTTCACGGCTTCGATTAATCTGTTTACAAAACCCTAAAGTAATGTCTTATAAATATCTTCTCCTCATCGACAATGTTGAAATGTTGTCTGTCTGTTGTAATTATATTCAGTCATAAAGTTATATCAAGCGTACGGATTAGTAAAATGATCGTTCATTATAATAAAAAAACACTTTGGAATGTTGAACATAATAAGCGTGGTTCTAAATCAAAACATAATAATTATTGTTTTAAGTTGTCGAATGTGAAGGTGTCGAATAATAATTAGCTATTTGTGTTTCGGCTGAGAGGCTGTGACAATAAAAGCCATCAGTTCCACGCTATCTAGGAAGTATTTATGTAAGAATCAAGCCTGTGTTTATAATACTGACCTCTATGATTACTTAATTGACACGGTGCGGGTACCTACCTACATACAATTTATGAGGGTTACGGATAAAAAGACTTTACCCAGTAAATTGGTATAATGACTATGATCTGTTCCAATTTCGAAGTGGTTTTCTGAACACCGTTTTTCGAATCGTCACCTCCTGTAATTAATGCACGTCACGCGATGTCCGTACCTACAGAACACGGGTGTAATCGATTTGTACAAGTACGGGTTTGCACAACGGACTGAGCCGTCATTTCTCCGCGCCCTCGGCGACACGACATCAACCTTCGCGTTGACGTTCCATTTCGCTCGATGTGTTCTCACTGGCAGATTTTTTATTCGCGTTGCACTTAAGGTTTATCGTATCCTTGCTTTAATTTTTCGGCGACGTGGAATAATTACTGACGGCATCTTGAAACTGTTCACGCGGCAACCCGGCGATGACAGCTGCGGCGCTGCCTATCTGATACTACAGCGGCGGGATATAAAGAATGATATGGCCATCTGTACCGACTGCCAGCTCCTGCTAGCGTTCTTTATTTTGTTCCATGTTAATATAATTTGATAGATATATCTTTCGAATGAACCGTTACCTACCTAGCCAAAGTTATTTTACTGTGAACTCTTTTCAAGCTGCTTGCAAATGTGTTTATTCATTTATTTATTCCCTGGTATTTTTTCCTTATATTAATGCTACAAGAACCTATTTCAAGCTTCATAAGCCTTGCTAAGCCACCTGCCGCCGCATACTTACATTACAGAGATCGAATCAAGAAACTCGTTAAAATTGTCCAGGGTCTACTTTCCGAACATATCACGCACATAGTAATAATCAATCAATCCTTTAATCTTAAAGAGCGTGTGCTACTTTGTTAAACTTTTACACCAACGCAAGTGAGTAATTGCAGGCTTCAGTTCACGTAATGATACGCTTAGCAGGCGGCGAGGTGAAACGTGTGAGGATTTTGATAACCTCCAAAAATTAAATTCGCAAAACGTCTCAGAAGTGCAATGTGGAGTAAAATCACGCACAGTGATTACAAGAGGCGTGTTCTGTCATTACGCTGTCGGTGTTCGGCGGTTGGCTAACGAGCCCCCCACCCGCCTGAACAAATTCCTCGACGCACGGTCTAACATTCAGTTTCGTGTAAGGGCCACTTACTATCCTGTAGATAAGCGAACACAACATTTCTAAATTTGTAATAATGTTACCGATTCAGAACCAATCTTTAAACTTAAATGACTCTAACTTGCATACCTCCGAATTATGACATTTCTATTTCTGTGTCGAAATATTTCTTCACATGTACTTAATAAGACATGTTTCTAATTGATAAATAATAACTTATCACCTTAAAACAATTTAACTAGGTACAATACAACCGAGAGTCTGATGAATGTAAATGAGATATTTTTGAACTTACACGAATGTCTACTAATTAATATTTAATAAGATTTTATATCTTTGTGCAGCTGCTGTCACATATTTTAATATCAGTTTACTTTGTTTACCCCAAATTATATAGCAGTGTCCAAGTAATTACGGACAACACCTTGGAGCAAGAGGTCAAAAAGAAATTCACTTAAAACTGTAACACGCCCTTCACAAGAACCGAACCGCAGCAAATTTATAAAGTCGGGTCATTTTCGAAAACCAGTGTCCGAAAGTGAAACTACCCGCGCATTTATTACCGAGTAAAATATGTAGATTGCCGGCAAGATAATAATGATATGTGCTCGTGGTAATGAAATTTCCCGCCGTCAAACGGTGCCAAAGTAATTTGCGTTGCTTGTCTCTGGCAACGAGTGCCCCAAGGGCCGCTTTCGAGCTTGCGCAAGGCGTTAATGAGACACACTCAACTTTTTATTGGGAGTAACGCACGCGGCAAGGGTGGCCCCCGATGATTGTGGCAAGCTCCTACCCGACTGCTGAGCCTATCAACCGGCACTCTACGCAATACTCTATTATGCCGCTACTGCGTATCTTATATTAAAATGATTGCGCACGGACATTGTCTTGCTTGTGACTCAACAGTTGATTGATTCGGCACGAACTTACATTTTTATTTATCGTAAAATACGAATGTGTAAAACGAATGTTCGCTATAATAAAATATATTTATTTACGTTCTTACAGGTGATTTTATGACTTTTTATTGGTTTTCCTTCATACTACACTTTCAAAGTGTTGGAGTCATTAACCCTGATTGTATTTACTTGCGAACTTAATAAACGCGTTCTTGTAAACAGAATAGCGTCATAAAATCTGTTTGGAAATAAAGAGGTTCTTATCTTTAATTAAGTGACTCGAACAGCTCAATTGAGCTGGTAATTAAAGAAATTGGTGCAACTTTCGTGGGTAAGCTAAATTATTGTTAAGGGCCATAACATTACAATTTCACGGAAGAGCCACACGGCCACCCTGTGCGCGCGCGCAGGCGATCGACTCATATTTGTTAAATCATCGGAACCCTGTAATTTTGATCGATATCTTTATTGACGGCACAAATTTATTGATCATTTCTTTGCAAACGTTCCCTGTGAATACAATATGGCGGCCTGTCGGCTGTCGCAAATGCCGCAACACTCGACCTTCTTGCGCTGCTCAGATTATTGCTATGGTTTCGTTTTTCAATAGCAATTTTATATCAGATTGACCTGCTTCATTTTGTTTGTGGAAACTGAATTTCGCTTCGTGCATAATATCTGTTAACCGATCGTTAACGAGAAGTGCTTAATTATTTTTACCTACTCGTGAGCGTATTCCAAGTAATCAACTGAAAAATTGTACTGCACAATGTCAACGTTTAATTTTATTACGTAATCATTATTCATTTAAATAATTTCGCATGTAATTTAAAAGACCAACTATTAAGGTTGGTATCCAAAATACTGTGGATGGAAACTCGAGCTAAGAAATCTGAAATCTTTCAGCAGTGTATGGTATGAAACATTTAAAAGCTTTAAATTGTTAGATCCATTTAATAATTATTTATTTAAAAAAAATCTTTGTATTATTTCGTTATTCTTGTTGTTTTATTGACATTTGACCAAGTAGACGCAACGCCGAGGTGTTCGGCGCTCCCATGGACTGGATATAAACCATTCACGTCTGACAGATAATAGCCCGACAGCCAAAGTTATTACGTTTTAATTTGTTAATCACGAACTATCCGTAAACTATGAGATTCGTCCGTAAATCTTCACGTGCAAAAGCTGGAGCTTTTACAATAAAGCACATAAAGGTGTGTCGGCGACTTGACTAACGGTCTGTTCACACATACATCCGGTATGACGACTCGTGATTTTATTTAGGGCTAATTTCCGAATTTACCTAAGAAACGACCGCAATCAGATCGAAATTCTCAATGAAGGCCTTTGGAAACAGTGATACCTACGACAGAATACCTAACTTAAAATATATCACAGAAAATCCAAATAACCACAACAAAATCAAAATCATCTTCTCTGAACACGGCAATTAACATCGAATCAACTGGTAATGTTTGCAGCGAATGAACAATCGTTCCATAGTGAGGTACCTCCGTAATCGGTGCGCTTAACGCCTGGCAATTGTGATGGTGATTGGAATATGACGTTGAAGCTAAATTTAGGTTACGAACATTTTAAAGACTTATAATAACTCTTTATAATATAAATAGACTAGTGACCCGTCCCTGTTTCGCTCGGTTTTTACAATTTGACAAAACATCGAGATGTCTTTAATATATAAGATTAATATTGTAGTGTATTGCACCAAATCCTTTCGGAATAATGTTCTAAGTGATGGTGAAAATCGCACACGGATCACGATCACATCACAGACAGACACGAAAAGCGACTTTAATTTATAAAATATTTTAAATTAATAAAAGAAAGAGCCCTCAAAAACCGGGTAACCCGGCTATGTTTTAGAACAGTCAGTGTGATCCTCTAGGGCCTATTCTTCACCATCAGCCTGAAGACGTACTCCGCTGAACATGGGGCTCTTCTTGTTCTTCTTTTCGCGCCGAAGGTTCAATATGGTATGGGCCTCTCAATGACCGCCTCAATAAATTATTAGTCCACTGGTTGCAGTCATTAGCCGACAGGAGAATTTATGATGCTGCCCATGCCATGGACACCTTTCCAAACTCACTGGTGGGAATGAGTTGGCCGATATATTTCGGGACCTATTTAAAGTATAGTTGTAGTCTTAGTTTGTATCTAGTCAAGCTATAGGTACTAAAGATCATTGTCAATTGGAAAGATTGGGCACTCACACTTATTCACCTTTTACGACATAATGGTGCCTACTCAAACACAAACTAAACTAAATTTAATTTCAGTGCATCTTTTTCTTTCTATTTCATTAAGAAAAGGTCAGAAGATACATTTTAGTTTAGTCCTGTTAATTAATCAGCGCCTGACGTAATTTTAGTAGGCACGTTTTTAATCACGTCTAAACTTATAAAGAGTAGTGACAGACGCTGATTTATTTGAAAGGACTAAACTAAAATGTATCATCTGTCCTTTTCTTAATGAAATAGAAAGAAAAAGATGCACTGAACTCAAATTTAGTTTAGTTTGTGAACAAGGGAATCGGCACCAATGGTGAGTGATGGGTTAATTTACCAACGGAACGATACATTAATTAGCACGTCTACTGATTTAAAATATTTCCCAACAAACTACTTCATTTTCTTAGGTTTACGGTGGAGCTAATTAAACTTCTAAGAGATCAAAATTGGTCGTAATTTAAACCTGGAGATACTACCGATTTTATTGATACTAAAACTGCTATAGAAAACGAATTAAAACGTGAAGTAGATATAGCTATTTGGTTGCGCCGTTATATTGGCTGCGTGTTCGCGGTAGCGGGTGTAGAACGTGCGTAGGGCGATGTATAGAAAATATGTGAGGAGTTCCATACAACGCCACGACCGTATAAAGGCGGGTTATATACTATCATAACCGAGGTGATTGTAAGCGCAGCAGGCTGGCTCCGTCACAACGTACGACGCTGCCACCATGTCACATGTTGTTGGCTCATGTTCGCACAATCGACGCTATTTCATCGATGGCCTTATCTCAGCCTTGTCGCTGTACCTTGCGATGATTTATTCCTTCATACTCCTCCTACTTTCTCCCTTCGAGGAAACATTGTCGTTAGTATTTGTGACCACTATAATCGTAATTATGAGCTCGCCGTACATGCCGCGGTAATGGCGGGTAAACAAACATTCTTCATAAAGAGACAGAAACATTTTGATGGGGTGGATATTCGCGAGTTAAAAGGTGCGTTAAATTTTATTGGAATACTTTGGTCATTCGCACGTTGTCGAAATACTTTACTCGCTTGTCATAATAAAATACAGATAACATATGTTTGAGGGTTTGGTCTTTTTTAAGATAATTTTTGGAATTTTTTTAACACTTTTCGGGGGGTAACTGGCCTTTTTAACATTTATTGGGTGCTAATTCAACCTTAGGATCGGAAATAATAGATTATCTAGGTAATAAATACCTATAAAATATTGAGTGCTGTTTCAGTACATTACTTTCACATGTGACTGCTAAGTACTCAGTGATAGCCATCTAATCCGCTTAAACTATTTATTTGTACGATAAAATAATTGACATCTTTAGAAACTGCACATGACATATTATTATTATTTAACATTATTATACGAATTATGCCACCGTCATAATTAAGTAATAATGAATTATCATAGGAAGGTGGCAGTTATAAATGTCAGGTAAGTTATTAAAATGAAATAAAAAGACGTTGTCTTTATTTATAATATCGTGTAGGTGCGGTGAGACAAATAAAGAAACTAAAAGTGATTTCGTGCGAGGTCGGCTTTGTGCTGACGTTCAGGCCGACCATATTACCGGCGACGTGGAAGCGACACCTCAGGTCCGAAATTATTCGCTGCAAGCTGTGAGGAATTCTCAGATTATAATAACCTTGGATCATATGCAGATTGTTCTAGGAAGGATTAGACGATTTCTACGAAATTACGTGCATTGATTCTATAATGAAACTGCCGTTATCTGAAAATCTCAAGAGATTGTTGTACGTGCATATGTACCTACTACATATATATTTGCAATAATAGGTTATCTTATACAGATAAATTGTTTTAGGACAAACGCTAGCTTAACGTATCTGTATTCATCAACGAGCTACAAGTATTTCCACCGACACTAAAGACCCGACATATTTAGTTACCTTTTGTTCTCTCGCAGTTATAATTAACGACGAGATTCAACAAAGTAAATAAAACTTCAAGCTGAAATCTTAATGGTCGTTGTTAAGGTATTACATTAAGGACAGGTCCGCTGACTAATAAATCACCACGTCACGGAAATCACCACAGAACGCCGTAAGCGTAGAAATTGATCACTGAAAATAAAATACAAAGTCGTGGTCCAGTTACTTGCCTGCAATTATTCTTTAGTGAAATGAAAACACAATAGCCGTTTTATATAAACGTACATTTAAATCACTCAGACTTTCAATGATTTAAAATAAATGGTATAATAAATTATACTAATAAATATGTATAAGTCAAGACATTGATGTCATTACAGAAAAATGCAAATCGAAGTAGTCGGATAGGTAGCAAAAATAAAATTTTGCAATAGTAGAGACATTCAGAACTAAGTGTTTTTATGAATCAATCACGTATGAGATTATAATTTAAATGTACCCAGAAGACATTATTTAAACTCAATATATTGGGTCGTTATAGTACACAGTGCGGCCCGTATTTTTTAAGGCGAGATAAAAATACGGGTTCCTCAGCGACGATTAAAACTCTTAATAAATGCGCCTGAAGTAATTTTTTCCCAACGATGCAATTGAATGGAACAAAAATGTCAGTTGAATTATGAAAGCGATCGATAATGAAAATGTTGGTACGCATGCAGGCCAGTAGAAAGTGTCTCGACCTGCGTGAGCTTTCGTTAATTTGGCAACTCGGCGGGTCACTTGAACCGCGGGTCACATAAACATGTCGGCACCCCGCCCCCGGCACTACTTTGTTTGTTAATATACTGCCAATTATAATCAAAGTACGTGCACTTGCCAGTCGCTACGATATCGATTTCTTAATCTTTTTAAATCAACCATATTTCCTCGTTTCCGTATATCTGCAGAGATCATTTACGCCAAACCTTGGAGGTGTTTTGTATTTTTGTGATTTGTTTGCTATTTGTAAGATTCGTCATTCGTACCTATATAAATATCTGATTTTATTACTAAAGTACATCCATATTTGGTGCATCAAAATATTAATTCCACGTTTGAATAATTTTCCATAGTTACGTCTTAACAATGATTGTGTACAAAATAGTTGATGTTTACAATAAGAAAGTATCTGTGTCGAGTATAGCGAGTGATTGCAAAACTTAGAGATCGTAGAGCCGAAATATAGTTCCCACGGTGCGCGCGCGGCCGTGGTGGGGCGCTGTCGTCCATCAACATCATTATCTATTAAAAATATCACGTCATATTGTTCGCTATTTTGTATAAAGTTACTTTCCGCGTCGGCTTCGTCTCGTTATCGGAGAATATCTCGAAACACCTATAAATCACAACAATAGTAATTATGAAACTCTCAACTCTCACGTGTTCGGCTCACTTGCGAAATGATTCGAGCACTATAACGGTGCTCTTTTGCATAAACAAATGGTTGTCTTTTTTATCTTAAATATCAGCTCATTTCAGTTTAGATTTCCAGAGCTTTTAAGTTATTTTATTGCTACCTTAAAGTAGATAGGAAAAAAAATCGTGTAAAGCTACGCTGCGCTACGCTATTCTACGCCACGTTACGCTTCGCTACGAGTTAGCTCTAATCTTCTGGCAAGATATTTAAATGGAATTGGTGCTTTGATTTATATAGCATACGATGTTTTATGGTACCATAAACATAGTTATCGAAATAAAATTAGTTAACAGTTAATTTGTCAGTTCCTAAACGAATTACTTACAATATATGTTTCCGTTTTATGAAACAAAATCCAGTCTAAGCTTGCTTTGTTTAAAAATGTTGTTTTAAAGAACATACCATTATAAGACTACCCTTCATACACACAAAAGAATATTTATGTTACCTGCAGTAAACATGATAAGAAACGTTATTCCTTCCTTAACAACGTGCTGGAAGTTAATAAGACGTCATATATAGGAGAACAATTGGACCGGTCTCATGACACTTATGTATTGCATTACCTGTATACCCGTACACAGCTTATTATAGTTTTTGCGCATATCTGCCTACTTGTTACGTGAGGCAAGTAATTTAGGTGGACGTAGGAAGGAAACTTTTTATGGAGCGCACGAGGCTATGCGTCAGGCTATGAGGGAGCGCGCCGGTAATTGCGCTGAGCCCGCGCCACCACGCCGTGCTCCTGCTCGCCAGCCTCGTCCTAGAAAGCTCACCGCACTGCTTCGTTACGGCCCTTAAGACTGATTTATGTCTGTAATAAATATTTTTTGAAAGTTCCAGTGCGATAATAACTCCATTAATTTTGATTAATGACAATTTCTTAAAAGTGAATTTTTGACTTGCTATCTCCTCGACCTGTCTTGCCGTCGGTGGCCGAACCTTCTACATTTTAATTAACTCGGTGCTCTCTGACCGATTGTTCTTGTTTCGATTGCGATTTAAATAAAAACCAGTTGTCGTTTACTGCTAACGTGTATCATATTTCATTAAGTTTTCCATTTGTAACTTTTATTACTCACAGCTTCTAGTATACTGGGTCTGTAATTCTGTCGTGCATGTACACAAAAAGGAATTAAAATCGCAAAACTCTCAGCACTGTATTTCTTGGAAATATAGACTGTGCGTTGTGAAGTATTTGTCCCGAAACATGGATATTTTCCGAGAGAAATACATTCCAAACGGTGCTTATCGCGAGCGACTGCTTCGGGTGGCGACACATTCAGCGCATTTGCAATGCGAGATATCCCGCATTACCATAAACAGTACAAGGCGGAGGGCACGCCGTCTATCGCGCTACGACATATAAATTATTCAAAATAAAGTATCGCTTAACCCCTGACCTGCCGCAAGTCGCCGGCGGCGGTGCACCGCGCCCGGGAGCGCCGCGCCCGCGCTGCCCCACGCAGCCCCGCGCTGCCCCGTAGTGCCCTGTCCTGCCCCGGACTACCCGAGAGGTGCTGTCGCGCTGACACTCAGCGCTCAGTCCAGCGAACGTGACGAATTCCCTCACTATAATACAACATACGAATTATTCGGTAGCGGCCGCCAGCTTTACCGTAATATTTGTTCGTTTGATGTTTTTTACTTTGTTTCTGAAACTCGAGTTCTACGCTGATAAAAAGAAAAACATGAATTTAATAACAGTAAAAGTATGATGCACCTCTATTATATATAAGTACACATTTTTAATCGCCTGTAATAAAAAATGCGATAGGTATTTTTTTTACGAAACAAAAAACTAGAATACTAACACGAAAGCCCATGGAACGTGGGCTAGTTAAGTATAAATGAGCCGCTTAACGTATGGAATTCTTATTATGAAGCATTTGCGATTAATGTGGAGCGGAGGGCCGCGCATGTGGCGTGCGGCGCGCGCGCACCCGGCAGGAACCGCAGGACGCTGCTTATTTACTTAACAGCTTTCGCAAAACGACCCATTACGGATAACTGTACTAAATAATTACTGCAATGTGCCTTTCTATTTCTATGCGCGCGCGTGCGCCTCCACCTGCCGCTGATCACTGTAATTATTTACTATGCATGAATGCGGCGCGCGGCGGCTGTCTAGGACGAGTCGGACAAAGAACGGTCGCTCCTGCAACGGACTGCTCGCAGACAGGTTCCGATATCAACATGGGTGTGCTGCATAGCAATTTTAAAACAAGCTCATTAATTCACATTCGCACTAAATGACTCCTAGACAAGGGCATGACTCAACGAAACTCAATTTAATTTTATCGATTTCAATGAAAACTTAACGCTTTATGATACTCATTTGTATAAGACAGCAAAGTGTTTTTTTTTAGTTTTAAAAGTTTATTTCATTGTTCAGTACAAAAGACATCAACGCACTTGTAGTTTCATGTTCTGTGGTATTAACGCAATTTGTTTATTGACAAACCAACAGAATGCTTTTTTATTGTTCTTTGTTGAAAAACTAAATGATGGGTACCTTAGACATAAAAATATAATATACTTGGTCTAATAAGCTGACAGGCAGATATCATTCGTACATAAATAAATGTATTAAATTGAGCGCATCCTTGAATCAAGTACCTCGCCTTCCGGTTAGGCTTCATTGTATTTCCCCGAGTAAAGCAGACAGTACAGCCCAATCGTTGTAAGTACGTCACTTCACAATAAGTACCTTCCATTCCGCAAACTGTAACCGCGTGCTTTATTTGAAACGGTAATTATTTGATTTTTGTTATAAGTCTTTATATGATGGCCTCGTGTTTCCTGGCCTTGTCAATACAGACATCATTTTGAGTGGCTTCTCTGATACAACCTTGAATTATCGATGACTATCAGGATGTTAGTATTTGCATTGTTTTTTGGTTTAGGAATCAAGTCGGCGCAACACTAGAACATTAAAGCGAAACAGGAAATTACTCAAGTTTGATACGAGATAAGAAACCAGAAACGATGATTTTCTGTTTCATTCTTAAAGGCACTTGTTTTGAGCTTTTATTTATCACAATATTAATGTGGCATAATCAATCAATCCGATTTTCTCCATTAAGATTAATCAGTCAACATATAGACTCCAGATCATTTGCCTCTTTCTGTTCTTAACTTCCGCGATGTGTGACACATTATGATCTCGATAAGGCGATTATGTATAACCTACGTAGGTATTTGAATATGTGTTTTGATGAAAGGAGAACTGCAACATTATCATGATTAATTTATACAAGATTTACATCGAAATCAAGCCTACATACCTATTAGCCTATATGCATACATTATAGGTATGCAACGGACTATAACTCTAAGAACATTGCTGACCATTTTCTGTACGCTTATCTCTAAAACAAACCGTTAAAACTAACAACCTTTCTCGGAACTCATCCTGGAGGTAGGTATCGTAAAACCCATAGGTACACGAAGAAACCTGAAGAAAATGACATATTAATGGAAAATATTTTGTGCTTCTACCGAACCTTGTAGTAACAGTATCTTTACACAGCATTACATTATAGGCGTTTCAAATTATCGGCACAATGAGATAGGCATGTGCCGGTGACGCGCGCGGGCGGGGCCAGACAATTGAATTGATAAGCGACTTTCTAGCCGAGCCATTGTGCAGTATCGAACCGTTCGGTGAATACTCTATGAATTAAATTACAGCCTGACTGAAAAATTGAATAATGTACCTATTCAATTTTTAATGATGCAGTAATACGAATAGCATCTGCTTTTGATGCAAACTCATCTTTTTTGTGATTGAATTTCTTTTCTTCATTTCAGACTAGTAAAGACGCATTAAAAAAGTTGAAAAAACAACGTTTGACATATCAACCGTGAGCCGTGATACTGATCCACTGCAGGGCAAAGGCTGCTTCTCATACAGAGAAAGACAGAGCATTTAGTAAACTTCCTTGCTCGCTTGCTCTTGTTGGCGATTCGAAACCATTAAATCCAGGTTTACTCACGATGTTTTTCTTTATGTTCAGGAGCCTGCTTTCTGCCTCTAAAATAGAGCTTCGTTAGTTAGTGCCCAGTGGTGAGCAAGATAATCCTAAATACGTGCTTTTAGGGTTTTAACTGAAACATAACACATATTATCACGCCTGATTTACGCGACAGGGTAGGCAGAGTTCTGTGACCTCTGCTTGCGCATTCGGGGAATACTTGCAAAATGTCAGTGTAGGCAAGAATAGTAATAATAGTCATCACCACAGCACAACTCCAGACTATGGGCTGGTACTGAGAATATACTAATGAAAAAAGACCTGTTTGAAATTAAAGAAGTAGGTACTGTTTCTAAATAAAACCGCGCCAGTTTTAGAGCACAAGTGTGTCAGCAAACCTTAAGGCATAACTATTACCTGATCACTAAACCTCCAAGAAAATCGTATTTAGCCATTTAAATCTTTGCAAATTGGAAAGATTCTTCTCTGTAATCAAACCCTTTGTTTTCTAAAAGTAGTCGTCGCGAAATTTTCTCATAAATACCGTTCTGTTTCCCGGTTTTCGAGTTAGTTACCAGGATAAACAGATATCCTTGGTATTGTTAAACAGCTTGTGAAATTGCCCCTGTTGAAATTACAGAAGTAATTGTGAGTGGGAAGCTACGACTGAGTGGGCGTTTACATCTCTTTAGCTACGCCAAAACGAGGCTACCATAACAAATGAGTGAAAATACGAAACCTATTATTGATATACCTATGGTTGATTATTAACAAAATTTCTAATTAAAATAGTAGTACATAGTATTTTTTTTAAAAACAAAAAGCACGAGCACTTTTTGTTTATCAATACACGTTTAATCTATAAATCACGTGTTGCTATTAGCTAATTAACTCGATAAAATCATAACAACCTCGATGAAGGCTACATTGTCCATTTCACGCTATACAGCGCCCGCGCATACAAAACTGCAGATCATTGACAATAGCCGAAATAAACAGCTTATTCATCGATCATTCATACTCTTTCAGGAAATGAGGAGAAAGCCTCAATGACACTGTTTTTCGTTCACTTCATATTATGATTATATTGGAAGGTAATTGGTATTAAAATTATAAGCCCGAAATCTGAGAATACGATTCGCAAGATAATTTTAAGCCTTGCAATTGTGCGAGATAATTAAGTGAAATTACAGAGCTTGTAAGCGATGGACTAGTCAGTTGTAATTAATTAAATCACTTATGTAATTGTACAGTTTTTAATCCGATATGTGGTTTTATTATGTTCTGTGGTTTGGTTTTTGATTTCAATAGTAGGTAGGCAATGTTTTCTAGGTTGCTTTTCCTCGAGGAAAACTTTTCAAGCTCATATACCTACGAGTACCTAGGCACGTAGGCGGTTGCAACATACCAAAGTAAATTCAATTCTTTGGAAATCTTATAACTATATGATCAGCTATTAAACATTTTCTTGGAACAACATACCTTACGAAGTTAACGGTTTACGACCGACACGGTACGACAATTGGACGTTGACACCTTGCAAAATTTTTAATCAGTTAAAGACACTACCGACGGAAAATCTTTTATATTGTTCTTAAAAAAGAAAGTTTAACACATTTGTTGATTGTTTAACTATAGATGATTGACTGACGGTAATCAACAAAAATTATAAACGCTACCAGCTTTCTTGTTCTAGTGACGTAACACGCTTTCGGTTCACACAGATGATGCCGTTATTAAATACTACCTGTACTTATCTCTATTCTATTAGTTGTGTCTTGTTTCATTGTATTTTGATGTCCGCATAAACATTAGAATTCTATTTGGAATGAAGAATCCATTTTAAATAGGAAGCTTATTTGTACATACTACTTTGTTTTCTATTAATAATACTTCTACCTCTACGTCATCCGAAGCAAAAATGTTTTAAAATCAGTGTAGATTTGAAGGACTTATCTTTCATCTTGTACCTAATTTCTATTGAACTTACATAAATATCTACTCTATTTGAAGAAACTGCTGACGGACATTTAATGTTGGCTCAATTTTTATATTTACATGGTGCTGCGTCATGAGAGCAAGGGGAACATGTCCATCCAAACCTGAGTAAGTAATCGTGATGTTTTCCGTACACTGATTCCCACTGACAGACACTTGATGAACAAAATAATAATGTCGAAACATCCAATAACGAATGACGTTATTAACCGCAGCTCTCTCATAAATATTCAATAGGTGTGTTATTGAATAAAAGTAAAAGTGACTCCTCAAAGGCTTAAAGAGGACTTTTGATTGATAGACGAGCTACCACTCATGTCTAGGAAGTACACGTTAAAATTAATTATTGATTGTTTTTTAGGCCGCGTCCAGACCTCAAATGAAGTACAAAGTCACAAAAAGTGGTCTCTGAGTGGTCGTACAAATTTAAAGCAGCCACAAAAAGTAGTTTACGAGCACAATCGCCCAATAACTGCAAAACAAACGCAAGCATGTGGTCCACCCGAGTGCGCGGTGCGGCGGCGCCTTCACAATCTCGCTCCAGAGATCATCGTTTTAATAGCTACGATTTATCACACTCTTCGTTTTTTAGTAACTGTGTATCACAATCAGTAAGCCACTCAGCTGCAAGGTCGCCGGGTACTAAAAAAAAAACTTGCGACTTGTGTTTTTGCTCTATTTTTATTCACGAAGAAAAAGAATATCAGAACACCTATTTGGAAGTGGCGAGCTCACCGAGACTGGTTGGTACAGGAAGTTAAGCCAATTGAACAACAATAAGATTTATGTGTTTTTCGAATACTTTTTTAAAGTTCCACATCGGTCATTAATTTTTTTGTAAGAGGTAGGTATCACAGCTTCGTAGCTTAATGTTTAGTTTCTATGTAATAAATAAGTTACATATTTACATAATAATTTCGATAATGTATTTCTTTAGTAATAAATACCTACAATGTTCAATGTTGGTACATTAACCTACAGCAATTGCATAAATCGAAGTAGGAAATTAATATCTGCAATTAATCAGTTAGTTTTACACACATTAAGATATTAATGTTAAAATATTAATTTGCGGGTATTATTATCATTTCGTAACGGACATGAGTGAGAAATTGCGGTGGCAGGGACGTTTCTGAGTGAGCTTCCCTTTAGCGAACTTGGTCCATCGCAGGCGCACATTAGTTGTGCTCCACGGGCTATTGTGCTACAACTTATAAGCGTTATGCAAAATACGAAGCACCTTTCGATTCTGAGATATCTATAAATCGAGACGAGCGATCGTGGGATAGCGCAGGTGAACGGCTATTTTGATGAGTTACTCTAGCTTAACGGCCAGCTTTATTATAAAACGATCACTTTTAATTCTATTAGAAGTTTTATTTTTATGTCCGTATTTATATTTCTATTTTCACAACTTTAAAGCTACTTTAAAACGCTGGTTGAAATTACTGTTTTCAATTAGGTATTCGTTAAACTTCAACACTTACCTATAACTTTAATGCGGTATTTAATCAATGCGATCCTTTAATTAGTGATTATTGTAAATTTTGTATCATATGCTTCGATAAAAGATGCCCCGAATTTAAAGGTAGATAATTTAGATAACAACGCTAACAATGTAAGCAATCGTGTTTCGATCGTTAAATAGAAAATAAGGCGGACATAATATACAGACTGTTAAGCAAAATTATACGAAAATTATCAGTAGGCGTTATCTTCCAAAACAAGGTGGTGAAAGACCCTATATTTTCTATTGTGCCGGTTGATTAATGGTACAGTTTAGTTTAGCTTTTTAATACAGATATTACTTTCAAAAATCCATTTGCAATGCCATAAAAATCGTAGATAACAATCGTCGGAACGCATTAAAAACGTTTATGAGTTGCTTTATGATATGATGGTGCCATATCTTTATGTTGCATCTCTCACTTCGTCCCGTTAATCCTAGTCTGACCTGTTTAGCTATACAATTATATTTTTATACCTACCTAGCTGTAGAAAATAACCTTTTTAGGAAAATAACTTTATTTGAGGCACAAAACACCTAGTGATTTGCGATCTGTTGCCTCCACGCTTTGTTCAGAACCTATCCTAATAAGTTTTGTAATAAAGGATAATGAGAGTTTATTGCTGTTGTTATGCTTTCACAACATAAAGGGCTATGTTCGAAAGATGGCAATTAAAATAATGATTTATAATATCTTAGTTGCTATGCCAGTAACTAAGTCGTTATAAACTTGCCTATTCCAAGTAAACACACGAAAATTAGTAGGTATGCTAACAAGTCTATTCAGAGTCAATTTTCCTATTTCCCCGCGGCACAAAGTTGCTCGATACCGGTATCTCGTTGACACACATACACACATCAAAGAGGATGTGTTGTTGGTTGCCTCATACTCACAATTTGTTGGTTGCAATTTTCTTGCAGGGAAACAATAAAGCGCAAGTCTAGCGTCGATAGCTATTTGCGTCAAATCACGTTGTTGTTAAATGGTAATTGCTCGGATAGATAACCTGTTTCGCACTTTCAAGTGTAAACCAGTCTTTATAACTCTGCCAGGTAGGTTAGTCTGTTTATTATGCAACTAATCAAGATAAATATCTTATTTTGTGTACAGCAAGTGCCCTATTGGACTATATATTCAAAGTGTTTTTTAAGTGAGTATTTAACATCAACGATGACCAGGTAATATGCGCGTCACCCACACTTTTGGTAGTGAAGATTATTGGGTAAATGAAATGAAAATACTTGTGGATCGGTTTAGATTACTCAGGAGCTCGGAATATTATCACGATAGAAAGTAAATAATCTTTTAATATTATGTTTTTTTTCTTGTTTATCGTGTTCTTCTATTTTTACTTCTGATATACGAGGATACACTAGACTACTGACAGGGACCGATTTCTTGCGATTTTTTCTATTAGCTCATGTTTAAATCAGCATTTTAATTTACAAACTTAAACCTCGGTCTAGTCTATAGGTAGATATAATACCAGTTTCGGCACTAATATTACTCAAATAATTTAGATGAGCTGTATTCATGCGAGATGATGCATAATCCTATTATAATACCTATTTTGACATGTTTATAAGACTGAACAGGCGTCAATATTCAATTGACACGCGGTGTCGGAATTATGTAGATTTACTTAGGAATTTATTAGATAGTATATTATCTTGTTAAATTCGTATTTAAGCGTTTAATGGTTTGTTTATCAAAAACACACGTTACATGTAGGACATAGAATGCGACAGAAATTAACATAATTGTTGCGAAAAATCTAATTTAAATCGCATTTTAAAGTAATCGTGGTATGTTCTTTAAAATTATAATATTGAAAGGCAAAACAAAGTAGAACCAGTCTAATATATTATTTTATTTAACGAGCTTGTTGGATAATCGCCTCTTATTTGGGCATAACTCGTTATTTAATGGATTTTAAACACACACATTATTCAAATATATGCAAGGTTTTATTTCATATCAGTATATAACAATTCGCTGCAGTGAATATGAATTGATTTTAAAATTCACAACGCGTTTATAGCAGAGACAATATTGTTCGCGCGGCGCAGCAGGGGTCCAGATGACATCTCGCAGCGTGCAGTCTCACTCTATGCGCTCCGTTCTAATCGCACACGCCGACTGCCCTTCGGCCTTCCACGCAGAGTTCACTTTGCATTGTCTGCATACTCGTACTGTACATCCTATAGTACTTACTTTAGACTTTATTTCTATTACAGTTATTGAAAATAAAAGCGTAGATAAAAAATACAGATAGAGGTACCTCGTTACGAAATTAAGCAACCAAATGGCTTTCGATATCTGTGTTCATTGTTTGATTCACGTTGTTTTCATGTACGCGGGCGCGTTTCGGCGTGGCGAGCGGCGCGGCGCAGGCGCAGGGTTATCGCGGTTCGGGCGCCCGTCACGGTTCCCACGCCGAGTGGTATTTTAAATACCTATTTATCTAGGTACGGCGACAGGACCGAGGTGCATTCTGTTTGAGTAGCCTCTTCTGGATGGGTCAAGGATTCGCAGGTGAGTGCAGATCCGTGCTCGTTTCACGATGCGACGCCGACCTGGCCTTGTAACATGTTGTCTGCCATGTTCTATTATACAATTCGATTGTACGACATGACTTAAATTTAATTGTTGTCTGTTATTCTTGAACAAGTGTATTTGAGTGAATAAAATACAACAAAGCTTTTATCAGAGCTTATTTCCTTACACATTGTACGTAGCAAGTACATCAAAAAAATTGTTGTTCATTTCATTACGTTAGATTGTTATGAAGTTGTCAGAAAAAGACAGCTTTCTGAGTACTACTACGGAGTAAACTTTAAATAGCATAAGAGAAGGCATAGAAAATTCTGGAAAGGTCTCCGCGTGGTCACGAGTTCAACTTTATGTTATCACTAATCTAATTGACTGTCTTCTTACAATTATTAGATTGACTTTAATTAATTGCATTTAGAAAGTAAAAAAATGCATGGTAAATAAAAGCAAGTTATCAAAAATCTGTATAAACAAACCACATAATTATCAAACTCAAATCGCAGCCGGTGTCTAGCAAAAGAACGATGACAGCTCGGGCTGAATGCACATTAAAATGTGTAAGGATTTAAAAAAAAACTCCTGAAAAATACGGGTGCCTGCTTCTAGTGCAAAACTCGTTTGTTCGAATTTCATTACTGCAACGCATTGTTTCATCGACGACACTAGTTCGATGCAACGTTACTTCAATCAACTCCAGTAAATAATTTTATTTATTATTACTTACTCAAACTCAAAGCATTTATTTCAATTAAACCATTTACAGGCACTTTTGAATTGTCAAGGAGTCGGTCAGTCAGAAAATATGAAGCTAGTTGCCCATTCCAAAGCGTAGTAGGTACCTATGGAGAAGAACGGGCAAGAAACTCCACTTATTGTCCGAATTACTGTGTAAGCTGCGCCCCGTGGCACCCTCGTGCATATTTTTATAGAATAGAACTAGACTATCGACGCAATAAGTATCAAAGTAACAATACAACAAAAAAAAAAAACGGTGTAAAGTTCGATGTAACGTTACTTCGAACAAAAACGTTTAGCGCTAGAATAGAACGCTCGAACCTATTTCGGGTGTAAGAGTTTTTACATTTTCAGCTCTATCAGCTAACTGCTTGTTTATTAACATGAGATAAACGTTACTAGAGATCCTTCTCAGTACATAATTATAGTGGACAAAAACCCAAAAAACTGCTGGTGGTGGCTTCTGCATTATATTCACAACTGTATCCGAATATAAATACATAGCGTTACATTTTTATTGTGTACATAAGTGTCTGTACGACAAAGTATACTTCTGCAAATAAACATTGCATTTAAGTAAATACGTGTGTATGAGTGTATACGGAAGACGGGCGTATTAAGTTACCCGACGATTAAGTGGGTTGTCGACAGTGAGCATGATTCACATTTTACCCTGACTCCATTACTTTTTCGGTGAAAAGAATGTGCAGCGGGGCAGCTGAAAAATGTACAGCAGTCGAAATATTGCGACGCATATCTACAGAGCGTACATGTGTTCCCGCTGAGAACAGTAATGTATGGACTTTATGGTGGAGCCTTAATAATACGCACGATAAAAGTTATTAAAATCAGTCATATGCTCGTCACATTTCAGGATAACTTATGGGAAACATGTTTTTTTTTTAAATATTCAATCATGCACTTATGTATTTATCACACACCGAAACAGTGCAGTTGGAACGAAAAAAATATCGAGGTAAATAGGAAGTTCCAAGTCTATAAATTATAATCAATGACGGTGAGGTTTTAGTAAGTATTATGTGTTTGATAGCTTCGGGCGCACAAAGGTATCGGTGATACCACTGTTGAAGATTTATTGTAACTGTAATTATGAAACCTATTCGTAGATAACCATACGTGTGTGATTTTGGCCAACAAACGGTTTAATGAATAGGTAGCTCAGCTGCTAATTGAGATCTATTAGTCGTATCCTTACTATGAAATCAAGGTCTACCACATATTGCATATGCATATCAGTATGCAGTTAGGTAGTAACAGTGATTTGAAACTTGTAAAATATTGCGAAGACGCAATTGAAACCAGATTGCAAAAAAATAATTTATTTTATTGGATTTTTTGTAAAATAAAACTATGATTCTAGACATCACAATATTCTCAACTCAACCAAATCTTAACTAGTTAACATTCGACTCATTCAGTTTGAAATGTACCTATTCTATTAAATATGTGCTTGTGTCGCAATACATCGGGGACATTATGCAAATACACACGAGGACGTGTATGCTAACTTAATAGATACCGAACCCTAAAGGATCAAATTTCAATAAAATCAAATAGCACACAGCATTAGTCTTCCTATTAGTTGTAACACATAATGTTTTCGAGATACGGTCTCATTGAATGGTACATTTAATTTTCTATTCAATTTCTTATCTGTAAATGTATGGCACAGTTATATTGGTAACGTGGGAATCGTCATTGATTCACTCCGGATTACTTCGATGACTATCGGTAAGAAAAATAAATTAATAATAACTTCGATATTGGGCGATGTAATCTCTATGAGCTTCCGAAATGAGATTGCTGACGCGATAATATAAAGTGATGGTACAGCTTCTGGGGGTAATAGATCTTACGACTTGTAGCTGTGTGTGTGGAGGTGTCATTGACACTGTTTTTGAACACATTAATTATTTAATTACATTTCTACGTATGTTTTTTCCTCTACAACAAACTTAGCTCTTAAATTAGTGCCAAGGCTTTTCTAAAAACCTCGTGAAGCTTTAATAAGTTTAAAAGGTGATAAAACCGCACAATGTAGTGACAGGTTGTCAGTTTATAGAGTAATCTACAAGTAAAACAGTAATTATTTTCTTTCGTTGACTTCTACTGCATTCGTGGCATGATTAGCAGCTGCTCTACATTCTACTTTTTTATACTTCCAAATTAGCGGGTAAGATATAAGTAGTTAGTTAATTAAACAAATGTTTTAACCATAAACAGCCATCAATAGAATAAAATTATCTGAATGTAGTCCGAGAAAGGCTGCGATGGTAGAAACATGCACGCGTATCCTATTTCAGGTATGATATGCTTCTCACATTCTCACCTTGCTAGTCTGCGTTATCCTTCCTTTCCCTTTCCCTATCGTCATAAGACAACAATAAAATCAGCTGTTTATTATCGTACATTACAAGTGTTCGAACACAAAAATCACTTCTTACGAGGAGCAGGGCGCTGAGGCGAGGAGCGCAGGGGCTGCCTGTCCCGCACTAAAACATTACACTTTATGATCACTTGTCTAATAAAACAATCGAATAATTCGGTTATTGAGCCTCTTAAACATGTTACAAGAGGTCTTTTGTCTACTAAAAGTTTATTGATTTCATATAAATGGTATAATAATTCGACAATTACCATTCACATATTATGTATTGAGCGCGAGATTGCGCTTAACGCTTTTATCTTAAGACAGATTAAACTATACTTTGCGGAAAAATATAACACGGAAAAGCTTTTATTTTTCTTTTAAGTTCATTGTCGTTGATATAAACAGCGAAGTACGAGTATAACAAGCGATAATGCTCGTGCTCAAGATAGAGTGCGTCCGCGCGGCCTCGCCGCGGAATAAATGCCGTAATTAAGTGAAATTATTATAATTCTGTTTCAGAATTAAATGGATGTCACAATATCACGCCCTTAAGTAACCGTAAATTCATTAAATATTTGGTAGGTATCTTGATTGTCTACATAAATGGTGTCGCATTTTTAGTATGCATAATTTCTTGCGTATTAATCATGTTGCATAGTTTTTTCCTTTTTGCTGCCAAGAAAATCATAAGTGACAGAAAAAAAATGTCCTTCTGTAAAAGTACTGATTTTAATTACACTCCATTAACCGAGAACACCGCTCTGATAAAATGTGTTTAAATAATTAAGGTAATTAATTTTCAAATTTGTATAAGTTATTTTAGCAAAAAAGGCGTCATTTACTCACAGTAAACACGTAACAGGCCAATACATTACTTGGACAGATTTCGCTTTTTTTACATATTTGGGTCCGATGTGATTTCGGGTGTGAGCGTAGATATCAAAAGCGGCAATCCTATCTGTTATCAGTCCATTATGGTTGCAAACAAATGACGCAGCTTAAAGTCTTAAAGCTTTTTAACGGGGTGAGAGTCGTGAGTCGTCGCCGGAGTAATTAGCCGCGGAGTTGTTTGTGCGGCTGGCCGCGCCGCGCCACAGAACATGTAATGTAAGACGTACCGGGACAATGAGCCAGCCAGCATTCGTTCTGTTCGTAGGTGCCGTTTTTAATTAAGTCGACCAGATTTACAGCTCGCTGTAACGTTGGGTGTTCTTAGTTAAATCCTATTTCGAGTTAGTGCTGTAGACTAAGCTCTATTACTTGTCCATCGATGATTGGGCTATATATTTAACGCTTCTTCCATATCTACTCACAACGAATGGATATGTTATTATTTTTTAAATATATTATATTCGTGTGTGATCTTTAATATATCCATCAGAACCAGGCTTAGGCGTTGTTACTTCATAGTGTCGCGTGTAGTCGTGTGACCATGTAAACATAGGCAGCCTTCCGTACAGGTTTTAGACCATAGGGCCATATCATTATGTTGTTTGTGAATTAGCAAACAAACAAGCAGTAGACTGCATATAGTACAGCTAGTTCTTCGGGCTGTATCAACTCTCATGAAAATTGATACAAATGTTAACAGTATCTGGACACTATGATACAAATGTTAACAGTATAGTATACTAGATACTGTATCAATTTTTCATTAAAAAACCAATTAAAATACTTACTTACACATATATAGAGTGTACAAAATGTTTTGGTAAGATAACGCCATAACGATAACATTTGTGTGTGCCGCGCTGTAAATATGAAAATGGATAAATAAACAGACTGTACCCACTCATTATTGAAGCCTTATTCTTTGACGACATTTAGCCAAAAACGTTGACAGTATTGTGACAAATTGTGAGATAAGGACCTGTGAGATAAATATGTCGGTCACGAGCAAACCAGACGCAGTGCTGCTGCATGAGATTGTCGCTCAGACGCATCTGTCGCACCACGGGCTTGTGCCGTCATCTCGAATCACTGGCTCATTTACCAGAACCAAATATTCAGCTCACATTTCTAAGATCCGGTAGGACTGTATTTACATAAGTAATATAAAAAATAAAAACAAAACTAGTGCACGATTTAACAGGACTTAGGTATGGCAGTAAAAACGAGACGCACAAGGCTATCCGATATCTGCAACCTGCAATTTTTGTAAGTTATTATTTAAACAAAGATAACAACAGGCTAGCTCCAATATGTAATTCGTGAATACTAAACAAAAAGTTTTGACCAACGGCTATACGAGATCGGCAGGTACTTATGTACCTACCTATTGATTGAAACCTTCAGACTTCAATACCTGACTGAATCAATACTTAGCGATCGTCATTCGTTGGCACATCGACACCGGTCGACTGTTACGTTAGGTATAAGTTTTTATTTATTTGTTTTTGTTTTATGTCGAGTATTTCAATAGAATTATATTTTTTTGTATTATAACTATAAATAATTGAAACGCGAAACAAAAAATGTAACGTCTTACTACCTGCAAGTTGATCAAGGTAGTAACAAATTCATTTAGTAATTAGCTATATATTTTTTACTTTACACATTAACTTATTAATAATCACTTTATCCAGATGAATTCACATCGCTTACAGGCTACTTAAGACAATTTACATTACTACTTACTATTATTTCACTGCGAAAGTGTTAAAAAACTTTCAATGATGCATTTCGCAATGTTAATCTTATTATAATATAATCAACTGTTGAAATAAATGATTAATTGGTAATATAGTCAGCGACGAGTAGTAATGGATAAATAAATAAAATTTTGCTACAAGCTGTTTAAACTCAGCATCTTATAGAAATGCATTCATTTAAATAATTGTCTGCAAGGTGTTCGGGTATATTCTTTTATCCTTAACATTGTGGAAAATTTCCAAGTCGTTAATACTTGTCTATTATTCTTTCTCTTCCTGACGTACCACAAGATTATTAACATTATATATATTTTTGTTATGGATGAACAATACTTCGTTATAAAGACAATAAAACGCATTGGAAATAGAAAAGCGCTATTATTTTGTTATTTTCAGCTTTTTATCGATATACACACCCCATTATTCACCCATAAGGTTAAAAATAATTACAAGAAATAGTTTTCAATGTAAATAATATTACCCTCTATTTTCTCTTTGTCCGTATTGCACAGAGGTTATGACAACAAGATCCTATTTACAACATCAACTAACATTGGTACAAAAAACAGTCCTTACTCGTAATAATTTCTCGGCCTTTCGTAGTAGTTGTCTTCAGTGGTAATTATTGATGAAGTAGAAATAATAATTAAAAAACGATGGTGTAACCGGGGAGGGCGATAGCATCGCATTCAAACGTAGAACCTGCGCAGACGCAGAGGCTTATTAGACCACAGATAGTCCTTTGTTCTCTTTTTTGTAATTTCCAAGTTCATTAGGCAGTTTTTACCGTTAATAGTATCTACAAAACCGTAATTTATTTAATAGGAGCCACATTAATAATTGTAACTACAACACCTAACTGACAAAGCTAAACGGTGTTATAACGACACACATACTCGCGCTTACAATTTTTATGACTAGATTTAATACAGGTTAAATATGTAGGAAAGTCGTTAAACAGTAAAGTTATTGAAGCTTCCCACTCTTTTTTTTTAAATTACTATCCTTTTATACATACTTAAGTCTGCTCGGCTTAAAATAGTGAAAACGAATTTTCGTAAACCCCGTTATTGCAATGGTCATCGAAATAATTAGAGTCGTTTTCGAGAACGTGATTACAAATATATATTTCGTGTCTGTTTGTATATGACCGCGTTGTTCTTCTAAACTACGGAACGAATTTTGATGTGGTTTTAACCATAATTTAGAGAATTTATTCTGGAAGCTTTATGTGTATACATGAATATTAAAATTGTGAAAATACAACGTTTGTTGACTAATCTTGAATATAATAATATACAATCTAACACTAAAATATATACCTACTAGCGACTTGCTCCAGCTTCGCACGGTTTTTACGACTTGACATAACATCGAGATTTGTTCTTTAATATTATACACATAAACGATGGTGAAATCCTCATCAAAATCTGTTACGTGGTTTAGGAGAACAACACGGTCATACAAACAAACACAAAACGCGACTTTATAATAAGTATATAGACGATATGGTGGCGTCGACGGGTTGGGGACAACTGGGAATAACCGCTTATATCTACTAAGCTACAGAATGTATGGATCACCATCGGTGCACTATTCACGAATTTCTGTAAAAATAATATGGCGAATGATGTTCCTTTATTTTTTACCTCTACATATATACATGGCACAAAGCCATAATATATCAAACTTATATTATCAATAAATGTAGATACCAGAGTTTTCCTTCAGCAATTTTCTTTTAATCACGTAGTTAGTATTAGTTCACATTCTGTTAGTCGCTAATCGTTATAGGTTTTATCATGAAGTCAGTATCCGTTTTACAATCTACTATTATATTAATGATATTCACAAACGAATACCATTAGCGTGTTTCTACCAGTAGGTACCTGTGTCATAGGTACCGACATATCAATTATGTAATTTGCAGAATGATTTCTGCGTGCACAACTGCATCAGTGCGTTAGAAACTGCACTCACAAAGCTTCTACCGATGTCTATAATCAACATTACGGACTGATGCAAGCACTCTGAATAAGCATTAGCCAGTTTTCCGGAGTCGACTGCATACAAAATGGGTCTATTCTAACAGCTAGCTATGTCATACTTCCCTGTAAGTGCATAACATGGGTGCACATTGAACTAAACAGCACGTTTGTCGATCTGTTTAATTTCGCAATAATTTCTTTTATCGGCGGTCAGTGGTTAGATTTCCGTGTGCGCGGGCGCAGTGCACGAGTCAAGCGACGTTGTGCGATGAACGTGTGCGATACCATTCATTAGGCGGCACGGGCGCAGGGCGCTCACGCGTCAAATTAGCTCGAGCCGCGCTTAATTAGACAGAGCAACGTCGTCGCCTGCCCCCGAGCACCCCACGCCGGTCCATACAGACGCCCGCCGTGCACTCGCCTGAACATGATTATCTTACTGCCCACGTACTATCTAAAACCAACTACTTTAATCCATGCAAAAAGAGAAATATTAAGGCCACTTAGTCCACCCAATAAATAAAGATAAATGCCATAATTTTTGTTGTTACTACAAACATTTTTCTTTTATATTTTCAGTAAATAAACGCCATCCTTATAAATATCTAAAAATATTTGCAAAACTGCGCTATTGAGTTTAATTAAAGGACAATAGCGAGGATCAGCTGCTGGGACCGTTACACGGCGGCACGCGATGAAACGCGCATGCGCGGCGGGCAGCGCGGCATGCGCTGGCGCAGGGACGCAGCGCACCCGCCCGCCTTGTGACTTAGGTCAAGATCGCTCCACGATCATGCCAATTACCAACTTGACACACAATAATTGTAACGCCTCGTCTGTCATCAATTAGTTACAACAAGCGGACAGCATCTTGCCGGTATTAAGGAACCAGTTAGACCACTGGGCACGCGATAACGATGCTATTTAAAGATGAAGATCGTAATTACTATCCAATTTATTATATTGTATAAATTATTTAAATTTTTGTGAATAGGTAGGTAGCTATCTGATATGCGGATACGATTATCCAGTGCGTCACCAGACAGTTACCTACAGATAGTACTCATGTCGGATAAACGACAATTATATCTAGGATACCTGCATACGTATGTCGGAATATTATCGAGTTACTATTTCCAGTTAGCGCGGTACAAAAGTTTTATACAATGCAACAAAGTGGTTAAACTACAAAAAATTGTTTACTATTCGACCGAACTTGTTGGAAAAAATATTTTTTACGCGTAATTAATTGTTAAACTATTGCTGAATAAAAACGCAAGCGACGTTAAGTCGGTTCCTAGCCTAATATTTCTATATATGTAACATATATAGTGGAACAATTAGCGTAATTACGAGAACGGTTTCTATGGGCAGGTGTAAAACATCGACCACTCATAATTCCTAGTAACGGCATTGGCTTAAGGCGATAGTAGGGAAACGTGCTACTAGGCAGCAAAATTACTGGTTCACCATAATAGATCCTTGGGTAATTCTAAGCACCTTTGCCCGGCTATTTTACTAGCAAAAATTATACATTGTGCATTAGGAAAATCATTTTCAGATCTTACGACGTAGTTACAGGTGGATTTAACAGCTTAACTAGAAACTATTTATATTCTCGTCATTATTTAGATTTTAAACTTGCCGTTTAATGTTCTTCAGTAAATAATTTGCTTGACTCCAGGGGCTGCAGTTTCGACATAGATAGCGATAGCTATACGCCCGAATTCGGTCGCAAAGTCCTAATGGCATCCCTAGACGCGCGCGACGTGCTTGACAAGCACGTGATTTTTTCGTGCTTGTTCAGCTATTTTGACCGTCTAGAGACGCCATTAAGAATTACGACCGAACGCGGTCGTATAGCGATAGCTATCTATGTCAAGACTGTAGCCCCTGGTGATTTTGATTATGAAAAAGTCAATGAGCAAAACTTAGATACCTACCGATCACACGGATAGTGAATCCCATGGTAAACTTTAGCAAGGAAACGTCACCGTTACTTACACTTCCTTGCGATCTCAATATTCTTATTTTACGGTACATTACGCAAGATTTGCTTGTACTAAATACTAATAAAAATCACGTCGGTCAGCATTCCCACCAAGTCGTAATAATTATTTCCTAGGTACGTGGTGGATCTATGCTCGTTGCGGTTCTAGTCCATAAGCGATAAATCTTCTGTAACGAGCTTTTTCATTTCCGAAACAGAACAGTTAATTCTGCTAGTTCACTTTATAGTTCGGTTAATTCTAATCGTAGCTTGTGTACCAAGTTCAATCATAATATTGTATTAGCATTCATTCTGCAACAGCGTCTGACTGATTGTGACTTAATGACAAATACGATACAGATATGTAATTAATAGGAGGAGCGCAGCGCTAAGACAGCTAAGATCGTCCATCGTATTGTTAACGCGTTGTAAACAAGGCGAGACACCGCCGACACAGGGCAGATTGTAGTAATGCTTTGTTCTCGTGATCCGTTGCGGGCTCACTGTTGGCAAAATCTCGCGGCACATAAATTTGCCAGGTTCCGTTGTGAAAGCCAATATTCTTTGTGGCGCTGGCGAGGTCTATTTCTAACATTAAATAAATTACACCGATATTACAAGAACGAATCGGTGGAACTTGTTTTAGTCGGACGTGTCTGGTCTAGACGTTGCATCGCAAACATCAATTTCGTGTTGCCTACTTTTAGAGTTATTAACGAAAATTCGTTTTGTTTTATTTTTTTGTACGGTACCTATGCTGGCATTGTGGTGATTTATCGGATCGTGTCGATGTGTCTGGTCTGTTTTTGTGAGGTGTTTGTAATGTTTATGTGGATCGCTTCACTTAAAACCAGCTTAACATGTTACCATTTAATCACTATCTATGTATCAAAATTTTGTCATTTAAATTATACAGATGCTTCAGCGTAGTTTTCAATTTGTTAGAAGGTATTCATGTGAATCATCATGAATAAATCAAGGTCATTCACTCCAAGCTACTATTCTTCTAACACATACTAATATAGCCGCGCTCCGCCTCCTCCTTCGTCTAAATTACCCCCTAAAGGGGGATTGGGGGGTGTCAGTGTTTGTATGGAAGAATTTTAACGCGCTGTCCGATTAACTCGAAACTCAATATTTATACTTAAAACCCATGGGGATGTATGGGGTAATTTCCAACACTCACGCGGGCGAAGCCGCGGGCAGCAGCTAGTTTAATAATAAAGAAGTGACAGTAGAAGTGTAGGTAAGCCGATTTGCCAGACACAAAGGTGTTGAAAACTTATTTAGAATAGTTATTAGCGTCGTGCTACGCCAATAAATGGATTAAATAAAATAATCACCAAGGCTGACCGAAATATAACTGTTATCAATAAAACATTATTTCTGGTTTTAACGGAAATTGGTTTTTATTAACAGTATTCCGCATCCTGTTACTAAGATGCATTTAAGATGGTCAGTACCTAATTAAAACATATTATTGAGATATTATGCAGTATATTAATTTAATTATAAAATTAAATGTTTGACAGACCAATTAATAGAATTGAGTACCTAGGTTAGTCTGTATCATGGTCAAACATAACTTTAGGAAATTCATATAAATCTATAATAATTACTGAGATCTATATTTCGCCAAATCATCTATGATTTCTATGAAGTGATCATAGTATTATGACAGCTTTTTCATTGTAGTTTGGAGTATGGAGTGTCTTCACACCGGCAGTTTTTACAGTGTAGTCGTCGACGCACCGTGGACGCTGAGCGAAAGCGACCAATTTCGAGATTCTCAATAGGAAACTGACTCTTTTGACTATTTTTTTCTTACTGACTATTTTGGCTTTGTATAATTTGTGCTATTTTGATCCTTAAACATTGTCGTCTCAATTTTACTTCACGTCAATAAGAGACGTCTACGGCGACCAACGTCCAATGTGCAGGCTAGTCAATGGAAATCTAGTACTAATTATCTGTGCAGAACCATAAAAGAAGAATCATCGTATATCCAGAGGCTATTTTATATAAGACTAGCTGCTGCCCGCGGCTTCGCCCGCGTGAGTGTTGGAAATTACCCCATACATCCCCTTGGGTTTTAAGTACAAATATCGAGTTAATCGGACACAGCGTTAAAATTCTTCCATACAAACACTGACACCCCCCAACCCCCCTTTGGGGGGTAATTTAGAAAAACAAAAACTACAAACTTTATAATTTATTTAGATAACTATTCGTGCAAAGTTTCATGTTTATTACCTCAAGGAATAAGGTTTTTCATACAAACTTTCATCCCTTATTTTACCCCCTTAGGGGTTGAATTTCGAAAAATCCTGATACACGTTATTCTTAATTTTTGGGTTTAAGTATAAATATTGAGTTTCGAGTTAATCGGACAGCGCGTTAAAATTCTTCCATACAAACTTTGACACCCCCCAACCGTAGGATAGGATACTTTTCCGGGATAAAAAGTACCCAGTGTGGTGCCCAGGATATTAAAGAATAATTATACCAAGTTTCATCGTAATCGAACCGGTAGTTTTTGCGTGATGCCTGAACAAACAGACAGACAGACAGACCGACAGACAGACAGACAGACAGACAGACAAAAAATTTTTTAATCACATTTTTGGGTTCGGTGTCGGTCTAGTAACACCCCCTGCCATTTTTTTTTTTGATATTTTCAATGTACAGAATTTTCACTTCTACAGATTTATTATAAGTATAGATTATTTATTATTAGATAATTATTTTGACAATGAATGAACTTTTCCGCTATTCCTTTGTTTCAATCAGAAAATTAAATCGTTTCTTAGATTTTACAAAGTTAATCCCACTCTTTTGAAATGGCGTATGTAGGTAGATATTATTATCTAAAATCGAAATATCTCTTTTATTAAGTGTTTAGATGTTCGCCGGAAAAGCTCGACGTAGGCCTAACTCGTACGAAGTATACCTACAACAAAACAAAATGATCAATTATTTAAACTTATAGAATTATGTTTTGAGTAAACAATAACAAGGTTTACATTTCGAACATTGTTACAAACAAGAAACTTAGAATTGCTCAAAACCATATCAAAATATTAGATATTGCGTTGGCGGACGACACGGCTATTGGCACGCTTCTATTTGATTATTTACAACATTTATCGCTTTACTAAACGCCTGCATCGAATGAGACAATATTCTGCAACATCTTGACTAACACAAATGTGTAATTTTACGTACATACCTTATACATTAATATCTATAAATTAATTTTGGAATTCGATTCTGCCCACGTTCGAAACAAACGTTTTCGAATTATGCTGTATCTGAAACTAATTTATGGCTCAATTCAGAAAGAGGCATTATGTGTTTAGATAGTACATTAGTACAAACAGTGCGCTTCCAATTATTTACGACAGGCCTGCAGCGCCCTCGGGCTGAGTTTCACAACACTTTATGGACGAGCGTCATTACCGAGCCGTTGCTCAACTTTGACGCCTTTGATTATTCGATAATAACGCACACATAATTATAATGCCTATTTATTACTTGCAGATTAAAAAACAATTTTACTCTCACGATGTAATGTGATATTAATTCCGATAATAGATGGACAATAGTGACGTAATATGACTGGGCCATTATGGACATTCGGGATTTATAAGAATGATGAAAAGGCAATAAATTCGCAACATGTGTAGTCATTTGAGTCATTTGTACGACCTGGATAAAAATAACTTGTCAGCAAAAAGTTTCAACATGAACCCAAAAATGTTTAAACGTTTGAACGATCATTCCAGTGTTTTTAAAACCTATTCAACATAAGTCAAAAATATATCCAGTAATAATATTGAGTGGCTCATGCAGCATGCATTCACATGCTCTTTAATTAAATTAAAATAGCACACAATAAAGGTACGTAATATTAAGAGCACATCGAACCGCTCGATCATGCCGAGGCTGCGCGTGCGCCCCCGCCTTCGCAATGATCCATATTCCATCTATCACCACGCTATTATTTATAGCGCCAATTATAATGGAGTCAGTATCTAATGGTTCACTTCTTTATTTATCGCCTATCCGAATCAAAAGTACATAGGGACATGTATTGTTTATAACAGTTATAAAACAGTGTAGTTAATTTATGATACGGTTTGTCAATAAAACCTTTTTTCTATGACAGCAAATACCTAACAAGACTCTTGCAGCGCGCGGTGTTTGTTTTTTCAAACAATTCTGCTTATAATAGTCTGCGTCTTTGTCCCTTCTCTGAAATTGAACCGCGCGTAGTGAACACCTTGAGATACCTACTATAAATTATTCCTGCATGTGCATTCAAGCGATATGATCAATACACTAATCAGTTTCGCTTGATGTACTATCTGCCCGTGTTAAACAACATCCAATCCAATAAATACTATTTTCTTTAATCGCATGCGCATTGCGCTCTGCAACGTACATGTAGCTAATAAACGTACCATTTTACTTAATTAAGAAGGCTGTATGTCGTTCTGCCGTCGGTGCAGACAAAGTTTACACAACATTAAAACGTGATAAAGCTCCACAAAGCCTCCATTATTGTAGCAAATGACAGGCGTTTAATTAACATAGATACTGTGCCCGTGTTAGCGGCGCCGGCGGTGCGGCGCATCGGTCGCGACTCTTGCGCTGCCAGTGCTGCCACTCGCATCGCACGGGTTATTTGTGTCGATAGCGCTATTCGTGCCAATGCTAATGAACACGCCAATCTCAGATCTCGTATACTCGTCAATTTCAAACTATAAGGTATAAAATTTATAACGACAGGATTTTATATTATATTTATAACCAAAGGTGTTAAATATAACACCTAGGTATATTTTAAATAAATAAATATGCACGCAGCTATAGATAGGTACGTAAAAAAGTTTATTTAGTATTTTATTTAAAAAAAAATGCGAGATATTTTTGGTGCAAAATATTAATGGACCACAGATACGTAAAGTAATGTGAATAAACTTTTACGATATATTCATGGTCTGAATTGGCCATTTTGAAAGTTTTATTTAAAAAATGTGGTTGGGAGTAATAAAAAATAGTAGTACAACGAAATAGTAGGCACCTACAAAGAAATAGTACTTATAAAAAAAACATTGTATCTAGTAGACATTTCTATTGTAATAATAGTTGATTATTATTTAACTTCAAGTGGACAAGGACCCATTTGCACAATTTTCAGATACTACAGGGTTAAGACATTACTTCGAATGTCCAGCATTTTAGCAATCATTTAAACAATAAGCTGTAAGTAAGTATTGATTTCCACTCCGTCTGTGTTTTCATAAACTTTACTTTCTTAAAAAGTAGACCATGTTGTTAACTACATAGGTAAGTACATACTTACATACATACATAGGTGGAACCTATTCTAGATGACTCGCCTCAGATATTCTGTAAGATTTATGTGCTGTATTTTATTATTGTAATATGATAACGTAACCGACTGAAAATGACGCGCAATATGGGAAATATTGCGCGTCGTCTTCAGTTGGTTTCGTTGTAACAAAATGTATCACATAGTCTAAAATGTTAAAATCATTACGAATCTAAATTAGAGGCGGAAACGCCTTTTTTCGATAGTGCCTATAAAATCAAAAATCATGGGAACATATCAAGTTATATATGCCCAAAGCCCGCACCTGCCAGCTTTTCATAATGCGGTATTGACAAACCGCAGAATCAATGGCGATAATTGTACACGGAACGAAAAGCAACCGAAACTCCCGCTCCACTTCAACACACGTGCTTAATAAGCATTAAAATAATTGTGAGGCGGTTTTATACACAGTTAATTATTATAATAAGACCAAAATATGGGCCCTTTGTGGCCACGTGCTACGCTCCACCGCTTTCCACTAATTTGTGATGTCCTGTTAAATGCTTCGCGGTACATTCCTCCCCTTAATTTGGTAGTAAAGTTACACCAAAACGGTACACGAACAATAAATTGAAAGTATATAATTTTGCTTATAAATTGAATATCAATTAAAGGCGCATAAGTTTGTAACGCGCATCTGAGATAACGATAGTCGGCGTCGCTCGAGGAGATGCAGGCAACTGAACATACGCAATAGCCGTTTAATCATCATTTCGGTAATTTATCAGTCAGTCGCGACGTGTTTTATCCGATGCCGCAGATGATTTTAATTTGGTTTTAACGGCGTCAGTATTCAAATTTATATAATCAATCACCGGATTGTTATGAAAGTGTGCGATACGAGACGATTTCTCGGCCAAATTTGCATCATCGCTGCAACGAGGTTAACATTGTAGTAACCGCGTAGGTACCTATGTGCCCCACACGGGCTTGGGAGCTTACACATAAAACGGACATCGAACTACTATCAGCTGAGGTTTATTCCATCTGAGTCATAAAATGTTTCAACTTGATACTATTTTTATCCTCGTTATTGGTATCATTTTACATGAAAAATATTTCCGACAAATGTTCTAGAAACTGCCTTCCTTATTGTATCCACTTTCAATTTAAGTGTGATTTTTATTATCGGTTGTTTATCGCCTCTGTAACGGCTGCTGATAGTGTCAACAATTGTTGTGATAAATAAAGACGTCTGAATGCACAAATACCTTATTTTTAAAGTTGCCATTAGGTAATATAATTTCTAACATTTCAATACCTACTATAAAAATAATCAAAATTCATTTTAATAACATGAACTAAGACGTTAATAACTACATAACCTCTCACTTTATAGACCTTAGGTAATATCTACTACAGCTTCTAGCTAATGACCGAAAACTAGAAAGGTGCCGGTCGTTTCCATCTCGGATGCAACATTTCACTTGGTTCGTTATGAGATCGGTCACAACGTGTCCTTAATTATACATTTATGCAAATAGTACGAAATATATATCACAAAACTTATTAATATCTGCGAAATTTATTCACATCTGCGAAATAAAGTGACGTAATCGACGTGCATTTGTGATATCAAAATAACTCTCACGAACCTCACATAAAACTGTGCCTATGCATTTAGAATAAATATTTTTTAATTTTCTTATGTAATTTCAGAAAGTGTTACCATTCTCAAATTGACCCAGTAGAAATCATAAAATATTATGATAATGAAATATTATAAAAGGAAAAGATTTAGATGCCAATCGTATTAGGGTCAATATTTGTATCATTTAGCCATTTGTGGTTTATCTGTTGCAATGAAGAACAAGGAAAACAGTGCAGATATTTTATTTACACGTTCACGAGCAGCTATAGACGTTTCTTACCATTCGGTAAGGTATTAACCATTCGGTACCACATGTGTAGTAACAATGACCTGACTTCTTTGATGTCGCGTGAAACACCGACAGCGCTTAATCAGCCGATAGTTGCCAAATAAGCTGAGCAAAGAACTCACACCATATCAGATCGGTAAGCAGCCGCTCAAATCCCACGGTACTACCCCACGCCTGAATTGACCTGTAGGCACCGATCGCTGAATTAACTCACTGTTTTCTTATTGTTGTAATACCTCCTGCGTCTATGATAGAGGTACTACCTACTTTGTTCGTCCTGTTACCGCAAGGTGGCCGCTGAGCGTGGATTCTTCTATCGTTAAGTTTTGCGAGTTCATCGTCTTCAGTACCGAGTGAAACGCTACAGATAGACATTTCTTTCACTTCATGCGCCAGAAAAGGTGGTGGGTGAGATATTAAGTTGAAACCTTCTAATGCATGTGTTACTAATTTCTTTAGTGAGCCGATACTCAGCAGTGTAAAACAAGGCTGCCAATGTTGATGGTGATGAGTGATCGTAAGAATTTAACCTAAACAGGATTTGTTTACACTTTCAACACATGATTCGTGAAACAGTTCGATCTCCGGGGCGAGCGCCGACTCCTCTATCCTTTAAAACTTTTTTTCTTGTAAACCGTGCCCAAGGCACCTACAGGTGTGTCTCAAACGTAGTGATCCAAAGGCAAATGAGGTAAACCGAAGGACTCCACAGATCATTTTTTTTTTTACTGGTATATTTTGAACAGCTTTCAGCCAGATTTGAACTCGTTACGTCGAAAATTATGTTCACAGGGTCGAAAAATCCAAGTGGAAGTGTAAATATCTTGAAAATAATAATAGTGAACTGTTCAGAATATCCCAGTTTTATAAAAAAATTAATGATAGATGCACCCCTTCGTTTTACCTCATTTGCATTTGGACCACTTCGTTTGAGACACCCTGTATAATAAATTCGATTCCTTAAAGCTTGATCAAACGTATCTGGCCCACTTGCGCGTTCCCAAATACCTCGGAGTTAACAGCAAATTTAGGGTTAATCAAATAATTCATTTTGCGCTACCCCAAGAGTTAGAGTTAAACTTCTAAATATTTAACCCACCGCTGTGGGAGAGTTAAGTCGCTAAACTCTGGTTTAGTGTAAGTAATGTTAAAATAAATGTTATGAGGTACCGCTGATAACTTATTTCGTATTTTAATTTGTTCGACGCTATAGTAAGTAAAAATTTGGTTCTATATCAGCAGGCAATATATTCATAAAGTCATTCATAAATAAATTCAAATTATAAAAAGCTTAAAACATATTTTTCCGTATCTGACGTTTTCGTCAATCAATAAACTAAATCTCCATGGAAATCACATACAATATTTACGATTAAAATGCATGTTATAAAATGCAATGACAACTTTCATTATGTAGTGTAAAAGAGATAGGTATACCTACAATTTCCGTTCATTGTTCGTTTATTAATTTTTGGTCGGATTACATATCAGGGCATAGACATAGCAATTATATTCTATTACAATTTTCGTCGATTGTCAAAAAACACGAATGTCAGGATAACTAACCCTATGTTACTTTTTAGTGGCGTACGCTTAATAAGAGTTATAATGTTAGCTACTTAACTCCGAGTTTACAAACTCTACATACATGCTGAAGGACATATTATAATACAGCGAATACGCGAACGGGTGTTCAGCATGTATGTAAGCTGTATTCGCTCATGTGTTATTCAGCCTACTACAAATACGAACTTACATAATAAGGTATGCAGTAACCAAAGATAATACTATCTTTGCGTTTCTAATCACTAATGAAAGGCTTTATTTAGACTTTATCTCTAAAACAAGTGTTATTCCCTCTCAAAGTGGAGTTAATGATGATTGTCCGTTACATTAAATACTTGTAATATTTTACAACCTACGGTAATGAACATATAATACTTAAGCATGTCCACGTTGATGTTGATGAAATACTACTGCATCTTGAAAGCCTGCATACTTCTTAGTTTATAAGTTTTCAATCGCCATCTTTTATAGTATTTAACTAGGAGCTTACACACAGGTTTGTGGCATGTAGCCACGAGTTTTGCAAGTATTTATTATGTACTTAGAATCCTTTGAGCACCCCACATGGTTTAAAATTCATTTCTATGGAATTAGATGCAAAATCATAATGATATCCTGTTTAAATATTTTTATTTTTTATGCTAATAGGAAGATACGGTAGAATTAAATACCTGTGCGAATTAGGTATTCTGTTATATAAATAATCTAGACACATAAATTATCACATTTTTTAAGTTTTCTAGGTGTGGTTCGTAAAACACGTATCTTCTTTATTATGAACTATGTTCCAGTTCTCTATAGAGATTCTCATAAATACAAAGTAACTAAAATCATCATAGCCCCCAGTGTTCCAATAGTAATTAACCTCTACGAAATGATCGTAATTATAAATAACACATTTATATTTAAATCAAAATTGCAATCAATTTATAAGTATTTATTATGTTCCACATTTCACAACATGACTGCAGTTTGAGTGGCCTTACGTGCGCAGATTGTTCTATTTCTGTCTATTCCGAGATAATGCTACCTTCAAACATCATTATTGCATTAATATTTTCTCAGGAAGACTAGAACACGAGTCATTTCTCCGAAACGAAATGGAGTTAACATTGACACTTATCTCTATAAATGAGCTATTATTCGAGGCGAGTAGTTTCGTTCTAAACTGCAGCTGATCTATTACATATTGTCCTACGCATCAGTCATTCGCAATCTTATCTGTGTATCGTGGGAGCGGACAATCCCGATCCAAAGCGCGCTCGCTGCGTTAGTGTGCGGCCCAAACGGAGACCGCGGCGCAACGAAGGTGACGCCATCCTTATACTATTGCCATATTTTATACCTTGTTTGATTACTACGTTAGCAGACAAGATTTTAGTAATACGCGATGAGTAATTTTCGTAATGAGCGCATCTGAACGCGAGACACGGATTTGTGTACCTAAACGTTTCGCCGCAGCTGCAAATCTTTTTATAGAAGACGTTGAAAATTTATTTGACTTATATTCGTGTAGTTGTTCGTGTTAATGGGGCTTATTGTGTATTTATTTCTCGCCGATGCGACAGGCCCTCGGGCGAATATATAAAAGATGGTGGTTATACAGTACATAAAGTGATAAACTGCTAGACCGATAGCTACGATAAGTACAGTAATCCATGATTACTCGCAATTAATGTTTATTTAGAAACAGCTGTAAGGCTTCTGTGTTATCGTGGCTGCCGATACATTTATAGTAGCTATCTGTAAATGAAATCGTGAACCCACTTTTAAAGAAAAGAAAACACTAGCGTAACCCAGAGAAAAATATCTGGTTATACTTTAAAAGGAACGTAAGTTTTTATCTATTTATTAGATATTTTTTACCTTAACCCAAATCAAAAGACACACATGTGTGAAGCGTGACGCATGTACATTGAAAGTAGCCGCGGCAGAGAAGCTCCGCCGGTAGCGCTGCGCCCGCGCAGCGCCGTGAGAACTCAATAATTGATTTTACTAATCTCATCTATCGAACGCCGCACTAATACGTGTCTAGACTGCGCATTAGGTACTTGGCCCAGTTGTTCTATAGAGTGAATAGGACCTATGAATAATATTGTATGCTGTTTAGGTTGTAGTTTATTTATTTTTAAAGATTTCCTTATTTCCGATAATTATTAATAAAAAGCGCCAAAAAATGTGTTAACAGAAGGTCACAATTTTGACATAAACAACAAATTAATGAAGGTAATTATTAACCGAGTACATTCAGTTATTGTCATTAAAGTATATCCTAAAACAGCGAGCAAATTACAATTTAACAGCTTATATACAAATAAACATGATGAACATTCTTCTCGTAAATAATTTATAAGTTTTCTTCAAAATAGGAATCATATTCAACTTTCGAGGCTATAGGTACTAATTAACGCCAATGCATGTTTTATTACGGGCTATAAACAGAAGATGTCCAAACTTCATATTACTATCGTTTTTATATGTCATAGTTGAAAAAATATAATCCATAGGTACTTAATTTATTAAATTTTGCATTGTATAATGGACACACGTGTTTCATGGGTATTTTGATTCACAGAAGTAATTAGTTACTGAACAGAATAAACAGGCTGAACAAAAAAAGATAATTACATTTAAATATCATGTTTTTTGGCCGAAATCCGTTCCGTCCATCCATTTTGGTTGAAAGGTGAAAGAGCGAACCAAAAATAAAAAGTGCATTATTTTGTTAGAATTTGTCGCCGCATTTCTTATTATGGCACCGAAGCTGTAGAACCATCCTTTTCTTAGGCTTCTGCCTTTTTTATACATATATACATGGAATAATTAAATGGCATGGGGTGACTAAAGGCATGAAAGAGGTCTGTAAGTGTTCGCTCTGGCTGCTCAATAAACGCAAGCCAGAGATAAGGAACAAGATTTCTCGCGGGAGATAGGGAGATAGTGACGCTACTGCCCAACAGCTCGCCCCGTATTTTTTGAGTGTGTGAATATTGTGATAGGATTATTTATGCACAAAAATATGTTTTTGCAACAATTGTATTTATTTTACACCTAACAAAAACATCAGAAAAGTAATAAAATGACTTAAAACCATTTAATTTAATCGAAAAAAGACAGATTTTTGTATTGAAATAAAACCAAGCGAAATGGTTCTACAGATTTGGTACTATAATAAGAAATGCTAAGGCGGACAAATTCTAACAGAATATAGCACAATTTTTTTTTGTCCGGCCTATTTGGACCAAAACTGTATGAATCGTTAGAATACGTGGTTAAAATATTGCCAATGAATTTATATTACATAGACTACATTCTAACCGCGACTTAGTCCACGTGTTTAACATAAAATATATCCTATGGCACTCGGCAAGTATAGTTTTGGATCACTGAAAGATTTTTTGAAATCGGATGAGTAGTTTCGAAGATTACCTCCTACATACAAACCAACAAACTTTACCTCTTTATTATATTACTAATAGACTAACTTCAGAAAAAGTAACATCGTAAAATAAGTCTAAGTTCGGTGCGTACTACGCTGCTACGCCGCTACGCCGTAGCGTTTCGTAGCAATACGCGACACTCATGAAATTAAAAATATGTTCTTTTATTTTAAGTTTTTGTGATTATATTTTATATTGATAGAAAAACACTGGCTATTTATGAGATTACCGAATGTTAAAAATATTGTAATAATTGTAATTAAAACCCCGTTGAAACAACAGGGGTTTTAATTCCAATTATTAAATAATAATTATAATAATGTACTTTGTTTTTCTGTAAACTTTTTAATTTGGGTTATACCTGAAATAAATAAATAAATAATTACTTGTAGCTAAAACAAAAGCTCTAAATAATAAAAAAAATCTAGGGACTGTCTGATAAAATAACACATTTTTGCAGACTAAAAATAACTGAATGTGTACAAACCTCAACCCTATTTAAAATTGCACAAGGCAACGATAGGCAGTCGATGCCTGTCAGGTAAGTATTCGGATCACTACGCTCGTCTGGCTAAACAGTCGTTCATAACTGCGCTGTTAGTCACCTTCGAGTGTTCATTGAAGGATTATGACTGCGCGCTCAGCCGCTCAGCGGTGCTCACTTGATTGGTTTTTTCTCACACAGCTAATAGATAAATGCTTCAGATAACTCGGCGACGATGACTAACGAGATACAATTGTTGCACCATGAATCGTAATGTGTACTTAATTAAAGTCTATGTTGTATTATTTAATTTTCTAACTACATAATTATTAATATTATCCTTATTATGACGTAAAAACCATGCAGGGTGCATTGTTGTTAAATTGTATGCGGAAATGATCAACCGCAATGCTCACGGACTTCTAAAAAGTCGGGCTGACCGCAGGGACAGGACACAGCGGCCGCTGCGACCTGACCTTGTTGCGTTAATGCACCCTAATTTCACCACAAGCTCGCCGTGAGTGCGCACCAAAAAACTGGCACGTCATTCTGTTTGCACGACTTGCCGATAAATTAATACTGTCCGAGTGCTCCCTCGAGTAAGACACGCACGATCCTCGCGCAAGTCATCCTGTCGCGCGCATGTCGTCGACGGACTGCCGAGCGACAGATGCAAAGCGGCAATCTTTCATGCTCTCGACAAAAACTTACTACCAGGAATTCACTTAACTCAAGCCACGTTATCTTCGATTTAATCAAAATGACGAACGGAACGAATCTCTCATATTGTCGTGAAAGTTGACAGTTTGGTGGTTGCAAAGGCAGATTTGACCCGATTTATCTTCACTATATAGTGATGTTCCATGTATTGCGGAGCTGATTAGAAAACGATCGGATCTCGGGCCGAAGGGCAGATCTGCGATAAGCCGCCGACGTTGGCAGCGCATGCGTAATTAGAGATAAACAGAAAATAATTGGCCGCAATCACGCGCTATGAGCGAACGTGCCGGGGCGGGCACCACTCTAGCAGCCATAGCCAAGCGCTCCGCGGAAGCTGTGCCGGGACCCTGGAGCCCTTGGCGTTTGAATAACGATTTTCTTTAACCAAGCGTTCAACTTATAATCGTATTGATAAACTTGGAAATAGAGACATAAACTTACGTAAGTACATCATTGTTTACAAAATACTTTTAAAACTCTAACTTATATAGTTAACACGTGTTATTACTACGAGCCTACGATGGTATTGTGTCTGGTTTCGTAAAGGGCTTTTAAGTTTTCTTTTGTTTGCATTCTGCCAATTTAATTAATAGTATGTTAAACAGGAAAAGCTACTGATAAAAAATATTAGTCCCGGTAGTTTGAGTATCTACCAATAGCACAGCAAAATTTTAATTTATCCACTAACATTATTAATGAATAATTGAATAATAATCGCAAATACAAATATGATAATAATTCTTTGCTATAAAATGTCTAGATTTCAATTTCTGATAAGTAAGCCTAGATAATTATATGTACTAAACACCTTTTGGTAATCTAAGTCAATTTCAATATTCACTCAAATGAAACAATATTGCATGTATTTATATAAATAAAATATTTATCCGTATAATTGTGTCCAAAATTTCAGTTGCCGGAAATATAGTCAATTATTCTTATTTTATAGAGCAATGGTGACAGCTTGTTATCGCCGGCTAATTAAAATTTGGACATTTTGATTTAAGAGTAATTTAAATATTGGCACGGAAGTATATCGCAGCGAATATACGTGCATGATAGACATCTTAATTTGTTTTACTAAGTAAGACATAAAAATAAAACTGCACACCGAACTTTAATTCGACGTGAGATCTATACTTTAACGACATAATGGGGAACAATTAGGGCAGGATGCAACAAGCACCAGTCCGTGTTTATATCTTTGCAGATTAGAGTGTATCATTATGATTACATGTCGTTATCTTGAGTGCGGTACGTGAGGTGAGCCTCAGTGTCGGCTCTCACCTCGCCGGGGACGCAGACTCACATTAACGACTCGAAATCGATGTTTGTACACGTCCGACCTCTTCCAATAATAGGAGCTGATCGATCTGCGGAGCGGTAAATTGCCAACTGCAGACACACTTGGGAAATAACGAAGCAGCTGTATATCATTGTATACTCACTACTAACACGCGTACTTGTACAACAAACACTGTAATTGTCAGTTTGTCAATGCAAATTACCACTCCGCGCTGTCTGCTTTTATTCCATGTACTTGTCGCCAGTTATGTACTTTGGTTATTTATTTACACATTTGCAATCAAACGACTCCCAAAGTCGATGAATCTTCATTAGAAAATGAACAAGCAGCACGATATCTATGGATGCTCAATGTTTGGCGAGCAGTAAATTTTGTTCAATAGACGTAGTAATGAATCAATCTGGCTGACGAAGGTTTTCCACAAACATGTCCAAGCACTCAATCGGCGCCTCGAGGCGGTGAGCCCCTTAATTGACATGTGTCAGAATGTGTGCGGCTGACCCGCGGGTCATGCGTGAACATAGTTTGTAGCATTCCGCCGTTACTTTCGCCAACACCGCGCCTCTTAGAAGACGATCTCGTTTAGTGTACTGCGCCGACCTACTAACCCGACAACGAGTCCCTTATTTATTGTCAATTACGTCAAAACAGAGAGCCAAACACTCATTTTGTTCATTAAGTCTACTTCAAAATGTTCCGCAGCCGCAAACCGTTTTATAAACTAAAACGGTTTCTCCAACTGATGAATAATAATATGCTAACGCTATATTCTTGAATGGATTCAGCAAGTGTATGAGCTTTTTACGACGTTTTTAAGTGTAGGTTACTTAGAAAATACGTACATACATAAAGGAGTATATTTACCGAAACACCGTTATTTAAGTATTAGTGTAATGTAGGGTATTCTTAAAGTTCGTGTGAGGAACTATAATACAGGTGTATCTTACAAGCAGCTAAGCTTACAAAGTTGCTTAATACTGTACCTAATACTAGGTGCTTAATATTGTCTGATACAGGTATAGGTATTTTAGAAATGTCGATATAAATAGTGCCTAATCGTGATTTTGTAGAGAGGTTAGTACCGTAGCACCTTCGCAAGCGTTCGCCCCGCTCCTCCGCGCCCCCACATTCCTCTCGAGTCCTGAACCGCGCTGAACTTTGCTCTTATTGTCAATTCGTGCTCACCGGTGCGTCGCGCTCCTAAACATTATACCCATTTAAGAAGTCTCCGAGAGATAAACGTCTTTGTTCGAAGGGTGATTGTCGCCGGGACGATGCCTTCGAGAAATACGAGACACGGGAACAATGCTATCCGGCTTGTCGGATCATATTGTTTTGTCTAGTCTCTTGTGAATCGACAGATTCTTGGCTCGCGTAAAACACAAACAAATAAATAATTCCGAAGTATAATATTATGAAATAAATAATGTTAACTGTCACTTGAGATTTCAGATAATGTGTTTCCCTTGCTTGTTGCAGGATTTTCTGCAGCTTAGTACAACGTGCGCCGTAATAAGTGATTTTAGTAAAAGTGCGGCGCCAATCATCATGGATCAATGGTTGCAGCGAGAACCGATTACGGGGCGGCGTTTCTCAGAATTTTTATATCATCATGCGCTCGTATGTTACCGACACGTAGTACCTACATACTACATTACTTTAATTTCGGCCTACAGATTGATGTAAATTAACTTTGCCGGATCTTATTACGTGTACCAACATCACATAATTTGACGATTTTAATTTAATTAGCTTGTATCCGTGCCTTCACTTGCGATTTGCCCTTTGGGGTTAAATTAAAATGTTCTTCGCTATCTATAATATGATGCACTACATACTATATTCAATCCGGTTACCGAGGTCTTAAGGATTGTATTAGTGAAAGGCTCATTACATTCTGTAACCAACAATAAGTTCTAAGTTTTGATTTTAACGACTTACAGTTTAACTGAGATAAGGGTCAGGTAAACATACCATCAATTTTTTTAGATTTCGGTTTCTCAAGATACGTGACGATAATTTACTTTTCAGAACACTTGAAGTTCTGTGTAAGTTAGCTGGAAAGATATTGTTCACGAAACGAACATGATTTTTGTCTCGGTAGAGTTTTATTTGGCAAGAGATAAGTTTAAATATAATTCAATAAAATTACTGAGAACTTGCACATTATTAATGGTATTATAATATTAACTGATTGCAAGAGTCGTTCCTTCTACCTACAGAACAGATACTAAAATAATAATCGCTCAGCTTGCGAAATGTAATAGCCAGATTTCACGCCTTATGTTCAGGTTTAATTGCAGGAATACTATAAGAACATAACGTTATGAAAATTTATTTCTGCAAATAACCTAAGTACTAGTACCTACCTATGTTTATAACTATGATACCAGAAGCATCCGCATTGGTACTAGTTGACTATAAACTTTTTATTGTTAGTGTGCTTTGTCTAGACTGAAAGGGTTATGAAAACTAAATATTCAGCGCCTTAAGGCATTTACGACTGAGAGTTAAAACATAAAGTCATTATGTTAATGTGCCTTTAGAAATCCAACTAAGTTTTAGTTCGTATTAGTTTTACAAAACTAAAATTATACCTTGAATATAATGGTGAGTATTATGAGTCGGGCAACATATTGCTGTAACAATAATACGGTACAAATTCAATTCATCGTTGCTCGAGGCAGACGATACGTTGACGCAACTCAAAACAATGGGGTTTCGGTTCACCGACCTTTTGGGATCTGTGACATCGCCGCGAAAATATGGGCACAGCACAGCACAGCTTGCACATTGCGTACTCGCCGCAGCGCTGAGCGGCGCGCGCGCAGCTGATGACGCGCCCGGCGTGCCGCTCGTGCCATGCTACGCCCCTTCAGATTAATGGGCAATAGTGTTGAATTTCTAATGAGAGTAACAACTTGTGAAATTGAAATGACGTTATATATTAGTCATCGACAATAGCTAAGCTTACAACTTACAATAATATCGTATAACATTCCTACTACCGACATATGTAAGATAAGATACAATAATACTTACTCATCTACCTGAAGACAATGATTTACGTAAGCCACTTATATAAATCCTCAGGTATTTAACAGGGTTTATATTCATAACATTTGTCTAAATACATTTAAATGTACATCAGTACGATGAGGTCTCACCTTTGTACGTTTTCAGAGGTCATCTTTGCATTCTACTAACGCGTGGCAATTTATCATTTCATTTTACATCAATAGTTCATTACAGATTTCGTGTTGTGCATGTACACAGGCATATAGATAGCATTGCATAGACACTGCAGAGTTAAGTGGGTTTTAGTTTTACGAGTTGTGCGTCGTGCGGACACCGCAGCCCGGCGCGCGGCCCTCTCGGCGAGCAGATAATGCAGGCTCCAGGCCTCAATAAGAGTAATGCGGCCTCTTTACCACTCCGTACAGAGACGTCTTATTTAGAGCCAAACGCGGCACAAACGCGGCTCAAATTGAAGCCTTTCAGCGCAATTACCTCCGCGAGCAACGGCGCGTTTAGCAGCCGACTATCAAATCAAGTATGAAATTCCTTTCGCACAACCTGTAAGTTACTCACATTAACATAGCACCTACAAGCTTCTTGATGGCCGTCGAATGTACCGTTTACACAAATCATAGCCTCATTATGTACGAATTTAGTCGATGATTGTTTTATTTGTCTCTTCCGCACTCTTCACACACTCTTCTATACTTTCTCGCATATTTTTATTGTATCGTATTAAGGATGATTTCCACCAAACGGCTCGCATCGCATCGGATCGGAAAGAAAACGCACGGATACGGCCACAGCCGATCGCGTCTAGCAGGATGTCGACGCATATGATAGGCTCCGTACCGTCGCTTGCGAACGTATCCGCCTCAACGCCTAGTCAAATAGTTTCATTCTTACCGCGTTGCAGCCGAATGGATCCGATCGGACACGACGAAAGGCGAACGGAGCCGATCGCGCGTCGTTGCATACTTTCGGCTACGATCGCGTGTCGCGGAAGACGCCCGCGGTCAAGCTGCTGTGCGCGGCTTCGTAATATAGAGTTTAAATACTGTGTACACGATTTAATATCGTTTAAAGATTGTAAAATCCATTCCGATCCGATACGATGCGAGCCGTTTGGTGGAAATCATCCTTTAGCCTATTTGGGTAATGTTTTTTTTTAATTGAAAAATAATAAGTTAAAAGTTAACTCTACGTAGTTTCTTGCAATATTTTTTCGGTATAAAATTTTCTTCGAGTCTGTACATTTACGTACATTTTATTTAATCTTAATAGTCTATTATAATATACTGAAGTATAATAGTTACAGCAACATATTCTCAACCTTATGAGCTGGGTGCGAAATTTAACCGTGAAAAAACCTCCTTTTTTAATTGGATTAAATAGCTAAACTTTCTAGTCGCGTCCATCTTTAAACAAACGAAATATTTAAATACCTTAATTTTCATCCAAAAATCATCACCTAGTCGTGAGTGGTCTTGTTGGCAATAAGCTATCGGCAGAACACGTTATCAGGGTAACATAACTATACATAATAGTGGCCTTTTTAATCACTTGAATTAGAAGCAATGGGTAGATTCTGAATCCAACTCAATCTCAAATACTTTCGCAAATTATGTTACAAGCACATACCGACACTAAAATGGGTTTTCCTAATCTCTACTCAGAATTGAATTAACAGACCAAATTACGTGCCGCGGGGATGTTATCTAAACGTTTCACAATAGTATTGTTCGCAGAGGTTGGCAGTGTTGGCACACAATGGAACACCAAGAGCGAACCTGTCGAGAGAAGTAGGGCGCCGAGCGTCGCCGCGGCGGTGTAGCGGTGGTGAAATGCGCGGTGGGCGGCGCCCGGCACGCCGCTCCGCCCAGCCCTTTCACCGCCGCCCGCCCGCGGCGCCCCGCCTCGCCAACCTTCCGTCCTACCCTCGGATGAGGGTACCACACCGCTCAATATTTCACAACCACATCACGCTGTTCCCAGAATAGAGCCTCGCCTCGGGCCTTGCCCCATCGTGCTCATAATGAAAACGACGCTTACAAAACAACTGATCGCTAACTCCATAGGTACCTTTCGATTTCAACCCTAACTAAACTTAATGCTGCATTAGCGACTAAGGTTTCATGATTACTTGCAAATCGATGTAATTAAATTGAATGGCGTCTTATTTGTGTGTAATTATATAGTAAGATGGAATTTATCAATAATCAGCTACGAGTCGCTTGATGGCATCACTTACATAATTGAAAGTATTCAAATCTATGAGAATAAAATGAGCGTTTAATTAAATGTTAACTATACGGGTCGTTAAATAACTAAAAGATTGGTATGTATTACAAATATCTACTTTAATCATTAATTTTATAAACATCAATTTAGTTTTCAGACCATTCCAAGGCTTGAATCTCCAAAACGATTAATTATATCTAGATCTTAAATACCTGAATGCCAAAATATTTATGTATTTATGCAATTTAAATCATGTCTTTAGTATGTATTATTAGATAAACTATTCTCTTTTATCGTCTGACAGGTATTTTTATACAATTGTGTTATTATTATAACGTTATAGCATTATTTATATTAGTAACCCACTTTGAAAATCCTACACATTATCTAAGAACATTATAAATGACTTTTGCTGACTGGTCTATCTATACGTTTACTCTTTTTCACAAATTTTAACTACTTCTTGATAAGAATTTGATTAAACTTTCATTTACATTATTTATCCTTCCGAACATCAACAATGTGTCCACAGCTTCGTTTGTTCCCAGTGTTCACTGTTCTACGCTTATGGCGGACAATAACTACATTAAGGATTGTGCACCGTGTTTATTGTCCCTCAATGCTTAAACCCAACAACAGATGAAAGGTTAAAAAGCTCAAATAAGCGTGCATTAGGAAAGAGGTGGCCTGCCGGGTCGCGGTTAGAATGCAAACTGCCGCCCATACATTAAATCTGCTGCATTGGAATTGCAAAGTCGTGATTTGTCAAAGCATAATCTAAGGAACCGCAATATTCGCACATCGTAATTATTATCAGTGGTAAAATGGCAGCCGAATCTTTTGTTGTATCTTATGTTTATCAGACGTAGTAAACTAACAAACTAAAAAGCCTAGTATAATAAATAACGGGCTAGTACTGCTAGTAGATTAGTGTAGCGACACTTCATTAACGCACGTCGGCAGGCCGCGCGTGTTGTGGCAGACACCCCTATCGATATCATTAAATTATATTCCCGGAGCGTGTGCGATGTAACCGTTACGACGACCAGCTCCGATAAAGCTTTGATTTATAACGTCGAATATTTAATGACAACAGACAATTGAAATTTATTTATAAGGCGCACCGTTTAACTCCGCATGTTACAAATAAATTTTACAGTTAGCATCACGTTTACCATATTGTTGGCTGTTTACAATAAGACTGTCGTCTAAGGCTCTTTTGTATTCCACGAGAGGATCTTTATTGGGGAATAAGGTGTAGGATGCTCGGCATAAGCAAAATAGTGTGCCCATATATGACCTTATGCGCTTGCAGGGCGAATAATTCAACGAGAAAATTCATGCAATTGTACTTGTTAACCGAGTTCGAGAATGGAGCCAATGGAGGTGGTTCTCAAGATGACACCTGCATACTTACTGTTTATTGTTATAAGTTCATGCATAATGTCGATAAGAATGCATCGATTTGTACTATCTTGGGCCCAAAATGGGAAGATAATAATGTTTATAGTCTTCGCCTCTTCGGCCCTATACGTTACGTATATACATAAACGTTTAGTTTATTCTGATTTCAAGAGCGGGGGTAATTACTTATCTTTCTTTGCATCCTAGCATAGGCATGGTCCAAGCTTTTTATACATACTGAAGTGGTCGTTTATCATTTATCAGGTTTTTTCTTCAAAGACGTAGAGTTTCTGGTTCTACGCACTGCATCTACACTGACGCCGTCGGATCTCTTCGACCTTGATGATTTACATAGTTTATTAGTCCCAGAATACTTATTCAAGCTGCTGCCGATACGAAGTTACAAAGGGTAAAAAACTCAATTGTTTTTCACCCCAACAACAATTACCTGACCGTTAATATTGTTTGAAAAGAACCCCTTCAAATGTTACCCTAGTCGTTATTTTAAACCTGTTATAGACTTACAGGTTTTTTGCTTATTAACTAGTTTTTTTTAAATATTTTGCAGACAGACAGGGGCAACATCATAAAAACATGAAGGAAGTTGATGTCTACGTGCAAATTTAACTTTTTTTTTTTAATTCGAAACGTTCATAAGAATGATGTACTTAATTGTAGGTACATGATCAATGCCGGTCTATTTTTCGAAGTATTTTTGTTAACCCACCCAGTTCTTGAATGCATTGCATCGAATACAGTGCATTGGTTAAAATGTAGTCTCTTCGGATAACTACACAGTTGGTAGGTACCTTCTAACGCTTTATGTTGGATTACTTTTCTGCAACAGAATTCAGGCAAGCGTACAAAATAACAAACAATACAAATAAAACGTTGATCAGGTTAAAAATTAACATTTCTTTACCATCTAGTTCTGCCTTACTCACTTCATAGATAGAAATGTTTGCACGTGCACCTAATCATAGATTCATTAAAATATTAATAGGTTAATGGTTTGGTATTTAACTTACTCGTAATTACATGATAGTTAACTGTATGAGACGGCTAAACTAATTCAACAACACGTCGCATAAAACGATTACACTAGTCATTGGAAGCGTGAGAGCGAACTACCCTCGACGGACCATTCTAATCGAAATTACAACGAGCACGAAGCACGACCGCGGCAGTATCGCACCGGAACACCGCGCTGCGCTCGCGCCGCCCGAGCCGCGACGATGCCCAAGCTCGCGATTTATTGGCTGGACCAACCGACGTGCTCCTTCAATTATTAAGCATTTAATTATAGTCAGTACCACCAAGATAAATCGCGAGCAATTATTTCTAACTCCTAACGACGCAGCGGGTTGCCCAATGGCCGATATTTCGCGCTCGCGGCTTCTACGAGCTAATAATTGAATTTCCCCCCGAGAACAATTGCTCGATTACAGCACAGCCCGACACGGATCGACGCCTAATGAATCTCCCCAGTGTCTAGTTATTTACCGAGATAAACTCTGTGTTTACTGGGTACATGCGCATGATTGCACGAGCTGCCAATAAATTAGATTTATCAGCAACCTACGTAGATACTTACTTATTTTCTTTGAAATAGATTTTAAGATATTTATGTCAAAGCTGACAGATTATTTTTTAAGTTATTTTAGGCAAACAAACAATAAACAGTTTGTGAACCGGTATTTGCAGTTGCATCATACACATGGCTATTATTTCATCATCACATCTATCTAAACACAAAGTATAGTGGCCGGTACACATTTGCGATTTTCGTAGCAAACCATAATTTCAGTGCTTGCTAACCTGACTCCTCACAATAGCACCACGTACAACCATTAAACATAATAATCTGTTTCGAAACACGGAGCAAATCAATATCGGGTATTGACCGACGCACGCGCCGCCCGCCGCACCGCTTCCAATCAATGGGATGCAAGCCCCATTTCACGATTTCAATATATTTTAATGAAATGTCAGCACTTAGTGAAATCTGTATTGTGTAAGGTGAGCCGAGTTCTCCTTCTGCCCTCCAAAATTAATCTGTTTACGAAATAAACAAAACAATGGGAATGGTTGCTTAGCACTTGCAATTGTATTTGGCAATACATCAATCGGCGCTTGATACAAATTAGAGAAGAGTAAATGTGCCGAAACATGCGTGTAAGTACGCGATGATCTGACAGTATAACAAATTCAGCTAATGCTGTTAGATTTGGCCATCAACGTAAATCTTAACAGAAATGCAATCCCTTTTAAGGGCCTGGAGCCATTAAATAAAAGTAAAATTAAATCGTCATCGTTCGGCTAAGAAAGCGGCGGGTCTAGTGGCTGGATGTTCAATATCTATTAGCGGTAATATCTTAGCGGAGAGATGGCTCTGGCCCAGATCTGGAGCCGGTCGAACCAGTTCTCCGAGCATCCTTGCGTAACACCGCCGAGCGCGAGCCGTGGCCGCTTGCAAAAATGCATTACAAAGCTCCCAAATAACACACGCCCCATAAAAGCTTTTCAAGATTCGCGCGTAGCTGTAACAGTTTACGCGCGTGGCGGTGCTACACTCGTGAAGTCATGATCGTTGGGCAATACGCACCGATTTTCGCAAGGAAAGCGCATAAACTGGAGTTTATTGCGGCAATGTCAAATAATAAATCACCAAATTATAATTACGTATGTCTCTACCACGCCCTAGAATGACATACAATTTTGTTTCCGAAATTATACAGCAACATATTATTTATTGCGCTTCTTTCAATATTTTTGCATAACTACGTCGTTTAGGTAGAAGTCGACCTCCAAAATTGAATTTTAAAGAGATGTGCAGTGGATGAGTTCGTGTTAGATATAGTTTATATTACGTTTTGCTTAGATTCATTTTCTAAAATGTTTAGGACCATAATACGACACGAATTCATATCCATACATACACATCAATTTAATGGCTATTAATTATTACTTATAAAAGCCATTAAGATTACTAGAGCAAAGCATAACGTCCGTGTCATTATATAAATCGTAGGAGAGCTATATCAGCTATTAGGCAGATAAATAATGATGCTGGTATTCAGATTTGATCTCTATACGCATCTGTATAAGATTCACAATAGAGGCCACAGTCAGCTAAGCTTTATTTATCGGGCGCTAAGTTCCCATGCTACTTACACGCCGGCACAAGACTACAACACTGGAACATGATCTTCGTGATAATTTATTATAGAGACTAAAGAAAGCGTGCGCGCAGCCTGCCCCTATTAAGTGATCCATACATCAAGAACGCCTCTGTTGCATCCGATTACTCGCTGAGATTAACGGTAGTATCGCCTAATGTCTAACCGCAGCCCCGCACTAAACTACCTGAAATAAACGATGTGCTTGTACAGTCGAACTGCGATTATCTAAAGAAACACGACATCAAGTAAAACATGTAAGTTGTGAGTAAAACAAATTATAAAAATAAAGATATTGCGCCTTCTATCAGAAATTTTGAATAACATTTTTGGTAGGTACTTCAGTAATTTAAACACATTACAGGTCTACAATTTACTTGCTGGCTGATTGCTGATTGTATAGCCTCGCAGCGCGGGCGCAGGCATGGCTGCCCTCACTAAAATGTTAATAAAATTACCGTCGAATGCAACGGACATTATACTTAATGCGCCCAGTTAGAGCTGGTGAAGCCAGAGTTTCGTCTAATACATTCGTTTTCGTTTAATTTATAACTAGCTGATATTAAGACATCCGAGTCTTCATTACCTTTGGCGACACCTGGTTATAAACGGACCAGTGATATTCAGGGCTGTCACTGATAAAATTAAATAATTTCATGTGAAATTGTCAGACCAAATTAACTAGTTTTATTGCCGTATGAACAACATAAAACAGCAGCTAAACGGGCATTACATATACGATCAGCCATTTATGTAAATAAAGTATGTTTTGGCTCAATAGGAGAGGCAGGCTGTAGGGTCAGCAGAGCGACTCGTGACCGAGGCCCGCGCGCCGCCGACGTACCGTCACGACCGCCCTCGCCTCGTCGCCTCCAAATAACATGATATTACTCACTAACTGGCCATTTCACGCCACGTTTGCTGCAACTATCTCTATGAAAATATTGTTTGTATCTAATATGTCCTTACAAACCCTATATTTCAAGCGCATTGCACTTACCATTAATAAAAGATTAGAATCTACAAACATTTTCTTCAAATCGCATCCTAAGTTCTTGAAATAGTTTAGTCAGGTAGAGCAATTAAATACTTGGCAATTGAGACTATTAGTTGTGAATTCTATTACCCCGTGAATCACACGGGCACACATTATGCGTCATGTCATCGCAAAAAACATAGTGAGATGAGGCAGACACTGTAAACAGACATTACTGTCCACACACGCCATGAATACGCCATTCCCACCTACAAGCAGCCTTTGCGATAAGGTGGGAAATGTATAGAAAGCACAACGATAAAAAATTAAAATTGTCTAGACAAAATGGAGTCTTTAAAGACAGAATATGAGCTGTGGGAGTCTGCGCGCAAATATTGTTTCATTTTTGGATTGATGTTTGTATTTTAAATAACGACAGCACACAATCGGTTCAAAATGTTGATCATTCACAAACTATTAACTCTGTTCTACTACTAAACACTGTAGTGTTGTTTACTTGTATCCAACTGAGTAGTCAGAAAATCTGCAGAACACCCGGGCTTACGCCCGTCGTCATGTTCAATTTATGTTAACATATATTTTATTTATGAATATATACTTTCAAGTTGTTACAACAACTTTACACTTAAATTACGGATTAAAATATATCAGCACAGGTACTTACGTACCGATGTGCGAAAGCGCGCACGGGCATCGATCGATCATGCTTTGAATCGGCCGATGTCATACACACGCAATAAGTTGTATACTCGTATATTCGAGGTATTGAAGCTTTGAGAAGCGTACTGGAAAATGGCCGATGCTCTGTTCTATACTTGTACTGAAGAGTATATTGATCTTGTCGAGGATCCAAGCTTCATAGACAGCATGCAAGTCTGTATCTGCTCAGTAGTCTTGTTGCTAGGATTACACTATTGCTCTCTGTCAGGCCATCCTCCAGTGTTGTGGGAACTTCGTCTAATGCTTGATGTTCTTTGTCCATCGGGGTGGTGGTGGTGTGTTCTTAATAAATAAACAAATAAATTATTTCATTTGCAAACATAAGTGTCACTGTTGAATAAAAGCTCTGCCTCCCGAACCGGTGGTTAACCTGTATCTCAGGAGACAGTTCCCTTCCTAAATATACATACATTCAGTTTGCTTCTTGGTTCTGCGTTCGTCTGGGCACTCTCGAGCAAGTAGAAGTAGCTAGACCCTACTCGAAGCTGAAAGCTAGAGCTAATCCAGAATATTGTGATCTATGATGAAAATATTCGGGTTTATATAATTCCTTGAATAACTTTGACATGCCACATGTAACTGAAAATAAAGAGACTTAACTTTACTTGAACGATAAATTAAAAATTGATTGCTATAACTTATGAATCATACGACATAGTGAAATCTATACAAAATTACATTGAAGTTATTACATTAAATTCACGCGAACTCATAGGTAGTTACGATTTTACGAGTACAGCGATGTAATCAATGTGAAATTCTTAATTCGCATTTTTTTCTTCTGTCCCGGAACATTTATCGATAAATTGACCCGAAGGCACATAAATAAAGTTAATGAGGCAAAATCATGGCGTACAGCGTATCAACCTACATAGCTAGTTGTTATTTGAGACATCGTATATTTTAATTAAGCAAGAAGTACTTATATTACCCCAGATGCATTGGCAACGCAAAATACCCGAAAATCTTGATATTTTAAATGTTAGTAATGCAGGTATACTACGTCATGCATGAACCTTTTGAACTATTGCGACACTTGCCTGTGCTGTACCATTGCTTCAACAATGTTGTATACTTTATTCTCCGTAGCCAAATTATACGGATACCTACGATACAATGACAAGACAAAAAAAAACAAAAAAAAACGTACCGCGTTTTGCGGATCCAATTAGAATCCATTTTGTTGTGATTAAAGATAGCTCTGTGCCCATTGTTTTGTGACAATGGCGGCGCGGTGTGAAGGAAGCCGCGCCGGCGATCGCTCACCGCCTGTCAGGTGGTAATGGCCGGACCCTTGGCACGTTTACTGTAGCCACTCCATCATCGACACTCATTTCATTAAATGTTCGCAGATAGCCGCGACGGCCACCATTGCGACACTAGTTAACTCTAAAACACGCGCTTCTGTATTAGCTTTTTCACTGTCACTAACATCGATTGTGTTTAAGAGCTTCGGGTGTGATCAATCAGTTACGTTACACCGATAGTACTTAATAGAAAAATGATTCTCATAAGCCGCTGATCGTGCGGCCGAACCGTGTAGGCCATACATCACGCGTTATATTAATACTGTCGCATTACAGACACCAAGCCTAATAATATTAAACTTGCTATAAGTTTATAGCCTCATATTCGATAACAGTATCATAAATTGATAAGTTTTATTTATTACACACATTGGATTACAAACGTTTATAATACTAAAGTACAACAAGACTTGAATTAGCCTTATAATATTCTACACATAACATGATTGCTACACATAAATGGAAAATTATATTTTGCACAATTAAATGGACAAATTAAAATAATAATTAAGTATAAAATAAGGTGGTAAAATGTCTGTTGCTAACAAGAGGATTTGTCGAATTTGAAGAAGTAGCAAATCCAGCACGTGCTCGCTGAATAAGTCATCCTGCGTGCAGCTGAGGGGAATGGGCACCTATATAGGTGAATTACTATTATGATCCACACAAGTATATCAATTTTATTATTCTCACTTTCCAACTGGTTGGTTCGAATATAATGACACTATTCATGTCGCTACATTAACGTTGATATTTCAAGCCTAAAACACAAGGCTTGTTCATGTAGCTAACTAGGCATCTACTATCATTAAACTTAATAAGCTTTTTAATATCCAGTTATTTATGTTAAGGGCTTATAACACGCCTCACTAGTAAATGTTCAACTTAAAGCAAATAGGATAATAAATCAGTAAATATAGACACGATGCCACGTTGAAAAAGATGGAGCTTATTGTTATTGAGAAACAACATAGACTTTAGATTTGTGTAATTATTAATTGGTAATTGGATACCTATTCCAATTATAAACGATCTTTGCAAACTGCAATCGGATATTCGAGTATATCTACATTAGGTACTTAACGGCAAGGTAGGTAGGTACTCGTGCATAAAGCTGCAATGAACATAAATAGATAAACATGACAGCTGCAGACAATTCATTCTCATTAGCTTATTCATGACAAAATTATAAAATTATTCCCAAATTAGTGTTACAAAATTCAAACAGCGAGCAAACGGGTATTTTACAATGTAAGCTAAACGACTTTCGGTAAACGAGATGTCGCAGGCCTTGAATATACAAGCGTTTACAAAATACACAGCCAAAGCGCGGAGCTCTCCTTCGCCAAGCACTATCACATTTGAATTTTGCATTAATGACATGTCAATAAAAACATGCCAAAATTGCTGTCGCACTGCCACCCACTATTACCGAATAAATAATATATAAATAATTATCAGAGATGTTCAACCAGTTCTTCAATGTTGCACATCTATGCATATTTGGTCACACAGTCACACTATGACATGCATTTTATGAATAGTTGATTATATAATCTGAGCTTATGTTTGAATAGTCGATGTTGGCCCAGTTTTAAAATTATGCAACGATTTCTTTGGTGCATTACAAAAACAAGAGATTACAAGCAAAAATTAATAATGTCTACCTACATCAGAGTCATCATGGTAAGTAGAGAGAAAACAAGTGCACTTACATGATTAAGTGGAAATGTTCTGATTAATGGTTTCTCTCGTGACCCCTCTGGAAAACGCAGTAAGCGGTGATTAAGTTTTTATAAATATTCATTATCAATTTTATATACTGTTCGTAATATACGTCGGAACTGGTCCGTTTTCTCTTTCGACGAAATCGTGCAAGTGCAGGACAATAAATCAGAAGTGTAAAGTTGCCTCAATTTACGCTCATTATTTCAGTCTTTAGGTGCAATTTGCCGTGGGCTAATTGTATTAATTAATGTCCATTAAGTTTGGATGCGTTAAAGTTGTTGTCATTTTGTTTCTTTTCTTAATTTTGACCTCGTGCCGTTTGCATTCAGACAAATATAGATATGTGAAAAACATACATTAACCAAGTACATACCTATTTGTTTTACAGCTTATTAAATTAACCATAAGCATTTATTGGCCCTAAACTTAAAGTGTTATCACTACAAGTCAACTTATCCCAGTTTCTTTTATTTTTATTTATCGATAGCCAAGTTAATTTGTAATACGTAATTAGCAGTCCAGTTAATTTTGAAAATTTACGACCTTATTTACGAAATACATATTAGATTTTTCATGAGCTTCTAATGTCAGTAGGTAGTACCTACCTTCTGTAATTCGTGATATCATGAAAGTTGTAACAAAATTGTCGAACCAAACTAAGTAAATCTCATTAGGTAAGTAGGTACCTAAGTATAAGACCTCGTAATATTTGACCACGTTGTGCAGTTGTCTTCTTTCGAGACAAGGGTTGCACTTTCTGTTAAAGGTACTCCGAATGTCCTAGACGGTACCTACTTACCTACCTACAAAAGAAAGCTCCCAGAACGTTTCTAGTTACAATCGGCCGAGGCCGGGAAGTTTTTAGACAACAAGCACCTAATATATTTCCTGTCGTTCTGTTAACCTTTGTGTCAGTTTAATATGTGTGTGTGTATCTATGTAAGTAATGTGTGTGTGTAGTAGTAACTCTTGTTAGTTAATTTAACGGCAATTGCATTAAATCTTACCACCACAAAGGTGCTTCATAAGGCGGACTCTTTCTGCGAGCGTTAACATCCAGTTACAGCTAGTACATTTTAGCTGTTACTATATAATTCACACACACTATATAATACAACATTCAGGAAAAGTTATATGTAATATTGTAAATTGTAAATTGTTGTTGTTGTTATTGTTGTTTGTATATTGTTAATTTGTATATGTAGTATTATGTAATGTAATGTATTAATATGTAACGATAAGTAGTTAGGTTCAGGCTACATTATTTATTGTACCCTTAAACTCAGATTACCCAGACAGATAATCTTAGGTTAAAAACAACAATGTTGTGTGTATATCTTAATAGACAGGTCATAGTCAGTTCTAGAGATACTGTAGAATATAAAAATAGAAAACTGTTAATCAATAAACTGACAAAAATCTACAAATCTTTTAATGTTAAGTAAAAATTGTAGAGCAATGTAAACACGTGTATGCTCGCCAGCGTGACGGCGAGTCTTGGATGTAATTAGCGATTTTGCACAGCGCCGTCGGCGCGGGTGCAGCGGCGGCGATGGGCCCGGTGACCCCACGCCCGGGTCACGCGGGCCGCGGGCCCCACCGGCCGGGTTGCACCACTTGCAGCGTAACTGGAGTGAAACCTTACATAATATCTTTGTGCCAACCGTAGCTATAGGAACGTACATATTAGTGAAATTCGACCTTATGATAAGGTCGAATTTCACAAATAAAACTGGACGAGACTAGCACATCGTAACCGCGTTTCAGAGCTGTCAGTATCATATTTTCTGTGGAATATTAATACTGACAGCTCTTAAACGCGTTAGATGTGCTAGTTGTGTTGCGTTTCATGGGTGACTTCACCCTTAAGAGGTCCAGAAGCACCTGTAGGTATTAGAAAATAAAATTTATTGAGAAAAACACGATCAAAAGAATTCATCAGCAAATAACGACGTAATAAACATTGTAATGTCTGGTAATAAAAGCGTCCATCATACGTTTTCTATGCTAATTCCGAACAGCAGAGAGCATGTTAGGGTTGGACCATTTACTTTCATTCGCAATTATTAAGCTGTTATCTGCATACATTATTGTGTCAGTTAGTCAGGGACAACACTGAACAAATCTAAGAAATTTTTATCAACAAATACTGTCCAAATAATCTAACGACATTTAAAAATGTACGTCCATTTAATATTCGTGGCAACCCTAGGTACGTATACTAAACGTGGGAGAGGGCACTACCAATCGACCTAGTGCATAAATATAAAACAACTTCATTGCACACACATAACACCAATATTTATGGTCAGGACTGCAGTCAGGTCACCGGAGAGCAGAGGAGCTTCGACTTCAAACGTATATTAGTACTTTCATCGCAGATTTGAATATTGCGAGGACATTGATTATCCGACGACTCGTAGGTAGTAGTTACGCGCCGTTTCAGGTGGATGTCTAGCATCGTGGGACAAAGGCATTGTTGTGGGCATCTGGGCCGCGGCCGCAGCACACGCCTCTGTTCCGAGGCGGGGCGGTGAGCATACCCATTGGTTACCGTCGCCAGAGCGTGACAAGTTTCATTGGACAATCCAACCAACAGTGAAAGTGACGAAACGTTCCTTGCACGAAGCACCTTGGGCAAAATTAACTAGGACAATTAGGCCACTATTAAACCTTAATCCAACATAATTAACTATCATTAAAATACATAAGTCTACGTAGGTATTAAATTAAGCTTTAAATATTGTAATGGAAAATCTCCGACAATCTTCTTACCTGTAGAAATTGGATTTTAAGTTCTAACTATCGTCTTCTTAGCTAACACTATGAGTCTTGTTGCTTGAATTAAATGATTAAATTAAATCAAATTAGCGTGTGGATGGCAAATATTATTTAAAAAACAGTTTTAAGGTTCTACCTAAGTATTAGGCTTGCTTAATGGTTCCTTGAAAGACTTTTTCAATTAAAGTAACAAAGAATAAGATAATAATGTTCTACATTAAAACACAAAAGGATTAAAAACTGAAACCTCAAATAGATTTTATAGGTTTCAGAACTGAAACTAAATTCGTAAGTATCTCACTTATTCGTGTAGTGGCACAGGTGCACCGGCTGAGCATGGGGTCGCCTCAGGACAGACGACTTTGCCCTTCGGGAAGTACCTACACTGATACATATGGGCCTTCTCAGGACGCTACTTAGATCTTAGAAGAAAAACACTACAATCGCTTGGTTTCTTTACAACTTAGAACTTTGCACTTATATTGAACAAATCAATAAATTGTATAACTTTAACGTCTAGGGTTACAAGTCAAGTACCCATATAAGCCGTCCCCAACTCAGTGGTCCTGGTTTTATTTACATAATCTCAAGCCCGAACTACGATAAGGCAACTAGATAATTACAATTTGCATACACCTTACAAATGTCAATGAACGACGGCACCTACATTTGAAGTACAAACCTAATTTCCTTGAGGTATTATTATAAACAAATAAGACCGACTATGTACAACGAAAAGCATTAAGATGCAAATTGATACAAGCATAACGAGAAAATTTGCATTATGAGCGACAATATTGAAGAGTGAGTCAGCGCGTCAGCCCATCAGCTCCGGTTGTGCTCACCGAGCTATTGTGATGCAATGTAATAGCATGGCGAGTAGACAAGTTGACTGGCAAGCCCGCCCAAGCCCTCGATCAATAGCCGTGAAATTCGATTATAAAAATCGAGGCCATGAAGCTTAAATTAAGGTGACAGTAAGAAAATTCAACTACCCACGCTGGTGGCAAGTAGGTTACATTTCATAAGTAATTCGAGGGATAAGTAGGATATACCTAGTACGAAAGATAGTATTAAAATATGCAGTAAATGTCGTAACGAAGCAAAAAAAGTATGTGATGATCGTAGCAGATGGCTTTCTGTGGTTTCTGCCTACCCCCTGGGAAGAAGGCGTGAGTTTATGTATGTATGTAAATGTCGTAAATTCACTGGTTAATCACCATAAATCAAATTCTACTAATCACGGTATAAAATACTAAACATGAGTAAGTAAATGGAATGTAGGTCATAAGATAGTCATTGATGCCTGATGCCTAGTATGTATCTATACTGCGCCTATAATTAAAATATTGTGAATTTAATAATACCGAAATCATCAGATAATTTCGCCTGAATTTAGGACAGTAGGTATTAATGGAATACGTACTTATGTAGGTAGGGTAAATTGCGTCTGACGCACCACAGCGCCCAAGTCGTACATCTGCACACAGAAATATCTGCTCTCCTGTTCATAAAAAGTAATAATATCTAATAATTAGTTAGTTTTCAAAAATAAGTGGGTAGGTTGGATTGGACTTCGGAGAAGAAATATAATAAAAGAATTGATTTTGCTACTGTTTTCATTAAAATTTGACTCACTGTAAGCTATTTCTAAAAAGTTTATGACGAGAAAGAAAATATTTTTGTACATGTCTAATTTCGTGGTTTTTAACCCCCGACGGAAAAAGAGGGGTGTTATAAGTTTATCGTGTTTATCTGTGTATCTGTCTGTTCCCTCGTAGCTCCCAAACGGCTGAACCGATTTTGATAAAAAAAAATTGTTTGAATGGTGTCTGTATCGAGAGTGTTCTTAGCTACAATTCAAGAAAATCGGTTCAGCCGTTTGAAGATTATCAGCTCTTTTCTAGTTGATGAATGGATGTGCGCATCTTCCACAGGTCTGATCGATTCGAAAAGTATATATATTAGAAGAACATAGTACCCTTGAACCGATACTGCAGCATCACCTGGAATTGTGGTGGTGGTTGTTGGAGGCGTCTTTTTCTTTTTAGTGGTCTTTGTTTGTGTCGGGGGTTTTTTTTTTTTGTTTTAACTTTTTAGACATTCACTTAAGCTTTTAGCTTAGGTTTCGATTTCAAACTTTGAAGGACTTTCGTACCTACTTGTGGCGTATAACCTACCTTGAGAACAGAACAACATTTAGAAGACCTTACAATATGAAATAGGTTTAAAGCAGAAATGGACGATAACTTAAATAAACACAATATTTCATTAATTTTCAGTCTAGTTAATTTCTAACTTTTTCAGAACTAAGGAATTTTGAGGAAAATTATCCAGTGACTCGAAAAAGAGAAGAATTCAACTACCAAAACACGCTCCAAAATATAATCTCAGGGGTTCACCCCTGAGATTAGGTATGTGTATTAGTTTAAGTCAGAAATAATTTATTTGTAACTAGCTGCTACCCGCGGCTTCGCCCGCGTGAGTGTCGGAAATTACCCCATACATCCCCATGGGTTTTAAGTATAAATATTGAGTTTCGAGTTAATCGGACAGCGCGTTAAAATTCTTCCATACAAACACTGACACCCCCCAACCTAGGGGGGTAATTTAGAAAAACAAAAAACTACAAACTTTATAATTTATTTAGATAACTATTCGTGCGAAGTTTCATTATTACCTCAAGGAATAAGATTTTTCATACAAACTTTCATCCCTTATTTTATACCCCCTTAGGGGTTGAATTTCGAAAAATCCTGATACACGTTATTCTTCATTTTTGGGTTTAAGTATAAATATTGAGTTTCGAGTTAATTGGACCTATCCTAACCGTAGGATAGGATACTTTTCCGGGATAAAAAGTACCCAGTGTGGTGCTCAGGATATTAAAGAATAATTGTACCAAGTTTCATCGTAATCGAACCGGTAGTTTTTGCGTGATGCCTGAACAAACAGACAGACAGACAGACAAAAAAAATTGTAATCAAATTTTTGGGTTCGGTGTCGGTCTAGTAACACCCCCTGCCATTTATTTTTTTGATATTTTCAATGTACAGAATTTTCACTTCTACAGATTTATTATAAGTATAGATATAGATTTGTTTTATTTAAAAAAAAAACAAAGGACAAAGGTCCTCGTTTTTATTCTTTAGATTTACGTATCGTCTCTGCAGAGACCGTAGTGTAAGTACGACTTAGGATATAGGAGTGGATAGGATTTCATTTAATTTAATTTAGTTTCATTCATTTACGAATTAGGTTTCTACCCATATCCCTTACCTAATAGTACCTAAGTACCTACAGAAGGAACAAAAAACAAAAAAAAAATGACAGATGATTTTAGTGTTTTTATGAATGCTGGTTGATTCAGTGGATGCAAATATTTCGATTATAAATTAGGTACCCTAAAAACTACAGCAGTTTTTCTTAGGGGGGACTTATGCAACCTTACCCAATGGATAGATGTTACCGTCCAACATTCATAACAGCTAAGTAGGTACCTATATTTAGTAAGAAAGCTGGGATTGGGACTATAGCTCTACAAAGAAATAAAAGATCCCGAACATAATTACTGTTTTATAGTTTGTGCTTAGGTATTAGCTATTATGTAACCACAATTTCTGAATGGCTTCAATTAGAAAACCCTAAATGTCTTGATGACTTTATTGAACAGCTTACAGTAGGTACAGCTATTCAAATTCAAAGGTGTCCATATTTAATGTTTTCACAGATAAGTACCTAGGTACAACGTACAACATTGTCGACACCAGACTTTGTTTCAATTTCAACCTCTATCTTGGTCATAAAATAGTTATGGCACCAGAAAAGACCTACAAATGATACAATTATGCTTATCTTTGACTTGGGTCTTATTAATTCGGAAGAAGACGAAGTAGTTAGGTTCTTGGATTATGATCTAAGCATTAAGTTATAGCTGTACCAACCCACCCCATACCTAGGTAATTAGTTAGCTGCAAACCGTAAAATTTTAATGTACTAACTAGGTAGGTACGCGACTGATGAAAAAAAAGAACGCGGTAGGTAATGCTGGGGTTACATTGTCATGACAACGCGAACTATACTTCACGCGCTCTCTGTTGCTCAGCGAGACGTAGAAGCGGTGTCCGAGAGCGAGCGCACGAAGTGTAGTTCGTTTTACCGCAACAATGTGATCCAAGCGGTGTGCCAGAGAAAGATCCCCGTATCGGGCGGATTCGTGCGAATGAGGCCGCAGCTGTATAACAAAAACTGTCAAAAACTCACCATTGAGAGATCATTGTAACGTTTATAAATTAGTAGACTAGGCCTCTGATGTATGAACGTAAACAAGGCAAAAAGAAAAATGGTCATCCGTCAACTGCACGGAAACAGTTTGACAACTACAAGATTTTTTTTATTTTGATTTTTTTAACTGGTAATAACGAAAATGGGTTGTCATTGTGTCACTGTCATTAATGTCAATTTGTGGAATTGGCTTGTTTTGCTGTCAAAGTAAGCTACGCGAATCGCTGAAATTGTTTACGAACATTTTCAGAAATCTTATTTTGCTAAACTTAGGCTTTGCAAAATGATTACTAACTTTGATAAGCTATGCGGTGAACTAGAAAAACAAGAACTAGAGGTACCTATTTCTAATAATTTTGTTAAGAAGTTAAATTATAGGTTATAAATTTATTAACAAAAAAAATGTTTTATTGCAGGCCCCAACCGGTGTAGCATCTCCCTCTACATATGCTCAACTGTTAGCAATATATTTATATCAAAATGATTTGTAAGTATTACTTAAATTATATATTATATTGTTACACCAAATGGGCTTTGATACTTTGAAATGGAACTATTGAGTAATTTATTTGAGTTGCTTTTGATCGATTATCGACACAATGCAGTTCAAAGCCAACAGGTTCCATACCCATAGAGTTTAAATTGGAGATCTCAATGTGCAGAATTTTCTAAGTGCTGCATTTGCTAGTGAATAATATTAGACAAGCTGGACTAAACAAACAACAAATGGTCCCCATTAGCCCTGGATCGCAAGAACTGGAAGTCATGGGGAGACGCCTTTGCCCATCAGTGGGATGATACAGGCTATCAGTAACAGTAATTGACAATATAGTTTAAATCATATCACTTTATTTCTTTGGTAATAAATCAGGTTCCTTACATCCTCGGATAATTAAAACTACAAAAAAATGAATAGCTGAACCTGAAATAGCTATTGTTCAAAGCAAGTTTTTTAAGGGATTGGGCCTGTGCTTATTAGTTAAGTTGTAAAAAATTACTTCCACTAATATCTATTCACTTTTATTAATTAGTTTTTTGAAAGTAACCAAACCCACAAATAATAATTGCAATACCTTTTAATGTTCTTCAGGTGTAATGCAAAATTCTTATGGAAGAGAATCCCTCAGAACATAACAAGTAGTAATCCAGAAATAGCTGCAATTTGGGCTGTAGGCCAGAAGTTGTGGAAGAAAGACCTCCCTGGGACTTACCATGCATTAGCCGCATTCAATTGGACTGAACCTGTTGCTAATATCATCCGGGCTTTAGAAGGTAATATAAAATATTAAAGTTTATTATTTAATTTTATTAATTTCATGATGGTTTGCGTGACAGAAGAAGAGATAATGAGGCAAACTACATGGGTGAACTGGGTAACTTGTTTGAGTAAATACATGTGGAAGCTTTCAGTCTTTCTCAAATAAGTCATAACAAAATATTTGTTACATGGTGATTTTTAATTCACTGTTAATCTTTCAGGGGGTGAAAGTACCATGAGTACCAACTATGAAATGGCAAAAATAAAACATCTGTTTCATACATTTTCATTGGATAAATATTGCATTTTTCTATGACACAGCTGATATTTTTTCGAGATTTCTGTGTTGGTCTCATAGTGAAAGTTGCTCATAATCATGACTACTTTCACACCCTTAAAGGTTAATAGTGATTTTAAAACCACTGTGTATTATCTGGAAGAAGGAACACTATACTCCCTCAACTCATTTGTTAATTCTTTCTAAAATATTCTAACTGTTATTTTTTCTATGCTATTTCAGATAAAGTAAGGGAGCGCACATTCAACCTGGTAGGTCGTTCATATAGCTCAATATCACTGGATACAGTAGTCTCAATGACTGGCTTGAGCAAAGACGCAGTGTTGCATGTCTGCCGAGACCGTAAGTGGACGCTGAATGAAGATGGTGTCACCGTCAGCCCATCACCACCCACCCAACCGGCACCACTGCACACGTCCAGTGAAGATCAACTGTTCAAGCTCACTGAATTTGTTTCTTTCTTAGAAAATTAAGTAAGTCATATTTATGTCTTTAATTAATACTCCTTGTATAAATTGTTTAGCTATCAATAGATTAGTATATTTTCTCTTCCTAAATTATGCAATGTTTTTTAAAGCCTTTTGTACCTAATTTGTTAAAAACTGAGACCAGGAAAAGAAAGTTAAATCCACATATTAATTTAATCTCATTTATTACATACAAAACTAATTCAAAGTTTATATTCATAAGAACTAAAATAAAAATCTTTAATACAAAGATATTATTTTAATAGGTATAAAAAGATCAATAAATGTAAAGTTAAGTGGCAGTGTAAATTCGTATGTTTTATCTTACAATAAAGCTGTAAATTGTCCAATGTTGGTATTTAATGACAGCACTTTCTGCTGTCACAACCTTAAAAAAAAGTATATATCACAAGCAATACATTACTCACACAAACATTTGTTGAGTTTTTCATTGTAAAAATACTACAGTCTATATTTCTAATATCTACATTTGTCAAAACCTAGGCACTTTTTTTAGTTTGGCAACTCTCGATTAAAATCTACCCTGGAAGGAAACTTGATTTTGTCTAGGCTGTAATCTGATTGAGTTGTTGTCGTCTTCGTCGCCCAGCGTGGTCTCGTAGCCTCGGTTGACTTGACCTCCGTTCGGTTCGCCGAAGACATCCTTCACTGATATGTTGGCAGTCGATGTTCTGTGCCGAGGCACGACACCTAGGTTATTATTGAGCTGTAATACAATAGCAAATATTAGGTTTAATTAAAATCGTAAGAGATTCCAGGTTTTATTTAATTGAAATCTCCAAGCTTCCAGCAAACACGCTTCGTCCGATATTCGAACGGCACCTCCGTTGAAGCAGTACCGTACAGTGCATTTGATTATAGGAAGATTTTTGTAACATTACCATTCCAGTTACTCCATATTCGTTATGGGCACCAAGTGTCTGCATCTGTGATTTCCGTCTTTCCGCCATTACTGAGTTTCTTCTCGTCTCCAAGGCCTTCAAAGTTTCTCGTCGCAACGTCATCTTGCGGTTAAGTACTGGTGTACCTATAAAACAATTTTTTTTTTCATTCGCCCTCTTGTAGCGTATTTTTTATAGTGAAGATGAATTCTTAGTTCATTCATAATATACCTGGTCCATCATTCGCGTTCATGTTGAAGAATCTCTTTTTGAAGGCCACATCTAACGTGCCTATATTCCTCTTCTTCTGTCTGGCTTTCTCCAAATTGTGAATGGTCTTTCTTCTGCCGACGTTATGCGGACCCGAGCCCGAATCATTGTCATAATCGTCGTCCAAACCATTCAACTTCTGCAAGTCTTTCACTATTGCTATTGCATTCTTATCTAGCAGCGCGTCTTGAGATAAGTCATCGGACTGGAAATATAAAAAACGAGATTTATAAACATTCTGTAGGTACAATCGTTTTACGGCTGATTTTTTTTCCGAGCTGGATGTTTACCTTCTTGGAACGGAACCAATTCAGTTCTGTAGACGCTAATATGTGCGCGAGGGTTCCAAATCGATGGAACAACATAGCAGAGAACTGTATCACCAAAATCAAGGCGAAGAAGAATACGAACACTAGACCAATAGGCTCCAGTTGAAGATATTCTTTTGAAATTAAAACCTGAAAATGTTAAGTTTGCTTTAAATTTGCCCTCTTGATGCAATAAGATCAAATTCAAAAATAATTAATTAGTTATAATAACAAAATTAAATGATATTAAGTCAAACATGTGCTTTCAGGCTGTTTCCAATTTGATTGGGATTATTTAGCTACTAAAATGTTTTGTAAATTAACAATATCGTAAGTCTTAAAAGCACACCTCTGACAATGAATCATTAAAAACAAAAGTATTTGTGATAATTAATTATGAAGAATTTTCGTTTTGTTATATACAAGTGCATTATTTTTAAGTGTTGACGTTATGTGAAACATTTAAATGTATTCTTGGGATGCTTCCAATCCACATGAACATTGAAAACGTGAAACACGGGGTTTACACAAAAATCACACAAACAGTTGGATGCAAAAATTTGTCTCGCAGTAGGTGTATTTCCCGTATTATCCTGAGAACTACAAAACGTGTTAAGCAAATCACCACACCCTTTAAGGTGTATAATTACGTATGTACAAAGGAAACCAGAGTCCCTGTTACTAGTGTTTATTAAAAGAAACTCCGCCACCTTAATAGACAGAACAGAAACATTAAGTTACTCCTCGGTGAATTGGATTGGAAAGTGTGCACATATTGGGGAAGTGAATGGTCATCACATCTAAAAACTCCATTGGTTTGGGTTCGGATTCGACTACGGCGAATGAAAAAGAAATGCTTTTATCTGTATCTTTTAAGTTTCGTTTCATATTTTCGGAACTGGATTGGAGAAAAGGAGGCTGCTGGATTGGTCTTTGTGTCCAGTTTAAAGGCTATTCGGGAATGGATATCCTATACTGGATTTAGGAATTGAACACCAAAGTTTGTAAGTATTCAGCTCTTGGCGTAACACCGTAGTCGAATTTTCGTGTGTTATTGTGGATAAAACACGGGGTTTCCATTAAACCAAAACATAAGGACACCGGGTTTGGATATTGATTAGACGTGTCACCATCAGAGTTGTTAAGTCTTCAGTGTCACCGGGACGCCATGCTGGTGTGCCCTCCCAGACAGACCGGTTAGAAGAAGGTCGTTAGGATTGTGTAGTGACACACTTGAGTGGTAATATTTGGCTATACCTCGCCTGTATCCTCGATGTACGTAATATTTGTCTTAACTCCCAAAGGCCAAATCACGTGGAGTTGATCTTTGTTCAGTTGTAATAAAAATACTATCAATATGAATAAAGCATTGAACATAACAAATGCGAAAACCGACTTATTGCGAAGTTCAATCAAGTCTCCTGCAATGCGAGCCTGTAAAATTTCATAAAAAACATATGTTTAAATAATTCGAATCAACTTTCAAGGGTGACTGGGGTCATGGCCAAGGTTAGGTACTTTCAAGTCTCGGTTGTAGCGCGCAGTCCCGAGTCATCGTTGAATGCTGATCGCTGTGTAGTGGACTCTCACGTTACCTCTTGAGTAACCTCATCGTATGTTATGTTAGTTTTAACTCCGAAGGGCCACTTAAAGTGAAGGTTGTCCTTGTTCAGTTGTAGCAAGAATACAATCAATACAAAGAGGGCATTGACCATAAAGAAAGAAAAAACAGACGAATCTCTCAATTCTTTCAGATCCCTCGAGATACGGGCCTAAAATTAGGGGAAGATTATCATCAAGAACATTTAGTATGACATTATGATATGACGGTGAGATCAAATGAAATATCTGAAATAAAAGCTTATTAAAAATGCACATATTTTAAAATAGGACTATCAATTCCAGTAATTGCATGGATGGCATGCCATTTCTTGCAGTGTGATATGAATAGCTAAAATCATCATCACGTTTTTATACAAAACACACAAACACAAGGTTGATTCATATTCTGAAAGTTTCTCAATTCTTCGTTATTTCAAGAATAACGCGGTAAGTATACTAAAAATAATTTATTGGTATTATTACGTATGGTATTATTACCCATATACACAGTTTAAAAAAAACAAAACTCGATGTAAGCCATGATTTAACAACTTTGTAAGTGATAATCGGGTGTCAGTAATAAACAAAATTATTACTATTTTACTGACACCGTGTCTAAAATTGTTTTTTACCTGCTCCTCCTTGTTAGCATCAATAGGGTACAAATATTTGTCAATGAGATCTTTCCAGAAGGATAATTCGGCGGGACTCAAAAAATCTACTTCACCCTTTTTCAATTCGGGGTCCTCCATCCAATATGGATTAATTAGATCATCTCTCTTTTCCTGAAATCACAAAATAAGATTGATATTACTTTTATTTTATACTAGCTTCGGAAATTATCCCACAGGCACATACTACCGGGATATAAGTATCCTATCCGTTAAGTCGTGAAAAGGTAATAGCCAGAGTTACTATAGCATTTATAATAATTAAGTACCTATGGATTAACGGCCATTTAAACGTCTATTCTTAATTCGAACAAAATGTTATCTTAGTATCTTACCCTGGGTGAAGTGGAAAGGGTATCGGTTTCGGAATCGGAGTCATGGTCTTCCTCTGGTCCTTCGGCTAGAGCGTCCAACCCATGGTCTCCACTGGTACTACCTCTTGGCCCCACCGATAATTTACGTCCTCTACTCATGCCGTGTGGATCAACAGCCCTAAAACATTCAATTGAGATTGAGACATGTTCAGTTCGTTATATATTTTCTATAATATTATAAATTACATTCGCTTTTCGTGACTGCTGCTCAGTTTAGAAGGGATTTTCTTGCAGTTTTCACCATCATTTAGAGAATTTATTGCGGAAACTTTTTGTATAAAATACATTCTTGTGGAGTATGGGTGGGTCGCTAATTACAATTATAAAAATAAGTTCCCCAGGGAAAGTTACTAACCTCTCAACAGTTTCTAACTTCTTTTCCAATTTCTCAAGAGTAGACGCAATGTGCAAGAGTTGCACTTTCTCTTCATTCCCCTTAGGATGCGTACATAACAGACATTTGAATAAGCCAGCGAACGAAAATTCGATAGAGCCTTCTTCTTCATTGCTATTTGCTCCTTGAAGGAAACCTAGCAGCGACTTCTGTTTTGCTGATTTCTTCGCGTCTTGTGCTTCTTTCTTTTCTGCTTCGATTTCCTAAAATGGTATAAAAAGTATTAGTAATTTTCTATTGACGAAATAAAGGTAAATGAACCAGTTGTATACAAACCTTTTTCGTTTTCTTGACCGCCACTTCTCGAGTACCCCAAGATACTACGTTCAGATTTATAATAGAATACAAAATCAAAAGCAAGTACATAGAGGGTATAGATAAGAGGTAAATGATGCCGGGTACGATACACCAAAACTCCTGCGGATGCAAGCAAGCGGCTATGAAGAATGAACTTGAGAGTGATATCAAGAAGATAGCCGATGGAGATCCTATGCCGTCCTCGCCTAACTGGAGCGCAGTACCGACGATCACAGCCATCATTATCATGGCGTATGCCGTCGATAATATCTGAGCCACCAGTAACTGAAACGAGATAGTGCAAGTTTAAAAACTGTTGATAACAGGGTCATTATTGTTGCCTTGTGAAAAAGGGATGACGCTATTCAATCCATCTCTCTCTCATACACACACACACACTTTAATGCATGCACACATACATGCCATGCCAATACGAGCCCGATTAAAAGAATACTACTCACTTGAATTTCGGATTTCATCGTGAAGCAGACAATCATGAAAGCCATAATGGGATACAAGTTATACTCGAAGGAAGTCCAGTTGTCGATTCGGAAAGCGGCCACGAAGGCACCCACCAACATAAGGAATATAGTTCCGGGACCCAAGATAGTACCACCAATCAACATCATCTGTAAGAAAAAAAGAAAAATAATACGTATAGATGGTGCATAAAAAAACTTTGTGCGAACTAATTATCTGAGCAAAGAAAAAAATATAAATTAATGTAAAACCCCTGTAAAGTACCATGGATAAAAAATAAGCTTACCTGGTAAGCGATGTAAGGACTCGAAATGTTATCGTTAATCTTGATAGTGTGTTTATAATCGGCGAGCAAGTCCATAATATTGGCGATGGTGGAAGGCACCCAGCGACGACGTTGATTGTAGAACTCGTTGAAACCTTCGGGACAGTGCGTGTAGGCGTCGGAGGCAGCTGAGTACTCTACTCGATAGCCACGTTGAAGTAACAGCGTACATAACCAACGATCCTCCCCTGTAACAAGAACAAAACCAATAAGATTTGTTTCTATAAAAAAAAATTCGCTATGATCTTCCTAGTTTAGATATTTTTTCACCTTGATCGTACTGCACGTAATGCCGAGCTTCATCAGATCGCAAGGTGTATTTCTTCATGACGTTATCGTCCATCAAAGCCTTTCCTCTGAAGAGAGAGAAGCATCCGGGACTACAGAGTACGCAGCCAATCATGTGTTCAGTTGCCTTTTGCAGCCAATGACCGATAGCGTACTCGAACATTTGATACCACACCATGGGTCCTGGAAATATGGGTAAATTGTATTTTAGACCATTTTAAAAGGCATTGCTTTTATATCGAAAAAATAAATAGCAGTATTCGTATCAATCTTATATTTTCTTACCAGATCCTACAGGATGAATACGTCCACAGGCAGCTCCTAGATTCTTGTTCTTCTTCATCAAATCGATAAGCAATCGTACAGCATGAGGTTGGAAATCAATGTCTCCATCCAAGGTCAGCAGATAGGTATTCTCAGCCATAACTTCTTTACGATCCACAGATATAGGCAGCTCCATTAGACGGTGACCGAGAAGGTAATACATGTACATCACCTGGGGAATAATCAAGACAGTATTGAAGTATTGACTTTATGATCCTAGCACATATTACCTTATGTGTTGTACATAAACTCTGTTTACTTCATTTGTAGATATTGTTTCTACCTGAGACCAACGTTTCCTGTGACGGATCTTCGCCTTGTCTTTCAAGTGACAGATCATCTTCGTCTTTCCTGGCAGCACCCACGTCAGACGTCCTCCATAAGGCGCCGGCAACCTCTTCGGTGGCCGAACGCGGATGATCGTCTGATGTACTTCGGAAGCCGCTTCGTCGATAGTGTCCACCAGGAGTTTCACGAATCGATTCACTTGGGAATCATCGTCACTGTGATCAGATATTTCGAAGGCGTCGTCTAAGAAAATGTGCGCTGGAATAGAAATAAAATTATGTATCGTTTATTGCATACATGTGTTAAGTTTAACTCTAGTATGTCAGTGTCGTGTTGTGTTTAAAATAGCTTTGTAATCTCACTTTCGAATTCGTAGTAATCAGGGTCAACCACTCGTAAATACTTCTGCGCGACTCGCCGAGCGCACTGATCCTCATCCAACCGTAGGATAGACTTCAAGAACTCCATCATCTCGTCTTTAGTTTCGTGCCACATAGTACAGCATGCGTATATCCTGGTGATCTGGTCTGATGATTTGATAGCCTTTGGAGAAGAACCGGTGTTATCCGTATGAACTGATATAGTTTCGTAGTACTCGTCGCCTTTTTCTTTTTCTATTTCTGCAAGGTCCTGAAATTATAAATAAAAGATATGTTAATAACTTCAGTTTGTTATTTCTTATTTAGTCGGTTAGTAAGTTAGCTTTGTGTGATCACGTAACACATTATACGATTTTTTTTGTGTAGCTTACCTCAGTTTTTACATCTCTTTGGTCGTTCCTCTTTCTATTGAGAGCCATACTTTGATCAATTAGTAAACCGTTGTACATCGGCATTATGAATAACTTCTCCGTAGACGCCAAACGTTCTGCTTTAGGTGTCCAGATGTGTATGGTGATCCATGTTTGTGACAGCAACCAGAGTAACCATATCCATGCCATTTGGCGGGATATGAAATCGCTAAGTGTGAACCCTGAAAACAAAATAATATAAGGTTACTAATATTATAGACGTATTAATCGTTAAATGTCGCATCAAATAAGAATTTCCGAAACGTTACCCGCTGGACTCTCGAAGTAAAGATAATCTGGCACTGTTCCATGGAAGTAACAATTATCACCATTTCTAATACCACACGCAGCTATCAATAAATTGACCACCAACGGAATGACGAGGTTGATAGGGAACGCATAACTGAAGCCTTGGATGAGGATCTTGCACGCAAACTTTCCAAATATGTAGCAGATGTACGCCGCAAATATTTGGATAAGCATCACGTAGAATGCGGATTTGTAAGCAGCTGCCACTTCTACTGAATCTCCAGTTAGAGTAACGTTTGCTAAGTCAGGAATTACGGTTCCACCTAGTTGGATTTGTACCTGAAATAAGAAAGAAGAATTTAAACCAGAACAATATAATAGGATCCATCTAAATTTCAATCTGAATTTTAGTAAATGTATTTAACAAACCTCTTCAACGACGATACTGTGTGGTCCAAACCCGGTATTGAACAGTTGGAAGAACATGGCAGGCTCATCACCATCAAGCCATATGCTGAAGAGGATGCACATGAGGAACAACGTGATTTTCCATACAGATATGAAACGGTATGTGTAGTAGCGCGTGAAATTCAGCTCGTCTTTTAATCTGGCCAGACTTTTGATCGTACCTGGAAAGAAAAAAGAACAGTGAGCTAAATTTCAAAGGCAAAAGTATTGCTTTACCCGTGCATCTTTGGCATTTCTCATTGTTACCTATAGGGCTCTGTCGTGTGACGTAGTTCTCCCACCACCCCAGAGATATGCATAACGATGAAACTGGTATCAACCACAGGATAGGCTTGTTCTCCAACAGTGGCCACACTATGAAGCCGGTGACTTGTGCTACTATCGCCGCAATGTCCACTATCACTTTCACGAATCGTTTCGAGTCTCGAGAGTTTCGCGAGAGAAAGCTGAGTATCGCAGGAATAATGCACAGGCAGTTCGTGATCATGGCTCCTTTGACCACGTCTAGTTCTGGTAGTATCATGAAGAAAAGCAGGCCCATCCCTATCGTGTGTAGCGATTCTGCTATGAATACCTGAAACAGAATAATAGAAAATGTTATTGAAACTAGTTCTAATATACAAACGATTTTTAGATAATCGGTGTAAAAGAATTTAAACTTTCGCTATTAAAATATTAGCTCTCGGATAACCGAACACCGTCCGTTTTTACACGCAATATTCAATATTTATGCGTAAAAGTCGTGAGTTGAGGAGTCATACAAATTATAAATATCGTGTCAGTACAAAGAAAGTATGTAATATGTGACGGTAAAACATGGCAGATATAGTGTAAACTTGTTATTTGTCCAAGTTTTCAGATCGGTTTAATAAACGGGCGAACCCGGATAAGAGCAAAGAAGCGTTACTATGTAGGGTTTCAATAATAGGGTTTCAATAAAATTACTTACCACAATAAATTGTGTGCTAGTTGGTCTCTTAGAAGTTTTGAAGAAACATATCCTCACTGAACGTATGAGTGTTCCTATTTCTGGGATGGCAAAAGCTGCTAGGAGAGCCCACATCCACGCCACTCGCTCTTCGTCTGGAAGACTTACTATAAATTGTTTATCCCTACCTGGAAATATGAAAGAGATTTATATTAGTCAAATTCTTGGTTCACACATCAGAATTATTTCGAAAGATTAATAACTGACGTGAAAGTTTGGCCTCGGATAACTTTATAAATGGTCGAATTCAGTGTTAAAACATGACTTCAATTGCGTTTCGCCAATAAAATTCTCGCAACACATATTTGTAGTTTGTAATGAAAATAATAATCCAATAATATTATTGGCAAACAAGCCACGTCTGTACAGCAACGAGATTGTTTAGTCAGAAATGAATCTGGAACGCGCGCAGCTGCGCCACACCGGATCTTGTTTAATGTGCGAACCTCCTTAAACGTTTGGTATTGGTGGCTTTAATCGGAAAATAAGTACTAATTTTAATTCCAACGTACCTAAATTCCTATTACAATACGCAATCCGCCTGTCCTTCTTTAGCTGTGAAGTCATGAAGAGCGTGGTGCCCTTTGCGACGACTCCGGAGCCGAGGACCGCGATGAAGACGACTAGATACGCCGCTACTTTGAATAACCGCACCGTGAAGTCCAAACATTTCTGGGTCTCCATAGACCCACTGTCTTGCTTCGGCGGGAACTCCCGAAACACGTCCCATCCTTTCGTTTCTTGTACTGTCCTTTGGCTGGAAAAGATAAAATAAATAGTCAGTATTACTGTGTTTATAATTTGATCACTGCATTCTCATTGATAAATGTTTTTGGTATCCAAATTTATTATTCACGGGTTTTTTTTTTTTTACCTAGTGTCTATTGTGCACAATCATACACCTGCTCGATAACGCAAGCTAGAGTCAACATTGCAGCGAGAAAAACAACTTTCACACACTATTCAGTTGAGAGAGAAATCTCGAGCAATGTTGCGTTCCGACCGACGCGACGCAGACGCAGCTTCCTTCCGATCGGCAATATTTCGCGATGATGACCTTCGCGTGTGCAGCATATTAACGCGGATAGAAAACCGTTACATTATAACGTTTATTATTGCAACACATATGCACATAGTACTTGTACTGGTTGTGACAGTGGGGTTTACGTAAGGTAACCAACGAAGGTGGTAGGTGACCCAATTAACTGTTGCGGCCGTCTAGATTGGCGAGTTGGCAGAACCTCGCGCTGTTACCTGACCACTGTACTGTAACAGATCAAGATTAACGTTACTGAAATATCCGAATACGTTTTAATAATATTTATAATACGTTTGAAAAACGCTGTTATTTCCTTCACTTTTCCCGTTCGGAATTCCCAATTAAAAAACATCTTCTTCGTCAATTTTCATTCATCGGTAAACTTGCTTTCGATGACAATAAATGATTGAACGTATCTGTGATCCATGTAAGGCATTAGAAAGTTGTTGATTGAACACTGTTTAATTATGCGTAACGCCGCCATTACGCACACAATCTAAGGAATATATAAGAAGTAGATTTACGAGACAGCTGCATTTTATCATTTCAATTGTTATTTATATACCTGTACAGTACCGAAGCACACAAAAATGGTCTCTAGAGGGTATTTCCTTCCTAAAAAAAAAAGAGCAAGTTGATAAGAAGTATGCGTTTTTTTTTGTCTATGGAGATCATAAACAAAGTACATGGGGTCTTCCGTTATAGTGGCAATACCACCTCTACAACCTGAAGAAAACTAGGTTCCCTCACTACGATGTTTTCAGCGTATGGGTATATGGAGCTGTGTAACGTCCACTTTATGTAATCCATAGGACATTGAGTCGTCTGTTGTGTCATCACCCGGTTCTTTCAGATTATGCCCCAAGAAACGACCCAAAGATAGATATTTAAACGTTAATTTCATACTGCAAATATAATAGTTCCACAGACTAAAAATATGATATCACTTGCAACATTTACCTGTATATGCTACAATAATGCAAAGTCCCATTGCTATAAATCGAATTATTGTTATTAGCAGCGTAAAGCGGTTCTTCGGCATCATCCCTTTCATAATGACTTTTTCGATCGTGGTCACTCATATTTACAAACGTCACTGGGTTAACATTTTTAGAAAAATCACATCACCATAGAAAGTTTATGAAAATTATTTTGGGAAATTATAAGAAAATTATCAACGGAATGTCCAGTCAGTGCGAATAGTATAGTAGAACTCATCGATTGTTATGAGGACAGCGAACGGTGCGATCGGAATAGCGACTGCTTGGGCACCGCGTCGCCCAGTGATACGCTATTGTCTCGTGCTGGACAAAGTATGAATATTAATTTCCTATATATATGGGATAGGTATGTTATTTGCACAAAATTGCCGGTTCGTGGTTTCGTTTGCAAATTAGTAGGCAGCATGAGAATTTTAGTCAAAGATTCTTTGGTCGTAGCAGGTATGTGCCGTAATTATGTATTCGTGATCAGCAAACATGAGATCTGAGGGTTATTTTGAACTATGTACAGATTCAAACGATTCGTTAGAAAGATCAAATTATCGACACTAAACTAAACTTGGCATAAATAAATGCATTGAAGAACTAAAGTTTATACGTAACACTTAGAAAGCCTCTTCATTAATTACTCCCAAATTCCTATAACACTCAAAGCTTTATGTTCGCCATGATACAGCACAAAAGTGTACCTACAAATCACCATAAATAATAATAAGTTTAGATACCAATTAATGTAATAAAAAGCGGAATGAAATTAGAAGAACTGTTCACAGTGACCGATTGAATACAGAAGTTTCATTGGTGCTAAATAATATTTATATATTTAAAGTTCGTGGTAAGGTTAAATTAAGTAGGTACCTAATGCGCCATTGGTTTATTTAAGTTAGAAATATTATCCAAAATAAGAGTTTCAAGCCATTTTTGGGTAGGTGGAAGATATGTGCAGACTCTTACTGACTAAAACCAGCCCATGTTCCTTCAGTTGCCTTTTCGTTGGTAGGGGCCACGGTATGCCTTTCAGAATTTCTCGCGACCCTGGCAGGCATCGGCCCTAGCGGGCCGCGTCAGTTTTGCTGACATCTCTTTGAGGCACGCGTGGAACAACGCGCCGTCGATCCGGGCCTGTTGCTTATCGGGGGCGAGCTACCCATTGCTCACCACCCGCAAGCCCGCGCCCACGGTGGCCGGGAATCGGCCTGGGATTCCTGACGTCCAAGGCGTTTTCTGCAGCGACTAGGGCCGTGAGGGCGCGAAATTTGCCTCTCCCTCACGCGCTCCATACCATGGCCTGGACCAGGGCCGGACGATAGAGATCACCGCCGAAGAGTTTCAGGCCTGTAAAACAAAATGAATGCATGCATTCATTTTGTTTTAAATCGATTTTCATGCATATGCATCGGGCTGGAATACTGGCCTTAAACTGTATCATTGTGTCCATAGCCAAGCGTTTAACACAACCAATAAATCTTGGTGACCAAGCCAACAAACCGGGATAGTTGCTTAATATTATTTGTACCCATAGTATGTCCCAGTAAAATGCCTTCGGTTTAAATACGACTCGACTACGTTTTCAAAACACCTCTTTACTTTGATACACATTACACATATTCCAAAAACTAAACAGTGACATTATGATAAAGTATTCTAAAATCCTGAAAGAACATTTTGTCTAGCTTGCTCCAAGTTCTACCCACTGTGCTGCGAGTTCTTCGTTCAGCAGTGGTGAGCACGCGAAATTATATCGTCCGCTCACTAATTGATATGATCGCATCGGCACCGCACCGCAAATGAGTGACGCCTCCTTGTTTCAACACTTTCCAATCGGTTGACTACAACTCTACAACTCCAGGTCTAGAGCTGGCCCATAACACAATAAAAACACTTAAAGAAAACTGTGTTTAGTCTCCGTAAGTCGTTATAGTGACATAACATAACATCACGCCTGTATTCCCCGAAGGGTTAGGCAGAGGTGTATGGTGGTCTTTAAAACACCCACAACTCGCCAGTTATGTCTAAAGTCCATGATATGGGGGGCGAGCCTATTGCAATTAACCGGGCTCAAATCCAGACTCCGGGCTGCTATTAAGAAATTCCACGTGGATAGTGGTCTGCGTTAAATGGTATTAGAAGAGTGAGAAGTGTTGGAGCCGTGGTTCATCAAGATTAATTAAATCATTAACGTTAATGGGGCATTAATGTTTATGTTTGTGCAACTGGGTGTAAGCGTAATAATTATATGAATAGTGGCCTGAAATAATTCGATAAATGGCTCCGCCCTTTTCGCTCTTGTCATTGTATTAAGTGACTTTTGAGAGTTACATAAACTTCAAACTTTTTCGGTACACAACGACTGGATCACGTAGGATATTTCTGAAACATAAATGGTTCGATTGATCGACACGTGACCATTGAAACCTGTCCAATTCTAGTAGATAAACTGGTCCTCATATGCCTAACGTTTCTACATGAGGAAGTGAAAAAGTTTCCATATTTTTGCTTTATTATATACACCTAAATAACAATATAAAAATATACAAGGTTGAGCTCTATAAAACCAGTTCTTTAGTTTCAATATTTGTGCACCAACTGCGTATTGACAGTTAAGTTACGCACAAAGTGCTTGTTTTAGAATATTTAACTAAGTGGACTTACTGAAAATATTTGTATTTACTAATTCTACCGATACCTGTGTTATATAAAGTTATTTTCAGAAAACTCGGTAAGAATCAGTAAAAGTTTTCGTCGCACCCTGTACATAGAAGAAGGTATACTTTGGTTACTATTAACGAAGCTTGTGTCATTTTATTATTATTAGTGTTAAAAATTAAAACACGCAAAATTGTATATGTAACCTATTGCAAGTTTTATCTTCACCAGCTGGCAGTCGCTGTCGCTAACTTTTGTACGCGAGGTCGGAATTCAAATCAAATGTACGTGTGTAGTGACCTTCCTCCACACACGATCCAGACTGTCGACAGTCATATTGGCAGCGTCTAGATGGATTAGGTATTTGTCGGCGCGAGCGCAGCCTACGAAGCTTGCCAGTCAGAACAATAGATCGCTCAATGTCGCTAAACCTCACGAAAACTTACGAAAGCCTTCGCCCGTCTCGCGTGCACGTGCACCGGTGCCGCGGTGTTGTAACATAACAGTAACCCGTAATATCATAACAATAAAACAACTATTTCTTTGGCCGCGATTATTGTGTTTCACAAAGTAATAGCTGCAAGTTCCAAGTAGTTAGATTAAGTGGATTGTTTAAATCTGTTATGAAATAGTTTAACAGACTTACTTAAATTCTGTGTTAATCTATACTTATAATAAATCTGTAGAAGTGAAAATTCTGTACATTGAAGATATCAAAAAAATAAATGGCAGGGGGTGTTACTAGACCGACACCGAACCCAAAAATTTGATTTAAAATTTTTTTGTCTGTCTGTCTGTCTGTCTGTCTGTTTGTTCAGGCATCACGCAAAAACTACCGGTTCGATTACGATGAAACTTGGTATAATTATTCTTTAATATTCTGGGCACAACACTGGGTACTTTTTATCCCGGAAAAGTACCCTATCCTACGGTTGGGGGGTGTCAAAGTTTGTATGGAAGAATTTTAACGCGCTGTCCGATTAACTCGAAACTCAATATGTATACTTAAACCCAAAAATTAAGAATAACGTGTATCAGGATTTTTCGAAATTCAACCCCTAAGGGGGTAAAATAAGGGATGAAAGTTTGTATGAAAAATCTTATTCCTTGAGGTAATAAACATGAAACTTCGCAAGAATAGTTATCTAAATAAATTATAAAGTTTGTAGTTTTTTGTTTTTTCTAAATTACCCCCTAAAAGGTTGGGGGGTGTCTATGTTTGTAAGTATGGAAGAATTTTAACGCGCTGTCCGATTAACTCGAAACTCAATATTTATACTTAAAACCCATGGGGATGTATGGGGTAATTTCCGACACTCACGCGGGCGAAGCCGCGGGCAGCAGCTAGTTTAACATAAAATTCTGATTTTATTTATGTGTTTCTGTATGTATTTGCATTTTTATTGTTACAATAAAATCGACTACTCAATGTCGCAATTTAGCAAGGTAATGAATATTCTGTCTTCTATCTATGTTTAAATCTAATAATAAAAACGTTTTGGGTTTTAGGCAGCCAAAACCTGATCACTAAAATCAAGTCATAGCTTTGCCGATAAAATATAAAAATACTTCTTAATCAATAAATGGAAATACCTCAAACTTTCCAATTTACTTGTGGCCATCATAAGGTAATGTTTTGTTTGATATGCGCACCGCTACTCCCGGCCATGCCCAATGTCCACCGCAGTCGGAGGTCATCGACCATGGTGTGGACGGGAGCATTATGTTGTGCACACGTCTGCTAACTTCCATGTGTGTCATAAACCTACCTGAGCTTTGTCGCAGTTAAATCATTACGTCGTTATGGTAGTCAGTACTCATAATACGTCGTTAAAAATATATGGTCAAAAAGTCAAAAGTTAACTGTCACTGGATAACTTTTGGCAGATTATGACGATACATAAAATGTTTTTATCTGGAAAAGACAAACCAAGTATCCCGTATTTTCAGTCCTGTGCTAGAAAATGATATTTTCATTGCCTGTTATGCTTAAAATAGTGTCACCTTCGCTCTTGCAACATGCTAAAAAATGTGTTAGCAAAACTTAATCCATTGCATAAAATTAGCACGAAATTAACAATAATTATTATCAAATCACTGATTTCGTTATGACTGTTTTTTGGGTAGGAAGGTAAATATAATGTATGTATTTTTTTTCTGTTCGTTGTAGTTCTGAGTTTAAAACAACCAGTAAGTATCACATTGGTCAGTCATCCAGTATTCCGATCACGCTTGACCCCGCTCGTCTCAGCTACCTCCTATGAAAGCGTTTACTGCTAGACACCGTTCAATCTAAGCCGAATAAATAGGTCTATGTATTCTTCTTAGAATTCTTCAAGATTCATCCAACAAATTCTGATTTAAGCTAAGAATCAATGTATCCACAGACTATTAGTGAACATGCTACAAGTCGACGAAGAATTGAATGATCTAGAACAGACAAAATAAAAAGACTTTAAAACTGACTGACTGCATCTTAGCACAATATAATTCTTTTGTTGGCGAGCAGATACCTGTTACAAAAAATGTAGAGACTTATGAAGTTGAAACAGGAGATAAGAACTACATCAGATTGTCTCAAGGTTAGACCCTAATTTCTGATCTAGACTTGGGTAAGCATGGAACAAGTAAATCATCACAAGTATCCATTATAGTCCTTATAATATGGCGCGTAGAGGCCTCTTAGAGCGAAGTGGGGCGCAAAAATGTGGCGCAGTCGATGGATCGAAAGTTGTGTCGTCAGAGTTGTCAACCTTGGCATTTGAACGGGTTCCGGGCCGCGGTGACCGATCGGCGCGAGCGTCTCGACCTCTGGCTACATAAAACTTAATACTAAACAATGATCTTTTACATTATTACTTCTATTTATCATCTAGAACACAGGTATTTTTTCATTTCTAATAAAAATCTCTTAGTTTGCATTTTTAACAACAAATCCACTGATTCTTTAATAATATTGGCATTTCAAACTTTTTAGAAAAATTACTTAACGAATCTACAATCTCAAACTTCTGACTCGATTTTAAAGCTAATCATTGCATCCGCGACATCAATAGTCACGAATATTTTGATTTGTTGAAGTTGAGCAGAAGAAGCTTTAAATAACCGGACTGTAAAGGTTAAATCTCTTGGTGGAAAGATTGCAATATAAGAATTATCGTCATTACGAATCTGACTCATCTGATTTGCTTTTGAATTACTCAACATAGTTGTGATGGGAAAATAATTAAAGACTACCGCTTGGACATGCCTAACCACATTGCAATAAATATGCGTTGAACACCATATTACCCAATATCGTTGTTACCACTAATGAGACCTTTAACGGCCATTCTACTCTAATTGATTTTGTTTTTCTTTTCTAGTTACTTGCTTAACATCATTACAGACGATCAAATCAATTCATCAATGATCGAATGTTCTGTAATGTCAATTGAATCATTTTATTATAAAATTAAATTTGTTTATTTAGGACTGTTTGTAGTCACATCCATAGACGGTCTAATATTAACATTATGACCGCCTTTTGACCTTACAAACGTGATATTAGATGTCACTTCGTTAAATAGCCTTCACAAGAAATTGGTGTCATGAATTCAACATCTTTGTGTGAATCAGTTGATGGCTTGAAACATTATAACAATAATTTGACGCTTTTATGAAAATAACGAACACATTACGTAACATTAATTTAATACTTTTGTAAAAGCTTTTAACAATAATTAGGTTAAAATAATTTTTAAGTACTGAAAAGTTTCATTCAAAATGAAATCAAAGAGTGATATTCTTTGCTTATTTACTCGGTTACCTACTTGGCAAAGGTGAAAGTGTCTGTACTTAGCACATACATGAGAACTACCACCGAATGATTGCTTGCCGATGACGTATAGCTTTGATTGGGAAGAGTGATATCATACGTTACGGAGGTTGTTCCGGTTGTAACGTAACTCTCAAGCAAGCTTTTGTATTAGAGATAAAGTTGTATCATTAGATAATAATACTGCATTTTATTTGTATCTGTATTTTAAAATTTGCTTATAATGGTTTCATTTTTTTGTTTTATTGATACTACCAATGTGTTATGCTAATTATGTCTTTGGCTTTTAACCCCTTCATGATGAGCTAATGTAACTAATGTGTGGCTAAAATTCCTATGAAATGATTCATCTAAATATCCATGACAAGAACAGGGATTCGGATCGAAAGCTCTTGAAGATTCTATGTAATCCTCGTCATTAAACATACATCTTTTACCAAAAATAAAACTTGATGGTCATGATGGTATTGCTTAAACTGCTGCAAGGATCTTTTGGCGCTCGAATGACGATGACATAACGGCGTTGTTGATAAACATTTCTGAAATTTAAAAGAATTGAAAGAAGACTAACAAGATGGCGGCGTTAGTTCCGCTTTTGGAGACGCGCCTAAAGAACCTTGTAGTGTTATATATATCTATATAATAAAGTGAACATAAATTGATTGAATAAATAAGAAATAGGTATCTTTGGTACGCACCTTCCTCCATAGATCTCGTTAGCGAGCGGTGTAAGCTCATCGTCGGAGTTGTCGCTGGCCTCCTCGCGCCGCGGCTTCCCTCCCGACGTCGCCATATTTTACTATTTTCCTGGAAACAATAGGAAAGTAATTAGAAAATTGCGAGGTAATGAAACCTAGGCTAAATCTTTGGAACTCTGCATGGTACCTGATATCCTTATTTTGACAACAAAAAAGTTGATATCCACGCTGAATTGCGAGTAGCTTATTCGATAATATATGATTAAACTATGACCAAGTTTCTTTACACGGTCATCATTTTATTGAAAAATCCAAATTTGTGTAGTTTTACCAATATTATTAAATGACTTTCATCATTCGAACAAGAAAACATAATTAGCAGATGTGCAGTGTCTTCGCGTACTTATTAGAACCGTTAACAGAGAAATTGTCGACATCACGACTTTCCATTTTGGACGGATCCAACTGTGTCCACTGTCACGCTTTTACGGACTCGTGGGTTGGACTCGTGAATCTGACTGCTATACTGTGAATATCAACAAGTTTCAAGTTTATGTAAACTGAAGCTGATTGCTTCAGTTTTTTCAATATTGTGACTGCACTCTGTTTGGTTGGTTTTGAAACGAGCTTTAGAAAAAAAAAAATTGCCTACAGAAATGACCAACCAACAACTAAACTTAGAATTTTGTATCTTATATAAATATCCTAAGTGTATCTTCTTCATTATCAGTATGAGGTAGTAGTCCAAAAACTGAGAATCCATCATATCTATTATACCGCTCTACATATTGTTAAATAAGTATGCAAACATTTTCGTAGCACCTTCGTAGCACAAGTAAACTAGCTGCTACGAAGGTAGACAATAACAAAGGCACGAAGATACTTCAAAGGCTAACCTTTCAAACGATCTATAAACTGATCCTAATTTATGGTGCCCTCTCGAGTGAGCGCACGGCTGACCTTTCAGTTAAAGGTTAAGTATTTAACCGCAGGTCCTATTTATTTCATATCGCATGCTAATATGCATAGTCTTACATACAAAGTGTTTATAATTTAAAATTCTTTGTAAATATGTAGGAAATCCTTGTAAAACAATCAACATTGCACGCTGATAACAATCGAGGCTGTAGATTTTCACCTTCTTAGTTGTAATAAATTAGCTGTTTAGTGGCCAAGGCTTATGCTTGGTTGTAAACCGTTGCATCAAACAAAAAACTATTCGTAATCGGAATATTCAGAATCACTAGATAATTCTGTCTCAAGGATACGACTGTCTCTTTAACACCCTGAAGGTAAATTATCGGAGCTGTCGGAGAATAAGAATGTATTCATTGCGTGAATCACAGCCTGTCCAGCAGAACTCTCGTCGCGCATTCCACTGAGAGCCCTCGACCTTGCCGGTCATTCATCCCTCGCAGAGTTATGGACCTTCGCCGGTGATTTACTGCTCATTCATATGCACCTAACCACATATTTTGTATATCTACACAGTGCATTTCTAAAGAAAGACACTGATTTTATTTCTTTCAGAATCACGATAAGCAAGGTAGCATACGTTAATATTATGGAGTTCCAGTTTTCCTGTTAGGTATACTTTCAAACAGTTCATGTATCCGTAGAGAAGACATTGGTAGGTACAACAACCTTTTCTCAAGGAAACAACATAATATGTTACTAAGGAAAGTGTTACAACATAAGTAGGTAGGTATATCGATTACGCCTCTCATTTTTTGTTACAATTCGTAGGTAACTTTTGAACGCTTAGCTAATTGTTCTTCATATATCTTAACAATAAAATATAAGATTATATAACATAACAATAAGCAGAACCTGGCACGCGTCGCGTACGTAACACTTTCAAGGTACCAACACAAAGAAGTCATAAACATTGTTAGGCTGGGTTGTTGCATTGAACAGGTAATGTCCATCGTATCAGATCACGGCGCTAGTGGGCACTGTGGGCAGCAGGCAGCGCCCGTGCCCGGCGGCGGCGCCCGCAAGGTCAGCGACTTCGCCCTCAGCTGGACAATGGACCCCGTCCTTACAAGCACTTAAGAGCAAATAGCAATCCTATGTAGCTCAAGACTTATTGGTCTCAGTAAAGATAGTGCACGCAACGGATACGATCTATATTGAGAATATCAATTTTGTTATTGTAACTTTTCAAAATGTGACTAGGTACTTATTGGAATGCTATTAAAAGTTAACAACATTAGTAGACTATAGAGAGCCATACAAACATCAAACAGGAAATCAGATTTTTACTACTTATAACAATGTAATGGGTTGAAGTGAATGTACTATTATAGTATTATTGTCTAAATGCAAGTGAAAACACATTCATACCTGAGGATCAAAGTTAAGTAATGATTAGCGACTGTGTAACCATACATTTTTGATGTTTGAACATCACTTTATAAATAAACCCCAAAGAATCTAGTTATTATTCTGTTTTCGTAAGTCTAATATGTTTTACAAAACTAAAAGCACGGGTGGTATTTCACAAAGAATGCACTTAAACCGATGTCTTAATATTCTACGCTTTACCTACTTAATTTAAGTTTTAATGAATCTGACGTAATTCATACTAAGCGGAAACGATCAAATATTATGTTCGAGCTAATGTAGGAAGTATTCTACCTGCCAGAATAAGGTTAATAACCAGACTTTGTTCACAAAAGGTAATAAATTCATAAAAAGTTTGAGTTTTTAGGTCAATAATTTAATACCAGTAGAAACACTTCTTTTAAATGTTTTTCTGAAAGTGTGAGATAGAGCTGTGTCTGGCTGGCGGCATATGAATCTAAAAACAGCCAAGATTTTCTCTGTAACGAAAAAAACAATCAATAGATTGATTGTTACAATACAATGCACATTCATACATTGTAGATGACGTCAAAGCACTAGCAATGCAATAGTAAATCATAATTTAAATCGTATTACAAGCACCAATGTGGTCGGACTGGTGGCGAGGGCCGCAGGTTTACTTTCACTGCTAGAGGCCGTCAGCTGGCAGCCCTCCCCCCCGCGCCCGCCCCGCGCCGCCCCTCCGTCCTCCTCACTGCTGCGCAACACTGCCTTATATTCGTACTTTCGTAGCTTTACATAGTGTCGCTATCAAGTACATGCCTTGCACAAGATGAGTTAACGATCAGGAATGCTTTGCCTAACGCGAGCCTAATTCATAAGCTCAATGGGAGACTAGGTAATCTTCAGCTTTTAAGGAGTGCCGATTGATGTTAATTACAAACAAGAGTTGGTGAAACCAGTTTCTAAGATGATCGGATGAGCTATGAATTTTTAGATTTTCTTGTTTTTTGGCGTGTTTACGATTAACATTAGCTACAAACAAAATTAAACATTCCCCAGAATACAAACGATTTGAAATTGGTATAGATCTGAGCTCATTCATAATATCTTGAGCCTCCTCTCAATTCCTTTAAATTTTTTATATGCTCTTCTTTCGAAAAAGTCTCAAATGGGTGGGTGCTAATTTGTTGATCATAAAAATATGTTATTATCGGGTACCAGCCTTAAAACGAAGATTGATTTAAAATACCTAAAAATGATCAACAATTTGAATCAACAGGACGTTGTCGGAAAAGCTAATTGATAATTTTTAAATGATAATTTTATGTCCCAAAAATAATTTGGGTCTTAAAACCCAAATTATTTTTGGGACATAAAATTATCATTTATCGTTCTTATACCATGTCAATAAACAAGTCGTAACGATCTTAATGTAATTAAGTATCACGCTGGATCACCGGAGCGTGGAAGAGTGGGGCGGAGCGACCTCGAGGCACCGACGGAGCCGATCTACACCCAAGTGACTTGTCATCTACTGAGAAGGAGCTATATTCCTAGAAACATTTTTGCAGTTCTAACAAACCCGGATGCGTTTTAAGAACTTGCTTAGGCACAAAGACCCAGTAACTTTGTAAGCTTTTAAAAAGAAACAAGTGCGTGATGGACCACGCACAATGAAGGGCTCCGTTGTTGGTATGAATTTATCCCAAGAACAAACTTAGCTTTGTAGTTGAAAAAATGTTTTGCCATACATCGATATTCGTCACGGTCAATTCTCCAACTGCTAATTTAAGTTTTTCTTTTACTTCTGATATGAGACCAACATTTCTATAACTAGGAGCCTACCAAGAGGTTTTGATTTATTTGCGAGTATCAAATTAAGACATAAAAAGACTTAGAAACTTGGATTTTTAGAACATTTTTATTTGATACTAGCTGCTGCCCGCGGCTTCGCCCGCGTAAGTGTCGGAAATTACCCCATACATCCCCATGGGTTTTAAGTATAAATATTGAGTTTCGAGTTCATCGGACAGCGCGTTAAAATTCTTCCATACAAACACTGACACCCCCCAATCCCCCTTTAGGGCGTAATTTAGAAAAACAAAAAACTACAAACTTTATAATTTATTTAGATAACTATTCGTGCGAATTTTCATGTTTATTACCTCAAGGAATAAGATTTTTCATACAAACTTTCATCCCTTATTTTACCCCCTTAGGGGTTGAATTTCGAAAAATCCTGATACACGTTATTCTTAATTTTTGGGTTTAAGTATAAATATTGAGTTTCGAGTTAATCGGACAGCGCGTTAAAATTCTTCCATACAAACTTTGACACCCCCCAACCGTAGGGTAGGATACTTTTCCGGGATAAAAAGTACCCAGTGTGGTGCCCAGGATATTAAAGAATAATTATACCAAGTTTCATCGTAATCGAACCGGTAGTTTTTGCGTGATACCTGAACAAACAGACAGACAGACAGACAGACAGACAGACAGACAGACAGACAGACAGACAAAAAAAAATTTAATCACACTTTTGGGTTCGGTGTCGGTCTAGTAACACCCCCTGCCATTAATTTTTTTGATATTTTCAATGTACAGAATTTTCACTTCTACAGATTTATTATAAGTATAGATTAATTTCAACTTCGATACCTCCACGCGCTCCTAAGAAAAAGGGTCTTGACATACGGACAGACAGACGGATGGACAAAGAAGTGATCCTATAAGGGTTCCGTTTTGTCCTTTTGAGGTACGGAACCCTAGAAAAAAGGTCACGTTTTCAAGACTCTTTTATTTCCTTTCTAAAAATATACACGAAGAACGAAACTTCGAGCTATACAAATAAAAATAGTCGCTGAACTGTTACGAAATCAAGCAACAAGTGCTTGATTGTTGCATTATGGATCTATCTGAACTTATTTCTGTCCTACTTTAGTGTAGCTAGCCTCGACGAGAATGTTATATACTATCTGATGCCAATGGGGCATTAGATTTGTGTTCGTTTGTTACTCAATCACGAATCAATGAAACAATTTAATTGTACCAGATTAATTTTTGTACATAGTCATAAATTCCAGGTCAAAGTGAAGGTTACATGCACGATTTGAGCCAAAAAACCATGTCAATCAAATTATTTAATTTCGAAAGCAATGCAACCATGCAGCCTGAGGACTGACTAAATGGTTATCTACTATACTGATTAAGAAGGAGACAACTGACTAACGCCCAGATTCTGATTCTGTAACGAAAATTATCGACGCGTCCAAATTAAACGTAAGTCAAGTGATGCGATAATTCATTCAACCAATCACAGCAGGCTACGCGCACTAGACAATTTGTCAATTGCAAATTTTTGTGTCGATTTTCGTTCCAGAAACTGGGCGTAAAGGATGACGTCAATAGGCTGGCAATCTCAACCGGGATACTTAGAATCAGTTTAGTGACCGTGGCCAATCAACTCAGCTTATCGCAGTCCACTGCTGAACATAGGCCTCTCCCTGGCTGCCCATAGCACCCTGTCCTCCGCCTTCAGCCTTCTAAAGGTTGTCGGTCCATCTAACAGAGGTGCGTCCCACGCTATATGTACTTGCCGATACGCGGTCTCCACTTCAGGACTTGTCTGCTGTCGATTTACCGGGGCTAATATGATACTAAAGGAAGCAATATATTTGCTGGGCACATTCAAACAGAGGAGGCGGGATACTGATTCCTAGAAGAAATCCGAAGATATAAACTAAAGGCGAGTATACACTTGAGCATTTTGTCGAGCATTTACATATAATGTAACGTTCTGCCGAATGGTACAATACAAGCAAAAGCTCAATTTGAAAAAGCATTTCAGTGTAATGTGACCTAAAGCATTTCCCTGTAATTCACATTTCTTTCTACCTTGCGTTCATTGTACCGACCTGCCCTCGGCCCGCGCACCTCACTCCCCGTCGCCCGCGCTCGTGCCTTTGCTCGAAAAAATGTTACACCAAAACGTTGGTTTTTTAAATCAGGTTATAACAAAACATCGCATCAGCATCGTGTTCGAAGTTCTGTTACAAGTAAATGCTCTAGTCTATACTCACCTTTACAATACATAATGTTATTGAATCACATGAGTTCTATAATACATAGTAAGCGATCGTTACGTACTCACGTATTAAGAAGCGATGCAAACCCTAGAAATTCTCCACAAAAAAGAGAAAGTGGGGTTTATTAGCGCAATTGTTATTATTATGTAGTAGTAGGCCGTGCAACTTGTCTTTTTGTTTCATTCGCCTGCGCTAGTGCAACTGGTTCCAAATGGAGGTTAACTCAATGTAAATATTTGTGAGAGATTTCATTGTTTTTTCTCTTTGATGTGAGATTTATGATAATTTGGGAAATAAAGAAAAGTAGTTGTAAGTAGGTGAATTGAACATGTGAATTCGTAAATGATGATTATCTCAGAAGGTTAATCAGCGCACCATGCAGGTACCTGACCACATATTTCAGAAGGTCGTTTTGTCACAGCTAATGTTTCCTGTACAACATAAACAACGTTAATCCAGACAGTCTTTGGATTGATGAAGAACCTTTTTGTCTCGAGAATACGCGGTCAACTCATTACTTGGTAGTTTAATGTGAATGTTTATCATTTCCACGATAAGTCAGATAAAAATAAAAGAATACTGTAGAAACCTATGTAAGAATATAACTATCTCTTCCCATTAGAAGATAGTAATAACAAAGGTTCACATAGTAAAAAAAAATGGAGACAAGAATTTTAGTATTTAGACAAAAATGCATAATGATAAACCAACTATTGAGATGGCATGCTGTGGTCGAGCATGTGAAAATTGCTATTGAATCCAGAGAGATACTATAGGTATACCTCTCACTTTCTGAAAGCTGACGTGTCAACACCAGCCTCCCTAAAACTGACTCATAAAATGATGGTGAAGTGATTCAGCTTACTTAATCCTCAATGAATTATTATAATTTAATTAATTATATATAATGATGGTACTAGTAGCTGGGCTATCAGCCTTACCTAGTACCATAATGATAGGAAATACATACTTATGAAGTTCCTATGGTATAAAAATGTGGTTGATATTAACCAGCTATGTCGCTACATTCTTTTCTGATATAACAATACCTACATGCTTACTGCTTGGATAAAATCACAGTATACATACATGACGTCACTAACTATTTAATACTAAAAACGTTGACGCAGAACTGTTATTGTAAGACTTGAAATAAAGCAAACGTTATGCACATAATTTTGAAACGTTATGTTTTAATAATAAACAATAAAGTACTTACGAAAAAAAAAAAAAAAGATTTTATGTTTAATAAATAATCAGTAATGTTCAAGTACATAAGTACGTAACATAAAAGTTGCGCTTACTTAAATAAATACCTTTAAACGCTGTATTTATGTTACTATACTGACATTTCCACTCCTCGTAGCAGTGGGCGTGCGTTGATGTCTTTTGTAGAGCAACTTTGCAATAATTGCATGCTTTGCAAAATACTTGTATTATTACTGTGTAAATACTTGTTATATGACTGCTTAGTGCTTATGTTGTTTTAATTGACATTCAAGTTTTATTACAAATAGACAAAAGACATTATTAGAATTAATAAACAGGTTGTTTTTTTTGGGATGTCTCAGATGATTTCAGATAAAATTTAAAAGTTCCATATTAGTTTTGATAACGCTTTCAGTTTAACCAGAAATCGAAAGCGACTTGTTTTATATGATTAATTAGTTGGTGACTTAAAATCAATATAAGTAACAAAAAGATCTCTTCTACATTCAAAGTTACTCAATGATAAAAGATATCTACAATAGATTCACGTACTGATCTACCGTTACATACGTACATAGGTATAAACCGTTCTGGTACGTAAGCCACATGCTAATCGCACCCCACTTTCTTCCGGTCAAAGCAGTCAAGGTCTGCTCGCAAACCATTTGCGTTTGACAATTTATTAATGGATAATGAAAGTTAGCAATTAACCATTACTAACGACCATGAAATACTTAGGAATGCTTAGAAGTTATTTATATACATAAAAAATATATATAATGGGCATTTATGTACTGTTAGCTACGATCAGGAAATAATAAGTCGGATATAAATATTAAACGAAATTACAAATACGGAAACCAGCTCAAGGATTGTGCACGAAAGTGGCTCAACTCCGTTTTAGGTTGCATTGCGTTATTTCTATAGTTGTGCGTTGACAACTGTAGCAGCAAGAGCGCAATGGACTGATTAATGTGGTTTCTTGAGACTTTCGTCATGCACGATGTTTTATTTTAGAACTTGGTAAAGCTCTGCGTTATTGAATACAAGGCATTTGAAAACGTTAACTGTCATTGTACTATATCAACTGGAACAACAAGCAAACAAAATGTTCGATACTTCGCCTGAGTTTCCTCACACAACACAGCATGACCTATTCTCAGTTTCTCATACATTTCGTGACGAATGTGTCTTGATAAGAGAGAAGACATTTAGATAGTACATGGTGGACCCATAGACAATCTATACTAATATTATAATTATAATAATAAAGAGAGAAAACAAATTTTGTAAGTTTGTGTATATGGGGAGGGTAATCTCCGGAACCACAGGTCCAATTTTTTTTTTTTTTTTCACCGTTTCAAAGGTACATTATTGTAGATGGACATAATCTATATATTATAGAAATATAAACAAAAATAAGTACTTTATAATTGTAATGAAATACTATCTTGAATTTATGTTTATTTGTGTCGAGAACAGAATACCATCCGTCTCCACGTGTAATTATCACCAGTGACGGGTCCCTAGTAGTTTATATTACGAGTATGCAGATCTTTATGTGCATCCGATATGTAACTACACTTTCGCATGACTCTTACTAATAAAATCCAACAATATCCAGCCGCTTGCAAAACTCCCGTCAGACAACTCTCGTATGTAAATAAGTAGGAGCAAAAACGAAAATTCCTTGAACAAACCTTTAATTACGTTTCGTATTGCAAGCGGCCTGCGCAACGCAAAGATTATTATTAATTAGTTAATTGCACTTGGCTAACGTAATAGTGGGCACTATTGCGGAAACCATCAAATTGTTCTTGTTCTAGTGAGAACGACCCTCTAGCAGCGGATGTGAGCGAGGCCTGAACGCTCGGCTTTAGTGTTTGTATACTTACTGGTACTGTTATGAAGCTGTAATTAATTGTGTATGAGAAAATCAATCAATCGATTCGTCCCATCAAAGTTTCACTACTGCTGGGCATAGATAACCTAAGGCTTAAATACTGCAATAGCCTTTTTATGGCTTTGAATTCAAGAGGAGAAAACTTTGATGTGAAAATCCTGTTGCCAGTCCTCTTTGAAGGTTGACTGACAGTTTATAAGAGGAATTCATCAGGATTTTGTTGCATACTTGTAGCTAAATAGAATAAAAAAGAATCTGCACCACATGGAACTAATATAATATAAGTAGAACATCATATTAAGCCCTAATTGTTATAACTATTAGTCTGCCGATTAGTGATGTGAGTCAACCAACAAGATTTATATTAGTTACCAAACTGCGAAAAGACATTACTTTTATATCAATTTACCGAACAAAGTTACGTGAAGATCTGTAGATATGATACCTCACCTTATGTAATGTACGTAAGGTATGAGTTACACAATGTATTAAACCTTTTTATGTAATTTAATTATGTATCACTTCAGCATATCTATTACAGTTGGTATTTAGAGGTCGTTTGTCGACTGGCTAAGGAAATACCGCGTCTTTGTTTCCCATTCTCTATCCCATGCCGCCTACATTCACTTTTGTTTACGAGACAAGCTTGGTACATGCAACATACGGTCCGCAGCTTCGCCAACTTTTTGAATAAATAACACATTATGAATCATATTAGATACGTTCTTTGAACGGTCAGTCTCACTTTACATAAATGTTGTTACGAAACTTTCGAAAGAGAAACCAGTGTATAGTCTCGCGTATGTTAGGACTTGACAGCAGATATCTACAAGAGACGTTTCAGAAATTGGTAGATTTATAAGATACAGTCATGTGTGGTCTTTATGCAAGGAACCCTACAGTCACCCTCGCACACTTTCGCAGCTGATCGTGCTAAAGAGCCTCGAGGGCTGAAAGGTCATATCCATATTATCCATGTCAGAATAAGGCTTAAATATAAGAGTTGTGAACTGAACTTACCGTTGAATGTATCCTGAGAAGATTAGCGTTGTCGTGATCCGTATGTGTACTGTGTATCACTTCACAATGTTGAGGTAAAGCGTGGAGTGCACTCGCGGGACAGCGTCGCTGCGCATGGTTCGCGCGTGCGTTCGGTCGGCGGGCCGCGCGCTCACTGACGGACTGCCTGCTAAACGACCCCTTACTTCACACCAAAGAGGCGGAGTCTCTACTGACTCACCTGAGACGCAGACAACTCACACTGTTTTAAGGGATTTCCCAAAATATTAATAAAAGAGTTTTTTTGCTAGGTTCATGGGTTATAAATACATGATAAATTGTCTCGTAAGCGAAAGAATGCAGGTTGCAATAGACATGGGAGCTTAGGAGCAAAAAAAACAGGTTCACGCTCTAGCTGAGCGGATGGGCTAATGGGGTTGCGGAATCCATCCTAAAAATAAATTTTATCCTTGCATACGATCAAATACGATGTCATTAAGATTCCGGATACGGCTGTAAAACACCCGCTATAAAGAGAATTACCTTTTGTATCAGGTGAGGCAAAGATGAAAAAAAAAAAAAAAAGTTCTCTTAAATTCATAATATATTTTACAAATGTTTTGCATAAAGAAAAATAGAAATAAATAAATGCAAGAATAAATTGTAGCACAGTAATCACTAATAAATTAAAAGAAGTTCCGTTTAAATGCAAATCCGCAGGAATACATCAGATGGTCAATGCAGTGGCGGATTCTACTTTACACAGACTATATACAGTACACAGTTTTATTTTCAAAAATCTTGTTAAAAATAAATTATGTAAGTTTCATATTTGCTAAAAACCCATTCAGAACTGAACACTGCAAGTTTTCGGTGTACGAAATGCACTGCGTTGGATATAGTTGCACTTGTAACACTATTGAAATCACAGTTGGCACAGTTGCAGAAGTCTATGCATGAAGAACATTTTTGTGTTATAATTAATGTAATTTTTAAATATGTTTTGAAATTTAATTTATTTAAGTGCCTTCATAATAGAGAAAAAATACCAAACGCACAATATCGTTACTCGTGTATTTGTGAATAGTATTAAAATTTCCCGCCACTGTATAATCATGTGCTGCATCACGCGTACTGATCGTGGAAGCGCACCGTGGAGCGTCGCGGCGGCGGCGGCGAGTCGTCCACGTCGCTGTCGAGCGCGGGCTCGTAGCCGCGGTTCACGTACGCACCCGCAGTCGATGGACGACCGCTCATGTCATCCAACTAATAAAAACATAATAAACCGTTTGGAATATGAAGATAATGCTGGTTTTCTAAGGTCCTACCTTAGAAAATGATCCAATTTGAATGACGTAAAACCATTCTCACGTTTTAATAAAGTATTACCGTGATTTTGATAAAAAACTCTCGGCGATCATTCTAATTTATACCTTACCTTACCGAGATAAGTGTTACATTGCAATGACTTAATAATGGTTTTACGTTGACCATGAATGGCCTGCCTTTATCTCACTCAACGTAGGCAAACTCGGATACAAGGTGTAATCAAAATAACTTAAAACTTCAGATATATTTTTCAGATTTTGAGTTTTAAGTTGTTTCGATATCAGGTTTTGAGCTATGTCAATTACACTTTGTAGAAGCATTTGTAAAACTAATTTAAAACTCAAGATTAGCAAATATTTCAGCACGCAGATGACAGCCTGAACCGCAAACTGTACGTCAAATGGAACAGCCACACACACAATTAAATGAGGTAACATACTCTACGCCCAATCACTCTTTCTCTGCGCTGTAGACTTGGTCACGCCGCAGACTCGAACGCATACATTCTGTCATCTACGTTGCCCATGCTTTCAATATATCCCAACTAGAAATTAATTAATGTTTTGTGTAGGTATAGGTAGGTACTGATTGTAGATGAACAATATGTAAAAAAAAAGTATGATGAAGTTTATTTTTGTGTTTGAGTCAAATTAGATTAGTTAGTGAAACTCCACAGACGGGGTACCAATATCTAAACATGATAAAACGAAATAAACTACCTTTATTACTCATACCTACTTCAAGTAACTCCTAAAAAATATCAAATCATATATTCTTTTGTTATATGTTTAGATATCGAAACCATCACGTCTGTCGAATTTCGCTAACTAATTTAATTTGGCTCTGTATTGTGTAGATACCTTATGTCAGTGTCTTTGTTTTTACGAAATAACATGGTGTTCTTACTCTTACGGAGCCAGGCGTGTTAAACATGAAGTCGCTCGTGGAATCCCTGGCAGCCTGCAGCTGCGAGCGGCGTCGCTCGGCGCGCACGGAGTCGCGGCGGCTCACGAGCGCGCGCAGCGTGGCGCGCCGCGCCGCCGTGCTGCCGCCCAGCGACGGCAGGCGGGATATCAGGCCTGACGGTAGTACGCACCGTTTAAAGAAAATCCGCAAAGATGCTCAAACTTACGGAAGTGGACAACACAACTTCAAACATTCGTGTAAAGGTCCACTTCCTGCAAAAAGTTAAATACATTCACATATATATTTGAAACAGTTTTTTTTTTGTTGTGATATTGAACTACTTTACAATATACTTTTAAAGCACTAAAAACATTGTGTTTCTACCGTAGTTTTATACTCTGACCCATAAATACTTCATTCTTGTGGCAAGTAAACATTTATATGTGAAACGTAACATAAAATGTAACGTACGGTGAAAAGAACATGCCGTCCAAATATACGTACAGGGTTCAATTAAATTGGGTAGCAAAATTCCGCAGACGTGATAGGTATCAAATATCTATCAAAATAGTTTTTCTCAACTGATACTTCAATAAATTAACAACGATAACAGCGAACGTTGACCTCCCAGAAAAAATATTTTTATTTTATTGTGTTTAGATATCTATACCCATCGCGTCTGCGGACCTTACGGTCTTGCGGTCTGTTTACCTAGCCAATTTAATTTAACCCTGTATGTAATGTCACATGAAATGTAACACACGTTGAAACAAATTCACCTTGTTTTTGTGTCACATTGGCACAGTACTGATACACTGACTGATGCATTCTTACAGATTATTCCTGACGAATGGCTATCAGTAACATAATGTAACAGTCGGTTGTAAACACACGGAATGAGATATAATTAACCTAACCGTAGCCCGGAGACTGCATTCGTGCCCGGTTGCCTCGCCCTGTAATACATGGGACTTGAACATAACTGGCGAAATGTGGGTATGCTATAGGTACACCTCTGCCCAACCCTTCGGGAAAACGAGGCGTGATATTATGTTATGTGTAACTGGAGATATTTATTTTTATTATAACCATAGATGACAGATGATTGAATTACTTGTTGTTTAAGTTATTCGTTCGTCTCCCTTACAACTATCATTACAAGAAATTCATCCGTTTTACTACAAACTTTTTGATATAGGTAGTACATACATGTGGTGAGAAATGGTGCACTCTAACGGCAGAAATTGGCAGTAAAGTTCTATATTCAAATAATGTAAAAGATCGATAAGACAGTATAAAAGGACTTACCTGCATCTCCATTCTGCAGTATAGTCAACCTCCTTTTAAAGTTAGCATCGAGATTGATAACGCTTTGCTTGGTGTCCTTCCCTTTCTCCAGGTTATGTATGGTCTTTCTCCGGGATACGTGCTGGTTGTTGTCGCGTTTGTCCAAATCGTCAGTGTTCAGACGTTGCAGATCTTTGGCTATTATTAATGCGTTAGCCTCTATTATGGCGTTGTCTGACATGTCGTCCGGCTGTTAATAGTATAAATAATGTATTTTGAAATTGGTGAAGGACATACTGTGACATCTGAGAGCTCATTAAAAGGCTTATAAAGGTCATAGCCCACTTACACGACTCTGCTCCAACGCCGCTCTCACCCAACACCGCCCTAAACTAAAACGACTGCTAGCGGTCCACTCGTCGACAGCTAGCAGACGCCCAGCTGTCCACGCATCGACAGGATCGCTCGTCTACCGACTGAGCGGCGCTGGCGCACGGTTACACGGTAGCAGCACATATTTACTCTAAGGAGGGTAGCAGTCAGCGCGCGGACACCACGCCGAGGGCTCGTCTACAATGTGTGGCCAGCGACGCGTCAACTACCGAGTAGTCTGATGGCGGGAAGTTTGCTGACACCGAGCTGTCGGCTAATTTATGTTGTCAATATAAACTATATCGCAAGGCCACGACTTAAAGCCCATATTTGAATGATATTTTACTAGTCGGGTGGTAGCAGAGTCGTGTAAGTGGGCTATGACATTTAGTCATTTCGATCTATCAGGGCCCCGTTTAATAAAGCTGACAATTTGACATATATGTCAAACCATGACAAAATTTGACTGTGTTTTTTTGACCTATGTCGAGTTTTATTAAACGCGATTTTAAATTACAAATATTTCAGGACTTCACCTGTCGATTTTTGAAATATTTGTCACTTTTATTAAACAGCCTAAGCGCGACAATTCTACAAATTTGTCGAATATGTCGAATTGTCAGCTTTATTCAACAGGGGCCAGGTCGAACAATGTTGTCAAAGACGAGACTTACACTGCGATAATTGAGTCCAGACTATAATTTAACTTATCACGTCGTAAAACATCTTCATTACCTCGATAACAGAAATCAGGTTTTAATTTCGTACTAACCTTTTTAGTACAGTACAAGTTGAGATGCGTGGTAGAAAGAACGTGTGAGAGTGTGCCAAGTCGATGGAACAGCATCGCGGTAAACTGGACGATGATGATGGTCCCGAAGAATATGAGGAAGACCGACCCGATCGGCTCCAGCCTCAGGTATTCTTGATTTATAACGAACTGACGAGGGAAAATAAGGTTAAAATTAGACCCATCTCCCACTGTGTCGGGACGGTAGATTGTCGTCCTGTTCAAAATAACGTAGTTTCGATAATTAAATGGCGCTAATGACATATTAAACTATGAAACGATCAAATGTTGTCCGCAATAAATGTAATTTGCTATTTGTAACTAAAATTGTGCAATCTATCGAAAGATACTTTTTACACAGTCGGTTTTTATTATTTATGGTTTTGGACACACAGGCTACACAGGGTGTTGTAAGATTTTCGATAATTTTGTAAACGAAACCCTTGCGTGCCGCCTGTAATAATTAAACATGTAGTGATTTCGTAACCGTGAGCAGGAGAATTGATTAATTTAGAGATTGTTGTCTATAACGAGTCTTGCTTTACGCAGGTAGCACACGTTTTGTAACATAGAACGCCGAAATTGCGAATCGGACGTATGGTTTGCTCAAAAATGCACCGCGATGTCATTTGTTCAATAGACGTTTCACGTGTTCAATAGAGGTTTTCAGATCTATATATTAAATATATTTTTAATCTAAAAATAAAAAGTTCCTTTGCAAAAAAAAATGCTACAATAACAAATGATTAAAACATATTTTTATTAACAAATGACTCAGAGCCAGGCGTGTTATTAATAATTTATTTGTGTAATTTTAATTTTATTTAGTTAATTGTTATTATATTTGAATGTGTAATTATTATGATCTTGAATAGGATTGAAATAAATGATTTGAATTTGAATTTTGAATTTGAATTAAAGTTTAGAGATATGTATATTTAAATATTAACAAAGAAACATACCAGATTGAGATCTTCATCATACTCGATGCTGGACTCCTGTCCGAGTGGCCATTTGAAGTGCAGCTGGTCCTGGTTCGTTTGCAGTATGAAGATGACCAGCACGAACAGCGTGTTCACCATCAGGAAAGCAAACACCATCTTGTCACGTAGGTTCTTCAAGTCAGTTTTGATACGATTCTGAGAAAAGGGTGATAAAGTATTACTACAGATTTATTAACGGGTGTAAAAAGACCTATCAGCGAACCGTATATCACATTTTGTTCCCGTCACGGCAATGCAAATGTTATTTCTTTAAAATAAAAAAATATAACTGCACGAGGCGGTCTTAATGGGCAGGCATTTCGGCTTTAAGACCGGCACCGCATCACTAGGCGGCACGATGCGGCATGGCACGGGAAAGCATTAACATTTATATAGCCGCCTTCCGCTGCATGCTCAACTCTCTGTGACTATTTCAACGAAATATTGAAGTGCTAAGGGTATGAAAATAAGATTCAAAATCATTTCCTCTTTCGAAATCCTTTGTCTTACCATACCGCTCAGTATCTATCTTCCCGACCAAATTACGGTCACGACGGTCAATCTCAACGGAAACCAGCCAAGCACGCAGCAGATATTATAGTATACAAGTGTATACACAAGTTCACTCTCAGTTCACTCACATAGTCCGACTGCTTTAGAGATACGGAGGGGTTTCCCCATAATAAATACATACCAATTCTTCTGGATTCTCATCAATGGGAAACAAGTAGGTGTCAATGAGGTCCTTCCAGAAGTCGGTCTCCGCTGTAGTGAGGAAGTCGACCTCTCCTTTCTGAAGGTTCACGTCTTCTATCCAGTAAGGGTTGATCAAGTCGTCACGCTCTTCCTGTAACATGAAAATATTTTCATGTTGAACATATTTTATTTTAATTGGTGACAATTTATTAACATTTAAAAAAAAATGCTGTTTTAATATTGTTTAGTAACTTAGAAAATATAAATACTTAGTAGATTGTTTGCCTAAGGAGCAAATATCTATTTTAAAGGCGAACGTGTTTCTTTGAATCCAGAGCGCAGCGAGGGCTCTTTTTTTTAATTTGTCTCGCTCGCGGTTTACTTCATCATACAGCCTGCATTATTTGTTCATAAAATGTTCGTGATTGTTCTTTTTGGTGATTGGAACTTTTACTTACAATATCCACATTCCAAATTCCACTCAATTGCAATCAAAAATTTTGGTCCCTTATTACGAAGAATAAACTAGCTCTTTTTTAATAAATGTGATAAAAACATTCATCTGGTGTTTTCACCAGATAGTGCGGTTTAAAATAATAGGAACCTTGCATAGAAATATTTTTTTATTTACCCTGGGTATATCGGTGGAAACCTCGCTATCTTCGTACTCGGGCACCCTGGCGAGAGGATCCAAGGACTGGCGTCGCAGCACCGCTGCTGATGAGCGGCGACGATTCAATGGCTCCACTTCTTCAGGTGCACCGCTAAGGACAAGTATTAAGTCAACATAAAATATGAATAGGTTCCAGCATGAGCTACTAGCAGACTAAAGATACTTAGGTGTCGAATTAAATTCTCCTTCAAAGTTCCTTAAATATAAATTAACCGGCTGGGCATACTATTGGACTATTTCACTTCTATACTTAGGCAAAACGGTTAAAAAATCATACTTTACTCAGTCTACTTTTTTAATAGACTTTGTAGTGAAATGATTAAATTATGAATTATTTAAACTAGGACAGAACGTCTGTGGGGTCAGCTAGTACATAAAAAATACCTACAGCGAATCCAATCTCTTCTCAATCTTCTCGATAGCGTTTGCGATCTGTAGCAGATGCAGGTCGTCCTTGTGGTCGTTGGGGTTGGTGCAGCACATGCAGCGGAACAAGCCGGCCACGCTGCACTCGGCCGAGCCACTCGTCTCCTCGCCCTTGCCGAACCACTTCTTTATATTCTGGTTATCCATGTTCTTCTTAGCCTCCACAGCTTCTTGTTTTTCCATTGCAAGTTCCTATTAATAAAGATTGATGAGATTTGTACCCAAAAAATGCTATCGCTTATATTATATGACTTTCAATTTCCTCTTCTTTTTTATCCTATTGTAAAATACTACAGTGAAGAAATAATTAAAACTTACATGTTAATAAAAGTACACATTCGATATTAGCACCGACCGGTATTATACGCATTATTGCAAAAAATCCGCTAAAATTGTTAGCCGTTATTTTAAAATAATGAAAACAGAAACGAACTTACCGCGCGCGTTTTCTTTTGCGCCACTTCCCTAGTTCCCCACGACACATTGTTCAAGTTACACAGCGAGTATATAATCAACAACATGTACATACTGGGGATAGTTATATAGTAAACAGCTATGTACAGTAAGCATATTAATTCCTGGGGATGTAGCACGGCCGTGATGAAGAAAGAGCCGAATATCAGAATTGTGAACATGCTGGATGGAGCCAGCCAGCCGTCTTGTACAATCTGGAGAATGATCCCCACAATAACGAACATCATCACCATGGCGTATAAGCATGTTATCAGGTTGGCCAGTAGAAGCTGAAAATCAAAGAGTGTTATTTTTTTATACATCTTATATAAAGGCGTTCCACACCTGCGCTCGCGCACGAACAGTGCGGTTCCCGTGCATCTTAGGAATATTGTATGGACATGTTCGCGACTAGTTCGCGTGCAAGAGACAGTCAAAACACACATTCGCGAACACATTCGCGAACACATCGCGTGCATGCCGTGCAGTAACTATGCTACCTCGGATGTGCTCAGTAGTTCGACACCGTGCGAGGCACGTAGTGTGCACGGTTCAACAGCGGCAGCTTCAATTGTGCAGGTGTGCATCCTTGCACGCGAACCGTTCGTCACATGGGCGCGTGCGTAGAATGTGACGCATCCATAGCCATTCGACGCGCCTAACGTGCACGGTTCGTGCGCGTGCGCTGCACATGCGCTGGTGTGGACCCGCCTTTACATTATAATATTATTACTATTACTATGCCCAAACTAGGAATTTCGGGTATCGTGTGTGCGTTTTATATTTTAAACGGATAAATAATAATTGGCGAAATGTGGTTGTACTAATAGGTATGTGCACCTGTGCATAGCCCGGGAAAAACAGGCGTGATGTTATGTTATTTATGTTACATTATTTTAATACAATAAGGCACTCTTACCTGAGTTTCAGACTTGCAAGTCATACAGACGATGATGAAAATAACAATAGGCACCAAGTTGAAAATCATAGCATGCATGTTACTGATCTGAGTTATTGCGTTCAACGCGCCCACCATCATCAGGAAGATAGTCCCCGGACCGAGCACCGAACCGAACATCAACAGGAACTGAAAATATTATAATTATGTTCCTAAATAGATCTGTAAATGATTGTGTGAAAACTACATCAAAATCCATCAAGCTAAACAACACAAGCAAACGATTTTGTTTCATACTATTTAAAGATAAATATAACTAATGACTATTAAAATATACACACCTGATACCAAATATATAGCGTGGAAATATTATCATTAATGCTAACAGTCCTTTTGGAGTCTGCTAGTAAGTCGAAGATATTGGCCATAGTAGAGGGCACCCAACGTCTGCGCTGGTTGAAGAACTCGTCGAAATGTTCGGGACAGTGCGTGTACGCATCAGATGCGGCGGAGTATTCTACGCGATAGCCTCGCTGCAGCAGCAGGGTGCATAGCCAACGATCCTCACCTGTATGTCGGTAAATTACTGTGTAGGTTTCTATGTTCATAAAATTCACTATATTGCACGATTTTTCTACTATGAATAATGTACTATTTTTATGTGCCCTCTTTAGGAAACAAAAATAAATAGTTTGTTTACTGTTTTGTTTTGATACTGGGCAGCTTAGAGAATATAACACTGGAGAAGTCTTACAAACACTTCCCCCTCTGTAAAAAGTACAAGAACAAATGTTCTAGCTAGTATGTTCATAAAAACTACTTTAAAATCGATTCTAACGAAGGCCAGGCATTTTCACTGAGCTCCACGCGGAGCTCAGTGAAAATGCCTGGCTGTGCTATTAAATCTTGTAAAAAGCATTCAAATACTTCAAACGTACATAAAGAACTGAATAACCTTCCATAGGTAATTATTTTTTTATAATATTTAGTCATGTTTTTATTGAAATAATTCAAAATCCTAACCTCATTTGATTTTTCATTCGATTCTACATAAAACAGGGCATGAATCGAGTATTTTCCTGAGATTGCTTTTGTGACGTCACCGAGTATCGCTACACCTCGTTTTTATGTTCATAAAGATCAAAATATATTTAAAACTAGCAGCGCCCCGCGGTTTCACCCGCATAAGTCTCGATCCCGTGGGAATATCAGGATAAAGAGTATCCTATGTGTTAATCCAGGTAATAAACTATATGTGTGCCAAATTTCATTCAAATCCGTTCAGTCGTTTTTGCGTGAAAGAATAACAAACATCCATCCATCCATCCTCACAAACCTTCGCATTTATAATATTAATAGTAGGATAATATACCTACGTCAAATCAGCCAAATGTACATGCATTTGACATGCGATTATGTCTTTTAGTAAAAATGTTAGTGAGAGGTAGAGTTGAGGTCATGTTTGAACCCAAAATTGACATTTCGATAATTTCTTAATAAGAATTCATTCTGCCTAGCCTTTTCCCAATCATGTTGGGGTCGGCTTCCAGTCTAACCGGATGCAGCTGAATACCAGTATTTTACATGGAGCGACTGCCTATCTGACCTCCACAACCCAGTAACTGGGTAATACTATACCCCTTGGTAAGACTGGTTGTCAGACTTTCGGGCTTCTGACGACTCGTAACGACTGTCAAAGATCCACGAATGACAGCCGGGACCAACGGCTTAACGTGCTTTCCGAAGCACGGAGGAGTCTCGGTATGTAAAGATGGTCACCCATCCACGGACCAACCCTGGCAAGCGCAGCTTAACCTGATAGATCGACCCGTGCGGCCGATTCTTATTATTTCTTAATAAGAATTAGTACCTAATTATTTTATTTTTTATTGTTCAAGTTTTAAATTTCCATTCCAACGGTCTTATAAAGTTTTTTTTTTTATTCGTCAAATTTACTCAGTTTCAGTTTATAATATGTAGCAATATTGTTAAAAAATAAATGTCTTTTTTTATAATATAAAAGAATATTTGTCATAACTTTACTACTTTTTATACACGAATTCTTTTTATAGTTTCTTCTTCAGCATGTCAAAATTGATTGAAAATTGTTATAAATCAATGTTAGAAAACATTTTTTTTTTTTTTTTTTTGTGATATTTGTAACTTATCTTGATGCCTGAGAGTAGTATCCCAGGAGAAGCTGCTGAGAGTAAGGAGCAGCAAATTCTGTTCATCATGAATCAGAATCTCAGAAAACCTCTAGTCATCACAGCATATTTAATTATTAAAATAATGCAGATCTAAAAGTAACTCTTATTACAAAACAAAACGTGCATCTAAATCTTCGAAACGGTTTCACGTTTTCTATAAGTACCAAATAGATTAAAAATACCGCTGCATTCATTGACTTTAATAGATTGAGGGAAACTAACCAATGTAAGACTATACCATACCTTGATCATATTGCACGTAATGCCGAGCCTCGTGCGAAGTCAGTGTGTATTTCTTCATGACGTTATCGTCCATCAAAGCCTTTCCTCTGAAGAGAGAGAAGCATCCGGGACTACAGAGTACGCAGCCAATCATGTGTTCAGTCGCCTTTTGCAGCCAATGACCGATAGCGTACTCGAACATTTGATACCACGCCATGAAGCCTGGAACATTCGTTTTTTATAAGAGCAAGCAGGAGAGAAGATCAGGAAGCTCGAACTTTGAAAAAGTTTTACACTTTTTCAGTGTGTGTTGAACCACAAAGTATGAAAAAAGCGTGCTGTGAGGAGCACACACACAATCTCTAGACTCAAGAACTAAAAAGGAGCTCTTCAAAATACCAGTGGATAGGTAAGGGTCAAAGTAAAGTTATCACCGAAAATGTGGAACAGAATCTCATGAAAAGCGATGACGATTTTGCTAATGTCTGTTAAAAATATTTCAAAACATGACTACTAGGAACACCTACCAGAGCCCACAGGATGGATACGTCCGCACGCCGCCCCCAAGTTCTTATCCTTCTTCATCAGATCGATTAGTAACGTGACAGCTATGGGCTTGAAGTCGATGTCGCCGTCCAGAGCCAACAAGTATGTGTTCTCGGCTATCACCTCCTTGCGGTCCACGGAAATCGGCAGGTCCATCAGACGGTGACCCAGGAAGTAGTACATGTACATCACCTGTACAGGAGCAAGCAATTTGGCTGTGTGACTAAACAGAAAGGTTATTTTCACTCCCACACATCAAATTCATTGCTGCTCCTTACTCTGAGCAGCTTCAATTCATTTTTTTGGGTGGGATACTATCAAATATCTTCTCCGGCTCTGGGCGGAGCGGGAGGGCGTGTCAGACTCTTACTGACTAAAACCCACCCGTGTTCCTTCAGTTGCCTGTGTGGCCACGGTATCCCTTTCGGACTTTCCCGCAACCCCGGCAGGCATCGGCCCTAGCGGACCCCGGCATTGCTGCTGACATCTCTTTGAGGCGCGTGTGGAACACAACGCGCCGTGGACCCGGGCCTGGTTCTTATCGGTGGCGAGCTACCCATTGCTCACCGCCCGCAAGCCCACGCCTACGGTGGCCAGGAATCGGCCTGGGATTCCCGACCGACGACGCCCAGGGCGTCCCCTGCGGTGACTAGGGGCATGCGGGCGCGAAATTTGCCTCTCCCTCACGCGCTCCGCCTCCTCCGTCACGAGCATTACTGCTTCGCAGAAGGACGTGACGGCTGCCCATGCCCTCACGCTCGGCACCTGGCATGCTTTTTTATTTTCCTTTTAATTTTTCATACAAAATAATTCGACAAAATAGATATTTAAAAAAAAAACTATTAATTAAGGCTATTCTGTCCATAAAAAAATCGGCGTCGCATTTTCTTAGCTTTAAATACGAATGATTGGTTTGAATAAAAATGATTAACTCGTACTTATCAATGAAACTTAGACAAACACACACACACACACACCCCCCCACACACATCACACACGTCATCATCATCATCTTATATACACGACGAGAGTCTATCGTGGACAATAATAGACGTGGATGTTATCTTCGAAACTATGTATTTTTGGAATAGTTGCTCTAGGACTTTTTGTATAGATTTACTTATAGCATATTACTTTAGAGTTATGGGACATCAAAAGGAACACGTTTTATATCGGAGTTAAAAGGAAAACTGTCACAGCTAAGTAGGCTTTACAAGTTAACAAGTAATATGATTTGATTTGAGGATAATGAATCTTGTGTTAGTCTATCAATTCCTCGTACTAGCTAGACAATAAATCAAAGCCGAATGTTTAAATCTATCAATCGGCAATGATTAGATACGATACCATTCAAGTAGATGAAGTTCACAAACTAATTCTAAGTGTAGTTGTAATCATAACTATAAATGAATGTAAAAATTTGACCAATACGAAGGTGTGCAAATATCTGCAATTTCGGTTGTTTGTACAAAACTTATGTTAAGTATTTAATTTTTTTATTTATTAATTATGCGAAGGTTGATTCAAAAACTAATTCGCTTCCATAAATTTCCAACCGGTTTATTCTTAATCTTCCCGGATCTAATAATTATGATCGATAAGTTTATACATACTCATGCTCCACGGAGGAAATAAATAACAAAAATATCTGCAGTCGAAACATTCCATTATCACGATAACTTATCATATCCTAATTATTTATGACTAATATATAATTTTTCAAGAACAATAAAAAGTGAAATTCAGTAGCTTATTACCTGAGACCATCTTTTCCTGTGTCTTATTTTGGACTTGTCTTTGAGGTGGCATATCATTTTGTTTTTTCCTGGTAGTGTCCAAACTAGGCGGCCTCCGTACGGAGCGGGGTATTTTTTCGGCGGTCTTAGTCTTACGTTTGTGAGATGGACCTCTGAGGCAGCCTCGTCGATGGTATCTATGAGGCACGTCACGAAACGATTCACCTGCGAATCTTCTGAGCTGTGGTCCGATACTTCAAACGCGTCATCCATGAAAATGTGCACTGTAATCAAAATCAAAATCAAAAGTCATTTATTCAAATTAGGCTGAGAATCAGCACTTTTTGAACGTCAAATAACGTTAATGGTTGAAGTATGATAGAGCCAAGTATGCATCTCTCATTCAAATTACTGAGGTATATTTTTGCCAACTGCCGAATAGGAAAAAGATTTTAAGACGGCAAAACGATGTTGTTATTTTTGAGTAGGTACATTGATACCGTTGGGCTATAGTTGTTTACTTTGCTACATACCTTCCAGTTCATAGTAGTCAGGATCAACAATCCCCAAATACTTCTGCGCCACGCGACGCGCGCTCTGATCTTCGTCCATACGGAAAATAGATTTCAAGAACTCAACCATTTCTTCTTTTGTTTCATGCCACATTGTTGCACACACGTAGATCCTAGTTACGACAAAGAAAAAGGTTAGTTGCAATTTTTTGCAAAGCAGTGATATAATTCTCCGGACCTTCACAAATATGTAACATTTACCTTGTGATGTTGTCAGATGGCTTGATGTCTTGTTTTGACGCTTTATCTCCGCTAAGCATAGACGCGTCATCTCCATCTTTGACATCCTAAAATACAAGTTAGAAACGGGGCTAATAAATTCAGTCATCTTTCTGTAACTAGGCTTAAGAGGCCGTAAACGAAATTTTGCCGATTACGCTGATTAACGTGATTTTACAGACGTGATTTTACAGTTTAAATACTGAATTTCTATAAGTTTTAAAGCAGAACATGTAAGATATTACAATTATGGTCTAATGGTCTATGGTCAATGAATGAACTACCTTCTTATTTTATTATTTTACTGTTTTGTGAGCTTTTGCTGTAAAAGGTGTAGAATATCACATATTTACGAATCATTTTGACGTCTAAACAGTATGAAAAAATTAAATTGTGAAAGTCTATACAATGTATTCATCACTTTTTATCACTTTCATATTAAAGTTTTGAAAAAAACTCAAAAACGAAAAACTTAAAAATATTTAACTCAGTAAAATTTTAGAGACAATGGGTAAAGAATTGCTTTTGATTTCGGCTACTTAGAAATCTCGTTCATAAAATTAAAACAACAGAAATAAACTTCAGTTCAAAATCAATCTATATCAGGAAATAAACATGCAGAAAATAATCTTTTAATACAGCCTAAATCTCATCAAAATTAAATAATAAAAAAGTAGCCCATTCATTATCATAATTCAAATGATTTTTTCATGTTGTGCAATAAAACTTATGGAAATAATTAAATATAGAATTAACAGTAAAATCACGTAAATCAACGAAATCGGCATTTTTTTTTTGTATACAGCCTTAATGTATCATCATCAAAAGTAAAACCATCACCTCTAGTGCTATATCATTATCTTCATCCTTAGTTCTGTTCAGGAGCATGGACTGGTCAATGATGGGGCTGCAATACCACGGCTTGGAGAACAGTTTGTCTGTGGCTGCGAGTCGTTCACAGCGCGGTTTCCACGCGTGAGCAGTCACCCACGCTTGGGAGACGAGCCACAGCAACCATATCCACGACATTTGCTCCACTATGAAGTCTTTCAGGAAGTAAACTGCGGAAAAAATATAGAATTAAACTTTTTTTTCGGTCTTCGGAATTCGGTCAACGAAACCTCAAAACTTTATCAAAATACGATGGTAGGTGCACTCGCCAAGGAGTGACTACACATATGAAAATTAACAACTTTTACTATTGCAGCTTGCATAGTAAAAGTCACACCGGAGATATATTTAAATATGAAAAAAATCTCATCAGTTGTTTGCTACCTACGCGATCAAACTGTACAGAACAGCCGATTTATTTTTCATATTTCAGAGTTGCTCCCGTGGTAAAAGTTGTTCATTTTTATGAACTACACTCCTTTAAAGTATGTCCCTGGTTTCACCCACCCAATACCCAGTGCAAGTGCGGTGCTTCTGATCAGACCATGCCCCACTTGCTGGACTGTCCAAGTGCCCGTTCACCTGCAACTCGGATGACCTAAAGAATGCCACTAATGGCGCGATCAGTGTGGCCACCGACTGGGCTCAATAAATATAAAAACATCGAAGAAGAGTAATATCGATTATCGACAAGAAAAGAAGAAGAACATCTTAACACCCTGTATAGTTTATAACTATTCAAATTAATTAAGAAATGTGATTGAATTGCTCAACTTACCCCGTGGAATCTCGAAGAACAAATAATCAGGTATAGTTCGATAAAATGCACACGGATCCGCATTCCTCATTCCGCATAAAACAATTAGCAGGTTAACAGTGACTGGTCCAACGAGGCTTAATGCAAATGTAAAACTGAAGTTTTGTATGAGGATCTTGCAGGCGGTTTTACTAGCAGCAAAGCAGACGTATGCGGCCACGAGCTGGATGAGTACCACCCATAGTGGGGTAGCCCATGCCGCTGGTATTTCGTATACTTTTCCCATTACTGCGTAACCTACAAAACCTTGAAATTCATCTTGAATTGCTTGAACCTGTTTTAAGAAAAAATAGAACATAGAATGGAGAAAGGTAGCAAATAGGTCTCCAACTTTAAGCATAGTACCATCAATTTCCTGATCAATAAGCGAAAAATATATTTAAAAAAAAAAAAAATATACAGTGTGAGTCTTCATAATGTGCACATATCGAAATGAGGGATTCTATGCTTAATTTGACAAACGGAAAAAATATTTTAAAAAATCTATTTTAATTTTTTTTCTTTATTTTGTATTTTTTACCCCAATGTAAAAAAACGGTGTAACTTTTAAATGATCTATCGCGATGAAACAAACTCAACTCCATAATGATTGGTAGTAATTAAGTGTTCTTATAAAATGAAAATTGTGGGAAAAACCCCTCCCAATTAAACCCAAAAAACCCTCAATTGAAAATAAACAGGTATTTCGTCCAAAAATCTGTTTTTTTAATCAATTTTTACAATAATCGTAAAAAAAATCAAAAATACGAATTTTTTGAAATAAAAAAAAATGGAAAAAAAAATGTATTTAGATTTTATTTTTTCTTTTTTCCGTCGATAATATTAAGCATAGATTCCCCCATTTCGATATGTGCACATTATGAAGACTCACACGGTATATGTATATAAAAAAATTTAAAAAAAAAAACTGACTCTCCTTACCTGATTAGCGGTGTAAAGTCGATCGCCAAAACCGCTGCTTACTTTCGTGAAGAAAGCGAGTGGGTCGTCTTCTTGGGTGTATAAGGATATCAATATACAGCACATGAATATGAAGATCTTCCATATTGACACCACTCTATGCGAGTAATAACGACCCCTTTTGAGACCGTCGCGGAGATCTTGCAAAGGTCGAAGGACTGTAATAAATAAGTATAGGTAGGCACTTAAAATGTAGTTTCAAGAGGACAGAGATTACCTATACTCATTCTAGCAAATGGTGTTAAGCTGTTTTGAAATAAGTATTGAGTGATATGGTTAAGTGTCCGCATCAAATGAGATTAAGATATGAAAGTGTAAGTAAAATCTAGGTTCTTATTACATTTCCCATTAGCCTTTCATTGAGAAAAATCGTAACTAATCGTAACTTCAAGAATAGATTCCGATAATGAAAATGACAGTATCCATTATCCATGGTCACATGTAATAGATCAGTATAAATATATATAAGACGCATTGTTTACCTGACCATTGTTTTCCTGAGCAGCCGACGAAGTTTTCCCACCAGCCGAGTGAAATCAACACGCATGCTAGCGGAATGCTCCACAAAACATCATCGCCTTTTAGGAGAGGCCAAACAACGAATGCAGTAGCTTGAGCAGAAACAGCAAGTACATCTAAGATTATTTTGTAGATGTATCGAGGCTCAGTGCTATCCCTAGAGAGGGCATTCAGAACCCCTGGCACGAAGCACATCGCGTTCATTAACATTACTCCTTTCACGACATCTAGCTCCGGTAGAATTAGTAGCACGAGTAACGCAACTCCAATTGTGTGCAGTGTTTCGATTATTAAGGACTGAAATAATTGATTGACGTTAATGAACATAACATAACATCACGCCTGTATTACCCGAATGGTTAGCCAGAGATGTACCTACATTTCGCCAGTTATGTTTACGTCCCATGTTATAGGGCGAGCCTATTGCCATTAACCGGGCGCAAATCCAGACTCCGGGCTGCTACTGAGCAATCCAAAAGGAAAAACCCAATAACACTTTGCCCGACCCAGGAATGGAACCCAGGACCTCAAGCTCAGCAGTAACGCTTGCGACCACACACAGGGCACACGACCAACGAGGCAGTCAATAATAGTTGTCCCATAAAAAGGTTCTAAATAATTATTTGACAAAAACGCGTGTGGAGTGTCAGGTTTTCAGGACAGGTCCTACTTACTTATGAAAAAATGTGGTTGAGTTGGATCAGACTACGATTATATTCTAGACATATTTTAAAACTGGCAAAATGTGGGTTAGGCAGAGATGTATCTATAGTACAGTTACACCTCTTAGGGAAACACAGGCGTGATGTAATGTTATGTTATATTTCACAAATTGATCAAAATGCGAAAAGCCGTAGGTATTGTATTTCTTGAATAAATCCTTAGCTGTCGGCAAGCCGGTAAAACCCTAGTATAAGCGACACACGTGGCTCAGGGTAGCATGGCACAGAAGAGATGGTAATGATAACTATGTACATGTCATTCACTTTATTGTTTTAGATAATATTGATTCTTTGTGTTTTGAAACAGAAATAAAACTGATATCATTGTTGGCGTATGTTATCTTATCTGCTAATAAATATTTAATTAAAAGAATGTCAATACGATTCTGGTTTATTGACTACAGGGTGAAATTCGGTTCAAGGGATTATGGATTTGCCACACTTATAAAAGCTAATCGTGCTGATAGATTAGTAGAAACGAGTTCGGGGAATCACCTCATTCTGTTATCATTAAATGCCCATATGTTGCTCTTAATATTCCTGCTGTTGAACCTCTCTGTTTGGGTATTTTTACTAAAAAAGACTTAAATATACTCTGTCAGAGACATCGTCAATTAAGACGTTATCGTCAGTTTCGAATTCTTGCCCAAATAATAAGTAAATAAAATTTATAAAAAAACGTATTTACGACTTTGTGCCTTACCAATAAAAACTGTACAAACGTAGGTTTCCCAGCTGTCTTGAAGAAGCATATTCGGAGTGATCTTAAAAATATGCCCAGCTCTGGTATGCTGAATGCGATGAAAGCTGCCCACAGCCATGTTACTCGTTCTTCCAACGAGTGGACTGTTATGAACTGCTGATCGAGCGCTGGTCATACGAAATTCATAGGTCATATGAAACAAAAGAATTAGTTACGTAAACACTCGAACGATCATTCGGATAATTAGTTACAAGGAAGGGTATAACACTCACCTAAAGCTTTATTACAATGACTTATATGTTTGCCCTTTTTCAGTTGTGATGTGATGAAAAGCAGAGTCCCCTTAGATATTACAGCGGATCCAAGCACAACGGTAAATATGAAGATATACGATAGAAATTTAAGGATCTTGACACAGGTGTCTATGCAGGCAGTGGATTCCATAGACCCACTCTCCTTCTTCACGGGAAGCTCCCGGAACAAATTCCATCCTTTCGTCTCTTGAGCTGTTCTTTGTCTGAAGAAATTGTTTGCGAATTACTTCTGCTGTTGTTGCATTTGAGGCGTAATAGGTATTTAAAAAAAAGACATTTCTATACCTTCAGCTAATTTGGAAATCTGTTTGTCTGTGAGTGTGTTCGGAATGTAACTGGATTGTGTATTAACAATAAGTATACCTACTACATAATCTCTCTCAAATCTACAGTCCTACAGTGAGACTGAAATTAATCCTTTGTTAAAGGTTCTGTTGATCGATATAACAGCGTTGCACGTTGTTATTATCATTAACGAGTGCAACTTGCAGTCAAAACCACTTGATGAAATCTCAAACGGCTACAATCATGACGTCAACGTTGATATGAATGTCATTTAGGCACGTTACTGAACTTGTAACTACATTATGTGGTGCAATTTTGGGGATTGGGTAGTGTCTGTCAACGGAAAAATGCGTAACACAATAAAAATACATACACCTCCAAGAAGTTGACTGTGCCTACCAACAAATCAGAGTACTCAAACGCCACTTAACTTTAAGCGTTCTTGCAAGTGTTTTAGTCTGTACAATACACCTTAAAGTGACAGAGGCAGCATAGACTTAACGGCGACCTGAAATGTTTATTTGAGCATTCGACCGTTTGAATTCTAAGTATCTCTAAGTTATCTTAGTACTACTACCTAAACTAAACTACGCAATAATAAGAGTATTTACCCTAAATCGTCGATGTCATCATACAGCGGAGTATACTCCGACTCATCTTCACTGTCATCTCCCAAACCCGTGAATCCAGGAGTCTTTGGCTTCGTCGCCATTCGATATTTATCTGAAAGAATTATCGGTACTTTTCATAACTCGACAGGTATGAACATATTATAATAGGTTCAGATATAGGTAGGAAATTGCCCTAAATCTTTGTTGACTAAAACAAAATAATCGATTTGCCGTAGAACCGGTGACCGTGGGGGACTTGGGGTAGACGTGTTCTTGAGTCCACTCAAGAACACGTCTACCCCAAGTCCCCATGCAACCACGAATCGGCATTCGCAACGTTGCCTTAGGTAGAGCGACGATCTTCGCAGGGTGACAGATTAAGAGTTGAACATTTTAGTCCTATCTACTACTACTATCACGTATTGGCACCTAGTATAGCAGCAGCAGCAGTAGTTGTTTACTAGATGACGTGTTTTTCAAAAATAAATAACTTAGGAAAAAAAACTTACCTCAAACAATTATTTTTAGACACACATATTCACTAACACAATTTGTCACTATCAGAGCTATATCTCAACTAATTCTTTCTCATAAACAATAACAGAATATTTGTATTATCACCGGAAACTTGTCAAAGTAAATGAGGATATGGTAAAGACACTGAGTCGTACTGGCCCGTTTAAACATAATCCTCATATCACACGGCCGTCATTACGATATCGCGGCTGATTAGGAACATTATCGAAAATCGTAGATCAATCGCGCTTTGATTTAAATTATTATCAAATTATACGATCATACTTTACATTACTAACCAATGACTGCAATCTGAAGTCATCACTATGTTTTTACACAATCATTTTGAGTGCCTGCATAAAAATGTACACTTAGGTATATGTACTTATAACATGGTGGGAAATACTGAGGTATATCTTTTTCCTGCATGGCATAAGAACATTCGTGGATGATCTATCGATACCGATACTGTCCATATCGAGAGCTGACACTTAACATTTACAACAAGTACTCTTATTGGTGTATTTTAGTTTACAAACGACCATTTTGCACGGCTTCAGAAATGATAACGAAATCAATGATTAAAATAATCTATGTACTTTTAGTAGGTCCAAAGGAAACAATATCAGACGCGTCACAATCATAAGTTTATTATCCTAATTAAAATAAATATTGTAAATAATAGGTAGAAAATATTAAAAATAAAGAGAACCTAAATCTATTAATACATTATTTATACTCTTAAATACAGACGACACAAAATTCGAGAATGAAACTTAATCAAACACTACTCAAGTACTCATTTAATCTTAATAAAATTGAATACACTATGTTGCAATATGTTCGAGCACGTCTTGTCTTCGTTTTTGGAAAAACTTACATTTTTGAAAGGGTTTCATTAATTGGAATATGTTGCTGGCTTCCAATTCCGGACTGAAGGAGAAACTTAAGTTAGTTGAAAAACATGTTCTCCCATATAATCCTACTGCAAATGTAGGTTTTTACGTTTTTGCTATTTTGACACCTTAAAATTCTAATAGGTTTTCCTGTAACTGTAATCTATAGGTAAAGAAACTTTATACAGGGTGTAATTTTAATCACCGTTTTCCTCTTAAGGGGTCATTGTACTCATCATTATGAACAACTTTTACTATGGGACCAAACATGAAATCGTGAAAAAAAAATCAGCTGTTCCCTACATTTATGTTCGCATAACTCGTCAAAATGTAGGGAACAACTGATTTCTTTTTCACGATTTCAGGTTTGGTCCCATAGTAAAAGTTGTTCATAATGATGAGTACAATTACCCCTTAAGAGGAAAACGGTGATTAAAATTACACCCTGTATTTTCATAATTTAAGTTTCAATAGTTTCGGAGATAAGGGGGGCGAATGGTCAATTTTCTTGCTTTTTTTTTTCATAAATAACTTTAAAACTTGTTATTTCAAACATTATTATTTATATCGAAACCGGAAGACGTCGCGTTGGAAGGTCTTCACAAGGTCATCAGCCCACAAGGTAGACTGATAACCTTGTGAAGGCCGCAGGAATCCGCTGGATGCGGGAAGCACAGAACCGGTCAAAGTGGCGGGGCTTGGGAGAGGCCTATGCCCAACGGTGGACGTCTTTCGGCTGAAATGATGATGATATTTGAGACCCTCACAACAAGTTGTTTCATTTAATGTCACGCGGTAAAGTTTGCCCAACTTTTTTTTCGATGTTTACTAATTTGCCCCGAAGTGTTCATATTCAAAATTCATTTATTTACGAAACACGTCTGTATTTGGGTTACAAAATCATTATGTGTACCAAATTCCAACTTAATCGTTCAAGTAGATACGGAGCAAATTGGCAGTGACAGACGGACCAATAGACAGACAAACAAGTGGTCCTAAGTGTAAGGGTTACGTTTTTTCATTCAGACGTACGGAAACCTAATTTTCCGTAGATAAAACGATGAATTTGAAATGCGAAAGCTACTTCCTAAAGGCGGTTACGGTGTTAGGTGTACGCGCGAACGAACAAAACATGCTGAACATCGAACACGGAACATTTGGTTCGTACGTGTGGGCGATGAATTCAAACAGGAAAGAATAGTTGCGTTCCATGATACGCAACAACTTTGTTTGCATGTGCGTTGGTACCACTAACGAATATCGAACAACGTCCATACATTTGAACCAAATGTTCGATGCTCGTGTTGCGTGTGCTAGGCCAACCAATCAGTAGAACCTTTTTAAACAAGCAAGTTTTTCCAACATTGAAGAAATCGTCCTCGAACGCTTTGCAACGCAGTTTACATTAGGTACCACAATTACTGCTAATAAATGACTGCATAATTAATACAGAACCAACCATAAAGCGACAATCTTATTTCTGTATAGTTACCATCAGACTTCAAAATATTGTAACCAGAAATACTATACTTAACAATAAAAGCAATCTGGCTAATTAAAATAAATCCAAATTAGGTACCTACCACGCAAGTACTGCAAGAATGTCATCTTGATAAAAAATCACAGACCTTAATATTAAATATTTGAAAAAAAGTAGAGATCTTTTATCAGATGCACATCTAATACAGATAATAGGTTACTTCGAACTGGTTGGATTACGCGACAAGTTCGAACTACATCGATTGCTCTTGTTAGTGTTACCTTGAGTAAAATTGAATACATTAGAAAGTTTATCAGTTCTCGTTATCATTACCGGGTAAAGAACCAACTTTACCGGTACTGTAATCTGTCTCCTTCACATAGTCCTTAGGTTCGTCATGCTTTGAAAAGTTTCCCATCGCCACTTGTGCGATAGTATCCACGATACTTGACGAATTCATGTACGGATGGCTGGAGGGGGGCACAGACGTTGATAAATCTTCCGCCTTTGTTAACTTTAGAGGTTGATTGTAATCCGATAAATAGTCAGGCATTGTAGTCTTTTTAGTTAACTCTAACATCTGATTCAAAAATGACTCCCCACCGACTCGCGAAGGCATACTAAAGTCAGTCGCTTGCGCATCCATACTGTCAGATTTGACAGTTTCTATTTTCGAAGAAGTACTTGTTTCATTTAACTTCATACCATCAAGAGAATCCGATTTTCCTTTTCCAATGCTACCAAAATCTGGCGGCAAATAATCTTTGTTGCCCTTTAATAAGTCATGCGGAGATTTCATCAGCATGCTCTGATCTAATCCAGCTTTAGTAGATATTGGACTACTAGTCGAAAGCGGTTTCAATAAGGATTCCTGCATTTTCATTAATGATGGAGATAAGAACATATTATTCGCAGCTAACGTCGACTTAGACATTGGATCTGGTATTCCCAATATGCCTGCACTGGAGTATTTACTAGCTGAGAATAAAGCATTGGCAATGTCTGCAGAGCTCATCATGAGGTTGGAGGCGAGACTGGCGGGGATAGTGCCCGTGGCGGTGCTCGTGCTCGTAGCGGTGCTGCTCGGGGTCTTGTCGTAGCTTCCAATACTGCTAGTCAAATTCTGCAAAGAAGCAGCGTATGATGGTGGATCGGGTAGTTTTCCACCCGATAAACTAGCCGCTAGACTCGAAGACATGCTTGGAGTGAGCCCAGTCAGCATGCTGTTTGCAGCAGCTAAACTTTCCAAACTAGAAGCACCCATAGGTAGCGGCATGTTGGGAGAACCTAATCCGAGAGCCATGCTCGTCAGCATATCTAATCCTGTAGGATATGACGACGGCAGAGTAGGAGTAGCTGACTTTGATGACGATTTAGAAGACGTCGGTAACACTGGAATGTTCAGTTGAGGTGTTTCGAATTTATGAGGCGAACCTGATCCAATGCTTGACGATACATTTATAGGAGGCACGCCTGCCGGCCGGCTTACCATCTGTTGCAACGTACTGACTGAAGGGAAATTGGGGACAGATGTCACCTGACTTGGCTTCGACACAGGTATTGGTTGAGGAACTGCTAATAAAGCATCGAGATCCATCTTATCATCTTGTTCAGAAGAGCATCCTAACTCGTCCCTTATAAAATGCCACAGCAATCCATCACTCTGTTCTCTCGGAAATTTAGCAGTCAAGGTGCACTTCAATTTATCCAAGTATGTGATATCAGGCTTAAAATTGTCTTTAAAATCGACGAATGTATCATCAGAAAATGAAAAGTAATACTTGATGCTTTTCCTTATTTGCTCCATGGCGTGTGTTGATAGGTGACTGTCATGCACCATGTTGTATTGTAGAAGCAATGGTCGAGGATATTCTGTAGGTCTCTGCTCTGGTGGAGGCATCACCCAGAAGAATGTTAGTGATGATTCCAAAACAGGACTCTCTGGGTTGTAGGGAGCTGAAAATTATAAAAATCATATTTTAAAAACTTGGATTTCAAATGGAGGCAATTAAATCATATTCTATAATGTTTTACTTACAGCAAATGACTCCAATACAAGGTATATAAGATATTTCACTTGGTCCACGCATTTTAATTTGATATTCCAGCTGATTGTCACAATCCCTAAGACTTGGCATGGCAGGATTCGTTGGATGAGAGTGATACCAGCCCAGAAGTGTAAGTCCCAGTTTTTCTATTTCCATTTGAATCTCTAGTTCGACTAGAACTCGCGGTCTATTGTCATTCTTACTGACTAGGCATGGGAATGTGTGAGTTATCATGACATCTGAAACACACAAGGAATTTAATGAGTAAAATAAACCTTCCATCATCCATCCCTAAGAATATACATTCCAGAAAATAATTATAATATAGTATGAAGTAGCTGAAGCTCTCTTGGGGCCGGCGTAAACCTAGCAAAGCTCAGTTTTTACTGCCAATCAAATATCAACATTCTAGATTGCCCACTTTGAAATAAACTCCACAGAAAACTGCCTCTATTTGCATTCTCTGTTTAAATTACAGCAGGCCTAACTCCAACAGTAGAAATCTTCTGGTTTTGACCTTGATAATGATAAATATTGATATTAAGATTATTAGCTGAAAATAAAATGGCACGTACTGTGGCTGTTCAAATCCCAAGTGCCAGCTAAATATCCATAAACCTCTTCCTTTTTCAAATGACAGTGGATGTCCAGCACAAGATTAGCATTGGAACTGACTGACACCAGGAACGGCTGCACTTTGCCAGCTGATGAAAATGATACAGCTTCTATCAACATGTTTGCATCACTGAAATAAGAAAAGGAGTTCCTTGAATTTTTTTATAGAAATTCTTAAAAGGTAATCAAGGTGCATTAGAAACAATAAACAAGGACCCGGTTTTCTGTTTTAACAACATCACACCTGCTTTACCTGAAGGGGAAGTAAAAGGTGAGGTACCCACATTTATCCAGTATATTTTAAGTCCTGTGTTTTAAGAGACTGGTACTCACTACTAAAATGTATAAATATGGAAACCCAAATAACACTTGCCTGACCTGGGGATTGACTCCAGGACAGGTTAACAGTCATCAATGTAGTCAAGAAATAACTATTGTTTTAACAATACGTCTTTGGTCCAAGTTTATTGAGACTAAACACACACTATAGTTATACAAAAATTTGTTAGTATACTGACTGCTGCATCATTCTGTTGGGGACTGTGTTGTGTTTCATTACAATCCTTTGTGGTGGTGGTTCTGGAGGGTTTTCTACTTCCATTTCTATCTCCTCTTCTGTAATTTTAGTAAAAAAAATCCATTACATCTAGAGTGTTATACACTTTATGTGCTAATTTTTTTTTTTGTGTTCTTTCAGTAATTAAATATACTTACCATCAGAATGCATATTTTCTCTTTGTTGCTGCTTTTTTCGAAGATATGTAGCTTTTATAGTATCTAGTTTCTTTCCTCTGTATTTGACAGAGGCCCAGCCACACCCAGATCTCTTATCTGGGTTTATGATACGCTTGCAATGTATTGCCCACGCTGATGGGGAACAAAATATTGTTTCTGTCTCATGAGACTTGATTTTCCCATCTGCTTGCAAATCTCCAACAAACTTTTGTCCCTAGAATAAGCAATACAGATTTAGATATAACACAACACTCCAGTGAAATAGGTATTTGCTAGAGGCCTCATAAAATTCATAAGAAAATAAATTTTATGAAAGAAACATTTTTAAATTATGACAGACTTAAATCGAATGTTTTTAAATAGTGTTACAATATTCACAGATATTCTGGAAGTGCATTAGCGCAAGGTTCAAAATATATGTAATATTATGTATTTATTCAACAAGGCAAAAAATGTGATACTAACTAGATACTCAATTGTCATAGCTGCATTGCCCGGCTCAAGCATTTTTTCTTCTAAAAGCATCTGTAAAGTAACTCCTCTACCTGGCATTGACTTACTGCCTGATTGTGTTTCCATCTCCTGAAAAGATAGAATGCATCCAGTGCCAGACTTAATAGTAATGATGTGTTTAGCTATGTAAAAATCTGAATAAAATGTCATGACTTCTGCTTTAACAAGAGGCTGGGTAACTTAGCTTACAGAACTATATAAAAATATATTATTAATTACATAATTAAATAAAATGCAAGGGTATAAATAGCAAGTTTTATAAATGAAGGAATTTCAAAAACATCCTTCGTTTCCCATTAATCATATTTAAATTCCAATATACTTATTATATTATTTAGTAGTAATGTAATGGTTCCAAGGAAAAGAAATGAGCATGACATTTATTGTAAATAGGAAAAAAAACTATGTTATTCTTACTTCATCAGTGAACTCCTCTCCACTTGCTATTTCTTCTTTTTCCTCCTCAGGCGGATCTTTTGGCGGTTCGTTAGGTTTCTCACTTTTAACTTCTTCATTTGGAATATTAGGTGGTGCAGTTAACGTTGTTGTGGCCTCAGCAGACGTACTATTATACATGGGTAATGTTGGGCCGGACATCAACGCTGCGGCCAAATGCGAAGTTTGAAGATCCATGATAGATTAGAAAATGAACGCTTCTTATTTTATATTGTGTAGGCTTCACTTCACATACATTCAGACTATACGTTCATTATAGTATTCGGGTTTTTATTACGCTGTAATTTGCAACTTTTTTATTTTTAACAACAAATACAAAGGGAATGCGTTTACAAACATGACGTACTGGCAAAGTGTTGCCAACTAATGCCAACCATTACCAAAGCCAACCAAGCCAAATAGTAGGTTTGCAGAAAAAAATATCGATGAAAGTTTTACAAACACAAACATTAGCGAAAGCGTCAGGTAGGTAAGTCCGTGAAAGTCAAAATTTTCTTACGTTTTTTTGCAATTTGCAGATCATTATCAGGTTGTTCGTTGATCTAAATACAATTCACGGAGATATTTTTCTAACAAATATAGTTATTTCTGAAATGGAAGATAGCGTAAAAACCCTTCGTTTTTTTTATTGGTGTACAGCTCTCATATGGAGGCGCTCCAGTTATTGCTCTTCGGGGCAAATCGTGAATTTCAAATTACATTCAATCTAGAAATAAAAATATACGTTTGAAAATTTTATACCAAATAGTAGCATAGCTCCATCGTCTGGCAATACCTTAACAAAAAAAAAGTTAAAATAGTGTTGCGAACTATGTTACGCACATGATTACTATATGAATATTTTGTTCTAATACTGTAACAAAAATAATCACTCATTTATACTACTAGACTACTAGAGGGTTAACTACTTACGACTGTTTAGAATTTTAAAAAACATGGTGGTTTGACTCCTTTCTCTCTTTCATTAATCACGCAATTTGCTTAAGCTGCAATTCTTCATAAGGGTGATCTGTAGTGTCTGTTTGCAGACAGATGCTAGGTAAACTATAAATCCAAAGCGACCCCATTCATAAACTCTTTCCTACAGCAACTTCATAAGTTCGACGTAAAGTTGCATAGACGCAATTGCGCAGTGAAAAACTTTTTATAAAAAAAACAACCCGACCTACAAAAAAGAGTTTTTTTTGGAAGTCAGTTTTTTTTTTGTACAGTGGCCAGCACATCAAGCTACTAAAATCTGTCAAATTTCTTTAGTAGATTTTAAACTTTATTGCTAAAGCATTAGGTTCAAGTTTGATTGGGAAAGTTTGACAGTTTTGGGTAGCTTGATGTGCTGGCCACTGTACATAGTTTTTATATTTCACTTTTCAGTTGTGGTACCTACCCCCCACAAATTCGAATATCACGACCTTGCTATGTAAATAACAGAGACAGGAAAATGTTAAAACATCATCCACATAGACTAAGTGGGAAAAATACGTATTATTGAAGATAACTCAAAAAGTACCCAAGCAAAGTTCATAAAATTTATATGGGACCTCGAGAGCATACCCTTTAAAAAAAAAAAAAAATTCAAAATCGGTCCACATTGACGTAGAAGTCGGTGAGCATACATTTAAAAAAAAACATACATACGCTACGAACATAGAACCTCCTCCTTTTTGGAAGTCGATTAAAAAATACAAACAGCGATTTGACACAAGAACACCCTTTATTGAACACCCAACGCATAAATTAATAAAAACGGCTTGAATGGGTTTACTTATAAGTCACTCAAATTCTCTAACGTCTCTCTGCACAAGCGGGGAGGTGCAGTCCCAATCTGGTATAGTGGGGCTATAACAACAAATCGGCAATATATTGCGATGTATCTTGATGATTAAACAAGCTGTCGCGTAAATCTAAATCTAGTCTAGACAGCCATTTCAATTTCCTAAACGTGTGTTGACGACATGGCCCACGCTTTGAAAACTCGGTGTTGTTAGAATAATAGGATAGGCCCAGAGGGTATTTCACATGTAGCACGCGCTGACAAGCTTATCAAGATCAATATTGGGAAGAGAAGTAGGTAATATCTAACAAAAAATATACATTTATACTCGATACTACGACTAGATTAATCCCAATAAACCGGAAATGGGATTAATCTCTCAGCGGTCCAGCTTGCGACTGAATGAATTAGATGGAATTAACTTAATCATATTAAATTAATTAATCGATTGTATTAGATACATTGTTAAGGTTTCTTGGTAAAAATTGGGACAAGCAGACACAACACTAAAGTACTTGATATGGTTTAGAGGTGCACGAAAAGCAATCCGCTGTAAAGCTACAATACAACTCACTGTACTACAATATTACGCGAGAGTCTTTTGCCAGTATTTTGTGTTTTTATAAGATTCTTGGTCTTGTGAAAACTTTTTCCTAACAAAAAATGCTAAAAACTCTAAAAGGTATCACAGAACCGCTGCTGTCTGGGTTTACATTAAAACGCGGTAGTACGGTACATCTCTAATAATGTCATTGTCAATTATGTTATGTTCATGTCAAATTCAACCAGAAGGGTGTGTGCACTGTGCAGCTGCGTATTATGAATTCATTAATTATTTAATTTTATTTGATGTAAATGAGATTTCTTAATTACCTCTGAACTTGAAGCGATATTGTTATTCAATCATTCAAAAATGGCTATGGTTAAAACCCCAGTGTTGAAAGTGATATTGTGTGGAGAATATGGTGTTGGGAAAAGTTCAATTTTTCGTCGATTTATCAACAATACATTTGTTCCTAATGCAGATAGAAGGTCAACTTTAGGACTGGATCATTTCGAAAAGCCATATCAACTTACAGACAAAACCGTCAAGGTAATTCTGTTACTTAATATGCCAACATCTAAAACAGGATCTATGTTGTATAAAGACGTCGCTATTCAGGTTTGGTAATTTTATGCAATAACTTATATGGTTAATAAATATATTTCGATTTCAGTTACAACTATGGGACACTGGTGGCATGGAACGAATTGCTTCAGTCACCTCAAGCTATTACAAGTTTGCTGAGGCAGCAATCCTTGTGTTTTCACTTGACAATGCATCCTCATTTCATGTTCTAAGCCAGCATTTGTTAGATATTGTAACATATGCAGAGAATGCTAAAATATTTCTATGTGGAAACAAATCTGATTTGGAAGGCTCTTCACCCCAAGTTACTGATGCTGATATTGAAACTTTTTGGTAATTATTTTATTTGATTCTCTTGCTAGAATGCTGTGTTGTGTTGTATATTTTTAAATAATGTTTTATTTGTTTCAGTGAACAGTGTCACAATCTTATCAGCACCACCTATAAAACTTCATGTAAAACTGGAAAAGGTATTGAAGAAATGTTTACTGATATTGCAATGCAACTAGTGGAGTCAAACAGATCGAGAATTGAATTGCAAACTTTAGATCATGACAGTTTCAAGATATCAAATCCTGAACCAGTAGAGGAGCCATCATGTAGTTGTTGATTCAATATAATTATTTGTTGCTTTAATTAACTTAATTTGTATATTTTTTTAGCATTTTAAAGCTATAATTATGCATAATAGTATTTGGAAATATGCTTTAAAGTATAGATAATCACTAAGCTAAAAAGAGCACTAGAATAAGTTTATTCAATCATTTATATGCCTATCCTTGCTAAGTCACTAAGTTTATGTATTTAAGAATCTCTAAAAAGTATGTTTGTACCAAATCACAAATCTGAGGCCCCCCTTGCACCACAGATGACTAAATTTGTTTAGTGCAAAATGAATGTAAGATATTGTTCTGTTTCCATCAATTATTTAAAGACAGAATGATGTTTTTAGGGTTCCGTAGTCAACAAGGAACCCTTATAGTTTCGCTATGTCCATCTGTCTGTCTGTTCCCGGCTTAGTGCAGAGACTGTTAGTACTAGAAAGCTGTAATTTGGCATGAGTATACATATTAATGACGCTGACAACGTGGTAAAATAAAATCATGAAAACAATTTTTTTTAGGGTACATCTACACGTAAATTGGGGATACCTTTTTTTTTTTTTGTCTATCCTATGGTGTGGGGTATCTTTGGAAAATTCGTTCAAAAATATTGTGAGTTTCTTCAAACCGTTTTTGGATTGAAGGATCCGTTTGCGAAATATTAAGCTTTAAATTGCAAATTTTTGTTAGTCTAGTGTCCCGTCCCCCCCTGCCAGATAAATGGTAAGTTCTGGATATGTGGAAAAATTCTCAGCAATAGTATATATAACGAAATTAAAAGGAAAACTATCACAGCTAAGTAGGCTCTACAAGTTAACGAGTAATTATCGACCAAGTTACATTTGCAGTTGCAAAAACATGTTCTCCCATACATTTTGTATGGGGCTTTTTGTTTGGGTGTGTTTTGTAAGGGGCACGTTTTTGAACTACAATGTTGAGTTTGTTCTTGGGATAATTTCATCCCAGCTACGGAACCCTTCATTGTGCGTGGTCCGACACGCACTTGGCCGGTTTTTAATATGTTTAGGGCTAAAGGCAAGTAGTGGTTTGTGGTGCAAGCAAGCCTTAGAATCAGATTTATATTATATTGAAAATGTTCTATTATTACATCTAGAAGAATCACTGACACCTTGTTTAGTAATGATTGTTAACACAATAGTGAAGTTTGTTGCATAACATTTTTGCATCTACAGTATTTTAAATGTATTTAAAGCAAAATGGCCTAACAGTATTTAATAGTTTAAACCATTAGGTTGATAATTCCGAGCCAGGTATATAATTTTGGATACTCAAGAGATGATGATGATTATGTATATTATGATGTGTGTGGTTTGATTGTCTGCTCTAATTTATTAGTTATTCTATTCATGTATGTTAACTATGTTGATTGCCTTTGGTCGTTACTTTAATGGTCAGTTTTAATAAACTTATGTGGCATAACAATTTTGGTAGTAAATTGTATTAGTTATTGCTACAGTTGTCTTTTAATTACATTCCCTTTGACAATTATTAAATGTTTTGCAACATATTCTTCTGCCTGTCAATGAAAACCATAAATTTTCAATAAATTGTACTTTATTAACATTGACAAAAAAATAATCAAGCAGTTTTCTATCTATTACAATATGTTGATATTAAACATTGATTACTATCAATGCTATGCTTGTCTTTAACACATTAAATATTGAATATGCATCTTTAAACCAAAATAAATTCATAATTATACATTGATAATTTTATTGATGCGGAAAAATAGCTATTTATATAACTTAAGATCTTTAAGTGAAACAAACTATTTCTTACTGAATTACTATCAATGCTATGCTTGTCTTTAACACATTAAATATTGAATATGCATCTTTAAACCAAAATAAATTCATAATTATACATTGATAATTTTATTGATGCGGAAAAATAGCTATTTATATAACTTAAGATCTTTAAGTGAAACAAACTATTTCTTACTGAATATTATAATATGTGTAATCATTCTACCATTATGCATTTCAGTGGATTGGGCAATAAAATAACTGGCTATTTTAAGACCTTCAAAATAGAAGCGAGGTTGTAAGCAAGTATTAAAGTTGCATAATTATTTACATAAATTCATATAATTTAATATGAAAAAATAAATACTACGTAATTTTTTATTGCCCTTAATTGAGGTCAAAGAACAAACAAAACATGATAATTATAATCGCTCTTTGAATACGCATTTGATACAGTAGGCTACGAGTTATACAAATAATAGTCACATTGTTTGATATATCCTTACAAAGACATTCCTTGAAACAATTCAGTAATTCTAAGTCGAGCATTTACAAATTTACACTTCAATGGTCAACCACACATAAATTAACCAACATTTCATTATAATCACCAGATCTTTTCCTTATACCATGTCACAATGTATCGCCTAATTCTAATCTTGGAATAACGCCACGAAACAAATACAAGCCCTTTTAATGTTGCGACCACTGAATCGTTTTGATATCTACCCCCTCTTGGACCATTTCCCAAAGTGGGCTCATTTCTCTCAGGCGCTCTACGTGTTTGATTGTCCTTTCAGCTGTGTAATCTACTTCTTCAATTGTTGTGAATCTCCCAAATCCAAATCTGTAATGAAACATTTTCACATTTATTAAGACCCATAATTATTTGAGTAGAATGTATTCAATAAAAAACTATTATTCACTGTCATGATTTATGGGAATGGATATAAACATAGTAGTTGTGATTTAAAGGAATGAAGTAGGGATTAACTGTATAATATTTTACCTGATAGAACTGTGTGCCAAATCTTCATCTGATCCAATAGCTCTCAATACATAAGATGGTTCTAATGATGCTGAAGTACAAGCAGACCCACTTGATAATGCAATGTCTTTTAGAGCCATCAATAAAGATTCCCCTGAAAGATAACAAAAGTTATATTTTAACTTTAAATGGCCTTATCAACAATGCGTTGTTGTAAACAGCATTGATATCAGAATTTATATTTATTACTGTTTGTCATAGAATATAAAAAATAGTTTTATCTATAATACCTTCAACATATGCAAAAGACAAATTTAGACAGCCAGAATATGTGTGTTCTGCATCTCCATTTCTTATAACATGAGTTAATTTTGAATATATTTTATCTAAGAATCTCTGTGACAATTTTTCAATCCAGGCATGGTCATAAGCCATCTCCCGTTGTGCTATTTCACATGCTGCACCTGGAGACAAACAATAAATATTGATGAATTTTAACAATAAATATATAGTGGTGTACGTATGAGATTTACATGATTTAAAAGTAGATTATGAGTATTACCTAGTCCTACAACTATGGGGGTTGGAACTGTCCCGCTGCGCATGCCTCTCTCCTGCCCACCTCCACTTTGGATGGGCTCCACTCTCACTCTAGGTCTGCGCCTTATGTACAGGGCGCCCACACCCTTTGGCCCATATAATTTGTGTCCAGAAATTGACATCAAGTCAATATTCATTTGATTGACATTTAAGGGTACTTTGCCCACTGCTTGAGCTGCATCAGTGTGAAAGTATACTTTCTTGCTCTTGCACAATGCACCAATTTCAGCAATGGGTTGCATAACACCTGAAATAATTTTTGAAATTGTATGATCCGTTTTAGGGTTCCGTAGTCAACAAGGAACCCTTATAGTTTCACCATGTCAGTCTGTCTGTCCCTGGCTTAGCGGAGAGGCGGTAAGTACTAGAAAGCTGTAATTTGGCATGAGTATACATATTAATTACACCAACAAAGTGGTAAAATAAAATCATTAAAATTACTGTAAAAATCAAATGGTCTTGTATTTATTCAAGCATAAAGAGGTTGTTATTATGCAAGTGTAAGGTATATTTACCTACCAAAGTATATTCGGAATTTTCTGAATATTTTAAGCTTGAGTTTATGCCAAGAGCAATTCTAATTTCAGAGATAAAATATTTTAATCTTGCCAACAACAGTAAAAGTAAAATACTATATTACCTATTTCATTGTTCACAGCCATAATGGAAACTAAGCTAGTTTCTGGTGTTAATGCCTTTTCCAATTCTTTCAAATCTATGATTCCATTTTCTTTTACAGGCAAGTAAGTAATCTTGAATCCTTCTCCTTCCAGTGCTCTGCAAGAGTCCAACACACATTTGTGTTCCTGGAAAAAATAAAATCCTGTTTGATTACGATCATCATCTTTTTTATTGAGTTTTTAACATTCCATCTGTAGTAACTTACAATTTGAGTAGTAACAACATGCTTCTTCCTCGGTGCATAAAACCGTGCAACTCCCTTTACGGATATGTTATTTGACTCTGTTGCCCCTGATGTGAATATTATTTCTTTAGGATCAGCTCCTATCAAATTTGCTACTTGTTCTCTGGCCTTTTCAACTGCTGTCTCACTCTCCCACCCATAGGCATGAGTACGGGAGTGTGGGTTACCATGGTAACTTACAAAATATGGTAACATAGCATCCAGGACTCTTGGATCCTAGAACATAATAAAATAATGCAAAAAAAATGGGTAAAATACAATTTTCTTTTAAGAAGTTAGGAGAAAATACTTACAACAGGTGTTGTGGCCTGAGCATCAAAATATAATGGTCGGCCAATGTCTTCATGTTTTACAGAGAATTTACCAGAAGCAGCTGAAAAAACAACATAACAATTTGAGGTTACAATACCGTAACAAGAATCCTTGGAGTACATTAGCAAGTTTAAACTTATTGTGAACAGAATGTTTCTTCTAAGGTTTCTACGTATTTTTATTTTATCGGATGGTGTTAATTATGTGCAATTTGCTAATACGACAGGCCGACATAAGTTTCATAAGGTAATTGTAATCCTGTGTAATAAAGTTGTACTACCTATATAAAATAAATTAAATTAGTACTAAGTTTTACAGAATATTAGTAGAAAAATCAATTAGGGTCACTGAAATTAAATGTATATGAAGGTGTGCCGGATGCAAAAATCTACCATCAGATAAATTATTTGTTTTGTTTACCTACCAGAATCTGAAAATAATCTTTGTCCGTGCAAGAATATCAAAATACTGGGGCTTTGGCTTTGGTTAGTCCTGTTCAACGTTTTCGTAAGCGCAGGTATAATATTTTTTGATAAACGAATCATTTTGCAATTTTTTTGATCGATTTTGTAATTTTCCTGTCACTGGCTTACTCTATTGCACATATGACTGATGTCAAACAAACTGTCATCTGTCTGAAATGAAAGCAAAAGGCAACAGATAAAGATAAAACACGTGCATCACCTCTATTAGAAGAATGGCGCGCAATCAAGCACGATTGTAGAGTGCTAGAATACAATGATTTTTTGGCGATTGAATGACATTGACCGGGTGGGAGGCGTTGTTGGTAAACTTATTCGCAGACAAATTATATATTATTGAGAAAATAAAATGGCGCCGTAAACAGACTCTGGATTCCAATCTTGTTGGGAGTTGCTCAGCTGTAGGTAGCCGTATGTAGGCTACCTACAGCTGAACTCTCTTTGTACGGAAATCTTATACAATGCGAGATCAGCTTATACTGGAAATGTATATAGCTTGCTATGTAGTCGTGTGTGCAGGTTTAGGTGGATCACTATCAGTGATCACTACAGAGAAGCCTCAGAAACATGAAATTTGGCAAACCTATAAGCCGAATAGGTTTTAATTGATTTGCGAAAGACAAAATATGTGACTTAGATTGTATGGCCATATTTTTTATTGTGAAGAAGAAGCTTTATTTAATCATAGTATTTACATAATTATATACGCTAAAGTCGGGTCTGCTACGCCTGTTAATGTTTTAAAAACATCAAACATGAACCAATCAAATCGCTTTAAAAACATGAAACTCGTGTTTGATGAGTTCGTGTTTGATGTTTTAAAACATGGCGCAGCAGACCCGCTTTACAGATTTAATAAATACGAATATGTACAGTGGCCAGCACATCAAGCTACTAAAATCTGTCAAATTTCTTTAGTAGATTTTAAACTTTATCGCTAAAGCATTAGGTTCAAGTTTGATTGGGAAAGTTTGACAGTTTTGGGTAGCTTGATGTGCTGGCCACTGTACATGTACTTATATAAAAATAGAAGGGGAAAGAATCATAGGGCATCAAAAAATAGGTCAGCCCTCTAGTCACATGAAGAGCCAACCTATACCAACCATTTGGCAATGTCTTGAAAACAATGATGTTTTAGTAAACAGATATGTTATGAGCGCGCAAAACGTGAAGACTAGAAAAGTACCCAATTGGGAAATATTGCTTTTAGTCTGAGCCACACACGCTTACGAGTGATACGGTGCGCGCTGCGCTCGGCGCGGAACACTTTTTTCTGTTGTTTTGTACGTGTATAACATATCTGTTTATTAGAATATCATTGCTTGAAAAACAAAGGTTCGCCCTCGGACCCATGGGGCCCTAGTATTTCAACCCCAAATGACTCGAACAAATAAAAATAACTCCCAACAAGATTGGAATATTTTCGCCGTTAGAGGTTTTCCAGCACCTACAGCAGCCGCCCCAGCACAGCCCGCCGTGCTAGGAAGAGATGGGATGGCGCAAGGGTGTCAACACTGTCAACATATTGAATGCCACACCAAAGGCGACATTACTACTAAGGCATTATGGTCACGTTCCATCTTGTCCGTTTTTGCCTTTTGAGGTGCGGAACCCTATGCCATCATCATAAGCACAGAGTACATAAAGCTACTATGTAGTAAAATATTTCGTTTCATTTCATTTGTCACGCGTCATACTCTTTTTGTCGAGTTATATGCCAAACTATGGCCGCATTCCGAGTTAAGCCGCAGCTCGCTCACAACCCCCACATCAACAATTTGCGTTCCGTTAATTATTACGTTAAGTAATTTGTATGTACTAGGTTAAGGTTTCTATGGGTCTATGCCACCCGAAATAAAATGTAATAATAATAATAATAAACCTGTGGTACTCACCACAGATGACCGCAAGGAGGTATGGCAAAGCAAGGAGCTTCACGGGCGCTTCTATCGGGTTCTTCACGAGCCCGGTGTAGATTTCTTAGCGTCCGTATCCTGGCTACGTTTCGGTGACCTTTCGGGGAAACTGAAGGTTTCGTCTGTGCAATTATGGACGAAGTTATCCTAACGAATAACTACCGGAGACATATTATGAAGGATGGGACGGTTGACGTGTGTCGGGCATGCCACCGTCCGGGTGAATCCATCAGACATATTATCTCAGGCTGTTCGCGTCTGGCTAACGGCGAGTACTTGCACAGACATAACCAAGTGGCCAGGATTATTCACCAGCAACTTGCTTTGAAATATAAACTTGTGGACTCTGAGGTACCGTACTACAAGTATGTGCCCGACCCAGTTCTCGAAAATGACCATGTTACGTTGTACTGGGATCGGTCTATCATCACTGACAGGACTATTGTAGCCAATAAGCCTGATATAGTGGTGATAGATCGATTAGCGCGCCGCGCAATGATAGTCGATGTTACCATTCCACATGACGAGAACCTCGTGAAAGCTGAGAAAGAGAAACAAATTAAGTATCTAGACTTAGCACACGAGGTTGTTGACATGTGGAATGTGAGCTCGGCTATCATTGTGCCGATTGTCGTAACGGCCAATGGCCTGATGGCTGAAAGCCTCGACCAACATCTTTTGAGGCTCTCGTTAGGCGGTTGGATCAAGGGCCTGATTCAGAAGGCAGTTCTCCTCGATACGGCTCGCATTGTGAGGAGGTTCCTGTCTCTGCAGCCCTAACCACCGGTAGCTTGGACCCTGCTCCCGACACCGGCGGAACACTATTTTTTATATTTTTAAATGTTTTTTTTTTTTTATATAACTTTTTAGAAATATTTAAAAATGTATAAAATAAGTATACAAAATAAATAAACGAAATAATAATAATAATTACGATTATTTATGACAACTGAGGGCTGTCAACAATTCGGAATGCTCGTGAACGAGCTTGCAGTGCTCGCCGGCCCAACGTTAAACTTGTATCATTGCATATCTTTTAGATGGCGACGGTAGCCAGTAGCGCAATTTCAAAAATGCCACGTTATTTATACCTACTTCCACAAAGGAGGAGGTTCTATGATCGTAGCGTATGTACGTTATTTTTTTATGTGTGTGCACCGATTTCTCCGTCAATTGTGGACTCATTTTGAAAATTCTTTTTTTATTTGAAAGGGTATGCTCTCGAGGTGGTCCCATATGAATTTTATTAACTTTCCTTGGGTCCTTTTTTAGTTAGCTTCATTATTATGGATTTTTCCCACGTAGTCTATGTGGATGATGGTTTAACATATTATTCCTGTCACTGATATTATATAGCAGTCGATTTTGTGGAGGGTAGGTATCACAACTATAAAGTGAAAAATATCAACCGATTTCCATTATTTGACAACGCTCACTGTGTTATTAATAAAAAAGAGTGGTTGGCGACGGCGTTACCACTTGATGGCGTCATCTATGACGATGTGCGGGACATCGTTATCACGCTCAAATCGATTACAAAACGTAACTTGGAACCCAGCCAAAGTTGACAAACAACTTGACATTGACATTTTAAATAAAGTAATGAAAAAAATTGTTGTTGCGTGTTGTTGCTTTGTTGTGGCAGAGTTTAATATTTTGGATCGTTACTAAAATGGTATACCTACATTTTCCATCTAATTTAACTGAAGAAGAGTTAATGTTACAAGCAAAATACCAGAAGTTGAAAAAGAAAAAGAAGGCTTTGCAAGCATTGAAGGCTCCCAAACAAGAGCCTGAAAAGCCGATATTACCGAAGCGGCCAACGGAAGCACGCGATGCTCGTGAAATTGCTCGCAAGTTGATAAAGAGCGGAGCTATTCAAGCGATAAAAAGTCCTCCACCCCAGCCTCAAAATGCTACATTTAAGCGACCAAGAGCAGGTATCATTTTGCTATGGTTACTTCTGGATACACAATATAAATAAACTATAATGATTTATTTAGATATAACATTGTATTTTACTCTTATTTAAATGTTTCAGGGAGGGAGAGGAAACTCAGTGGGTCAGCGAGTGCCGCAGGTGGTGTGGCTTCTTATCAACCGTTTAGTGCCTCTCAAGAGCCACCACCTCCTGACGAAAAGCAGAGTCCTCGAGTGAAGTATCTCTATGACTCATTTGTCACAGCGAGGGAAAAGTAAGTATTTATGTTCTAAGTGGGACCATGTTGCTCATTAGCCATCTGGTTTACTTCTACCTGGTAAACTGATCACAAATCTACTTTCTGAGCCTAGTGTTTATGGCATTACCCATAAAGACTATCTACTTTGACAGAGGTCCAAGTCCAGAAATAGCATTTTTTCATAAATGTGGATCTTATCTGTAATTGACAATAAGTACCTATCATTTCAACATACTATAAAATGTACCTAACCAATATTTTAATTTAAAAGACTGTTCATGGAGTTTCTTGCCCGTTATTCTCCATAGGAACCTACTAGTTTTTGGAATGGGGAAATAGCTTTGTTTCTGACTGACTCCTTGACAATTTAAAAGCTAAATGGTTTATTTGAAATAAATGCTTTGGGTTTGTAATTTTGTTCCAGTCCAAGAGATGAGAAGTCCCCTCGCACCCCTCTCCCTGCTGGTGCAGAAACCCCAGCACCACCAGCAACTGGTGTAAGCAGGAGTTCAGTACTGCTTGTAGCTGGTGCCCGCATCTCAGAGGAAACTATCAGAAGACGATTGGCCACATATGAACCTTTCTCATTCACACAAGAACCTGATGATGAAAAGTAAGTGGTTATTCTATGTACAAACGGTTGTATTATTTAGGTTCTTCCTTTTTTAAGGTGTGACTGACTGACTGACCTAATACAGACTGCATATATTTTATCAGTAGCCCAAATGCCCTGATCCATTATGTATGTTCAGTTTTACTCAGAATAGTAACTGTTACTTTAAAGGAATATAAGTTTTTCACTGAGCAATAGACATAATATTGCTTCTTTATCTTTCCAGAGCATTCCTGTCTTTTGACACGCCCGAGATAGCTGCTCAAGCCCTTACATCAATGGATGGCCTGGAGGACGGGTGGCGTGTCTCAATCGCTCGCGGCAGGCCTCCGACGCAGGCTCCGGGTTGGACCCCCTCCCCCTCGCCCCGTAACGCGCCGCCGCCTAAAGACGCCAAGCGGACTCTGCTGACTTACGATGATATATTTGATTAAATTATCTAATGAACGGGATTAAGTGAATACAATAATTTATGTAAGTAAGCGAAAAATACATTATTGGTTAGACCAATTCCAAATTACATAAGTTTTTTTTTTGTAAATTCGTCATTCAGCTCTCTCGTACACCAGTCATTGAATGTGATGCATCTCATTTCTATCCATTACACTTTCTATTTATGGTCACTGATCAGGATCATAATAATCAGTTGTATTGCTAAATCATAAAACTTTTTTTTAATAATTATAATATTACTATCTACTGCTTCGGAAGGTTTTTACGACTTGACAAAACATTGCGATATCTTTATCATATTTAGTTTAATATGAATTTGTTCTAAAATAAACTTTCCGGAATAAATTCCATATCATCACATCAAAATCCGTTAAGGGCCTAGATACCTCAAATTGCTTAGCAAGATCCTCTGTTATATCGAAACTACTGCAGCATTAATTTTGAAATAAATATATGTTAAAGTTGAGGATTAATGTTAAGTACTATGTGAAACGAAAACACGATTCCATCAAATTTTCTGGATAGAAAAAAATCCATAGTTATCTAGTATATATATATCTATATAGTATTTTTTGAATAGCAGCGGTTATAAAAAATACTTCAAATTAGATCATGAAACTTTGCATAATAACTGAACTAACTATAAAGCAGCGACTATGTGTTTTTTTTTTTTAAATTATCAATTAACCCTACCAGGCAATTTTCACTAATTAACTACCTACCTACTCAGTACCTACTTACACTACTTTTTATAAGAATAGAATACATAAAACCTTTCTTCAAAATTGGTTCCGTAGTGTTAATAAAATCGCGAAGAATACCTATGGGTTGACAAAAGTATAGAAAAAAATTCTTACCGACATTCCGTTTTTCTGAGGATGGTCTCTAAGTTGTCACAAATACTTACTTGGTCATCGAATCGATAACAACTGAGGTACACACGCGTACAAATATTTGTATCGATAACAATACATGAATAAAGGAATTGGATACGCGACCTCGACGCGCGGGACACGGGAGGTCGAGAGTCGAGGCTAAAGCAGTTCGCAGTCAAAGCCCGCGCCGTGCATATTATTGCATTTTTTTTTCAGATTTCTTTCTGGAATTGGACAACGCGCAACTTCTGAGTATCAGAGGAGGTGATAGACTGAAAATTAGTCTGAAGCATCTTTTTGAAAGTGTAGGTCAGTCCTCAGAGGGTTTTTTTTTTGTCAATTTTCAGGCAGTCCTAATTCCTTCAACCAAATCCGAATAATCAGTAGATATCTCATATTCTCATCTCTCAACTTAGACCAAGGCAGTTAGCCTTGGTCTATTTAGTGGTCGCAACTGCTGAGCATGTAGGTAGGTACTGGGTTCGAGTCCCGGGTCGGCCAAAGTGTTATTGGGTTTTTCCATCTGTAATTTCTCAGTAGCAGCACGGAGCCTGGATTTGTGCCTGTTTGATGGCAATAGGCTGGACACCTATTATATGGCACTTAAAGATAACTGGCGAAATGTGGCTCTATGGATACATCATACACAACTGCCTAACCCTTCGGGGAATACAGGCGTGATGTTATGTTCATCATCATCTACATCTAGAGTAGGTAATATATCGGTCTTCGGTCGGTCGGTACCTAGGCATAGTAGACCGCCCGTCGGTAGGAATACTTTGACCTTGAGCCGCCTAGCGTACGTAGTAGTTTCAATAGGTACAATGTGAGATTGCGACGCCAGCTTAGGTTTTGTACCAATGACGTACGGTACTGTTAGTAAATATTACTTTTACTGTATTGGTTGATACCAAAAGTTATTTTGGACTCACAAAATTGAAGCTGCTCGACATAAGCTTTTAGTCCAGCACCCTAATCGTGTAATACACGATCAATCACAATCTGAATCGTTTTGAAACAGATTGCTAATCCATTGCTTCATAAGTCCCAAGAACAAAATCTGCTCAACAACGTAAATAAAGCAATGAATGCTGTTGAACTGTGATAATGAAACAGATTAGTCGTGTATGAAAATGTATTACGCAATTAGATAGCTGTACTAACTATCCTTACTAATATTATAAATGCGAAAGTGAGTTTGTTTGTTTGTTTGTTACGCTTTCATGCTAAAACGGCTGAACGGATTTAGATGACATTTGGCACCTGGGTAGACCATGGCCTGGGTTAGGACGTAGTATATACTTATCCTCATATTCCCATGGGATTGAGATTTAGACCTCGGGGTGCAGATGGTTGACTATAATTGTGCTGGGCTGGGCATTGGTGCCCGCTGGGCAGTGCTGGGTTACAATAACCGATCTGTAGGTACCTATTTCAGTGAGTCATAAATTCATTACTCACAGCTCTAAATAAGAATACTTTACATGTACCTATAGGTAGGTACTTATACAGTTGTTATCTACCTTACTACTGCCAAATCCTTTGGGAATTACAGTCATAACGCTAGAGCGTGTTCATGGAATAATTTACAGAAAAGTAAGAAAGTAAAATTGTTTATTCTGCACACATTAGACGCACGTAATATAAAATCAACATAAAAAGGTTAGTACCTACAAGTAAGAATAAGTACCTAGGTACCTACCTAAGTATGCTTTCAACAATGGTTTTATGAACAATAATAATAGACTTGAATATAAATAAATTGCAAAATTACTAATGATTTTAATTGTGATTAGGTAATGAAGGTTATGGTGTTGATCATACTATTTTTTACCTAGTTATAGTTATTTAGTTAGGCACCTATAACTAAACTACTAACAAACTTGAACTTACCTTTATCTATACCTACACCAACAGGGTCAAATTAAATTGGCTGGCGAAACTTAATTTTTCTCTTACTGTAGGTAGGTATTAACTAACGCTTTAGGTACTTAACGGTCGTTAAAATTATCTTTCAAAGCAATAAAATTTGGGTTTGTCACTCGATTTCAAGAATTAAATTGAATTAAGTATATTAGATATAAAAATAAATTACAATCATTTTTTTTTTCACATAATATGACCGATTATAAAAGAACTTTATCACAGCTTTAATTTCTGCGAACAATTGTGTATGCATAGAGAGGGCACACCGCAATAGCGGCTTTATGACTTGTTATGAAGACGTGGCTGAAGACACGGCATGGCGGCCTAACTTTCCGGCTGGCACTGGTTTTCTGCGAATATGGGTACCTACAGAGACGGGGCCCGGATGGATGTCATGCGGGCCAATACCTGACCGGGTGAGAGCGCGACGAACTGCGCAAGTATTCCAGCGCCCCGGACTAAAGGCAGTTAAAGAAACCCGAGTGGATTTAAGCCAGTAAGAGTCTGACGGGTCTGCACCTGCCCCAGGGCGGTGGACATTCAGGAGGATTTCCACACGCAGGTAGGTTATATTAGGGGTTTAGGTAGGTGAGGGTAGGTTTTTTAAATCTTTTTTTTTTGCTACAACCGGTAAGCTCTTGGCCTGCATCTCACCTGATGACGAGTCAGTCAGTCAAGTGCAGGAATTGATATATTAAATTGAATGCAATTCTTTAGCATTGTACGAGGTATGTGGTGGAAGCAGCGATGTAAGCAGGTAGTTACCTACCAGCTTACATCGCCATTATTGCCACCTCCGGTATTGGTGCCACAGAGTACCTAGATTATATTGAAAAAGTATCAAAATATACCTACATAGGTACTTAGGTAGGTACAGCTCAGTAGCAGAACCAAAAGGCAGCTCACTCCCCAGTATGAATCACATAGACACAACGGGATTCCATTGCTTGTATTCAGGGTCCCTATCCCTACGTTTAATTAGCAAATTAGATTAATTATGCTAACGAGGTAGGTAGGTATGACAAAGATAAAATTTATGTCAGAAGAGGTAGGTAAGTAGATAGGTTACATAAACACGGTCGCAAGTGGCACGTTAAAATTTGGTAAATAACCAATTTTTTTTCGTCTTGTCTCTTTTTCGCTCCCGATAATTACGACATGCCGTCCTACTTCCACGAATGTTGAGTAGGTAACCTATCTACGTCTTTTTTTATATAATATCATTGAGGTACCTATGTGCATTGTTAACCTGCATAGTCTGTACCTTTGGACTTTTACGGCTCGTACACACTGGCGCGATATCGCGGGCGCGACAGGCAGCGCTACCTACCCTTGTCGTGCCCGCGATATCGCGGGCATGACAAGGGTAGGTAGTGGTAGTAGTGTGTTACTGTGTACGAGCCTTAAGTAGTTGTCGTGACCTTTACGTATAATAGTTATACGTAAAGGTCACGACGCCTGTAGGTAGGTAAATGATCAATTTCCTCCCTAAATCTTAGAAGTGTGAAAAATATCTATGTGTGTAGGTAGGTTCCTAATAAAATAAATGTAGGTAAATAACTCTAGCTCAAGGTGCCAAAGCACGTACGCCTAATCCATTTCATACTTACTTGCGACGAATTAATTATTGTATTCTTAAATTAGTACAAACACAGTCGCATGATTCATCTTTCCTCGAATCAGTCTTACCAAAGAAGCAATCAATGCATTACTCATTGAGTGAGTGGGTCGTTTGTGTGAGTATCTACGTACCGTACATATTGACTTGTCCACTGTCAACTTGAATGCACAATATATAAGGCCGCTTCTCTTGACCTTTCATCGCATTGTGTTCGTCTATTTTTGTGCCGTAATACGTCGGTTATTTGTTAATTAGCCGTGCAACAATAAAAACGTTTATTTCCTTGTAGCAATAATAAGCGAACAAAGAAATAATGGGTTTAAAGGTAGTAAATGTGTTTCTGCTAATTGCGTTATCGGCTTGTTTGATACAAACTGCATTTGGCAAGCCGAAGCCGAGGGATAGTTCCGTGGTGGAGGACCAGAGTGTTGTGCCCATTCATAACGAGGTCTTGTTACCGAAGGAGGACATCACGCCGATGTCAGAGGCTCCTACAACAGCAGGTATGCATTTAACTTATGAGTTTAAAATTAGAATCTGGCTCTAAATGTTGTTTTAGGTCATTGTTAACGAGTTATAAGTTTTTATAAAATTATTTATAAATGCATATAATGAAACTATCAGAGTTGCTTAGTTAATAATGCATTTTTAATTTCCTGACTATAGCCTCTGTTTCGTCTGGGTTCAAAAGTTATTCCTGGTTATCCTGGGTTGCAAAATAGGTACCCTGTGGCTGTGCTAATTTAGAACCTACATTTTCCCTTAGTATAATACCTAAACCTAATAGAAATAGCCATCAATTCCTATGTAGGTACCTACCTAGCTAATTTTATTGCGTATACCTACCTATTCAAATTCGTTTACTTTCACATTTGACCTTTAGTAGTTGGGTATGTCGAAAATGACTTGCACTTATGCGCAGTGGTTAGTAGGTATTAAAGAAGATTCCAGTATTTTTGCTAATTAGTTTGCATTTTATATTTCAGAATCAAAGATCCCTGGTCGAGTGCCGTGCGATTTCGAAGAAGCCAACGAGGACGCGGTGTGTCAGGAGCATTGTCTTCCGAAAGGTTACACTTACGGTATCTGTGTTAGTCATACCTGTAGTTGTATATAAATAGAGGTAGTTAGTAGCAGTATATAGGTAAATAAGCCAATGATAATTTTAACTTCGAAATAAAACATGTAGTCATCTTATGGTTTTTATTTTTTTATTTTAAGTCTAGCAGAACCTGGATACCATTTCATAGGTCTGATCACAAGCGCTTCATTAACAATAACATTATTCTAAACTTAAGTAATTATTAACTTAATAAATTCCTTAAATTACGACTTGATTTTTGTGAAACCCAATTTTCTATTCATTTACCTACGTTTGCCTGTGTTCTAAATAGCAAACAATTTAAGTAAAACGAATTTAAAACCACTAAGTAGGTACCTTTTCGTATACAAGTATCTCCCATAAAATATCTTGAAGTGTTCTTAATCAGCGTGTTATTTGGATTTCTCACAAATCTCTCTCGCTACTAATTGATCGATAGCTGGTATTTGTGCTTTAGTGTGTATTTTGCCCGCGCAAAGTAAATCAGCTTCGTCTTTAATTTGTTTCCAGCTGTAGTCTATATCTTCCTTCACCGTTAGACGTGAACATATAACAAACCTAATAATGTATCTGTCCCTGTAAGTACCAGCTACCATGAACACCTTTTTCTTCTCAGTTAACTTTTCTAGTAGGGTTTTCGTTATAATGTCTCCTCCCTTTAGTCTAAAGCACACTAATCCCATAGACGGTTCGGGCTCAACTAAGAATCTTTCATCACCACGAACCAATTTAGCAAAATACTGAGCTAAGGATATTTGATCCCTCACGTGTTTCCTTAGACCTTCTGCTCCATAAATCCTCATAACAGTCCATAGTTTCAGGGCTCTAAATCTGCGGCCGAGTGGTATCTGCCAGTGGCGATAATCAGGAATCTTGTTTTCTGTTTTGACATCGTCCAAATAAATCCTCTGAACATCAAATGCCCTAACAAGGTCATATCCATCTTTCACCCACATAGCAGAACAATCAAAACTGACAGGCATCCATTTGTGTGCGTTTACATCGATGGAATCAGATAACTCGATGCCTCTCATCAGGTGTCTATACTCGGGACACATGAACGCCGCGCCTGCATATGCGGCGTCAACATGCAGCCACACATCAGCTTCATTACACACCGGTCCTAATTCGTATAAGGGGTCAAACGCGCAGGTTCCGGTGGTGCCTACATTTGCGATGACATAGCACGGTATTAGACCTTGAGCCCTGTCTTCTTCGAAGGCGTTTTTGAGTGTCTCTCCACGAAGCCTGCCGTCACTGTCCGCCTTTAGTAATCGCATTTTCATAGATCCCAACAAACCAGCTTTCTCAACTGACGAGTTACATTGATCAGACGTGTAAGCTATAAGTTTTGGTTTTATTTCATCCTCATCCAGGCTTGGGTCGTTCCTTATAAGTTTACGAACCGTTTTGTCTTTAGCTGCTAAGAGTCCCACCAATGTCGCTTCACTTGCCGAACCCTGTAAGATTTAGAAAATAATAAACTTCTTACTACTGATTACAAGTCTAATATTCATTACAGACAAGGTCTTGATAACAGTAAATATTTACCTGAATGACACCTCCTCCGGGTCCACTGGAGCAATGCAGAAATTCTTCAGGGATTCCAAGCAGCTTGCCCAGCCAATTCATAGTTAGAACCTCTAGTTCTGTGCATGCAGGACTCGATAACTATTAGAGAAAATAATCCACAATAAGTTATATACCTATGGTAATAGTAGGATAAGAATTTTTACATTAGGCGATATCAGAGTGGATATTGTAGAGCAAAAACATCGTCTGCCTTAAGAAAACTGATGTTGTCAAGAAACGGGAAAACTTACCCAGCTAAATCCAATAACAGACAGGCCATCGCTCAGCAAGTTTCCTACGATGCTTGCATAAGATGTACCGGTCGGGTAAAACGCGTGGAAACGTGGAGAATGCCAGTGCGTAATCTAGAAAAGTATTAACGTTAATGCATGTTACATAGAGCCGGTAGGTAATATCCATTGCCTTTAGAGTAATTTTGTAGGAACAAGTTGCATATAAGTATCTACCATTTAGGCACACAAAGTAATGTTGGTAGTGGTATATAGTAAAAGAATTTGCCACTTCCTCAGTGGTAAGAAAACTAAAGGTCGACGGAATTCAGTACCAAAAAGTACCTATTCACACTAGGAAATATGGTCGAGTTCTAGATCAAGGTCTCATTCAATTTTACTAATTGTACACACATGATCGGTTTTATACGCTTATTTAACACAGCGAACAGCAGAAACATAGTGATGTAAGTACATAGTTGAGTTCATCTATCTATACTTATAATAAATCTGTAGAAGTGAAAATTCTGTACATTGAAAATATCAAAAAAATAAATGGCAGGGGGTGTTACTAGACCGAGACCGAACCCAAAAATTTGATTAATTTTTTTTTTGTCTGTCTGTCTGTCTGTCTGTCTGTCTGTCTGTTTGTTCAGGCATCACGCAAAAACTACCGGTTCGATTACGATGAAACTTGGTATAATTATTCTTTAATATCCTGGGCACCACACTGGGTACTTTTTATCCCGGAAAAGTATCCTATCCTACGGTTGGGGGGTGTCAAAGTTTGTATGGAAGAATTTTAACGCGCTGTCCAATTAACTCGAAACTCAATATGTATACTTAAACCCAAAAATTAAGAATAACGTGTATCAGGATTTTTCGAAATTCAACCCCTAAGGGGGTAAAATAAGGGATGAAAGTTTGTATGAAAAATCTTATTCCTTGAGGTAATAAACATGAAACTTCGCACGAATAGTTATCTAAATAAATTATAAAGTTTTTTGTTTTTCTAAATTACCCCCTAAAAGGTTGGGGGGTGTCAATGTTTGTTTGGAAGAATTTTAACGCGCTGTCCGATTAACTCGAAACTCAATATTTATACTTAAAACCCATGGGGATGTATGGGGTAATTTCCGACACTCACGCGGGCGAAGCCGCGGGCAGCAGCTAGTACTTATAATAAATCTGTAGAAGTGAAAATTCTGTACATTGAAAATATCAAAAAAATAAATGGCAGGGGGTGTTATTAGACCGACACCGAACCCAAAAATGTGATTATAAAAATTTTTGTCTGGCTGTCTGTCTGTCTGTCTGTTTGTTCAGGTATCACGCAAAAACTACCGGTTCGATTACGATGAAACTTGGTATAATTATTCTTTAATATCCTGGGCACCACACTGGGTACTTTTTATCCCGGAAAAGTATCCTATCCTACGGTTGGGGGGTGTCAAAGTTTGTATGGAAGAATTTTAACTCGCTGTCCGATTAACTCGAAACTCAATATTTATACTTAAACCAAAAAATTAAGAATAACGTGTATCAGGATTTTTCGAAATTCAACCCCTAAGGGGGTAAAATAAGGGATGAAAGTTTGTATGAAAAATCTTATTCCTTGAGGTAATAAACATGAAACTTCGCACGAATAGTTATCTAAATAAATTATAAAGTTTGTAGTTTTTTGTTTTTCTAAATTACCCCCTAAAGGGGGATTGGGGGGTGTCAGTGTTTGTATGGAAGAATTTTAACGCGCTGTCCGATTAACTCGAAACTCAATATTTATACTTAAAACCCATGGGGATGTATGGGGTAATTTCCGACACTCACGCGGGCGAAGCCGCGGGCAACAGCTAGTAGAAATATAAAATATATCTATGGTTGAGATAAATGCGACAAAGAAACAAAACCTTGCTCCGTACTCACCCCTGGCATTATCGATTGGTTGAAGTCTTTCAGAATCTCTTGCCAATCTTCCGGCTGCTCCGGAGCATCTTCAGGGAGTGTGTTTAGTAAGTAGCCAGGTTCCACCGAAGGTAGGACATCTCTGAAAGTAAAGTAGGTTGCTTTTATACTATCAAGGGTTTAACAGCTATGGTGCGATAGGTATCTATGTATCTTAAACCAGTGGTCGTAGACTATGACAATTTATTTATTGATATGGTACTTCAACGACTTACTCCTTAAAACATACACAAACAAAAAACTAAACGGTAATAAAAAGTAAGTTCAAAAACTAAAACTCGACTACTGAAAAATCACGCTCTAAATAGTGGAAAACTAGAAAATATTCTCAATCAATTAAATGTGACGTCACTGATGAACATACATACCCACAAACATATCTACATACAGGTCAAAATCATAACCCTCCTTTGCTTCGCCGTAGTCAGGTAAAAAAAATAAAAAGCATGAGAAGAATCTAAGGAGAACCTGCTTCATGATACACAAGCAAACCTGTGTAACCTACTCAATTCCAATTTAGAACTTTTCAGTTCAGTTTTAACGTTTCAGATACTTCTTGAATTTATGTAACAGTACCTAGTATTTACTTATTGTTTCCATGAAGAAAATTTTCTTTAAGATTTATACGTATCTGGATATTTTAATAAAAGGAGTAAAAAATTTTCAGTCAATGATTAGGTATCCAATCACGCTAAAAGATCGTTTAGTTTTTCTTTCGTGCGCCTGTTTATAATATTCAAAGAAGATGTTGAGCGAACAATAGAAGGAAAATTGCCTTTGTGGGAGACGTTCCTACTCTCATTGGCTTGTTATTATGTCATAACCTGTGGTTTAATTGTTTAATTGATGGAATGTTTCGTGTCTGTAGTATTTTTTATACGATTATCTGTAGAATCTACCGATGACTAGGTATTGCGGCAGTGCGCATCGTATTAATTAGCAAATTAATTGATAGGTTTTGCTAAAACATTATGAAACTGAAAGGAAAATTATATTGATTTGCATAATTGTTTTGCAGACTACTTCTAGTACCTACCTACTTACGTATTTTGAATAGTTTTGATGGTGGTATGTACATGATGGTAGGTACAGTCTGGTACAGGTTAATACTACCTATATATGGCAAATACTTACCTTACTGTAGCGAGATAATTAAAATTTCATTAAAAATGTGATTGAGCTTAGATGTTTCTAGGATAACAACATAGAGGTATTTTATATTAATTATAATATACTTGATTATTTTACCAGTTAAGAATATCTAAGAGTGGAATGCAATCAAAGTATTGAGAATTGAGGTAAGTTTACTAAGGTTTGATAAGATATTTAGAATCCTACCAGCTGATTTAAAGTAAAGGTCTGTTTGAAAATCAGCAACAAGCAGTCCACATGTTCAGCGAACTATATTTATTTAGGTACCCAATGAGATATCTACGGATTTAGTTATTGTGGGACTAATGTTAACTTGAATCTCACAAAAAATAGTTTACCTATCGGTTATTGTACAGCCACGAGCACTAACTTAATATGAACTTACTTTTGGAAGAAAGTGGAATTCAACTTTGATATTGTGGATTTTAAATTGCAACTTTGATAGACCTATTACATAATGGTATATCGGTTGCAAAATACTTTATAAAAACTTAAAAAATTAAAATAAATACTAACTATACGAAAAAACTACTAATTAGTTGTTAAAGTTGCTCAGTGTAGGTATGATAGGTACCTATCTACATATCAGTGCTCGTGACAGTACAGATTTGTTATTTAATTTAAATTATTATTTATATTATTTTAAATTAAAGCCATCTAGACTTGATAGGAAATACATCCCCTACACACTGGTTCTGTTGTTTCTTACAACACCGGGAATCAAACCCGGTCTTTACAAAGAAGTAGGTAGGTAAGCCGTTTTATCGCTGCCAAGACAGCTCACATACAATAGTGCAACAATGTAATGGTTTCATTATTTCCGAGAAGGAACTTAATCCAAACGTAAAATGACGTAAATATGCACTGCAAATGGTTTACCAACGATGTTTATTTGTTTACATAGGTATAGAAGGTAATTATGACAAATGAATTCGTTGCATTTAATATTCATCATTAATTAAAATATCTACTTACTATTTATAAACTGAACTGTTCCTCATGATTCTATGCAATTTATAGAAAAGTTATTTGTTGTTTTAGAAGCGAGTTGAAATAAACCTAATAGTTTTGCTGTTTATGGAAACTGTTTATCGAATCCCTCATTACATCTACTAAGTGCTTATTTAATTAACGTGGGAGCTTCTTATTTGCAAATTAAGATAATGAAAACGGTACTTACTTATCTCTGATGTTTTCAACATAATCGGCCAACAGATCGATGGCTGCTTTGCCAAATTCCCGAAACTGCTGCGCGTCCATTTTACACCACAGACACTTTGTTCTAATTCATAAAAATGACGAACCAAAAAGTTTTAAAAGATACAAGATGTGTATATGTTTGAACTTAATTCTAAAACAATTAGTTACAACAATGGTCGGGTTGAAAGGTAAAATGACACTTGAAGTTAAGAGGACGATCAACGAGACAATGGTGGTAGCGGCTGGCGTCAGGTGGATTTATAGGCGCAGATCAGCTTTCTACAGCTGCCGAGTTCCGAGGCGCCCGCGCACTCGGTAGTAATACTGGGTATCACAAGACGGGGTGAGGCATTGCGGCTGAGGCTGAGATGAACGGACGAAAATTTTAACAGTACCGGTTTGTTCTTGTGATCGGCGTCAATATTTACATGGTTTGTCGTGCATCTCTCTCGTAGAGTAAATAAAAGTGCATGAAAATAAACGAGTGCTGAATCTATCAAACTGAATGAAAACTTAAATTAGTGTGCAACTTCCCTAATTTTTTCTTGGATGCACACATATCTTTGCCTTTCTTGGTCATGAACCACAGCAAGAAATTGTTTAATTATGAATGTGGAGAATTTGATATTGTTACCTGCTTATATATTCACATTTGATCTAATAAAGTTCCTGTTTATAAAACTCGCATAACAGTTAAAGCTGTCGGCGGTGCAGTAGAGAGCGACCATTTTGCATAATATGAAGACGACAATAACTTGTTTTCACAGCGTCTTGCAGGATGAGAAGCAGTTAATGATGTTTTTTTTACTTAAATTATCCATTAAGACGGAAAGTGTGAATTAAATTAATAAGAGCCTTGAGCAAATTATATAAACATTCATCTTTGGGAATTATAGTGATCCTACGTAGTGGATTTTATCATATCAGCCCGTAAATGTCTATTATATAATAATATTAAAATACACTACTGCTGAAAATGGATCTGACAATGCTCGCTGTAATTAACAACTATAGAGGAATAGAGCATGTGACAGATTTCAGCTAACCAAATAGGTACGGACATAGGTGATTTGTGTTTTTTAAATTATATTATAAATTTTAAGAACAAAACTGGCATCTATATATTCAGTTATTTACATATAATATGTAAAATGCCATACAACGTGGCAATGCTGCCAGCCTTCTGGGCACCTTTCCTATTGACAGCGACGCGGACGAATTCTTCGATGCCCTGTGATTCTTTCCCCTCCCCTTTTTCTATATACATGTACATAGTTTGCCGGATAATTACTTAGTTCTTTAATTTAATATAATTTAGATTTATAAATTTGTGTTTTTGATTTTTATAAATTGAAAGTATGAGTCAACAATAATTATTCTGCGCAACGCAACTCACATTTCTCCTTTACGATCCTATCCTACTTATAGATTTATCGTAAACCTGTTTTTTGTTATTAATTAAAAGGAACTTCCAGTTTAGCGTCACATTCTCCTAACTTTGATTTTAAATTAATAACTTCCGGGAGTCCAGTTTTAAGTGTACTTACTACGCAAAAATATTTATTTTTATATATTATTTCACGTACCACTTACGCACAGAGTGTCCAGTAACGTCTCTGCCGGCCGGTTTTATATTTAAAAATAAATGGGTATTAACCATTTAGCTACCACAACTTGATTTATAAAGCAAATCAGTGAATGTATGTCGTATTTTTTCTCTTCCTTATAGACTATGCGCGCAGGATTATTGTAAAAGGTGAAGGACACTATGCACGCGTTCTGCACTTGGATATTTCAAGACTAGTTAGATATATTCCTTCAAGTTCAAAGATAAATTTTATTCTTATTCAGACTGATTTTATTGTTACGATATAACGACTCTTTAACATTAAGGGCCGATTTTTCAATCGTCAGATAACTTTTAACTGAGGAATACCTAAATATGGCGGTTTGACGTATTTTCTATACAAAAGCAAGATATCTGACGGTTGAAAAATCGGCCCTTTGTGTTCCCGACTTGAAGATTATTGAAACTAAGCGATCGTAAGTTGAATTTAACAATCTGTGATTCAGTTACTTTTGTCAAATTCAACTACTTACATAACTATCATAAAGTAGCTTTTAAAAAGAATAATTATTTTGTACCTACTCCTGATTTAGTATAGGATTGACACACAAGCATACCAGTCCTGGGTGACTATTGAATTATGAAGAATCCATATTATGACTAGGTACCTTGGTTGCCATAGGTAATACCAAAATCTCCAATTAGACAAAGGGAAAAACAATTTCAGAGATTGGGAATAAGTAACGGCTCATTTGTGATTAGTTGTCTCTTGTAGGTTTGGAGGCGTGACTGCCATGGGAAATCAATCATGATGATGATAATAATAAGGTTTTCAATTTTCTTGTAAGTAGTATACAGGGTCAAATTAAACTAGCTAGCGAAACTCCGCAGACGATATCTCAACATCAAAAAAAGAAAAAAAAATTGTGTAGTCACTTAAAATATTAGTTTAAAAATCTGTTTTTTGTGTAAACTTCAGAGACGTGATGGGAGTCGATATCTCAACGCGATAAAACAGATTTTATCAACTCACACTTCAAGCAACAGGAACCAGCGGTCATTGACCCCAAAGATTTTTTTGTTTGCTTGTTTGTACATATATCAACCCATCAATCGTCTGCGGAGTTTCGTTAGCTAATTTAATTTGACACTGTATAACCATGACGTTTGATGTCCTCGGCCCAGTAAGTAATTAATTAAGGGCCTAATTTTGGAAAAGGGTACCTACCTATACGTAACTCACACTCCAATTTGTTTAAACATTATAGCTACTTAACTGCACTTTTTAAATTACAGACTTATTTAACTTTACTACGTTGAAATACAACATAAAGTAAGGTAACATATAATGATATGACCTAATTTTCCATAAGGTAAAGGTTTCCGTGTGTTATGTGGCGTCTGCCATGACCGGTCAACAGTCAGCGTGCCGGATGAGTGGCGCGGTCAAGGCGGCAGGCGAGGCGGCTCGGGCGCATTGCTGCTGCACGCTTCCGATGCGTTTGCGCATCATTGGCGAGCGCCTGCGCCGTCGCCTGCTAACGTTTCCGACAAATGCGGATGCTTCGATGAAATTAATTGTAAAATGAATGGGTTAGTAGGTACACTTTCGACCGTGAGAGCTTAGTAAATATTTACCAATCTCTGACATCTTTTAGGGTCGCTGAATTTAATGCAGTAGTAGAGTGGATTTAAACATATAATAAAATAGTAACTTGTCTGTTTGTCAAGATATAAGTTCCACGGCTAGACGGATTTGGATGAAATTTGGCACACATGCAATATGGTGTTGATGTTACATAGGTTAACATACTTTTAACCCCGTATTTAAATATATATTATTTCCCCTTATGTTTTTCGGCCTCCACGCGGGCGAAGCCGCGGGAAAAAGGTATAGTTTGAAATAAATATGCCTGCGAATTAAGTAGGTTAGGTTGGGTGACGGAATTTGCGTAACATAAACACGTCTGTTTTACCCCTTCGAGGAATATGTGCGTTAGGTTTTCATTTTTATTCGGTAACATTTAGCACTTGTTGGCTATTTTATGATGTTCGAAATAAGACGAATAAATGGTTATGAAGAATTAAATTTATTTCAAAACAATGTTAAGTACATTATATTAGAAAATCAATGAGTGTCAATCACAATTAAGACCACTCGAAATAGGTAAAGCATTCAAGAAATTGTATAATTTTCATGAAATATCGACCACTATGAATTCAAACTAATCCCTACTTATAGTGGGATTTCCGCTGTTTCAAGATAAATAATGCTATAAACTATATAATAGGTATTAAATAAAAAAGTAGATATTAAATAATTAATAAGTCATAAATAAGTCATATTTAATTCATAAATTGAAATAGGTACTTTATAAACCCGTAGCATACGGGGTAAATTTGAATAAATAAATCTAAGTAAAAAAAATTAAGATAACCTTACTAGTAGGTATACCTAAACATGTAATTGATAAAAGTAAGTATCGGTATAATTTAGTTTTAAGTCTAATTGAATACCTGCGTATTTGCAAATATTTTTATTGGACTTGTATTCACTAGTTACTTTCTCTATAAATGTGTTCACGACAACTTTTTATAAAATACCTAATGATTCTGAAGTTAGATTAATCAAGAAGGTATTTTATGCGTATTGTAAAGTTCGTTTTTTAATCCCAGATAGTAATTTAGCTTTTTAAATCTTTGTTGTTTGTTTTTTTTTAAATTAGAGTTTGAAATTTGCAACTGTCAAATTACTATCTGGGATAAAAAAACGTACTATAACTAACGTTAATGTTGAAAGTAATATTCTGTAGAGTAATGAATTTGCTTCATTAATGATTACAAACTTCTTCTGTTATTTTTACTATGGTTTAAGTTGTTAGGTACATACATAAATGTAGATACGACAGGAGCGTGTCCGGCAAAAATTGACTTTGAAAATTATTTATTTAGGTACCTATAGAATATAATAGTGGTTCAGAATTGATAATTGAAATGCTTTCCAAAACGGTGTCCAGACTCTACCATCGTCTGTTATCAATTGTCGCGCAAGTATGCGGTTGTAGCTTCGTTTCAAATATGAATATGACGCACTCGCGCGATCAATCAAGTCGCGTGTGTATGTCAAACTTCGTGTAAATGATCGCGGATTTGTGTATACGCGCGATAGTAGCTTTCGGTTAGGACACAGGACATTTAATGGCGAAGTCGCGGTTCTATGACATTCATATCAATTATTTATGTTACGTTTAAGTAACCTCGGGTTTGCATATTTTCTTACATAAATCTTAAGCTTTATCAACGCCCTACCACTTTCAATCAGGCTAGGGAGGGTGAGACCTCCATGACTCGCGGGCCATTTTTTTTTTAAATGTCTCTCCTAAAAGAACGGGTTCTTGATGATGCTTCTATACCTATTTCAGATTATCTTCCACTAACCGTCTCCTGATAGTATCTTGAAACTCATTCAAGGCCAGAATGAAATTTTGTCGACCTTTTTAGTTTCTACAAAACGTTTTACCTACTTCGTAATGAATGTTTTTTGCTTCTGCAAACGCCATAAGTAGGTAACCCGTGCCTGACATTTTAGGATCTGCTGGATGCGAGCATATAAATTAGATACACTCGTAGCGCGTCGCGTACGCGGCACCCGTGACGGGAGAATGAACTGGCAAATAATTACCAGTTTAGCACGCTGCGCTGTGGAGTATCTATTCCATGTTAAAGGCTACGGTTAGAACCAAGAAATGGCGTTGCCATAAAAAAATGATTGTTTTGATTATTAAATACCTACTTATGACAAAATAAGTTTGTGTTTAATTTATTTATTTCCTCGTAAGTGTGTTTAAAAGCGGCATTTGAAACTCGTGTGAATTTGTCACTCTCGGCTCAAATGTGCGGCACTTAATGTAGGTAGGTACGTTTTGATATTACCGTAAAAAATATACAATTATGCCGATTACGCTCTTGTCAAACAGTGTAAATAAGTAGTCTAATAGCGTGCATTCTGTAAGCGGGCAACGTCGCAAATAGCTGTCAAATTACAATATTAATAATTCCATTTCATTATTAATATTTTTGGTCACTAGTTAGTGATATTTCATATATCCGTACAGTAATAATAACAAATTAATAAAAACAGGTAAACATTTGATAGCTATTTGCAACGTTGCCAACATGTAGAATGCACACTCAAACTACGGGATTAATTATACATATTATACAGACATTCGACAGATATTTTGAAATATTCGAATATTCAGTTAGTGAAACTAATATTCAATAATCATTCTACAGAAAATAATTATAATGAGATGGTGGATCTGTTATGTAATCACATCACATACAACGTAGTTTAAGAGGTAACGGATGGTTTACTACTAGATGACTCGCCAATTGCAGTCACACTTAACTGAGTGAAGAATATTCTATAATTGCGAATATCCATACCACAGTCTGAAGTTAATGTAATAGAATATTTCTCAAACTTTCCTTTAACCGGTATAGTGACGGGCAATGGCAATATGGCATTGGTGTGATGGTACAACTTCACACGTTCGATGCGCGGCAGTAGAGCCCTCGATGTGATCCTGTACGAATTACTGTTACGAAGAATATGCATCACTTCTGTCATGGTGGTACCTCCTTCCTCCAACAACATCGCTAGAATTATTTTACCAGTACTCGATTCTGCAAGTTTTACAAAAAAAAATAAAGTACTAAAGCAATAATTTGATTCATTAGTTCGGTATTATAACGGTATTATGAGGGGTTTGTGGCTAATTAATAAAAGCCGCACAGGTCGATTGATCAGGTTAAGCTAAACTTGCCGCGGTTGGTCCGTGTATGCGTGACCATCTTTATATACCAAGACCCCTCCGTGCCTCGGAAAGCACGATAAGGCGTTGGTCCCGGCTATCATTTGTAGATCTTTGACAGTTGTAGCGGGTCGTCAGAAACCCGAAAGTGACAACCAGTCTCACCAAGGGGTATCGTGTTACCCAGTTACTGGGTTGTGGAGGTCAGATAGGCAGTCGCTCCATGTAAAATACTGGTACTCAGCTACATTCGGTTAGACTGAAAGCCGACCCCAACATATTTGGGAGAAGGCTTTATGAAGATGATGATGAGTACGGTATTATACAGTTCGTAAACAAATCATTTTAATTCTAACATACCAATTAATCGATCAAATATTTGCATCATGGTGGTAGACGCATGTTCAGATAAAGCATAACGCAATGCTTTAATCATAAGTTCATTTTGATGCGGTATCATGAGGATAGTAGTTCTGTAGCATTCGCAAGCTTCTCCGCAGCTGCAGGGGTCCATCGGCCACGTCTGTACAGTCCCATGCAGGCTGTCTATTGGTAAGTCCCAGCGAGGTTGCGTCGTTATCCTTATGAAAAATTGACCAACGTCGCTCATAAACCAAATCCATGTGTTTCCTATTTGAGTGCTAAGACAAACGATTTGTAAAAAGAGCTTATGATCTGGGACATCTTGTTGGTCCTTTAGGTCCTTTGGGATACCCATCAAATTGATATCATTATCAATTACGTTTAGTCGGCTTAAGAAAAACCTTGGTTTAGGCATTTCTTCAAACTGGACCGGAACCGATGGTTCCACATCTGTGATATAAATTTTAAACGTAGACGGATTTACAAATGGTGACGACACCTGCACATCAACCTTATTCGGTCGATATAATGGCCCAGTCACTTTGCATTTTCTTAGTGGATTTAATGCCCCGACTTGTCCACGGAGCAAAAATACAATGTACGCGTCAAAAATTCGCGTTTTGTTGTACCCGTGTACTAGAAGAATACAACTTTCGTCAGTTACAAAATTGGCCGTATATTTGACACTCAAAAACATTTTCTTCCCGTTGTCCGCCGCAGGAGCTTTTTCAACGAGAAAGTTATTCCGCGTATTGTTACTAAGAATAAAATAAGAAAAAATAAGCGATTCTTGACTGGTCGGGCAAATTGAAACCAACCGTGAAGAACTTCTTAAAAGTGGTGGGTGAAATTTTATTGTATCTTTTACTTCAAACATTGGAAGTACAACGTATAAGTGTATTGATAAAAATAGCATTTGCAAATTATTAGGATGAAAGAAGTCTTTAGTTGATATTGGGAAAAAGATTCTCAGAAGATTCATTGCTTCAATAATGAGACAAGCGTTATTAATGACATCACCTTCTCTGCTGTTCCCTCTTACCTCACAGAACAACGAAAAGTGATCAATTAGGAATGGACAATAAGTAATTATTGCTGATGCTAGGGCGACACCATCCGTTAAATGTGTCGTTATGTTGGTAATTTGTTTTACTGGTTTGTTTTTTCCAAGAAGTTTGTCATGTTGTTTCCGTATTTGTTGATTGAACCAATCTATTAACACCTTGATTATGTCTCTGGGTTGAGAACTGACGCAAACACATTCAAAGAAGCAGCTGTCCATGATGAAAACTTTATAACTTTGTAAAATGAAGTCAAGCCAACTTTGTTTATTTAATCTCTGGAATAAATTGATATCCGACACTAATTTTTGTGTTATTACAATGTCCGCATTGCATTTCGGGGTGACGTTTTCAGAATAAATGACAAATTGGTCATGACTTAGTAGGTATTTCGCTTGTAAGACCAACACATTTGCACCACGAGATCCCAATAAATTTAGTATCTCTCTATATGTGTCATGAATTTCTTTTACATACTTAAATGTATCGTTAATATCATGAGCTCTGAAATTAATTTCTAGATTAGTAAATGAAGCGTTCATGAATGAAGTATCTTAATTAATACTTATTTTATTGTAGGTACTTACGATATTTTTCGAATGTGTTTCATGAGTGGCCCTGCGATCCTTCTGACGAAATTCAAGTATGATACATTAATTCCTCTTGTTTTCGTCCCACCTTGCGTTGATAATGCAGATGATAATGCATGAAAAGTATCAGGAATAACTGGGTATAAATCTCTACGAAATCCTTGCTGAAACATCCATTTTTCTAAAAATTTTGAACACCTCTCCATGTATTGATGAAGATCTCTTTGGCTGCTTAAAGGAAAGTAGGGGTAAGGATTGTCTTCAGGTTTAACTAAATGATTGGCATGTAAAGTAATTAAACAATAAGTGATGCAAAAATGTACTTCTACATCACAGGCAGATCCATTCGCGTGGTTAAAATGAAGCATTGCAATTCCTGTACGAGGCGCCGTAGTCAACATTTTCAATGTAACAGTTATAATCGTATGAAAAACTTCATCTTTTTCCACTATTTCATGGTCAACGAATTCAACTGTAAGATTAACATCTTCTTTGAAAACACATTTAAATGAATCCAAGTCAGACACGGCTTCCATATCAATAGTTAATATTCTTGTCATTTCCGTTCCAATACGACAAGGCGGGAATATTATTCTGTAAGTACTGGGCGTCATTAGAGGTGACTCTCTCCTCCCAATAAATGTTAAATTAAAATAAGGTGTAGTCATATGCTTATCCAAAAACATGATAGCTGTAGTTACAAATCTACCATGACCCTTGGGATGGAACCTTAAACTGAAATTTGCTTTCATTGCTCGATCTAGTTCTAATTTTATGCAAGATTCTGTTACGCTTTCGTGTCCGTCTTGATTGGGTAGCAGCTCTAAACTGTAGTGAGGTGCTAATTTTGATGTAACAATGGCTACATTTAAATAATACTTAGATATATTAGTCATTTGAAATTCTATGGTATTTTTTCCACCAGCAACATAATCAAATTCAAATTTTTCAACAGAAAAGTCTATCCAGGATACAGTTATCACACCAATAATACGACAGTAGCTAATATCTTTGTTCACAGGTCTTAACTTAACTTTTGGATTATTTTCATAACACCTAAAAGTAATCATCGTTTAGTATGCTTATAATATAACAATGTCATGTCTTCAGATCATGATACCTAGGTACTCCTAATGAACGCTATCCCGAAATAACCAGTCCGTAACTATGAATTCGGGAGGAGCATTAAAACTTAATACTGTCTATAAGATATTCTACTAAAGTTAGTCCCAGTAAGACGGAAGAAGGGCATCCCAAACAGTGCTAGGATTTCGAAGAATATTATTTTATAAAGAAATTGGTGCCTTCGAAAATCTTCGAAACGAATATAATTTGATGCAATCAAGCATTTAGAATTACTTAGGTACCGACGCAGTTTTCGACTGAATAGTACCGGATAGCGTTTTTAGGGGAGCAGTGATTTGAGTTTACGTTTTTAGTACAAAATAAGAAACAATGTGCTCGTATGAATACAATCTCCTGAAATACAGATGAAGTGTCCATTTAATTATAGGGCAGTCGTTTACGAAAAAAAAACTATACAAATACTTCAACCGTGTACGTAGCATGCAGTATCGTCTCGCCTACCACTACTCTATGAGTGTGAATATTAAAATAGAAGTTCTTACTGCTCATATTCGCCAATATAATAGTTAAGTTCTGTAGATAAAGCATTTCCATCAGGAGGCCCTAATAATCCGTTGATTTTAAATGGAATATACATTTCGTACTCTCTACGAAATATATCGCATACTTTTATATAAACAATCTTCGAATGCCCAGCTTCGATGCTAAATTCGTATACTCTTTGTTTTTCATTTCCAATTGCAATATAAACATCAAATATGTTTTCATCGTTAGTATTTACAACCTCCACATGAGATCGCACAGGACCGAGGTTCTGGAAAGTGACGGGGACGTAACTCACCATGTAGCATGGTATACGTGCCATGTAAATATTTTTAGGGTGTATTAAAATTTTTGGTTCAACAACGTTTCCAGTTATTGGCAACGTTACGTTTTCTTTATTATTAATCTTAACACAAATATCGAAGAAGAATTCTATAACACATGATATTTTTATTATAATATCAAAGGTCATTATCATTTTTGGTCGAATTGTGCCACTCATTGGTTCCATTCTTAAACCAGGTATTAAGGGCTCCACAACGTGAAAAAAGGCAATCTCTCTTGAAGAATTCTCTAATTTTACTTTTTCTACAGTCTCCAAGTTTAAAGGAATGTCTTTCAATGTGACAGCTTGTTGTAAGAACTTTATAGAAAGCTTGCGTGTAATGACGCTTAATTCAATCGGTATGGCTCTAGAAGTAAAACTTTTACTAATTAAGTCAACCTCGTGGACTTTTGTTTTGGTTGGTTTAGAAACATACATAACATTACATATTTTACAACCGTGACTTGGTATGGAGCCAGAAATTGGCAATATTTGAAATGGAGTGTCTGGGAGTAGTTCTTCCCACTTGAAGTCAACCTTAATGTTAAAATGATTGAATATTCGTACAGGGACCGAAGTGATAAAACCGTCTGATGTCACCATACCAAATTTTAAACACTTTTCTTGCACCATTAGTAAGGGATTTCCCACTTCCAGAGAATATGAGTGTTTGCCTCGGTAAATATCATCAATGATATAATTGAATGTACCTTTATGAAATCCTTCTACAAATCCTTGGCAAAATACAACTAATTTAGTTTCTTGTAATGATTTCAATTTAATCGCTATGTCTAGTAGCATATTTTCAGTATAAAAAATATAGTTTTCGTGAACCATTTTTATGGTAATGTCATACTTTGTTTTATTCCTAATTGTCAATTCACTTTCTCCGAATGTCGATACAGCAACTTTTCCAAAATCCACAGAATACGGAAACATCAACACATCAAACAAGTCATAGGTTGTTATTTTAATCTTCTTATTTTTACAAAAGTTCTTATCTAGTTTGTGATTTTTGGTGAAAATGTCTGTGAAGCAGTCATCTCTCCCGGTAGTAAATTTTTCTTTCACCGTTTTTTTTGGAGCTGCCGATTTGCAAAGTTCTAGGTACTTTTTACCTTGAGATTTGCGTTCGTTCTGTATTTCCACTTCTTCATTTAAATAAGTATAGTATGGGAGTTTTTCATTCAATTTATGTAAAGATTCAATCACTTGCACCTTTGGTATTTTATCGTATGATATATTAATTTTATTAGCAATTACATAAGTAATATAATTTTCGTCTACGGGAGTTTTCGCGCCTTGGGTATCAAACAATAAGTCATGCGGATTTCTTATTTTTAAACTGAAAGTCCTTGCAACTTTTAAACCCGTTGGTTTTACGGAGATTGATAATCGTATTGAAGAGTTGGGAGCTATCGTAAACTTCATAGGTGAAAATTCAAAACACGTTACTCTATCAAGCCATATTTTAGCAGGGATAACATTTGACTCATTTTGTACACGGATAAATTTCGTTACTTTACTATTAATTGCTACGTCGCCATAGTCAATAATTTTAGGATAATGAGAAACTTTACAATATTCATATTGCCCACTAATATAATATCGGCCAATTTCTGCGTGAAGTTCGAGGTCACAACACCTTATTTCATCCACTTGTATTAATCGCAAGTCAAAAACAAATCTTTGATCAAGTTGCTTGTTGCGTTTGGCCTTCGATACGCAATCATTTCTAGGCTGAAATGTTACTTGCACGGTATGTTCATCTTTGATTTCTATGTTGAAAGCTCTATGTGACGCAGTAATGAGACGTGCTTCATCAAAATTCTGAAATAAGAAAAGCAATTTAATTGAATCAATATTTTATATTATTTACATTCCTGGGAATTTCTCCAAGCTTCGTCTGCTTCCTAACGCCGAGGTTTTGGAAACCATACATATTATGGGATGAGTGGTGCTCATCCCAAAGAATCCCCGGGATTTTCTGACTCCACGGTGACCTAGCAGCCTGCCCTAAGGAAAGATTATCTAGTATCACAAATTACCATTAGGCGCCCTTCGCACATTGTCTTAAGATATGCCGATCTGCTGAGATCCACGTCCACATCGAGAACTTGTGTAGTCGACAGTCCAACGAAAGATGTTGGGAACTCAACCACCTTGAATCGCTTAAACACATTGTCTGGATTATAATTGTTACATTTCGACATTTTTCAACTAGTTTGTAAAATAATATTTATAAAAAATAAATAAATAAGGCAACAAAGGTATACCTATGTCAATTAATGTCAAAATGACGCATAGATTAATTTACTTTTCACGTACACTGCTATTTACAAGCGGCTACAAGGATATATGGCGTTCATATGACGTTGATAGGGGGCGCTGTTGGTAACAATTGTTGAAAAATGTCACTTGAAATGTTATCAAAAATCAAGATGGCGGCGTTAGTTACAACTTTGGCCACGCGTCACAATAACCTTGTAACGCTATAAACTTTTCAGTGGCGAATGAAGTATTTTTAAAAGTAAGGCACCATACCAGGCTGTACAAGGCAGTTTGAAGACAATACAGATTTCTTTTTCTTCTTAGGCCCTTTCCTCATGGTCAGTTCGTCAGCGGTGCGGGATCAACATGCTCGGTACCGAAAGGTCACCGAGCACCTATATTTCAATTAGCGTAGCGGTGAGCACACTATACCGCACTGCTGCTTACCGACCAATGAGGAAAGGTCCTTAATATCATCAAAAAAAATGTTTCTGGTCTAGATCGTGTCTAGAACGTAAAGATTCATAGTTGTTGGGTGTAGTTAGACTCATTTCTGGTTATTCTTACCCTAACCTACAAACCAGCTGGTAGAAAAATAGTCAAAATCCTAAGCATATAAAAAAAGAAAAATATGGTTATACGATTACAGAATTTCTTTCATCACAATGACTAGATGACTAGAAACGAAGTGCCCCCGCGAACGGGATAACGTGCTAGAGTAATATTGTAGATGGATGTAAGTACCCGGGGTGTGTCGTACGACTCCTGCAAATTAGTTCGGGGCGGGGGAGCCGCGCTCGCCGCCCGGCTCCCCGCTTGCCCCAGGGTTTATCAGATTCAGGGGGTAAAAAATGACTTCTCAATGGGAGGCAGGAGGGCGGCGCGGCGGCGGCGAGGGGCGGGTGTGGGCGGCGCCGCCACGTGGCTCCGGCTCTCAGCCGCGTCGCGACGCCCGCTGCAGCCGCTCCCTGCGCGCCGCGAACTAGGCACAGGTGTTTGTCTACGTTGTTTACGTGACTCGTGCGGGATGCTAAATCGTGAAGGTGGCGCTGGATGTTTACAGTGTGTTTATGGGACGTAGTGTTGGGTCGATGGAGGCTTCAGCGTACGGCGAGGTGGTGGCGGGCTGCGAGGCGCGGCGCGACGTGCCCATGGACGCCACGCTGGACCCCATGCACCCGCTAGACCCGCCGCCGCCAGACGTGCTTTTGGCGCTGCTCGCCAGAAACAAAGCCCTTGAAGGTAGATACGCTGGCCGAACCTTTTCTGCTGAAGGCTAGTTTTACTCCTTGCTGATCAATACGGTTTTATTATTCCTCCGACTCAAAAACTAGCGGCGTCCGGCGCCAAAGAAGCGACAAATAGGGCTTTTTTAACATTTTGTGTAATGTAATGTGGTGTGGTGTGTGGTAGCCAGGGGCACTCCAAGCTATGGTGATGACTCATCAGCATGACTTGGGTAGGCGCTCGTCACTGATGAGCTATGAAGTGAGTTTCTTTCTCTCCTCGTGGTTTAGGCGAAGTGATCAGCAAGGGGCGAAACAGAGCCTGCAGCCATCCGTTATTAAGCAGCATGTCTTTATAGTTTATTGTTAATTGCCTGATGTTTTTTTTTCTTCATTTGCTTATTTGCAGTTCCTAATCACTTCGAAAATTTAAAGATTTATGATGTAAGTCTGTATTTTTATTAGCAGTCGTAACTTGTTGCAACACGGAAATAGCAATAAGGCGCTGTAATATTATTTGCTGACATAATCGCATTTAATTGTACCTAAGTATCGTTGATTCAACAACTAGCAATAAAACGAAATCTATAAAATATTGCTCAGAAACAGAGATTTAAAAAGTAAATGTAACAAAACAAAACGCCCGTATTCTCCGAAGGGTTAGGCAGAGATACACCTACCTATAGTGCACCCATATTTCACCAGTTATGTTTAAGTCCATTTATCAGGGGGCGAGTCTATTTTAGATATTGCAAAAAGCCCAGTGACTATCTGACGACATGCATACAGCCTACAATTACAGGCCTATAGGCGCGTGCAAGGGTTTTAGTGAAGGACGCACCACGCGTAGGGGCGGCCTTGTGTCCTACGGGTTTCACCCACGCACGACATACGGCTTCGAATAATCAAGTTAAGTGCTCTACATAGGAGTGGCGATGGGCTTTTTTTGATTTTAACACCAGACAAGAGCTTGTACTGGTACTATTGTGCCGATAACGCACTTATTAGTAAATTGACGAGCACTGCCTATGCTTTTATGGACCTTTTTGTACTTTTAACTTATGACCAACCTTCTTTTGTTCTGAGTAAAATAATTAGATTTCGCGCGCTAGATGCGACTGCTGAAGATATTAATAATTTTTCAACACACTTGCTCGTAAAGTGGCTCTTATTGAACCGCTTTTAGATTCATAATGCAGTGTATTAAAAACGCGTGCTTTTTACTTTACCATAACGAACTAGTGCTGTAATGCCACAGATAACTATTTACTAGTCGGAGTACCTAGTACCTATACCAGTCCTATGACATGGCAGTATGGAGTTAGTAAGTACTATCATGGCGGCATGGAATTTATATTGTAGAAATTGACTTTGGTGAAGCTTTTTATTTTTGTAAAACATAATACCATACGCAAACCGGGGCGTTAACTGTCTAGTTAACGTAAAAAAAATTAGTCTGGCCATATTCTGTTACAAATGAAAATGCTTTTATTTTTTACGAAGTACCTAATGTAGGTAATCTTAATAAAACTTTTGTGTACTTATTTATTGAAGCTGGACTATGTGCCTACATGGCATTAGTATGAACTATTTACTATTTCACCCGAGCAGAGGATGTGCGCTTTTTTAATCTCATCAAAGAGACTTTCATGCCTTTATATTATGCATAATATTTATTACATAAAATATGATGAACATAATATTTCATCATATATTATTTCATATTTTTCGCTACTTACATATTAACCTTATAATGTTTTTAATAGGTACGTATTCAGAACAAAAATAAAACAAAAATACCTATTATTTTGTGTTTTTTTAATAGGCTGTCTAGCAGTTTTTCCAGCGCATTTATTTAAACCTGCGCGCGAATCGCTGGCGCGGCGCGCGAAAATACAAACCAGCTCGTCATTTTCCAATACTTACTTGCCTATAATGTCATTTTCGTTGTGATTAATAACAAAAATGTCGACTTCACGGGAAGAAGAGCAATACGTAGGTTTGACTCCGCCGGCGCCGGAAATACTCATCTAGGCACGAAACGCGAGTGATAGCCTGTTGCCACCAAAATCTAAGGAGAAATACGTAGCGGCCTACGAAACTTTTATACAGTGGAAAAACAACAAAAATGCCAAGACATTTTCAGAAAACGTTTTTTTGGCATACTTCAATGAACTTGCAAATAAATACAATCTCAGCTCGCTTTGGTGTATCTATTCCATGTTAAAAAGCACTGTTATGACCAAAAATAACATTGTAAACAAAATTCCATCTTAGCACTCATTACATTTACTGATCACAGAGTACTTTTTTTTTTTTTTCCTGTGTCAAACCGTTAGTCGTAGACTGCGTTCCGAATTACGATGTAAATGTAATGAAATCGAATCGATTTGAGCGTGCTTACACCCGTTCCGAATAAGCTTGAGCGGGATAACTTATGTTTGTTCCGTGAACCGTTATTTGGCTGTGTTGTTATAGGCATTTTTTCGAAATTGTGATTCTGGCTACCGTCGCCACCTAACCAAAAAAGAGGAAGAAATTTGTGGCTATACACAAAGAAATAAGTAATGTTTTAAGTTTTGACGTTGGGCGAGCACTGATATGCTGGGGCCACATTGTCGCGATAAGACAAACTATACTGCGCGCGCTCTCTCTCGCACACAGCTCGACGTCTCGCTGAATAAAAGAGAGCCCGTGGAGTTAAGTTCGCTTTATCGCGACAATGTGGCCCCAGCATTAGCACATTCACTAGCGTTCCAAATTGATGACAGCCCTCAGCTTTCATAATCATATCATAACTAAATTGGAACGAAAAATATTGATGTGAGAAGTGTGGGCGATTAGGGCATATCTCGGAATGCGGTCGTATAGTTTTTAGGAGGCGGCGCGCGACTCCATGCCATGTCCATGCCGACTGAACGGAATGTTGCCATTATTTATTATATTTTATTTAACCATTTACAATTTGATTACTGTACTTATAGTAATATAAGGTGTATTTTTCTGCTGAAAATCCAATACACGCATTTTTCAGTCTTTCAAAATATTATTTTGTTTTTATACATTTTTTAATAGGTGTAGGCTGTTTAGCGGGTTTGCCAGTTGCCAGTGCCTTTATTTACAACTGCGGAAAAAAAAAACCGTCGCGCCATTTTCCATACATATTTGTTCCCGGTTTCGCTGTGTGGTTATTTTCATAGACTAATACATATTTAAAATAATATTATCAATACGAAATCTAAAGTAACACCAACCTACGTTGAAAAGTTTTTAAAAGAAGCTCCGGATAATCAGTACATGGCAACAATGGTCAGTTGAACTTTATAATTACGTTATTGTAGCATACATTCTTACAAGTCTGTTTATTTCCTCGCAAGTGTGTTGAAAAACGTCGTATGAAACGCGAGTGCGTTGATCATTACACTCTCGACTACCTTATCGCGCTCGCCTGCGGCTCGCGCGGACAATACCGTCTCGTGTGTAATGACCAACACCGCACACTTGTATCATAATGTACTATTATCTACTCCCATGCTATAAATCCTCTATAAAAGTTTCGGAAAGAGTTAGCTTATTGCCAACATTAAAACGACCAGTGTCATAGTAACCATTATATCATCCAAAAGAGTGTTATAATGTTGTACTAAATTTCATAATGCAACTCATTTGCTCCTTCGATTCCTTGCGGTCAGCGGGTGCTGCAGACCCCCACGTCGATACATCTGACAATTTTCCAAAATACGATACGTCACGCTTGGCGAGCACGGGCTATGGTCGGTTTAATGTTGGCAATAGCTAACTGTTTCAGAAACTTTTACTGATAGTTTGAGTGCTTTATTCGGCCTACCCAAAGGTCCTTTCTTTGGTATTGTTCGTCGAATCGTCTGAGTTGAGCTGCACGGTTACTGACAAATGCGTGCACTGACTGGACAGGTCCACTCAATCTGTGTGGTTCTTTCCTCAAAAGACCATCTCAGACACTAATCTACATGGTCTTCATATGATCCAAACAATATGTCTGGACTTTAAAAGAGACTGTGACCTCTGAGTTTATTTCGGCCTTTCTTCTCAGAGTAGTCAGATAGGAAACGCCGACCTCATCTAGTACTTAAAATATTATTGACGTGTAAAAGTGTTTTTACAAACCTATTTACAGAAAATAAAATCATTCATCATTTTATTTAACCCTTCGGGGTATACAGTCGTGATGTTATGTTATGTTTTATACGCGACAAGACGGCGGCATACTATTAGTTCTGAGCACTCTAGTTTCAAGACTAATGGCATAGTTAGTATAAAGTCGAGTACGCTAGGATATTACCTATATAATTTGCCTGTTAAATCTAAGAGCAGGTTGCCACCATGCTGTCTTAAAGATTTTGCGAGAAAGACGGTTGTGCTCACTCAAGTTCTACTTTCGTTGGAAACACCAAATATATACTACATTTTCTTTGAGAGGTTTTAACCTACAACTACAATATTTATGAAGTAGTTGTAAACATATCAATAAGTTAACGAACCGTGTTTTATGTTGGTTACTAGATTGGATATAGTAGAAAGGATATAGGGCGCATAAGACTAGCTCAGACTTCTCATTGATTGGTTTCTACTAAGGAGAAATTCTTATTCTCTAAATTACTTACTGATTTTGTATAAAGACCAAGATATTATATTTAGAGAAGCGATTTTCTGTTAAAAACCGGGCAAGTGCGTGTTGGACCACGCATAATGTAGGGTTCCATAGTTGGGATGAATTTATCCCAAGAACAAACTTAACAATGTATTTTAAAATAGTACATTTCTGTCGAGGCCAGCAACTCAAGCATTGATGGACGATCGTGAAAATACATACGTGAGTCCATCAATGCCTGGTTGCGGCCAAGGCTTGAATAGTGCTTTTCTCAAATAATGCGCGGAAATTCAAACAAATTCATTTGTTTCTTCTTGGTTGTCATGTGTTGAAGTAAAAAGTTCGTTCCATTTTTAAATAACACGACAGATATGAGTTTTCATAGTAATTTATTTGGCCGCTATACAGGACAGATATGGATTTTCATAGTAACATTGCTGGCCGCATCGTCACTGGTTTTTGACCAGAATCTACAGCAATTTCGATTTATCTCGAAGAAAGTTGTTAAAATAATTCTGGAATTACCAAGCATGTTTGAGAAAACATGTTTTTCCATACATTCCAACTGCAAATGTAAGTGTGTACGCACAATTTTGAGAGACTTGCCATGTTATTTTAAAACCACAGACTTCTTATAGGTTTTCCTGTAATCTATATTATGTATAGAACAATTTTCTGTATTTTTTCAACATTTTTGGCTCAGTAGTTTCGGAGATAAATGGTAAATTTTCATCTATTTTCTTAAATAACTATAACACTATTAATTTTTAAATTATAAAAAAAAAATGAATAAAATTATGTGCTGTGACCAGTGACAGACGGATATACAGAAACACGAGTGATCCTATAAGAATTCCGTTTTTACATTCGGACGCCGTACGTCCGAATGTAAAAACGGAATTCCCTAAAAAAGAAATATTTTTCGTTAGACCCAAGGTCAGTAGCAACCGTTTTGATGGCTGAAATATGAATTTTTCAGAAGTCTTTTTAATCTTTTCAATCGTTATTTTCATTGACATAATAGACGTATTAAAGATTAATCTACGATAAATGGTCTATGAATGACTGGTATTGTACTAAACCCTTGTATTACAATACATTGAAGCCTGTGATTACGTAGCTAGGGAGACCGGCCGGCTGCCGTACCGTCGGGCCCGCCGGGGACGGCAACCGGCGCCGGCGGCCGCAGTTATTATAACTTTACCAATCTCCGACTATTATAAATATAGCTCTGTTATTATACGCACTCTAAGAAAATATTGTGTTTATCAGCTAATAGCCCTTGCGTGAGAAAATAATATCTGATCATTGTGTCAAATTATCTTGTTATTTATTGACGCCATTTCATTAACTTAGTTAAAAATCATATTTTGAAAACAAAGCAAAAGTGACTGCAGTATAAACTCACATTTTAAAAGTCGTGTGAATCGTCACCCATTTTTGTTTCGGTGTATCAACTCTTTTATTAAAAAGTGTGAGAAAATATAGTGGTAAATATTTACAAAGTATTTTGATTAAACGAGGAGGAGATGTCTCCTATTATATTATCGCATTAGAACCGGAAGTGAGCACGTGGCGGCGCGTGCGCGGCGAATCGCCTCCTTCCGGTTTCCACTACACCTATAGCTATTGTTCGGTGGGATATTTCTGGTCAAAGGTAAACCTGCACTTAATTTTCATATAATGTCTTAAGTTATTACATTTAATAATGTGTCTTTGTTTGTAGTGTGTGTGTGTGTGTGATTTCGAAACGCTGATTTTTTTTTTCGTATTAAGAAACCATGACGTGATGCGACATGTAGTGTCTTTATGACACTACATGTCGCATCACGTCATGTTTATTTGAGACTTGAGTTTATTTGACAGATATGAGTTTTCATAGTAATTTATTACGCCGCTAAACACGACAGATATGGATTTTCATACAAACAGTGCAGCCCGGGCGCTCGCATGTATTCGATCAGTACCACAATTTCGATTTATCTCGAAGAATGTTGTCAAAATAATGCTCGAATTTCCAAGCATTTTTGAGAAAAAGATGATAATAACACCAAGTTAGAACAAAGAAGCAGAGATACGTGTACCATACAACAAATACTTAATTGGCGTCTGAAATATCAAATAATTCTTAACAACAAAGTTTATGAGGCATACTTTAGTTGGGGGCCGATCATCATCCGCGCTGCGGGGGTCGACATCTGTCGGGCATCGGGCATTGAGCATTGGGTACTGTCGGGCTGTGATCCCTCAACCTCTACCCACCTTAGCTCACCTGATTTATATCTGCTATGATTATTTTGCTACGGGCCTACGGATGGCTACGGGCTACGGGCCTACGCAGCTACGCTTGGGAATTGGGATACGATTTTCGTAGACTCATTTTTTTTGTTTCAAAGTGTGTGTTTTGAAAGCCACTTGAGTCTTTCTTCTAGAGTATTTTTATGTTTTTTTTTGTCAGTTAATAACTAGAATGTACGCAAAATACGCGCTTTGACGTGGAGTTGCGGACATCAGCCAGTATTACCTATTCCTAACTATGGTTTTATGTTAAGGCCATAGAATAAAGTTTTATTCTATGGTGTAACTTTACTGGCAAAAACTAAAATACCATTTATTGAATATCTTTTACCAATTCGATATCACCATAAAATTATCAGAGATTTATAGATAAATATCTTAGTTGATATAATGTCACTAGTAGATAACTAAATATTTTAAACCTAAACGTAGAATTAATTAAAACAAACCTTTTATTTGAAGAGACAACAAAAGTGCAAAAAAAAAGAGTCAGGCAAAAAATCCATTCTACGATCGAAAATAACAAAGAGGAACATGTCAAACATCAAACAGTAATTATTTTTGTTGAGACGAAAACCTCAATAGGTTTCCATCCCACAATACTTTGTTCACAAAAGGGAGAGCGGTGGAAAGTTATAATTTCCGTGGGTGATTTTTATAGAGGGCTGGTTTGATTACTCGGAGGCTGTAGGTACATAAAGGGCTTCGGTACAAGCTCGCAGTGATCAGCATTATCCCTTTGTTAGCGTTTTAATCAATCAGAGAAATGGTACGCCTCTCGGAGCCGAGGGCTTAGTGCGTATTCGATATCGCTTGAGACGATCAAATTATGCTTTTACTTAAGTTTTCAACTATTGAAATCATAAGTTGATTATTATTTACTTTTTTTGTGAAGTGATGAATGACCTGAATGTAAAAAAAACTATAACTTTGATTTGAATTTGCCAGAAACTAGGCTGCCCTGCTTAAAATGAAACTCAAATATTACATAGCATCAGGCGGGTTATCCCCGAAGGGTTAGGCAGAGATGTACCTATAGTACCTAAACCCAAATTTCGCGTAATACGCGTCTATTGCCAAAAACACTTTTAAGTTCAACAAAATTACCAAGAGTGTGGAAAAAGGTTAAGATCTCGAAGATGTGCTCAAAGATCTGTCGTAGACCATTAATTTGTAACTGCCTAGACCAGAGGCCAGGGGGGAGTGATCAGGCCACCTAGATTTGACTCTTTCCTAAGTTTGGCGAAACCGGCAGTTTTTTTCCCCGGGGGGGTTCAGTGTCATTATTTTCTTTGGAATATTGACACTGACAGTTCTTGAACTCGGTTTAGATGTGCTGATCGTGTTCAGTTTCATTGGTGAAATTAGCACGTAGTGTGCTTACAAAACTTTCGTCGGGCATAATTATAACTAAAGTTATTATAAACCATCATTACAATATTAGCTATGAATGATCTCTATCTAAACAAACATTTTCCCTGCTATAAACAAAATGGGCGCAGCATGTGGCCCATCCGCTTACGCAACATACCGGCGAAGGGGGCTTATGGTTCGCGTGGCTAATTATGAGGTAGCCGGCTTTTTGATTCCTATTACCATAAATTGGAAGTAGACCGATAATAAATAAATTGTGTTTTAATAAATTAGTCCTGATGCATCAGTTTTGGAATTATTATTTATTTATTTACTGTTACCACTTACATTTTTGTTTTTACAGGTACTCAATATAACAATGCAGTCACAGTTTCCACAGTGACGTGACTCAAAAATTAATTAAACACAAAACCAACCAACAAAAAATAAATCTTTTTAAACTGCACCATTGTTTACTGACAGGGTCCACATTTATATAAGTCGATTAACGTGATTACGTCGATTATTGAACTAATAGGTTATATTGTAATAGCATATTTTTTCATTCGCGCAATTTCTATTAAATGTTGTAATTATTATACACTAGCGACCCGCCACTGCTGCGCTCGGTTTTACGAGAGATTTAATATTAATGTTAATACACCTTCCGGAATAAGTTCTCTAAATGATGGTGAAAACCGCATCAAAATCCATTGTGAAATGACTTTGTTTGATACATACACTATGATAAAGATACATAGAGTCAAATTCAATTAGGTACCGAAACTCCGCAGACGGGATGGGTATCCACATCTGAACACGACAAAATGGGAGCAACGTTAGAAACTTACAAAAACGTACATAACATCACGCCTTGTTTCTCCGAAGGGTTGGGCAGAGGTGTACCTATAGTACACCCATATTTCGCCAGTTATGTTTAAAAGTCCCATGTAATAGGGGGCGAGCCTTTGCCATCAACCGGACACAAGTCCAGACTCCGGGATTTCATGATATTTTTTTTTGGGGTCGTCAGGTTTTTATTTATATATAGATATGCATAACGTCTGTGAAGTTTATACAAAAAACTGATTTTCTAAACTGATATTTCAAGTGACGACCCTACTCGCGATTGACACGACTCATCATTTTAATTTCATTTTGTTTTATCGTGTTTAGATATCATTATCATTCGCTAGCTAATTCAATCAACGAATTAACAGCAATTCACGAATATTAGGTAGCGCCTTAACTACGTCAACTTTTAATCGACAATTTAACAAACTTACCGGGTAGACACGTCATCTTTAACACCCCCACGATAAAGTTTTATGCGAGCCCGCCTTCTCGTTGTAAAGCAATTAATAAGGGCTAACAATTTACCTGAATAGGCCGGTAAATAGAAAATTAAGGAGTCTGCCGACCTCGGCTGCTCATTACGGCGCTGTATTAAAAGCATCCGCCCTTCCGCTTGAATATGCATTTTTACGAGCGAGCGGGGCGAATGCTCGTACATGTTTGATGCGGACAATCTCAGCGCTCCCACCTGCGACCCTGGCTGAATCTTCACGTATTTCACTAGATTTGTTTCAGTAGTTGAGTTCGGGGAAATTGTTTGGTGGATTCTGATTAGAGGCAGTTGAATATGTGTTTCTACGAGTAAGCTCTGTTTAGGTGTACTTAGTAGAGATAATGTTTTGTGTTATCAACTCAATTAAGCCACTATTTGTTAAGCCATGTTCGTTCTAATACAAAAACTTAATCCTGCTAAAATACATAAGTTATTCACGTACAATTCCTAGCGAGCCGCATGTAAGTTAAACTTAAAATTAAATATTTTCTGTAACCTGAACAATGAAAGTTATACACGACTGTCATTGTGTAGGCTTATGTGTATTGCAGGCAGGCGGGGGAGTTTTGTGGGGGTTGGAGGGGGGGGGGGGCGTTGTAGGGAGCGCTGTAATCAAGAAGAGTACCCCCGTCCCCTGGCGCAGGCTGCGCACCGTACTAACCTCCCCCGCCGCGCCCCGCACCCCGCCCGTCTCGTGCCTCTCTAACCACCTCGAGGGCAATGCCTCAAACCTCTATTGACTTACCGTTTGGTAAAGAAATATTTTCACGTTTTCTTTGTTGATATGAAAAGTCAATACCCCCAGACAGAGGTTTTATAAAAGAGGGAAAAATATATCCAGTGAGGTTTGATGTGTTTTATGCATCTTGTTACTTTACTTTTATGCATAGAATGATGATGCTGTGTCAGCTGTGTGGTTTTGGTTATCGTTCTCGTAAAAATACCACTTTATTATTGTCGAGGCTTACGCAAAAGACGCAGGAAAGAAAAGACAGAAACTACCATGACCACTTGTATGTATGTACCATCTCTGGATTTTGTCTCTACTTTGAGTTTATGATTTGTGTGTTCGTATCTTGTTGGAATTGGAAGGTATCAAGGAAGCGGTAGGTATATCTCCAATAACGGCTATACAGATAAAGCACGCTTGTCAAACTGTCCAAACTGGTTCTTACGTATCCCCAAAGGAATAGGCAATAGTGTACTGAAGTACACCCACATTTCGCAGTTTAGTTTTTTTAAGTCCCATGTTATAGCGGGTGAGCCTTTTGCCATCAACCGGGCACAAATCCAGACTCCGGGGTGGTATTGACAAATTCCCGGGGCCCTGTTCAATAAAGCTGACAATTCGAGATATATGTCAAAAAATTACAAAATTGTAGAATTGTCGCGCATAAGCTGATTAATAAAAGTGACAAATATGTAAAAAATCGACAGGTGAAATCTTGACATATTTGTCATTTAAAAACGCGTTTAATAAAACTCGACATTACGTCAAACAACCACAGGCATATTATTTCTGACACCTCTGTCAGAATTGTCAGACAATTCTAAAAATATGTCAATATGTCCTGACAATTTTTTGTTTATTATAGCAGATTTCACGACAAATTGTCACCTGTCGCTCAAAAAGTTTTATTAAACAGAAAAATTTCGGATTTTCGCGACAATCCGACGTATCTGTGAATTTTCGACCATGACAATTTTGTTGCATGTAAGTTTGATATTACAGAATTGTCATTTTTTGACATATGTCGGACTTAATAAAGCTCATCAAATCCGACACTTGTCGGATTTGATGGGGAATCGAACCCAGGAACTCTTGCTCAGCAGTAGCACTTGTGACCATTAAATCAACGTACCTATACCTAATAAAATAATATAGCCTGATCGTTCGTCCTTGGGGTCCGTCGGAAAAGACACTTTTTTTGCTATTTTATATTATTATTTGATACTAATCAAAATGAAAATAGTTAAAATCATTCTGCAAAGCAAAAAACTGAAATCGTTTACCTTCTTATTGATTAAAGATTACCCTAAAATGTAGAATGATTCGCGTATTCACTTACACTTGAAATAATCGTTAGGGAACACGAAATGCTTTATAATCTGACATTTGTGCCAACAATCGGACTGTAATGCTCGGCTTTTGTAGAATAACAAAAGTTAACCTGTCGGCTCGTCCGGCTGTAGAATGGAATCATTTTAGGGTTGGAGGGAAGCAATGACAAGCCGGGGCCCGCAATGCACTCAATAAAACCAGCCTGTCACTGCATATAGCGAATAAAACGGCAGGGGAAACACGACTTTATTCTATCGTTAGAAGGGCGATTTGCATTTTTTTCGTGCAGTATTTCTTATTGTTTGTACAAAAACCCGCCATGTGCTTCCCGTGCCGCATGGCGCGCTGACAGCACCATGCGATCATTATGCTCACAGACATTGACTTACTGATTTATTTCAATAGACTTTAATGTCCGCCAAGTGCCGTGACAGGACTTTAATTATGAAAGTGCAGTGACATCAAACAATAGCACACCTGTCAATTGTTTTTAATTAGAAGTGTCGATGACGTTTTTGAATTTTTCTATGGAAAATAATAATTTGATCAAGTAATTTAAAGGTGAGGATATAACGTTTATGTTTTAATTACGTGCAACTATTTATCTTGTCACGTTAAATTAGAAATAATCTCTTCCAAAGAACTTTATAAGCATAATTCCAGTAACATGAATTGTAAAACTTAAATTCATCCATAAAGTCGCAAATCGAGCGATTAAACGATCTAATAGCTAATACCATTAAGTGATAAATGCAACGGGTCGCGTATGAATAATTCCACCCGATGGATACAATGTACGGCTTTCGCTAAACGGCTCCATATTTTCAAAATCCCCATGGAGCAATAATATTCAATGAGCTGCGTGAAATGGATGTATGGTTTTGTCGTTGGTGTGAGTGAGAAAGGGACGTCGAGGGACATTGGATGGCAAATCCTGGAGATTAGCACGACGAGAGTGACATGTGGCCTCCCGGCACTTAGCACCCCCTGCCTCCCCCCGCGTTCCCGTGCTACACCTATGGCTATGACTACACTGCGCACTAATCCGAACCATAAATATTTATTGCGACCATTACGTAAAGTTAATCGAAGACATAATTTTTATATGCACCACACGTTAACTTAACAAGTTCTTTATTCTTTTCCTAATATAACGGTAAATAAAATGATCCAGAAATAGAGATCAGATCTGATAGATATTTAGCGTCTTATTCAATTACTAGCTTTTGCCCGCGACTTCGTCCGCGTTTCCGTCGTTTTTCGTAAAAAAGTCAGTTACCTAACAAAATAACCTACGTTAGAGGTCCTAACTATAGCTACCTTACACTTAAAATCTAAGTGCCTATTTAAACTAAACTATTCTAATAGAATTATACCCAGAAATATGTACAACTTAAAACAAAAAAAAAATGAAAATAAAGCTGAAACGCCTGTGCAATACTATCTACCTATACCTACTTCACTTAAAAATAAATACCTATAACTACTATAATTAATAAAAGTATCTACGCTTTTACCTACTTAATACAAAAATAAAATTGAACATAAATTAGGTCAAAACTTACCTAAAGGTATCTAAAAGTCTATGCGTACTACTTCTACTACTACTTCACCTAAAAAGAAATAAAATGCAAACTATTAATAATTTGTAATTTGAACGAATATTTAAACACTACCAAAACAACTAATACTTATATTTTATAAAATAACAACAAAAGAAATTCAAATAAACTATTTAAAGACTAAAAGTTGCGCTGATAAGCACGGTTTGTTAGTATCAATAATGTCTGTCAATAAGGTCGAACGCTCTGAACGCATCAACAGCCAAATATTGAATGACGCTCGCGCTTTTTTTTTTTTTTTTTATGAATGGCATCTCGCAGATCAACCTAGAGAGGTTTTGTCTGCTTAAGAGGGTTTATTCTGAAAGTTGGCAACGTCGCAAATAGATGTCAAATATTTCGCTGTTTTGATTAATTTGATAATATTTCTGTATGGAAATAAAAAATGTGGCTAACTAGCGAACTAGAATATTGATTATGAAATGCAATAATTAATATCGTAACACCGAATAGTTAGTTTTAGATGTAAAAAAAGTATTTGGTAACTTTCCAAATGCCTTTTTGTCACCTAAAACGGGTACAACATCAAATTCAATGTTATAATTGCAATTCATTATTAATATTCTAGTCAATTGGTTAGCCACATTTCTTATTTCCATACAGTATTATTTCCAAATTAATCGAAACAGGTAAATATTTGACAGCTATTTACGACGTTGCCAACTTTTAGGATGCACCCTCTTAACCGGACTAACCTGTGGCTACTTTTAGGGTTTTTAAATCGCGCTCGCGCTCGGACCTCAGCCTTTTTATACGCTACCGCCACGACCCGCGTCGAGCGCGGCAACCGTTACACAAAAATAATCCTTATGGCATGATTCCAGATTCAGTATTCACGCGCGATGGCGCGATGGCTTATTAGCTTATTTCATGTATAAGTTTGGTGTTTCTATACCGATTACTATGATTCTTTTTTTATTGAATAGGTAATAATATTAACTTCTTTTAATTAGGGATGAGTGAGAGTATTATAAACGAAAGAGTTAACAAATATAATCAGAAAGCTCCGAACTGCTAAGCTATCGGGAGTTACACGTGTTATTGTGAGTTAACCATAAAAGATAGACATAATATATGCTGTTGTGGGATATTTTTTAGATAATTTTATGTAGAACATTTCCGTCATAAATGATTTCTATGTAGCTTTAACCATTAAGGCTTCACACGCGACGGAAGCTTAAAAAATGGAGCAACTTCTCCCGTTTTCCCAACATTTCCCTTCACTGCTCTGCTCCTATTGATTGTAGCGTGATGAAAAGTATACTATAACCTCCCCAGGAGTATGAAGAATAATTGTACCAAGTTTCGTTAAAATCCGTCGAGTAGTTTTTGTTTCTATAAGGAACATACAGACAGACAGACAGACAGACAGACAGACAGACAGACAGACAGACAAAAATTTTACTAATTGCATTTTTGGCATCAGTATCGATCACTAATTACCCCCTGATAGTTATTTTGAAAATATATATCATGTACAGAATTGACCTCTCTACAGATTTATTATAAGTATAGATAAAATAGGAGTAGCTCTACTCATTCTCATTTTATCCGCCTCTTCCAAGGCTTTGAGTGATAGGTTTCAATGGTTTCCTGGTACGAAACTCAATGTCCTGTTAAAAAGCTCGCTCATGTATTAAAAAACTGAAAAGTAAAGCTCATCTTGCGAATTTGCGATAGGTATGTTACCATAGTCCATCACATAGTAGCCCTACGGTATTCTTTTTGTGCAGTAAAATAAACATTGTTTGTTGTTGTTTAGAATATCATACAAAAAGATTACACAGATTAAATGCGGGTAATTTGCAAATGGATGTATATAACATCCATTGAATTCGTCGTCAATGTAACATTTGTCATTGACGTGTACTTCACAAACGGGTGGCTACAATAGATGCTTTAAAGGCTAGTGTCCACTTGTGCAGTGAGATCTGCTGTGATATGGTCTAAGGTCGCTGCGGGTCACTTGGGCCCGATGTGGGTACGATGGGCCCGCCGGAGCGGAACGACTACCGCCGATGACGCCATATGTGGCGCGCATTATGGCGCTCCACACCCCTTCAAGATTGATGACAATTCTCTTTGCTGCATTCAAACGTATTAGGGCATGTAAATGTTATGCGATCACTTAGTGTAATAGCTTGCGAAATTCGTTTGAAATGTTAATACCGTAAGTATGGATTATGCGTAAATTCTTAGTACTTATAGAAACTTTGTTTATATATAAAGAGATGAACAAAGTTTTCGTACTACTATTGAGGTCTACTACAGGTTTCTAGTTACTAAAAAGTTTATCGGTGATATAATCAGAACCCTGTCCTGCTGACCCTGTTAATCTAAAAATAAAATCCAATTAAAAATGTTGAACCTCAAACAAATACATTTTACGTAAAACATCACATCTTCGTCTGTTCGGTGCACAAAGGCTCATTAAATTATTCTCACCGACTTAATCACTAAGGTGGAGATCGTTATCAGGTCATTGAACCCCCATTCGGTTTTCACTTCACTTCATTAGCTTACTCTCGCTGCGCAAATTCTCTCGCTCACCAATAAAATATTAAAAGTAAGAGATTCTGATATTTTTTGCTGGATTCGTAGAATAATTTTAATGAAAGAGAGGATTCCGATCGTTTGTGGGTTAAGTAGAGTATTATATAAACTAGTTATGAGAAATCGGGAATAAAATTGCTGAATAGATTCAACAAACCGCGCAACTTGGTCGGGATATCAATCTCAGAGCATATACCTACCTAGCCGTAACTTGCTTCATATAAATTAATAAAGTTATTTTAATTACTTAATGATATTTTTTGTCAGAAAATGGGCACTGATGAAGAGACTGATGCTGTCTGCAAATAATGTTTTAACAGCTTTAATAATTATATCTATCAAATTAAAATAGTTGCCAATCACTATTGTGTATCTTAAATCTCATATTTATTTGGACACTTTCAAAAATCTACCCAACCAAACACAAAGTCTACTTAACAAAAAGTCACTACAAAATATTTTCCTTTCTCACAAACGATAAAAACAGTGAGAGCATGTCATTCGTTTTGTAGGGTCGTTTTCACCCTTGTTATACCACCAAAACACTTGGCACAAAAAGTGTAATGGAGTTTAGTAATGACCCCCTCCCACAGGAGAACAAACAAAGTGGGAGCCCGCTGAGAGATGCTGCTGTTGTTTCTACTTGTTTTATGTCAATAGGCGCTTTCCGATCGGCATTCTATTTGTCGCGTACTTAGCACAGTTTGAGGCCGATTAACCTATGTCTTCCAAGCGTTACTGTCGTTTAATAGGGATTATATAATATCTAAAGATTATGTTGCTAGATGTTACTCGCACACAATAATTAAAACAAACGGAAAACTTCTAAATAGGTAATAGAACAAAAAAAGACGGAAAAATAAACACATGGTAGTCATTGTCTTTAAAAATACATGCAGCTCATAGATAAGTAACATTGTTTCATACAATAAGCTCTCACTTTCGACATAAAAATAAAAACCAATTGCGAGAAAAATCTTAAAGCAGAAAATAGAGAGAGCACTGTCTTTGTAGTATGGGTCACATACGAATCAAATGTAACACTAATGTAAGCCGTGGGGTCGGTCAGACCCTCTCGATTCAATTATCACGCGGGGCTTACATTCTATTGTCGGGTGAAAACGATACTTGTGAGAGATTGCTTTATTGTTTTTTCTCGTGATTAAAAAGCATTGCCACGCGCCTCCGTTTTGACAAGGACGATGGTTGACTTTGGACTATGTTATCGAAGAACGTTAAGCTGAACCAAGTTCATTAATAGCTAACAGGTTAATTAAGATTATTCTGTAAATTAAGAGAGAAATAATCGTTTCGGCTAGCAATAAAAATAAATAACTTTTATAGTTTCTCTTTTTTATGAATACCACAGAATCAAGTAAATCGTTATTTCATGCAATAAGTTATCGTGGAACACTTTCACACTCTAACCCTAACTCGGGGCCCAAAAGAAGTGAAAAGGGGAGTTCATTATATGTTTACCCGGGACCATAAATATATTTGGGTTTCTTTTATCTAATAAAATAGTGAACAGGTGCGTGCTTGGCGTGCGTGTTGCGAATGTATCCGAACGCGGCGCGGGAAACTGATTGTTCTCCAAATTCAATTACAAGTCCACCGCAAGCCGACTTCTCGCCTTTGATTCTGCAGTAAACTACACTAAATCAACTTGGATCCTACGCGTGTGAAAGTTCATTGTTTTTACGTAAAACCACGCACATTTTTCTTTTTGTCTTAATATGGAGGAACATTGTGTTGGGAAATGTTTCTCTACATCACTATTTTGTTTTGTACTCCTTCCTGTTAGACTCCTGACGCTTGCACCTGAGTGGCCTGTATCACCTGTATGCAATGGATCAATTTTCTTATCGGTTTATGAAAAAGCAGTTTTGATCGTTTATGTATGTTGATTAATAGACTATTCCGTATGAGTACGTTATTAGACTTTACACGCTGATTCAGGACTTAAGGATGCGCTTTACGATGTCCATTTAAATAAATAATATTTACTACGCAAGCCGAATGGTCGGCGGATATATAAAGGAGAAGGGAAAGATGTGTCAGGATATCAAGGAACATCAAAGCCTTGGATACTTATCGGTATAGGTAGTTAAAAATAATGAATGAAGAAAATACATTTATTTAACAGACTAAACGGTACACAATATATTATACAGCATATAAAAAGATAAAATAAAAAATCTAATAAAAAGTATAAAGTACGATGTAAGAAATTAGCAGGGGAGTTTGCCTTACGGCTGCGCCAAAAAGGCCCACTTCAGCAAAAATGCCAGACAACTATAAGTGTCTGACGCTGGTTTTCAACTGGACCTCAAAGTGTGAGGTGACGGATGTAAATGAGTTTTTATAACGTGTGTGTATCTTTTCATACACGAAATCTCTTAAGGGGTCATTGTACTCATCATCATAAACAACTTTCAATATCGGACCAAACTCGACATCGCGAAAAAAAAATCAGCTGTTTTCTACATTTTGACGAGTTATGCGAACTTATAATGTAGGGAACAGCTGATTTTTTTTGCGTGTATGAAATGATACACCTTATATACCAATTTTGTAGGTCGCTTAATGAGATATCAATTTACCATGAACCCGTTGTAGAGAACAAGGAAAATTCGAACGCTATTACGCCATAGTACTTATCTTCAGTTACTAAATAGTAGTTGATCTATGAATATTAATTAAACGTTATGTAAATTGATGAATAGTATCCTTAGCACAGTACCTTCTATGTTTCTACTTAACTACTAGATAACTTCCAGTAACATGAAATTACAGAAAATGGAGCTAAAAGTGCACAAAGACCAATTAGCACTTTTCAATGCTGAGTATCAAATTATCGATGTAATCAGGATAAATAGTTAGGTTTGCCTTGCAAAATTTTACTTATGATTTTTTTTGCCCCATAGGTCTTATAGATAAAAGGAGAGGTACGTATTTAGTCTGAATATTTAGTAAATTCATTTTTTTTAATGAAATGTAGTATAGAGTGTCACCCCTGCTTTTGAAAAGTTAGGTACCTAGATATTTCGACCACTCATAAATATTATGAACCTACATCCGTTTTAATGTCTCATCCAAAACACTGCCTCTTAAAGGGTCGTCTAAGATCTGAAATCCTGGCGTGCGGACTATTTATCTAACTTACTTCTACATTCACCCTATCTGCGTATTATTTTTACAGAAAAAACTGCTGAAAAGCTTTTGTTTCTTCTTTTCACTACCTACTCATAGACGCAAAGGCGGTATTCATTCGCTTTAAAAGTGGAAAGATGCAAACCTCTAGAGTGGAAACAAGGAAAAGCGATAGAAGTTTTATTTTTATCCAAGCGCAGTTAAAGCGACTCAATGACTTTTGGTAATTAAGTAATGGACGGCGTCTGTTGCGACGATCGATGGAAAACGAAGCGATACGCTTAAAACACGAGGGCATAGTTGTCACGCTGTTGTTTAAATATTTGTATATAAATATTTGTATCTTTAGACGGTCCATATACCTATATACGTATAAAAATGGATATTGGTATCATTTGGTATTGTTATGACCGATCACCAAGAAACATCTAATATTATCGATTGTACTTTGATGGCGTTTTCATAATAATTATGGCATTAACACACATTGATAAATTCTTTTTAGATGCTTTAACATAAATTGGAATAAGAATGGTAAAAAGACACAATGTAGGTACTTGCTATGTTTGACGCTGTCCGTGGATCAAGGGACCCGTGCTAAACGCTTTAATTTTCTTTGCACGAAGACCTTACCTAGCCTTTAGCCTGTAATTAAGGTATTTTAAATGAGAGCACAACGCCTACAGTAATTTTTTTGGTTAAATAGTACAAAGCTGTTTCAGAAAACCTACTTAAAAACATCTTCAAGTGATATTTATGCTGATTAATAATAGTGAACCTTTCTGTATGAAACTCATTATTTAAAGATTTACTTACTTATTTATTATTTTACTAAAGAAGCTCCCCTTCCAGAAAAAAATAATGAGTCTTATTTACATGGCTCACCATGACACATGACTACTTAGTAGCCGCACACTGCTAGCGAAGGGAAGCGCTCTATTTGCCTCTATTATGCCAAGTGCCAATCATACCTGCTTAGTCCCGACTGCGACAGATAGTCGCTAGAGGTACCTACTGACGTATACATATATGTACGAATCAATAAGTACTTACGAACAAAAATGAGACTGAATAAAAAAAAACCTCTTGTTTATTTAAAGGAAAGGAGATTTTGAGCCTTGTTGATATGATTTTAATATTTAATATTTTTATACTAATTATAATTGAACATAATTATATTAATAATTGATCTTTTTCAAGTTAGCTATCCCTTATGTTGCACCTGCCATGTTTTGTCTCTGCATCACCCTAAGGTTGACTGGTAGAAAATGCCTCAGGCATTAAGTCCGCCTTTGTACAGTATTTTTTTTTTTACTTGTGCATAAAGTTTTAATAAATAAATAAATAAATAATTTCATCCTAATTCTATTTTATTTATTTTGTATAATTCTATTTAATTTTGTTTCATGTTCCTATAACTTGTATGTTTGGTGTCTACTGTTAGTGCAAGTTGGAAATAAATAAATAAATAAAAAATAAAAATTTTAGTAAACTAAATCAGGAACTTACTGTAATGAAATATTACCTTAGGTTACAATGTTATTTATTCAATGAAAACTTTAACTTAAGTTCTAGACATTGTTACTGGTATAGATTCTATATTTAGCACAGAATGAATCAATCTAGGAAATATTTACAACAGCAGTCTTAATTAAATACGTGCCCATTGACCAACCGTTGCGATTTCCTTATTAGCCTAACATGCCTTGCCGAAATTCTGCAAAAAATGTTCATACCAACCAATACAAAATATTACTATAACAATAATTCTAAAGTGGTAGAACTTATTGATAGAGTAACGAATTAGCTTTATGCTTGATGCGGTTGGAAAATTACTTAATGACATTTTGTAAAAAAACGTGGAAAACTTTGTTCACTGCATCATTTATCAATTTACGTTGAGATTCATCACTCAACGTAGATTGTATGGTGTGTTTAGTGGTTAAACATAAAATCATTATTTATTTATTATGTACTAACTATAGCTTCATTAGCTTCTCTGCAGTGCTATCCCTCTTCAAGACCAAGAATTAATCTCATTTGAGCATGGCAAGTCATATAAAATAATCGAACGATATGATAACACATGTAGTACCTTTTGTAATATAAAACTTATACAAGTTTGATACTGGTTATATCATCTTTTCTATTGCGAAAAAGTGCTTGGTGTTGTGCACCATCGCACATCATACTTCACTATAGTAGGTATTGCATAATGTTTTCATTACCTATTTATTTGCAGAAAAAAAAACTATTTTACGAGTACTTACTTCATTATTATTAATAAGAAATAGGAATAAGGAAAAATATAAAACATTTGGTATTGAATGCGGATATTACTTATTAACAAATGCATTCAATGCCATAAAGAAAAAGTTCCTAACTGTACAGTAGCCAGTTGATACATTTTAATTTATTTTTAGTACAAGACTTACAGATAAAGTACCTACAGAAATTAGCACCCGTTGATTCATAATTATTATCTCAAGTTATCATTTATGTACCTAGGTACCGAAGTACAATTATTTAGCGACAGAACCATTTATCATCCGACATTTTTCATTGAACTTGTTGATAATAAAAACGGTGCAATTATTGGATTTATTGTGTTTGAATAAGCAAATTATATTATTGCTGGTCGAGGACAACAATTTTATTTTATCTTTTAACTAATTTGCTGTTGCAGCGTGCTAGGGTACTATAATAGGCTTACGAGTACTTAACTACCTGTGGTATTTTTTTTTTTATAAATTTGGAAAATGTTTGAACATATAGGTATATATACGTCTATTTTTTTTAACTTGAATTTGATAAGTATTAGAGGAATTGAGTACCTGCTTATCTTTAAGCGGATACTCACTTGTAATAAAAAAACCGGGCATACCACCGTACAATATTTAGCAAAAAACGGCGAAAAAAACACGTTTCTTGTATGGGAGTCCCCAACGTGTTTTTTTAAATTTCATTTTTAACTTTATTTTAATTTATTTGTTGTTATAGCGGCAATAAAAATACACAATCTGTGAAATTCAACTGTCTATTACGGTTCAAGAGATACAGCCCTCTGACAGACAGACGGACGGACGGACGGACGGACGGACGGACGGACGGACGGACGGACGGACGGACGGATGGACGACGTAGGCTTATTATAGGGTTCCGTTTGGCACCCTTCGGGTACGGAACCCTAAAAAGTGTAAGTAGGAATGAAAACGAAAATATTTGTTTGGGAAGGATGTTCCAGGAGAAGTATTTTTTTATTTTGAAATATATGTGGGGCTGAAAGAATTAGCAGATTATTTGTAGAATTCAACAATAGGAAATATGAACGTAATTCATAACTACATTTACATTAACATTATTTAAAATAGACATTAAATAGGAAGGAGTCACGAAACAAATTCAATTTTTTATATTTTTGTAATGCATTACTTATTTTAAAATTCATTATTTTATGTTATATTTTTTTATGGAACGGAACGAAAACTCGAAACGCGTCGTCTTCAAAAATGCCGGAAGTGTCCTCACAAACCACGTGAATAAATAAAAAAACATTTTAAAAAAAACACTAAGGTAAGTTTGTAAGTGCGATTTCTGCTTGAATAAAGCACAAACATAATTTAATTTATATGATTTGGGGCTAAAACAAAGCAGTAACGTACCAAATGACGTCACATCATGACCGCGACAGAAACGGAACTATAGTAGAAAATTGTTGGAGTTTTTGAGCCACTAGCAGTTGTATTGAACTTCTAATACTTTTCTTAGGTTTAAATTACTGTCTTAAATTGATTTGTGAAAATAAAATACATGCATATATTAGGACTGGGACATAAAATACCTTCAGAGCATTCATATTTATTGCCATAATCTGCATATTAATATCGTAAGTGACGCCTGCAGACGTAATGTAATAATAATAAATTCATGATCAAATGAGCAAGCACTTAATTAGCCAGTTACATATAACAGTAATGGATCTGGCGTGTTGTGGCATATGGCATACGGCGGCCCTACATAACGTCAAATCACTCACTATTATGATGATGCTACGGTGATTACCGTTTTACTCAGCCATAAAAACAATGGGGTTGTATGGTACACGCAAGTAGGTATGTGGTGAGTGCATATATGATGTTAATAGGTACTAAGGCATTTGAAAATTGGGCACTTTCGAACCCATCATTAAAAACCAAAAAAAACAAAAAAACACTGCAAACGAATATTAAAAAAAAGTTTGTTGTAATTAAAAATTAGTGATAATGATGCGTTTACTTTTGTGAAGCCATTTTTATAATCATTATATTATCTCTTTATCCTTATTTATTATCCCTTTTCGGATTTTTTATAAACGTAACTAGTATTCTGCATTTTTTATATCTTGAGGAAAAAGGTTTTAACATTGAGAATTTGTTCGAGTAGGTATAAATGGAATTGCTGGCACTTTCTTGCAACAAAAATTGTTCATGCCATTTTTTTAATTCGTCTTATGTTTTTTTTTCTGATAAATGGAGACTGCGGTTTTTTTTTAAAGCTTCGGCCAGTTTTTAATAGAGGGTCCAAAGAGATCCTATGAAGTAGGTATTCCTTTATCAGGTAAGTTAAATATCATGATGTTCATAAGGAATTGAGCAGTTAGGATTGTTTATCTTTACAAAACTATCTGCTGAGGTAATTCCAATATTCCTAATGTTTAGACATTTTACATATTTATCCTTTATCAACCTTAGAAAAACTTACGAATAAGAGATTTTAATGTACCTGGCTGCAATGCTACATGATTAGGTCGTGGTAAAAAAATCCGTTTAGTGTTTGAGACCTATTTCTGCAAGAATATTAAAACAATGTTATCATGACAATATGGGATGTGTTTCGAAAGATCAAACGGACATAAAGTTGTATGACACACAACTCCAGTTCATACCTGATTTTGATTTCGTGGAAAGTGTTGGTGCGTGCGGTGTGCGATATTATCTGGTGAGCGAGGGTGCGCCATCTGGCGGGCAGATGCGCTGACGTCACGCGAAGCCCTGCGCCCACGCCGCAGGGTGGAAGGGCTTCGATAGCACGCGTCGCATCTCCCCGCAACAGCTGACCCATACTGATTTACTGACTTCCACTGTTGCTGTCGGTAGCGGCTTGTACAAGCCATGACTATTAAGTATTAATTACCCTATCTAACTATCAAGGATAAGGTAGAAAAGTACGCAAGAAAAGTATATGATTTAGATGAGTGAACTAGAAATTGATTGTGTTGTGCTTGTTTTCTGAAATATCATTGAATTCTTATTATTCATGAAAATTAATCACGAAATTTTTGTGAACAGAAATAATAAGAATTCCGATGATCAATGAATGGAAATATTGAGCCGTTCTCTACTCACTCTCCTTGTACCGATAGGTACATAGCAAGGGCGTGTCCTAATTCAATTCTAACGAATGAAAACAATTAGGGAGTCATCAACTTTTTCTAGATACCTTAGAACAGTTAGCCTACTGCCCTAAATATCTATCAGATGATAAAAAATACTCAAATGCCTCTTTCGGAATATTGATTGTTATAATCGAGCAATCATCAAAACAGACAATCGGTTTACATAGTTTAAGGTTACGTCATTCAATCGATGTTTACTTATTTTTACATTAAATGCAAAATTATCGGACAGCAACGAGGCCATTTCACTGCCAAACCGTTTAACTGGATCACCTTGCCTGTAGCCATCGATCATTAACCATTCGATTTTTATTTAATCGACAGTAATTTAGCGATTGTAATCGGGACTACAATAATAATAGATAATAATCGATTTATTACCTGAAGGTCTGAAATGAAAACTCCTGCAAAGTGCTACAAGCCTTCGGCTTGACAATAAAACGATAGCACGATAGAATCGTTTGTGGTGTAAAATTAGTGATTAAAATAAGCCTTTGAATTGGGTAGAAAAAACCGTAGAATATGGGCCAATGAATGTACCTACTGTTCATCGCTACCTATGACTTATTTAGCGGTCGCAGTAGACGTGACCAGATGACCGGCAGTTCTGACTAAAATTATTCATGAAAGTAAAGCTGCTCTTCTGAGAACGATACCAGTTGATAGCGTTGTGTAAGAAGTATAGGCACGTTGTTTTTCGGGAAGTAATTTGACAGAGATCTTTTAAGTATCTAGTCCGCAATTCCGGCTGAATTCATTGGTTGTTTATTGTTTACGACATAGTAGAGAGAATGCGAAATGGAGCCAAAGTATTACTAACGCTGAAACCCATTATTATCTAAGGTTAAAGGAAAAGAGCCCCTTGTTTAACTAAAAACGAGTTTAACGTAATACTACTTCTACTGACTGATGTAAATTAATACTAGACTTTTTGTCTCATACAAAGAATTTATTACAACGTAACGTCGACGTAACATCTCGATCGTCGCCTATTTTCAGACAGACACGGTAAATTAGGGTCAGACTATACAAAGGCTGTGATTACAGCATGATTACATTATCGTTATTCCTACACGTCGTTATCTTAGGGCATGTATCTGAAGCGTTAACCTTAGCTGTAATGGACCACTCTAGTGGTAACACGCGACGCAACAGGCACAAGGGCAGGACGATCATAGTAATTGTGACGAACCCATCGAGGACATGGTGTCCACTCTAGGTCATGTTTACTATACCATATTAAATGTGTGTCTTTATTATAGTCGATCAGCTTGCTGGTCCTACATTGTCTTCGAACCTTTATGTTTTTCTCATCTCATGCGGTTTCAATCGAAAGAAATCTACAGAAATTGTTAATAAAATCCTCTTTTTAATTCAGGATCGTTTAGATTTGGGAATTATTGCTTTTCTCATTAGAATAAAGATTGTGCAAAATATTTAAGAGTGAGAGATGTATGGTTCAACTGATCGGGTAATCGAAATATTCTAAACTAGCTAGCCCGCGACCCAAACCATTCTATGGTCCGCCCGCGCTTTTACTTCGTTCTTCGTTCTTTCTGACTTTTTGCTCGGCTCCTAAGGGTCGTAGCGTGATGTCACATAGCCTATAACCTTCCTTAAGAATTGGGCTATCCAATGCAAAAGATTTTCAAATCCGACCATCAGTTCCGGAGATTACCCCTACATACAAACTTACAAACAAAAAACAACTTCTTTATAATATTAGTATAAACTAGCATGGATAAGCTGTCCAAGGTAATGAGTTGGTGGTTTCCAATCGTTACTACGATTCGACAAAGACGGATGCATTTAAACATTATGAAATCGTGAACGTTTAATGTTTTTTTTATGTACGGAAGCTGGTCAGTTACGGAAGGTGAATGTTAAGATAATAATGAAAAATAACTTGTAGGTACAGAACTACAGATTCATAGAAATTATTTTGCAAAAGAATAATATATATGAAACGGATGTTTGTATTTATAGTTTTTATTTAACTGTGGCCTTTAAAGAATAAAATTAATAAGCGAACAATGTCCAAGATATTATCAAAATTGCAGACTTATAAAACAGCATTTCCTGCCAAAAAAGGGTATTAAAAAAAAAATTGGATGGATATAAGAGTGTTTCTTTTATGGATTTAATAAGCCTTTCACGACCCTAGATTTCAGAAAGAGATAAATAAAATAATAAATACAAAGAATAAAATTAACTATAGGTAGGTAACCTACTATTTGAAACTATGTAAATAAAATGGTCAACTTCGCGTTGTTTAGCCACAACTCGTTTGTTTACGTTTTTTGTTTGTCGGTGCCCGGTACAGAACGCACTAGTTACTAGTCTAACAAAAAATACTAGGTTTTTTACAGAAACTGAACGATAAGTTACGGTCACTTTTTTGTTTAGTTCACTCACAAAAAACGAGGAAGCAACAGATTTAAAGCTAATTTGTAGTACTAGCTCTTTAATTCATTGCCTGATTATTAAAACTAATGCACCGCAACGGGTTAAACGACATCGTGAGTTGTCCCCGTTTTTTATACGACTTAAAAAGGGAGGTCTTGTTTTCGCCTATGTGTCAAAAAGGGGGTAATTTTCTCATTGGCTGGACCGATTTTAGGCATCATCGGTTCGATCTTCCACTAATGAGATTATGACTATGATAACTATATAGTATTTTTTAATTTCGTGGGGTCAGGAAATGCATAAGAAGCTGGTTGCTTCTGGTTGCTTTTATTGACAAGTACCCGCATGATTCCTTCTCATGAAAGAACTGATCTTTCATTTCAGCAGCAATTGTCGAATGGTCAATGCCAGACTAGCTTACACAGAAACTAATTACAATCGAATCTGTCTCAGTTATGCTCGTAATTAGTCTATTATCCTGTTTAACATGGACAGATAAATTGAAAAAACAGTTCAATCTTATTATCAGGAAAAAAAAATTGAGCACGTCTCTAACAAGTGCCATTATTTTAATGGTTCGTTCGTTATTCGCATTGTTTTAACTGGATCACGTCTAACTGACCTTGTCTACTTTACTGTGAACTATTTATTTTCATAGTAACCCAACTGCAGTAAAAATAAATCATAGTAGTCATATTGTGGGAGGCATTGCATGGAAGCAGAACTAAACGCGAGCCGTCGCAACAGGCATGCGTTCGAGATTCAATTTCTGCCACCGGAGCCCCGGGCCTCGGCGACTTGGCCACGCTCGCATTGTGGGTTAATGAGGTAGCGTTAAAAATAATGCTTTCTTTTTTAATCCGACCTCATTAACCGACAAAACCGCGTAAACAATAACATCGCGTCGTGTTCCTACTTGCAATCCGACGCCCAGTGCTTTACAGAATAGGCACTTATGTTTCAGCGCTGTGAACCACGAATAAAGTTTCAATTTTATATTTGCTAGGCATTTAACTTCGAACAATTAAAATGTTGTGGGAACAGAAGAATGCGGGTATACTTGCATTTCAGAAAAAAACTAAATTATTAGTTAAGTACTTTTGTCATTCATAAAACTTGATTGAAGTTTCGCGTAGGTAGGTATTAAGAGCAAAAGCATACTACTGTATGCCATTAAATAATTAATTAATTAATGGTGAAATCACAAATATATCCTGCCATAATGAATTATTAGGCAAGTAATGCAAGTGCTTATGAAAAATATTTATTTAGCAAACACTGTGCCCCTTCCTTTGGTTACCCAGTTACCCTTGGTGGGGTTTGCAGTGGTTGAGCAAACAAGGATCAAAGACTACAGAGTATGCACTTCAATTCAAAGTGAAGAGTCATTAATGCGTACATTTTTATACTCCTCTCTTTGGATAATAAGATAAGGAGTATGTCACAACAGTATTTTATTTTCTTCAGTACCTACCTACCTACCTACCTTAATATATTTGTATACAATAGCGGTTCAAGATTGACTATGTCTTTTTTTAGATTCCTATTTTGGTTTCTTTTTTCTTCTACCTTGGGGTGTTTTCTAACTCTAGATCTTTCGTTATCGTTAAGAATGTTTTGAAGCTATTGGTAACTAAACTAGTGCCTTCATTTGTGATTAACACGGACATGTATATAAGATAGAAAAGAGTATTGAAATTCAAATTTTATTTCGAGTTGTAGACAAGAGAAGAGATAGGTAACGAGCCAAAAGAACCCGTAGACGTAGTTAAGGCCCTACATCTGGGTCTCAGCTGTTATAAAATAGCTTATTTTGATGTTTGCTTTAAACCTTATCCCTACGACTCAGTCCTAAAGCTAGTGGTCGCCACGGAACAACAAACTATTCGACCGGCGAATGTTAGCCACGATGTGGTTAACGTTGTTTGTCAAATATATTACATCTCTATTGACACAAGGCGATCATTAATGTAGGCAAGGGCCCACTTATTAATTTTAATAAGTGGGGTTCGTCGCGTTTTGAAGGGGCGACGACAGCCCGCTAGGTTGATTTTGTTAGGTTTGATTTTATGGTCTTTGTTAGTGCTCTTAGCTTGTGGTTTATGATTATAGTAAAATACTTAACGGTTTTATGCTAAGACGGTGAGGGAGTATGCACTCCCTCAAATAATAATATTAGTTTGTATCTGAAGGTAAGTAAAGCTAAGATTTTTTTTAAATGAATAAATTCCTTTACTGTGACAGGAATAATTTCAGTAAAGTAATTAATGGCCAGTTTTAAGTTTTAAACTTATTAGTTTAAAACTTATAACTCATCATCTTCATTTCAATAGAAATTACCTAATTGAGACCATTTTATGTATAGAAATGAGAAACTGTAGCGCCTGCAAATAATCTGTTACTACGACACCGATCGACGTTGCTCTCCACTAAGCAACCGTTTCAGAAAGGAGTACACAGTACAATGAATCTCGTAAATAAATAATTAAACAATAAAAATGGCTAGTGTCCCGCTCAAAAGAACAATAAGCAATAACTCGCATCTCTAGTTATCATCGTATGATCCGACTTCACGTCAGGGTAGGGTTGCTCCACAACCCCCAGCTGCTAAAGTACCATAAAAGTGTTCGGCGAGCGCGTGCCGCCCGCGGCGCATCTCTAAATTGCATTTTAACCTAATTAGGGAACGATATAATTTTTCGGTTCCGCTATAATCAGATCAAGCAGACATTATGAAATTAAAGCGCTTTACAGCGGGCGGGATGGCGGCCTCACTGTCGCATGTTATCATTCATAGTAATTCTGTTATGAGCCCATATTTTATTAAGTTTATAATGATTTTATAATTGTGACTTTTATGGGAACTCTTATAGAGAAACTACTGATTTGTAGGGAATAGTTACTAATGAAGATGTTAACTAAGTAGGTCTCTGTTAGGTTACCAGGTGTGGTACTTTACTATAGGACCAACGCCTCCCAATTAACTCACTTCACTTGGCATTCTAACTGCTATTTGCATTTTTTCCTGATGCATCGCTCTATATTTATCGAAACACAATAAGGACTTACAAGTTACGAGTTACATAACATCGGTAGTCAATATTTGTCAGCTGATCATGGGAACTTGTCAAGGTCCATTGCGGAGCGGTTTCCCACAGAAACTGGACACCGCGGCGCACCGGCGGCACGCGTTCGGAATAGTTCGTATAGGTCGCGCACAAATAGGGACAAATTTTTATCTGACGCAGTATCTGATGAGTGTGTCGATCGTTTAGTGTGTGAGAGAAGAAAATTCCGACGAATACTAAATGTAAATGTGTTTCTATTATTTGTAAAAAAAAAACTTTTTTTAAAGTAATTGCTGTAACCACTAAAAGGAGTAAATAGGTCGTATAATGTTTTCCTTCACTATGAAAAATTATTGGCAAGCACCAAATATTGCTTGTTGGTGTTAAGTAACAAACGGTTCTTTCTGTCTTATGACTGAAGCCACGGGAAGTCGTGACTTCATTGATTAAAACTTTCTCAAAAGTTAGTTCATACCAAAAAGATTTAGTTTGGCTATTGTTTCACATTTAACACACATACACGATTCAGCAAGGGGATCTTGAAGAAGCACTAATGCTTCCCTAGTGTTTCCGAGCGAATTGGTTGCTGTCGCATCCGATGTGCAGATTGAAGGGAAAGAAGCTCCAGGAGTGCTCGGTAACCGTCAATTACGTAGGGCAGCGCACGCGCCGATACCCCAGGGACCGGTGGCACACGACCGCCCCACACAATTTATGGAACAAAGTACATACATCACTACTCCCCGGCTGTGTGTTTAAAAATTTTATAAAAATATTTTTCGAATGTGCTCCTTTTATGAATCATATTTTTTTGGTACCCTGTGCCTGTGTTTTCTGGAGTAGGTTAGTCTATGACGAACTGTTAGATCGAATTGTCAAGAAGTTCGATAAAAAAAGTTGAAGTCTTTTTCAGTTTCAATTCCGAAGATTTTTCTTATCGCAATAGGCAGCTTATCAGTGACATTATACTACGGTGCTGATGGTTGACCTAGAGTACCTGACGACACAGAAATTACGGATTATTTAGCTACCTACCAACTGACTATCAAGGTAATTCGATTGTAGGTACTCCTTTCTTCCTGTGCCATTGTTCCCCTACAAAATACTAAATTCTGGAAAATATACACGATTTCTTTTTATCATTTTTTAAAATCTAAATTATGATATGACTTTGCCTTCCTTTATGTAGAACAGCAGCATGTAACAAGCAAACGTTCTTTACCAACGGGACTTTCAGCGAGACTATTAATAAAACATTGTGTTGACCCACTGGCCGCAGTCCGTAACATCCGCGGCTCACACCGAATCAAGACTCGCTCACGTTTCATAATGTATAACCTTGTAACCTGGTCTGCGCACGCGTTTAGGGTGGTTCCAGCGACGCTAAGCCGTGATTTATGCCGTCGTAAAGTTGCACACGGCTAGCCTCGCGTTCACTTGGATAATTTATCGTAGCAACCACGGGCCACGGTTGACCACGGCCTAGCCGGATTGAGCCGACGATTCATATTGAGTATTTATAGTATCGCTCCACCATAAAATAGCCGAATGGGTCGTGGTAGCTAGGTATGTGCGTGCCCATTTAGATTTGATGGAGGGAGCTCGTTATGCACAGTCTTGTTAGTGACTTGGGCTAACTGTAATCACGTTTTTTTCTTTTTTTTTGCCTTCAAACGCATTTGGATGAGGTTGCTCATAGATGTTTGGCAGGTGAATAGTGGATGCTGAGTACTGCTGAGGTATGTCCAATTCGCTCCATCCATAAGCCACTTTAATATAAAACTAGCTGTGCCCGCGACTACGTTCGCGTGCATGTCGGAAAACACTAATGTGTCGCTTAGGAAAAGGAAGAATCTTCCGTTCTTACTTGGTGGGAAGCGCTATCCGGTGTTCTCTACCACAGCCCTTTCGAATGCAGTCACTGCGTCTTCAGGGTTTATAATGTCAATGCGACGAAGAGCCACTTCGTTTTTTGAGAATAAATAAAAATGAAGGCGCCTGGTCGATGCTCATTATATGTGCACCTGACTTACTCAATAAATCTAAGCGGAGTGTGCTCTAGTGTTATTATGGTGAAGAAGGATGACGCTTTAAGAGCGCTGTTGAAAAGAAAACGGCAAAAAAACGAATACTTACATTGTCAATATTATTACTGTGATTTCTATTGTATCTGTGTATCCTTTGTTGGAGATCCCAAATAAATAAAAAATATCTTATAAACTTGTTTCAAGTAATTAAGAAAATGCTTCTCTGTAAACGGAGAGGTTGCTTGCCCTTCGAAAGATCTCCTACTTATCTATAGTTGCCCGTGTCAAAAGCAACCTATTTACTGAGATCTACCTCTGGTTATGACCTCTTTTTACTTCAGAAAACCATAAAAATTACACCCCAGCTTTAGAATTAAAACAGTATTTATGTATCCATCGTTCAAAAAAAATTACTACAAAAACAATATGACCGACTTCCATTAAAAAAAAAACACTAGAAAGTCCAAAATAACTTTAGTTTGTGAAGTGAAACAAATGGTCTTTTGCATTTTGAAGCGTTTTGTTTTTGAAGTCAGCAAAAAGTTTAAAATCTTTTAGTTGTGGTAGGTACGTAGTGTATCACAACTAAAAAAATCTCTCACATAAATTCATCAGTGGCATTCAGTCTTTCATAAATTACAGACACAGCTTAGAACTTGACTTAGGTAATCTTCAATAAAAATTAGGTCTATAAAGTTTTGTGCAAGCATTCGTGTTAATGATGGATAAAAATATCAAAATCTCTCAACAGAAGAGTACAAAGATCCACAATCTTTGTGCTCTTCTGTCGAGAGAGTTTGATATTTTTTCTTTATGTATTTTTTTTCTATTGAAGCCTTTGTATACAATACCTACATAAATAAATAAACTCACATCTTGCAGTAGACATTTTCTACAAAACTATACGAATTCTCAGCAAAACAGACAAGTAATAGAACATACCAGTCCAGCCAAACTTGCAATAAGTTAAGCTGCAGACTCAGCGACTTGTCATCTTGATATACTCCCAAAGTTCTGCTAAGATACACGATGGTCCATGATGCTTATGTATGTAAGCAAGCGCCAGACGGCCATGTTTCTCTCTCACTGTATTACATTTTCAGTAAGCCAAGTGAATTTACTCATTCATAGCTGGCTTTGTTTTCAGTTGCCGTTTGATTTCGCTCATAAGATATGTATGTACCTAAATAAAAAGTATCTTTGTAAAGGATTTGTCAGTTGACCATATTGTGCAAAGCTCGTACAGAAATTATTACAATACAGAAATGACAAATATGTAGTTAAAATAATAACAATTAACAAATCTTTCGCAGTTTTGAAATGCCACGATGCCAAAAAAAGCAACAAAAAAAAAATGATTTTAAAATACTTGTGTTGCATTGAGAGAGTGTTTCGTTTTGTACTTAGCAAAGAGATATTCACCAATACTCTAAAGTAAATTTTATTTCACTGCAGATTTACTCATTCTAAATCTTTCAATAAAAGTAAAATCCGGTATATTATAATTATGTTATAGTAACTTGTAAGTTTTTGGTAAAGAGCCCTGGGCCCTGTTTAATAAACGTTACAATCCGACAATTTTGTAAATATGTGACATATTTGTAAAGTTGTATGACAGGTGCTGTTTAATAAACCTTATAATTATGTAAGAATTTTACAAGTAAAAACATTACAAATATTACCATTATAAATGCTGTTTAATAAACGTTTACATGTGCAGCAAAGACCTGTAGATTTCGATGACAATATTGTATCTACTTTGTAATTGGAAGTGACACAAGGCGAGTTCACCTGTCGGAATTGTTCTACAATTTACAAAATATGTAAAGTAATTACAATTATGCGTTCAATAAAACAGTTTTCCTTACAAATATACAAATTGTCACCTGTAAAGAGAAAATGTTTATTAAGCAGAAACTTGTAGATTTGTAACGTGTAAAATACATTTACAATTTGTAACTTTTATTTAACAGGGACCTGGCCACTTGTGATGCAAGTGAGGATTGGTGAGTGAGTTATGTAATTGTTTTGTTAATATTACATTAAAATGTCTTAAGTATTGTTTATATTTGGCTTGAACGAGCGAATTATTAAATTCAATTTCATCGTATCCAAAAATTCACAATTTTAAAATCTGTTTAGGCTTTAAATGTATAATTATAATCCAATAAATTGGTCACTATTACGTTACTATTAGTATTATAAATATTTATCTATTGTTAATTTAATACCGAATACCTTCTTCTCGTAACTAAGTACGAATTACCACAACCTTAATAAGAACGTAGGTACCTACTTTACACAAATCAATAAAATGCATAAGTAATGACTGTTTTGAAAAATCTATGTGATAAGTTTATTTCTGAAAGGCTTTTTTATATTATTTAAACGTTTCAATACTCTTATACCAATATTTATTTAAGAAGATTTTAATAAGAACGCAGATTAAAATGTATAGGTTTACAACACGGAGATTACTTTCTTAAATTCATGATACAAAAAAAAAACCTTTGGAAATATTGCAATAAAATGATATAAGTAATTGAAAACTGACGAAGAATATTGAACCCTTTCGTAACTCATAATTACGTAGACGTCGCTCTTGAGATGCTACGAAGATGCTACGCGACGCGCCGCCCAATCATAGCAAAAGATGTCTGTCACCTACACCGTAGCACGTAGCCGAGCAACGTAGCCGGTCGACTGAGCTTTCACCAACATTTTCATATTTGTAGTAAGTATCGACGTAAAATAAACATCGGATTTATGAATATTTATAGCTACATTCCGATTTACCTTTAATCCTCTATTGATGCAAAAGAATGGTGCATAAAAAGTAAAGCGGTGTAGCGGCGCTCATCTGTAAACACTTGAGCGATGTAAAGTGTTCAATATCGGTGGGAAATGCTGCGAAAATTCTTTTTACAATCGATCGGTGGGTGTAGCCGTGTATGTGTGGATTGGTTGGTGGGCGTGGTGGTTGTTATCGGCGACCAATGGGAGTAGGTTGGTGATAAGAGGGTTGGGGGTTGCGCGGCGGGGTGGCGGCAGTGCGCCGGACGGAGCGGCCCGGGTCGGCCGCGTCACCATGCTGGAGGCCATGATGTATCCGGGCGCTGAGGAAGCTGAGCTCGAGGACATGCGAGTGCCGCCGATACAGCTCGAGCACTTGCCCGAAGTATTTCTATGTACGTAATGTTGTGTGTCCTATGTGTGTGAGTGTTCCGTGTGCTGTGCTATTTTCTGTGCTGCGTTTGTAAACGTTGAGCGTGCGCTCGTTTTAGTAGCATTTGTGACGTTTAACAACATGTTGATATGTGAAAACCACGAAAAACGGTACCTATTTCAATACGAATCAAAGTTATCGTAAACAACATTTCGCTTCATGATTGTACCTGCTGCATAGATAAACTACTCAACATTGTCTCAGTACGTACTCTTTTCTGCACTAACAAACGCCAAAAATCAACAGTATCTCAGGATAATATGCAAATACACTTTACAGCACTTTCGCTTCTGACTTCTTAGCTCCGTTTGAACACCACTAGGTAACATACCTAGGTAGTGAGTATAGCTTATTGGAGAAATTACCTATAATCTAATAACCCTGAAACCACCATCGTTTTTTTAATTTTATAGAATGGAAACATTTATTTACATATGCGTATTTAATACAATGTGGGTAGGTACAATCTAACACATAAAATATTTATATTAACTACAAAGTAAAAAAAAATAAGAGCTCATAAAAAAAATGATCCGCATCACTGTCAGTGGCAAAATTGCCCAAAAGGAAATGTTGTCATGTTGGATGGCACCGCTATAGTCGAATTAATGAAAAAGAGCTTTTAAGTTAAGAGACGTTCGTGTAAGTGCTGCTAAAACAGACCACTTTGCGTCTTCATCATTAGATTAGCAACACTATTGTATTGTCATCAAAACTACATAATAAAAGCCCCATTTAAGCGATACAAGTATCTTGCCTGTAGCGTTCAATAAAATGGAAGCAACAAATTACTTGCATCGTCTAAATAGTATTTAAACGGTGTTTTTATTGTTTCTTCAACGGTATGACATAGGCAATTAAATAGCACCGTGTAAATCAGGCTTTAGCCTGATTTAGTCTCTCGGATTACCGGAAGTAGGTAAAAAATCGATCAAGTTGTTAATAATTCAAAATCAAAATATTTTATTTAACATAAACCTACATGGGCACTTATGAAACGTCAGAAGCTAGGTGCACGGTTCCAATTGGTCGTTTCCTATGGAGAAAAGCCAGCAAGGTTTCTCTTTTAAAAATAAATGGGTTTAACAATGGTTTCAAAAAACAGTGTGAATAGGTATGAGAGGACAGTGTAGGCCTGTCAATATTCACCAACAGTTGTTGAAATCCTCCTATTTCATATATTTTTGCGCAGCTGTGAAACTGAAAGAAATCTGCGGAAAATAAAAACAAAAGCCGCTTAGTTAATACTGTTTATTTAAATCAACTTTAATCTTCAAAGCTACTACAAGCCTGTTACTTTTATGCAACATCTAAATTGATACAAAATTCGAAGTATATGTATTTATTTATCACATGGAAAACCAACAGCTTTACATAAATTTATTATACTACTAGCTGCTGCCCGCGGCTTCGCCCGCATGAGTGTCGGAAATTACCCCATACATCCCCATGGGTTTTAAGTATAAATATTGAGTTTCGAGTTAATCGGACAGCGCGTTAAAATTCTTCCATACAAACATTGACACCCCCCAACCTTTCAGGGGGTAATTTAGAAAAAAAAAAAACTACAAACTTTATAATTTATTTAGATAACTATTCGTGCGAAGTTTCATGTTTATTACCTCAAGGAATAAGATTTTTCATACAAACTTTCATCCCTTATTTTACCCCCGTAGGAGTTGAATTTCGAAAAATCCTGATACACGTTATTCTTAATTTTTGGATTTAAGTATAAATATTGAGTTTCGAGTTAATCGGACAGCGCGTTAAAGTTCTTCCATACAAACTTTGACAACCCCCAACCGTAGGATAGGGTACTTTTCCGGGATAAAAAGTACCCAGTGTGGTGCCCAGGATATTAAAGAATAATTATACCAAGTTTCATCGTAATCGAACCGGTAGTTTTTGCGTGATGCCTGAACAAACAGACAGACAGACAGACAGACAGATAGACAGACTGACAAAAAAAAAATTAATCAAATTTTTGGGTTCGGTGTCGGTCTAGTAACACCCCCTGCCATTTATTTTTTTGATATCTTCAATGTACAGAATTTTCACTTCTACAGATTTATTATAAGTATAGATTGGGTATACAGGCAGCTAACTATCTACGACTTTAAAAAATGTCGTGAGTATGCTGTAGTCAATTCTTTAAATCACTTTAAGTGCCTATGCCATATTCTTAAAAAGTTATTACGCACACAATAAAAATGAATATTGGCAGTGTAGTACTTAGAAGGATGAATAATTTTGCCTCTAAACTAAATACCTTGTTATCGATTTTATCTTGGACTTTACCTACTAACTTCGGTGAACGGAAAGACATCTCGAGGAAACATGCCAGTTTATTCTGTAAAAATCTCACCGTGAAAACTTAAGTGAAGTGAGCTGTCTTCCTGCAGTTGTTTTCTGTAACCATCTCACCGTGAAAACTTAGGTGAAGTGAGCTGTCAGTCCACCCGATTCGAGGAATTGACACTATGGGTAGCTCACTTCACGCTCACTTAACTTAAGTTTTCACGGTGAGATTTTAATAGAATAGACCGGCTGCTACTAGGGATTGAAACTGTTGACCGCTCACTTCACGGTCACTTCACCTAAGTTTTCACGGTGAGATTTTTACAGACCCATTCTGAAAAATGTCTCCGTGAAAAATTAGGTGGCTGGACCTATAGTTACACAACACTTGTGGCATGAAACACTCTACAGTCTGTTTCAAAGATGAAAGTGATGAAAGTGTAAAAAACCCTATTCAGGTTAAATTCTGGCGCAATCACCCACTAAAGGGGATTAGTATTTAGTAGGTTTTAACTTAATATATCAAAACTTTTTCCAACATAGGGTTATACAATTAACCTCAAATTGTCAAGTGACAATCATCTTTAAGGTGATTTAAAATTAGATTTTCGGATATTTAAGAATTCAAATAATCAAATCAAAACACTCAACTTGTAAGCGGCACTACAAATTGGCATCCGCAGGTACTTTTTCTTGTTCATTTTCTTTACTCGATACTATAGGAAACAAAAATTTATGGTCAAATGCGCTGAAATAAATATTCAAGGCAAATAGGTTTTGTATACTCAATTTAAAAAAAAAACAATCTGCCTAGCCTTTTCCCAACTATGTATGTTGGGGTCGGCTTCCAGTCTAACCGGATGCAGCTGAATACCAGTATTTTACATGGAGTGACTACCTATCTGACCTCCACACAATAACTGGGTAATGCGATATCCCTTGGTAAGACTGCAGGTTGTCAGACTTTCGGGCTTCTGACGACTCGTAACGACTGTCAAAGATCCACGCATGACAACCGGGACCAACCGCTTAACGTGGTTTCCGAGGCACGGAGGAGTCTCGGTATGTAAAGATGGTCATCCATGGTCCAACCCCGGCAAGCGTAGCTTAACCAGATGGATCGCCCCGTGTGGCTGTTATTACTTAACCACGAGCTCCTCTTTTGAAAACTCAACTCATAGACTCAAATTACGTGCTCAATGCATGCGATTTTTTTAATACATAGTGGGAAACAAAAATTATATGGATGTAAGATTGCGTTATGGAAACCGCGATATTAGAAAAGCGAAACCGGTTTAAGACAGAAAAGCGGTTATTACAAAGTTAAAAAAAAAAACACCCGACTTCAAATAAAACACCACAAACTGAAAAAAAGTTGTTTTTTTGTAAAAAGAAGTTTTTATTTTTTCCTTTATAGTTGTTGTACCTACCCTACACAAATACGAATACCACTACCTACTATGTAAATAACTGTGACAGGAAGTTATTACAACATCATCCACATAGACTAAGTGCGAAATATACGTATTATTGAAGCTGACTCATAAACTACCCAAGCAATGTTAATAAAATTTATATAGGACCAACGCGGTTCCTCTACCAAATGAAAATAATTTTCAAAATCGCTCCACAAATTAACGAAAATATCGATGAACATTAAAAAAACATACAGACGAACATAGACCTCCTCCTTTTTGAAAGTCGGTTAAAAAATGCTAAGCGTAGGTAGATTCATAGTAAATTGCAATTGCAACATTTCAGGCTTTCTGGTCTTATCAGCAAGTGTCAGTCATTCAAGCAAAGTATTGTTTCCTATCAAGATTTTGTATGGACGTATAATTCTAGTGCTTTATCTTGTGTAAAAGTGCTTTGTGTCCCTAGTGGTTTTACATAGTTAGCTACTGATGAACCTCATAATGCTTTTAATGCTGTAAAGTATGGAATGACTATATTTTGACAAGGCTAGCACATAACATAACATCACACCTGTAATCCCCGAACGGTTAAGCAGAGGTGTACCTATAGTACATCCACTTTTCTCCAGTTATGTTTAAGGAGTTTTTATTGTAAATGCAAGGCTTACACGTTTTCCTGAAAGCAATTAATGCTGCATAAGTAGATGCTCACATATCAGATAGTTGCGGTTAATATAATTTTATCGGGAAACTGCGAATCTGTAACGAATTATTTGAAATCAGTAAAGCATAAAAAACAAGCGTGGAAAATGTACCAGAATAATATCCATTGTAAATAAAACTCGTGTAAGTACGTAGGTATACGATGTACTGGGTGTGAGACATGTAGGTAACACATTATTATAGTATTTTAAATAAGCGATTGTATAACTACAACATGAATTTTTTGCAGTTATCAAATAATTGAGAAACTTGGAACTATGACCAAACTAAAGCGAATCCCGCGCGGGATGCGGAACGAAATTCGCTCGCGCCAACTGTATTAATCAACTAACTTGTACATACCTACAGGGACTCTAGTCTACTAATTTATAAATGTCACAATGGTCTCATAATGGTTAGTTTTTGACAGATTTGCCATACAAAAACTGTCAAAAACTAACCATTATGACACCATTGTGACGTTTATAAATTAGTAGACTTAGGCCCCAGGTGTTCAAGCTGGGACGAAAAGTCGCGTCATTTCTCAGTGGGGACGTCGAGGCCCGATAGACTTCTTGATATCCGGATATATCATGAAAATAGGCGGGTAGCAAGGAAGCAGCATCATTATTTGGGCATTTGGAGCCCATTTAAAATAACTGTCATCCAGCGCAACAATATAATAATTATCACGTTGTTTGACTGCTTACTTAATAATAAAATTTTCTGTATTTAGTAATCCGTTGCAGTGGAAGCTTTGCTCATCTGTTTGTGATTTAAGTAGTTTAGAGTAAGGTAGGCAAGACAGCACTTCTCGTCTTATGAATAGGTATTTAACGAATGAATTAATAACTTCCCCTGAACACTCGGCGTAATACAGTGTGAGTCTTCATAATGTGCACATATCGAAATGGGGGAATCTATGCTTAATTTTATAGACGGAAAAAATAAAATCTAAATACTTTTTTTTTTCCATTTTTTTATTTAAAAAAATTCGTTTTATTGTTTTTTTTTTACGATTATTGTAAAAATTGATTAAAAAAACAGATTTTTGGACGAAATACCTGTTTATTTTCAATTGAGGGTTTTTTGGGTTTAATTGGGAGGGGTTTTTCTCACAATTGTCATTTTATAAGAACACTTAATTACTACCAATCATTATGGAGTTGAGTTTGTTTCATCGCGATAGATCATTTTAAAGTTACACCGTTTTTTTACATTGGGGTAAAAAATACAAAATAAATAAAAAAATAAAAAAGTTTTTTTAAAATATTTTTTCCGTTTGTCAAATTAAGCATAGAATCCCTCATTTCGATATGTGCACATTATGAAGACTCACACTGTATAAGCGAAATTGAAAAAAAATGGTTTTTAATAATGTGTATTAACATCTTTCACTAACAATAGTTTAGGCCTACAAACTGCGTAATAGGTAAGTACTATTGTACAAGTTAGCATAGTTGAAAAAGCACAAAACCCTTTTGAAAACCCGCGGTTTGTATTAATAATTGCAGATGAATAAATATAGCTGAAATCGAAGCAAAAATGTAACAGTTATTTTTGTTTTTCCTAGGTAATTACCAATAATAATATAATAGGTTCAGGACCAAAACCGTTTCCGGATTTATTTATTCAGTCCAAACATACAAATTACAAATATCCTTACAGGCTAGACCCAATGCGATATTGTAGTACACTTAAAAATTACATAGTTCTACATATAAAATCTTTATAATTATAAGTAATTATGCATAATAACTCGAAACGACAACTCGAAATGCAGGTTGAGGATGCTGCAGTGGCTTAGTGCCCCAATTCAAATTGCAGCTAAGAATTGCAGTAGTATATTATTGCATATATGTTCTAATAATACGTGATTTTCAAGTCGTTGCAATTAAGGCAAAGTAGTGTTAACAATAATTCTTTTCTCATGAAGGTTTTTTTACTGTAAAGGCAATGTTTATAAATAATGCTCTAGTCCTATCTTTTATCGTGTAGGTACTGCTGGATATAGGCCTCGCTCAAGCATTTCCTCAACACACAGCGTATTAACGTGTACGGTATTGAGCTGTTCGAGCCACTCCAGTGCCGAAATATCAAGTGACTCCCACTCGATGTCGTCTGTCAACACTGATAAAGCCTACTGCCATCTTTCGTTCATCAACTTGATGCTGCACGACAGCTATCGAGTTATTGGCATCATAGCATGATAGCCACAGTCTGTGATTAACATTATCTGAACCCCCTTGAACAATAATGAATTTAGACCTTATTGCAATTGCAATCGTAATTTAGTACCTCTTCACTATGTAGGTATATCACATGTCATAATAAAACATTTGTTTTTATTACTGTTAACATCTATTGTTATTACTCATGTAAGAAGCACTCCGTACAACGCATACACTCTGTAAAACCTATACTCATAATTTTTTCGTTCTCTCGCTGAAATTATCGAAACCAATATTTCATACAAAAGTGTATTATCTATTTGTTTATAGGTATTATGTTACGTTTTCACGGCTAATATACCGCTCTGAAACCAATGTGATAAGGAAACGAAGGATATAGGTACTCTATACTTTTTTATATCAACCCCTAAATGGGTGATGATGATATTGTGTTGAAGTTTGATTTGGACTTTCCGAAACCCACGCGGACGTGTCGCGAAAAATTGCTAGCCTCTACCTAATCCCGCCAGTGTTTAACAACTCGATGTGTGTTGCAGCCAGTATCCCGAAATGCGGCGGCTGTCACGAGATGATCGTGGACCGCTATGTGCTGAAGGTGTCGGACCGCACCTGGCACGCGGGCTGTCTGCGGTGCGTGGAGTGCCGCGCGATGCTCTCCGGGAAATGCTTCGCAAGAAATAACCAGCTTTACTGCACCGATGACTTCTTCAAGTAAGCCTCTTTTACTAGGTGTTGTATAAGTGCTGGTTTACCGTGTATGTTCTTGTTACCTCTCCCTCAAAGTGAAGAAGAAGAAAGACAAGTTAAATGACGGCATCAATTTGCTCTGGTAGCGGTTGTTAACGTATTACGGCATTAGCTTGGTTAAAGTAAGCCCAAGGGTGTTTATAATAAAATGATAGCTAGTTATTTTGACCTTTGAAATTACTAAATTTCCTCTGGCAAATAATGTGGTAAAACGTGGTTTGATTAAGGGTGTTGCTACTGTAGTACGTAAAATAAACTTAGATGTTTTGCGTCCCAGTCCAGCAAACAAAAAATATTGAACCATAACTCTGTTATTTTTAGAAATGTCATATATATCGATGCCCTTTAGTAGTTTGCTGTATGTAATAGCGTCTGTCACGTTGATAATGTTGTTGTGATTGCGGCTGTTGTCCTAGGCGGTTCGGCACCAAGTGCGCTGGCTGCGGGCAGGGCATCCCCCCCACACAAGTGGTGCGGCGCGCGCAGTCGCACGTCTACCATCTCCGGTGCTTCGCCTGCGCCGCCTGCGCAAGGACGCTCAATACTGGCGACGAGTTTTATCTCATGGAAGATGGGAAACTTGTTTGTAAGCCTGACTATGAAGCGGCGAGAGCGAAAGGTATGCAATTTTTTTATACATTTTCACAATGAGTAATATATAATTCCCACTTCCTATTTGTGGAGGACCGTAGCAGCAGCATGATAGCATAGTATTATTAGAATCATTTAAATATTGTTCTGTTACTCTATCTTAAAGCATCAGGGAGTAGATAGAACAATTAACTGCTATTTTTTCTCTTTTCTATATACAATTATTCACTCCTTAGGAAAAGAAAATGGCAAAATCTACATCAAAATCACTTCTAATGTGCAATGTCCAGGCGGCGAGGGTTCCTTAGACGGCGACGCTGCGAGCAAGAGGCCGAGGACAACGATCACGGCGAAGCAGCTAGAGACCTTGAAGAACGCGTACAGCAGTAGTCCGAAGCCAGCGCGGCATGTGAGGGAACAGCTGGCTCATGATACGGGGCTGGATATGAGGGTGGTGCAAGTTTGGTTTCAGAACAGGTCAGTTGGTTTTCAGTTGTTTTTGTTTGTTGTAGGGATGGAGGAATCTGTTGGGATGGGAATCATGTAAGAGCAGCTTAACTTTGGTTTATTAGTATAAGCGCATGACCTGGGCGAAAATTTCGTTCTCCAGTAAGAAGCAAAATAGGTCGGATTATAGTTGCAAAATTGTACATAATTATGACCTTATATAGATGTAATATACATCGGTACGGAAAGGGTGCGGCACCACTAAAGAAATTAATGAAATTTTAATATTTCCGCCATTATGATACATATTACACGACTTTGTAGCACTATAAACCGGGTTAAATTCGCTATAACTGACATTTATTTCTTTTATGACGTGAAAAAATTAGACATGCAAACCTAAGTAACGCCTCTTTAACCGTACCGAATACCGTAACATTCGATATCTGTAATCAATATTAATTGCGCAGGGGCTCCTTCCTAGTAGGTCGAGTTAACGAAATTATTTTGAAATGGTCAAGTGACTTAACAAGACGTAAAGAGAGATTAAGGCTTTTATGGGCACGCAGAGCTAAACATTAAAATGTTCGGTAAAATTTATGTAGATAACGAACTAATGCGTCAGTTGTTTAGAACTACAGAGAATTAAACCAACTGCAGTTGAAGAACGATGACTGTTTGTTTATAAGTAATATGGCTGTAGACCTACCAATTAAAAAAAATATAAGATTGAGGAAAGACCTTGAGCGCAGGAGGACGTCTTGTGATTCAATTGCATTTTTTTTTTACCACGTCGGCAAATCTCTTGGGATGTATCTCACCTGATGGTAAGTGATGATCAGGCCGAAGATGGAAGCGAGCTTCACCAGGAATCCTCAACCACAGAGGAACTGGCTGTCTTATCTCTAACTGCCGAAACACAACAATGCTGTTCACATTGTTGTTATGGCGACAGACTTAGATAAGATGGTGGTAGCTAGCCAGGCAGACTTAGAAACAAGCCCTACCACCAACCAAACCGAGCAGAAAATTCTGCCCTCACTGGGAATCGAACCACCTCTGGGTCTGAGACAGGTGGTCTAATCACTGACCACGGAGGCGGTTAGAATAACAGAATAACAGTCAATTCCACAAACGAAGTATGCTATGCATTTATAAGATTTTGTGGCCTTGAGCCGTTGTAGGTAGCAGGTTACACCCATGCAATTGATCTACATAGCATTTAAGAGAAATCCCGACGCGTGACTAGCTTTGAAGTCAGGCTTGTGACTATATTCTTGTTGACCTACAAATTCGAAAGTTCCAACTGGATTGAGACTATTTATTTAAGGTACCTCATAGAAGTTACTATATAAGTGGTAGGTACACAAAGGAGTTGATTAGTATTTGTTAACTACCCTATATTCTCTTGTTTACATTTCATATAGCAAATAAACAGGGTGTCTCAAACGTAGTGGTCCAAAGGCAAAGGAGGTAAAGCGAAGGGGTCCCCCTATCATTATAAAATTTAAAAGCTGGGATATTTGGAACACTTCTGAAAATTTCACTATTTTAATTATTTTGAAGAAATTTTACATTTTTAGTTCAAATCTGGCTGGCTGGAAGATGCAGATTTGAACTCGTTACGTCGAAAATTATGTTCACAGGGTCGAAATATCAAAGTCGAATTACATGAATGTTTTAGCCGTATTCGCTGCCATTCTCATGACAATCGATAGGTACGGACTTATCAGCTGGTTCTGACGTATCCCGTCATAAAGGTCTCATTACAAAAGCACGTCCTTCGGATATTTGCGTATTGTGTATCTACGGCAATGTTTGCTGGTGTTTGGGAGCATAGTCGCGGAACTATGTTGTGTCGCGCGCGACTGGCCACAGTCACGGCAGCGGTCACGCCGGTGGTCACGCCCTGCACATCGGCCTCGCCTCGTAAACGTGAACGCGATATCACAATGCTCGACTTCTTTACTTTATGTGCTCGATATAACTACAATACGTTCTCATGTTAAACATGTTGTTAGCGTTTCGCATTTTATTTGCAAGCCTTTTTAAAACTTCATTTACTTAGAGTTGTATAGTAGGTAGGTAGTTACCTACCATGAACTTGTTACATAGCATAAGTAGGTATTAAAAAAAAAATACAATAAAATATAAACAGAAACGTTATTTCTAAATTAATGTGGCCTCCAGATGTGTTTATTTTCATCAAATCACACAATTTTTTCTATCATTAAATTATGAATTATTTTTGAAATTGAAAGAATCAAAAAGTTTGTAAAGAGGTTTTCTTTCAGTTTACATCCACAGTAATTTTTGATGCCATTAAGTTTTTTTTTTCTTTTAGTTGTCTTTTTATTGTCAAATGGCTTCATGCCGATTTTTCTAGTTCAAAGAGGTTTTCCAAAAAGTATTTATTTGCAGTGTCATAAAATGTTATCGTTATATTATTTTTTTATTGATATTAAATCCGTGTTTGTTCTCGATTATTAACACTGAATTGCATCGAAAATTTACTTAACGAATTTTCAATACGAGGGACTTATTCAGATTGGACCATTAACTTATACAAATGACGAAGAAGGCAATTCGGGACAATGTATCAATAATCCGCATGAGGTACATCGCAGCACGCGCTTCCCTCCCAGCGGACTGGGCGGAGGTACTTTAATTAATCAAGCTCTTTGTTGAAAGCCGGCGCCCCGCCGCTGCGCTAATAACAACACACGCAAAACATGCGACGGGGTGTTTTGTTTATACATCGAATATACGATTATTTGTTTAAATCGAAAGTAATCGAAGCGTTATAACGAGTTTGCGTTATTAAATCAAAGTTCAGTCATTATTCGAAGTGCCCATCGTTGAAAGTAAACAGGGTTGTAGTCATGTTTCCACTAAACTATTGTTTGAGGGAAGGTTTTTATGAAGGCATGCTTCTGTTGTTTTTGCATCGCGGTAATACCATAGTTTTGGACATTTGTTTTAGAGTTGAAATATTAAACATAATAAGATTAAATTAATTGTGTCTATTCTAGTAGGTACGGGATAGTGTTACATGTCACCCTCTGGTTTTTGTTCTTGCAAGAATTACCAATAAATAAGACGCAGAAACCATAGCTTTATTTTCATCAAATCATCATTGAGATTAAGAATTATTTTCGATTAAATAAGTAAGCGCCAATTTTGTTTTTTCCTTGTAGTGTTACAACAATCGTCATAAAGCGGTTTTTTCTTTTGATTATAGAAATATAATATTTCTACGGATCCCGTGGGAGCTTTTACTCATCTTTATATATTTGCCAAAATAACAGATTTATTATAATAGCTTTTGCTCTACATACAAAATTCGTTATTAGTCGCTAGTTATGATCCAATTTCTTAGTGGGTCGATATTCTTAAAGTAAGAAGCCTCAGCACCAGAACTTAGAACTCAGAACACAAAACTCAGAACGTCTTCATCTTTTTTAAGGGTTCCGTACCCGAAGGGTGCCAGCCAAACAGAACCCTATTACTAAGCGTCCGCAGTCCGTCGGTCTGTCAGCGGGCAGTATCTTATGAACCGTAATAGGTAGACTGTTGAAATTGCACAGATTGTGTATTTCTATTGCTGCTTTAACAAAAAATAATAAAAATTAAGTAAAGTTAAAAATTATAAGGGGGATCCCTTATAATTTTTAACTTTACTTAATTTTAAGATTAAAAAATAATCTGAAAAAATGATCATAACTCGAAAACTAAACTCAAAAGTCGCGGAACATACATGGGGGTGATTCGGATACCCTACGATACGAGGGAACAAAATTTTAATTTTGGACGTCAATGTTCCGGCCACCCTGTATATGTATATAGGATGCAGTATTATTGTACACAATATTATTATGAATTACAAAATCTTTGCGATTTTTACGATTTAAGGTGAAAAATATTCTTCGTTTAGTATTTTCATTTACCTGAACTAAAAAAAATACGTTAAGCGAGGGTACGAGTCCGACTCGCAGTTGGCAAAAAAATAAACATTATTTTTATTCTTTCTTTATTCTTTAGTAGGCGACGGCTTAAGTTCTAAATGCAATAAAGGAAGAGCGTAATAAAGATTAATTTTTATCAACATTACACATTTTACCCAACAGACGAGCAAAAGAAAAGCGGCTAAAAAAAGACGCGGGGCGCACGCGCTGGTCTCAATACTTCAGGTCTATGAAGAGTGGAAGCGGGTCTCCTCGACATGACAGGCTGCTGGATAAGGATGAGCTCAAGATCGACTTGGACTCGTTTAGTCATCACGGTATATATTGTTTTCCTTTTCATGTTTGGACCTGTCTCAGATCCTGAATCTGAGAATTAAAACTTTAAAGTGACTTTGTAACTCTTCTGAATACAATTTCTTTTAATATATGCTATTGATTCAACGCTAGCAGACTACCTGCAGTAACTACGAACTCCAATACGTAGTTTATACAGCAACGCTAAATAAATACATTCACATTTCCACCTATTCTCTGGACTGCATCAGTCGTACTGTTATTTCAGAGCTAAGCAACGACAGCTACAGTACCGTGGCGCTAGGCGGCGAGGAGGGCTCCCCTGCCGGTGGGGGTGCGGCGGCAGGGGGGGCTCGCTACGCCGCTACGCCACCATACCTACGTGCGCACTCACCTCCACATCCTCACTACCACTACCCGCCTGACCATCTTGTTTACACCAACATAGGTAAGATAACTCACATGATAAAAGTTCATTGGTAGTTACAACGAAGAAGGCTCTCCTACTAATACGGCTGGTGAAGCCCTGCTACGCGGGTGTACCAACGTTCGTAGCAGGTGCTACGAGCCGCAATTGGGCGTGATGCTTTTCATAACTTTGACTAGGCGATCGCGAGATCGTCAGATAAGATGACTATAATGTGTCAATTGTTGTTGTAGTTCTCTCATATTGTTATAATTCTGATGCTGCCAGAGATCTCTTGAATTTAGACTGATTAAGATATTTATCAGGTCAAGCGATGAGCGGTGCTGGCATTGGTGGGGCAGGAGGCGCGGGTGGCGCATCAGACCTGAGCAGTTCTTCCTCTCCGGCTGCGGGTGGATATCCGGACTTCCCGCCGTCGCCGGACTCGTGGCTGGGTGAGGCGCACCACTATTCGCCGCGCGCTTTCCCCTAGCGTCGGCCGCCGCCGGCGCACGCGCACCCCACCCCGCCCGCGCCACCGCCGCCGCCCCCCACCCCCCGCGCCTCCTACCCGCACATGCTCGTGCAGCAACCACTCGAGCTGGTCGTCAAGCGCGAACTGTGACTGCACCACACCGAACATTTCCGCACGCACTGGACGTTTATGAAAGTTAGTGAAAGTTTGATGTCCTGCAACTCTAGCACAGATCACCACAGATGTTTGGACTCGCATTGCCAGTCAATTTAAAGACTGCTAATGGGACGTCGCTTCAGCAGGGCACACTGAAATGCACTGAACTTGAATGACTTTAATGTGGTGGTGGTGGTTGCACATTGATGTGAGTGTAATTGTCGTTGTTCGATGTTCCACAAGACTTGAAATTTTGTATATAAGAAGATGTTTAACTTACATTGACACTGCATACAATAAACCCCCGAATTTGTTTAACACTCATCTGAAAGTTACTCCTATACTTACCTACACATGTGTATGGAGGTAAGTTTCCTTCATTGATGTTTTGTTAAAGTACTTATTTATTAAGTTGTATCTTTGTGATTGTGCCGTTCGTTTGGAATTGTAATATAATAAATATAAATATGTGTACATAAAGTACGAGCACAAGATATGATTAAACGCCTTATACTAGCAAGGTACATTGTTGTAAATAAAATATGATTATAGTCATTAAAAAATGTTAAGATTTAAGAATACCAATTATATTATATGTACATTATTATAATAATGATACAAAGGAAAATATGATTTACGTAGATGTAACGCCATATTTATTTAACATTTGACAGAAATTATCACAATATTGTACATAGAATTAATGTAATATAAGTAATCATAGCTGATATAGGCAAGTCCATAGTGATTATAATACTTTGTGCAAAAAATCTAGTCGACAGATGAATGGTATATATATAAATAATTGTACATGTAATTACAATAAAGTTTTATTTACAACTTATGTACTATCAGTACCTATGGTCTACTAAATATTCATAGTTCCGTCGTGGCGACTCCCCAGTACTGTTGCATGCGACCTTCGAGGTCTAAAGAGTCTTGTGTCGATTTCTCCTGTATCACAGCAAAGTCGTATTCCAGATGATAAGGCATTAGCCGCTGTAGTGACCCGAAGTAAGCTGCGTTTGGACCCCCGTTCGGTAACCTCCCGGACCCGAAACGAAAATCTGGTTTCAACGCAGTACCGAACGATCTCGCGCTACCAAAATGTTTTGACAAAAACGGCACACCTTTTGATTGCTTTCCAGTTAAATGTAACTGCGGACTACTTCCCGATAAACCTTTCAAGTTTCTAAGACTACTGACATTCGACTTGATCCCTTTCGACAGATTATCCAATTCCTTGTCGAATAACATCTGCGTGTTTTGCTCGAGCATGTACTCCCAACATTTGAATTGTTCTTCTGGGTTGGATACATCCTCGTGTCTGAGGTCTTCTTCCTTATCTTCTTCGACTCGCACACGTATGGCGCGAGCGACGCCCCCGCGACAACTCCTGCGTTCGGACGCTTTGGCTTGTGATCGTACGCTGGCGTAGTGTTGGTGACTGACTGCTTCACTAGGCGGGCGGTCACTTTGGCCGCTTGGAGATGATCGGTCACTACTGGGCTTCGGCGGCGTTACCGAGTGGCAACATGGTTCCAGACGAGAGCAACAACAATCCGATCGACATACGGACTTATTACTGTTTATAGTCTGCCGTAGCTCTCGCATTAGCAAGTCGACGTCCGAGCGAGTCGCATCAAAGCGAATAATTAACACGGATATACAGTCCTCTACGCCGTAGCTTTGTGCCAGATCCTGTAATCTTTTGGCCGCAAGCACAGGATTACGTTCGGCTCGAACTTCAGACACGGCGGTTTCCATACTGACGGCATTCCAAAATTTACCATTCCCTAATATTAAAAACTCATCGTCTTCTTTAATGACAGTTTGGATGACGTCAGGATCAGGCACGGTATTAGGATACCTCGTCGAATATCCTAGTCGTTTATTATTTTCAATACCCAAACTTAGGGGTCCGTTTCGTCTACTTAGAACTGCTTTAGTATCCCCCACATTGGCAAGTCTCAGGCTATACTTCCGGGCTGTGTGACCAAATCCGTTTTCTTGAGCAGTTATGGGCGATAAGTGACACATGATTAAACAAGCACCTTTCCTCTGCCCTTTTTCTTTTAATTCCCTATGTGCGGATAACACAACATATTTCATGTACTCGTTTACAGTTTCCTTTATAGATTTCTCCTCAAGCACGAGTCCGGGTATACACGTTTGTAAAATTTTTGGCACTTCGATATCGGTTTCGCCATCAATGATTGCAAATAAACCTTCCCTGTTGCAGAAGGCCGGAAGACGAATTTGCGCACAACATAATTGTAACGACTTATTTGGGCATTCGGAAAATCCTGTGGTCCAAGGTGTTGAACCATTTAACTCTTCGTGGTAACCACTTTTTTGTGTCCAAGGTAAAGAATGCTTTCCGGTGACATCAACTAAACTAAGAGGACGTTGACACCTGTAGGCACTAAACTGCGAAGGATCCACTTGTAACTTTTTGTTACACGATATATCTAAAAACTTTAACTGCTTTGGGGCAAGAAGTCGTAAATCTATACTATCAAGTTCATTGTGAGCAAAATCTAATATTTTTACAGATGCACTGCACGCAAACATAGGAACAGAGTGTAATCTGTTCGAATGTGCTCTAACTACTTTGATATTATTAAGCTGTGGTAAGTTTTCGGGGAGTCTTGAAAGGCAGTTCCCAGATAGGACGAGCTCTTCAATATCTGGCCAAAAATTTATGCATGTTTCTGGTAGGTTCGTCAAACAGTTATACGCAATGTGCAATATCTTTAATCCTCTGAAGGCTATTATAACATCTGTTACTTCATCGGTGAGACAGTTTGCTGTTAGGTAGAGTCGTTCTAAGCAATGTGAGGATGGTCCTCTCGCGTGGGGTAGGCGGCTAAGCCTGTTGTTTGTGAGATTTAAGACGCACATTCTATCACAGGCAGAGAAGAAGTTTTCTGGTAAGGACTGTATGCAGTTGTCGTGGAGGAGTAATTCTCGTAAAGGTGACCTCAGTCTTGGCATGGAAGGTATGCAGGAAATTTTGTTGTGTGCGAGGTGAAGGCTGCTTAAACTGGACAGTTCGCTGCAGAACAGGTGCTCTGGCAGCGAGGTGAGCTGGTTATTGCTGGCGTGCAGCGTGGTGAGGTCGGAGCAGCCGCTGAGCCACTGTGGCAGTGACGTCAGTTTGTTGTGTGACACGTCGATTTCGACTAGGTTGATCGGTGGTACTGTTGTTGTTAGGGTTTCTAGTTCTGAAAAGAAAAGAATTGATTGGATTCTTATTTTGAACGTAACATTTTAGTGAACAGTTTAGGAGCAGCTGCTAATATCAGTATAAGCTTATATATAAAAAATTAAAATTGTTTAAAATAAATGACATACGGTTATGCGGAGCGCGCAACGTCCTAAGCATAGCACCATGCAATGCGAGATGCTGCAACGTGTTGTGTGCTGCGTACAACTCACGGAGCCCGCGCAATGCTGACACGACCAGCACTTCTACGCTGTTGTAGGACAGGTCCAGAGAAACTAGGTGCTGGAACAGGACATTATAAACTTGACTTTAGAACAGGACATGGCATGCAACTACCCGTTAATAAAGGGTTTAGATTAGAACGTCAAAGAAAGTGTCATAATTAGGACCTGGATTCATGATAATACGTAAGTAATTAGATTTCAGAAATTGCTTGAAACTCTGTTATAATGTGATATTGTTTAAAATGAAGATTGCTGCAATTTCATAAGCTGAAATCGCAGTTAATGCTGATTATTGAATTATCATGATTGCGCTCAATCTCATAATTCATGAGTAGAAAACATTTTAGCGTGTGTATAAGTGAAAATCTGAGCAACATTTTTACGAGGTATATTTTCTAGGTTAGATGCTACTCAATAAATTACCTACCTAAATGTAAAAATTACAAGTACTGATAGAATCTACGGCATGCTGACCATGGCCTCCGCTACAACCGGACATCCGAACTGATTCAGTTACCTAAAATATTTATAAAATAGTAGGTACTGTTATGTACCTCATAGTTTCCAAGTATGATGCTTCCTTTGAGCTTGTTATGTCGCAGGTCCACGGTAGTGAGGGGGGCCCGGTATTCTGATTTATTTTCGTCGTCGGGCGCCATTTGTGGTTTGTTACTGGACTGAAATGTGGAAAGTTACACTATCAGGCTAGGCGCAAACGAGCCACCGGCCGCAACCACCGGTGGCTATTGCCTCTTGCTACGGTGTTGAGTACTTCTGTAGCTGCCAGAACCCATACGTGTACAACGTATGAAAAAGCATGTGAACTGCTTGTCGCTGGGCTACCGGTGGCTGTCGCCGATGGCTCGTTTGCGCCTAGCCTTAGTTGTAGATAAATGTATTATTATTAAATAAATATAAGGTATAGGTAGGCATGAATCAAAGGACTTTCAATGTGAAACATTCGCGAATTCCTTTGACACCTTTTCAAAAAACGAAACATTGGCTAATGTAGGTTTTCCTATTACCTATGTATCAAGAAAATATCTATCATGTATAAAATATGTGGTAGGTAACAAATGGGTGCAAAATACATGTATTAAGAAGACTATAGGGGAGTCTTTGCCCAGAAATCGAACAATCTTAAGCATCACAAAAGTATTCAGATCAAAGCTTGTAGATTTAAGTAGACTTACCCCAAAACTGGTGATCAGATTCCGGTTGGCTACTAGTGTTCTTAGTCGGGGCAGCCGAAGCACGCAGTCTATAGATCGCAGTTCGTTGTCGCTTACTTGAAGTTCTTCTAATCTGAAGATAAGAGAATAAAAATAATTATTACGTGAAACAACTTACTAATTCTATGACGAAAAACCTAGAAAAATTTAGAAACTTGAGTACTGTAGTGACGAAATTGTCAACAGCTCAAAAAATTTAATTATCCCTGTAAAATTGCTTTTAAATCCCGTGTAGTAACTAAGTAAAAGTATCTTAATCCAAACAGAACAAATGCAATGCAATGCAAACAACAGACAGAGTATGTAAATTGTGCAAAAATGCAGGTAGGCATAGAGTTGAATGTACCTGCAAATTAGTATATGTAAATGAATGTAACTCGTAGATACCGACCCGACACAACAAGTCTACCGATTTGTTATCCAACGACGTAACATGAGATTGTATCGAGGCGTTACGGACGGACTGCGGATAAGTCTAAGAGAATCAAATAAAAACATTTCAACTGCTAAGTAGAAAGTATTATTGTTAATTACTATGTTTACTTAAAGAAAGGAATAAATTACTTATAATATTTTGAGATCATTATAAATTGCGTAGAAAGCTGTAGTAGGTTTACTAGGTTTTTAAATAACATTGGATTGCCTTTCCTCTGGTATAGGGGTCATAGAGGTCCAATACCAAAAACATGAAAGTACTTCATATTTCCTATCAATTCACCTAGCATATCAAGCCATGCTTATAAGTTGAATGACAGTAGGAAAACTATGTATCTTATATATATAGGCATATTATATTATTAGTATATAATTAGCATTTCTTATCATTGTGTCATAAACATGAAATTGTGATACCTAAATTTAGATTAACTAAAACTAGCAAGTCATTCCTTATAAACAGTATTCGCTTTTATAACAAGTTGCCAAAGTCGGTTACAGAACTTAACGATGGAAAGTTCAAAACCCACATAAAACGTGTCCTTATCAAAAAAGCATATTACAAGATTAAAGACTACGTTGATGACAAGGAAGTTTGGCAATAATTCCTTCTGCACATGTGGCCTCCCTGGTACCTCATTAACGGCATAATTATGTAAATGTCTATTAACTGCTCCCAAATTACGATATGTATTTTATTTTACTTTTTTATTTAGGTACTACTTTGATGTAGTTTCATTATTTGACATTATATGCCTACAATTCAAATTTCATTTTAAAGTAGGGTTCTCATTCGGATTGGTTAAAGTTGTAGTTACAACCATTTGGGTTAAATTGGTTTTTATTATTTTATTCGACCTTTATATAGATTCTTTTATATTTTGTGAATGTGAGAACGTTGTAGGCACAACAGACTGTCGATTTGCAGACTATTTTCTATTTTTTTAAGTATCTTATTGACAGGCCTACGCTGTCCTCGCATACCTATTCAAACTGTACATTTTTTAAAGCATTGTAAAACCCATTTATTTTTAAAAGAGTAACCGTGGAGTTACTTGCCGGCTCTTCTCCATAGGAAACGACCAATTGGAACCGTGCACCTAGATTCTGACGTTTCATAAGTGCCCATGCAGGTTTATGTGAAATAAAATATTTTGATTTGATTTGATTTGATTTGATTAAATGCACTATATTCTTATAATAATAATATACATAGTTGCATCATATAGATTCAACAGTAGATTTTCACAATTTCGCAGCTCTTTAACTGAGACCGCGCATGTTAATGTGTGGCCCACTAGTTCGGACACCGTGACCGATGCAATTAGAAGCTTTTTTTACTAATAATTGTTGTAAACATTTTTAAGTAGCGCTATACTTAGAAGGAAAGTATTGTTTCGTGTGTTTAATTAGTTATTAACTTAACAAATGGCTTCCACGATTTCCTCTTGCAGAACTATCGAAGGATTGATTTCTCAAGAATTTACACATCACTTAATTTTAATATAAATTAGAATTTAGTACTTATATGTTTACCAGGAAATCCGATTAAAGTCGAAGCCTATAGAAATATGTTAATATTCAATAGATTGTAATCAAGAAACTCTCGAACGTTCTTCTTTATGTATGCTATAAAGCATTCTAAACAATGCCTTCATTATAAAGAGTTCTTTATCTAATCTTGGTGTTGAAAGTTGATTCAATATATTTATTTTTTAACACCAATCATGGTTTTAGTTTCAGAAACTGTGGACATAACCCAGTCGGAGGGTTTTCCTGAAACTATGGGTGCGCTTTCCTAAGCTGTGAAACATCAGCTGAGTTACACTATCTTCATCAATTTGCAGTTTACACTTTTTTCAAACAACAAATTTTCAAATGACCCAAAACGTGACCAGTTAAAGACATCAACGCATTTTAACTTTTATTATTTCCATACCAATTATGGATAATTTGTTTATTGATAATTACTTATTATAACTCTGCAAAAGGGTAATAATGACCGTCTTAAATTCTAAAATGCTTTAGACAAAGCTAAATCTAGCAATATATTTGCGATTTTTTTTCAGGGTTTCCTCTTCAACATTGTCTACACACATATCAAAACAAAACCCTATTATTTCACAAGCCATTATTAAAACCCGGTCTAAGTTACATGGCTTTTAACTTTTTAAATACATTTCTTATTAAACGATTAGAACACCTGTGATTGTCATCTGGAGGTGACATGACAATGTGGACTTATGGAGCAACGAGAGCGACACGTGCTAATTACTGAGTAAACAATTATTACGTACAAGTTCATAACTGTTGACAGATATAAAGAAAACTTTACGGTAGTCTGACTTAGCGGTAACATTAAATTCTTAAAGTGAAGAAAACTGCATGGTGTTATGAATTTTCGGCAAAGAAGAAGGGCAGGCGATCTAAGAACCTACTATTGTGGTCGTTTTTTTATGCTACTTCTGTCTATGTAAATACATAAATAAGTATGAGAACTTCATTGTGTTTTCACTTTCGGTAATATAATATGGAATTCGAAATAGGTGCCCTATAATTACTTAAAAGAATATGGTAGAGTTGACCGAAAATGAAGATGACGTGAGAAAATCTATATTCTCATTCCTCCTGCCTTCTGGATAATTTTACAAAAACATTGACTTACCAGTTCAGGTAAAATCAAATTATAGAGACGTATCGTAACTGTAGAACAAACTACAGAACCAAGTTAAAACACATTCACTGTTCCACCAAAACATCATAAAGTATGAACGTTGCACCGTTACAATACTCGTGTTGCAATCGAAAACATCTAATTATTCTTTAAAATAATAAAAACAAATAATGCTGCTAACGTAAGGTGAGTGTGTGCGGAGACTGACCGCGGTTGCGCCGGCGTCGCCCCGCTGACCACGCAGCTGAAGCAACTAGACTCGAGTCCGACCGAATCCAACCACCATTGATGTTACATGCAAGCATTGTTGTGCTTCTATCTATCAATGAATCTATGCAATACCAAACCTTAATTACCAAACATTCATCATGTTTCTTCATATAAAGATTTCCTTTCATTTGATTTTATTTTTATAGATTATAATGTCTACGTTAAGAAATTGAGATGAGCTTTGGTAGATAGTTCGACATATCGTTTTTATAATGACCGTCAAGAATGTTTGCCGGAATTAATAAACACATTTGGAGAATAATTTAACCACTGAACCAGAAATAAACCACTTCACAAAAACATACATGCAATCAATATTGCTTTAATAATAGTGTCTCGTTCCTGTTATGAGCATACAACAATTTAGTCAAACCACAAGCAGCTAATCAAAATTAAATTGGCATTAAAAACTTTTGTATTTAATGAACATAATATATTATGCACAATAATATAATATTATGTTCAATATTCACAACTTATCACGAAGTTAACTACCTATTAGGCACCATTGTCGTTCTACAAAGAACTTTAATTGCGAATACAACAAAACATAAATATACGGAATCTTTATTAGGTACAGTAGAATGTACGGAAATGGCAAAGGACGAATAAATACTTCAAATGACTCACAAACGCTGGTTGATACGATCAAATAATTGTTATTAAGTATCTGTTTTTATTAGCCTTACCTCGACATTCCCTGTTTAGATGTTATTTCAGCTAATTGATGGGATATTTAAATATAGGAATGACGATTTAGGTAAGTACATCGAATACTGCTAAACCTTGGGAGATGGATTTGATTTCGACTACAGAGATTCAGTATTCTTAATACTGAGCTGTTTGTAGAATTATGTAAAGGATATGCAGGACTTCTTGGAGATTCTGACAATAATAATTAATAGATGTAACAAAAATCTACCGCGGGGTAAATACTACCCTGGTCACCACACTGCTTCATTCCTCATACCTTCAGAAAAGATAGAAATGTCTGAAAAATATCCTGAAAACACATATATAAATACATCGAACAAAAGAAAATCCTTCTAAACAATTGAATATCGATAAGTAGTTAGAACGAGTGTGCCATATACATTAGCTAACAGGGGTTGCAGTACGCCGAAGCAAAGTGAACGTAACGCGCACGGTCCGGCGAGCAGATGTAGATAGCCCCGCCCCGCGGCGCGTACGCAAGCACTCACTTAAAAAAATTAGCACACAACGGAAACTCCGTGTCTTACACTAACATATGATGACTGCTTACTTGGACAGCACAAATACAAGGAACGTGGTAATTGTTTCCGATGATCGACAACACGTATTTGGGATGGATGCAGATTTAACTCAAAATCTTTGACTGTCAAAATTTGGCCTAGGCATAAACAGATACGTCGTAGAGTAAAGTATGACAGCTCGGCATGTAAAAGGTCTGGTATAAATATAGTATATTTCATGTCTTTTTTTTCATAAATTTCATTATAAAACAAGAACAAACAAAATTCTTTGATTATAAGAAAAAAATATGACAAATCAAACACTTTCCTTCTAGAAAAATCTCAAGTTAGAAGAAAACCATTTTCCTAATTGATGGGCACAATTTTCTGAGCTCAGAGTATATGGAACATACTGGAACAATTGCATTAAGGCAATGTTATTCCCTTTTGAAAATAAGTACATAGATATCGAAACAAAAGGCCGAAGGCTAAGACTGATGCGAGAGGCGCCGCAAATGCCACGCTCCGCCAGCCGAGCGTTACTGAATGGGACTAGTAATGATCGCATACCCAAACGTGAACACTATACTCTGGTCCAGTCAACCAACATCTAAAATGATTGCGTTTAGCGTGATGCCTCGCGTATTGTTTTTTTATTAAACTGACGTAGGATTGATGTAGAATATCAGTTGTGTTCGCTTTCTAAACAAGCTGAAGTCGTGTTCAAGATTTGTTTTAGCAGTCACAACGATTAGGATTTACAAACGTATGGTTTTGATAAGGCGTTTGGATTTTATGAGAATTTTAGGACCGTAACCATAACTGGCGAATTGTGGGTGTTACTGTTCACCTCTGCCTAACCCTACGGGGAATACAGGGTGTGGTGTTACATATATAATGTTTATAGAGCCAAGGATAAGTTCATTAATAGGTAGTTTTATTTTATTTATTGTTTTATTATTGTACACCTATCTAGGATATGTTACCGAGACACTTTTTTAATTTCGACCAGCTGTATTTGTAAACTACCCTGTAGCAACAATAAATAATATTCTATTCGAAGGTTTGAGCTGTAATAAATTTATATTCTAAGGTTTGAACTGTAATCCATTCAGATAGCAGATAATGTTCAAACAATATTGGGTTGAGTCGAGCTAGTTATACCGATAAATAGCTCTTTGCTTTGATATTCAGGCCTATCAAATAAATGCTTGGGCGAAATTTTACATACCTACCTATCATTTGTTTAAACTCTAAGCTAATTCTGGAATTTCAGAAGTGTATGTAATCGACTCATTTCCTTACCGATCTGTGGCTTCTTGCCGTTTTTTTATTTCTACAAGCTTTTGTTCTTATAGTTGTTATTGTTTCACTGTAATGTGTCAATTTTAAAAGATAGTCTTTAATTTATTTGCCAGCTATTTCAGACATATTATACGAGTATGTTTATAGTGACTGCTCCGTTGCTATGCTACACGCAATTTTGAATCACTCTTCTCATGCATTTGGTAGGCATAAGGTGCCATATTTCTACAATTCCTGTTCCATGTCTGTACAAATGATCAAATTCAACTTTTCATAAATACGAGCTTATGGAAAGCTGCATTTATTATCTAGTACCAACTACTAGGTACTAAATTTGTAGGTTTGGTCCTAGTTCTGGTATATTTGTGGGGCCATATTTTCTTTATAATACCTACTTTTTTAACATGACAGTCTTGATGATTAAGGGTTTTCTTAAAATAGGTAAGCCTTTAAAATAAGTGGAATAACCAAGCAAGACTCACTGTGTCAGCTGACATATTTCCGGGGGTAGTTCTGTGATTCTGTTGTCGCTGATGTCGAGGTGTGTGAGAGCCTGTAGGGTCCAGGCCTGGGCCGGCAGTGCTGCGAGCGCGTTACTGCGCAGCCGCAGCACTCGCACCGTGAACGCGCCAGCAGCATGCTGCGCCAAAGCCGCGCCGAGAGACGTTCGACCACCCCCACTGAGGTCCAGGACATTTGGGGGCTGCGTGCTTTGCGTACCCTAGAACAACATAAGATTTGGTTACAAGCATGATCAGAAAAAAGTAAAAGGTAAGTAAATTATTTTGTCTATTTTCATAAACATTTGAAGTGTGTTGTCTGTGCTGTTTTGATAATGTTTTTGGAGTATTTGAAAGTTTTCAACCCATGGGTACTGTAGCAGCTAAGGCTTCCACATGATGAATATGATATTTGTACGGTATGTTAAGATTAGTGAAAACGAATACTGATAGAGATCATAAAAATAATCAACACAATTACGATATACGAGAGCTGGTGCTTGTCTACATTACAAAGTAAGTAATTGTGAGAAAGTTTATGTTTATGAGGCATGAACGTTAACCAACCGAAAGTTCACATTTTTCTCTGAACGTGTTAGGTTCCAAGCTGTCCAGGAATATGTCGTCCGGGCTGGGTTGTGTGAACACATCCAAACTGTCGACCTCCTCATCTTCAGACTTCATCGTTTTTCTTTCTACCATCACCGTCAACTAACACTCGCGCACAACACAAACAATAGAACTGAAGAGTTTTGTGGTAAACGTCTCGTTGTCGCTACATCAAATGACATTTTAAAAGCAACTGCAGTAAGACAGTGTTCGTCTGTCGCGGTGTATAACCACGATGGGGCCGACGAACTCCTCCGAGCATTGTTATTCCCAAAGACTACAGAATAACTCCTGTACACAGTTCATTATTCCATTCACGTCGCTGTCGCTTGCATAAATGGCGTTTTGTCCTTGATTAATTCTGATTTCTAGAAACCATGATCATTAAATTATTTAGTGCTAAATATGCTTTTAGTTATTTCGCTAATATTAGTTGAACTACTATTTATTAAAAGCACCGGTATTGTTTACAAATAAGTTACGTAGCACAGGTAATGTAAGCGAATTCTGCACTGAGGGTGAACTTAGTGCGACCGCTGCGACTGACTTTTTACTTGTGAAGCGTGCGCATGCGCGCAGGCCACTATCACCGGCACGGTGGCGCAGGCGCAACCACACTCTGCACATCTCGACCGTGACATTTCTTTCAGGGTACTGCACACTATTTTTAATTAACACACTTTTCATACCTTCCTCCATCACAGACTTCAAAGTCTCTTTCATGTACAAACCTTATCTTTAGAATTAATCGGATGATATTAATTTTTTTATGTACCTACCTGACTTCGCTCAAACTTCGTAAATTATCCACATGTTCATGAATAATTTCACACAAGTAATAATTGCTACTTTACGAAGTAATTTGCAATAAACAAGATTTTTACATGTTATTGGATAGAACAAGTTTATTATTGCACCGATAGCATCCAAGTACTTAACTGTAAGTATAGGTACCTACCTATAAGAACCATAAATGAAAAGAGTTTCTGTAGAAATAATATTATGTTATATGACAGCAACATGTACACTATAATCCGCAGTTACACAACCCTAATGTGATTGACGTCAAATTGCACATTGAAACGTCAAAAACTTGATAAGCTTCAGATTTCTAACAATTTACCGCTTGTAACTTGACGGTTCGTTAGTTTGAGAAGTGTACCGGAATCAAATCCTCAATGATCTGCTAAGAGCTTATATCTGCACGCTGTGGAGCGCGCGACGGAACTAAACATTAAACTACGTAAGATTTGCTCCAATTACACTGCTTAAACTACTGCTTACCTACCGTAGTAAACCAATTTGCCTACACATGTTTAACTTTATGAACTGATTAGTTTTCTCCACGCGCCCTCCATGTCATGTTTATCAATATTATTATACACGCATGTTAGCAGTACGTACCTCTTTTAACCAGCAGAACCACATGTTTCGCTCCCATATAGTACTGAATCCGAGGAAGAGGTGATTCATACTGTTGTCTCCGGATGCTATGTTGCCTTGACAACGCGGCTTCACGCAGAGCACCAGTCTTTGAGCCTTGGGTTGACATAACTCAATGCTGCCACCACTTAATTCCAGCATTTCCCACGTTGTACCTGAAAAGTTTTTCATAAGATTATTCAAGAGCTCGCAAAGATATTATTGCCTGCCGGTAAGTACGTAAATCATTAAAAGCTTAAGTATAAAAGTGCTACAAACCATAAGAATGCAGCCTGGATCCTATCACGTAAGCAGGTCTTGACTTCCACTGCGGAAATACGTGCCCTTTCAGCACATACACTGTACCAGACCGCAGTACTCCTCCAGTGCGCGGAGCGGGTCCTGCACACCATCGCAAGGAGTGTCGGAGCTCTGGATCTACTGCCAGCCGCAACCTTCGAGCCTGCGACCTCCAGCCACATGTTGCTAAATACTGCTCCTGGATCCGGAGAGGGAATTCGTCCTGTTCCAATCGCCGTGCGTTCGCCCCACCGATTTGGAGCCAGAGCGATAGCTCATCGTTGAAGCCGAGGTTTTTGTTTACTTCTTCTACGGTGGTATTAAGGGTGACCTTGATAAGCTTGCTGGGCGCATCGATGGCGAATGGTTCGAGGCCTTCGAAGACACGTATCCAGCCGTATTCGTTGGCGGCGCGGGGTTTGAAGCCTCGCGTGGAAGCGAGGCGGCGCAACGACTTGCGCGGCGCAGGAGGCGATGAGGCGTGCAGCGCCCGGCTGGCGACCATGTCGCGCGGCGGCAGGTGGTGGCGGGAGCGGGCGCGCGCTCACAATGCGTGCGCGCCGGACCCGCGCCCGTCGCTGCATTACAATTGGGTCGAGCTCGTGGTGGGGGTGGGAAACATGTTGTTCGGTCAGTCGGGAACATGACTGAATACAAATCGATGCCAATAAAATTCACAATAAATAATCACATACAAGTAGGTATTTTTATTTAAATAATACAGATGTACGTACCTGGTTTGTTTTTTATAGTGAAATCATTCCGTGACTACTGTGCTAATGTAGACTGTATTAAGTACAGAAGTATAGAGGAGCTATATATTTATCAGAACTCTTGCAAAAATTTACCAATACCAAAATCACAGTTTCAAACGAATAGCATAAATACGAACTTCCTACGCACCGTTATTAGATAATCTTCAAAACACTCAGTATTCAAAAGAAAGGGACGTTGGAACATCGAGGTTGGTTCCGCACCGGCAACCACCCCACCTGTTGACTCACCTGCTGCGCAAGAGTTGTGAACCCTTGAACCCTTCATAGCAAATAACAATACCGGAAAATACGAATCAATTCCAATAATTTCAATTAGGTAATATGCGAATGAAAAATTTTTGGTGATTGGATTGGCTTTATAATATTCAGGGCATAGAGACTAGGTATTGATTTCGATAGCGCAAAAGCCCAAGAAAATTCTCAAGTCCGGACTGGACAATGGTGGAACACATCAATGTGTTGGGCTTGATGACTGTGGTTAAATATTTGGGTATAGTATATTAGAGGAATATAGTTCCTCATGCATATTTTTGCTAGAAGATTTGCGAAATCAGATTACCTATTACTCGTTAATAATTAATTATTCTTTGCGCTGCAGAGCAAGGTAGTTGTCACGTAGATATGCTCTCTCTCTTTCTCTCTCTCTTAGTTATTGCTCCACATTATAAGTCCTTTATCTGAGTTTACTCCACCCTGAAGTTTTCTCTTAAAAAGGTGAAAAATAAAACTAATCCATATTTAAAAATTTATTTACAAATGATTATAATAAAGGCTTACCTAGACAAGTGAATACTTAAGTAACTTTAGTGTTAACACACGTATCCGGGCTTAAAACACATCGGAGCTTTAGGAAGAGTCGGTTGAGGTATGCCGTATGAGTACCAGTGGCGTAGCTCTGTTAAGCCGAACTTTTTCTAAAACTCTACCGTCTTATTACAAAACGAGATCTAACTTTAGTTGGAGCCAAAACCTCTAAGCTCGTAAGACATGCCTGTAACTGGCACAAAAATAAGCAAGTAGATTGAATGCCACTGACATTCACCAATCAGAAGTAGTTATGACTCAATGGCATCTAAGCTACTCGCATACTTCTGTGCAAGTTACAGGTTTGTATATTACGGGTTGACTACAAAAATGACAACTCAGCACCGGACTAAATTGTCAGTTTTCAAAAAATAACTGTATTTTTATAACTATTAGGTTCTTAATTCAAAAACTGACTCGGTGGTTTAAACCTGACCTAAAGAAAAACCTTTTGTAACAAGGGGTTACATTATGTGCTATGTTCACGGCTGGATACAGTCCTAAATAGGTGTTTTATCTCCAAGGATAGTTCCTGTGTATTTTATCAGCGGCACAGTTACAGGTAGCGTTACATACACCTTGGCGGCACACGTCTTTGGAGACGGTGACCAAGTCTGGACAGTTGGAGTAGAAGTCCATCTTATGGCAGGCGTTGGTGCATAAGGACTTGGACAAGCAGTGGTTAGGGCACTCTTCGCACGGCTCCCCGGTTTTGTAAGGGTACTGTGTTATGCTGTGGTAGTTGCCTCTGAAATCAAAATTTTTAATGAGAAATTGTATTCGTTAGTGCCAATTATATGATTGACTGATCGTATAATTGGCACTAACGAGACTAACGTCAGTAAAGAGAACCATGTTCAACAGTAGACGTAGAGTTATATGTTTGACGCAGATGAACATGGAAGAGAGGGCAAAGCAGCTGTAATGGACTTTGACACAAATTTAGAAACATATTTGTGCAGAATAATTTATTGAGGAAATATAGACCACATAAAAGGTAATCCAGTAAGTAACAGATCAATATACGTTAGTACGTTTATTTTTCAGAAAATCCCCCTAATGGTGTTGTTAGAGTTAGAAAAGCACTATTATTCATATGTATGTACTTCGTATGTAAATACGTAATGAATTGTGCAATTATCGGCCCAATAAAGATGGTTTTGATTTAATTTAAAGAAAACAACTTCTGGCCTGAACTTCTTGTAGTTACCACAAAACACGCTAAAAGTTGTTCTATTAGTTCTATCATTTTGTGAATCTAAAGAAACGCCTTGCAGTTTCCGGCTGCAATATTGCAGGAAAACATAATTTTTATCCAAAAAAGAACCTGAACCATAAGGTTTTTATTTCCACATATGTACACCATACAACTGCTCAATCTTTTTAAAGATTTTACAGATGATTATTCGGTAAATTTACCTACGTAGCATTTCAAAAAAGTCAACAAGTTTCTGTACTCGAAGAAGTTAGAGAATAAACCTTCAATCTGACACAGTATTTCAATTCCTTAAACAAAAGCTGTACTCACCCTGGACAGTAATGGCACACGTAGTTATAGAAGTGCCCCCACGGGCCCCCTTTGCAGTGAGCCACCCCGCAGCCCACCTTATGACTGGTGGCCCACACCATTTGGGTGTAGTGGCCAATCGTCTTTAGGTTGTAAGTGGGGTTGCCATACGTGAAGTTTTGATACTCAAGGAACCACGTCTTAATTGCGAAGAACCTGTAAAGTTAAAAAGGTATTATAAAGTTTGGATATCCCAAACTATTGATGGTATTCAAGGATCTAAAACAAAAATATTAATTGTGAAATGAAAATATCTTTTGTTTCACAATCTCTTTCCTGCTTTCATAAATCGAAGTTTCATCATAACTTCAGCTTTTGGGGTTCCTTAAAAAGAAAAAACGGAACCCTTATAGGATCACTCGTGTGTCTGTCTGTCTGGCTGGCGGGCTGTCCGTCTGTCACAGTCAATCTGCTCCGAATCTACTGGACCAATTTAGTTGAAATTTGGTTTACGTATGAATTTCTATGACCCAAATACGGACATGTAACGTAAACAAATGAATTTTGAATAAGGGGGTCGCTTTTCGAGGGAAAATTAGAAAATCTTAAACAAAACTTTTACAAACTGTACCGTGTGACATACCAAATGTGAGGGATTGTTGTGAGGATTACATATTTTTTAAAATAAGTTTATGATTTATGTACTTTTATAGGCATTTAAGAAAATTGATGAAAATTGATAATTCCCCCCTTATCTCCGGAACTACGGAGCCTAAAATTTTGAAAAAAATACAGAATATTATTCTTTACTTATAAATGACAGTATAATCTATAAAAAAGTGTATATGTCTTAAAATAACATGGTAAATCTCTCAAGAACAAACTTACATTTGTAGATGGAATGTATGGGGATGGAATGGATGGGAGAACATGTTTTTCAGCTACAATTTAAGTTTGTTCTTGGGATAAATTCATCTCAACTACGGAACCCTTCATTCAAACACGCATTTGGCCAGTTTTTTTTTTAAAGTTCCTTTGGTACTTGAATTGCATTTTTGTTAACATACATAGCTAGCTACCTCATTAATTGTTTTTAGGTGGCTCAGTCAAATATTTTTATTTACTTAGTTAAGGCGTCTATTTAGACTTAGGTACAAAAATCTTGGCATTGGAGTTTTTTTATAAGAATACAATCACTTAGTAACAAACAGTTTTATTAACTTTTTTATCATGTTTAAAACTGCTTGTTAATTTGAATCACGTCGTCTACAAATAGCCCGGTCTAGTCGTATTCATTATTTGCATAAGAATCTCCTAATAAAACTATATTATACGACTAGACATGAATAACGTGGAATCACGTCTGCAAAGCGATGTGCATCTCACGCTAACTCAAACTCAGCTTTTCCATCAAGTACGAAGTACGACAGATCAAATTATATCGTACCTACACAGGTAGGTACCAACGAAGTCACAATTATTAACTCGTGGATGTTTGTGCCGCTCCAAAGGGCAATCTTCCTACAACTATTATGTGTAATCATCCATTCACGAATTAACTATTATAAAACAGAAGTATAAAGACAATCGTGAGTAGGCTCGCTGTCGGGACTAGGAAATTAAGACGTTTTTATGGAGAAAAAAAACAGTTAAATATAATATATCTTTTTCATTCCATAATCAACGTGTTCGATTAATTAAATCCTTGAAAACTTCAAGCTTATGAACGGATTTGACATCTCTCGGATTACCTACGTGTTTTGCAGCTAATTAATTTAACATTATTTACAACGTGTGAAGAAAAATTAGTTCTGAATGTGACTGAAACTAATTAAATCAAAGCCTAGCACCTATGTTTACCTACCTATAGTGATTGCTTAGATATTTACCAGCACGTGTATTGATTTCTTTACCTATTGTTTTTTTTTAAATACGATAGTACTCTTTATTCGGTTTAGTCATCATATTATAGTATAGGTATAGTATGTTAGTACCTATCATAGTGATCGTTCATAATTCCGTTGCAACACTAGCACTAGCACTTCCGTAAATTTATGGACAAAACAACAAATTAAGTAAAGAGAGAGGATAGTATTTTATAAAATATTACCAAAATGAAAAGTTGAATAAACTGACTACAATTAAAATTATATAATAGTCAAGTAATTTCATCAAAAGTTCAAAACCAATTAAATTAAACAAAGATTCACGTCAACGTCTTCCAAAGAATGTAAATACCAATTGTTTGCAAGTTTTTATAAAAGACAAAAAATTGGAAAACCGGCTTAAGTTTTTAAAAGGTAATTAAATAATTTTGGAGGCCAGAAAAATAATGACATTGTAGAGGAACAATTAATAACGTACCATGGAGTTTTCTGTGCGGCTACAAACAAATTCTGGCCGCACGTGCCGAGATGTGGCACTGTGTTTTCTCTAACGTCATTATGTCTAAGGAACATACATTTCTCTGCGTAGTCTTGCGCCTGCCGCGCTGCGCCTGCGTGCCATGTCTGAAAGCCATACGACAAAATGATATCACAACAAAAAGTTACGTCGAATATAGTATTCTTTACGTCAAAAGTGCGCTAAACTTAAAGCGTGGTATTGCACGTTTCTGGGTACATGACATTACAAATATCGCGATAAGTCGTCGCAAAATAATCGATTTGCTGGGTGCAATTAGGTACCTAAATAAAAACAGGAGTTATGGACATAACTTTTGGTTATTTAACAATTTTTTCACGATGAGAGAAAATATCATAAACTCACAAAGATAAAACATAAACTATTCTTGAAATAACTACAAACGTTAATAAGTAGATGTAGGTATAATAAGTGAATTGAGTGTTTCAATATGTAGCGTGGCGCCCGAGCGCCAATTTGTTTGCCAATTGAGCCGGGCATCGGGTTAAAACAATCTACTTGAGAGAAGACCTCTTAAATGTGTTTTGATAGGCAGGTACACTTATCCGTGTATTCCCGTTGTCCCCGTTATTTTGTCCCCGTCACGGGGACAACGGGACGTCATAAAATTTCCTTACCGTTGTCCCCCTTACGTACTTACGAGCAACGGGGACAACGGACAGTTAAGATTTCACGTATCGTTGTCCACTTTATTTATTTTTTATTTTTTAAACCTACACAATATAGCGCGACAAGCCTAAAACTAAAATGAAAATGTTTTGTATAGATTTTAATTTATAATATCGAAACAACGTTACGTTGTTTACACACAAAACTATGTTGCATATGAATGCTTACAAAAAAATATCACAATAATTTATCTATTTAACTATTATATCCGTTTTTTTTTCTTATCAGTTTTTACCAATATCATAATATCAAAGAATGTCAAAACCTTTACCAATTTTATAATTTTGAATCGAATTTCATAAATGTTAATTTTATTGAAATATCACTTTTGAATGATGTGACCAAATTTTCAATTCTAATAGCGCTTATTACTAAGTAAGTTAGCTTATTTCTCTGCTTCATTGTTTAATGCATGTGGTGTTTACCTTTAAGTAACTGATGCACTGTTATTTTACTTTAAGAAATGTATTATGTCTTTGTATCAGTGTAATCAATTGTTGGTGAAACTAATAAAAAAATAAAATAAAAACAAATATATCACAGAATCAACATGGTATAAAAAACAATTTAGATGATCAAAACAAAAATAGTATTTAACTAAGAGTAACATTACCTAAAAAGTTACAATTTGAAAAAATATCACATTAATATTTTTATATAGCATGCAGTACAATATTATATATTATAGATAATAAAAAAAACAAAAATAGGATTGAACTTAAAATTTAAACATCATTAAATAAACAAAAATTTGCTACAAAACAGAACTTGAATATTACCCATACTTCTTAAAAATATCAAAATTATCTATTAAGTTTAAACATAATTTAAAAAACCATTTAAAATTAAATTTACTACCAACTGAACTTGAATGTTGATGTTTGTTGTTTGTCTTGCTGTTTATGTTGATGCTGATCTTGTTGTACTTATTAATAATATCATAAACAATCTATTAAGATTACAGAATTGGCAATAAGCAACGTATATTATGTAAATATAAATCTACGAAAAATACTAGCGGAGTTTTTCAAGAAAATGTCCTGGTAGTTATTTCCGATTTCATAAGTTGCATTTGGCACTCTTTTATAAATTCGTCTATCCCGATTGAATTATGCGTGCGGGGTCTTGGTGATTTCTTGGTTTTAACGCCGAATAAATTGGCGTCTTGATTTAAATATGGTGGGTTTTTTTTCAACTGCGTTATTTAATTTATAGTGCCACCTTTCTGCAAAGTTGTTTGTACGGTGCCGTTTACTAAAACTGCATCATACATTTAAAAATTCCGGGAGAAGCCATTGTGCCAACATGTATTTTCTAAATTTATTTATTTATTTAAGGTAAGGCCTAATTCACGACCCTTTTTCCATTCAGATTTATTGAAATGATAGTAACAACCATGAAAATCTACATCTGGTTTATTTTATTTTATTGCAGGCATAGTTGCTTCCTCGAAATAGCAAGTAAAAGATGATGGATTCCAATTAGGAATATGCGTGATAATGTTCTCTCTATTAAGGCACTCTCACTTATAATTTACGCAACGGGGACAACGGGCATAATTTGAAAAGTATATTATTACAATAAATTAACGGGGACAGTGTACGGGGACAGCGGGACATAATTTTAATTATTTTATTAAATTCCCTTTGTCCCCTTTAACGGGGACATGACCTACGGGGACAACGGGAATACACGGGTTCCTACTCTGAAATATTACGTAACGTTTCCCATTCGTGCACTACATTATCATCATCATTGCAGCCGAAAGACGTCCACGGCTGGACATAGACCTGCCTCAAGCACCGCCACTTCGACCGGTTCTGTGCTTCCCGCATCCAGCGGATGGGCACTACATAGTACCTACAGATGAATCGGTGAGGTTGAGAGGGGTCTTGTAGGTGAGGCAACCCTAACTCATGACAAAAGATTAGATACTTTGTACATAGACGAAGTATCTTATCTTTAAGTGAAAGCTGAAGAAGTTCAAAAAGTGGCATCAGGTCACAAAATTACGTCAATATCAATTATGATTTATATCAATTGAATTATGTAGGTATCCTTTTCAGCACGCGTATCGTTAGCAACCACCATAGAAACGGGTTTTGTCGAGGATAGAATAGACAAAATGCAGATTTTTTTTTCGAACTTATGTAGCAATGGATTAGCAATATGCACGCTAATTGCATAATGCACGAAAACGATTCAGATTGTGATTGATCGTGTGTTACGCAATTAGGGTGTTAGTTGAGTATCCTCTACGACTTGAAGCCATTTACACTAATGTGGTTATTTTGATACAGAATCATGAATTATATAGAGAGTAGGGCGAACCCTATGCGAAACTGTGGAGAGATTCCTATGCTGTAACCCAAGACATCGAACAACGCATCACGCAAGTTCCAGCTGAACCAATTGTCTACAAGGCTAATGTACGATGACATAAGTTGCTCCAAAATGAGTGAAACAGTATGCAATCTTAAAAAAGAAGTTTCAACAATCTGTTGGGGCTAAGGGCTGAAAAGATAACGTTGTATCTTCAGATTCTGTGGTATATTATAGTTTAGTTTATATATGTATTTCTTTCTCTAAATACTGGTACTTCTTTTTCCTGAACATTCTGTCAATACAGTTACAGATGGGTATTAATGTGTACCTCCAAAACGTATTACACATTGGGTACTAAGTTGTTGCTACACATTAATACAGTCGTATGGGAATGGGACACAAATTGTAGGCAATCAAATGAATTATTGTCAATGTAAGTATAAATCTTTTTGAGACTGACTCTGTACCTACCTACCTATCTGTAACTGTAATGACAGAATGTTCTGGCTGTAGGTATAACACAACATCAAATTTAACATCTTTAGTGTTTAAGTAAGTTTACGCAATCATGGCACGTGTTCAAATAAGTTTACCTATTAAGCATTCTATCATAAATGAGTACGTACCATTAACAGCATGTTTGCAGCACTGGGTCGTACTTTGGTGCGAAAGAAGTTATGATACAGCACAATTTTTCTTCGCACTACCGACCGCCGAGGGTGTAGAGCATTATCGGGTATTAAATGTGGTGGGAACGCTTCTGAAATTTTACAAAACAACATTTGTAAACCAATACGAAAACATTAGGTACAACATTTAAACATTCCACATTATAAAAATCGACTTCATAATCATTCATGGTATATAATATGTGTAACAGGTAGATACTCAAGAGCGTGTTAAAATGAATTGAAGTGCTTCAATGAATTTCTTTAAAATTCTGTTATCAATACAAAATTCAAGTTATTCAAAAGACACTTACGTTTGTTACTCCAAGGTTTGAATGTTTCCAACTCAACAGCTATATTTAGTAAGAGCAAAACTTGGATGAACAGTGCGCCTCGTAGGTACATGCTATAAAATTAAATAAGTTATGGTTAACGTTTTAATATAGGTAAATCACAACAACACGCTAGACTTTTTCTAAATCAATCAAACCGTGAATTTCATTATAACAATGAATACGACTCAAAACATTCCACTTCTTCACACATTAACTTTAATTAGTTCAAAATGGTTTTAATTAAACAATTTCAAAGGCAATGAACTGTTGCACTTTAATAAATCATTGCCAATTTAATTTAGATGAGGTGCGCGATTTTGCTAAGTAGAGCACCAACGACCGATTCATTCTGTCGACGCTAATTAAAATTATTAAGCAACTATGTCACTTTATAACTTCTAGTAAGAAAGAATATTATCGAATCAGAAAACGCCATTTTCATTATTGCGTTGAGATAACAACGTTATGCGTTAATTTCAATTTAATCAAAGTTACGATGCATGACAAATTAACAGCTCTGTTTTTTAAATAAACTACACCGTTATGGCAAGAATTGACTAGTTTAATACTTACTTTCAGAAGTTAATATTGGCACTGCTATTAATAATAAGATTTTTGTAATACAGATTTGTCTACATCACACTCCGAGGGTTGATCACACGAGACTGCTCCTCTTAACAAAGGTGACTGAAAACATTCCCACGACGAATATGTTTATTTGATTATAATGTCTTGAGAATTTTGATGGTTTAATAAATGTGTGGCAATCACAGCCGCGCGTCGCGAACGCTTCAATTGAAATAAGCACAAGTCTATAGTTCCATACTGAGCACGCCGGCTACTACAAAATAAATGATCCTTGATAAACGTTTCGCAGCTACCTAATACAAAAAAATGACTGACAAGGCATGCACGATTGCAGAATGTGTTCAACAGGGTTCTTTTGATTAAATGTTGACATGTTATTAAGTTTATACACTAATTACGTACAGGTCATAAAATACCAGTTTCTGAAAGACTAATTGCGGAAACCGTTTACGGTCCAGAGCGTTTCACAATTTTTTTCTGAACATAGCGTTAGATAGAGTTAAATATCTGCTTCTGCACACCTTAGGTATAACAATTATAATATTATTCATTAGGGCCCCCGCAGACAGGCGCGACGCGGCGCTGGTGGAACAATTTCTATTCAATCTTCACGGAAATTGTTCTACCGGTGTCGCGTCGCTCCAGTCTGCGGGGACCGTTATGTCGATATTGTTGGAACTGTATTCATTTTGTCTGTCCACGAACTATGCTTTTGTAAGTGCTCAATTAGCTTTGGACCATGGGCCATCTAATATTGCTAGAATTGTGAAGGAACTCTAATACTTTATCAGAGTATGCATACAGTACTTTACCTACATATTATTAGTATGTCCAAATACGTAATATATTGTTCACATGTCTCCTACCAAATAAATACATTCCATTCTTGAGACTACGGAAGTGCGGAACTCATAGTGGCTGAGAATTTTGCACCAGTGTTTATGACCTTACAGTTATCATCATTTATTTGTATTCAATGTATATTTGTGTACTCTTCCGGTGTGTACCTTTGGGAATAAACGGAAATTTGACCTTTATACCGACAACCTTCGACCTTGTAGATTTTTTTCGAGGATTTTGGATTGCTACACTACAGAACTGAAACAATTGATAGATTTATGGAGGAAAGGACACGACAGGAGACATGCCTATAGGTAACTGAGGACTTTTTCCGGTATTAAGTATGTGTTCAGCCGTTCCTGCCTGTATTCCAATTTGGGTTAAATGCACGTTGTAGTATATTTCTTTGCCTTTTTATGCGTAAATGAGAAATTGCGTTTTCAGAGAAAATTTCAAGTATAATTTTGTATTTAAAAAAAAATGCTGTAGGTAGGTGTTAAATTAGATGAAGTGAAGCTGTGATATTCAACTAGTTATGTGTGATAATATAACTTATCTCATTTGAAAATAATAAGTCGCTGTACTGTACGGCTATTTAACGATGCATGAGCAAGAGTCGATGAGGCAGAAAACGAAACGAATCTTGAACAAATGTAGATATTTGTATGTAATGTAAAATGTAACGGACATAAGTAACCAAGATTATTCATAGCATTAAAATATGTACATGATTCAGATACTCACTTTGAGTCTGTAACTGAAATAAAGTAAATACTTATGCATAGATACATAATAGGTACACAGGTCAGGTATTTAGGTACAATATACGCATGATTTTTAGCATCTACTAAACTACTACTAATAAGACTTCGAGTTTTGAGCACAGTGTCAACTCGACTCAAAGAAAAAACTCGAAACCCTGATTTGTATCCTTTAATGGAGTCAATCAGTTTTTCAGGTTGCTGTGTTGATCAATTCCTATGGGCTGTTCTCTGGTGTCGAGTAATCTAAGACATACCTTATTTTTCAGTCTGTAGGTACAGCTGAAAATCTTAGCGTCCTTAACATCGTGAAGAATGTGCAGAACCTGGCATATCTATGCCTATTTTCCTTATAAAGCTTCAACTGAGACCTTCCAGATATTACATAATATTACGTAGTTCCAATTAATGGCAACTATTCCAATGGCATAGCTTTGCTATCTTTATTGCACGAGGTTAAATCTGAACAGTGATGTTTACTCTTGAGGACTCATTAGCGTTAGTGTTTCAGATAAGCAGTGGGTACACTAGGTATGGGGTGCTATTGGGGTCTTGTTTTGTCATAAAGCTAGTAAAGATTCTCTACATTTTGTGTATTTTGTGTGGATCAGGAATCGGAACCGAAAGCTTTTTCAGAGGCAAGGAGGTGTCATAGAGACTCCTCCGAGCCAAGTAATGCAATGTAAAGATGGTCCCGCATCTACGGACCAACCCCGGCAAGCGTAGCTTAACCTGACGAATCGACCCGTGCGGCTGTTATTACTAAGCCACGAGTTCCTTCTACTAGTACCTACATCAAAGATCCGCTAAAAAACCGTCAGACGTCATTCTGAATGCAATCATCAAAAACATATACATTTTACGATAATCTTGTTTCTTGTATATTTTCTGTCTACGCAAATTATTGTCCATTCCAAGGTAGCCTGGAATGGATCGAAGAAAGCGTTATGGCCGCCCATTAGTTTGGTTTATTTTTTGTTATGTATTTTTGTGGTGTACAATAAAGTATACAACAATCAATAGATAAATAAATAAACACTACAATTCTCTCTGAAGAATTAACTGAATCTACGATTTATGTTTGGGGAAGGGGATCAATCTTCATTAATACTTTCTTTTTACAAGGGACTATATGCCATAATTTCATGCTTCTAGACCCAGCGGTTACAGATGTGCGTTTGTCAGTCAGTGAATAAATGAATTTAAGATTTTTTAAAGTACTTAGATAAGAAAACTAATGAGGTAACAGTGATTTATGATGGATTGATGAATAATATAATTATTAAATCGGAAGTGTTAGTTAACCAAGGTATATTTTAAATTATTAGAACTGATTAACCATGCTTAGGAGGTCAAGGTTCTACACATTTATTTACTGTCTGCTATTTTACCTTGCTTTTTATAATCGTGACCTACCGTAATATAAGTAAGTTCATTCGCGTGGAAGTCGTAAGACACCCCGAACTAAAATAACAGCGACATTTTTATAAAACTTCCCTGTATACTAAGTTTGTAGTTTTGGCTTCAGCAGCCAAAATATAAAGCCCTTTATAATTTGACAGGACAGGACAGGTGACGCGGGAGTAAGCGACGTACCTAGGTACAGTTGTCCGTGTGAGAAGCAGCTCGATCTAAGTTCGACACCCGCAGCATTCAGTTGCCAGTATTTCCCATTACTTGCGAAATTTTCGTTTTTATAGAATACGTACACGCCTGCTTTCCTACATATTCTATCTAATGGCACAGCATTGATACACAGACTGGTGCATTCTTACAAATTCCTGACGAAAAGTTATTACAAAAATAATAAGTATAATAGTTGGTTGAAAACATACGGAATTTCTCATTAACAGTCACTTAACCATAGATATTTATTTTTATTATAACCATGGATGAGTCTGAAGAGGCATTTATATATACTTCATGTTTTTCTGTGTACGTTCTACGAATTTCTATTATTATTGCAGTATAACTTTATAAGTAGAACGGTTTTTTGCTTAGGTAGGCTACACATGATCATCTTCTGTTTTCATCTCAAATAATAGAGATGTCGGTAGCTGGAATTCGTAAGCATAACATAGAACAGCAAAGGAAACAATGATCGCTGATTGCTTGTGATATCTGCTCTATTTCTTGTAGAGGCCTATTATACTAAGTTAAGAGCCTATGTAGGTAACGTACTTTAACAAAGTCTCTTTTGTATGTGCTGATGTTAAACCCCGGGGTGGTTCCAGTAAGGTAAGAATCCCACATCCTTCGGCCAAAAGCCATTTTAGGGGACAAAGGAAGGAATGGTTTGTACAAAATAAAACATGTACTTACATGTATCTACCTATCTCCATCATTTTATAAGATGGGCGTTGTTTGGCGACGGCGATATGTAGTGCAACTAAACACTTTGAATCGCAGTCCTATTGTGATTACTTTTATGAACCGAGACAATCACACGGTACGTTGTTGGTTATTTAATAACAGTCAATAGGCAATTAGTTATTAAATTGTAGGCATAGCAATATTCTTATATTATGATGCTAGGCCTCCTTTATAGACTTGTTTTGTAAACGAATCAATTCCCATAGGTCTACCTATTTCAATTCATTCGTTACGTAGGTACCTAACAATAACAATAATTCTAATTAAATGCATCATTATGTTTTATATTTTTATTCAATATTATTACAACTAACGTGGGGCTAGAGGTACGTGTTTACAAATTTAGACTGGTAGGTACATACTTATATACCTACAGCTGATGGTCATGGATGAAGTGCGGATGAAAAACATTTTTTTTTTTTGTGCAATAAACATAAAACTCGTGAACTCAGTGACAGACCGAAACTGATCGGGCAATCCTAAATAAAACGGCAACCATAATCTTATACAGACATAATGTAAAATTAATAGGTAGGTAGGTACCTACTTCAAAAATTAACAAAATCCAACTCCCTATCCAACTTGAGGGTAAGAACTAATGTCTCAGAGTCCCCATCCCAGTTCGCCTTAGATCGATCAGGGTTGACCTCGTGTGGAAGGGGCAGCTTCAAAGAATATTGGGAAGAAGTCACCGTGATGGTGCTGGTATCTACGACCAAGTCCACATTTTCTTTCTTATCTCCTGGCATTTTTATTCTGACGATAAGATTCTCGCAGCTAGCTGACCCTGGTGTTTTTGCGCCAATCTGTAACAACCAAAAAACAAAATCCATGTACTTACCTAACTACTTAGATACGATTTACGTTTACGTGCTGTATTTCTAAGAAAACTTCACAGTAGAACAATTGTCGGTGTCGCGTCGCCCCGTCTCGTCGCGCCAGTCCACACGAGGCTTTACAGAGTTAGTTTCGCATTCATGATATTATTATTTTTAGGTAGGTAAGTTTGTACTTATTACCTGAAGATAAACATCTTCAGCGGAGACAGACTGTTGGTAGTTCATGGTATACTCAGGAGTCTTGAGTCCTCCTAAGCCCGTATTACCTAAGTTCTCTATCTCTTTTGCTTCCTGCTCCTCATATTCTTCAATCGTTTTTGGAGTCTGCGCATTTTCGGATGGTGGAATTTTGTCTCTCGTCGAACTTATGTCAAACCCTAAGGAATAAAAACATAGATACACTTACGGACTGTTTTAAAAATATCTACCTTTATATACTTGTTATTAGGACAGTAAACTATGTTGTCTTATTCGGGTAGGTACCTACTATGGTACTATGGGCACTTTTAAAGGCTCGTGCATACTGGCGCGACTTGTCGCGCGACATGACACCGGTAATTGTTCAACCGTGAAGTTTTCTAAAGCCGGGTCTGCTGCGCCATGTTATAATGTTTTAAAAACATGAAACATCAAACACGAACCAATCAGGCATCCGCAAATCGCTTCGTGTTTGATGTTTTTAAAACATTAATACATGGCGCAGCAGACCCGCCTTTAGAAATTGTATTGTTAAAGTCGTGTCGCACTGTCGCGTCGCACCTGTTAGGATTGATTGGTAGGTGCCTGCTACAGAACAAGATAAGCACCGGATAGGCCTTAAACGTGAGTGCTCTGTCGATCTACCTACCTAAGTAAGTATATAGCAGGAAGAAAGTCGCAACTCCTGCGCAAGATGGGTTCGAAGCAAAAGGAGAAGGTCTTAAAGCTACTTATTTATTTTATGCCAAGCTTCGTATGAAATGGCACGTTACGATGCGGGCGGGTCGTACCCCGCCCAGTGAGGGTTCCGTAGTTGGGATGAATATTTACGCATGCACAGTCCAAAAAACTAGAAAAAGCTAACTTATTTCTGCGGTTGTAACGAAAATATCCCATGTTTCAAAAACTGTTCACTTAAATAGCATCGTCATTTAGAAACTAATCTTTTTTAAAGGGATCCAACAAAATCCCTCATACTCATGTGCACTGAATTACAATAATACCGACACCATTGGTTAGCGGCGCACAGAATTGACAGAATAGGTAGGTACACCTTTTCATCGATAGGTGTGTGTGGCATGTAACACCCGTACAGACAGACACGACGAAATTATAAGGGTTTCAGCCAGCCGGGGATTTTATCCATTTGCTTACGGAACCCTAAACTTATATCCCAATCGTTGTTTTCGCGCCGTCGGGTAAAAAATTAAGTAGGTAGGTGAAACCTAGAATAGATACCTAGTAGTAGGAGTAGGTACCTGCAGATGGCAAATCGTCTCCTTGAAGAATTTCTGGTTCAGGTGGTCTCAACAGATTCACGAGACTTTCCATATGAGACGGTGTGAACTCCATTTTGATGCCTTCCGACTGAACGTTACCTACACCGCAAAACAATTTGAACAACTGCTATACAATGCAAAGTAATAATTGATATTTTACGTTTCGTTCGTTTAATCAATGCAGTTGGCAACGTCTTAGGTTGCTAGGATACCGATTCCACATACTGTTTTCAGAAAGGTTCAGAAACAATTTCAATAGGTAAGGAGGTGGTAACTTATACGTAGGTAACTATGTATAAAAGTGGCCGGAACATTGACGTCCAAAAAAAAAAATGTAGTTCCCTCGTATCGTGGGGTATATTAATATCAGCTTCGTAACTGTGATGAAAGTTATGAAAATCTTGGTCTAAAGTGAAAAATTTACGTTCGGTAAATTAGACTGTTTTCAAAGTTCCTAGTAAGCTTCAAGAATGCGCCAGACTCTCAACTTTCATCATCATTAAAAAAAAGTAGTACCTACATAATGGGGCTACTTTGGCTAAAATCGGCCTTCCAAGAAGGCATGGTGGAAAATTCTTAAAATTAGCCATCTGATTAAAACATTTTCTTCTACTTATTTTTTAGATTTTTTTTATTTGGTTAAGTCGAAAATTCCCAAAAAATCAGAAAAAAAATCACAACTCGAAAGCTATGAAAAATTGCGGAACATACATGGGGGTGATTCGGATACCCCACGATACGAGGGAACTAAATTTTCATTTTGGACGTCAATGTTCCGCCAACCCTGTATATAAGCCTACGAAGTTTAAAATATGTACGACCTACGAATCTAACCCCACGCTTAGCTTTTTTTTTCTTTTTATTTAATTATCATAATATATACAAATAAAGGCTCGTTCACACTGGCGCGACTTGTCGCGCGACGCGACACCGGCAATTGTTCAATCGTGAAGTTTTATTAGAAATTGTATTGTTAAAGTCGCGTCGCGCGACAAGTCGCGCCAATGTGAACGAGCCTTTACACAGCTAATCAGCTTGCAACAGAGTAGCAACCACTGGAACAGTTTAGTGGGATGCGCTTCCGAAATTCAAATTTTCTTATGTTTATTGCAATTCGCAGATCGGTGTCAGGTTGTACTACAACCTCAAATCATATTTTGATCAACATACCTACAACCGTTGTAGGTATGTTGATCAAAATATGATTTGCGAACTTATTTTATACTTACCAGACTAGTAGATACCTACTTACGTATAGGTACCTAAAGGGTGTAGGTATTTTTCAGAGTAAGGACCTTAACCATTGTGCTACAGAAAAAATAATGGTCTTAGGAGACTGCCCTTAACTTTTGGAGACATTTTGTGTTACACGTGCTCAAAAAAAAAGTATGCTCATAAGTTTGCTTAAAATTAGCAGGCTCTGCAACTATTCACATTTGCCAGCAATAAGCATTCTTGTTCTAAGCATACTCATAAATATGCATGCTCAAAGCAAACGTACGGACTGACTGCTATTTGACACTAGGCTCTCGGCCAAAATGTTCCACAGACATTCGTAACTTCGATAAAATGACAAAAAGAGAAAAAAAATATCTTCTCAACGCGACATATTGAGGGTTTATTTCGTTTTTATTTTAAATTGACCAACAACTGTCGCGGATCGAGATCGAGTCGATAATAACATGCTCATAAGCAAACCTATTCAGAAGCGCTCGGAGCACGCCTAGCCTACGCCTACTAGCAATGTTGCGACACACGTGCTAGTAATGAGCACGTCTGTCAGTACCTACCTACCTGTTCAGCGGTTACTGTAACTAGCGCCATCTATCAATGGGGTTCGAAACTTGAGCTGTATTAAATAGGTATTCAAGCCGCACGGCCCTAATAGAAGGAACGCGCTTACAGTGTGAAGTTTTTAATAAGACGTGAAATTGACTCTGAACTGTAATAAAAATAAATTTAATAATGCTAAATACTCAAATAGTTTTACATTTAAGTAATCATCGTTTCAATCTGTTTATATCTGTACGTGTTTCTTGTTCCAAATAAATAAATTTGATTTGATTTGAAATAAATTTGATTTGATTTGATTTGAAATGATAATGTAAATACTTAATAAATTTATTATTTTAATTTTATTACGTATACTGATTTAATAGGTTTTTAAACAATTAATCTATTAATAAATTCATTTGTTTGTGATTGGCAAAATATAGCACACTACCTACCTTATATTTCAATATTTTTGTAGGTAGGTATGTAACTACCTATGTTTCACAAATAAATTATTCTATTCTAACACAATTAGGAAATCAAAGTTCTTGTTTCTTTTAACATTAAATATTTTGTTATGATGCATATTTTGTATCAATGACAAAACATAAATAGCTTAGTTTCTCATGCCTACCTACAGATGAAATGCAATTTCATTAGTATCCTTATTCAATACTACAACTAGTAAATCAATACTGTTATGTATACTGTATACATAACAGTATTGATTTGAGAAAACTATTTGATTGTTGTCTATAAGTTTGTTTAAAAAAAACATTATTAACTTAAAATTAAGAATTAAGATACCTCTGCTACAAACTAGGGCTCATTATTCTACTAAATTATGCTAAAGTATGATTACAATAATACTAACAAAAACATTTAGTTGTATTTTATTATAATTATTAGGGTTAATGCAAAATTATACATCTAATGCATCAAAATTAGCAAATAACACATGAGAAGGAAGAGATTTAAGGGAAGCCATCATCATCCTCTTCTGCCATCTCCTTAGCCAGCTCCAAATCCTGTTGTTCTCTCTCACGTCTCTCTTCAGCACTCTCCAGTTCCTTCCCATATGATTTTGGTGGGTACCTCATAGCCTTGACACTCTGGTTGTGCAAGTCCAAACAAAATGATATGCGTTGGTGGAAGGCAAGCTGTGGCTCCCTTGTGCAATAGAGGTCAGAACTCTCCTTGTTACTCATGTATCCCTTTTCGGGATCAAGGGTAGCCTCAATAACTCCATCTCGGATAGCTTTAGCCACAATAAATTCTGCATCTTCAGCCGAATCTAGGCCCAGTTTCCTGGCTATATCTTTAGGAGAAATACGTGAGTATGAAAGTCCAATCGAGCGGATGGCAGTTTTAATTACATTCTGCCTGAGGCGAAGAATCAATGTGAAAGTGTGATCGCTACGGAACTGGGGGCCAAAGTTCTCAAGGACTTCCCCAAATCTCTGCAAGTTTCCAAGTCTTACTGCTTGGGTAAGTTGGAAATAAGGTGCCAAAGCTTTGCGTAGAGGAGCTTGTCTAAATATAGCTCTTTCAGGAATATCTCCCAACAGTAACTCAACCACAATAGCCAACTTTTGAACAGTTTGACGGAATCCAACAGCAGCAGTCTGAGGAGCCTTTCTCAAGGCTTGCACCAAGTGTTTGTGAGCATCACTGTACTCCAGACGAGCAGCCTTGATTCTTCCAAGGTAATACAAGAATCTTGCCCACTCATTATTACTTGCATTTTCAGGGAAAACTGACTTGCTAACAAGTTTATCGGCTTGATCATACAAGGAATAATGCAAATAGTTACGCAGAAGACAGTTTATGAGTACTGCTTGGCCTTCATAGTCATTACGCAGGGTAGAAGTACGAAGTCTTGCATGAAGTAATCCTCTAATAAGATCTAATTTATTAGTTAGTTCAAACACTCTTGAATGGTAAAAGTAGCATTTCGCAGCAATCAAATCAAGAGTTCTTCTGTTTTGAGCTAAGACCTTATTCATCAGCTGCTGTGAGCACTCGGTAGCTTCTTCCAACCTGTTGGTGTCCAGCAGGCGCAGCAGTACCAACAGGTGCAAGTACACGTCGACTTCAGGAACAGGTTGCTTGGGCGCACTGCGAGAGCGAGGTGGCTCGATGTCGACAGCGCCAGGTAGCGGGTTCTCCACAAACGCAATCAATACTTCTTTGTCAGCACTTGATGGATAAAGTTGGTTGAAAATAGCACGTAAGACGTTGCCATTTAACTTCCTTCTGGTACTGGGAAGAGATCTCAATACTCGCATAGCGAACCTCGGCTCCTTGGAAGTAACAGCTTTATCTATTTGTCTTACATGCTCCCTCAAATCTTGAACAGCAAGCACATCAGCATCTTTCTTTACTTCGGGCGTTTCTGCATCACTAGCTGCTGCAGGACTTTCCACATTTTTCATTTCAACATCTTCAGCAGGAGCCATTTTATAAGCTCTGTAATAATTTTCCCAATACACACCAAGTCTTAGCAAAATAATTGGTGATTGTGTTGTAATATTTTTCGACCCTTTTGTCAAAAAATGCCGAGTAACTATAAAGCGTTTTAGAGCAGTTAAAACAACATCTTTAGTATTTTGAAATGCTATGTTATTGCTATCTCTTTCTTATATACATAATACGTATCCCCGGTTCTCTTTTTCTCAGTAGGATTCATGTAGCAACACACATCACATCCCTAGCCATGAATGAAACACTTTTTAAGAAGTAAAAAGCTGTTCGGATACCTGCCTCAGCCTTTCCGAGAAGCCATAGGTATAGCCACAGATTAGGGATACTACGTATGGTATAGCCTCAGAACAATAAGGTATAGCCTTATTTATTCTAGCAAATAAATATTTTTGATTTTATTTTGATGGGAGTTCTGTTATTGTGTAATGTATGATGTAGGTAAAATTAAAAATATCTCTACAATAAATTACAAGAAAAAGAAACAAATAGAATAGCGCTCCAATTCATTTCATGACAAGAGCAAGAGCCGGTTTTGATCAAACGTGTTGTGTACACGGTGGGGTACACGGTCAACGATCAAATCATGCCACAATGATGATTGATGCGTTACAAACGGCAGATACTTTCATCGTTTCATCAAACGAGCTTCAAAAATTCGCGTCGCACACCCGGTGCGAATCGCAGCGTGAATTCGCAGCAAATCGCTTCGTGTTTGATGTTTCATGTTATTAAAACATGGCACAGCGGACCCGCTTAATATTTTAGAGAATGCAAAGTTTTATGCTGGGATACAAAATGCAATGAAACAATATTTTAGGCACATTTAATTTTTTGTTTCATGTCGCCGTGTGTGTTCTTTTCAGAAACAACTTGTCCATAGACGGAAAGGCATCTCTACTGTCATATTTAATCAAATTGTTTGAGATAGGACTATAGACTCTGTACCATGAGCGTAAAGTTGTTTTTTTTTCATTCTTTACTTTGTCTTCTGTACGTAGCACCTTTGTCTATATGCATGCTTTTGTCTTTGGCTTGCCTATTCCATAAACTATAGACGAGACTAAACTACTAGCATTGCCTGTAGTTGCTTAACCAATATACTGTACTTGTAAAATACGGCTTTAGCTTATAATTACTAATGTTACAATCGTATATTCTTGGATTACAACCATCACATTGTCACGATAATTGCGTGTGCCAAAAATTATAAGCAACGGACGCGCTTCGGCTGCAGGGGACCGGTTGATTCTTTACATCAAATTTCAATGTGTTCTGGAAATGGTTTGCAAAGAGGACGTGGTATCATGGTTTAAAGAATTGGAAAGCTATAAACGCATAGACGCGATGTGTACGTTATTAAATATGTGTTTGCCATTTGAACTGCGTTTCATTGGCACATACCTAGAGGAGCTAGGTAAGCGGGACTTTCAGGAGTTGCGTGGTGCCGAACTAAGAGCCAACAACCCCACAGACCTGGCTGCGGACATCGGAGGCGCTAACACAGACCCCAGGACGCGACGGAAAATGGCCTTGTATGTGTCGTTGTTACGCTCGTGTAATTTCGCGTGTGCTACCACATTGTACAATGCCATGGTCAGTTTGGAGCAGAGTGGCTTGTTGAAGGGCTTGTACGGCGATCTCCTAGAAGAAATTCTACTTCTGTATACGATGGCGTTACATCATCCAGCGTTTACATTCGATCAAAAGTCACATTTTGGTGAAATATTAGACAAATTAAAAATGGAAGATCAGAGGATACAATTTCCTGAACCACAAGAGCATATAAATGTAATCCCAGTGAGTGCATGCCATACACAGTCAAATATCACAGCCAACATGTCAATCCCACCGCCTAACTTGTCTAGCTTGGGGCCACCGCCTGGTATTGTGTTTGTCAAAACACCTGGGGTGCAGGTCAGTGTTCTCACATTCTTACACCATCATTAGTATTCCTAGCAAAGCTGCCTTATTTGTTTTATGACTAAAATAAGTCTACTTGTAGCATTTTGTCATCATGTTTGTAATAGGACCATATTTAAACTTAGAAATTCATTCTTATTTGCGATATTCATAGTTTGATTTATATAAAATACAAAATGGGAATCTAAATATCACTGTTCTGGTCAAGGTTATTATTTGAGAATTTATGTATGATAATGTTGATAGTGGCAACTTTTGCATTTATTTAGTTCCTAAAATTGGAAATTATTCACAAACAAAGCCCAGGTTTTATTTGAGATCAATTTTTTTTTTGTCCATGTGAGACTTTGTTTTGCACATTTAACTCTAATCATAGTAGACAAAACAATAAATATTCTCATTTCTTAGAATTGAGTTTATAGGTGTTACAACATATAACACCTGACAAATGCTTGCACTTGCTCAAAAGACTATCTCTGACACTTTTCTGCATGATCCTCTTAAAGCCTGACCAAGATTATGTGTGGACTTTAAAAGAGACTGACCTCTGAGTTTGTTTCGGTCTTTCTTCACAAATTACATAATTTATTTTTATGTGTAAAAGTATTTTTGAACCACTTTATAGAAATAAATATCATTTATCATCATCATCATCATCATTTATCATTTACCATACATAGTGAATATGCTTACTACTATTATTAAATAGACAAACTAATTTATATTTCCTTATTTGCAACACTCATAGAACTAAGGCTGTTTATCATAACAAGTAAATTCATGAATGTTTTCATTACTATTAAAATGCTGAAGGCTGAAATGTAAATAATTAATTTCTTATTTTCTCATGGTATCTTTCAGTTCATGTTTCATATCATTTATCATTTATGTCAACATTTACATATGCCAATAAGTAATAAAAAGAACATTACATTAATACCTTAATATGAATGAGAAACATTTCATTTTAATATTTAAGCATGATTGTAGAATGAAAACTTCTTCAACATCACAAAATAGTAAATGAATATGCATTGTGTTACTTCTATGTAATGTTTAAATAAAGTCCATTATATTTCAGCCTCAAAGTACAGACACAGTGCCTGAACTCAGTTCTCCGCCGGTCCTGACAGGACCTGGAGGAGTAGTGCCCATGTTGAGTGAAGTTCCACACCCTCCGCCGGGCCTACCACTTCCACAGTACAATATGGGAGAATACATGGGACACAACGCTTGGCCTGCAAATATCATAGTATCACCTATAAATCCACCGCTGGAGGTAAAATGTTTATAATAGATACTTTATTCATTTGCTATGTTGAAACAGAATGAATGTGTTAATATTTTATAAACTATTTTGGCATTTGAAAAACAAAGAATCTATTTTATATGATTACATTACAACCGTTTTTATAAGTGAACTCATAGGTTATAGCTGTTATAGACATTATTTCTCTATCTCATACCATTCAGGTAGACACATGAAGGCCCTATGATCTAGTTTTGAAATAGTCTCATCCACACTCTCTTATTAATTGTAGTGAATGGGAAAAGCAACTTTTAATTTAGTTGTTGCCCTCTTCGGCTTAATTTACTTTCAAACTCAAACTCAAAGCATTTATTTCAAATAAACCAATTACAAGCACTTTTGAATTGTCAAGGAGGTTTTTCCCTTTTAAAATCTAAACATAGTTATGGGTACTCAATTTCATAGGTTCATGAAGTAAAAACAATGCTGTGACACCAACACTGGCAGTTATTCCAATTGGCGATTTCCGCCCGGACATAATATGATAATATGACGGTGAATTTATGCAGATTTTTTAGCTCATACAATGTGATTGTCACCCCATTTGATAAGTACTTCGTGGTCGTAATCCTAACCAAGAGGCAAATTGGAGCTGAATTGTACAATAATCACTATTGTTGCATTGTGTGCAGTATTGCGTCGATTATAACATCTATCTACTTACACATAAAATGCGCTCATTTGAGCTGGGATAAATTACACTATATTATACCATACTTAGAATTTTATGAATAGTTGCTATAACAATGTATTATTTAGTTGATATCTCTCTTCAGTTTAGTTGAACTCGTTGCAGGTAATAAATTACACCGCGGCTAGTGGCGCGCCGACGTCGCCGCTGGTGTCGTCGCCGGGCGACAGTCGCGCCGCGTCGCCGCGCTCGCGCCGTCGCGTGTCGCGCGAGCGCTCGCCGCCGCCCGGCGCTCCAGACCAGCCGCTACCGCACCAACTTGCCGCCAACTTCGAGAGCCTGTCAGTCGCCGAGGTGGGTCACTCTCCGCACCAACGCGGCCCCTTCGCCGTGTTTGCAGCAGAACTACTTCGCCACAAACAGCCTCCTGCATTAATGCTGTTTTCACATGAGGCGAGTCTAGCCGCACAGTGTCGCGCGATCTTTATCCACAAAGAGTCGTTCCCCACTATGTTGTGTTTATTTAAAACAGCAACGCAAGTTGTCGCATGTAGAATAGGTAACACTTAATTTTGTATCCCCTTGATGAGATCTTTTTTATAACTGTATGGGTGTGTTTATTTTCGTTAACCTGTTTATTAATGTGCGATATCATGCGTTACTGTGAAATTTGCCAGTGAGCACGCAGGCTGCTTTCCAGCGAGACTAAGTTCGCGTTCTCATTGATTTCTACTATTTCTTAACCTATTCAAATATCGAATATAGTTGTATGGAAGCAGCCTGGTTGGACACTTGCTAAATCGCGATCACAAATGTCGCTCCTCCTACCTATTAGCGCCAGTCAAACGATTGTACGGACACGATCTTTTGTAAGAATTTGCATTTTATTACACACAATGAAAATTGGAATGGAAATAAATCAAAGCAAGCGCGTGACTGCGCGCGGTGTGATTTGGAAAGGTGCGTTTCATGAACGACATGTTTATAATAGTATTAAACCTTTACAGATGCGTCATAATATGGGCGACGAGCGGTTACGTGAACTCAGCGTGGTCCATCAGCAGCAATACAGATCGCTGGAGAAGCTGAACGGCGTGCGGCGGCTGACGGGCCCGTACTGCGGCGCGCGCTCGTCGTCCGACAGCGGCTCCAGCGCCGCGTCGTCGCCGCCCGACACGCCCGCGCCGCCGCCGCGCCGCGCCGCGCCGGCCGCGCCGCCGCCCGTGCCCTTCCTGCAGTACCCGCGCCCCTTCGCCTACCCCACGCCGCCGCCGGCCTACCGCCAGCCGCCGCCGCCCTTCGCCAACGGCGAGCCGCCGCCCTACCCGGCGCCCGCGCCCTACGCCGGCTTCGTGTCCGTGCTGTACGCGCCGCCCAAGCTGTCGTGCTGGAACTGCGGCGCGGCGGGCCACGCGGGCCACGAGTGCAAGGAGCCCAGCATGGAGGAGATGACGCGCGCGGGCGGCTACCAGCTAGACTTCGGCGGCGCGCCGCCCGAGCCCGCCGACAAGTAGGTAGCCGGAGGAACTCTTCGCGACGTCCTTGTGTGATCTGTCCAGATTAGTACCAAAGTGTGAGGTCAAAAATTGTAAATATTCGACCCCGGTCGGCCCGTACGCCTGCTGTCGGTACCCGGCGTCATGTGAACCCTAGGAACGTGAAACCCGAAGGATTTCTTTTGATGTAGAATGAGATATTAGGTAGATCTATGACGTTAATATTACGAGCGCTTATCGGACTAATTTATTAGCGGGATGAACTATCTGTAATGTTTAAGAGTAATTGCACTTTCGATATATTTTAGTAGGATTTGATGACATTCCAATGATTTTATTTGATTATTTGCATTAGAATATCTCGTAAAATTAACATGAATGTACTAAGCAAAAAATTACTACATTCTGCATGATAAATAATCATTATTTTATTATACTTCAGAGAATAATAATTATGCAGTTCACCTATACAATACCACTGGGTTATGATGCGCTTTAGGGCTGATTTTACCAAAGTGTATAAGATATCTTTTATCCGTGGAATAAATTTGACATCGCGTCGAGACAGTTTTTATCCAAAAAACTATTTTAAATTTATTCGCCGGAAAAGACTTATACTAGGTGTAAATTTTGGTCGAATTCGATCTAAGGTCGTATCACCTAATCCAGTCTAATCCAGTGAATACATTTTTATTTTTGACCGATTTTCCATACAAAAACTGTATCGACGAGATGACAATTTTATTCCCGGATAAAAGATATCATAAACACTTGGTAAAAATCTGACTTTGATTAAACCAGCCCTTAGACGAAGTAAACTTATACCAAAATAAAAATATAAACATTTATAATTTTATGCAACGTACGCGTAGCTAAAATCTGATCACTTTGATAAAACTTTGGTAGGCTTTATTTAGACAACCAACTGCGATATATATAGCATGTTACTATATGTACCGCTGTTGGCTACTGGAATACATTATTTTTGATTTTCCCTTAAATTGCATCTTCTTTCGGTAGTGGAAAAAGTAAACCCCGTGAATCTCTTTTACGTACATTTTATGTCGTGTCATCGATACATTCTCGCTTGGTTGGCGATTGTTTTGGCGAACATAAGTCACTAATAGTAGCCATGAAGATGCTGCTGCTGAAGTGGAATATCTTCGTCTACGAGTGTTGTAATGCATCCGATTAGGGGCTGAGCAGATGATGGGCTATTTGTCCGTCGGACAGAAATGACTGCAATGAAATGGCAGAAATGTCCAGCAGTCTATTTATCCAACGTGTGCGTTATTGCATAGATTTCTATATGTTTTAGCGTCGCGAACAAATTGTCTTTAGTCTGCGTCTTAGAATCTGAGACATGTCGGTCCGGAGTAACCATGTAATATTTGTATGGGGGTTACGCACTATAGTCCGCGCGCGATTGCTAGTCACCGCCTGAGGTATGTGAGCGGTGAGACGGGGAAGGTAGACCAAGCTAACTCAGTCTGCCAATTTAGTAAATCCCCCGTCTCATCACTCACTTTACTCACCTCAGGCGGTGACTAGCACTCGCGCGCTTACTGTATATCAGGATTCTGTCCGAATTCGGATTCGGATCGGATGCAGTGCGCAAAAGCTCTAAGGATCAGCACAGACAGCAGCAAAATCCTTTACAGGGTTGTTGTAGAAACATAATATGCGAGCTATGCGAACACACGCCACATGGGATCGTCTTTTGCACGTTATTCTGGACTCTATTTTTGTTGTGAATAAGTTGATTATCAATGCAAAACTGCTCGAGAATTTTGCTGCTTCGTCTGCGCTGACCCTACAACAAAAACTACACAACATAAACGTAAATGATCAAGTGTTAAAAAATATATGAAAAAAGGTTTATAATTTAATTATTAATATAAAGGGAGTGATTTTTTTGGAATGAATTATTGATTGAAACATTGTAAAAATAATTGTAATGTGCTTGTTATTTTATTACAAAAAAAAAACGTTTGTAATGACAATTTAATATTTGATTTAATTGACTATTTCATATATCTAATTATTAATTTAGAACCAATTTGTTAAATCTGTCTGGATAGAAAGATTTAATGATTTTGAACACATTTATTTAAAATTTTCGAATCAGAATCAAAAATTGAAAGTGCAATTATTTGTAAATATCTACTATGCATACAGTTCTTGTGTAGAATTTTAAGGGAATTCCACATAACACAGCAGCGTCTATGCCTTAGTTATGTTTTAATTGGCAGCTTCAAAAAAAGTGCTTTTTATCGTAAACTTAAAATCATAGAAAAAAATTGGTAGGTACAAACAATTTCAGTGGATCAATTTTATTATCTTACAATCACAAATAGTTAACCTATGGACCGCATGGTTTTATATAAATTGCCATTCCTCCAGCGCCCAGCTCATAAATCGACAAATAAATGTCAACGCGAATAGGCCCTAAGACTTTTACTGTGTGTACATATATAATAAAATATATAAATAAATAACATAATTTCTCAGTTGTATAAATACGACTTGAGTGGCACGGGCACGAAAACATTTGTCTTATTTAACTGAATGGGGCGGTCAATAGGTTAATAAACATGTCATTTCAAAACGAGTGCCATAAATTGGTGTATAATATAATTTTCATGTTTAGTCAGTACGAATTGTTAAATTTTATTTAGGTGATAGAATGATACAGTGAATAAGTCCCATCAATGCTATCTATAGTTTTTTTTTTTACATTTATTCAAGAGTCTTTTCGGTATTAGCAAAGTATTTGGCGCCTTAAAGCAACCTTTCAGATACTTTGTAAAGTTCACAATGAATGAACAAAAAAAAAACAAAAAAAAACTTTATTCATGATTCTAATGATTTGGAATTGTGATCAGAAGCAAAAAAAAAAACTATTTTAAGTAGGAGATCAGCATGAAACTGACTTTCTAAGTTATACAATAATGCACATGACAATTTAGTACATCTACATTAGTACAAATTGAAATTTGTATGAGTTGAAAAATTGGATTAAGACGATTAGTTAAGAGATTTCATTAAGTGACATGGTTTATAAGCTAGTAATAACGTAATAGTAGAGGTACTCTAGTGTTTGTTTTAATTGTTAATATTATAATCAAAAGCAAGTGTGAATAATGTTAGGATAAACCAAATCTATCTTCAATCATTCTTATCATAATTGCTGTGCTGCTTATTGCATCTCGTACATCTACTTGAGATGCTATGGAATTCCCTAAAATTCTTTGCTCTGCCTTCAATTTCTCCTGCAACTTTCATGTAATACATTTTTTTTGTCCAAATCATCAGAACTTGTAAATATGATGCTAACTTCTAAACTATTTAATATACAGTTCAAAGTCGTTATGTGACGAAATATATACAAAAGTACTGAATTTGTTTCCTTTGTCTCAAGACTGATCTCTAATACTAGCAAATTATTGGGCTTCTAAAAGCCCATGCAAAATCGATGCTCGCTGTAAGTCGAGCGTCGGCCACTTTCAGAATACAGGACTGTTTGTTCAATGGTTGAGAAGCAGCTGAAGTAATATTGTGACTGGCCACACGTTGATGTGAATGTACCTAGTAATGATAAACCATTTTATACTTATGAGTTGAACAAGGGATTATTTTGATCAAGCTCACGAAAATGCAATGCTCTTAATTAATGTTTATAATAATAGTCATTGTAAATAGTTACAAATATGTAAGAGAGGTGGCACGTCGCATCCGATGTGTTCATATTTTGTAAATAATTCATTTTATATAAATTAGTTAATATTTAGAGATTGACTATGTTTGTAAATTACGTTGTAATAATTTGAGTGTCCCTATAGAGTATATTCGATTGTTTCTCTATGATCACTGTCACAAATCACAATTTGCATTTTTAAAGTCCCAGTTTTTTTAAGAAAAGTTCAAATTAGAAGGGTTGTATAATTGTTTTTGCATAATTATAAAAAAAGTCATGTTTTTTAATCAAGTCAGATGAGTGACGAGCATGGGTGGGTGCTGGGTGTTGTCGCTGTGGCCGAGTGATACGCAGCTTGCCGACACGTTTGTTGATGTTGTTCATTCATCACTTAGACGAGTGTATTCTCTTGTATTCACACACGTCAAATATGTTTGCAGAGTTTTGTGCCTTCAACGCACAGCCGATGAAATACAAAGAGAATATATTTGTGTGCTATAAGTGATTAATTTAATAGTGTAACTGTTAACAGAACCGTAAGGGACTATTATTTTGTAAGATACATGATATGTCACTCCTTATGAAGGTTGTAAGTCCACATAACGTAACTTTTGTGTTATTTATATCTTAACAATTTTATTATGATATTTAAAACAAGTTGAAGTATAGATTAAACATAGAAAGAGTAACTTAATATTTGTAACTTTATAAGTATGCCTGTAGCGTAGCCCCAGTGTGGTACCGTTGATGCAATAAGATGATAGCATTACATACTGCATATCATGTTGGAATGTTCAATTGAGTGTGATATTAAAGTGGATTATCTTACCGTTTGCGTCTGCTCAATTGTTTTCAACAAAGTACAGTTTCAGTGAAATCGGTAAATGTGTAACTAAAAGTTCGTTTTCTACATAGGCAACAATAATATTGTAATGGTCGGAAATGTCTATGCAGCTTTACTTTGTACTAGTGGAGTATGAAAATATTTTTTTACTTTGTACAGAATGTTATAAATGTGATACATAATTTTTGACATAATTAGAAATTGTGATTTAGTAAGGTGTGTAGTTTATTTAAAAAAAATATGAAAAAAACTCGCTTTACTAAATAAATTATACTATTCTACAGCTATGTAACGTTGTTTTCCCACATTTTATATTTGGGTACTTATATATTCTAAGCTGTTGTACCTATTGCTAGTAAAATCAAACTTCAGGAAATTGAATGTTTCGGCCCGGTATTGTCAGACCTCTGTATCCCACCAATGCTGTGAATCATTTGCTTCCTGAGAAATAAACAACCAAAATCTACAGTTCCGTGTTTTTATTCCAATAAAATTCCTAGATTTTTTAATTCAATTTAATAACAACTTCTAGCAGTGTTACGGCCTATTTCAAATCTACATATTTTAGCAAATATTGCTGAGTATAATAATAAATCTTTATTTTTCTCTCTTCACAAAGGTTCACACTAACAGAAATTCATAAAATATGACCTTTGTGAGAGACCCGTCCTTACTAGGATACCCTGTGTAATGGAACGGTATGATACATACCATTAACATCATTATCATATTAGGCCCTAATAGATACCTACTCGTAGAAAACCAATAAGATTTTATCTCTGGTTCTTTGCTTAGTGTCGCCGCACACGGGCCACCGGCCACAACCACAAAACGCCACCACCGGCATATTTCCTGTAGTTTTCATACATTTTATAATATAAAATGTATGAAAACTATCTAATTATGGACTCGCCGCACACGGTTGACGCTGGTGGCCGCCACTTGACTACAAATCTAGCTTCTCGTGGCGGCGTTTGAGGTTGTGGCCAGTGGCCCGTGTGTGGTGACTCTTACAGTTAGAAAAACAAAGTGAAAATTGCCATAGGTAGGTATATATTACTTCAATCAACACTCAATGTTACCGCAATTCACAACGATTCATAGAAAGGTGGTGTACCCCATAGATACCTAAGAAGCTTGTGTACCCCATACCATAACTAAAAGCAATACGGCATATAGTAATTTCTTGATATTCTTGGCCCTCATTTAATATTGGGTGCAAAGATGACGCGGGGCCTGCAGGAAAAGTACCTACTTATCATAAATTGTCAATATTGACTTCACATTTTGAGGATTGGCACTGACTCGAAGCCGCCAAACAGCAGGCATAAAAAATAAAAGTAATCAAAACTAAAACCCAACTACGGCAAAAGTCAACTAAAAAGGTAAAAAAAGTCATCTCAGACTGACAAATAAAAAATCCGGAGTCACACGTGTTTAGGGAATAAATCGAATAGATTACCTACGTGTGACTCCGGATTTTTAATTTGTTTGTTTGTTTGTTAATTAGTGAGTAGGTACTCTTAATAATATTCAGTAGATAAGTAAGAAAGTATTCAGTTTTTATAATTTTTACCCGACTACGGCGAAGCAAAAAGGAGGGTTATGATTTTGACCGGTATGTATGTATGTATGTAAGTATGTTCATTTGTTCCTTCAGAACTTCTAAACTACTCATCATAATTTGACAAATTAGGTATCGTTGGAAGCGTCTCAGTCGTCCGCTGGTTATAGGTCATGTGACGTCACATTAAATGAATGAATATGGCGCCCTCTAGAGGACAAAAAGACATGAACAAAAACAAAAGTTTTTTTAATGGTGCCATGTTGGATATCAAATTAAAGGGCTTAATTAGCACATTTCAAAAATATTTATATTATAACCCCAAAATAATTTAAATAAAAATAAAAGTATAAAAACTAAAACCCAACTATTTATAGGTACTTACGGCAAAAAAGTCAACTAAAAAGGTATATACAAGTCATTTCAGACAAACAAATTAAAAATCCGGAGTCACACGTCCTAATCCTTTTGGTGACTCCGGATTTTTAATTTGTCTGTCTATATATTTTTCACTATGTGAAAAAATAATAATATAGTCGGTGTCTTTGGTGTTAAATTTTCGTTTTGTGCCACCGACTTCCGAAATTGATGTTATTTTTCACTTTGTTGTGTCTTTTTTGGAAGTACCTAGGTTGTTTTTTTTGTAATTTTTTGTAATTCGAATATCACGAACTGCTATGTTAATAACAGCGACAGGAACTTATTAGAACATCACCCACATATGAATGAATGTATGCTAAGTTGGAAAAAAAATACCTAAAATCAGCCCACAATTGACGACAATATCGACGGACATACACAATAAAACATACATACCTACGCTACGAACCTAATATAACCTCCTCCTTTTTGGAAGTCGGTTAAAAATCATCAATTACAAAAAAAGGTTTAATACAAAAGTGCCGATTACAGAGCGCTCATTGTTGTTCTGAAGTCCGGTCTCGTTCTACGAGTACCTAGGTATTATTTAACGTAAACAAATGAAGATATAATATTAATACATTCTTTTAGTCGATAAGAAATAATATTTTAAAATAAATTTATGTAAATAAATATAATTATTTAAATTATTTCTTACTAACTTACTGACATTTCTTATAGAAATCCAATAAACCAGCGTTTCCGATAATTCGGCATTGGCGAAAAAAAATCGGTGCCGGAGTAACGAGCGCGGAGTAACTTTAATAGTACCTAGGTACCTACCTACTTAGGTAGTATGATGAATTGACGACCGATTAGCTCGCGTCGATCTAATTTGTATCCATCTCATTATGAACCATTAATTAATTAATTATCACGTCACGGGTAAGATACCGTGAACAAGTTTGCATATCAATCATAGTCATTAACCCAGTTCCTAGTTAAGTTTGTTTATGTCTATGATTTGGAGAAAGAGAGGATAAGAATTGCGAGATTTTTGTGGGCTGTCTAGCTGAGATTACTAACCTAGTAGGTAGGTAGGTAGTCATTCTTTTATCAGATAGTTTTTTTATTTGACCTATTGTCCCACTGCTCGGCAGTGGGTACCTACATATGTATGTTTAAAACAATAAATTAAATACCTAGTAGATGAAATTACGAAATATTCCATCTCGCCATCTTATTCTAAAAGTTCATAATTAAGTGTAACAAACGCCGGAACGCCGATATTTGCTAGTGGGAATTCGTAGGTAGTGTTTTACTTCATAGTTTATAGGTAGGTACCACTTGGCTGACTTGCTTGTGAAAGGGTACCTAGTTTAAGAAACCAACATTTTTTGTATGGGAGATCCGGTTTTTGTCAACAAGCAGCGCTACCGCTGAGGCACAGAAAAGTTGGTGGTCGATTGGAACTAATAAGCACGTCGTCGTATAAATAACTATGTTTTCCTACCGCTGTTGTAGTCCAAGCGTAACATGATAGGTGGCGCTATACGCAGATATACTTCATTTAGGGAAGTAAAAGGTTATAGATATTTTTTGTCTACGTATATTGGGCTATAGTAAAAAAAAATACAACCGAATTGATAACCTCCTCCTTTTTGGGAAGTTGGTTAAAAATATCCAGAGGTGAATTTCTTTAGTGGGGAAATACCCGTCATCTGGGGAGAAAGGGCTACGTTTATGAGCGATCACAACGCTAGTTCCCGTGGAGAACGTGGTTGATTTTACATTTGTATCATTTCTGTATCCTATCTTTTTGTAATTCATAATGTGTAATTGTTTGTTTAAACGAATAAATAAAATAAAATAAAATCATTCTACCTAAAACTTGGCAACGTCGCAAGTAGCTGGCAAATATTTGCTTGTTTTGATTAATTTGGCAATAGGTAGGTATTACTACTTATATGGGAAAATTAAATAATAATGAATTGCAATTATTATTATACCACTGAATTTGATGTTGTAACTGTTTTAGGTGTCAAAAGGGCATTTGGAAAGTTTCCAAAAAAATATTACGTCGAAAACTGAATATTTGTTGCATTAATTATTGCATTGTAGCTATACCTACATAATTATAATAAAGCTGAAGAGAGTCGAAAGTCAAAAAAAGTTGGCTGGGGATACCTACTTAGAATCGATAACAGAACCAACAGTTTTTAGAATTTTTGTCTGTTTATCTGTTTGTCTGTTTATCTGTTTGTCTGTTTATCTGTTTGTCTGTTTATCTGTTTGTCTGTTTATCTGATTGTCTGTTTATCTGTTTGTCTATTTATTTGTAAGCGCATCACGTGAAAACGGCCTAACGGATTTTGATGCAACATTTACTAATCTGTCGAGAAAATCCCCGGCCAGGCTAAGAAGCCGAGCAAAAAGAAAAAAAGTCAGAAATAATCCTAAGCGAAAACGAAGTAATAGTGCGGGCGGGCGATGGGTAGAGTTGCGACGCGGTGGGCCGGGCTCCGAAATTTCACGCGGACCAAGTCGCGGGTAGAAGCTAGTAGGTAATCAATATTTTAGTTCACTAGTTAGCGATATTTCATATTTCCATAAAATCAGCGAAATATTTGATAGCTATTTGCGACATATCAGAATATACGCTCTTAACTCCTGCCAACTAAAACCACACGGTGTCTACTCACAAAATTATTCGCGTATTGCAACAGTGGTTGCAACATTGCCCATTTTTTTGTTTTTTGTACCTACTCTACAAAAGATAAAAAGAAAGTTATGTAGGTACTGAAACCGAAGAACCGACTCCCCTCTCTACTACGATTAGAGGGGCACGTTAAGAATCCTACTTAGCTTCTAATAATAACAGTTAATTAGCTAAGTAGTTACATACTATTTATTCGCAGATCTGCAGCAGAATCGGTTTCTCGCTCCGTAGACCTATAGAGCAGCTCATCTCACTGTTACATTACAGGAAAGGAGGCGAGTTTTTATTTTCCTTGCTGTTATTTAGCTTATAATTGGCCCATAGGCAGGACTCATGCTCCACTCATTGCGAGGGTGCGGGCCGTAAACCACCACACGGGCCTGTGTCGTTCTAATCATCGGACTATCGGGATTTCACAAGGAGACTATCGACAGTCACAGTGCCATCAGACCTTATTCCCCCCAATTATTGGCTAATAGTACCGATACCTAAAGGTTAAACTGCATAGTAGCTATTTCGGGATTAATAAGAGACGTGACCAGCGACCTAACAAAGTTTAATGTGGTCAAAAACACATTATCAATGCAAGCGTAGAGTAGCAAGCGGGCTACATCGCAAATGGACCAACCTACGCGGCTACGCCGTAGCTATTTAGTAACCATTGCTACGAAGCTTTTCAAACTACTGCGTGTTTTTCGTATATTTTTTTACGAACAGATTTTCATCTGTGTGTTTGTATAGGTTTGTTATGTTACCTTTTGTAGTTGGCGCTCTATGACACGACACAGATGCCTTTTGCTCTTTTCTGAACCGTATTTATAAATACCCGTAGGTTTATAGATAAAAATATTATCTATATGATTTAATATGTATTATAGTAACGTAGGTATTGCCAATACCTACTTTAACAACAGATGTGTTTTCTTTTAGATTGAACTAATTTGGGTTTGTGGGAAATAAATGAATAAGTTTTTAGTTCTTAAGTAATTTGTGGGAAATAAATGAACTTATTCATTTATTTCCCACAAATTTGGGGCAATCATTCTCACGTGGGAATTCACAAAATGTACAAATAAAACGAATAGACATGAGTACCTACATCCAAGTTTTACTACTATTAAAATATTTTACAATGACCCTAGATTTGAAGCCACAAACCCACTCTCTACGAAACATATTTCCCAGCTACGATGTTGACCTTATTCATAGTCTTGGTCCTGCTTACATCAAATTGAGAAGCTATCTCGCTGTGATTTAATCGAAATTGGAAAAGTATTTCGGGGTTTCATGAAAAATTTTCGTTTCCATAAATTTCAAGAATAACATTTAATCTGCCATTGAAAATTATTACAGATTGTAGGTTAGTTAAAAGTGTTAGTAACTTGGGAATTACACTTGGGTGAGAGTAGCGGGGTAGGTGCTTTGTTTGCCGTAACGGGCGTTTTATACACTAAAAGTGCGAGCATTTTCTAAGTACAAAATGGTATAACGGCTATTCTCACTTTAACATTTAAAAAATGCGAGATTTTCGTACCGACTTGATACGACAGGAACATGGAATGCCTTTTACCCGAAGAATTATGTAGAAAATGTACGATAACTTGGCGGAGTGCAATATTGCATTTTAATAGTAACACGTAAAGAGATGCGTCCAATTATTATGAACATAGACGTTATTCTCCTTTATCAGGCCAAAGGTATGCAATAACTTACTTTTACATCACAAGTTGAGCATAAACAGATCACCATTTATGCTTATTTTTGTGGATAAAAATACCTAAATAAGTTATTAACAATAAGTACCTAACTACGTACAACATATTTTTCGAGAAATTCTCGAAACACTGAATTATGTCTAGCAACATCGAACAGACAGAAACTTTATGTTTAAATCAAAAGTTCAGAGCTAACTTGTAGGGCACGTACCCTAAGATGTAAGAAAGAATAATATAGTACCGAGTTTCGCTGAGTTTGTGTTGAGTCTAAACAATACTTTTTATTTCAATGTTACTTGACGTTTGTGAAAACAGATAATAATCAACATATAAATAGGGATTCACCTCAAGTTGAACCGCCCGTGCAAAAAACAACAATATTTTTCCAGTAAGAAACTAAATTGCGAACGCAAAATAAGTAGGTAGGTAAATAAACGCGAAATTGAGGAAGAATAGGTATCCTCAAAATTAATTCTGATTAACTAGGGGTATTAATGTTATTATGTATCTATCGTTTCTCCTAATAATAAACAACTTAAGAGCTTTTCTTGAAAGCTATTATAATTATGGTTTATTCTTTTGTTGCCGACCAAATTAATGTAAGAAAGAACCTACGTGCATTAATTTCGCTATAAATTAAGGTTAATTACTTAAAGGTCACGTAATTTCATCCTAATTATAATTATAGCGAATGGACTATTTAAATGAAAATGTCTCTTGTCGGTAACAAGTATCTATCTATCTACCTATCGCTACTACAATAAACATGTGAAATTCCTATAATCACTATGCTTGGCATAGTTTTGCCAAATTGATGATTACAGTATATTGTTATAAGCAAGAATGTAGGTACATATGTACGTAGGGGATAGATACTGATTCCCTGAAAATAAAGGGCCACCCTCTTATCCCTAGGAAGTCGTAATAGGCATCTAAGGGAATAAGTTAAGGGGATGGGCAACCGCTTGTTCTTTCTCATTATAGGCAACAACATACTGCGACTCTGTTGTCAGGTCGAGTCTCACCAACTTTGAGAGTTTCCTTGTCGAGTTGGGAGCCGTCGTGGCCCGGTATAAACCTCGCCCAGCTTGCTACTCGGCGATCTCAACTCCAAGGATGTGGCTTGGGTTTCGCCGGTCACTGGTCCTAGAGATGAAGTGGTGGAGGAGTGGGCTATCACGACGGGCCTGGCCGTTTAAATCGGAGCTCGGCCTACACGTGCGTGCGACAGAGCTCGATAGTGGACGGACGCGCACCGCGTCCGTGGTTGGCGTGTTGTGGCGGAGATCGAGGCACTATCGGGATACTGCATCTGTGGTGCAAAGAGGTCAAGAAAAGAGTCGAGAGACTGGTGCAGCGACAGATCACGCTGCCCTGGTTGGAGCTCAGTCAGGTCTTGGTGGCGGAATGGCGAAAGAGGATTCATAGCACACTGATAAAAAAAGAAATGAAAAACCAATTAATCGCTTCATAGCTTGTGCAAAATTAAAAGAAAAATTAATGAACGGAAAATATTTTATATATTTGGAGGAGTACGCTTGAAACTGAAATTGAAGCAATTTTGTGGCCCATGGACGCCACCTTTGGATTGTTGCTTCATTTATTAAGCTTCTAAGTTATTTGTAAGTTAAGGCAAAACCTACATGTTGTTTGAGAGTAAAAACATAAGTAGCTAAGTACTGCAATAATTTTTCGCAATCAGTATTATGACACTGACTTAAATAAGTTTTCTTTAATACATATTTCATTTCTAAGTACACAGATAGGATGTACTTACATTAGATAAAGATGGGGAGCAAATTGCGAGCGGCGGGCGCGCCACACGCGGCCTCCTTCACAATAAATTAAAAATTTAATTAAACTACCGAGTGGTCGCAACTGCTTGATAAACGCTTTTTACTTACTTTGCGACCATTCATTATACAATGGAAGCGTCATTTACAAGTATATTATTTATCATTTTACGCATTATCTGTGGTTAACAAATTATAGGCACATTTAGTTGGGAGTAATATTGTCAGAAGTGTGATCAGCTTTGCAATCACCAATCTGTTTGGTGATTACCTACGACAATTACCCGTGTAGGTTATTATATCTTTGTAGCAGTCTGTACTGTACGAAGTCCATGTTAAACAATACACTTGAACGAACTGATGATAATGAATAACTGAACGAAAATCAATAATTAATTCCTGAGTTAGTAATAGGTAGTTGATTGAATTTGTTCTCATAATGTTGTTAGGTAACGTTAATCTATTGGTACACAAGCCGTAATAGGTGTTCCTGATTGTTTCGCCCTCCTATATTTATGAAAGAACTTTATTTATTGTTCCCCGAAATTATTAACAACATGCCTACATGTTTTAAATTAAGTTTAACTAGTTTCTGTCCGTCGCTTGTTTCGGTGGTAAAAATAGGGCATGGAATTTGATCCCGTGGGTGTTGTACTTGTAAGCTGACCCCTCAATCTCTAAGGGCAGCGGCATTATTATCTGGTAGATACCTAGTTTGTGAGATTATGCTGGAGTTAAAATACTGTTTTCAAAGAAGTATTTACTTTGATGTTTTCTTCTGGTTTTAGTTGCTATGTCAAGAATCGTTGAAAAATATTTAGAGTTTTTGACTACGGTCTATGGGTTATTATCTTTTGGCATTCTTGCATGCACAGGTACATCATGCACATTATCAACCCTGTACGCTCATAGCAACAGGATAAAATAAAAAAATCTAGGTATTTAAATACCTAGATTTCCTACCTATATTTAAAGTTGTTAAATTAATTAATTCAACAATAAAATACGTAGTTATTAAGATTATTTCATTACAAATTGTTGTTATTTCTCCGAAAGCTGTTATATGATAGAACTAAGAGATGCGGCTCCCTAATAAAAACCACTAGACACAGTCGGGACACTCAACCATACAGTGGAAATGTGATTAAAATGTGTCCAATACCTAGTTTGATATGATTCATGTGAATTTTCATGATAAACGGGTCCGGGGAGCGATTTTTAACCTTTTTTCTTGGGATGCATATTATTATATTAGATAAATGGATCGTCACATTGCCCTTAGTGGCGTTTTAAAGGGACAAATTATTTTTGGGAAATGTTTATATTAACTTTGTGGAATACAATGACGAAATACCTCAAAGTGTAGTAGTAAGTAGTATAGTAATATCACAAAGTTTTTGCTAGGGGAACCACTTTATATACCCGGAAAAATAATATTTGTAAATCCAAGTCATGGGCTGTCTCAGCTCTCTGTGTCCCAAATCAATTCAAGATTTAGATACGTAGTAAAGATTATGTGTCTAACTGACCCCTGAAAGTTCGATACTTTATTATATTTTTTAACATCTTAAAAGAGTAAGTAGGTACCCCCGAACCACTAAACCAAAATCCGATTGATGTTATAATTATAATGTAGGTACCCGTACGTAATTAGAGATCTAATGAGGCCTCTTAGCTCGGTGAGCCACACTGCAAAGCCTGTTAGGCCGCAAGATGAGTTGAAATTGGCTTGATCTCTCAAAATTTCTTAGAAGAACAACCTCTAAGCATCTTATCAACCTATAAGGCATCTCATACATAACATATCCATATACCTCGTAATAAATATCTTTGAGCAGATCAAATTTTCCTCCTCGGTATTTTAGAACACAAACCAAACTACGAGCAAATTATTTTTCGCGGAACAGTCGAGTCTAAAATTCCTAATGATTTAAAGTAGTAACATACAAAGTTTACGTTTAAATACGGTCGTACGTTGTGCGGAACTCGATAAACAGAACACGTACCTTTGCGGTACAGGCATCTATCTTATTTCTGTGGCGCATTTAATTCACTGTACCTCTTCAATGGACTCCACCGCTGCACCACTGCCGCTCGGTAAATTGTGGCGCAAGAGTGTTTGGGTATTTTCCAGCAACGCTAGAGTGGTTATTTTGTTTAATGCCACAGTCGCATCTAGATATTGGACATCTATGTCTCAGTTGTATCTCAGTCTCAGCTTATGTTTTTATCTGTTTTGTAATCTGCGGTTAACCCTTTATCGTCAGTTAAGACTTAAGATTGATAAATAAACGCGAGTTAACAACTACAACTTAAAGTCTTATGAGATTACATGACTTTGGTAAACAAATCAGACATGATTTATAGAGAAGGACTGGACACTCTGCAAGACGGACTAATGAAAGTGGCTAGAGGCAATATTCAAGTGTTTTAATGGTACTTACAAGTACATAGCTGCGAAGGTCGATCGAGCCGAATGATAGGGTTGAATAATATACCTAAATTGTTTTATTAGTTACCTAAATACATGGGAAGATCTACAAAATGCCACACAACGTACTCACTTACATATGGCAATAATATTAGGTATTCAGCGACAGCCGGAATTGAAAACTTAACATAACTAACGTACCTTTATGCCGTTAAGATAGCCCTTCGAACAGCTGTTTATGTGGAAAGTTTTACCTTCCACGAAAAACGGATTTATACTAGGTAAACACAAACACCGTATAAAACCCGCTCGAATTACGAAAGTTACAAGTGCGAACATAGTTCGAAGGTCGAGGATTTTCACGTAATATTAGATACTAGCTATCCCCCGCGGTTTTCACTTCCTCGTTCGGTTCCTTAGGGTCCCACCTTTCTCACTAATTGGGCTATCAAAAGCAAAAAGATTTTTTTAAATCCGACTGGTAGCTCTAAAGGTCAGCGCGTTCAAACAAACAAACAAAATCTTTAGATTTATTATATTAGTATACATAATTATATAATTAAAAGTATATAGTTAGAGTCGCGATACTTAATCATTTTAGATTGACAGGAAACTATTCTGTCTAAACTTTTAAAGAAAAAAAAACAACCGACTTCGCCGATGGCGAAAATTCAAAGCCAAAGACACCAACTTCCGAAATTAAAGTTATTTTTCACTTCGTAGCGTTTTTTTTGGAAGTCGGCTGTTTTAGTTATTATTTTTATTACGAGAACGAAATTATAACTATTTGATGTTTCTAAACTGCTCTGTATTCAAGTAAGTTTCCTCCTCATATATCTAAACATATGCCGACGTATATTTATACTTAGATCATGAGTTGAGTTTACTCGAGTTTGAGCGAACAAAGAGTACCTAACTAAATCCAGCTTTCCAAGTCGCCTTTTGTGTATGACTTAGAATATTCTGAACAGTAAAGGAAGTAGGTGCAAACTTTCCATGTGCATACTTCAGTTCAATGCCTAGCCGAGTGTTGATGTGGTGTGGACGCGGGCGGCGGCGCTCCGGCACTCGCAACCTCCTCGGATGCTTGTTGTCTCAACTAAGTATGATTTACCGTTAAACTTCGCATCTCCTTTCCTGGAATAACACAAACTTAGTTCTGAAAACTGTGCCATGTAGAGTGAACATTTGTCTGATTTGTTGCGCGCCGATATCCCGATTTAGAGCAATAACTGCGTGTGACGCTGCATTAGTTCACTCAACTGGGACGAACATTTAGCTGAAACACTCTAGTGCATTGTTTTACCAAAACTCCGTAACCGATGATTTGTGTGTAACAAGTAGGAGGGGAAAGATACTGCTTCAGGTATCTAATACCTATTTGATGTCGACGGTATCAATTCGGGGACGGATACAATAAAATCCCTGAGCACGTAGTAACGCATTTTTGACGCGAGAGTTTCGGAGACAAAATTTTAGTCGTCGACAGCACTTTTGTATAGCACTTTTTTCACCTTATAGCTACTTTGCCGCTCGTCAAAAAATAAGCTTTATTCGTTCCGTTTATGGCAGTGTAAATGTTTTGCGTGTTTTCAAATTTTAACTCTACTGTGTTTGGTATGTTTCTTACATAATTATGAATATACCGAAACATCGTGCCTTTTATACTAGGCAGTATCTAGTGTACCTCGTAACGTATGTGTTTAAAATACTTATGACTAAAACTACGTGATCTAAATCACACCGTTTGACCCTTAATGACACGTCATTTTAATGAACAGGAAAATGTTCACAGTATATTTTAAGATTTAGTCTTCATTTGGCCCACTGAGTTTTGTCCTACATAAAAAAACCCTGGGTCGTCCCAAGCAATATCCTTCTTTCGTCTCAAAATATAATTTTAATTATTTTATTCCCGCTTCGTCCTATTTTATATTCCTTCTACGGCCCATATTTTTTTTATACCTATGCAAAACTTGCTTTTTTGTACAATCGGCAAAAAAGGGTTACGTATTAATAAATATTTAACATCAATCAACTATTAGTGATTTACAAAAAGATGTTCCGTGTCCGAGTAGCATTAATTCAAAAGCTACCAATTAAAAGCTAACTCTAGACCTTTATAAACACATTGCAGCCAGCATTTTCACAACATAGTCTTATTCAGACCTATCTATCCGTGAACGTTGCTCGACAAATTGCACAGATAAATTCCCATTCATTAGCTTAATTGTCGATCGTCAATTACTACAGACTGACTGCGAGGATACATTAATGCGTATAACATACCTCCAATTAAATGCTACCTTGTCTTGCAATTGATATACATGAACTATATCCTGTAACGTAAATCATGTACACAATACTGTAATACCCATCTATACCTACACTCAAGAATAAATAACAGCGAAATACCATGCACTCCACACAAAATCTGTAAAACTATGTGCAAAGCCTACAAGCTTAAAATTTAGCATACCTATAGGCTTCATAAACAACGTAGACGTCCGTCTAGGATTTTTAGAAATTCATCGTTTGAGGGGTCAAACTTCGGGAGGTCAAAGTATTGCTAACAGAGAGTGTATTAAAAAGGTTTCATGTAAAATAGTGCCGCTTAGAAGGGCCGGGCTGAATATTATTAATATTAAACCATATTAATATATTATGTTTATACCTAATGCCATAGTCTTTGTATTTGCAGACTACAGTTTTCTCGGAATTATTCTGCAGGAATATGATGATTTTCAACAAGACAGATAGAACTATCATACATATATCTTTGAGTCCATTTTACCGATACCGAACAGTTGCGATGTATCGGTAGGGGGTCGTCCATTAATCACGTGATGTTTTCTACCAACTTTTTAACCCCCCCCCCCCCCTCCTACCTAGTGATACATGGTGAGGTTTAGACTAACCCCTCCGCTACTACCCAAAACCACGGGTTTTTTTGGTGCAAATTAAATTAGAAAAAATTAAAGAATATTTTATCTTTAAATACAGGTACATACCTAATGATGCGCGACATTGCCGCGCGACATTTCTGCCGTGCTCGGAATGTATGCTCATATAAACCTATAGAAAATGGATGGGAACGAGTAGTGACGCGGCAGCACCGGTTGGAATGATATCTTTAGTGTTGAAGAGAGTCTCGCTAATCCATGATTAAAGGACAATGTCCATTCAATATATTCATGTACCAGATAAAATTAAGTTTTTCACATGATTACACCTTTTACCGTCAAAAGAACCTGCAACCTTAATGTCTGTTTGGACATTTTTATCACAGTGCCTAATTGACCAATATTCCAGAATTAAATAAGTTTTAAAGAGCTTAACTGTCACTAACAAGGCACAATAGAATTCTTTCTTTTATCGACTTCTCAAGGCAAATCGACATTTGACTTCTTGCAAGTCAGCTGTTGGCACTGTGCTTTGTCGAGGATCAACGTCAACCTCATATCATCATTCTCGTGCACTACGCAGAGAATCTCTCTAGATTTAGCGATCGATCGTCACGTGAGGTTGCGTGAAGGACGAACATTGTGCATCTCTGGACTATTATTGCTCAGATCATTACGTTGCTTGTGACATGTATTTACATGTCTCTTAACATTCTTCTATGTACAGAAGTACAGTCCACGCCGCTGGCACGTCTTTCCCACAAGGCTAGGCCAGGCAAGGCTAGGTCTTCAGGCTAGGGCAATAAAGCAATTTATCAAAGCCCTCATGCGTAATTCCAAGAGACCGACGCAGAAGAAAGGTTTGTCTTACTGGTGACTGGCAAGCCGAGCCGGATGGTTGTCGCGGCGGACGGGGAATTCGTTGCCTGGCAATGGCAAATCAAGTTCACGCGCCGCTTTTTGGTTTAGAAAGATAAATAAACGTGATATCTTACTACGCCCTCCTCCCCCCTTGTGATATTTCGTGATTTTTCCGAACCCCCCTTCGCGCCTCACATGATTAACCTTTCGTATGCCGTAGATCCACGCAAGACACGATGGATTTTTAATTGTGTAATGGAGAGAGTTGTTAATGGACGACCCCTAGATTAATAATTTGAAAGGATCATATTATAGGTAGAGCTACAACACTAGACAGGTACAATCTGAAGCGGGCATCCATTGAAGATATATATTGTGCACAATAGTACCTAGGCAGGTATATGTGACGCAAATATACGTTATCGAGAATCCCTTTGTTGAATTGAAACTGTGCCGTGATCTGTCCGTAACTACTAAAACATAAAAGTACGGGTAACTGGCTCGCTGACTACACAACGGCATGACATTCACTGTGACTGGATTTAACTGAAACTGACGTATATCATCGACTGCACTCCGCTTACGACGTAATTGCATACCAATGATAACCATTCATTTGATTTCACTTTGATCTCGCTACTGTTTAACATTGTAATCTGTAGTTTGCATGTTAAGCAAATGTACCTAAGTGGCTCTGTATATTAACTACTGCGAGGTATCTTAAGTAAACTACTGCAAGACTTGGTGGTATTGCTCGGAGCTATGGCCCCTATTGACTCTATAATAACTTTCACAGGCTTTAAGATAAATACACGGCGAGGGCTTATTGAGGGAAACATATCAATAAGATATTCGAAACTTCGGCTAGCCTCGGGGGATGCATAGATGCTATTTTGGCTTGTTTAGGTATACCAGAAAGGAAAATTCTCGTGGACTTTCTTTGATATTTTAAGGGCGTGTTGTAAAAACTAGCTGTTTATACTAGGCTACAGTTGTAATAAACATAAAAGCCTACTTCAGAACAGAGGTCAATTATATTACTTAAATGTATCAGCTCACCGAACCATAACTTCCACATCGTTTTGATGAGCCTGGCTTTATTTTGCGAAATCCTACAGTCCGTTTCGCTCGGCATTCGTTTCTTCCGTCTCCCTGAATCTGCAGTTATATTTATAAATTGCATTGAAGGTTCTTTTCGGAGAGTCGGTGCCTACGTATACTCACATATGTAGTATCTATGTAGGATTGTAGGCGTATGTGTGCGTCTGTACTTTTCATCGCGAGGCGCTCGCAGTAAGCGCTCGGTTCGTACATGGGATTTGTACAGATTCCTCCCGTTCTAATCTAGGTGAAAGTAGAAAGTAAAGAGAGAAAATAGAATTTTTGTTTGGGTATGTAACTATTTTGGAGGGTAAAAATAGGGATGAAATTTGCTTCAAGCGTTTCGTTTCATCTACGGAGCGTGATATCAAAAAACGGCGAGCAACGTGATAACGCGAACTTACGGACCAAAATATATACGCAACATTTTAACAGTTGGAAAACATTTACAGGAAGGAATGCTTTTGGCGCAGATGTTATAAAGTATCAAAACAACGATATTACCTACTTTTTGAAACAATTACTGTAGTCACAGTACCTACCTACCTATACTGATGGCTAAATATTCGTGAATGTCTGTTCATTCTAAACATACATACCTAGACTACATATTTAAAAAATATATCTTTGCCCGACGTAGGACTCCAATACCTATCGCAGCTGCATATACAGAAATAAATCTCACATTCACAAACACGGAACATCATCTAACTATCTGTTGGCCTTACAAATATTTGTTTCGAGCTGAACAGACCGTGACCACAAGCCAACTGGCAATCGACCTTAGCTTCCTTCTTAAGCCTCGTGCAGACTGGCGCGACGCGTCTTCACGGTAGAACAATTACCGGTGTCGCATCGCGCTCTCGCGTCGCACCTGTCTGAACGAGGCTTTATTCTGAGATAAAGAAAATGCATTATTTATTAACCAACTGTGTAGTGCAGCAGTTGTTTGATTACTTAATTTAAGTACGTTAGTACGATTGATTGCTTAGGACGTTTTACCTGTATTCCAATCAATGTTGCAAACTTTAAAGCCATTAAAATGTACCTACGTCGTAGTGAGCTAGTGCTGTGACTGGTATCGCCGTTCAACGTCACCGGTGCGAGAGCGCTCTGCGGTCACAAACGCGCTGCCCGCGTCATGTTTATAAGATCCTTTTTGGTACCTACCTACAGTGCAAAGCTTTGGATCCGATATAGGTATTAGATAACTAACAATTTTTTGAGTACCTGAATTTAGAATTTGATTAATAAATTCAAGATAAATATTGGCGCAAGTGTAGATTCGTGGCGTATCGGTGGCGTCGTCTCACGTTCTCCCAAGCTGTTTGTGCACTGTGCACGTCATCTAACTTGCAAAGCTACACACACGCCACCTTTGCATAATTCTACTATACCTAGGTACCTTCACTTTAAAAAATGCTAAACAGTTTCTCTATTTTATTTAAGGATAGCTTAAAGTAAAAAATTCACAACAATTTTCATTCAGGATTTCATTGAAAGTTACGGTTCTGTCGAAGTTTTTTTAGACTCAAAATTATTCATCGGAATTGTTGAAACATAAAAGAACTCAATTCAAAACTTATTCAAGGTAAGAAGCTAACAATGCTATTCATTCATTTGGGGTAGGTACCTACCTGAATCGAAATAAAAGAAATTACTTAAATGAATGAAATGAATGTATACTTAATAACAATAACAACGGAATGTATCTAGGTAGGAATGTATATAGGTACCTAGTTCAAACAGGGTTCTGAGAACATAATGGGTACAATTAAATTGTGGGGTAGTAAATACATAAATACAACCGGCAAACTAAAGGTACCTAGTAACAACATGATGCTTGTTGGATTTCCGAGAATGTGGTATCAATTTTTTAATAACAAGTACGTAGGTATTGTTTCAGATAGTTATAATAAAATTGGTCTTATTGTAAAGCTATTGAGAACCTCTTTGTTCTTTCAAAATTAAAATTTCCCGAAAATATAAATGCGAGAATATTTTTCTACGAAAACATTTAAGTACACTACAAGCTATTGCGGTTAAAGTATACAAGCGTCTACAATGCCAATGGTTTGTCTTGACATACCTATTATATACTGATATACATATATAAATATTTATCAAGTCTACATCCGAAAAGTGTTGGTGATAGACAGTTGTTTTATGTATGAATGCAATCAAATTCAAATGACAATGTTACCTACGTATTGTTACTCGGCCACTGTGGCGCGCCGCATACTGCGCACAGTGCACACACTGTTCTCACTCTATCATTTTCATGCCGTAGTGCAAAGCCTTTTCAATCCGTTTTACCGTGGGTAACTGAGATTACATTATTTCATGTTTTTTTTGTGTTTGTTGGATCATTTAGCTCCCTTCAAAATGGTTGAGCTGAATGGTGCTAATCCATGCGTCATGTTCGTGAACGGACGCTTTTATCATGCACGTCTTTCTACATTGTTCTCGCATGTATAATTTCAACATGAACGATGTAACCAATTTTTGTAACAATTTTATTTATTTAAAAGAGTGTCCGTGGAGGTTCTTGCCCGTTCTTCTCCATAGGTACCTACTACGCTTAGGATTGGGCAACTACCTTCATATTTTTCTGACCGACCGACTCCTTGACAATTCAAACGTGCATGTAAATGGTTTAGGTAATTGAAATAGGTAAATGGTTTGAGTTTGGGTTTGAGTTTGAAACATAAAAGTCAAATAAAGGAAAAGTCCCCTTAGGATATATAACCTGAATTAACACAGGGTACTTTTAATCCCGGTAGGACGTTCCCGTGAGATATTTTCCGACATCCACGCGGGCGAAGCCGCGGGCAGAAAATGTTTATAAAATGCTTGTAGACTTTTAGCAGTAAACTGTAATTCCAAAATAGTTTCGTTAATTTTTACACAAGAGCACATGAGTACATGTCCCAGAGAAGATTCTGCTAACATTAAATGTTACCACTTACTTACATTAAATGTTACCAGTTATTTACATATATTTTTTCTGAAAGAAATTAAATGTTGCTCAAATAAAATTATTTATCTTTCGATTATTCTTAACAGTACTTGTGAAGTTTAATTTATGCATTCTGCTGTCATGAGGTTATTGCGATTAAAATGCCTTTTTCTATTACGTCTAAAGCATATAATAGCAGGCGGGCCGTTAGGCTAAATCGTTTTCTTTTGTCTGTACATTAAGATTACCTGCGCAGCTTTGCAAACTGTTTTTAACTTTTTCTTGTTCAGTGAATTCAGCAGATGTCAAGAGAGACGAGATCTTTCTTATTAAAATGAGCTAAGTACTTACGTAGGTTCGTAACAAGACTTTTATCGTCAAGTGATTATTTAAAAGTTTAAGATGATTAAGCATCTTATTGCCAGCAATACGGTGTCTATAATTCCTTCTTATTATTAAAGTTTTAGTTGATTATCAAGTTACGAATCAATAGTAGGATTCTCGGCCTTAAACTTGACTGGGTTAGTTTCAATCGATAACACCTGGGTACCTACATCCCTTCGCAAAGCAGTACGTGCTTCGATGAATGTTTCACATGGTTGTTTTGTCTCTAAAGATAAATTCGTAGTTTTATCATTCGACTTTAACTCTTCTGAAACTTTATTTCTTTATTCAGGTTTGAGATCGCCACAACGTAACTTTCCATACTTTAGAAGTGCTAACGTTTTATAACAAAAATTTAAATAACCCCCGACACAATTCCAGGTGATGCTGCAGTATCTGTTCAAGGTTACTATGTTCTTCTAATATCATTGAAGTAACAGAATACTAAATCTCGAATCGATCAGACCCGTGGAAGATGCGTACATCCAATCATCAACTAGAAAAGAGCTGATAATCTTCAAACGGTTGTACCGATTTTCTTGAATTGTAGCTAAGAACACTCTCGTTCAAGACACCTATCAAACAAAGAAAAAAAAAAGAAAATCGGTTCAGCCGTTTGGGAGCTACTAGGGAACAGACAGATACACACATTAAACTTATAACACCCCTCTTTTTCCGTCGGGGGTAAAAAACTAGCTACCCGCCCCGGCTTCGCACAGGTGCAATTTATATGTGGAGACGGTATTCAGGTGTGCGACACGCAGGACACAGTTCTGAGTAGTAACCTAACAAAAAGTACTATTTTAGGCTTGCATGAACTCAAGATAGTATTTCATTAGTATCTATTATTAAGTATTTCTTTTTGTATAGGCTATTATATCTATACATATAATAAAGCTGAAGAGGGTCGAAAGTCTGTACATGGAAGATATTCGAAAAAATCCGGTCAAGTGCTTGTCGGATCACGCACAATGAAGGGTTCCGTAGCTGGGATGAATTTATTCCAAGAACAAACTTAACATTGTAGTTGAAAAATATGTTCTCTCATACAAAATGTATGGGAGAACATTTTTTTGCAACTAACTTACAACTGCAAATGTAAGTTGGTCGATAATTAAGCCGCTGTGATAGTTTTCCTTTTAATTTCGTTATATATACTAGCTGCTGTGAATTTTTAACTTACCATTTAGCTGGCAGGGTGGGGGGGGACACCTGACTCTAACAAAAATTAGCACTTTAAAGCTTAATATTTCGCAAACGGATCCAAAAATGGTTTTAACAAACTCGCAATATTTTACGACCTTTCCAAAGATACCTCACACCATGGGAAAGAGGAAAAAAAAAACCACTTTACGCGTAGGGGAGGTACCCTAAACCACCCTTTTTTTTCATGATTTTATTTTAGCACTTTGTCGGCGTAATTAATATGTGTACTCATGCCAAATTACAGCTTTTTAGTACTAACAGTCTCTGCGCTAAGCCGGGGACAGACAGACAGACATGGCGAAACTATAAGGGTTCCTTGTTGACTACGAAACCCTAAAAAGTTGGCTGAGGATACTTAGAATCAATAACAGAATACGTTCCAACAGCTTTTAGAATTTTTGTCTGTTTATCTGTTTGTATATTTATCTGTTTGACTGGTTATCTGTTTGTCTGTTTATCTGTTTGTCTGTTTATCTGTTCGTCTGTTTATCTGTTTATCTGTTGTGTGTGAAAACGGCTGAACGTATTTTGATGCAAACTTTACTAATCTGTCGATAAATCCCCGACCATGTTATAGGCTATGTAACATCACGCTACAACCCGTAGGAGCCGAAGAAAATGAAAAAAAGTCAGAATAAACCCTAAGCGAAAACGAAGTAATAGCGCGGGCGGGCGATGGGTCAGAAATTTCACGCGGACGAAGTCGCGGGCAGAAGCTAGTTCATATTATTTCGCCTATTTCCATCTGGAATAATGTAACTTTCAAATAGTGAAAAAAAATTTCAAACAGGAGCTACTCACAAAATTCACTCTCCCTCTCTCTTTATAATACCTATTAGTTGGTATAAATAGGTTAATAAATTGCAAATGTTTATCGAATTCAATTCTCTTACTAATTCATTAAATACAATATATCAGGAGACGTGGGTACATTCATTGATACCTACCTAGGCACTATATATATTCATCGATGAACCGTCCTTTGGCAGATGGTTCCCGAATAATATGTTTCCCGATTTGGTTTCCGTAAATGATTCCTAAATTATCGCCGTTCCTAATGGACAATACGCAGAGTAATTAGTTTAACGATAATGCTCGGTTTTATTGCTAAATCTAATATTGTAATTTGTTAATAGTGTATTATTTTGGTTGTTCGTTGGTTGGAAATTGGTCGCAAGAGCAACTGCAGAGACGTATTTTCGAGCCTTAGGTTTAGCGATTCCTCAGTAGCAGCCTGTTGGAGTACTTATATGGCACAACATACCTGGTGAAATGTGGGTGTATTTTAGGTATCCTCTCCCTTGGGGAATACAGGCGCGATATCTTATCTATGAACCTCATTTGTTTTATTGTTCGAGCATCTATCGTGATATTTCAATCATTTTTCAAATGTAACGCGCAACTTTCTTCAGAAGCTGCCAAGAATTTTACACCATTCACAACTCGCGTCTTTTTTGGTGGTTTTTCACATACGATAAAAGTTTAAACTCATGAGATGGTTTTTCTACTGTCTCGAACATTGATCATCTATCTATTTCTTTATATATGTAGGTTAAGTTCGTTTTTCGTGTCTGTCTGTGTGGCCGTGGCCTTCTCAACTACCCAACGGATTTTGATATGGTTTTCACCATCATTTAGAAAATTATGAATATGTATAAATTCGTATTAAACTTGAACATAGTAAAAAAATCTCGATGTTGTATCAAGTCATAAAAACCGCGCGATGCAGGGGTAGGTCGCTGATAAAATATAATCTGAAATTCAAGAAAAGAGATCAAAAGCAGCAGTTACAAACTTGCAAAAGACATGCTTATTGGAATTTTCTTTCATCCTGAAAGGGTGGTGGCAGTCTCTAACTTAACGTAAACAAAAGGGTAAGGGTTAGCTTGCTGTTCTAAGAAATTATGTTGAAATCCAATGTTCAAACTCTAATTTCAAAGTCTTTGATTATAGGTACCTTCCTATATATCTTAAACAATGGTGGCCTTTAGGTACCTATTCTATTTACCTATACATCTATGTAGGTACACCTCACTCGGCTGATCTGAAATGAAGTATTTTAATACTTATAACATCAAAAGCAAGGGTTGGTGGTTGGTATAAATAAAAGTAATACATTTTATTGTAATGTTTAAGGAAAAGTCCATTCACCTGGGTATTGGCTGGTAACGAGATTACGTCTTGATCATCATTCTGGCAACGCGCACGAATATTGATCTGCGCCAGTATCTACACATAAACTATCGAATATTTACCAAATGAGGGTAGTACTAAATATTCTACACACGATTGCTAGCAAAAGAATATGTATTATGGAGACTATTTTAGAAGAAAAACATTATGTTTTTACAACGTGTAATGTATTTACTTTAGATACGTCTACCTAAATAGGTATTTTTGTTTCCGAATAATACTCATCTCTGCATTATCGTCAAAAAATTGAATCCATATCACTACTTCGTAAAACTTCATTATCTACCTACCTATACCTAGACCTATAAACCTATAAACATGAGCTTAGTAACTTAAGCTTCGTAGTCAAGTTGCCGAAGCCTCGTAGTTTTGAAAATAATCGTATAGTCATTAGAGTTTGACTTTCAACTTCGACTCAAGACTGTTTATTTATAGATAGCTGTAGGCAGGTATATAATGAAGCTTTGTCAATAAAACACTTTGTCTCGGCGGCGGTGGTGATTACTCCAACCAGTCAGTCGTCAAGCAAGAATTTGTTAACAATTATGTACTCGGCGTTTGTCGCCTTTGTTCAAAACATCGCATTGTAATGAGTTCGTGGTTTAGTAGGTATTCCCCGACGCTAAAAGACCGACCCTGAACGCTATAGTTCGAATAATTTATTGTTCTAGGACTAACAGTACCTACTATTTACACTAAACTTGGTGTTAATAATCATCGATGTCACAGACATTAGGCTCGTTTACTAATAATAGTTCGTGTATTTTTGTCATTTTCATTCAATGTGTCAACACAATACATTTTGTATAATGTAGGTAGGTATGTATAGGGCTCTTATCTAGAACCTCTATATTTTGTTTGAATATTGGTTAGACCCAGGCTGGTTATGACATCCCTAAGTTGGTACCGAGACCGCTTTCTTAGTCATATTTATTATGCCCCATTTTCCGCCTGTTGGTTTTTCTACTTGTGTTGTGGGTACAGCTAGGTAACACTTCGTGGCTCATATCGCAAAAAATATGGTCGTATGTAGGTACAGTCAGCAACACTGAAACTTTTTATATACAAAATAATTCGATACTTACATTGCGTTTCAGTATGTCATGTAACTAATAGCTAATATCTTTTTATCAGTTCAGATTTTTTTATAGAAACGCGCAATAATTAAGGTTTTTTAAACTGAAGTGTTTATCGAGTTTTGTTTGCTGACCGTACCCACATATTTATCGTACGTAGTATTTCTTTTGCATAGTATAAGATCGTGATTTATTTGTCCGTTGGTATGTTGAACGTTTTCCGCTGTAAGCAAACAACTAACTTAGGACGTGCTTTTATGTGTTGCCTATTTTCAGTCTGTGATTTTACCTACCTATATAATATAGGTAGGTGTTTTAGACTCCATTTTTCTGGAGGAGGTAGTGAAGGTAATCAAGGCCAAGAGACTTTATTTCTTGAAAACGTTATCTTTATGCTCTACCGTATCATCTGCCTAGCCTTTTCCCAACTATGTTGGGTTCGGGTTCTAGTCTAACCGGATGTAGCTGAATACCAGTATTTTACATAGTGAATACTTATCTGACCTCCACAATCCAGTTATTGGGTAATACGATACCCCCGATCTACCCTATCATTTAATAAAATATTTTACATTATTATCTTAAACCTTTATAAGTAATACCTTCTACATTTTTATCTTGAATTAGTTGGCGAAACTTCACGAACAAGATAGGTATAGGTATTAAGATATTATTACCATAATAAAATAAGGGTTAAGGTATTTTAGTTGTACACAGCAAAATGTTGTAGACGGCTTGAGGGTGACTTCAATTCCGTCGTCATTTAAACTGGCTTCCGTTGCTCTCCCTTTGACGTTTATTCTATAAATAACTTCAACAAAGGCAGACGGTAGTCGACGGATTCGCATTTCTAGGGATTCGTAACTGGAGGATCTATCGGTCGTTCGTCGTTTGTCTCTTACCATCTTTTGGTTCACAAGTCCCGACGTCACTAGACACATATAGGGTTGATTTATCTATGTGTAATTTGCCTACTAGAACTTTTTGAAATGATGAAGCACACTTGAAATACCTACTTCTTAATTTCCAGGGAGTTGCTGTGTGGAATTAAGTACGAAATAATAATACTAATAATATTGGAATTATTTGAAATTCTTATTTGTTCATAGTAGGTAGGTGTCTAGGTAATACAAAATATTACATTTCACTTATGTAGAGCACGACTGTTTTACTTCACAATATAGAAATTCCACATCACTGCATTATGAATGTATGTAAGACCATTATGTGCCTCGAAACTGCCTGTCACCCTTTGTTTAATAAAAGAAAAACGTTTAAAAGATTAACCCATTAACAAACGTTATTTATTTTACTGAAATCGTCTATAATTCTATTTTCTTCTATCGTTATATCGTCTCTATTCTTAAGGAGAAAATGCTTCGTGTATTTCAAGTTCTTATGAACGAGCTATAGTTGTCGCGTTTTAGCATGGTAATAGCGGTCATTGACCCAGCTACATTTTTTTGCATCGTTTATTTCATAAACTGAAATAAAATCTGTTAACGACCTGAATTTATCGTGATCTTCAACATGTTCCAAAAACAAAAATCTAAACGTAGTTTATCGTTTAGGTTCCTACGAGATATATTAGGAAAACGGCAAATACCGCCTTTGCCATGCGAAAACGCGATAACAAGTGTATGGTTCTAAGTTTGTAATAGTGCAGACAGTAATTGATAGCTTAGTCGTGGAGTCGTGGTTAGTTCATCGCCTGAGAGCACAATAGTAACCCGTTTATATCTTAATTGCCTTACTGACGTCCCGTTTAATGTAAACTTCGATTACTTAATGTCGTAGCGCCTGACCCGAATAAGTGATGAGCCAAGGGCCGCTGCACGTACCTAACTAACAATGGCCGCTGCATATGCGTCGGTTAATATAAGATACATCTGTATGTATATCTTGCGTCAAACGGTCTTTTATCTTACATGGTGAAGTTACTTCTTGCGTTATGATTAAAAAATTTGCAAGAGCAAGTAAGCAGTTTGTAAGGCAGTTTTTCAAAGTTCCGGATTACTCGTAGTTTGGGTTTTATTACGCGGAAGATATTATATGTTCTACAACGTATCGTTGCATATATAATATAATGTGTATCGTTATCTTAGAAAGCAAGCAGGACGGAGCCAGTGCCAAACCTTTGGTATTTGCCAAAAACATGTTGAGATTTTGTATTGATGTCATTTGATCAGTTTGACTAGATAGTCAAGCGAGTTTGCGAGCTCTCGCTAGAGGCGAGGCGCAGACGTGTAAGCACGTAGATACCTACATGTACCTTTATAGCGGCAATTTTCTTCGTATACGAAAGTTCATTTTTATTAGGTAGGTATCTACTAACTAATAAAAATGAACTTTCGTGCTTAGAATAAACACCTATAATACAAAAAAGGTACCTACATACAAACAATTAGTGTTTCCTTAATGTCCCTGCTACCTTAGCAGCGTATGCGTATAATTGACTTAGGAAGGAAGTTTCAGAAACCATCAGTAAGCCTTTGGAAGTGTCCGGTAAATCTATCCAGACACAACAATGGGCAGGACATAAACGTGCTGCTCCGACGCCCTGCGGCTCAATTGTCTCGGCCAACAATAACTACATCACAGATGGGGGTGGGTAGGTACAGCGCCCCGTATGTACATACGACACAAGTACATTATCCCGGCCCGTGTTCGCCTATTGACACCTACTATGCCCGGAGGCCGCACATGATAATTGCTTAGGTTGTTAGGTCGGGTTGAATAGGTTAGGCATGATCGTAATCCCAGAGATCATAAAAGTAGACCTCCACTTGTTTATATCGGGTTTGGGTTTGATATTTCTAAGTTTATGGCTGTTACGTACAACCCTCGCATAAAACTAGGTGTGTATTTACATAATTCTGTAAATCTCGTTATAATAATATACGTTTGCATAATTTTAGAAACTAGCCTCGGCGAGTTACGAATGTGTTTTGATTAAATTTAAAATCCCGTGAGCCCACTGTGTGCTATTAAGCTTGTATCAAAATTCTACGGTTAGCGTTGTCAGAAGTCTGACCAAAATAATGTGGTAAACAAACGTTAGGTACGGTATCGATCGTTATTAACTTGAATTCATGGAATAGTCGTTCCAATTAATTCCGTCCTGTCAACAAGCTTTGGATATTAGTTGAACAAAGCGATAGTTTTGTGGTTGCGCGGTCTGTAGCGCCACAGATCTGAGGTTGGCGACCGACAAGATGTGGCTACGTGTGACGCTTAAAGCGTGTCTCCTACGTGAACCTGCCACTAGCTATTCAATGCTAATACTATCTTATGGTAATGTAAAACTACCTTTACACTTCGTTTCAGGAAAATGGAAAAATCGGATTGACAATTCGTAGAAGGTACTCTAATGAACACATGCATGTGTATAAGTTGTGTGTTTATTCAGTATTTGTACTGGTGTGAACCTACTGTGTTTCTACAGTCCCTTCACAGGCACTGTTTAATTTAGATTACTAGGTATTAGTTCAGGTTGCGATGGGTTTGTGTAAGATTATTGTATGTGATATACACGTATAGGTACTACATATGTATGTTATTTGATTGAATTGCCTGGCGTCGCTAATATTCGATTTGCAGCTGTAAATGGAGCGCTAATTGCTTTAAATCTATTACTTAATTACAGATTGAGTTGTTGGTTATATTAATTTGTTAACACGTATTACATTGCTAAGCTTTGTACATATTCGGGCTGATGAAGTCTCTGTCATTTGTTTTAGAAATAGATACATAGGTAGGTAGGTACTTAGGTATATTGTTTACTAAGTAAGGTATGTAAATCTTGAGTTCCGCTGGGAAATTTGTAGCGCCGCGTCTTCTTTCGAGGTAAAACCGTAGGAAACGGTTTTTGTGGTGTCTTCGTAACTTCAAAGTTAATAAGTCCGAATTATAGTCAATTTAAAAAATAAATATTACACGTCGGGTTTAGCTTTAAAACTAGAGCATTTTTATCAAACCATTTTCTACCTCAGGCCAGTGCAGCTTTAGCTGGAAATATGACATAATATGTCACCATTTTATACAGTTTTATTTTAATTCACTCATAGCATGAAGATAGGCTTAAAATAAAAAAACGGCAATATTTTTCATATTATTTTATTCATTCTTTTATAATTGTCAGAGTTGTACAACTAATTAATCACAGTTGAAACAAAACATAACTATTTATGTAGGTATTATAATTAATGTCTAAAATAAAACACAAATCGGTGTTCGTTAGCGAGTTATCGCACTTTAGTATTTTGTACTGGGGTTGTGTGCTCTGCTGTCTAAGTGTACGCGCGACGAGCATTGTGTGCCGTGTGCCGTGCGGCGGCGACGTCACCCTTGCACGGGGCTCCGCAAAACACTACCCACTCTCACCAGATTTTTATGATCGAGAGTGACGTAGCATTTCAAATCGAATTTAGATCTGTGCCGACAGCCAACTTTGAGAAAACTTACCTTTTTAGCTCAATGTTGACTAACGGCACCGCAATTCATACTACATGGACAGGTTGTAATGTTTGTATCTATGAACGTCGCTCTATCTACATTTTCAAATGCTGAAACAACACGACGACATGACAACCTGCCGACGTAGTGGCTTACAATAATAAATGCTCAATGCAAAGAACAATAAACAAGTGAAGTACACGCTTAGAGACGGCGCAGAGCTTGGAGGAGGAGAACAGAACCAGAGAGTGTGCGACGTGCGCGTGCGCAACACTGGCGGAAAATAAACGTTGCTTTATAAAATAGTTCAAAAACTTACAATATACCGTTGTATAAGACAGAAATATAAAATCGGACCCAAATCGCTATCGTAATTCGTCTATATGTATGATACTGGCAGTGTAATGATATCAATGAAACAATAATAACTATGACATCCTACTTACATGATTAGTAATTAACGAGAATTGCTTTAATATTGATGTAGGTACTTGAATATTAATTATTTGTCTTTAGTGCAAACTAGAGGGTGAACTTACATTAGGTAAGTTATTAGAAGTCTATTTAAACCGAGTCTACAAATCTTAGGCTCCAAACACATAATAAAATCAGTCATTTTAACATAATTCAGTATTATTCTAAAATTTACACTGATTATAACTCGATGTCGAAGTGAGACAGTTTCTAAAACCATTTTATTATTATTATATTTTACTATAAATTCTTAAAAATTAATTTATAAATTAATGACTTCTACAGGTTTCAACAACTATCTCACATCAAGATCGATGGAAATAGTATTCTAGCACAACACTCTTAATAAGTTATTGATATTTTCCTAGGTGCGACTAAATTTATATGTAATCATACGAATAAATAAAGTGCAAACACTTAACTCTACCGTCATTAGCTGCATCGATAATGCTAAGAAATTGGCACAGTCCCACTCACACCAGCGCGCGCCGGCTGCCGACGTGCACGACCACGCGCGTGACACGCGGCGCGGCACGCACGCGACGCACGCACTCACTCACGCTCGACGAATGTCGCTTGCACGCACTCACACGCATACCTACAGCTCTCACGCGCTCATAAATACTCTCTCACGCTCACACGCAAACGAAAACTCCCGCGACCATGACTACTATCAGTTACCTAATGTTACGAGTAGACCGTAGTCGTTTCCAAATACTATTTAACTAGCACTACACGGAGACATTAGGAGAGGAACACCGGTTACTGTACAGTTCGCTTACACGTTAAAGTTAAATTAATAGTTTCACGTTTAATTAAAATCGGGGGTAGTTGTTTCTAGAGTGTTATTGTATTTACAACCCCATTGTTTAAACTTCACATAATATCGAATGAGCATTATGTAACTCGACGTCCAAGTGGACCACCTCAAGTATTATGTTATCTACCATTATTAAAATATAACATATTCTTTTATTCTATAACGATTTCTACGGGAGGGCCGCCATATTAAGTGATATCACGTAAAGCTGTGGACTTACAAAATACTCGTATAAATTATTCACATTTATAGCACACTATCTACAAACACCCACTGTTCAGATTCACGTCCGGCCCTGCCGCAGAGATCTCTTTATCTCCGTAACTTCCAATAAAATACTGACTCATAATATGGCTAATTCGAATAAAAACTTATATCAAATATTTGGTGAAGATGTAGTTTAAACTTTATAAAAAATTACGCAATTAAATAGGTATCTTAAACGATTACTTAAGCTTAACATGTCTACCACAATAAATAAAGTCGTATAAAATTGATAAGAGTTACAAGTGAGGCGGGAGGCGTGCGCGTCACGGGCCCGTCACACCACGGTAACGGCGCGTGACGGCAGCTCGCCGCGCTTGTTTATGTACAAAATGAAAGTGGGCGAGTGAACGAGTGTCGCCCCCGAGATAGCAGGGTTACAGTGGCTTAGTGGTACGATAGTGGGAGACAATTGACTAAATGAGCGGCGGGTGTGGGCGCCTACAGCTGCTCGTCCAGGTCGGGCCCGTACAGGTCGGCCAGCTTGTTGAATCGTGGCCCCCACGCGCCCAGGTAGTCGTACTCGTGCGTCTCGTCGTCGGTACCTAGCACACAAGCGTCCCGCATTAGGATTTCATATGAATAATTTATTCGAACACGAAGACTGGAGGTGCCTCAATTTTTCGCTTCATACATTGTGAATGAATCGCCGCAAGGCGCCGTCATAAATTTTAAAGTGGGATTGGAGGAACTAATTTTACGAGGAGTGGTGATGCATGGGATTGGAAAACTCACCGGAAGCGAGCGAGGAGAGTGATCCGGCGGTGCTGCCGCCGCCCTCGTACGCGTAGTTGCGCAGGTCGTCGAATGGCGGCGCGTTGGGGTCGCTGTCGGCACGTCGCTTGTGCTCCTCGATGAACATGCCCACGTTGGTCTCGCCAGGTAGAGGCACGCCCACGCCCACTCCTGCGGGGACGCCAACGCCCACGCCCATCGGACCCACTCCCAGGCCCAGGCCCATTACAGGATCTAGTTGCGAATAACAGGAAGACACTCTTTGAAATTGCAAATAATCATACATTTTCGTCAGTAGGAGTTTCGGACAAACACCATCTCCATAAAATTGTTATTTGATAAAGTTCCAGCACTATTGCATTATAACACTCAAATAATTCATTTCTGTCAGCGTTAAAAACGTCTACTATAAAACAGTCATCTCTCCACAGACATTCGGAACAAAATATGGTCCCGGATGAAAAGCTATAATCCCTTTATCGCCTCCTATCCCACCCGGGCAAAATGACAGGGCGTCTATTTGTAACCATTGCACAACATATTATGCAAATGTGATGAAGGGTAGTGCTGGATCAATAGTTAATCTTCGAGAGAAAGTCGCCGATTGACCGTAAATCAAGAATTCAAGACTCTAGTGGTAGAGTTTGTAATTATGAATTTCTGTTAAATCAACATCCAAACCAAAATGTACGACTTATCTACCCTTGGGTATCACTTTCTTGGGTACCAATAATAAATTTGGAGATACTATACTGGTATACATAGGATGCATTTGTCTTGTTATATATCGAAGAATTAAGAATCTCTAGTATCATCACATTAACTTACATGGTAACTTGGTAGGTGCGTGATCAGGCAGTGGTCCACCGATGGGTATCTGTAGCGGAGTGATGTCGAAGGCTGTCATGTCATCTTCACCGCCGCCTTCGTCGTCATAGTTGATGATATTCTCGCGGACATCGTCATCAGGTCCAGGGTACTTGATGTGGGCCTCGCGGCGACGGTTGTATACCACGAATACTAACACCAGGACTGGTGACGAGAGAATACAGTTTTATGGTCATTCAAAAGCTCAGAACTTCTATGCTACTATGTCGTAGCATAGAATGTTCTGAATGATTTCCAAAAGCAGGTTAGAGATGAATCGCGACGAAATGAAAGAGTACGATTTGAAACACAAAAAAATATACAGAGTTATGTGCATTTCTCTAGTTAAGTTAGTTTGGGGTGGAGTGGAGTGACCCGACGACGAGGCCGCTCCGCCACAGTCGCTCGGATCGCTCAGGTCGCTCCTATTCCTTTTGTAAACGTGTTATTCCCTTTGCTTCTTGTTGCGAATGTACCTGATCTTTCTAGATGAATAAATTCTAGCATTTACTACACTTTTCGCTATCCTTTTTTATAGCTTTAAACCAAACGTTAAATCCATATTCTTTGAGCTCTACTTACGTCCAGATTATATTACCTTTATTTAAATTCTCAAAAATATATAAAAGAGTCGTGTTTGTGATTTACTTTAGGAGTAAAAAAATGTAGTTTCGTATTCACAAAACAATTTTGAATTCAGGAAAGTTTTTCATTCTACAAATCAAATCAAATTGAATTTATATAAGGGCTGCATATTCAGTGACGATGTCAGCAAATATTAAAACGTTTTGAAATAAATTACTCTCCAGAATACAATATTCTTCTTATTTTCGTTAAGTTATTTTCTTTACAAGAAAGTTTTAAGTATTTTCTGAGCAAGTTCAATTACTTAGGTTGAGAGTCTTTAACAAATGTTTTTTAATGAAATGTAGGAGTGGATAGTTATGTTATTACGTTGCCAAAATATTCATTTTTTAGAAAAAAAAACAGTGTTGGATAATTACAAAAGTGAGGTACAAGTTACAGATAGTGCCATCCACGAAGACGCGCCCCACTCCGCGATTACTGTACTGTAAGCCGTGGAGCGGAGCGGAGTGGGGCGCGTCTTCATGGGTGCCACTATCTATAGGTATTTAATGCTTTGTCATTGTAAATGCTCCACAATAAAGGTTTCATGTGCTCTTTTAGTCTCTGTTATAAAATAATAAATATAATATTTTTAAATCTTTTTAAAATATTACATTTCTCGTCCTAATTTATTAATTATAACGATAATTTCTATATCAATGTCCACAGGGCTTACAGCGATTTGTTACTCGGAAATTGATCATAATGGGGCCCTAACGTTTGGGATTGTTTCAGTTATTTCAATTTCCGTAAGATAGGTATTTAATAAAGGAAGGGACCGGGACCATGATTTCAGAATAGAGTATAGACAGTTATACACCTATCTATCTGCCTAGCCTTTACCCAACTATGTTCGGGTCGGCTTCCAGTCTAATCGGATGCAGCTGAATACCATTATATTACATGGAGAGACTGCCTATCTGACCTCCACAACCCAGTAGTTAGACATCTACCGCTTTATATTAACGCAATTATTCTTCAACTCATTCACTAGACAACGTTTAAAAATGTAGTGAAATTATCAAATACATTTTATTATTGAATGCTATTCGGAACTACGCTATTCAGTATAAAATCCGTACCGTTTCAGTAATATTTTGTAAACTTTCTAAATGCAAATTGTAAGGGTATTCATTATATTTGGGACTTGGGTCATCAAAACGCTTTCACACATAAAAAAATTACGTTTTAGATTAATACATTGAATTTACATTCCCATCTAAATAAGTGAATGTGAATAATGTTTCACAATTATAATCGTGCAACATTTAACACACATGAATTTAATGAAACATGATAAAAAGTTATTGTGAACATTTGTTATGCAAAACGTTGATTAATAGCACAAATGTACACAGGAGCGGTAATTGCATGCAAGTAAACAGAATGTGGTGCTCACCTAAAAGCATGAACAAACAAACAATGATAGCTATAATAAAATCTCTGGAGGGCATGATGACGCCGGAGGCGAGCAGCTCGAGCTCGCAGTCATGTCCAGTGTAGCCGAGCGCGCACACGCAGTCGTAGCGCCGCGCCGGCTCGCGGTCCACGCACGTGCCGCCGTGCCGGCACGGCTCGGCCGCGCACTCGTCCACGTTCACGCACGTACCGCCCGAGCGCACCGAGCCCACGGGGCACCTACACACGTGCGTACTGTACCTCACCTCCGCGTGACGGTGTGTCACGCGCGCACTGAGCCCCCACCCCATATAGCATGCACTACTGTATAACATCGAGCTAAACCACGGCTACATATACACATATAGGTCTATGAGATGATGTGAGTGCGTTAGTGATAGTGCGTCGGGATGATCGTCTAGTGGGACACGCGCAAGCGTGACTACGATATTGCTCACTCATGATAATGAGGAGGCAGACGAGGATCGCCGCGAGCGCGCCCATGCTGAGCTTGAGCGTGCGGCCTTCTTGTACGAGCTCGCAGTTCTCGCCCCAGAACCCTTCGGGGCAGTGGCAGCGGTAGCCAGGCTCGCGGTTCACGCACGAGCCGCCATTGCGGCACGGGAAGTACAGACATTCGTTCTTGTCTACACATCCTTTGCCGTCCGGAGACAATACCAAACCCTCACCGCAACTGAACATCATTCCAATATAATATTATAATTTATAAGCATTAGTATTTTTACATAGTATTACATGTTAGGTAGATAAAAGGAATATGAAACAGTAATAAATTATTAGTATAAATAAGGGTAATGTATATGAATATAAATAAATAAAGTTATTATCCAGCATATTAAATAATAAAAAAGTGTTGAAAATAATCAAAGTTTATACGTAGGTACATAATAGGTAAATAAACTTAAATAAATTATATTAAGTCGAAACTCAGTGCGCGCTTC